>CM068834.1:71683355-73148355 GCA_028554795.2 Sinohyriopsis cumingii | reverse complement strand
ACGACACAATGCAATCAAAATAGAGATAAGGCAAACACAATTCGAAACGTCCAACGTTTTTAAATGGCAGCTGTTTTCATGATCAGGATTATTGATTGTATATCTATACCATATTTCTATCAATTCTATTATTCTTCGCCTCTTGAGTTATACGTATTTCAATCTTCATAGTTTTTGTGGTGAGTGCTCTTGTTTTGTCTGTGTATTTGGGTGGCACAGAAGTGGTCTTTGGGTTATTTAAGTAAAGATATTTGACGCATGCATCACATCGAAGTTCATTTTCTCGAACGTATTCTTATAGTTTGTCCATAGACTAATACTCCTTTTCACATATAATTTTTTTCCTTACCAAATAGCTGTGTATGAAATGCGTGTCAGATTGGCATAACTATATATGAATACAGTTGTTGCACTGTAATCCATTCCATCACCATTTATGGAGAGTTTCGGCACCAACACACAATACTCTCCAATGTTGAGCCGACTTAGTTAATGCCACTCCGCCAGAGCCTAATTAGCGTTTCTATTGCTCATCTTTCGTACGCTAAAATAAATGTGAGGCTAACTCGGCCCCTTTGCCAACCGTAGTGACTACCTTACTGAGGTCAGCCTCTGTGACCCCGACGATTCCCATGCATTCACGTACTTCGAGGACAATATTTCCGGGATGGAAACTACAGTCACGTTGATCTTCATCAAAATAATTTTATTGTTATTTCACAAGATTTATTTAAGTAATGTCGTGGTTGCTTAAGTTCTAGACCCTGCAATTCGAAAAGAAAGTAATTAGGTCATTAATCAACTTCCAAGCTAACATCGCTCAGTCCAGCCTGCTAATAGCGTCATCTCAATTCCAGGAACAGAACATATTGTTTCAACAAACAGCTGAAGTTTCCACCTTTGTTCAGAAACAAAAATGTGTGTTTGTATCCAAGTTATAGACTTCAATTATTCCATTCAAAAACATAACAATGAACACTATATAGTATTAAGGGACTGTCAGAATAAAAATACAAAATAAGAAGGTGAATTGTATCTTTTTTATTTTGCTATGCGTATTCACAAAATACTGTAATTCACATCCATACTTTACGTGTAGTTCATTGCAATCGTGACAAATGTGTTCAAGACTTTATTTTGTCACTGTCCATGTTGTACCTTGATTCCAGAAGGACACAAAAAGAACCATTTAGCTGTTAACGACGGTTGACTTGAGGTCTTTGAAAATAGTTTTCTACATGTGTTGTTGGTTGCGTTAAACTCTTGTTTGTTATATGTCTAGGAAAAAAGTTCATATAATAGTTGTCTTTACTGGAAGTAACAGCCACATTAATAGATTGGTTTGAATAATTTTCTTATTAATTGGTTTACTAAGTTACATTGTGATAATCTCGAGCTAGTTGATGCCTTCCTTGGTCCAAAATTTAAGTATTTTACCTCAATTTCCTTATCCATGCAATAGATATTACAAGTGTCCGTGCCAGTGTCATATCGTGAATGAAATAATCTTGCATCATATTTGTCGAGCAACACCCTTGTTCGGGAGACCATTGAATCCTACAATATCAAGTTAAGCATAATTTGTTCTATCTTTACTGCAGCTACGTCCTTACTTTATGATTCATGTCTAGACATTATGACAATTAGGCAGTTGTTCCTGATTCAAAAGGATGTAAAACGTTTCAAACTATTTCATTTATTTTTCTCGCTTGGCTTAAAATGCATAAAACCTACAAATTCGATCGACTAATCGCAAGTTTTATTGCTTAACAAAAAGCCCTGTTTTTTTTTTTTTTATCTCTTTTTGTTATTATTACAGATATATGTGTTGCTGCTTATGTTGTTGGTGTCCGTAAGATGTGATTTATTATGTGTGATTTGTCGGTAAATTAAATACATGGTTACAAACTCTAATTATTCTTTCAAATATGCAACACAATGTTGATTAGTGACTTCAGCTTAAGGAACATTATGAATGAGTCTTTATTAGATAAACCAAGATTTAATAGAGAGAGAGAGAGAGAAACAACGACTGTCCGTATATGCATGTAAAGTCTGTTTGCGAGGACGTTTCCGGTAGTGGATTGTTGCATTGATATCGCACGGATTTGCTGACGATATGGAACCAATACAAACTCCTCCATGGCACACCAAACCATAAACAAATCCAATCTAGCAAATATAAAGTAGACCTCTTCAAACGATATGAAAGCAAACAGATGAATATATTGCGGAATCCAAATGAATAATGTTATAAAAGCATTGTGTGTTGTTAAAAGTGCCTTTAAACAACTAAACAAAAACGCACCATTTATAATAAAGGAATGGATCATTTCACGTGATGCAGTAAGTTCAGTTTAATATCACTTGAAGCACTGCCTGACATCATTCGAGTCAAGGTCAAGAATGGATTACTTTAAATGTCAAAAAACATGTTTCGATATCTATCCTTGTGACAGGAACATGGTCGATTGTTTGGTCCAGTAGCAAACAAGGCGATTTAAACCCAAGCAATTGGTCATCGCGGACGAGGCTACGTTTCTCGACTACACTAGTACACCCCATGTCTCGTAAAACGGTCACTTATTGTCGGTTGAAAGTGCCATAAATCACTATCGGGTATCGTTGTACACAAAAAACGAAACCCGAGAAGATATATTTAATAAAGAAAAGGATTCTTGCATTTCAGGAATGGCACAATATGTGTTTTTGGATAGATGTGCTTGCTGTAAGAAGAATTGTGCTTCTCTTCGTTGTTTGGCTCAATCTGATTGTTGAATACTTTTCCAGACTCTTTTCTATTCTGCTTTGTCGTTATTGTCGGCAAACGTTCATTCAGCCACGATTGCACGGGCTAAAGACATCTTTCACCAATATCACTTTTTGCGTCCGGTCCGATGGGAAGAGACGCGTGGATCATGAACAGTATCGCTTTTCTATCGGTGATGTGAAAATTGTCTTCGGATTGTCGGACGTGTTGAATCTTATCGATGACTTTAAAAGGTGTCATGTCTATTGGGCTGCTAAACTCGTGATCAATGGAAAGTATCAAGCAATCGTCCTCTTTCGCTTGACATTGCCGTTAACAAAGAATCCCACACCTCAGTGATGAACCCTTCTGCTTTCTCCAACGGTACTCGGACTTTAAATCTTTAAACTTCAATATGTACGTTTAGGCCGTGGTTCTAAATTTTCTAGAGAAGCGCTTTTCCGTTTCTCGAATGTGGTAGTAATTTTCCGAGTACACCAGTGGACTATGGATGGGGGTAGAATCTCTGGGCGTGGATTCTGGCTCATTCATATCATGTTCAAATTCGCTGGCATGAATTTAAGCCTAGACGTAACCTACTAGGTGAAGCGATAAACTACGTTTCTACCTTTTACTTTCTTCTCGTTTCTCCACTTTCGGCTTGACAGTAAAATGATAAATGACTACATTTTGAGCGCTCTGGGTCCCTATATCCATGTCAGAGTAGTGTCTTCCCGACATAAACGGTCAATCTATTCAATCCCAGTATTCATTTCACTCAGAACGATGGAAGAGCCCACACAGAGTGAACTTCTGATCTGAGCTTTGCGATGTGACATACGAAAGTTTTCTTCAGACAAGCTGACGGACTACTCCTCCTCCTTTCGAAATATAAGCTAAGATAATTGCTATATCTGTAAGAAGAAAGGGTATTGGGCATTGGGCCCCAGAATGTCCAGACAGTGAAAAAAACAGGACTGGTGTCAGAAGTGACAAAGGTCAAGATACCTGTCATCATTGTCAAGAGAACAGACACTGGTCTTCAAAATGCCATTAAAAGCAACAGGAGAATAATGAAGAGAGTGGTTTGGAAGAGGAAGCAGAGGTATCCTACCAAAACTAAGAACCCATACACGTCCAAAAAGGGGAAAAGAGAAGTAAAACAGACGAGACGAAAATGAGGAAGACGAGGATATAAACCAGTGAACGTAAAGAAATGAGAGAGAGAGAGAGAGAGAGAGAGAGAGAGAGAGAGAGAGAGAAGAAGAAGAAGAAGAAGTTTATGAACTTTTTAAAGTGTTAAATTTGGAATAGGATTGTAAACTTGTATCAGAATAGACCAGACAGAAAACGTAAGTGTCTCTCTGTTTCGATTGTTTTGGAAGAAGGACCGACACTCACGCATTCACACATGTACATTATTGTGCAAGTTGCTGGCCCTGAAAAGGACCGTTAGGTGTTTTAAGAAAAGGTAAACTCATGAACGGACCTTCTTCTGGACTTGTTCCTTTCAATTATTTAGTAGAAATCACAAGGTGGTATCTCCGATGTAGCAACAAGGTTGGGTGCTTTGGCTTTGGAAGGTGTTTCTCTCTTGGGTCGTAATTAGAAGTCTGATATATTTGTTTTAAAGTCATTAATTCTACCAATATATCTACGAGTACCGCCACCGTTTGACGTTCACATTCCTTATTCTTTATTAGACATTAATTCTTCTCTGTTGCTTCTCTCTGCCGTTTCATTATTGCCTCTTCTAAATTCTTCTTTCAGTCACGACGTGTGAGGCAGAAAGAGAAGTTGGCGACGGTACTCGTACCGGAACAAATTCTCCTAAATCGACTAAATCAAAATTAAAATCGGCCTCTTATGGAAGTAAGACTATGTCGACTTTGGTATCCACTGCATTAACATCTTATCTCGTTTCCACTACCTGTGCTCTCAAATTCATCTTCTTACTTTCCGTCATGTTTGAAAACTTTCTCGCTTTGATTCATTGCGTTGCCGTATCTATATAGGGACTGTGACGTCAAAGTCAGCTCTCTTTGGATTGGAAGACAGACTCCACACTGTAACTGCAGCTTGTAACACGTGTTAGTATTGATGAAAAAACGCAATACGTTTCGATCCACTCTTCCACTATAAAAAACGCAATTCATATCGTTCATATCACCTGCCCTCTGCGTAATGTTAAATCGTCTACTCTGTTATCGTCGATGCTGTTCCCTACGTTCTTACCTACGTATGTAAAATCGTCGTGGACAATCCTCCAGATCACCGATACGAGCATCAGGAAAAGAATTAATGTGCAGATACAAGGCTGTTTGAAGAAAGATATCATCTACGGGCCAGAAGCCAGAACAAGTTCGAGGAAGAGAAAAAAACATATGAATTGTCCTCCATGTTAACATAATGATGTTAGCGTGAGCCAAATTTCCTATTTAGTGCGACTCATATGTCTCGAGGATATTTGTTTTCTTTCCTAAATTTGTTTTTAGCCGGTTGTATAGTTATTTGTGTGATAAACTGATGTTCATAAATATATATATCTATGTGCTATATACGTGTATGTCTCTACTGTATTTGTATCTACCTAGGGTAGCGCGTATTCAGGTCATCCACTTGTAACATAGTTGCCAGTATTCCGCCCAATTGAGGTCAGTCCCACATCAGTCTCCATTACCGTGACGTCATCTCACCTGTTCCATTCTTATTGTCCCTATACAACTCAAATTTCCCTTGTTACTATACAGGCCCATTATTCCTATGATAAATCTCCCTTGTCGCTAGAAATGTCCAGGGTGATCTGAAAATTCTTGTCGCTAGATGTGCCCAAGTGGCATCTATAATATTTTTTTCCTATTATCGCTAATGTGCCCCACTATACTACTTGTATTTAAAACAATTCCTGAGAAATTGTGTGTGTGTGAACGATACAAAGTTGTGTACATCTCCTCTCCGGTAAATTTGAATAGTCATGTATGTTTCACGAATATATGGGCGGTGTTTAGCACATTATAGTTAATTGTCAAAAAGAAAAGCTGCATTGGCACTTACCTTCAAAGATTTTAAGAAAAGCCAATGGTTTGTATTTATATAGTTGTCAACCGTAAGCCTAACTCGCCTATCTGGTCTTGTTTGGAATCGCTTCGATTGAAGAGCATAGTTTCAACTTTTGAATTTTTTTAAACTTCTCAGCCTTTTTGTGCATTATTCCGAGTTTTCCAAGTTTTCTCTAAACTAAGAACATGAAGTCATCTTTCTCCGTTTTTATATGCTAGGTAAAATTTTCCTTCAAATATACTTTGAAGTTACTCGATGCTTCTTGTCCACCTATTAGTATATAAGCTCTATTAGGTTATAAAAGAATTAGCCATTACTAACACGTATGTAACTATAATGATGAGGATGATGATATATATATGAACACTAAAGATTTGTGTGTGTATATGTGTAAATGTATGTGTATATATATATAGAGGTAGGTATGTGTATGGTAATATGTAGGTCTATAAATATACATGTACGTATATGTGTATGTTTGTATGTATGTGTGTATGTGTATGTGTGTGTGTGTAAATACATGTATGCACATGTATGTGTGGATGTGTGTGTGCATGTACATGTGGATATGCATAAATTTATATATATGAATGTGTGTATATGTATACGTAGAAATGCATATATATATATATTATATATGGGGTGTGGTTGTGTGTGTGCATATCTGTAGAAGTATTAATTTGTATGTTTGTCTGTCTATATATGTGTGTGTATGTGTGCATATATAAGAGTATATTGTATTATAACATGTTTATTATATTAAATTACATTACGTTAGGTTACTTTACGTTACGTTACGTTACGTTACGTTACGTTACGTTACGTTACGTTAATTACATTACATTACATTACATTACATTACATCACATCACATCACATCACATCACATCACATTACATTACATTACATTACATTACATTACATTACATTACATTACATCACATCACATCACATCACATCACATCACATCACATCATATTATATTATATTATATTATATTATATTATATTATATTATATCGATTTATTCGCACTACCTACAGTAGTACTTTCAGTGACACATATGTTGAAGTACTACGATTTTGTATTGTGTAGGAAACCGGATAATCCACAGCAGTGGACTAAATTTCGATATAATTCATAAAGACGTATTCATTGCAAGTAAACACTACATCTTTTAAATTTCTAACCATGAAACTTTGTGAGATAGGAGTTCTTTCAAAGTAGTTCTCAAGTTCTCACTCACACCCTTTCTTTCAGGAGAGAGAGAGAGAGAGAGAGAGACTGGTTGTTCGAATAAGTCCGTATTTTATCGTAGTCTTCTCATTTCCGTTAATTCTAGCATGGCCTATTTTGAATTTACTGTAATTGTAACATATACTTCAATCCTTAGGGTTTGTTTGTTGTGAAGGCGAACAATTCTCTCGACAACACTCGGGTTATGCGGGTCGTTGGCTCATATGATTATATTAGATGTTGCTTTTGTCAAATTATTTCAATACCGTGAGTCTCATATTTACGTCTGTTAAAAAAAATTATTGCAAAGGTCTCAGACTTTAATTAAATAAAGCTTTCAAAGTCAGTAGTATTTGCCGGTGCATACCAAGGAAAAAGTTATATATATAAACAAATTCATTGAGCTTTTTTAATTCCTGTTGAATTGATCCGTTTTCTTTCGGAACCTTGAACATGTTACATATATACATATACACATATACATATATATATATATATATATATATATATATATATATATATATATATATATATATATATATATGCTAAGTGTAATAAACTCAGCTGGAGACGTTACATGTATATTAACTATGTTTTATTAGTGGTATCAAATTTCTAACGGTCAGTGATTTGGGAAGCGATATTTATTGGGTGGACTTTCTTCTTCATTGTTCATTGGGTACATTGATTTGATTAGTGAGGTATTTTTTTTTTCTTCATTTGAAATGTTATATCTTCTCGGAATCTGGTTCAAGTTAGTCGATATACCTTAGGACAATAACAAGCCTTTTGAGGTCTGGACTCAATGTATGTCAACACACACACACACACACACACACACACACACATATATATATATATATATATATATATATATATATATATATATGGAGAGAGAGAGAGAGAGAGAGAGAGAGAGAGAGATAGAGAGAGACAGAGAGACAGAGAGAGAGAGAACAAGACTTTATATCGTTTTAAGGTCCATTTGAAGCCATGGAAATATATACACATTGTTAATATAACACATATCAATTTAACCGTAAACAATATGCCACAATAACCAGTCTGACGTCATCCTGAATGACTCACGTATGCAAAATTTTCAGAAAGAAATTGGGAATTTGATAAGTGGTAAATTTCGAAGCAATTGATCTTTATTGTGTTCTATCTAGTATAGGTAATTAGCACAGTTTGCTGTTTGTGAAGGGTGTGGATATCTTTTCGTAGTTTTAACAAGAATTTTTAGCTATCTACGGGTCTCAATATGTTCATTTCCAATGCAACATATATATTTTCTTTAAATTCAATCTGTATGACTGCGGCTGATTTTACTAAGAGTGATACCTTTTTGAGCTGAAATTAAGATTTTGGAAATTTATGGGAGCTATCCATATATATTCCTAACTCTAAACGGAAAACCGCAAGGTATTTCAGAAAATTGCAGTTTCATTGCGTTTTCAAATTACATTTTCAGGATACGTGTAAGAACAAGTATATAAATTGAATAGCACGAGTTGCCAAAATACATTTTTTTAGTTCTTTGTATCTTTATGTCATTATTAAAAAAGAGAGGTATGTTCTCGAAGTCAGTATAGTAAATTCTGGTCCCCATCCCAAAAATGTATAGAGAAAACACAACTCATTAAGATCATGTATAACTTCTTCTTAAGTATAAAATAAAGACAACTGGAATATCTCTCTCTGTCTCTCTGCCTCATTGTCTCTCTGTCTTTCTCTCTCGCTCTCTCTCTTTCTCTCTCTCTCTCTCTGATCTGCTTCTAAGGAATTGTTCACTAAATAATAATATAATATTTCATCCTATAATACTAAAAACGTGATATGTGGAACGAGTGGAGAATCCTCCATTTAAAATAGATAATTTTGTTACCTCAAGATGAAGTATATCTGGTATTAACGTACGTAAGAAGCTTCTTTGTTTATTATATATCAAACTTGTTCTAGAATCGAAGTACACAAGATAGCTTAAGCTCACTCTTCGGCACAAGAATCTTCCCACACCCCGTTTTCGTAAGTACACCTCACTTTCAAATGTTGATCGTATAAAATATACGTGATGCAAGAAAGCGGTAGAATTGGGTTGACCAAACCTGTCGCACTAAGTTAGAGTTATTTTCTAAACTAATGGATCTTATCAGAAGACAATGCAAATCTTATTCAGCAATGAATCACAGCTGGGTTGTCATTGTTGTCAAGGAAGTAAGATGACAACTTCAGAGAGTCGCAAACGGCGTCAGGTCTAATTTCTTTTTCAAACAAATTTGCATGTCAGAAATGAAAGGCAGTTTCTATTTATTTGTTCTAAGTCAACAAATACCCGTTTTTGTTCAGTAGGTACAACTTGTATTCATACGCATTTCGTGGTAGGTAGTAACACAAGTAACAAACAAACTCACCAAAGAGTGAGTCCTATTTCCTTCCAGCCCGATTCCAGGAAATATGTTAAGCTTTCTGCGCATGCACGTTATTTTCCACTTAAGTAATAACTCTCTTGGAAGTCTGACAGTGTTGGAAGACGACCGACACAAACCAGTTTGATGCCAAGCAATAAGCAGTAAGTATTATTGTCTAACGTATAAATTCACCAAGAAGTAGAATATATATATATATATATATATATATATATATATACATATACATATATAGCGAAGATGCATATTTCAATTCATAGATATTCACATAACGACCAAGTTCGAAAATTCTTTCCCATGGATATGGTAGGTTTTACTACAAAATGTTATTAAGACAATTTTGGTAGATATAACTTCAGTGCCTGTCGTGCAAATTAAGTTGTATTTATTAAATTGTTTTAGACAAATCATTTGCTGTATTGGCTTGTGTACTACTTCGTTCCACACTAATGTGTGATCAGTTACGTGCAAAAATATCTTATCACGATAAGATTAATGCGCTTTATTCCGAGAACGGACTAATATAGGCGTAATGAAGTAATAAATGCTTCTTAATGTTGCCTCAGTCTTTAAATGTTTTCATGACTGTTGTGGACACATGGCGGTCTTTAAAAACTTTGATAACGGAGTTTGGTCATATGTCAAAGCTATGATGACGTAGTTTGGTCATAAGTCAAATCTCTGATGACGGAGTTTGGTCATATATCAGTAATTCTGATGACCTAAATGAAACTTTACGTTTTTTGGGGTAGCGTTTTCTTACGATTTTCCCATATGCTGTTGTTTTATTATTATCTATGAATTGTGCCATTATAATTAGGGTCAAGTGTCTAGCCTAGTTATCGTATTTTACCACCGTCTTTTCATCTTTTATCAACTAGGTCATTTTCATCAAACTCGTAAATCACAAGCATGAATTTCAAGACAAGGAAACTTCGACATTCCTATTTAGTTGGAAAAATATGAGATCAGTTTTATAGCGTTGCTAACACACTTACCATGTTGAAAATTGAGCATATCTATTACGCAAAAATTACTTTCGTGGCACTGGCACGTTTTATTTCAATTGTTCCTTGTCAAATCCAGGTATCTGTACTCTTTCTTCAAAAGCTTTGATCCTGTTTGTTCATTCTGTTTCCATTTCTCTTTTCAACTTGGGTTTAATTGTAGCGAATAATTGATCACACTCTACCCAATTCCTCTCTTTATACCAGTAAATTACTACAACGTTTGTAGCTTCCCAATTCAGACTTAGTTTAGTATGTTTTAGGTCATTCTTTATCTGGCTAACGACACCCTGTTCGTCATTGTCGATAATTATATATAATTAGTATTGTATTGCCCTGGATTGGGAATCAGCTGAGGCATGTCTGAACTGTTTTGTTGTATTGCGCCAGATTTTAATATTGGAGTCACAATGAACTTAATTATTTCCTCAGCGGAGGTCGGTAGTTTAGGTTACTGATAATCGGAGTATATCAATGTTCATAGCACAAATGTACAATAACGTGGTCATCTCAGATTTGTACAGTATGTCCCCCAATTTACAATTGTTTATCCTTAGAATTCAAATTCAAGATTTTCTTCTATTTTATCCATTTCCAAGATATGTTGAGAAGGAAGAAGGAACAATCACATTGTGAGATGTTTAGTATAAATCACGTCATCACATTGCATTGAATAGAAAAAAGACACATAACAATTGAGAGAAATCTAAACAAGCTTTTAATTTGTGCTTAATTTCATGCCAATCAACATCATCCTGATCTTCTTCTTCGATTATATACTATCAAATAATTTCTCGTTTGTTATTTAGTATACAGGTGTGCTTCAGTTTGTTTTTAATTGACTCTACGACAGTTTATGCTCTGTATGTAAATATAATGATAACTATATTATGTATTAGATATCTTATTTCCACACTGAGTGAAGTGTTTGTCTGACTTTAATTATAGGGAACATGAAATGTTATATCTTTTTTAAAGGCCATATATGCTCTAGTATCATCCAGAGCGTATGAAAATAGAGACATACTGATGGAAAACCTATCTGTACAACACAACATAACCTGGTAAAATGTTTCTCAAAGAAGCTAGAATATGATTCCATGGAAGGTAATCATTGCAAAATGTTGACATTGCAAATTAATCAAAACTACAACTTTGTTCTTTCAGAGGATGGGAGCTGCAGTAAGTTTGCAAATTTCTTTCTTTCTGTATTTCCTAATAAATTCCACCTCATGCATCTTAATCATCCCACATCTCGAATATATCCTGTGATATTAGAACTTATGAAGCATCAACTTCTCTAAAATATCTACATTTTTGGTGTTTGTCACAAAGGGCCAAGTAAAGCAAAATACACTTGCATGCGCCCGGATTGAAAGCAATTGTTTCCCCTATTTCTAAAGACTTGAAAAATGTTGTCGTTGTCAACAGTATGGTTTTTGACTGCGCATGTACTCTAATAATTTTCTTCAAAAATTACCAAATCCCTTAGAAGAGTACATGCAGACAATCCCATAGATGGCCAGTTTAAAGGGCACATTCCTTCATATCATAAAGTCTTGTGAATACTAAGCATTTTGACATTTATTTCTGGAAAATTTGTAAATCATTCGCATTTGGAAATATCATTAAAATACCCACTCCCATAATCACAAATAATGAATACAACATAACAAAGCTATCCACGGACACGTCAGCAACGCTGCTGCTTATACACTACGTTTATTGCTTAACATGCTTGGACATTTCACTTGTTCCCATGCAAAAGTCATACTTATCGTCATACAACACAATTGATTACTCACCTAGAATCAACCTCCGATCTGATCCTTTATTTAGAAAAATGATTATAAATATGATACAGAATCAATGGCGCCGCCACTATCCATCAAACTTACGCTAAAGCATAATCACTCATCGCCTAAATATGAAATAAAGGTAAAGAACGATTAAGATTGGCGTCAAAACTAATCACGCATAACAATGGTTTGACTGGACTTTCAAGACAGTTCTTGACATATATAAGGTAATACGACCTTTCAGGAACATACGGATCTTCTCAAACAAGCTGAATAGAATGAAAGAAAATGACGATCACAACAGAGTAACTCCGATCTAATATTACTTGAATGAGATTCAAGCAGAATTGTAGCTTCTCTCAGATATGACAAAAACAAGACGCATTTCCAATGTGAAGTCATGACACTGAACGAGTTACGGATGAATAATGATAAAACAAAAAATGTAAACAGACACGACGAAAACTAAGTGTCACCATCGAATTAACACTCCCATTACACCAACAGGTACTGAAGATATTTATTGTTGATTTGTAAGTCAGATATGTGCTTTATCTGTGTTGTGCTGTACAATCCTTGAAACCTCTAGGCCACAGAATCAGCACAAGCGTTACAGTCTGTTTAACACAGCAGACACTAGTAAAAATTAAACTCGATCACACTCAATCACACTCAGAAACGGAAACACACACACACATACACACATTCTGTGATAATTGGTGTGAGTAAATTTCGAAACAATGCAAAGAGTAAATGCGATAAAGAGCCAAAACAATTGAGACATATATAATATTTTATGAATTTAAACGTGACGGGAAATATTACATTGCGTTTGTTTTCGGTTTGTTTTACTTACAATAACAAAATGAAGTATAATCATAAGAACTTAAATGTAATTAAAAATACCTTTGCCTCCAATTCCATTTCGTTTTACTTTTCATACCTTTTTCAAGGAAAATCGTTATCTGAACCTTCTACGCATAGCATTGATACGTTGTTGAAATTTTAGGAATACGGATATTATAACAGAGGGGTCGGACTTCACACACACACACACACACGCACGCACACACACACACACACGTATGTATTTATATGCATACATATATATGTATATATGTAGATAGATAGATAGATAAATAGATAGATAGATAGATAGATGCAATAAACTGACAACGAACAGTGCAAAACTAGTATCTAACTGGCCTGAGCGCCTTGACTCTTAATTAGTCTTTTTCAAAGGCAAATACAAAACAGAGACTAGACAAACAAATGCTACAGAAAAACGGTTATGTTTAACATAACCGTTTTTCTATTGCATTTGTTTGTCTAGTTTATGTTTTGTATTTGCCTTTGAAAAAGACTCATTAAAAGTTGAAAGCGCTAAGGGTAGTTAGTTGTCAGTTTATTACATTTATCCTAATCAATCCTCGACACACGTGATCTCTTGCGGGATCCAGGGAACTTGACACGACTGGTATTCGCCATATGATTTGTATTCTTTATAGATATATATATATATATATATATATATATATATATATATATATATATATATATATATATATATATATATATATATATATATATATATATATATATATATAAATGTGTTTGTGTCTGTGTGTTGGTGTTTTTTATGTGTATGCAGTGGATATATATATATATATATATATATATATATATATATATATATATATATATATATCAATTCATTTCTACATTTATTTTCTTAATTTATTGGTTGTGGTAGGGGTTGCAGCAGTTGTGAGTACTTTCGAACAATACACATCAGTAAATGACAAAGTGTTCAAACAGATAATAATAAGGATGAAATTGTTGATAAATCAGAGAATAACTAGAAAAAGTGTTGTTTCATGATGTTTCTTTATTGCAACATGATATCGTGTACTAATATATAATTATATCATATGTCTTCAAGAATTTTACCAATCATTCAGTATGAGAATAAGATGAGATTTCTTTCTGTATAGGTTGTGAAAGGAGTGGCAAAAGCCGTGAGTACATTTAGAAACAATACATACCAGTAAATGTGATAGATGCATAAGCAGATACGAAATACAAATCAGCTTACAAAATTTAAAATGAAAGTGAACAAATGATATTTATTTCATTTTTAAAGGACAAAGTCACATCTTTCTGCCCTAAACGAGATTGATCAATCATCATTTGGGTCAGGGAATAAATCGTTGACTCAATGAACCAGTCAATGTTTCAATGGAGGTCTCACTGTACATGATACTAATCTGTTTATATATGTAACTTCCACTATCTTATTAATATCATTCTTTTTGTACCTTTTGCGGTACGGAAATGTTGCATCATTTTGAAACTAAGCATAATTTATTGTTCTATCTTATGGCATGTTTCAAACATGCTTAATTCAAACTTTAAAGTTGCAGTTATAGCAATTGGCTGCAAATTACATTGAACGTTAACATGACGATTACTTGGAATGTCGTTGTGTCTACTTGCTTTCTAGATACGTTTTGTAAATAATTAAAATTTGTTTTCCTCAGGTACTTGAATTGAGGGATGATCGGAGAGATGACGTAAGTTTGCTTTTAATTTAGCTGTTCTTTGGCTATGAGCGACAACACTATGATGCTATGGAAGTTATATCGATTACCATGGATACATATTTGCACACCAAAGCAGAAAGGGATAATTATAATAAGAATTTAAGTGATCAAATTCAATTGTTGCTACTTTATGTCATTATTTATCACATTCAAATTTGATCCATCTTGTAGGACAGCTGATAATATAGACCTTAAATGCATTAATTTGAAATCGTCCAAAAGGATTTGCTAGGGAAATTATATTTGTGTTAGCATGAGCACTGAAACGTACGTGAATGAATGCTAAAAGGTTTCAAATGTAAACTCCATTTTGTATTCTTACAAACGCTGCGAAAAGGAAATATGTTGAAATGGATATGAGTTTAGTTTATTCTCAGCATGCATTTGGGTGTTTTAGATTAGTCATGCTTTAAAATTGATGTATTATCATGATAACAGTTTGAAATATACGAATATTTCCCTATTCCATTGTAAGCATTAGTCAATAATTAATAATAAATTCACATTATTTAATGCTATAAGTTTGGTATTGTTTTTAATTGTTCATCTTTTCTGTCTTATGTTTTTATAGTTGCGTTACGTTTGATAGCCTTTTTCTTTTCCTAATAAATAGTGCATTTCACCTGAAGTAAACATTTCACATGCAATTCACAGTGTGACTTGAACATAACTTATCCAATTTGAAATTCTCCGACTCAGTATATTGTATAGATTTTCTGTTGTTTTCATTCCAGACTTATGAAAAAATTCCGCGTGGATTTGGTGCTGGGATATCATTGATAGATATCGCTGACGATCCTACAGACTATATATTCTGAACTATTCGTGGATAGTGTCAAGTTTTACTTCTAATAAAATGTATTAATGTAATTGCAAATGCGTTTGAATTGTTTTCATAATTTCACTTGTTACCTAATTTAGTTTGGTATTATAAAAGCGCTTTGGTGAAAATATTTTAAACAAATCATTAGTGACAAAATTATGTATTGGCTGCAAATCACTGTATATGTTCAGAAATATATTTATAAGATGAAATATAAATATATTCATGAAAATTAAATACAACTTCATCGATCTAAGATCTTATGGTGCTAAGTATCATAATGGACGATCAGTTTGGTTTATTTGTCGTACGACTCCATTAACTAAAAGAGGTATCAGAAAAAGTGAAAATTTGAAACTATAACCAGATATGTATGGTTTGAATAAAATGTCTAGAACATTGTTAGGAAGGTTATAAGCGATATCAGTTTATTTAGGCAGATTTTACCGGTGTTTTGCAGTGAAGGAGTGATGAGATGTATTCCCGAATCTCGTGTGTCAGTACATGTGTTTTATCAATGTATGAAGGAGAAACAATGGGCTATGATAGAGGAGCGAAATAACATCTTTAAAGCTAAACCACCTCCATTATACAAACAATGAAACTAAACATTATAAAGATGGATCCGCCCATGCAGAAAGCCCCTTGCATCTATACTATGAAATTCTCACCACGGGTAATAGATGATATTGAATTATTTGCTGTTAATATTAAACAGGGAGCATTATTGAATGTTCTAAAATTGCCAAAGAGGAGCCAAAGTGACATAGCGATTAGCGTGCCTGCGATCACAGCGATTATAGTGCCTGCAATCACAGCGATTAGTGAGCCTGCGATCACAGCGATTAGTGTGCCTGCGATCAGATAGATGTATGCGGTTTTGATGAAATATAGTAAAGCATCATTTATTACAAACATATATGGTTAAATCTTGTATAGTGACAAATCATTTGATATTCCAACAGGTAATATTTTTCAAATGCATATGTAATGTGTTACGTTTGTTTGTTTTTTTCCATAATTGTATGAAACGTATATTTGCTTTTGGTAATTGACCTTAGCTCAAAAGAAGTTGATGGTGAGCCCGACTAAGCGTATTGATTTTTGTAAACACCATAATGTTTATCGTAATGTGAGTGAACGACATTGGTATTCCTCCATGAAAACTGTGTGTCCCTGATGCTTGCCCTTTTGTATATTATAACTGTAATAATAAACCTGATCTTGCTGGCAATGTAGATTATTCTAGTAATTAATTTTTATTCCTCATCCTAGATCTATTGTTGAGCCTTAATTTCTTATGTAATGTCGTTTACTTGCACAAATTACATATTCTTCCTATAACATCTGAACCGAAGCAGACTTATATGTAGTGTTATGTTCATTTATTAATTTGGATTTATTTCATTATTTAAATTAGTTCACTGGAATTATAAGCTGCTCAATAATATTCTTGGACAGAACATTATTTTGGAAGTTGGATTTATAGTGAATTCAGAGAAAGGCATCTTGAATTAAAGATTTGTGATCAATATAATGACACGTTTCCATTTTCCAAGTCACTACAGTCACATGCAATCAATCATAGTTGAATTTGTGTCTGTTACAGCACTGAAATTTAATTAGAATAGTTTTATGTGGACTTGTCTTAGACTTTCTATGATTGTTATGGATTAATTACCAATAATATAAGATATCTTTAACCTGTCAATTTATTTTCATAGGATATGAAATATTTGTTGAATTTTACAAAAACTTGTGGCTTTTGCTTCCTTCTTTTATTATTCTTAAGACCATACGGTCGTAACAGTAAAAACGAGGGCTCGTCAGGGATACGAATTTCTGTAACATATTTCAGAATACTTTGGATTTGAAATTTAAATTTACTTTGTTAGATTATTGCATAAAACCCAGTAATCTGAAATCCACGTATTTGAGAGATATTTTAACTTCACACATTTGTGAAACCAGCAACATTTCACAATGTCATCTAAATTAGCAAATTTTATTTTGCACCCGTCTCAGAAACGGTTAGAGTCATTACAAAGGGATGGGTTGCTATATTTTTGACAAACAATATAGTCTCTCTAAGGCGAAGGCTGCTATAACAAAGCCAGAAATAAATAATGTTTGTTCAATCTTTCAAAGCATTTCTTGTATAAAAGTGCTTTGGATTTGACAGGTAGGATTCTATTGGACTCTGACATGAAAATAATGGAATTGAAATTGAAACACGTGATGGAAATAGATCTAAGAAAACTTCAGATTCAGAAAGAAACAGAGAGACATATGGAAATGGAGAAAGAGAAAGAAGAGAGGCAATGCGGTTGCAGAAGGCGGAAAAAGAGAAGCAAATACAGTTAAGAAAGGGAGAAAGAGAAATGCAGTTGCAGAAAGACGAAAACGCGAAATAAATGCAAATGCAGTTGCCTGAAAACAAAGATAGAAATAAATGCAGTTACAGAAAGACAAAATCAATTGCATAAAGAGAAAAAGGAGAGAAAAATAACAGATGATAGGCATATGTAAATGCAAATGCAAAGAAAATACAGATAAATACAGAAGCAGACAGAAATAGAAAAGGAATTCCAATTTAGATTACATAAATTAGAGCCTGCAGGTGGAAAACACTTTCCACTTTAAAAACAAGTTAAGGTTTGGACCATGCTAGAAATAATACGTTAGTAGTACCTTTAAAAGACGATGAAATAGATGTTAAAGAAAATTGCGGAAAATTTGAAAGGCCAAGAGAGCATTGGACTATTATTATAATATCCCCGGCATGTTAACCTCATATAGAAATTGAACATAGGATTTCTCCTTTTCTCCCGAGTGCCCCCTCTATGTTCATTTCCCCTTGTCCCCAAAATAGCCCCCTCCCCCCCCCCGTCAAGTTTAATCCATATGTCTCCCAAAAGCACTCTTCATTTTAATTTCCCATTGCCCTATAACTGGCCCACCTGTCCCTCGATTAGTCCAAGTTACTACTAGTACATGTGTAAGTCACGATATGGAAGAATAGAAACATATAAGTAATAGAAATATACCAAGACTTTCATTTTCTTTCTTCTGCCTTTCTCTATCTCAGAGTTAAAATGCGTAGATATATTGTATACCGTATTTATTTTTGTATATTATAAGATTGTGAGCTCAGTACGTTTTAGACTTGTTACTACTATATTTTGCTGACGGTGATATATATTTGATAAAAATATTGTCAGCGATTAAGGTCAATGCGCTCGACTTAATTGAATTGAAACCTTTATAATGATCTCATAATTTTCATTCATCGGTAGAGCTGGAAAACGAAGAGGGTGGGAAAACATTCACTGAGTTCAGTTGACATATATACCTCTGGGTATACAACATAGAAACGAAACAATAAAAGGTGATGTTAAATACAAGGGTATCATTCTCGGTCCAGCAGGAGCTCGGGTGTAAAAAGAGGGGGAAAACCTTCACTGAGTCGAAAATGTTCTTCCAACTGTGCTCCAAACATCATTGCTAGAAATAATTATGTGCGGAAGCAATATATCCAACATTAGAAACTTAAGTAGTATCTATTTATATTGCCTTGTTTTGTTGTTTAGTCGGCACCTATCTTGATCAAATATTTCGGTCAACTGTTGCGCGATAGGCCGATACATAAAGCCACTACCCGAAAACCTGAATTATTCCACTTGATCGTCATGTACGATGATAAGGTTGTTGATTTAGTATCACAAGATGTTAGTCAAGCGTGAATGTTTACTTGTTACCCTCAAAATGTTTAAGAATTAAGGTCACCCATAAGCTAAACAAATCTGGCGAAGAATAAAACGAACTTCGTTTCCTCTTTATAACTTTTGAAGTAGCGGTGCGTGATGGATTGAAGAGATAATCACATGTAGCGGTGAAAAGGTTGATAAATTGTACTGATATACGACTCTCGTTGACCTAGATTGTATTGTATCTAATGAAATAAAATACCACCCAAACCATATATGTACCCAGTGAACCATGTGCACGACAATTCACCCATTAACCAAGCCCTTACCAAGAATTTGACCTTAACAAATTTGGTAGCAAACATAACTCAGTCAAATAAAACTAGAAACCTTGCTCTAGCTTGTCTACTGCTGATCTGGATACCTTTTGCATGTAATTCGAATAAGTTTCAGACACTTGAACAGAACAAATAAATGAAATCGGAAAGCTTTAATTTGTATTGCACTAATCCGAATATATTTATGATATAATTAAAACATATTCGAGGCAAGAAAGAAGCACAGTAAATCAGACCGAAAACAAAACTCAGCTAACTGCTTCGGTAAAATATTCAGGCCTCGGTATGCTATAATTAGGGTAAAATTAAACTGCATAAAATGCATACATTTGAGAATCCTGATATTGAAAACGCTTGATTAGGTAAACTATAATTTCGTCACATAACATATCCATGTGACCCAATGATCGAGATGACATCGATGTATGTTTTGGGAGAATGTTTCCACTTCACAACAAAAACATATGTGGCAACGAAATATCTACGGCAAAATGTAAACGAACAAAGATATAAGAACAGGAGAAGTGTGTGCGAGTTTTGGATTTGTAATGTAGCTTTAACTATGTTTCAATCATATCGCTACGATGTCTGCAGTGTGATAGTTTATAGTGATGTCTATCTAGCACTGGGGCATCATGGCACGACGTATATCATGATGTCCCACCCAAACCCATTATCCCTGCCACCAGGCCAAACAGTCCTAACACTAACCGCCCAATGCTGAGCGCCTAGCGAGGCAGCTGTTAGTACCATTTTTACAAGTCTTTGGTATGCGTCGAACCAGGATCGAACTCGCGACATCCCGCCTACGAGGCAGAAGCTCTAACAAAAAATGGTAAAGAAAAACAATATATAGTCAATCTCTCTCTCGTTTCCGTTATCCCTCTCTCTCCATGTCGCTTGTTTGATACATAAAGCAAGAGAGACATACATACATACATACATACATACATACAGACATAAAGACGCATAAAAAGAAGACAAAGAAGAAGAAGAACATACATAATAAGAAAACGAAGTACGAATTAAAGTCTAGTGTTTGGAAATTTTTATTGGGAAGGTAGAAACAATACTGTTTCATGAATTGAACTTTTCTTTATGAAACATATAACAAAGTTACGATTGACATACAAATACTGCAGACATCGCAGTGGTATCACATCTGCTTCCAATCTGTGTGTTTCCGGGTTATTTCATAGCTTCCAGCGTGTCCTATGGTAATGGGGTCTCATGAGGATTAACCAGTTTCCTACACCCGGAAAGATCAGTTATAGGATGTGCGTATCTGCTACACAATATCGCTTATATTAGCAACTATGTTATGTTCTATCCTTCTTTGCGAATGTGTGCACTATCCAAGTGGTGTGTGTCGCATATAATGCAGGCGATTGATGCCGTTATATATATATATATATATATATATATATATATATATATATATATATATATATATATATATATATATATATATATATCCTGGACCTAAAAGTGCAAAGACAATTATGTAGTCTTCATCTGGTGGCTGATTTAAAAAGATTTAAATTGTTTGTCGAGAGCAAATTCAGTGATATGTATGGATTCTGATCAGTTAATAAATTGACCAACAAAACACCAATCCAGTTAGGTACAAATAACCCAACAAATGGTCAGAAAACAAGAGGAATGATGATGATTTTGGCTGTTTATTTTCCACTATTTGTAAACAATACAGCGTAAAATGTTTAATTGGCACTGCGATAATAATAGATTTAATTACGAAAGATTAACATGACAATAATGTCTCTCTCTGTCTCTCTCTGTCTCTCTCTCTCTATATATATAATGTGAAAAGTTTGACTACATGGATTTTGTTGCTTTACATTGGAAGATTATTGTCCTTTGAATATTTTATTGCAATACAAATATCTCACATCAATGATAAGATTTATCTTGTGCGTCAGTTGTAAATAAAGCCTTGTTATCCTTAAGTGTACTGATTCATTTTCATGCGCCAACGCTACCGCTCCGGTGGCCTAGTGGTTAGAGCGTCAGCCTCGGATACGGGAGGTTGTGGGTTCGATCCCCGGCCGACTCATACCAGAGACTTAAAAAATGGTACTAACAGCTGCTTCGCTTGGCGTTCAGCATTAAGAGGTTGGTGTTAGGACTGGTCGGCCTGGTGTCAGGATAATGTGGCTGGGTGGGACATGAAGCTACATGTCTGCGGCATGGTGCTCCAGTGCTAGACATCACTATATACTGCCACATTGCAGACATCGTCGCGATATGACTAAAAATTGTTAAATCTACGTTAAAAATCAATATCACATCACATCTGCGCCATTGCTCTTCTTTCTTTACACTCTATTTGTGAAAGCACCTATTGTTATTTGAGTGGACGAAACTATATCCTTTGTACATTGGATTCCAGATCGTGGTCTAAGTCTGTCGGACTTATCTTCCTGGAAAGGAAGTGCTATCACTGTTGTCTTACTACCAACTATACAGTCTGCATGGATCTGTCGATGTTGGATGAGCAGCTAGCTTGCTGGTGTCGCAGAGTAGCATATTGTTATGCCTCTGATAGCAAAACGGTTCAAATGTTGATTTTCCGAACTATGAGAGAGAGAGAGAGAGAGAGAGAGAGAGAGAGAGAGATGGGGGAGCAAGTAAGAATGAGAGACGGAGAAAATACAACGAATTATTGTGAAATAAAATACAAATATGAATACTATTCTGTGTTTGATATTTGCTAACGTAAAGCAACTTTTTTCTTAAATACTCACAGTATCTACAGTACCCCCCTCCCTTTCCCCGTCATTTTACTGATCAGTTTCAATGAAGACAATTTCAACAGTGGTTTAGTTATAATACTACATATACGTATTTTAGACTGATCTAATAAATTGTTTATTTGGTCAGTTACTAATGAATTAACAATAAAACTGGTTTTCAGCTCATATTATAAATACACCTTACAATAAATGATGGTATCATGACGTAACTTGAGTAGTGTGTTTATTCCTCGTAAGTTTGAAAGGTCGCTTTAACATAAAAACAACACAAAACAAAATAGAAAACAAATAAAATTGTACACCCGTCCTTCTAGGGCGACGAGCTCCTTTGAAATATGGTCGGTGGTTCTACAGGGGTTTTCCAGGGTTCTTCCTCCACCAGTTATACTGGCCGTCATGTATAGCCTATCTCGTACTGAAAATGTCGTTAAACCCTACAACAACAACAACAATCCATTGAAATATGCAATACAACTTACTCATAGAGCACTTAAATTATCAATCCTTGAAGTCAATATGCAGTTTTGCAGCTAATGCCGCTACGAATCACACACACACACACACACACACACACACACACACACACACACGAGCGCGCGCGCGTCATTCTCATTGTTTAATCATTCATAATAAAGCGCATTGTGGGGTCCCGAGTTCCCGAGTGGTATAAAGGGCACACCGTTCGGGATCACTGCCATCTCACCTATGTCTGCGTGGGTTCGAGTATCAGGCTCGGCTGACGTAGGTACATGAGAAAGCTTGTCAGTAGCTTCTCGTCGGTTGGTGGTTCTTCCAGGGTTCTAGCTCCACAAGTTATACTGGCCTCCATGTATAGCCTATCTTGTGATTAAATATGGCGTTAAACCCTACAACAACAACAACGCATGATAAAGGCTACTTTTCCCTGAGGCTGATCCGAAAAATCATGACACATCTGGACCACCTCGTGGTTTTTGTATGGCACAAATATGCATTCAATATATGTCGGGGTGGTAATTTGCAGAAAATAAAATACCTCCTTCACCTGATATTTCTCATCGAGGATTGAAGAAACCGCAGATTATTTGGATAACTTCGGCAATGTTTATGCTTGGAATTATCATGAGATTGTCGGTGAAGTTCCGAACGAAATATTCGTTTAATGTAATGGTAAATCGTTGGCCAAACCTTGGTTGGTAGATAATTGAGGTAGGTTTAATGACAGGCCATGTGCTGCAAAGATCAGCAGAATTATTTACACTGAAAGATGACTTGATTTAAATTCTCTCGCTGTTGAGGATGACCGCATTGAGTGAATCTATATTTATATGCAAATGTACAATGTGAATAGAGGAAGGTACCAAATATTAAACGAATATGAACAACATAAATACGTTCTTCCTATTTCGAAAAAAATAATGTTTAGAGTAATGTGATATGGGTGCCAGTATCTGTCTTTTTAGATAGCTGAAGAAAAGAGGATCATGCTCAACCATTCAGTTCAAGCGAGATACGATGTGCATGCATGTGCTTTCAAAATCGATGAAATGCAGGTACCAAGATAAAGTTAATGTACTCAGAATATGTATGTATCGGCACATACGGTAACTGAAATTTTCTTTAGCCCAACTGACATTGAAGTATTTAAGTCATACTTCGAACCCATTCGTTATTATCGTGCATTCACCCGCGTTTATAAATGAGGGACATATCGCAGTCATCGACATACAGCGGTTAACCAAGACCAAGTGACAAGTAGCAGATTGTATTTGTTTGTAAGGAAACATGTCATGTATAAATAATGATTTACTGTAAAGTTTAATAATCCTCCTCTGTCAGTATGCTAATTTAAGGGTTGTTGATAATAGGAATCGGCCTCACAGGTGGGTGGGTATGGTATATTAAAATATCACGTATATTACGTAATGAGTTTAAAGTTATATATTATTAAATTAAAAATTGTCATTTAAATATTCTGAAGCAATACGCTTCACGGAAACATTTGTGCTAAAATAGGCAATTTACTTTTGGATTTTACGCGCAATAGATCACAAGATTGAGAGAGCATTGAGCTATTGCATCGTAATTGTGAATTGAGACTAATCAAGATGCAATGAGCGTTACACTTTTGCTACACATTGGGCCTTACGTACAATGCACGTGGAAAATACCACTCCAGGTAAAGGGAGCTGCCATATTGGTCTCCATACAGTCAACCTGGTCCCTTGACTGATAGCCATGGTACACGCATACCGATAATCAAATGGTCACCCAACTTTCCATTTTGAACATAAAGTTTTGGCTGGTACTGATAATAGTAAATAAGTCATGGGCGAAGGTGATAAAGTCAAGTGTTTCACTTGCGATGTGTCACTTCACTAGACTGACCCAATCGTTTCCATGTCAAATTCCTGTTTGACCCCATAAAGCAAATGACCGATTTTAACATAGAAGTTTACGTGACCCTATAGCGTCCCCCTTCGCCACTAACATGTAGGTCTATTTATGTCTGGAACATTTTCACGTTAAAATGACACACACACAAATTTTTAAAATGTTTTTTAAAAAAATGTTTTTACTGGTCGTGATTTATCTGCAAGATGAAAATTTAATCATAACAGAAGTAAGTTTTAATGTTGTCTTACTGATTCATAAGTCATTATATGATATGTATTTTGGTAAATATAATGCGAACAAAACATGATTTGCATGAGAAAACAATAAAAGCCACAGGTCAATATATATATATATATATATATATATATATATATATATATATATATATATATATATATATATATTACAGATTAAAATGTTCAAAGTCTGTCATACTTCCCTGATATGAGAAGTTTTAAAATATGTTTCAAATTAATGATACTAATTCAAAGAATAAATTACAGTTGCAATAAAAAAACAAAATGAAAATAAAATCTAGATGCGAAGGCTGAAATAAATGACCGAAAGAAACTGATGTAATTTCAGATAGAAATTTAGGAAGAATTAAATTTCAGAAAGAAGGATTAAATTTAAGAGAACACGGGTCTTAATTTCTTACTTAGTTTGCGAAAACAGTAATAACTACTAACATGTATTCATTATTTTGCTTTAAATATTTCGCATGGTCCGAATCATCCCAGCTGGCGTTTGGCCGGCCTGTAATTTGGCCCGAATCAGTCCGTAACTGGGCCTGAATCACCCTTACCTAAATGAACTATGATCCAAATAAGTCAGCATTTCCCTAAAAGTGTTAGAGTTGCGTGAAACAACGAAGAGTAGACCCTAATAGAAACGTACAATTATCGTCCAAAAAGCTGTTTATCCAGAGCATCGCTTTGGAAAGCAAACGAGTACACCTACTGAAAACAAACCATTATAAACTGAATTTGGCGATAATACGTTTATTGAGAGGCTACTTATGGTACAGACGAGGATACCCACACTGCTGTCGGTCATTTCTGCGTACCTAAGGTTTTCGTTTCCAATTTTGAAGCAAAACGCATACCAAATTAGAGCGATTGACAAAAATAGAATACAGCAACGCTTACCATTTGAAAAGATGCAATTGTCACCAGAATATTCTGTTCAAAATAATATTAATTTTAGACACAGGGGACACCTCCCCATCCCCCCCCCCCCGTTTTACAGACTCGCGATATGTCGGCCTTTTCTGCGCATAGCTTTGAAAATATGTAATGTTTATCCTTCCTGCTATTATAGTAATGAAATATATTACTTTGGACTGTTTTTGAGCAGTTCAGTTGAGTAATTAGGAAAGGTTTATAGCTAGTTTTATAAAATTCAACGTACAAATGCCAATAAATGGCAAGAGATATTAAGCAAACTAAACCGATCTTGTAAAGAAGTTAGTAAAGTTCAACATTTTATAAAAAAATAAGCTATTACGTAGAAAAGAAACAACAATGAATAGGATGTAATTTGTTTACAACGCTTTGTTGATGGGGAAAAAATACAACAATTTTGAAATGGACTATACGCTAGGGAATCTTTTGAGAATTTATGTTATAGCGGCAAGTAGACACGTTGCCGTTGGGTAGCAGACGATTTTGTACGTGTGGGACAACTTCTTGCAAAATTGGAAACTTGGATTAAAATACAGCCTTGTTTTATGGTACACATTTCCATCCTTTATATAATGTATTTATTTGTATTTGATTCTAAAAGATGCATAGTAAATCGAATTTTCTGGGTTACAGTAGTACGATGTCGCAGCCTCAACTTGATTTGTTGTGGTTGAGGCTAAGAACTGATCCCATATCATGTTATGGAGCAAAAGAACAAAAAAAAAAAAAAACCCTGGCAAATTTCTTAACTTAAGGCTATGGTGTGACTTTCAGCTATTATTGTTTACTATTGATAGATACGGATATATTTATGAACTAGGTGTTTTAGGCTTGTGTTGTTCTTGAAATTGAAGTCACCTCCCATAGTTGCTCTGCAGTATGTTGATAGTGAAATATCAATAGTTGGCTAGGAAGAAGAGCTAGCCTCCCATAGCAGTAGACATGCGGGTTCAAGGCAAGCAGAGTATCTCAAAAACGGCTTGGATGACAACTATTCTGAATTGAATCAGACTATTTAGTAGACAATATTTTTCAAAATTTTCATGCAGGGAAAGGGCTTGCGTTTGCACTGTGAGCACCACATGTCAAAAATGGCATTTGGATGGGAAAAATGCATGTATAAAATACGGGTTGGAGTGCATAAAATTCTTCTGCTATGAACTTCCATTTACTTCTCTGGTCAAGCGAATACTATTAGTATGCTTTGTTTTAATATAGGTATCTAACAATATGAACCTTTTTGACCTCACTTTGATTTGTTATATTTTTTTATACTAGCTCGCTGATAGCAGCATTAAATTTGTACACAAAAACTGGCCCCTGCCCCCTAAACTCACCCTGTCCGCCATGACAGATAACGCGAGACTCTCGCCGTGACCCCTTTTCTACGTAAGGCTTGCCAGACCGTATTTGGATATTCTACACTATGTTATTATCAATCAAGTGGCAAATAATCGCTTCTTAGTGGAATTTCAAAGTTGCCGATAAACGGTATTTACTTTTAGTGCGCAGAATTTCTGACTCAAACGGCGCCAAATTTTTACTGCGATTTGTTTACGTTTCCAAATAAGGCGTCAATGTCCTTATATGGCACACAAACAAACGAGGCTGAGAACGGAAGTAATCATTATTTGAACTAATACGACGGACTATCTAAACGAAAATATCGGCTGAAAAAGGTAAACGAGATTTTACAACTATTTCTACAATGGTTTTCGATACTTCCGGTATTAAAGAAGAGGAGTACTTAATTTATTGGATTATGTGCAAGGAATATGTTCGAAGTGTTATTATTAGGCTAAAAGAGCGTCGGGTGTGTGTCACATCTGGCTTGCTCCATTGACACGTATATGCTCATGTTAGTACCCTGTCAACGAGATACGAGTAAGTGTACTAATATTAGAACTAGGTTACAGGTACAAGAAGGTCATGGAGTAGGTCTTCACGTTGCCATTTAGAATATCACATTTTTATGTGCATTTTGAGTCTAAATTTATGATAGACTTGTACACTTTATGAATATTACTTTTCTTAATTAATGTACGATTCTTCTTTCTGGATACAAAATGGATTTTTGACCCAAAATAGCAAGTGATAAAATGTTTACAGAAATCTACATATCGTTGCGCAGAATTACCCGACGCGCAGAATAGGCCGACAAGATACTTGTGGTTGTCACAGGATGAAGCCGGGTTATGACTGGATTAGGGAAGACACCAAAAGCTACTGCGTTTACAAGATGTTTATTTATAAACGCAATTTAAATATAACAAATCTGACACCATTATTATCAAAAGATAAGGAAAATTATAAAGTTCCTAACATGGAACTATCAACAATTAATTCAACGAAGAAAACAAAACTCCACATTAATTTAACGAATGGAATTTCAAAACAAACGTGAATTCCTATCACTGATCAACAAAATAAAAGTGACCTACACCTCAATATAAAAAGTCTTGAAGGTATCGTTCAAATAACTATTTACAAAAGAATGTAATTATGCATCGTTCAAATAACGATTCAGAAAAGAATGTAATCATGTATCGTTCAAATAACGATTTAGAAAAGCAGTGTAAATTACTAACCTATCGTTCATAAAACGATATTGAAAAGCAGTGCAAATTACGAACCTATCGATCGTAACCAGATATTGAAATAGGAATGAATGAAATGATGAAACCTATCAATCGTTCACACAACGGCATTGCAATAGGAATGTACAACATTATAAACCCATCTATCGTTCACACAACGGCATTGCACTAGGAATTAATATTATAAACCCATCGATCGGTCACACAACGGCATTGCAATAGGAATGAATAACAAACCTATCGATCGTTCACACAACGGCATTGCAATAGGAATGAACACTATCTTAAACCTATTGATCGTTCACACAACGATATAGCAATACGTGTGATTATTCGCCTATCGATCATTCATATAACGATATAACAATGTGTAATTATGAACGTATCGATCTTTCATGTAACAACTTAATAGGGATGAATGACATTATGAACCTATCGATCGTTCATATAACGATATAACAATAGGAATGAATGACATGATGAAATGATGAACCTATCGTTCGCTCACACAGCGATAGTAATGACTGGAATGATGAACCTATCGATCGTTCATATAACGAAATAGCAATAGGGATGAATGACATAAATGCAATTGTGGACATAGCATGGAACACTACAACTATCGTGGCGCCCATTTGACGACCAAGATGTTAACTCCACGCGCTAAAGTAGATGGCCAGAGAAGCACCCACGCATGCTCTGCTCCTCTCGGTCTGCTGAAGGATCCCTCACATCATAGACCCGTTGGTCGCTAAGACCTGGTCCCTCGCACAGAAGAAAACCAGTCCCCTCTTCCGATCCAAAGTCACCAAACACAGCGCATACGTCACAGTAACCCCCACAGAGTTCTGTGACTCCACATCAAACGATGTACAAGGCATGGCAGGCATGTATAAAGCAGCTCTACAGCTGGCGACTCCACATCAAACGATGTACACGGCATGGCATTTAGGCAACTAAAATGATAACTAAACCGTGTAGTACACATGACACGGTTAAGTACTTCTTCAGTCATATATGTAGCGCATGCGCGCACATGAATTCATTACCCAATACATTAATAGTTTAATGCAAACATTGTATAATTAAATACAAGTTGTCTGTTCGGTTGCAACAAATAGCTAACTCGAACCAGACCATAATAGTTATAATATAGCGTTGCATAACCTAGGTATTGACTCTCCGTAGAAATTAGAATTAATATATGTTTCCTGCTCGTTAGCTACTGCATCCAATGAATATATTTGCAGATAGAAGTCTTTTTCAAACATCAAGGTTTTGAAACATCAAAAGTATAAACACAATTCTGTCATATAGACGAGTAATAATAAAGAATTGTATTACCTCTACAGCTGGAGATTTGCTCCCGTAAAGGGGTGAGCGTCCTGACAAGACTTGGCGTAATGTGCTGTGTTTCGAGAATTTGCTCTATAAGTACACTAGCTGTGACAGATGCGCAGCTAGGTACTTAGTTTTCCCGCTGCAAGCAATTTGTTCGTGCAGCATGTTCTGAGTTTCGCTCAGGATTTCGAAATAACTTAAGCCGAAAAAATATACCACCCTCGGGTGACGCTGTACGCGGCATCGAAAGCCGAGTACATTTTTGACAACATATACATATTTATATTACTCTTACCCAATTCCGTGACAGTGACTCGTCGCTTATTGTCTTTCGTCTATCACATGATCTTGTCTCCTCAGTTACCCCTAATATAATTCTACATGAGCTTTAACGTTGTCCTGATAATAATCGTTCATTATCTCCTTGGCTTACGTATCATGCGCAGCGTGATGTGTGAAAGAATTCTGACTGAATAGAACACATTATGATTTCTCCCTCAGAGTTCATGCAGTTTAATAAATGTCCTACTTTACATTTGAATCTTGGTTTGCAGAATAACTGTATGCGTATCAATGACGGTAACATGAGTGTCTGTCTGTGTATCAATGACGGTACAATTATTGTCTGTCGTTGTATCAAAATCGGTAAAATTATTGTCTGTGGTTATATAAAAAACGGTAAACTTACTGTATGTCGTTGTATCAAAATCGGTAAAAGTTTTCATACGATAAAAGTATTGACTGTCATATTGAAAACGGTAAAATTAGTCTGTCGTATCGAAAACTATTACATTATTGACTGTCGTTGTATCAAAAGCGGTAAAATTATTGTCTGTCGTTGTGTCGGTGAAATTACCCACTCTGCGTGAATCCAAGACGATTAAATTATTGACTGTCTGTGTATGAAAGACGGTAAAATTAGTGCCTGTCCGTGAATCCAAGACGCTTAAATTATTGATTGTCTGTGCATTAAAGACGGTAAAATTAGTGCCTGTCCGTGAATCCAAGACGGTTAAATTATTGACTGTCTGTGCATTAAAGACGGTAAAATTATTGACTGTCCTTGTATCAATGACGGTACAATTACTGACTGTCCGCATAATGAAGACACAGTGGTACATACTGTATCAACTAAAAAGGAATTATGAGGCTTGTGTATTAGATCGGATAGCTCACTTCGTTTGAGGTCACTGTATAATAAAGATGCTCCCTTGTTCGAGCTTGAGTTCGACGCGAATTTTGTCCACATACATTTGGTCAAGTATTATGTAATATCACGTGATGTGGGCACGTCAAAATCGGAAAGTGGTTCAAGATAACCGTCAGTAGGTCTGACCAGCCTCTGATAAGGACAGGGAACTATGTCTTTCTGATTGGGTGCATCATTCCGGACAGTTATGGTGCTTATCGCGGCAGTTTCGAGTTAAGGAAATTCTTGTTCAAGCCTCAGTCGGGCAGCACTTTTCTAGTCCGATCAGCATTTTCTAGCCAGTTAATGTTCAACTTTGCATGTACGGAAAAATAACAACAGTCAATCAGGCAACTAGATAACAATGTAAATTAATAAAGTAATTCTAATAATAATAAGAATTATTATTATTATTATTATTATTATTATTATTATAGCACTCTAATCACTGTTATCATTAACACAAATTTATCATTCTCGTCATCATCTTCAACATTAACTATTGCATCTATTTGTTTATGGTCCTGACACTACTCACTTGATAATTAATATACAAAAGTAACTAACATCGTTTATTTAAGGTTACGTGACCCGAGTAATATTTGCTGACGGGTTTAAGATAAAATTTAAATCATATTGGTGTAAAGATTTACATATTAGCGATTTCAAGAATGATGTTAATGTTTAAGTGAATAACACTGAACTAAACTGAGATTTGATAACCTGGATAATCTTGTACTGTATGGAATGATATCTAAACAAGGATGTAGTTTATTTCTCGCATCCAGTGAACGTCTTAAGGAAATATAGTACTCTAGGCACAAAAGAGTCTGACATACCCAGTAGGTAAAGCTTCTATATATATTGTTCTGCATCAGACTGAAATCTCATGACTGGTTTAGAACTATATTTTACTCAAACATCTTCATTTCAATCGATAAATATGTAGTTTTCTTGTATCTTTCAAGTTTGTGACAATAAACATATCCCTACTTTTGTCCATGCATATTGCAACCGGCTTTGCTGGAACTCCTGTAGTGATGACCTGGATTACAGATCGATCAGGACTCAGATGATGTATATTGCTTGAATCGAATCCAGTAACAGTGATGTCATCTCTGTCAACAAGAACTCCACATGGACTCGTAAGGTTTCTAGGATTATAGGTGAACTGCTTCTCGTAAGGTTTCTAGGATTATAGGTGAACTGCTTCTTGCCTTCCATGTCAAAACACAGCAGTGTATTTATGTCAGATAAGGTGACGTACACTTGTGTATTAGATCTATTTATAGATATGTAGTTGTAGTTCCCGGAAGAAGCGTCATACTGATGAGAAGACGTTACATCTCCTTCCATGCTGATTAGATTCCAGTAATGCTTGTTATTGCCACAATCACCAGTCACAACCATTTTCCCCTTCCCGGCAGCTGCAGTTCCATAGCACTTGTGTAGAGCTTTTATCGTTCTGACTGGACTGATGATGTCATCCCTGACTGACAGAATCTGAATTGTGTTATGACTGGGTATGGACAGTGCTACCTCTTGCGTTAAACCCGTGTTTGTTATCTAAGTCTAGGAAAAAAATTCATATAATAGTTGTCTTTACTGGAAGTAACCGCCACATTAATAGATTGGTTTGAGTAATTGTCTTATTCATTGGTTGCTAAGTTACATTGTGATAATATCGAGCTAGTTGATGCCTTCCTTGGTCCAAATTTTAAGTACTTCCCCTCAATTTCCTTATCCATGCAATAGATATTACAAGTCTCCGTGCCAGTGTCATATCGTGAATGAAATAATCTTGCATCATATTTGTCGAGCAACACCCTTGTTCGGTAGACCATTGAATCCTACAATATCAAGTTAAGCATAATCTGTTCTATCTTTACTGCAGCTACGTCCTTACTTTATGATTCATGTCTAGACATTATGATAATTAGGCAGTTGTTCCTGATTCAAAAGGATGTAAAACGTTTCAAACTATTTCATTTATTTTTCTCCCTTGGCTTAAAATGCAAAAAACCTACAAATTCGATCGACTAATCGCAAGTTTTATTGCTAAACAAAAAGCCCTGTTGTTTTTTTATCTCTTTTTGTTGTTATTACAGATATATGTGTTGCTGCTAATGTTGTTGGTGTCCGTAAGATATGGTTTATTATGTGTGATTTGTCGATAAATTAAATACATGGTTACAAACTCTAATTATTCTTTCAAATATGCAACCCTATGTTGATTAGTGACTTCAGCTTAAGGAACATTATGAATGAGTCTTTATTAGATAAACTAAGATTTAATAGAGAGAGAAAAAACAACTGTCCGTATATGCAAATAAAGTCTGTTTGCGAGGACGTTTCCGGTAGTGGATTGTTGCATTGATATAGCACGGATTTGCTGACGATATGGAAACTACACAAACTCCTCCATGGCGCACCAAACCATAAAAAAATCCAATCTAGCAAATATAAAGTAGACCTATTCAAATGATATGAAAGCAAACAGATGGATATATTTCTGAATCCAAATGAATAATGCTATAAAAGCCTTGTGTGTTGTTAAAGGTGCCTTTAAAACAACAAAACAAAAACGCACCATCTATAATAAGGCAATGAATCATTTCACGTGATGCAGTAAGTTCAGTTTAATATCACCTGAAGTACTGCCTGACATCGTTCGAGTCAAGGTCAAGAATGGATTACTTTAAATGTCAAAAAATATGTTTCGATATCTATCCTTGCGACAGGAACATGGTCGATTGTTTGGTCCAGTAGCAAACAAGGCGATTTAAACCCAAGCAATTGGTCATCGCGGACGAGGCTACGTTTCTCGACTACACTAGTACACCCCATGTCTCATAAAACGGTCACTTATTGTCGGCTGAGAGTGCCATAAATCACTATCGGGTATACATGTAAACAAAAAAGCGAAACCCGAGCAGATGTATTTAATAAAGAAAAGGATTTTGAGGATGCAATTTTTTGCATTTCAGGAATGGCACAATGTGTGTTTTTGGATAGATGTGCTTGCTGTAAGAAGAATTGTGCTTCTCTTCGTTGTTTGGCTCAATTTTATTCTTGAATATTTTTCCAGGCTCTTTTCGATTCTGCTTTGTCGTTATTGTCTGCAAACGTTCATCAAACCACGATTGCACGGGCTAAAAACATCTTTCACCAACATCATTTTTTGCGTCCTGTCCCAATGGGAAGAGACGCGTGGATCATGAACAGTATCGCTTTTCCATCGGTGATGTGAAAATTGTCTTTAGATGGTCGGATGTGTTGAATCTTATTGATGACTTTAAAAGGTCTCAAGTCTACTGGGCTGCTAAACTCGATCCAAACGGGGGACTTCAAACTGTCGTGATGAATGGAAAGTATCAAGCAATAATCCTCTTTCGCTTGACATTGCCGTTAACAAAGAATCCCACACCTCAGTGATGAACCCCTCTGCTTCACCAACGGTACTCGGACTTTAAATCTTTAAACTTCAATATGTACTTTTAGGCCGTGGTTCTAAATTTTCTAGAGAAGCGCTTTTCCGACTCTCGAATGTGGTAGTAATTTTCTGGGTACACTATTGGACTTTGGATGGGTGTAGAATCTCTGGGCTGGATTCGGGCTCATTCATATCATGTTCAAAATCGCTAGCATGAATTTCGCCTAGACTTAAGCTACTAGGTGAAGCGATAAACTTCGTTTCTGCCTTTTACTTTCTTCTCCTTTCTCCGCTTTCGCGTTGACAGTAAAATGATAAACGACTACATTTTGAACGCTCTGGGCTCCTATATCCATGTCAAAGTAGTGTCTTCCCGACATAAACGGTCAATCTATTCAATCCCAGTATTCATTTCACTCAGAACGATGGAAGAGCCCACACAGAGTGAACTTCTGATCCGAGCTTTGCGATGTGACATACGAAAGTTTTCCTCAGACAAGCCGACGGACTACTCCCCCTCATTTCGAAATAAAAGCTAAGATAATTGCTATAACTGTAAGAAGAAAGGGTATTGGGCATTGGGCATTGGGCATTGGGCCCCAGAATATCCAGACAGTAAAAAAAAAAACAGGACTGGTGTCAGAAGTGACAAAGGTCAAGATACCTGTCATCAGTGCCAAGAAAACAGACACTGGTCTTCAGAATGCCCTTAAAAGCAACAGGAGAATAAGGAAGAGAGTGGTTTGGAAGAGGAAGCAGAGGTATCCTCTCAAAACTAAGAACCTATACACGTCCAAAAAGGGAAAAACAGAAGTAAAACAGACGAGACGAAAATGAGGAAGACGAGGATGAAAACCAGTGAATGTAAAGAAATGAGAGAGAGAGAGAGAGATAGAGAGAGAGAGAGAGAGAAAAGAAGTTTATGAACTTTTTAAAGTGTTAAATTTGGAATAGGATTGTCTGATATATTTGTTTTACAGTCATTAACTCTACCAATATAACTTACGAGTACCGTCACCGTTTGACGTTCACAGTCCTTATTCTTTATTAGTCATTAATTCTTCTCTGTTGCTTCTCTCTGCCGTTTCATTCTTGCCTCTTATCTTTCTTGCTGTTGCTGTTGAAGGTGAAAAGCTGGTTATGCTTCTTTCTGCTGTTATAAGAAAATTCTAAATTCTTCTTTCAGTCACGACGTGTGAGGCAGAAAGAGAAGTTGGCGACGGTACTCGTACCGGAACAAATTCTCCTAAATCGACTAAATCAAAATTAAAATCGGCCTCTTATGGAAGTAAGACTATGTAGACTTTGGTAGCCGCTGCATTAACATCTTATCTCGTTTACACTACCGGTGCTCCCAAATTCATCTTCTTAGTTTCCGTCATGTTTGAAAACTTTCTCGCTTTGATTCACTGCGTTACCGTATCTATATAGGGACTGTGACGTCAAAGCCAGCTCTCTTTGGATTGGACGACAGACTCCACACTGTAACTGCAGCTTGTAACACGTGTTAGTATTGATGAAAAAACGCAATACGTTTCGATCCGCTCTTCCACTATAAAAAACGCAATTATATCGTTCCTATCACCTGCCCTCTGCATAATGTTAAATCGTCTACTCTGTTATTGTCGATGCTGTTCCCTACGTTCTTACCTACGTATGTAAAATCATCGTGGACAATCCTCCAGATCACCGACATGAGCATCAGGAAAACAATTTATGTGCAGATACAAGGCTGTTTGAAGAAAGATATCATCTATGGTCCAGAAGCCAGAAGAAGTTCGAGGAAGAGTAGAAAACATATGCCTTGTCCTCTATGTTAACATAATGATGTTAGCGTAAACCACATATCCTATTTAGTGCGACTCATATCTCTCGAGGATATTTGTTTTCGTGCCTAAATTTGTTTTTAGCCGGTTGTATAGTTATTTGTGTGATAAATTGATGTTCATAAATATATATCTATGTGCTATATACGTATATGTCTCTACTGTATTTGTATCTACCTAGGGTAGCGCGTATTTAGGTCATCCACTTGCAACATAGTTGCCAGTATTCCGCCCAACTGAGGTCAGTCCCACATCATTCTCCATTACCGTGACGTCATCTCACTTGTTCCATTCTTATTGTCCCTATACAACAACTCAAATTTCCCTTGTTACTATACAGGCCCATTATTCCTATGATAAATCTCCCTTGTCCCTAGAAATGTCCAGGGTGATCTGAAAATTCTTGTCGCTAGATGTGCCCAAATGGGGTCTATAATATGTTTTTCATATTATCGCTAATGAGCCTCACTATACTACTTGTATTTAAAAGAATTCCTGAGAAATTGTGTGTGTGAACGATACAAAGTTGTGTACATCTCCTCTCCGGTAAGTTTGAATAGACATGTATGTTTCACGAATATATGGGCGGTGTTTAGCACATTATAGTTAATTGTCAAAAAGAAAAGCTGGATTGGCACTTCCCTTCAAAGATTTTAAGATAAGCCAATGGTTTTTATTTATATAGTTGTCAACAGTAAGCCTAACGTGCCTATCTGGTCTTGTTTGGAATCGCCTCGATTGAAGAGCATAGTTTCAACTTTTGAATTTTTGTAAACTTCTCAGGCTTCTTTTGTGCATTATTCCGAGTTTTCCGAGTTTTCTCTAAACTAAGAACATGAAGTCATCTTTCCCCGCTTTTATATGCTCGTTAAAAGTTCTACTTCAAATATACTTTGAAGTTACTCGATGCTTCATGCCCACCAATTAGTATCTAATCTATATTAGGTTATAAAACAATTATCCATTACTAATACGTATGTAACAATAATGACGAGGATGATGATATATGTATATATATATATATATATATATATATATATATATATATATATATATATATATATATATATATATATATATATATATATATATATATATATTTGAACACTAAAGGTGTGTGTGTGTATATGTGTAGATGTATGTATATATATATATATATATATATATATATATATATATATATATATATATATATATATATATATATATATATATATAGGTAGGTGTGTGTATGGCAATATGTAGGTCTATAAATATGCATGTACGTATATGTGTATGTTTGTATGTATGTGTGTATGTGTATGCGTGTGTGTGTAAATACATGTCTGCACATGTATGTGTGGATGTGTGTGTGCATGTACATGTGGATATGTGTGTATGTGTATGCGTGTGTGTGTAAATACATGTATGCACATGTATGTGTGGATGTGTGTGTGCATGTACATGTGGATATGCATAAATTTATATATATGAATGTGTGCATATCTATATGTAGAAATGCATATATATATATATATATATATATATATATATATATATATATATATATATATATATATATATATATATATATATATATATATATATATATGGGGTGTGGTTGTGTGTGTGCATATATGTATAAGTATATAATTGTATGTTTGTTTGTCTATATATGTGTGTGTATGTGTGCATATATGAGTATATTGTATTATAATATGTTTATTATATTATATTAAATTACATTGCGTTAGGTTACGTTACGTTACTTTAATTACATTACATTATATTATATTATATTATATTATATTATATTATATTATATTATATTATATTATATTATATTATATCGATTTATTTGCACTACCTACAGTAGGTACTTTCAGTGACACACATGTGGAAGTACTACGATTTTGTATTGTGTAGGAAACCGGATGATCCACAGCAGTGCACTAAATTTGGATATAATTCATAAAGACGTATTCATTTCAATTAAACACTACATCTTTTAAATTTCTAACCGAGAAACTTTGTGAGATAGGAGTTCTTTCAAAGTAGTTCTCAAGTTCTCGCTCACTCCCTTTCTTTCAGGAGAGAGAGAGAGAGAGAGAGAGAGAGAGAGACTGGTTGTCCGAATAAGTCTGTATTTTATCGTAGTCTTCTCATTTCCGCTAATTCTAGCGTGGCCTCTTTTGAATTTACTCTAATTGTAACACATACTTCAATCCTTAGGGTTTGTTTGTTGTGAAGGCGAACAATTCTCTCGACAACACTCGGGTTATGCGGGTCGTTGGCTCATATGATTATATTAGATGTTGCTTTTGTCAAATTATTTCAATACCGTGAGTCTCATATTTACGTCTGTTAAAAAATTATTGCAAAGGTCATTTCAGACTTTAATTAAATAAAGCTTTCAAAGTCAGTAGTATTTGCCGGCGCATACCAAGGAATAAGTGATATATATATATATATATATATATATATATATATATATATATATATATAAACAAATTCATTGAGTTTTTTAAATTCCTGTTGAATTTATCCGTTTTGTTTAAGTACCTTGAACATGATTTGGGAAGCGATATTTATTGGGTGGATTTTCTTCTTCATTGTTCATTGGGTACATTGATTCGATTGGTGGGGTATTATTTTTTCTTCATTTGAAATGTTATATCTTCTCGAAATCTGGTTCAAATTAGTCGATATACCTTAGGACAATAACAAGGCTTTTGAGGTCTGGACTCACCGTATGTCAACACACACACACACACACACACACACACACACACATACACAAACACATATATATATATATATATATATATAGAGAGAGAGAGAGAGAGAGAGAGAGAGAGAGAGAGAGAGAGAACAAGACTTTGTATCGTTTTAAGGTCAATTTGAAGCCATGTAAATATATACAAATTGTTAATATAACACATCGGAATTTAACCATAAACAATATGCCACAATAGCCAGTCCGACGTCATCCTGAATGACTCACATATGTAAAATTCTCAGAAAGAAATTGTGAGCTTCATAAGTGTTAAATTTCAAAGCAATTGATCTTTATTGTGTTCTATCTAGTATAGGTAATTAGCATAGTTTGCTGTTTGTGAAGGGTGTGGATATCTTTTCATAGCTTTAACAAGGCTTTTTAGCTATCCACAGGTCTCAATATGTTCATTTCCAATGCAACATATATATTTTCTTTAAATTCAATTTGTATGACTGCGGCTAATTTTACTAAGAGTGATACCTTTTAGAGCTGAAATTAAGATTTTGGAAATTTATGGGACTTATCCATATATATTCCTAACTCTAAACGGAAAACCGCAAGGTATTTCAGAAAATTGCAGTTTCATTGCTTTTTCAAATTACATTTTCAGGATATGTGTAAGAACAAGTATATAAATTGAATAGCACGAGTTGCCAAAATACTTTTTTTTAGTTCTTTGTATCTTTATGTCATTATTAAGATAGAGAGGTATGTTCTCGACGTCAGTATAGTAAATTCTGGTCCCCATCCCAAACACGTATAGAGAAAACACAACTCATTAAGATCATGTATAACTTCTTCTTAAGTATAAAATAAAGACAACTGGAATATCTCTCTCTGTCTCTCTGTCTCATTGTCTCTCTGTCTTTCTCTCTCTCTCTCTCTCTCTCTCTCTCTGATCTACTTCCAAAGAATTGTTCACTAAATAATAAAAGAGATGAGTGAGAGATATGGCCAAATGTTGGGATAGAAATGAAGAAAGAATGAAAACAGAAGGATTAGTTATGAATTCTTTTTCAACGTTAATAGTGGCAATATTTCATCCTATAATACTAAAAACGTGATATGTGGAACGAGTGGAGAATCCTCCATTTTAAATATATTAAGTTACCTCAAGATGAAGTATATCTGGTATTAACGTACGTAAGAAGCTTCTTTGTTTATTATATATCAAACTTGTTCCAAAATCGAAGTACACAAGATAGCTTAAGCTCACTCTTCGGCACAAGAATCTTACGACACCCCGTTTTCGTAAGTACACCTCACTTTCAAATGTTGATCGTATAAAATATACGTGACGTAAGAAAGCGGTAGAATTGGGTTGACCAAACCTGTCGCACTAAGTTAGAGTTATTTTCTAAACTAATGGACCTTATCAGAAGACAATGCAAGTCTAATTCAGCAATGAATCGCAGCTGGGTTGTCATTGTTGTCAAGGAAGTAAGGTGACCACTTCAGAGAGTCGCAAACGGCGTCAGGTCTAATTTCTTTTTCAAACAAATTTGCATGTCAGAAATGAAAGGCAGTTTCTATTTATTTGTTCTAAGTCACCAAATACCCGTCTTTGTTCAGCAGGTACAACTTGTATTCATACGTATTTAGAGGTTCGTAGTAACAAAAGTAACAAACAAACTCACCAAAGAGTGAGTCATATTTCCTTCCAGCCCGATTCCAGGAAATATGTTAAGCTTTCTGCGCATGCACGTTATCTTCCATTTAAGTAATAACTATCTTGGAAGTCTGCCAGTGTTGGAAGACGACCGACACAAACGAGTTTGATGCCAAGCATTAAGCAGTAAGTACTATTGTCTAACGTATAAATTCACCAAGAAGTAGAATCTATCTATCTATCTATCTATCTATCTATCTAGCGAAGATGCATATTTCAATTCATAGATATTCCCATAACGACCAAGTTCGAAAATTCTTTCCCATGGATATGGTAGGTTTAACTACAACATGTTATTAAGACAATTTTGGTAGATAAAACTTCAGTGCCTGTCGTGCAAAATTAAGTTGTATTTATTACATTGTTTTAGACAAATCATTTGCAGTATTGGCTTGTGTACTACTTCGTTCCACACTAACGTGTGATCAGTTAAGTGCAAAAATATCTTATCACGATAAGGCGTAATGAAGTAATAAATGCTTCTTAATGATGCCTCAGTCTTTAAACGTTTTGATGACTGTTGTGGACACATGGCGGCCTTTAAAAACTTTGATAACGGAGTTTGGTCATATGTTAAAGCTATGATGACGTAGTTTGGTCATAAGTCAAAGCTATGATGACGGAGTTTGGTCATATATCAGTAATTCTGGTGACCTAAATGAAACTTTACGTTTTTGGGGGTTGCGTTTTCTTACGATTTTCTCATATGCTATTCTTTTATTATTATCTATGAATTGTGCCATTATAATTTGTGTCAAGTGTCTAGCCTAGCTATCGTATTTTACCACCGTCTTTTCATCTTTTATCAACTAAGTCATTTTCATCAAACTCGTAAATCACAAGCATGAAGTTCAAGACAAGGAAACTTCGACATTCCTATTTAGTTGGAAAAATATGAAATCAGTTTTATAGCGTTGCTAACACACTTACCATGTTGAAAATTGAGAATATCTATTACGCAAAAAATATTTTCTTGGCACGGGCACGTTTTATTTCAATTGTTCCTTGTCAAATCCAGGTATCCGTACTCTTTCTTGAAAAGCTGTCATCCTGTTTGTTAATTCTGTTTCCATTTCTCTTTTCAACTTGCATTTAATTGTAGCGAATAATTAATCGCACTCTACCCAATTCCTCTCTTTATACCAGTAAATTACTGCAATGTTTGTAGCTTCCCAATTCCGACTTAGTTTAGTATGTTTTAGGTCATTCTTTATCTGGCTAACGACACTCTGTTCGTCATTTTCAATAATTATATATATTTAGTATTTTATTGCACTGGATTGGGAATCAGGTGAGGGATGTCTGAACTGTTTCGTAGTAATGCGCCAGATTTTAATATTGGAGTCACAATGAACTTAATTATTTCCTCAGCGGAGGATGGTAGTTTAGGTTACTGATAATCGGAGTATATCAATGTTCATAGCACAAATGTACAATAACGTGGTCATCTCAGATTTGTACAGTATGTCCCCCAATTTACAATTGTTTATCCTTAGAATTCAAATTCAAGATCTTCTTCTATTTTATGTATTTCCAAGATATGTTGAGAAGGAAGAAGGAACAATCACATTGTGAGATGTTTATTATAAATCACGTCATCACATTGCATTGAATAAAAAAAGACACATAACAATTGAGAGAAATCTAAACAAGCTTTTTATTTGTGTTTAAGTTCATCCCAATCAACATCATCCTCATCTTCTTCTTCGATTATATACCATCAAATAATTTCTCGTTTGTTATTTAGCATACACATGTGTTTCAGTTTGTTTTTAATTGACTCTACGACAGTTTATGCTCTGTATATAAATTTAATGATAACTATATTATGTATTAGATATCTTATTTCCACACTGAGTGAAGAGTTTGTCTGACTTTAATTATACGGAATATGAAATGTTCCATCTTATTGTAAAGGCCATATATGCTCTAGTATCATCCAGAGCGTATGAAAGTAGAGACATACTGATGAAAAACCTATCTGTACAACACAACATTACCTGGAAAAATGTTTCTCAAAGAAGCTAGAATATGATTCCATGGAAGGTAATCATTGCAAAATATTGACATTGCAAAGTAATCAAAACTACAACTTTGTTCTTTCAGAGGATGGGAGCTGCAGTAAGTTTGCATAATTCTTTCTTTCTGTATTTCCTAATAAATTTCACCTCATGCATTTTACTAATCCCACATCTCGAATATATCCTGTGATATTAGAACTTATGAAGCATCAACTTCTCTAAAATATCTACATTTGTGGTGTTTCTCACAAACGGCCAAGTAAAGCAAAATACACTTGCATGCGCCCGGATTGAAAGCAATTGTTTCCCCTATTTCTAAAGACTTGAAAAATATTGTCGTTCTCAACCGTATGTTTTTTGACTGCGCATGTACTCTAATAAATTTCTTTAAAAAATACCAAATCCCTTATAAAAGTACATTCAGACAATCCCCTAGATGGTCAATTTAAAGCGCACATTCCTTAATATCGTAAAGCCTTGTGAATACTAAGCATTATGACATCTATTTCTGGAAACTAGCAAATCATTCGCATTTGGAGATATCATTAAAGTACCCTCTCCCATAATCACAAATAACTAATACAACATAACAAAGCTATACACAGACACGTCAGCAACGCTGCTGCTTATACACTACATTCCTTGCTTAACATGCTTGGACATTTCACTCGTTCCCATGAAAAATTCATACATATCGCCATACACCACAAGTGATTACTCACCTAAAATCATCCACCGGTCTGATCCTTTATTTAGAAAAATGATTATAGATATGATACAGAATCAATGGCGCCGCCACTATCCATCAAACTAACGCTAAAGCATAATCACTCATCGCCTAAATATGAAATAAAGGTAAAGAACGATTAAGACTGGCGTCAAAACTAATCACGCATAACAATGGTTTGACTGGACTATCACGACAGTTGTTGATATATATAAGGTAATACGACCTTTCAGGTACATACGGATCTTCTCAAACAAGCTGAATAGAAAGAAAGAAAATAACGATCACAACAGAGTAACTCCGATCTATTATTGCTTGATGGACATTCAAGCATCATTGTAGCTTCTCTCAGCTATGACAAGCAGAATATACATTTCCGATATGAAGTCATGACACAGAACAAGTTGCGGATGAATAATGATAAAACATAAAATTTACACAGTCACGACGAAAACGTTCGAAATAACACTCGCATTGCATCAAAAGTTACTGATCATGTTGATTGTTGATTTGTAAGTCAGATATATGCCTTATCCGTGTTGTGCTGTACAATCATTGAAACCTTTAGGCCACAGAATCAGCCCATATATATATATGGTTTTATTATTATACGACAACCTGCAATATTGGATTTAGATATGTTAGTAATTCCATTATATATACTCACCTCTACATTTATTTTCTTTTTTCATAGGGTGGAATAGAGTCTATCATAATTGTTGTGAGTATATTTAGAAACAATGCACATTAGTAAATGAGATAAATGCTTGAACAATTGAGAAATATGAAATATTTTATGAATTTAAACGTGACGAGAAATATTATATTGCTTTTGTTTTAGGTTTGTTTTACTTACATACACATATTGAAGTAAAATCATAATAACTTAGATGTAATTAAAAATTGTCATACCTTTGCCTCGAATTGCATTTCGTTTTCCTTTTCTTACGCTTTTTTAAGGAAAATCGTTACCTGAACTTACTACCAACATCATTCATACATTGTTGAAATTTTAAGAATACAGGTATCATAAGAGAGGAGTCGGACTTGAAATTTAGTTCGCAAACACACACTCACACGCAGCCATGCACACTCGCACACACATACACGTAAGTATGTATATGTATACAGTTAAATGTATATATTGATAGATAGATAGATAGATAGATAGATAGATAGATAGATAGATAGATAGATAGATAGATGCAATAAACTCACAACGAACAGTACAAAACTAGTATCTAACTGGCCTGAGCGCCATCGACTCATAATTAGTCTTTTTCAAAGGCAAATACAAAACAGAGACTAGACAAACAAATACAACAGAGAAACGATTATGTTTGCAAACATAACCGATTTTCTGTTCTTTTGCTTGTCTTGTGTATGTTTTGTATCTGCCTTTGAAAAAGACTCATTAAGAGTTGAAAGCGCTAAGGGTAGTTAGTTGTCAGTTTATTGCAGTTATCCTAATCAATCCCTGACGCATGTGATCCCTTGCGGGATCTAGCGCACTTAAAAGGACTGTTATTCGCCATATGATTTGTATTCTTTATATATATATTATATGTAATGTGTTTATGTCTGTGTGTTGGTGTTTTATGTGTATGCAGTGGATACATATACATTCATTTCTATTTTTTTTTTTAATTTATAGGCTGCGGTACAGGTTGCAGTAGTTGTGAGTACATTTGGAACAATACACATAAGCAAATGACAAAGTGTTAAAACATATAACAATAAAGATGAAATAGCTGATAAATCAGAGAATAACTAGAAAAAATGTTGTTTCATGATGTTTCTTTATTGCAACATGATATCGTGCACTTATATATAATTATATGATATGTCTTCAAGAATTTTACGAATCATTCAGTTTGAGAATAGATCGCAGAATATATATATATATATATATACGTATGATTTCTTTCTTTATAGTTTGTGAAAGAAATGGCAAAAGCAGCAGTGAGTACATTTAGAAACAATATGTACCAGTGAATGTGATAGATGCATAAGCAGCTACGAAAAACAAATTAGTTTGCAAAATTTAAAATGAAAGTGAACAAATGATATTTATTTCATTTTAAAGCGATTAAGTCTCATTTTTCTGCCCTAAACAACAATGATCAATCTTTAGCAGAGTTATGCGATAAATCGTTCACTGAAAGAACCAGTCAATGGTTCAATGTCGTTCTCGTTGTACATTATACTAATCTGTTTATACATGAAACTTCAATTATTTTATTAATATCATTCTTGTTGTATATTTTGAAACGAAACCAAACTTGTATGTTATGGTTTGTTTCAAGCAAGCTTAATTTTAAACTTGAAACTTAAAGTTATAGCAATTGGCTGCAAATTACATTGAACGTTATCATGACGATTACGTGGAGTGTCATTATGTCTAAATTACATTGAACGTTAACATTACTATTACGTGGAGTGTAATTATGTCTACTTGCTATATAGTTACCTTCTGAATATAAATTTAACTATTTTTCTCTTAGGCAAGGAACGAAATGTTTAATGATCCGGATGATAGGGTAAGTTTGCCTCTTTTTTTCGATCTCCTTTGGTTATTAGCGACAATATTGTAATGCAATATCGATTACCATGGATACATATATGCACAACAAAAGGGAAAACCATAATTATAATAGCAATTAAATGGTAAAATTCGATTCTTGCTACTTTATGTCATTATTTATTATATTCCAGTTGGATTCATGTTGTAGGGCAGCTGATACTTTAGCGTTTGAATGCATTTAGTTGAAATCAGCAGAAAGGATTTTCCTGAAAAAATCATAGTTTTGGTAGCATGAGCACTAAAACGTACGTGAGTGACTGTTAAAAGGTTTCAAATGTAGATTCCATTGCATGAAATATATGTATTCTTACCAACACTGCCAAAATGAAACATGTAGAAATGGATATGATTTTAATTCATTCTCAGCATGCATTTGGGTGTGTTGGATTAGTCTTGCTTTAAAATTGATGTATTATCATGATAACAGTGCTAAATGCACGAATCGTTCACTATTCCATTGTAAGCGATAGTCTTTAATTAATAACGGATTCACATTATTTAATGCTATAAGTTTGGTATTGTTTTTAATTTTTTATCTTTTCTGTTTATGTTTTGATGTTTGCTCTACGTTTGATAGCATTTCTCTTTTCCTAATAAATAGCGCATTCCACCTGAAATAAACATTTCACATGCAATTCACAGTGTGATTTGAACATAACTATGCTTAAATTTGCATTCCAAGTTGAAATTTTCTGACAAAGTATATTGTATAGATTTTCTGTTGTTTTCATTCCAGAGAAATAAAAGAAGACGGAAGGGCTATGGTTGATAGAAGAACACTGGGATATCGTTCATGATCTTACAGACTCTATACCCTGAACTATTCGTGGATAGTTTCCAATTTTTCTTCTAATAAAATTTATTAATATAATTACAAATGCTTTTGAATTGTTTGCATAATTCCAATTGTTGCCTAATTTAGTTTGGTATTATAAAAGCGCTTTGGTGAAAATATTTATACAAATTAATAGTGACAAAAGTACGTATGGACTGCAAATCGCTGTATATGTTCAGAAATATATTTATAACATAATATGTAAATATATTCATGAAAATTAAGTGTAACGTCATCGATCAAAGATATGCTGGTGCTACCTTTCATAATGGATGATCATTTTGGTTTATTTGTTGTACGACGATATTAAGTAAAAGATGTATCAGAAAAAGTGAAAACTTAAAACTATAGTTATGCAAACAATGAAACTAAACATTATAAAGACCGAGCAGCCCATGCAGAAAGGCCCTTGCATCTATACCATGAAATTCCGACCACGGTTAATAGATGACATGGAATTATTGGTTGTTAATATTAAGCTGGGAGCATTATTGAATGCTCTAAAAGTACCAGAGAGGAGCCAAAGTGACACAGCGATTAGAGTGCCTGCAATCACAGCGATTAGTGAGCCTGCGATCACAGCGACTAGTGTGCCTGCGATCAGATAGATGTATGCGGTTTTGTTAAAAAGTAGTAAAGCATCATTCATTACAAAAATATATAGTTCAATCTTATATAGTCCCCAAATCATTTGATATTCCAACAGTTATGCTTTTTGAAATATATATTTAATGTGTTATGTTTCTTCGCTTTTCTCCATGATTGTATGAAACGTATATTTGCCCTTGGTAATTGACCGTAGCCCAAAATAAAGTTGATGGTGTGCCTGACTAAACGCATTGATTTTTGTAAACATTATAATGTTTTTCGTAATGTGAGTCAAGGACATTGGCATTCCTCCATAAAAACTGGGTTTACCTGTTTTTGCTTCCCCTTTTGTCTATTATAATTGTAATAAAAAAACCGTATCTTGCTGGCAATTTAGATTATTCTAGTACTGATGTTTTATTCCTCATCCTAGATATTTGTTGAGCCGTAATTTCTTATGTAAAGGGAATACGATTTTCTGTAACAAATGTCAGAATGCTTTGATTTTTCAATTTAAATTTACTTTGTTTCAATATTGCATAAATCCCAGGAATTTGAACTAATTTGTGAAATCAACCTTTCACAATGTCATCTAAATTGGCGAAAGTTTTTTTGCATCAGTTTCAGAAACGGCTAGAGTCCTTAGAAAGAGGTGGGCTGCTATATTTATGACAAACAATATAGTCTCTCTAAAGTGAGGGCTACTATAACGAAGCATGAAACAAATAATATTTTTATTCAATATTTCAAAGTATTTTTTGTATAAAAGTGCTTTGGGTTTGACAAGTAAGATTATATTGGACTCTGACATGAAAGTAATGGAATTGAAAATGAAACACATTATGGAAATTGATCAAAGAAAACTTAAGATTTGTGAAGAAAAGAAGAGAGATACATACAAATGGAAGAATAGAAAGAAGAGAGACAATGCGGTTGCAAAAAAGGGAAAGACAGAAGCAAATACATTTACGGAAAGGTGAAAGACAAATGCAGTTGTAGAAAGATTAAAAAGCGAAATAAATGCAAATGCAAATGCTTGAAGTTAAAAAGAAAAATAAATGCAGTTGCAGAAAGATAAAATCAATTGCAAACAGAGAAAAAGTAGAAAAAAGCAACAGATGATCGGCAGATGCAAATGCAAATGCAAAGAAAATACAGATAAATACAGAAGCAGACAGAAGGAGAAAAGAAATTCCAATTTAGATTACAGGAATTACAGCTGAAAGGTGGAAAGAATTCCCCACTTTAAAAACTTTTATTACCAAACAAATAGTCTTGTTCTTATTGTTCTCTTCTTGTTTTTATTACCGAGAAATGTATTGCTGTTTGTTTTGTTGGTATCTGTTAAATGTGGTTTATTATGTGTGATATGTCTATAAATGAAATACATGCTTTCAAACAATAATTATTCTTTCAAATATGCAACCCCTTCTTGATTATGACTTCAGCTTGAGGAACATGATGAATGCGTCTTTATTAGATAAACCAAGATTTAATAGTGAGAGAAACAACGACTGTCCGTATATGCATCAAATGTGTGTTTGTGCAGACGGTTCGAGTAGTGGATTATTGCATTCATATCGCACGAATTTGCTGACTATATGGGACCTACACAAACTCATCCAAAGCACCCCAAACCATAACCAATTCCAGTCTGGCAGATATAAAGTAGACCTATTCAAACGATATGAAAGCAAACAGATGGATATATTTCTGAATCCAACTGAATAATGTTATAAAAGCCTTGTATGTTGTTGAAAGTGCGTTAAAAGCAACGGAAAAAACCCACACCATTTATAACAAAGGAATATATCATTTCACATAACGCATTAAGTTCAGTTTTAATTCCCTTGAAACACTGCCATGACATCGTTCGGGTCAAGGTCAACAATGAATGACTTTAAATGTCAACAAATTGTTTAGATATCTGTCCTTGCGACTGGAAGGTAGTCAGTTGTTTAGTCCAGTAGCAAACAAGGCGATTTAAACCCAAGCAATTGGTCATCGCGGAAGAGTCTCCGTTTCACGACTGCACTAGTGCACCCTATGTCTGGTAAAACGGCAACTTCTTGTCCGTTGACAGTACCATAAATCACTCTTGGGTATCGTGGTACAGAACAAACGAGACTCGAGTAGATTTATTTAATAAATAAAAGGATATATAGAATTCCGTGACAGTTGAATTGACTTTATTTTGGTCATCATTTTTCTCTTGATGTTTAGAATTGTATTTTGAATGTAGCTTTCATGTTCCACGTCTGCGATTTGGTGATAAATATGACATTTTTTTGTTCCTGAACATAGGTGAGCCTTGTCATTTTTGGTACGTAGTCCTTGTCCACAAGTAGGGCACAATCTCAAGAGCTGACAAACCTTTTCTGCTCTGAACCTTGCATCTTTACATGTTTTTGGTAACAGAAATGCGCTGAAAAGCAGATTAATGCACACGTTCTTCTCCTTCGTCCAGACAGGGTTGAGGGACCAAAAATGCTGGACATTTCGATCCAAAATGTTTGTGGTGCTCTTGATTGTTACAATCAGAGCCACATTTCTCACAGTAATAACTGGGACCCAAGAATCCAACGATACTGGTAATGGCATCGAAATGTTCATTATGATAATAGACTTGAATATTCTCTCGGTCTTTAAAATGTTCTAGTCGAAACAACCGAGGTCTGTGCCGTTTCGAGGATGAACTTTCAAGGAGCCAAGACGTCTTGCAATTTTTGGATTTCAAGAATGTTAAGCTGTGTGTCTTTGGATAGCTCCGCTTCCTGTAACAAGAATTCTGTTTCTCTTCGTTGTTTGGCTGGATCCCATTTTTTAATACTTTTCCATGCCCTTTTCCATTTTGCTTTGTCGTTATTGTCGGTATACGTTCATCTTATGACGATGGGACATGCTAAGCACATCTTGTCTTGAGGATTGTTAATTCGGACGAGGCTCGATTTAGTGCTACGAAGGTCCTCCACCATATCACTTTTTGCGTCTGGTCCCATGGGGAAGAAACGCGTCGGTCATGAACAGTATCGCTTTTCCGTCGGTGATGTGAAAATTGTCTTTGGATTGTCGGACGTGTTGAATCTTATCGATGACTTTGGGAGGTATCAAGTCTACTGGGCTGCTAAACTCAATCCAAACGGGAGAATATAAACTGTTGTGATGAATGGAAAGTATGAATCAATCGTCTTCTTTCGCTTGACATAGCCGTTTCAGTGTGGTTAAAGGAACCCACACGTCAGTGATGAACCCCTCTGCTTTCTCCTACGGTACTTGGACTTTAAATCTTTAAACATCACTATGTACGTTTAAACCGTGGTTGTAAATTTCTAGAGGTGCGCATTTCCGTCTCTAGAATGGGGAAGTACGTTTCCAGGTTTGCTGGTGGACTTTGGTCGGGTGTAGATTCTCTGGGCCTGAATTCGGGCTCATTCATGTCATGTTCAAAACCACTGGCAGGAATCTGAGCCTAGACTTCAGCTACTATGTGAGGCAATAAATCAAGAACCCATACACGTCCAGAAAGAGAAATAATTGAGGTAAAGAAGACGATCGAAAGTGAGGAACAAGAGGAAAAACCCATGAACGTAAAGAAATTAGAAGAGAGAGAGAGAGATATATATATATATATACAGAGAGAGAGAGAGAGAGGGAGAGAGAGAGAGAGAGAGAGAATGAAAACAGTCACAAAAGAGGTCTAGAAACCTTTTAAAGTGTTGTGTTGGGAATCGGATTGTGAAATTGTAACTGGATAGACCAGACAGAAACAAACGTGTCTCTCGATTTTGATTGTTTTGGAAGAAGGACCTACACTCATGCATTTACACAAGTACATTATCGGCAAGTTGGTGGCCCTGAAAAGTACCGTTGGCTATTTTTTTAAAGCAAACTCAAGAACGAGACGTTTGCCTGAAGCCTTTGCCACGGTCAAGGCCTACTTCTTAACTTGATCATTTCAATGATTGGTAGGAATCACTAATGATGGTATCTCAGGTGCAGCAACATAGTTGGGCTCCTTGGCTCGGGATGGATTTTCTCTCTTGGGTCGTAATAAATAAGTCTGATATATTTGTTTCAGACTCATCAACTCTGCCAATATATATATGAGAACCGTCACCGTTTGACGTTCTCTGTCTTCATTCTCAATTAGACCTCGTTTCTTCTCTGCTGCTTTTTTCTTTTGTTTCCTTCTTGTCTCTTATTCTTCTCGCTGTTGCTGTTGAAGGTGAAAAGCTTGTTCTGCTTTTTTCTGCTTTTGTAAGAAAATGTTGTCTCTGTTTAAAATCATCGACGTGTGGGGAAGAGGGAGATGATGATGAAGGTACTGGTACCAGAAGAAATTCTTCTAACTAGACCAAATTCATCGTTTTCTTAGTTTCCGTCATGTTTGAAAGCGTTCTCGCTTTGATTCACTGCGCTCAGACACAGCGTATCTATATAGGGAATGTGACATCACAGTCAGCTCTCTTCGGATTTGAAGACAGACTCCACACTAAGACTAAAGTTTGTTACATGTGTTAGGATTGATGAAAAATCTCAATCCGTTTCGATTTGCTCTTCCACTATAAATAACCGTAATTCATTTCATTCCTATCACCTGTCCTCGGCACAAGATGTGGACTAATGTTAAATCTTTTAATCTATTATCGTCGATGCTCTACCATACGGACTCACCTACGTGTGTGAAATCATCGTGGACAATCTTTCAGATCACCGATACGAAAGGCTGGAACAGAAGAATTTATGTGGACATACAAGGCTGCTTGAAGAATGACCTCATCTACGGTCCAGACGTCGGAATAAGTTCGAGGAAGAGAAGCAGACATATTCGTTGTCCTATATTTTAACATAATGATGTTAACATAACACCAAAGGCCCTTTTCAGAGCGACTCATATGTCTCGAGAATATTTGCTGTCATTCCTGAATTTGGTTTTAGTCGTTTGTATAGTTGTTTATGTGATATATTGATGTTCATTAATCTTTGTCTATTATTCCCATGTTAAATTTCCCTTGTCGCTAGAATTACACAATGTGATCTGAAAAGTCTTGTCGCTAGAATTACCCAACGGGGTCTATAATATTTTTTAACATTATTGCATGCGTGCCCCACAATGCTACTTGTATTTAAAATAATTCCTTAGAAATTGTGTGTGTGAGAGCGATACAAAGTTGTGTACATCTTTTCCTTGGTAAATTAGAAGAGTCATATATGCTTCACGAATATATGGGCGGTGTTAAACCACAGTATAGTTAATTGTAAAAACGAATAGCGTGTTTGACGCTTACCTTCAAAGATTTTAAGATAAGCCAATGGTTTTGATTTAAATAGTTGTTAACTGTAAATATAACGTGCATATCTGGTCTTGTTTGGAATCATTCTATTAAACAGGATAGTTTCAGCTTCTGATTTTTTGTTAACTTTTGAGCCATATTTGTGCATTATTCCGAGTTTTCTCTAAACTAAGAACATGAACATCTTTATCGGTTTTAATATGCTCGTTCACAGTTGTACATCGAATATTCTTTCAAGTTACTCGATGTTTCATAGTCCACCAATTAGTATGTAATGTATATTAGGTTATAAAGCAATTAGCCATTACTAATACGTATGTAATGATGAGGATGATGAAGCTGTTTGTCGTTATAACTTAGCCGTCTCATCCTGTGTTTGCCTGCCTGAACATTGTCAAAAAGTACAGATTTTATATAATCACTAGCAAAATTGTTCGTCCTAGGACGGGAACTTTAAACGAAAGTTTCAACATAGAAAAAACTAATAAAATAATGGGATGTGTGAGTTTAAAAGAAGGTTTCAACATGAAGATTAGAAAACAGGAAATAAAAAATAAACAATAAAACAGATTGAGATGCCGCCAGTTTCAAACTCGCAACCTCTTGTTTTCTAGACGGGATTCATACAAAGTTTCAACATAAAATAAAAAAGTAAAAAGAAATGAAAAAATTGGAATGCGGGAATCGACAAAATAGTTAAAATATAACAAGAAAAGAAATAAAAAAGAATTTTGACAAGGTTAGTTTTGAGCTTGTAACCTCTCTTTTGGCAACCGGGAGTCATGAAAGTTTCAACCTAAATTTAATAAACAATTTAAAATATTGGGAAGCGCGACCTCGAAAGAAAATTTGAAGCTAAAGTTAAATAATCGACAAATTATTACGACAATATTTAAATAGCAGCACTGTGTAATCTGTTTGACAATGTGATGGTAACCAGCTATATAGCAGCCAAATCAATTTGAGTTGATTGAACTACCTTTGTCATACGACTGCTTTGCTAGAATTTGAAAGCTTTATTTTATTAGATTATATCTGGAAAGAAAGCGAACAAACGAATTGAAAAGAAAGCCTAGTTTTCGGTGTAGTATACTCTCTCTTTTTCTAAATGTAAATTGCTGTACTTACCTGTTCAAGTGTGTGGCAGTTAGAAGGGCGTGCTGAGAAGTGGGCATGTGCTAGCCTTTTAAAATCAAACCACTCTTAGTATCGCAAAATTATATGATTATGCATTTATTAGAACTAGCAAGATTTATAACGCTATCAAACCGAGTACCTTCGTCTACCATTCGCTGAAATAATTTACCTGCAACCCTTGATCTGCAACATAAATCTCAAAATACATCAATTGAAATATATATGTTTATTTCCAGGACGAAATATTAGGACCGGGGTCGGGGGACAGAGAGGATGGGGAATGAATTGGAAAATCGTAACGTAGAATGGGCGGATAGACTTATTCGTCGAGTGAAACGTTGTTGCCAGCATTTATACTAACATAGTAGTTTGTTTCTACGTAGAAGCATGTTTGTTTCCCTTCGTTTTTCTGGTGCCAACTCTATTTTAAATGGCGTGCATTATCCACAAAATTCAATATTTTCATGTGCAATATTTCAAACCGAAACAAGTCAGTTGTATCATAATACATGTTAAACTATCTGAATCGGAAATTAGAAGATTGAAAATTTGTATGTCATTGAGAAACTTTATACAGGTTTCCCAAGATGGATATTTAAATATAAAAGTAGTTATGTTGATGCTGCGAAATAAAATTGTAGATTAACTGTCGCATAGGTGAAATAATAAAATCCTCATCCCTTTGGTCGTCCTTCGGTTGGTTTAAAACTCAACTGTCCGGTTTTTAACTGGTCTGTCTTCTCCTGGCAAGATCATTTTTGCGTGTGTACAAAAAAAAAATGAGTGTCCGGTATTTATGATGTCGTCCGTGACCACCTTACCTCACTTCCCTGCGCTCTAAGTAAACATACAAGCCTTGTGGTTATACTAGGTCTTGCCAAGTTCACTCAGTGTCGACGATGAAGGCCCAAAAGGGTTTTAGCACGCCAAGACCTCTTGCGCCGTGGCGTCAGACCCCGTACCCGCCCCTCCCTTCCGTTGGTACGATACTGGATTATCTCGCTACAAACGTATGAGAAGAGGATGCACTACCAGTTCAGCTGATGTCTGAGCTTTCCTACCTATTAGCTATCTGGACTTGGCAATAATCCTGTTGGGACGAGACCATGTTCCATTTCCATCTGCAGTCGCATGATGCTGTCTGGCCTGAAAATTTAAAATGTAATGACGCATGATATATCCTATTTCTATCCCCTTTGCTATTCGGTCTATGCCGGCATATTAAGAGACGAAAGAATATTATTAGACAATTCAAATAATCACCAACAATAATATATACGTTACGAGTCTATGGTCTTAAAATAAGTAACAAAAACGAAACTGAAAATGATAAAGATGAACTTAGGGTTTCATGAATTTATATAAAAAAATAACCCAAGAATTAAAAATAGAAGTAATAGTGAGAAAGGTTCTAATTGAATCTTAGTTTAAATCCAAATGAAATTCAAGACGGAAGGCGATGACGTCTGCTGTAGTCAGTGAAGTACCGATGTTTCAGCTTTCTCTTGTGAAATGACAGAAAATATTATTCCAGTTGTGAATTCTGTATAAATTCCAGTGAAAGTCTTTATCAAAGAATCAATTTAAAGTACCTTTTTATTTCCAATGGAATGAAACACTTGAATTTAAAACAATTTGTAGAAAATAGAAATTCAACTCAAACTGGTCACAATATAATACAACATAAACTATCAAGTTGTTTAAGCCCGACTGACAAACTTCTATCAGAAACAACAGTTAAACGCTAATAGGACGCAAAACATATTCCCGGATGAGGATGAATCTTCTAGAAAAGGTTTGCAACAATTGATAAGCCAGATAAGGCCTTGACTTGACTTCAGAGAGAATAAGAAAAATAAAACAAAATTTGTTTACCAAAACTATCACTAATTTTCAACAAAAAAAGTCAGGAACTAGATACAATGCTTATTTTATTAGTTGTTTGTCAATGACAAAAGCACAACAAGCATGTCAAACAGAACTGAACTAAATTTCTTGACAATGTCAAATCCAGTAAAGAATTGTACATTACAATAACATGTAACGGAATAAAATAAATAAAACTAAAAGAGAGACATTAATTCAAATATACAAAACATATTAGTCAACAAAACACCGGCAGTGTTAGACAGTTCCAACAAATATCAACAATGTAATACAATTCAAACACAGGAAAATAATATCATGATTCAAATAAATTTTCCTTATTAAAGATACTTGTTTTACAAATGCAATACCAAATCTAATAACGTGGCAAATCAGAACATTTTTCTAGTTTTCAGTATTGGAAAAAAAAAATTTTAGAAAAAAGATTAAAAGATTTTGATTTATTTACAATTAATACATAAAATAGACAAGATATAGCGCATGATGGTAAAATCGAGTAGTTTAATAAGGGGGAAAATATATTAAATTAGAGAAACAATATATGGGTTGGTTTCCTTGCATAACATACAAATGGAGTTATGCGTTATATAGTGGAAGATAAACAAAATAATGCCATTTGGAGTAAATGTTCCTGAATATTCTCATTAACGTGTCTTACGTCTGACATGTTTATGATTGCCGCTTTGCAAACTGGTCCCTTCAAGCTATATTGTTAAAGAATATTTAAATATACATACAATGAAATCTCAAGGTTGTGCTTGGTCTTACAGCCCTTTGTAGTTCTTGATTGGTGGCTTGTTGTATCAATAAATACTATTTTTTTGCTCAGGATTATTAATGTAGATCTGGTCAAATCAGTCAGGTTATGGTTGTGAGGCCTGCAGAATAGTCTTGTCAGTTGATAGGCCCTTTGAGATTGCAGTATTAATTAGAGAAAACGAGTTCATATTTTCCAATACAAATGTAGTAACCTTTTAATTATATATTCACTTTCTTTTCTACTTAAAGCTTAATTATAAAAAAATTGTACAAGAAATAAAGTAATTTAGTTTATGCTGTATTCCATGATAAATACGCAGCCGTGGATTCATCAATACGCAGTAACACATAGCACTGCCCAGTAACCTTTGAACTTCAACGCACGCCCGACCTTCGTTTAAAAAAGAATTGTTGTTTTGGTATACTTAAAATTTAAATGTATTTTCATATTGTAAATGATTGAGCATTGCAACAACGTTTCTAGCTGGTCTTGAATGGATGGAACTTTTTGTCGATTCTACTGAATTCTGCTGTTTATGGACTGCATTTATTAGCTGTGTCATTTCCATGCACAGAATATGTGATTTGAGCAAGGAAACACACGTCGAGACGCAGCTGCATGTGTTTGTCTGCTATGTCGTTGAATGTTTGTAATCACAATGTGGGAAACATGAACTCTTTTAAGAGAAATTATCGAAATGTCTCTAAGGAATATAACGTTCATTTCATTTTAAGTGCATTATGGAGAATATATTGCTGTTGGAATTACGATCTAAATGACAGTACAATTTCGTGGTGTGTAATCATGCGTTCGAACCAATGACATAGCTCGGATTTGTATTAATAAATAAGAAAGTACATTTTAAGGAAATTCAGGATGCAAAATATAAGTATATTTTTGCTATTCTTATGACCGGGTAAGAAAGACATGTTTATGCGTTATCACTTGCATACTCTTTGTAGCGACCCCAGATATGTTATAACCTCTATGGCGTCTATCGTTAGTCTAAATCAGAAATATTGTATCAAAATAGTTAGCGTAGAAATTTACAAATGCAAATGGTGTGTAACAGTACATTCAGCCAGCAGAAATAAGAATTCTTCGTTGTCTTGTCTTGCTTCATCTGAGGCGCTTATTTTCCTACCAAAATGTTATTATTTTTCTTCGAATTCAGTATTGAATTATACAGTGATACGTTTGTGATAAATATGCGATAGCCCTTGTCTTCACTATGCTTCTCGATGCTATGTTTGTGTAGCCCAAAGAACCCTGGTCATAGTCTGAACCATTCCATTTACGAAAGCTTACGTACATTTCTACTAAATAACTACTTAAATGATCAGAATGGTATATTCAATTACTACGTCTCCGACATTTGTTGCGGACATTGCAAATACCACGTTCATTTGTTTTATTCTTTGAAAGTTTCATTTCTGTGACTCAATAAACTAGTGCACATTTTTCACCGAAGCATCTCTACATTAAAATAGGCGAAACAGCTTCTTTAGTTCATTCACAAGCAAATTTAATGGACTAAAACATATGTCTATTACATGAGTGTACATGTTTTATTTTCAAAGTAGTTCCTAATACCCAATCTATTTTTAGACTCACATGTCGTACAGTATTAAGGTGTTCAGTAGCAGAAAACACTCACGCTTCTGAAAATGTAAAGTTAACTGATAAAAAAGATGTGTAACCTTTTTATTATATGTTTTTTTATATTCTACCTAAGGCATAATTATATTTATAGGTTACTCCATTTGTATGAGAGAATATGAACAAGTTTTGGGATGGAATTCTGCACGACCTTGGGAGTGCAGTATATCCTTCCGACAAAACGAGTTCATATTTGCTCATACAAAATGCAGTAACCTTTTTATTATATGCTCATTTTTTTTAAATTCTACCAAAGGCTTAATTATATAAACAAAATACACTACAAGAAACAACGTAAATCAATGAATGCTGTATTCCAAACTAAATACACAAGCGCAGATGTGTCATTATACAATGACATGAATATTAATTCGCACATAACTCCGCCCAGATAAATTTGAACTTAATCGCGCGCTCGACATAACTTTCGAAAGAAAATGGTGTGTCTAGTTCAAATTGAAATTTGCAGTCAAATTGTGAATGAATACGCATTGCAACAACTTTTCCATTTGATCTGGAATGAATATGTTTTGGTATTTTGTTCGATTCGACGAAAGTGTGTAATTTTGGGTTGGATTCATCTGTGCAAATTATACATGAAATACGCGGACTGAAGTGGCGCGGGAGAAGCGTGTTTACGTCTACAAATGTCTTTATGTTTCTGTCATTGAATGTTTGAAATAATAATGTGGGGAAAAATATGAAGTCTTTCAATTGCAATTATTAAAACGACGCTATGGAATTTAATGCCTATTTCATTTTGTGTGCAGTAAAGAGGATGCAACTGCACTTATCATCGAAATTATAGCACAATTTCGAAATGTGTAATCCAGATTGAAAACCTATGACATGGCGCATGTAATTCAGATTTGCAGAATTAAGAAAATACATTTTGAGGAAATTCAGGATGTAAAACTGTATGTTTATTTTATTTTGCCATTCTTATCACCAGCTAAAGAAGGCAGTATATGCCTGTAAGGACCTTATCTTCCGTCTTTTATATAATGTAGCTAGCCTAAATCCGTAACATTGTATTAACGCAGAATGTGCCAAAACAGTTTTTTTTTTGGCAATCCACGAAACATATTTTGGTTCATTCAGAAACAAATTTAACCAACCACAACGTAAAGAGCCTCTTACGCTAGTGTACATGATTTGTGTACAAATCAAAAGTGCTGGCGCCTGCGTCCATTGTTTGTTACAATAGAGAGTAGTTCCTTTATGCACGTGAATGCTATATGTGTTTCTGTCGCGAGAGTTCAGTATCGGGGAATACTGAACGATTCTGACAATGCAAAGTTATCGGGGAAATAAATCAGAATATAATAAAAACAAAATACACCACAAGAGACAACGTGAATGAATGTATGCCGTATTCCAAACTAAATACACAAGCACTTATTTATTATTACACAACAACATTATTACTGCGCACATAACTCCGCCCAGAGAAATTTGAACTTAGTCGCGCGCTAGATATAACTTTCGAAAGAAAATGGCGTGTCTGGTTAAAGTTACAATTTGAGGTCATATTGTGAATGAATGCGAATTGCAAAAACTTTTTAATTTGATCTGGAATGAATGGATTATAGTATTTTTTTCGATTCTACGAAAGTTCGTGATAATGGACTGGATTTGTATGTAACCATTCGACGTGAAATACATGGGATTGAAGAAGCTAGGGAGAAGCATGTTGACATCTGCAAATGTGTTTCTGTTTCTGTCATTGAATGTTTCAATTCGTAACGTGGATAAAATATGAAGTCTTTCAATTGCAATTATCAACAAAGACGCTATGGCATTTAATGCTTATTTCATTTTGAGTACAGTAAGGAGGATGTAATTGCACTTATATAAATTAACAGTACAATTTCGAAATGTGTAATCTAGATTGAGAACCTACGACATGGCTCGTATGATTCGGATTTGCAGAACTAAGACAGTATATTTTGAGGAAATTCAGGCTGTAAAACTGTAAGCATATTTATTATTTTGACATTCTTATCACCAGCTAAAGAAGTCAGTATATGAATTGTCACTTGTACGTTATTTGTAAGAATTTTTTTGCGTTTGTTGTATACTCTAGCTTGCTAAATCCGAAACACTGTATCAACGCGGAATATGCGAAGCAGCTGGTATGTAGCAGTCCACGAAAATTCTGATTTAGGTCATTCAGAAACAAACTTAATCAACCACAACGTAAAGCGCCTCTTACGCGAGTGTACATGTTTTGATTAGAAATAAAAATTGCTGGCGTCTGCGTCCATTGTTTGTTTATATTAGGAAGTATTTCCTTTATGCACGTGAATGATATATGTGTATTGGCGCGCGGGTTCAGTATCGGATAATACTGCACGATTCTGACAATGTAAAGTTAACGGGGAAAACAATGAGCATATACTAAAATAAGATACCCCATGTATTATTACTGTACCAAGGGACTTGTTCATTCTATCTGATGCCCCATGTATTAATGCGGTACAAAATGTATTGTTCATCCTCTGTGATACCCATTTATTATATATAGTACAAAGGGATTCGTTTATCCTATATCATACACCATATAATATTACGTTACAACGGAACGTGTTTATGCTATATTATACCCCTTCGTCAGATAACATATACTACAGTGTACAAATTCACACATATTTGTGTATTTGCATACAGATGCAAATTTAAACGGTATCCAAATTTGTGCGGTGTTCAAAATTTGCACCAACTTGTCATGTATAGCACACATGAATTAATAGGTGCAAGTATGCTCCGCATGCAAATTTCAACATTTATACACAGATCAAACTTAAGAGATGTGATTAATTTATTTACGCTCTTTAATTCTTAGCAAAGAAATTACGTTTTCATATATTATCTTAAGCACATGGTCTCATTTGAAATGAGATGATTATATATTTGTACATTTCTATTTTAAAGAATTTACTTGTTAGGTTTTAATGATAAGTGTGTTTGTACATTCATACTTTTCTTGTATTATTATTAGTTGTTTTATATTAATGAATACGCCTAATGAATAATATGCCTTTATGTCTATCCTACGAAGATTCGTGTCCTGACAATGTAATGGCAGGGACGCTGCGCTGGTTCGGCGGTATTCAAAATTTCAACTTGATTTATCTTACATCGATTTGTTCTCATAACTTACAATAAGCCAGTGCAATGGCTTAGATATTGGTGTACTGCGATCTTATGAAGTGCATGAAACCGGACAATCCGCAAGAGACAATAACATATGCAAAGCCTGGTCGATAGCTTGGATATTGTGGTACTGAAACCGTTTGTGGTTCCACAAACCCTAGAATCTGCGAGAGCCATAATTTATATAAAACATCTTCGACAGCTCAGGTGTTGATGTTGGAAACCCGAGAATACGCAGTGTACCATAATTTATACGAAGCATATTAGACAGCTCAGATGTTCAAGTTGGAAACCTGAGAATATGCAGTGAACCATAATTTATACGAAGCATATTCGACAGCTCAGATGTTCATGTTGGAAACCCGAGGATATTCAGTGAACCATAATTTATAAGAAGCACAGTCAACATCTCAGATATTCATGTTGGAAACCCGGGAATATTCAGTGAACCATAATTTATACGAATCATCTTCGACATCTCAGATATTTATGTTGGAAACCCGAGAATGCTCAATGAACCATAATCTATACGATGCATATTCGACAGCTCAGACGTTCATGTTGGACACCTGAGAATAGGCAGTGAACATAATTTGTAATATGCATATTCGACAGCTCAGATGTTCATGTTGGAAACCTGTGAATACGCAGAGAACCATAATTTATACGAAGCATATTCGGCAGCTCAGATGTTCATGTTGGAAACCTGTGAATACGCAGGAAGCAAACAACTTTTGATATAAGTCCACATTATCCTAGCAAATACTGGAACCGAAGAAAGAACCCGGGCCGCAGAGATGCGAAGCAAGTGTGCTACCATTTCGATGTTCAGGTATTTTTTACGTCAAGCGTATCTTTGTTATATGGTTCATAAATAAATGCACTATTCAAGAACCGGTTTTGCTTAATACTGTTTCTAATAGGATGTAATTTTTAAAATTACTTACATGAGACTTTATTTCCTAGTGCTTCTTTCTATACATCTCTCTCTCTCTCTCTCTCTGATTGTATCGAAGAGAGAGAGAGAGAGAGAGAGAGAGAGAGAATCCGAATGTTTACTTTAGTCGTCTTATCTCCTTTCCTTATAACCTGGTTCGTTTTGAATTGTATCGTACTTTTGTAACAAATGTTTAAATCATACGTATTTCTATGGTTTGAAGTCGAGCAATTCTCTTGAAAACACAATGTTGGTATGTGGGTCGTTGTTCGCTCGGTTATGTTATATGAGGAAACTAAAAGTTGCTTTTGTCCAGCGCTTTCAATATTGGGAGTCACACATTGTGTCTATTATCCAATTACTGTCAATGTCATTTCAGGCTTTCGTTAATTAAAGTATTTCAAAGTATGTATTACTTATCAAAAGCACTTACTTGGGTCCTTCAGATTCCGATTTAATTTATTCGTCTTTTTCACGTGTCATAAACAGGTTCTAATTATGTGCAAAAGGTAGATAGCTCAGCGGAGTAACGTGAGGGCATGTTTCTAATTTAAACTATGAATATGTTTTCTTTAGTAACAAATTTGTTAGGGATACATAGATGAATGAATTGGTGTGTAGTATATAATTCGCTTGAAATTTTAAATCTTCTTGGAATCAAGTTCAAAGAAGGTCATATGCAACAGGACAATAATGGATCGTGGAGACTTGGTGTGTGTATATATATATATATATATATATATATATATATATATATATATATATATATATATATATATATATATATATATATATATATATATATATATATATATATATATATATATATATATATATATATATGTATATATATATATATATATATATATATATATATATATATATATATATATATATATATATAGCGAGAGAGAGAGAGATAGAGAGAGAGAGATAAGAAAGAAAATATAAGATTGTATATATTTCTATGGCTTAAAAGTCCCAGTTATCTTATATAAAGGCTAACAAGATATTTAAAAGTATGGCAATAATATTGGACAAGATAGATAATCTTTGAACTTAAACATATTGCATATAAAGAAAGATCCAAATATACGGCCCGATGTTATTCTGAATGTTCAAACGTGTGAAATTCACACCGAAATGGGAATGGTATAGCTAATACATTTAAAATCAATTGATCTCTCATCATCGTTAATATATGTTACTGTTTTATAAGGGCTGTTGATGTTTATTTATATTGGCTGTAAAAAGGACTCGTATATTTGACAGTCTTATAATTCTGAATGCATGAAAAATATAACTGTTTGGTATCAAAATGTTTTCTTATGCACGCTTTTTAGAGCATTTATAAAATGTTTCAAATGGGTCATTTTAACTAACCGTTTTGCCGCTCTTCAGGCCATAATTCCTTTCGATTGTATCGGATAACCCTTTACCCAAGCATCCAAGAGAGAGGGGGAGGGAAAGAGCGAGAAATGCTTAAAAGATGCACTACAAAGGAACATACAATGATTAATTATATTGTTTGGGCGAAAGGGTAAAAAACAATACTATATCATTAAGGAAATATATTTCCTTTTCAATCATAATGACCAAGATCACAATGTTTGTTTTTCCAGCATCGTCTCTGCATTTGTTGTTTAGTGCAGAAAGTTTTTGTAAAAGCACTAATAAATCATATGTTACTCTAAAGTACCTTCCACGTTCAATGCACGGTGAAGTTCTTTATCATAGGTTATAGGGCTTCTTTTGAGAGTAAGGGATGTAAACAAGGCACATGTTCAGTAGGTCGCTTATTTGACTGTATCCTGATCAGCATCTGTGTCTCATTAGTTAGTGTGCACTGTCACCATCCCGGTCTAGTTATGCAAAAGACTTACAAAAATGGTACTAACAGCTGCCTCGCTTGGCGCTCAGCATTAAGAGGTTAGTGTTAGGACTGGTCGGCCTGGTGTCAGGATAATGTGACTGGGTGGAACATTATGCGGCTTGATGCTCCAGTGCTATGCATCACTCTAAATTGTGACACTGCAGATGTCGTAGCAATATGACTGAACCATTGTTAAAGCTACTTTAAAATTCCTAATCACACACACAAACATACACACACAGTGTCACCAAAATACACACAAAACTCCACACCATAATGCTCATATTGTAAAGAATAACCATTGACCATGCAATCAATGACAATAATGTCTAAATCAATCTCTTTTATCACCACCAAAACGACAATGAAACATAACGTTCTTGAACTAAACAGGGAATGCCTTCGTGGGCACAAAACTTAGTCCATATTGCAGATAAAGACTCATTAGAACGAATTCGTTGAACGAATGAACTAATGCGCCGGATTGAACGTTGAACGAATGCTTTGGCTTTGACAACCATGATTGCATATTCTATGTGCTTACCTATTTGTTAATCCCCAAGTGTGTTACCCATGATCTGGAAGGTCAATAGAGCTTATAAGATACAAGATATTTCTTCAAGTACATAGTAACAATACCAAAACATACATTAAAATACTTAGGTAGCATACAAAGGGTCAGAAAAGCAAGTTTGACTCTATAACCCTTTTGAGAGGTTCTGAGGGGAGCGAGAACGACATGCATTGGTGAGGAACTGGCCATGTTACAGGCAATTTATATCGTCGTCGGGATTCACGTACTGAGTTTAAAAGACGTATTATGAAACGATAAATGTGATAACAGTTACACATGTCTCTAAGATTTTCATTTAGGTGCCAATAACGACATTATAATGTGATATCCCGATTCTTCTCTTTTACCATTAATTTGGGCCTCTTTCCTTGGATCCCAGGGGTCTGGCTAAAGTTTGCAATGCATGCCAGCATGAATACTCTCACACCATCTGATTTTATCATGCTTAATAACAAGTAAAAGGATATCCATTGGTTTCTGCTCGTAATTGAGATGCTTGGGTCGACCTTGAACAGCAGACTACAAGCATGGTGTCACCAGAATAGTTTAGGAATGAAAATGAAAACGATGCGGGTATAATTTCAACAATAACATCATTAGCAGACGTACATTCATAAATACACGCATACACATACATACATACATACATACATACATACATACATACATGCATGCATACATACATACATACAAGTGTGTGATTTTGATTTTTAACGTAGCTTTTAACAACGTTTATAGTGATGTCTAGCACTGCTACATCATGCCGCAGACATGTAGCATGATGACCCGTGAAGTCACATTATCATGATACCAGGCCGACCAGTCCTATCACTATGTTCTTAATGCTTTACTCCAAACGAGGCATCTGCTGGTACACTTTTTGTAAGTCTTTGGTATGACTCGGCCGAGGGTCGAACCCACGACCTCCCGCATCAGATGCGGACGCTCTAACACTAGACCCCTGGAGCGGTACATGCATACATGCATACATACATACATACATCCATACATACATACATACATACATACATACATACATACATACATACATATGTACTATTACGCAATAAAAGTTGTTTTGTTTGTTAGCTTTTCCTTCATGAGTATATGCTGTATATTTATATTTTGTAACTGAAAGAGATTAGAGTGCCCATGTGCCTAAGATCGATGGGCAGTTATTTCCACGTAGCTGACCCTGGGACACAAAAGAACATTGTCCATAAGACTTCGTTTTAACAGTTGGAACAATGAGAATGCTAGTGTCGGAACTGGAGCGTAAATTCTAGATGGAGTGTACGCATAGGTGACGTCAGATGGGTATATCGCAGTGGAGCCAGTAAACAAAATGTAGGGTACTGAACATATGTTGTGCTTGATTCTATGTCAAACAGGTAGCCATACCAGGGTACTTTTATTTTTATTATTTATTGGTTCTATTTGAATACGGGTAATGGCTAATACGACTTTATGTCTATCCTACAGTATTTCGGTTTATAGTATACTATATTTAATTATGTTATATTATAATATATTATATTATATTATATTATATTATATTATATTATATTATATTATATTATATTATATTATATTATATTATATTATTCCCACAACCTACAATAAAAAGGTTCAATGACACAGATGTTTAAGTACTACGATTTTGTACAGTGTAGGAAACCGGACAACCCACAAGAGGGCACTAAATTTGGATATGATTCATAAAGACGTATTCAATTCAACTCAACTCACTAAACAGTATACCATTTAAATTTCTAACCATTGGACTTTTTATAGTACTTCCTTTTATAGCTTTCTCTCTCCCTTCCATCTTTATCTGGAGAGAGAGAGAGGGAGAGAGAGAGAGAGAGGCTGTTTGAATAAATGTGTATCTTTTCTTTAGCCTTCTCATTTCCGTTACTTATATCGTGGCCCATTTTGAATTTACTGTAACTGTAACACGTACTTCAGTCCTTAGTGTTTGTTGTGAATTTGAACATTTCTTCCGAAAAGACTGTGATTATGCGGGTCGTTGGTTCACATGAGTATAATACAGGATGCTTTAGTTAAGTTCTTCCGATACCGTCAGTGTCATATTTACTGGATATGTCCTTTCAGACTTTCCTTAAGTAAAGCATGTCAGGGTCAGTAGTATTTACCAGAAGCATGCCAAAGAATAAGTTATATGCATTAAAAGAACTGGCTGAGTTAATTCCAATTGAATTTATTCGTTATGTCTATGTGCCTTGAACGTGTTCTATTGATATCCTGAAGGTAATCAACTCAGCTGGAGACGCTACATGTATATTGAATATGTTTTATTTTTGGAATCGTATTTCTAACGGTCAGTGATTCGGGAAGCGATATTTATTGGGTGGATTCTCGTATAGATGGTTCATTGGTTACGTTACTTGGTGGGGTATTTTAATATTTCATTTGAAATGTTGTATCTTCTAGGAAACTAGTTCAAAGAAGGCGATATACCTTAGGACAATAATACGGATTTTTGGGCTTGGACTGTCTTTCAATACATACATACATACATACATACATACATACATACATACATACATACATACATACATACCCATATGTATGTATGTGTGTGTATAAATAAATAAATAAATATATATATATATATATATATATATATATATATATATATATATATATATATATATATATATATATATATATATATATATATATATTATATTTTGATAGCCGCTCCGGTGGCATAGTGGTTAGAACATCCGCATCGGATGCGGGAGTTCGTGTGTTCGATCCCAAAGACTTACAAAAATGGTAGTAACAACTGCCTAGCTTGGCGCTCAGTATTAAGAGGTTAGTGTTAGGACTGGTGGGTCTGGTGTCAGGATAATGTGACTGGGTGGGACATCATTCTACATGTCTGCGGCATGATGCCCCATTGCTAGACATCACTATAAACTGCCACACTGCAGACATCGTTGCGATATGGGCGAAAAATTGTTAAAGCTACGTTACAAATCCAAATCGCACACACACATACTCATAATTTGATATCTTAACATTTTGAGAATGAGCTATATATATATATATTGAGAGAGAGCGAGAGAGAAAGAAAAAGGCTTTGTATCCTTTAAAGATATATATAAAAGCTTGTAAGTGTATTTAAATACATGCCATTTGTTGACATAACGTATCGGAAGTTAACCAAGTTAAAGAATGTACCACAATAGCCGGTCTGATATCATCCTGATTGGCCCACCTATGTAAAATTCACAGAAAGAAATTGAGAGTTTCAGAAGTGTTAAATTTGGAAGCAATTGATCTTTATTATGTTCTATTTAGTATGGGCAATTAACATGTTTTGCTGTTTGTAAAGTATGCGGATATATCTTTTCATAGTTGTATCAATATGTTTTAGCTATCCAAAGGTGTCATTATTTTCATATACATTTTCACTGCAACGCATATTTTTTCTTTAAATTCAATTTGTATGACTGCGGTTACTTTTACTAACAGTGATACATTTTTGAGGTGAAATTAGGATTTTGGAAATATATGGACCCTATTCATATATATTCCTAACTCGAAACGGAAAACCGCAAAGTATTCCAGAAGAAATCCGTTTCATTACATTTTCAAATTACATTTTCGGGATATTTGTATGAACAAGTCTATAAAATGAATAGCACGAGTTCAGGAATTGTACTAATGCTAGTTGAAGAGCTTTCAGTTGCCAACATAGATTTGTATGTGCTTTGTATCTTTATGTCATTATTAAAAATGAGAGGTATGGTTTCGAAGTCAGTATTGTAAATTCTGGTGCCCATCCCAAAAATTTCTAAAGAAAACGCAACTCATTGAGATCATGTATAACTTCTTCTTAAGTATAAAATAAAGACAGCTAGAAAATCTCTCTCTCTGCCTCTGTCTGTCTATCTCTCTCTCTCTCTCTCTTTCTCTCTCTCTCTCTCTCTCTCTCTCTCTCTGATCTTCTTTAAAGAAATTGTTCACTAGATAATAAAAGAGACGAGAAAGAGGGATATGGTCAAATGTTAGACTACAAATGGAAAAAGGCATGAAAATGAAATTATTATTTATGTACTTTTTGGGAAGGGTGTATATAGGACTTTTCTTTTCCTACGTTAACACAGGCTATATTTCATCCTGTGATACTAAAAACGTGATATTATGAACGAGTGGAGAAGCCTCCATTTAATATATATCCTTTTGTTACCTCAAGATGAAGATATCTGGTAATAACGTACGTAAAGAAGCTTCTCTGTCTACTATATATAAAAGTTGCTCCAGAATCGAAGTTTAGAAGACAGATTAAGCTCAGTCTTCGGCACAACAATCATACCACACCCCGTTTTCTTAAGTACACCTCACTCTCAAATGTTGATCATAGAAAATATACTTGGCGTAACAAAGCGGTAGGATTGGGTTGATCAAACCTGTCGCACTAAATTATAGTTATTTTGTAAACTATTGGACCTTATCTGAAGAATAATGCAAGTCTGATTCAGCAATGAGTCACAGCTGGCTTGTCATTGTTGTCAAGGAAGTAAGGAAACAACTTCAGAGTCGCGAACGGCGTCTGGTCTAATTTATTTTTCAAAAATAATTTCCATGTCAGAAATGTAAGGCAGTTTCTATTTATTTGTTCTAAGTCACTACTCGTTTTTGTTGCAGCGGGTACAACTTGTTTTCATGCACACTCAAGCTTCGAATTGTATGATGGTTAATCTTATATTTTCACTTGCGAAAATATACCGATACATTTTTCACATGTGAACATATAGGAATAAAAATTTTGAAAATTAGTTTTCCAGTATGTCTCGATGCATAGCACAGCGGTAGCACATTTGCTTCACAAATCCGCGGTCTTTGGTTCTTTCCCTGGTACCAGCATGCGCGAGGATTAATTGGTTTCCTATCCGAGCTTGACGTTTTCCAACTGCTTTCCGTTTCCACCACCTCAAAACACCACAGTGCGTGAATTCGGAGCCGCCGTCGAAACCGATTAGTACAGGTTGTAAGAATAAATCTTGTTGAAATAAAGTTTAACGTTTAAATATGACATTAGAATCTATCCTTAAACATTGACGGCCATGCTTTTTTTTTTCTCGACAGAGGATATTATATGATAGATATTCAGCACAAAAAATGCTTTTATAAATTGAAAAACAAACACCAACAAAATAGGCTAGCCATTTACGATCGGACATGTCATCGAAAATATACGGATATAGTTCTTGGCATATTCTTTAAAAGGTTATTTAAAATACAATCATGCATATAATTTGTTTTTGTCCTTCCTCAAGCGTTAGGTAAGTGCAAAATGACATGTAGGTGTACAAATTTCTTCACATAACCAAATTTGAAAAATTAAAAAACAAATACTTGAAAATGAAAACTGTAAATTGAAAAATAATGTTTCAATCCAGATTGGAAACCATAAAATGACAAAACCCATTTGAAAATAAAAAATTTCAAAAAATTAAAACTTAGAAAGGAAATTTAGAAATAAAATAAAAACTTGTGACTTCGGAAGTAAAATTGAAAATAGAAATTGTATATTTGGAAAATTTGAAAATATAAATTTGATAATGTAATATGAAAAAGAAATAAGGTTGTAGAGGAAAACTATAAATTCAAATTGCAGCATATGTACATCATAATGGAAACAGTTATCCTAGGTAATAATAAACTAAATCAAGAGGGTACAAAATCGTTGGTCATATATATTTGAATTTGATCAAACTTTCGAATTGGAAAATGTGCTCAGTTTTATGTGTTGTACCAGTACTTCAGGTTGACAAGGTGGGAAATCGAGCATATTTACACAGCCAATGATACAAAGAACACGTATAGATATATTTTATTTGCTCTACTTGAGATGCGTGCAGCGCTTATCATATTGCTTCTCATCCTTCGCTGTATTTGCTCGTACATCTCTACAACGGTGAAATCTGAAAAAGAATCGTCATGTCTCGTTGAGGAAATCTGGCTAACCATCCGTGAAAGACGCATCTCAGAAACTTGGTATACCATCTGCAGGTCTTTGAAAAGCCATCGATCCAAAGAACGGTCCTCGATTTAATTTGCTTCACCGTTTACTATCATGTTGTATCCATATGTTTGCCTTTCGCACAAGTAATGGAGCCAGCGGAAATCATTGGCAGAGTATAGATGGCTAATAACGCTATAGCTCTGAGGAGGAATGGTGGCTTGTTTGTTCTCACGAAACCATTTCTTATACAAACGTTAGCTTGATTGGTTGTACTAAGTGATCATTATCTAAATGAAATCTTCAGTACGATCCAAATCCATTAGATATTTATCGATATCCAATTAAAAATATCAACTAGCCCCAAATTCAAACCCATGTAGAATATTTGATATGGAAAACAAATGCAATTATATATATACACAGCGAAGATGCATATTTTCAATTTATAGATATTTCCATGACGACCAAGTTCGAAAATTCTCTGCAATGGGTATGGTACGTTAGGCTATAAGATTTTATTAAGACAATTTTGGTAGTTAAAACTTATGTGCCTGTCGTGCAAATAAAGTTGTATTTATTAAATTGTTTTAGATAAATCATTTGCAGTATGTGCTTGTGTACTACTTCGTTCCACACTAAAGTGTGATCAGTTAAGTGCAATAATACTTTATCACGATAGGATTAATGCGCTTTATTCCGAGAACAGACTAATATAGGCGTAATGAAGGAATGAATAATTCTTGATGTTGCCTCCGTCTTTAAACGTTTTGTTGAATGTGTTGTGGACACAGCGCAGTCTTTAAAAGTTTGATGACTGAGTTTGGTCATATGTCAAAGCTTTGATGACTGAATTTGGTCATATGTCAATTATTCTAATGACCTAAATGAAAACTTAGGTTTCTGGGGGTGCTTTTTCTTACGATTTTCCCATATGCTGTATTTTTTATAATCTATCGAATTGTATCATCATAATAAGCGTCTATTGTCAGGTCTTGTTATCGTATTTTAGCACCGTCTTTTCATCAAACTCGTAAATCACCAGCATCAATTTGAAGACAAGAAAAAGTCGACCTACCTATCTAGCTGGAAAAATATGAAATCACGCTTTATAGCATTGCTAACAGACTTACAATGCTGACAATTGAGAATATGTATTACCCAACAATTACTTTCTCGGCACAGGCACAAACACATAGTTTATATATATATATATATATATATATATATATATATATATATATATATATATATATATATAAAGCAGTCGTGCACATTGTTTCAGTTTACAACAGAGGTGTGTTTGTTATAATCATTAATCTACTCCTGCTATCAATATCAATGTCATCGTTTTCCACGCATGAACTTAAATAACATTAACATATATTCAAGGAATACGAAGAGTGGCCATATCATATCTGTAGTAAAATGTAGCTCTCCTACTAGTTAAACTGGTTTTGTCCCAATTTTGTGTTTGTGTGTGCTGGAATTTTCTTTGTATCGCCTTCTACAGAGAACTCTCCATTATGTGCGTCCGACAAATAATTTGTTTCCATATCGGTACACAGTACACTATTCAAATTGGGCAATTATAATACCTATTATTTTGAAGTGCGACTAATATTTGTAATTTGTAATCAATCTGTCCGAATGATTTAATAAACGCTGTGTGCCAACATATACATCCTTTTCTTCGCCTGACTTTATGCATGTAATTTTTGTATAAATATGATAACTCCTAAGGTATTAACGTGTAGCATTCTGGATAGGTTTCCATGGTACCTGTCAAACAGTGAATATGCAGACTTGGTCACAAGAACTTGTAATTTTGTGTTAGCAATAAAGATTACATATAATTTGGAAATATATCCTGAGAAAATATAATTGAAGCAGAATAATTCGGGCAAACAGTTTTATATCTATGACGATAACATATTGGAAACTTTGTAGCAAAATCTGAGTTTCGAGCTTTTATTTTATTTAAATTCATTTCCTAATCACCATAAAATTGCCAGATACACATGAACATAGGTCGATGAAATTAAAGTATTTCGCTTTATTTCTTAATTGCATGCCATTATTACACAAATCTTCTATCATAAGTGCTGAAGTTCATTTGATTCCTTGCAAATCATAGACTTATTTCAGGTTGTATTTATTTAGTAAAAACTAACTATGCAAAACATCATAGCTCTAATAGTAATTTTTATTGGCATACATAACTTGCACACGAATTTCTGAAACTTTAGAATTTACTTCAAACATTTTCCAAGGTATAATTTATATTTTTACCTTCATAAAGCAAGATTCATTCTAGGGTAACACTGATTTCATATAAATCAAACGCATTAGAAATGTACATGCATGCTATTAGATTTATGATAGACTATATGCAATAACATATTTAATAATATCTAACAACATTGTTAGTAAAATTCAAAATTAAGTATTCAATGTACGGCTTTATATTCTTCGTCATTTGTATAAGTATGAGTATATAAAAACACATTTCGAATAGATCTTTCAACTAGTTATTTTAAAAAATGCTTACGCATCAGTATGCACATATTGTAAAGAAATGATTTGTATTATAGACAGCGCCGGTGGCATACAGTAGCTTGAGCGTCCGCCCTGTAAGCGGGAGGTCGCAGGTTCGAGTCCTGGTCGAGTCATACCAACGACTTTATAAATACTGTACTAACATCAACTACCTCGCTTTGTGCTGAGCATAAGAGGCTTTTCTTAGGACTAGTCGGCCTGGTGTCAGGATAATGTGGCTGGGTGGGTGACGATGCTACATGTCTGCAGCATGATGGCCCATTGCTAAACATTACTATAAGCTGCCACTGCAGACATCGTAACAATCCAAAATTACACACACACACACACACACATACACACACACATTACACACACATTTGTATCAGTAGTTACAGCAGAAGTAAGCCTAGCCGGTAATAATTTAAACGTAATCATCAGGACTAGTATATTAACAGCAGCAGCAACAATAGCATCATCAATAGTAATTGTAGTAGCACCAGACGTAGCAGTGAGAGTAGTGTTAGAGAAGCAAACGGTACAAGTAGGACGATATTTAGATGAAGACGTTTAAATTGCTGTCAACAAAGAATATGTTGAGCAGATCCTACAAAACGTGAATAGTTGTTATGAGTCGAGTGATGTTAGTAAACATCGCGCGGCAAACTTCAAACAACATTTTCTAAGAAGGTGATAAAAGTGCCTAACGTCGAAGAAGACTCACCAAGTAAAATTCGTACCTTGACGTTAGCTCTGTATGTAATGATTATATAAAATTCGACGGGAAATCCACCAGAACCTGGACTGGTTTCACTTTTCATTCTTTTTTAGGTTACATCACTACCATGAATTGAAAAGTTATCTTTACATGCGCAACATCTGTAATTGGTAATTTGCCAATTTATCTAACAGTCACATCCTATTTTTGAATGTGTTGAAACCTGTTGATGAGAGCCATGCTTAGTTAGTTAATGTCTTCAATCGGCGCTTTTACTTCAGATCCAACGTTTTGTTGTTTATAAAGGCTATCATGGCTTCAGAATGTTATGCATTTCATGGATGTAGGGCCGGAAAATCAATATAGAGGAAGTATGCCCATCTAGTCCATGTCTTTATCGTCGGCTTCTTTAACAAATAAGCAATCTTGTTTCTCATATTTTCATTTTTTTATCTGAGGTCTATTAGATATTTTCGCATTATGTTGTCTCAAATATTGTTCACTGTGACTTGCCTTCTTCATTGACTTATATGCCAGATACATAGCTGTATTCAGTTCATCTTTCAAGTTCATATTTTCAGTGCTTTCAGTTTCTATGTTTTAATTCAATTGTTCGTTGTCTAACCCAGGTATCCGTATTATTTCTTGAAAAGCTTTACTCCTGTTTGTTAATTCTGTTTCCATTTCTCCTATTTACTATTTACCTATTTACTCTTGTTTATCCTTAGAATGCAAATTCAAGATCTTATTCCTATATTATATATTCCCAAGAAATGTTGAGAAGGAAGAAGCAACAATCACATTCTGACATGTTTAGTTTAAATCACTTTATCACATTGTACTGAATAGAAAAAAGACACATAGCAATTGAGAGAAATGTAAACAAGCATGTTGTTTGTGCTTAATTTCATCCCAGTCAACATCATCTTCATCTTCTTCTTCGATTATATACTATCAAATAATTTCTCACTTGATATTAGCATACACATGTGCTTCAGTTTGTTTTTAATTGACTCTATGTCAGTTTATGTTCTGTATGTAAGTATTATGATAGCTATATGAAGTTTTAGATGTCTTATTTTAAAGGCCATATATGTTCTATTATCATCCAAGAGCGTATGAAATTAGAGATACAGAGATGAAAAACATGTCTGTACAACACATCATAACGTGGTAAAATGTTTCTCAAAGAAGCTAGAATGTGATTCTGTGGAAGGTAATCATTGCAAATTGTTGACAATGCAAATTAATCAAGACTACAACTTCATTATTTCAGGGAATGGGATGTGCGGTAAGTTTGCATATTTCTTTCTCTCATTATTTCCTAATAAATTTACGTTATCACCTATGCATCATAATAAACCCCCATCTCTTATATATCTTGTGATATTAGAACTTATGAAACATCTACTTCTCTAAATTATCTAAATTTGTGTTGTTTCTCACAGAGGGCCAAGTAAAGCAAACTACACTTTCATTTGCCCGGACTGAAAGCCATTGTTTCCCTATTTCTAAAGACTTGAAAACCTGTCGCTTTCAACAGAATGGTTTTTGACTGTGCATGTACTCTAATAATTTTCTTCTCAAATTGCTAAATCCCTTACAAGACTACTTTCAGAGAATCCCCTATATTAAAACTAGGTGGTCAATTTAAAGAGCACAGTCCTTCATATCATAAAGTATTGTGAATACTAAACATTATGACATCTATTTCTGGAAACTGCTAAATCATTCACCTTTAGAGATATCTTTAAAATGCCCACTCCCATAATCACAAATAATGAACACAACATAACAAAGCTATACACTGAGACGTCAGCAACGCTACTGCCGTATTCAATACGTTTATTACTTAACAGGCTTGGAAATATCACTCGTTCCCATGCAAAAATCATATTTATCGTCATACACCAAAACTGATCACTCCAATACAATCATCCACCAGTCTGATCGTTTATATAGAAACATGATTATATGTCTAATACAGAATCAATGGAGCCGCCACTCTCCATCAAACTAACGCTAAAGCATAATCTCTCATCGCCTAAGTATGAAATACAGGTAAAGACCGATGAAAACTGGCGTCAAAGCTAATCACGCATAACTTTGGCTTGAATGGACTATCACGACAGTTGTTGACATGTATAAGGTAATACGACCTTTCAGGCACATTAGGATCTTCTCAAACAAGCTGAATAGAAATAAAGAAAATGACGATCACAGCAGAGTAACTCCGATCTATTATTACTTGATGGACATTCAAGCATCATTGTAGTTTCTCTCAGCTATGACAAGCAAAATATACATTTCCGATGTGAAGTCATGACACTGAACAAGTTGCGGATGAATAATGATAAAACATAAAATTTACACGTCACGACGAACACTGTCACCTTCGAATTAACACTCCCATTACACCAACATGTACTGAACATAGTGCGCGGCTGCATATTCTGAGCTGCGTCCCATCAGTTCCATTCTCAATCTAGACTGGACTATTGTAATTAATTTATGTCTCATTCGTTTCAGTATCTACAACGAATACTTGAAAAGGTTGAAAACTTGGATCCTCAGATTATCCTTAAAGTAGGCAGAACTGACCACACATCTTCCCATCTCTTAACCTTCAATGGCTACCAATTTGACCAAGAATCAGACACAAAAATCTGTCCACTATCCTACATTTCGTTGACAGGTCCAGTCTAATATATCTAATACATCAATCTGATCCCACCAATGTATACGCTCCCTGCATGCTCATTGTTCGCACTGTTAAAACCAAATCATACAGACAACGTTGTTGTGTGCACAGGGGCAGGCTACGTGTTACGAATTGCTCATAGATCTCATTCTTGACCGCTTTTAAAGGTCACCTATTTCAATTAGAAGATTAGGCCTAAAATCGTAGTAATGCTTACTTCCTTAATTATTGTCAGAATGGTCATCGTTTGCAATCTATTAATGTTTGTTTTTGTTATCTTGTTTTTATGTATTTGTATGTGTAATCTAATAGTGGAAAGCGCAGGGCTTCTAAAGACTAGGCGTTGTCATAAGTCCATATTATTATTATTATTATTATTATTATTATTGGAAGCAAGGGTATTGATATTAGTATTAGTAATACTAGTGTCATTAATAACATTATTATTATGTTTAGTTGCAATAGTAATAATAATAAACAAACATCATTCCAGGTTTTTGGTTTCCTTTAGTGGTTTAATTGTTTGCCTACATTAACATTTCATCTTCTTTAATAAAGAACAGCAGAAAACAGCTCTAAATGGAGGGAGATTGTCGCGATCATCTGTGACGTACCCATTCTTACGTTACGTGTTTAGGCTCGAATAAATAGCGACACAAGAAAGAGCGAAAACAGCAAGCTTTGAAATACGTTTCAACAAATTATTTATTTCCCTGGAAAAATAATGTAAAAATAAAAAAGTAAGAACTTACGGTACTAAGAATCAAATATAAAAAGTAATCCAAGAATAATCCAAGAATAAAATTTTAGAAGTCCTAATAATAAAATGGTCTAATGATTTCAAGTTCGAGTCCCGACGACGAATCCAAGATGGAAGGCGATGGCGTATGCTCGAGCATATTCAATGATGTTGTCTACAGTTTCTTGTGGAAACAAAGAAATAATCCAGTGCTTAAATTAACGAAATTTTCTTTGTTCAATGATTTTGAATAAGCACTCAAAATATTTTCAGAGAAACAAATTAATGTTTTTTAATCCAAATAATCTAAATAAACTTTAAAATGCTATTCCTAAAATGACACAATAAAAGAAACACCTTTACGTCCCAGTGTTTAGAATCCTAACTTAGATTATTTCTCTAAAACGATGGTTCAAAACTTGAATACAGCGTCGGACAGATGCGTGGATAAAGGTCACGTGATCATGTTTACATATGACAAATTCACGTAGTCTCTGTATGTCCTTGATAAGAACCAATCATTTTAATCCCAGAACAAAAAAAAAGTTTACTTTCAAGTCGAGGGTCACTTATTCACCACAGGCTCGAGCTCAGGCTTATTATTCCCACAAAAAAAAAAAAAAAAATAAACTTGCTCTGTGACTGTTACTAATTTTGCATTATGGTCGGGAATCAGGTCAGCCTTATGTGTTTAAAAAAGTGAACAGTCAAGGCCAAACTATTTTCTTGGAAAGTATCGAGTTTCTACTAAACGAAACTATATTATTTTGACATATAATGAAATTAAAAAATAAAAAGATTTAAAAATTCATCAAACAATTAAATCAGATATAAATTAAATTAAATATACATAACACCTTGACTACCCAGGTTATGGGAGCAATGTAAAATGATGAACATTTAACCTTTATTTTAGCAGATCTTTGTCATCGAAAAAGCTTCTCTCAACGTACAATACAGAGCAATGATACATTATTGAAGTTTTAAATTATTGATTTAATATTAGAATGTTGAATTTAAAGTCAAATATAAGCTTTGACCATGTGCACAATCGTTGAAAGATCTAGGCCACGAAATCAGATCCAGCGTTACAGCCTGTCGAACACAGAATACATTAGTACAACTGAAAATCAATCACACTCACAAACAAGAAAACGCACACACACTCACACACACACATATCTCTCTCTCTGTCTATATATATATATATATATATATATATATATATATATATATATATATATATATATATATATATATATATATATATATTCGTTATTATACCACAGCCTGCAATATTTGAGTAGATATCTTAGGAATGCCAGACTCATCTCTACATTTATTTTCCTTTTTCATAGGGAGGGATAGAGACTGTGATTCTTGTCGTAAGTATATTTCGAAACAATGCAAATTAGAGAATGAGATAAAGACCTAGACCTGTTGAGAAATATAAAATATCTAATGAATTAAAACGAGGCGGGAAACATTATGTTGCGTTTGCTTTAAGTTTGGTTTACTTACATAAACAAAATAAAGTTTAAACATAGGAACAAATGTTAGATGTAATTAAAAATTGTCACACTTCTCCCTCTAGTTGCATTTTGTTTTACTTTTTCACACGTTTTTTAAGGAAGTTTTTGCTTGAACCTACTACACGCAACACTAATACATTGTTGAAAATTTCAGACTATAGGTATCATAAGAGAGGATTCAGACTACAAGAATATGTACTGCACATACGCACACACTCACATATATATAGTTATATAATGTGTTTAAGTCTCAGTGTTGGTTTACTCTATGTATATGCAGTATATATGTATATTCATATACATATATATATATATATATATAGAGAGAGAGAGAGAGAGAGAAAGAGAGAGAGAGAGATTCATTTCTACACTGAGATTCTTATTTTACAGGCCGCTGCAGTAAAGGTGGCAGAAGTTGTGAGTAGATTTGGAAAAATGCACATAAATAAACGATACAAGTGTTAAAACAGTTAATAAATATCAAATATTTCTTGAATCAGAGAATGACTAAATAAAGTGTTGTTTCATGTTGTTTCTACATTGAAACATGATTTCCTCTCCTAATATCAGGTTATAACATGTCTTCAAGAATTGTACCACCTGTGTTGAAATGGTATAAATCAACCAGCAGGAGAATAAATCGCAGAATATATATATATATATATATATATATATATATATATATATATATATATATATATATATATATATATATATATATATATATATATATATATATATAATTTCCTTTTTACAGGCTGTAGAAAGAGCTACAAGACGCATGAGTACATTTAGAAACACTATGCACCAATAAACGGGATAGATTCTTAATCAGTTTATATATATATATATATATATATATATATATATATATATATATATATATATATAAAGTAGTTTACATAATTGAAAAAGAAAGTGACGAAATTACATTTAAATCATTTTGAACAGGATAACGTCACACTGTCCTGCCCTAAACGACAATCATCAGTCATTAGTAGAGTCAGGGGATAAATTGTTGACTCAATGAACCAGTCAATGTTTCAATGTAGGTCTCATTGTACATTATACTGATCTGTTAAATATGAAACTTCAATTATTTTATTAATATCATTCTTTTTGTACCTTTTGCGGTACGGAAATGTTGTATATTTTGAAAGGAAACCAAATTTGTATTTTTTGGTTTGTTTCAAACATGCTTAATTTTAATCTTGAAACTTAAAGTTATAGCAATTGGCTGCAAATTACATAGAACGTTAATATGACGATTACGTGGAGTGTCGTTATGTCTAAATTACTTTGAACGTTAACATTACTATTACGTGGAGTGTAATTATGTCTACTTGCTATATAGTTTCGTTTTGAATATAAATTTAAATATTTTTCTCTTAGGTAGTGAACGAAATATTTGATGATCCGTATGATAGGGTACGTTTGCGTCTTTTTTAGATCTCCTTTGGTTATTAGCGACAGCAATGTAATGCAATATCCATTACCATGGATACATATATGCACAACAAAAGGGAAAAGCATAATTATAATAGGAATTAAATGGTAAAATTCGATTGTTGCTACTTTATGTCATTATTTATCACATTCCAGTTGGATTCATCTTGTAGGGCAGCTGATGCTTTAGCCTTTAAATGCATTAAGTTGAAATCAGCAAAAAGGATTTTCCTGAAACAATCATAGTTTTGGTAGCATGAGCACTAAAACGTACGTGAGTAACTGTTAAAAGGTTTCAAATGTAGACTCCATTGCATGAAATATATGTATTCTTACCATGCATTTGGGTGTGGTGGATTAGTCTTGCTTTAAAATTGATGTATTATCATGATAACAGTGCTAAATGTACGAATCGTTCACTATTCCATTGTAAGCGATAGTCAATAATTAATAACGGATTCGCATTATTTAATGCTATAAGTTTGGTATTGTTTTTAATTTTTCATCTTTTCTGTTTATGTTTTTATGTAAGCTCTTCGTTTGATAGCATTTCTCTTTTCCTAATAAATAGCGCATTTCACCTGAAATAAACATTTCACATGCAATTCACAGTGTGATTTGAAGATAACTTGCTTTACATTTGCATTCCAAGTTGAAATTTGCAGTCTCAGTATATTGTATAGATTTTCTGTTGTTTTCATTCTAGAGATATGATAGAAGACCACAGGGCTATGGTTGATAGAAGAACAATGGGATATCGTTGATGATCTTTCAGACTCTATACCCTGAACTATTCGTGGATAGTTTCCAATTTTTCTTCTAATAAAATTTATTAATCTAATAACAAATGCTTTTTAATTGTTTTCATAATTCCAACTTTTACCTAATTTAGTCTGGTATTATAAAAGCGCTTTGGTGAAAATATTTTAAACAAGTCATTAGTGACAAAAGTACGTATGGACTGCAAATCGCTGTATATGTTCAGAAATATATTTATAACATAACATGTAAATATATTCATGAAAATTAAATATAATTCATCGATCAAAGGTTTGCTGGTGCTACCTTTCATAATGGATGATCATTTTGGTTTCTTTGTTGTACGACGCTATTAAGTAAAAGATGTATCAGAAAAAGTGAAAATTTGAAACCATAGTTATACAAACAATGAAACTAAACATTATAAAGACGGAGCGGCCCATGGAGAAAGACCCTTGCATCTATACAATGAAATTCTGACCACGGTTAATAGATGACATGGAATTATTGGTTGTTAATATTAAACTCGGAGCATTATTGAATGCTCTAAAACTACCAGAGAGGAGCCAAAGTAACACAGCGATTAGCAAGCCTGCGATCACAGCGATTAGTGTGCCTGCGATCAGATAGATGTATGCGGTTTTGTTAAAATGTAGTATTGCATCATTCATTAAAAAAATATATAGTTCAATCTTATATAGTCCCCAAATCATTTGATATTCCAACAGTTATGCTTTTTGAAATATATATTTAATGTGTTATGTTTCTTCGCTTTTCTCCATGATTGTATGAAACGTATATTTGCCTTTGGTAATTGACCGTAGCCCAAAATAAAGTTGATGGTGTGCCTGACGCATTGATTTTTGTAAACATTATAATGTTTTTCGTAATGTGAGTCAAGGACATTGGCATTCCTCCATAAAAACTGGGTTTACCTGTTTTTGCTTCCCCTTTTGTCTATTATAATTGTAATAAAAAAACCGTATCTTGCTGGCAATTTAGATTATTCTAGTACTGATGTTTTATTTCTCGTCCTAGATCTATTGTTGAGCCATAATTTCTTATGTAAAAGGAATACGATTTTCTGTAACAAATGTCAGAATTCTTTGGTTTTTAAATTTAAATTGACTTTGTTTCAATATTGCATAAATCCCAGGAATTTGAACTTATTTGTGAAATAAACCTTTCACAATGTCATCTAAATTGGCAAAAGTCTTTTTGCATCAGTTTCAGAAACGGCTAGAGTCCTTAGAAAGGGGCGGGCTGCTATATTTATGACAAACAATATAGTCTCTCTAAAGTGAGGGCTACTATAACGAAGCATGAAACAAATAATATTTTTATTCAGTATTTCAAAGTATTTTTTTGTATAAAAGTGCTTTAGGTTTGACAAGTAAGATTATATTGGACTCTGACATGAAAGTAATGGAATTGAAAATGAAACACATTATGGAAATAGATCAAAGAAAACTTAAGATTTGGGAAGAAAAGAATAGAGATACATACAAATGGAAGAATAGAAAGAAGAGAGACAATGCGGTTGCAGAAAAAGGAAAGACAGAAGCAAATACATTTACCGAAAGGAGAAAGACAAATGCAGTTGTAGAAAGATTAAAACGGGAAATAAATGCAAATGCAAATGCTTGAAGTTAAAAAGAAAAATAAATGCAATTGCAGAAAGATAAAATCAATTGCAGACAGAGAAAAAGTAGAAAAAAGTGACAGATGATCGGCAGATGTAAATGCAAATGCAAAGAAAATACAGATAAATACAGAAGCAGACAGAAGGAGAAAAGGAATTCCAATTTAGATTACAGGAATTAGAGCTGAAAGGTGGAAAAAATTCCCCACTTTAAAAACTTTTATTACCAAACAAATAGTCTTGTTCTTATTGTTCTCTTCTTGTTTTTATTACCGAGAAATGTATTGCTGTTTGTTTTGTTGGTATCTATTAAATGTGGTTTATTATGTGTGATAGGTCTATAAATGAAATACATGCTTTCAAACAATAATTATTCTTTCAAATATGCAACCCCTTTTTGATTATGACTTCACCTTGAGGAAGATTATGAATGCGTCTTTATTAGATAAACCAAGAGTTAATAGTGAGAGAAACAACGACTGTCCGTATATGTATCAAAAGTGTGTTTGGGCAGACGGTTCGGGCAGTGGATTATTGCATTCATATCGCACGAATTTGCTGACTATATGGGACCTACACAAACTCCTCCACAGCACCCCAAACCATAACCAATTCCAGTCTGGCAGATATAAAGTAGACCTATTCAAACGATATGAAAGCAAACAGATGGATATATTTCTGAATCCAACTGAATAATGTTATAAAAGCCTTGTATGTTGTTAAAAGTGCATTAAAAGCAACGGAAAAAAACTCACACCATTTATAACAAAGGAATATATCATTTCACATAATGCAGTAAATTCAGTTTAACTTCCCTTGAAGCACTGCCATGACATCGTTCGGGTCAAGGTCAACAATGAATTACTTCAAATGTAAAAAAAATGTTTCGTTTTCTATCCTTGCGACAGGAACGTAGTCATTTGTTTGGTCCAGTAGCAAACAAGGCGATTTAAACACAAATAATTGGTTATCGCGGAAGAGGCTCCGTTTCACGACGACACTAGTGCACCCTATGTCTCGTAAAACGCGGCTACTTTTTGTCCGTTGACAGTGCCATAAAACACTGTCGGGTATCGTGGCACACAACAAACGAGACTCGAGTAGATGTATTTAATAAATAAAAGGATATATACAATTCCGTGACACTTGAATTGACTTTATTTTGGTCATCATTTTCCTCTTGGTGTTTGGAATTGTATTTTGGATGTAGCATTCATGTTCCATGTCTACGATTTGGTGATAAATATGACATTTTTTGTTCTTGAACATAGGTGAGCCTTGTCATTTTTGGTACGTAGTCCTTGTCCACAAGTAGGGCACAATCTCAAGAGCTGACAAACATTTTCTGCTGTGAAACTTGCATCTTTATATGTTGCTGGTAACAGGTAGGGCTGACAAAAGTGCGCTGAAAAGCAGATCAATGCACACGTTCTTCTCCTTCGTCCAGTCAGGGTTGAGGGACCAAAAATGCTGAGCATTTCGATCCAAAATGTTTGTGGTGCTCTTGTTTATTACAACCAGAGCCACATTTCTCACAGTAATAACTGTGACCCAAGAATCCAACGATACTGGTAATGGCATCGAAATGTTCATTATGATAATAGACTTGAATATTTTGTCGGTGTTTAAAATGTTCTCCTCGAAACAACCTAGGTCTGTGCACGTTTTGAAGATGAACTTTCAAGGAGACAAGACGTCTTGCAATTTTTGATTTCAAGAATGCTAAGGTGTGTGTCTTTGGATAGCTCTGCTTCCTGTAACAAGAATTCTTCTTCTCTTCGTTGTTTTGGCTGGATCCGATTTTTTAATACTTTTCAATGCTCTTTTCCATTCTGCTTTGTCGTTAAAGTCGGCATACGTTCATCCCACGACGATGGCCCAGGCTAAACACATCTTGTCTTGAGGATTGTTAATTCGGACGAGGCTCGATTTGGTGCTACGAAGGTCCTCCACCAATATCACTTTTTGCGTCCGGTCCCATGGGGAAGAAACGCGTCGGTCATGAACAGTATCGCTTTTCCGTGATGTGAAAATTGTTTTTAGATTGTAGGACGTGTTGAATCGTATCGATGACTTTGGGAGGTATCAAGTCTACTGGGCTGCTAAACTCAATCCAAACGGGACAATATAAACTGTTGTGATGAATGGAAAGTATGAATCAATCGTCTTCTTTCACTTGACATAGCCGTTTCAGTGTGGTTAAAGAATCCCACACCTCAGTGATGAACCCCTCTGCTTTCTCCTACGGTACTCGGACCTTAAATCTTTAAACTTCACTATGTACGTTTAGACCGTGGTTCTAAATTTCTAGAGGTGCTCATTTCCGTCTCTAGAATGGGGTAGTACTTTTCCAGGTCTCCTGGTGGACTTAGGTCGGGTGTAGATATTCTGGGCCTGGATTCGGTCTCATTCATGTCATGTTCAAAACCGCTGGCAAGAATTTGAGCCTAGACTTCAACAGCTATGTGAGGGAATAAATCAGGAACACATACACGTCCAGAAAGAGAAAAAAATGAGGTAAAGAAGACGATCGAAAGTGAGGAAGAACAGAGGAAAAACCCATGAACGTAAAGAAATTAGAAGAGAGAGAGAGATAGAGTGAGATAGAGAGACAGATAGAGAGAGATAGAGTGAGAGAGAGACAGAGAGAGAGAGAGAGAATGAGAATGAAAACAATCACAAAAGAGGTCTAGAAACCTTTTAAAGTGTTGTGTTGGGAATCGGATTGTAAAATTGCAACAGGATAGACCAGACAGAAAACAAAATTGTCACACGGTTTTGATTGTTTTGGAATAAGGACCTACACTCAAGCATTTATACAAGTACATTATGGGTAAGTGGGTGGCCCTGAAAAGGACCGTTGGATATTTTTTTAAGCCTTTCCCACTCAAGAACGAGACGTTGTCAGCTTTAACTGCCTTAAGCCTTTGCCACGGTCAAGGCCTACTTCTTAACTTCATCCTTTCATTGATTGGTAGAAATCACTAATGATGGTATCTCAGGTGTAGCAACATAGTTGAGGTCCTTGGCTCGGGAAGGATTTTCTCTCTTGGGTCGTAATAAATAAGTCTGATATATTTGTTTCAGACTCATCAACTCTGCTAATATATCTAATAGAACTGTCACCGTTTGACGTTCTCTGTCTTCATTCTCAATTAGACCTCGTTTCTTTTCTGCTGCTTTTTTCTGTTGTTTCCTTCTTGCCTCTTATTCTTCTCGCTGTTGCTGTTGAAGGTGGAAAGCTTGTTCTGCTTTTTCCTGCTTTTGTAAGAAAATGTTTTCTCTGTTTAAAATCCTCGACGTGCGGGGAAGAGGGAGATGATGGCGAAGGTACTGGTACGAGACGAAAATCTTCTAAATAGACTAAATCAAAACTAATATCGGTCTCTTATGGAATTAAGACTGTGTCGACTTTGGTAGCCGCTAAATTAACATCTTATCTCGTTTCCGCTACCGGTGCTCCCAAATTCATCGTTTTCTTAGTTTCCGTCATGTTTGAAAACTTTCTCGCTTTGTTTCACTACGCTCAGACACAGCGTATCTATGTAGGGAATGTGACATAACAGTCAGATCTCTTCGGATTTGAAGACAGACTCCGCACTAAGACTGAAGTTTGTTACATGTGTTTGGATTGATGAAAAAACTCAATCCGTTTCGATCCGCTCTTCCACTATAAATAACCGTAATTCATTTCATTCCTATCACCTGTCCTCGGCACAAGATATGGACTAATGTTAAATCGTGTACTCTATTATCGTCGATGCTCTTCCCTACGGACTCACCTACGTGTGTGAAATCATCGTGGACAATCCTCCAGATCACCGATACGAACAGCTGAAAAGAAGAATTTATGTGGACATACAAGGCTGTTTGAAGAATGACCTCATCTACGGTCCAGACGTCAGAATAAGTTCGAGGAAGAGAAGCAGACATATGCGTTGCCCTATATGTTAACATAATGATGTTAACATAACACCAAAGACCCTATTCATACCGATTCAAATGTCTCGAGAATATTTGCTGTCATGCCTAAATTTGTTTTTAGTCGCTTGTATAGTTGTTTGTGTGATATACTGATGTTCATTACACTATGTCTATGTGTTATATATGTATATGTTTCTACTGTATTTGTACCTACCTAGGGTAGCGCGTATTCAAGTCAGCCACTTGCAACTTTGTTGGCAGTGTTTCGCCCAACTGAGGTCAGTCCCTTGATACATTATCTTTCTCCTGTACCGTGACGTCATAACACATGTTCAGTTCCTATTGTCCCTGTACAACAACTCCATTTTCCCTTGTCACTATACAGGCCCATTATTCCCATGTTAAATTTCCCTTGTCGCTAGAATTGCACAGGGTGATCTGAAAAGGCTTGTAGAATTGCCCAACGTTGTCTATAATATTTTTTCCCATTATCGCATGCGTGCCCCACTATACTACTTGTATTTAAAATAATTCCTGAGAAATTATGTGTGTGAGAGCTATACAAAGTTGTGATAAAGCTGTTTGTCATTATAACTTAGCCGTCTCATTCTGTGTTTGCATGCCTGAAAATTGTCAAAAAGCACAGATTTTATATAATGACAAGCACATTTGTTCGTCCTAGGACGGGAACTTTAAACGAAAGTTTCAACATAAAAAAGTAATAAAACAATGGGATGCGCGAGTTTAAAAGAAAGTTTCAACATGAAGATTAGAAAACAGGAAATAAAAAATAAACAATAAAATAGATTGGGATACCGCCAGTCTCAAACTCGCAACCTCTTGCTTCGTAGACGGGATTCATACAAAGTTTCAACATAAAATCAAAAAGTAAAAAGAAATGCAAAATTGGAATGCGGGAATCGACAAAATAGTTAAAACATAAAAATCAAATAAAAACAAAAGAACTTGAACAAGGTTAGTTTTGAGCTAATAACCTCTTGTTTGGCAACTTGAGTCATGAAAGTTTCAACCTAAATTTAATAAACAATTTAAAATTTGGGAAGCGCGACCTCGAGAGAAAATATGAACCTAAAGGAAAATAATCAACAAATTGGATTGTCATGAGTTTTGAATTCTTATTCCGCAGCGATGCACACACAAATGTAGGCGATTATATATATATGTATATATATATATATATATATATATATATATATATATATATATATATATATATATATATATATATATATATATATATATATATATATATGTACACTTATTACGACAATATTTAAATTGCAGCACGTTTTGATCTGTTTGACAATGTGATGGTAACCAGCCTTATAGAAGCCAGATCAATTTGAGTTGATTGAACTACCTTTGTCATACGACTGCTTTGCTAGAATTTGAAAGCTTTATTTTATAAGATTATATCTTGAAAGAAAGTGACCAAAGGAAATGAGAAGAAAGCATATTTTTCGGTGTAGTATACTCTCTCTTTTTCTGAATGTAAATTGCTGTACTTACCTGTTCAAGTGTGTGGCAGTTAGAAGAGCGTGCTGTGAAGTGGGCATGTGCCTGCTTTTTAAAATCAAACCACTCATGGTATCGTAAAATTATATGATTATGCATTTAGTAGAACTAGGAAGATTTCTAACGATATCAGACCGAGTACCTTCGTCTACCATTCGCTGAAATAATTTACCTGCAACCCTTGATCTGCAACATAAATCTCAAAATACATCAATTGAAATATATATGTTCATTTCCAGGACGAAATATTAGGACCGGACGAAATGTGGGACGGGGTTGGGGGACAGAGAGGATGGGGAATGAATCGGAAAATTGCAACGTAGAATGGGCGGATAGACTTATTCGTCGAGTGCAAACGTTGTTGCCAGCATTTCTACTAACATGGTAGTTTGTTTCTACGTAGAAGCATGCTTTTCTCCCTTTGTTTTTCTGGTGCCGACTCTATTTTAAATGGTGGGCATTATCCACAAAAGTCAATATTATCATATGCAACATTTCAAACTGAAACAAGTCAGTTGTATCATAATACATGCTAAACTATCTGAATCGGAAATCAGAAGATTGAAAGGTTTGATTTCATTGAGAAACTTTATAGAGGTTTCAAAAGATGGATATTAAAATATAAAAATAGAATGTTGCAAAGACTAATGGTTGATGCTGCGAAATAAAATTGCAGATTAACTGTCGCATAGCTGAAATAATAAAATCCTCATCCCTTTGGTCGTCCTTTGATTGCTTTAAAACTCACCTGTCCAGTTTTTAGCTGGTCTGTCTTCTCCTTGGCAAGATCATTTTTGCGTGTGTACAAAAAAAAATGAGTGTCCGGTATTTATGATTTCGTCCGTGACCACCTTACCTCACTTCCCTGCGCGCTAAGTAAACATACAAGCCTTGTGGTTATAATAGGTCTTGCCATGTTCACTCAGTGTCGACGACGAAGGCCCAAAAGGGTTTTAGTACGCCAAGACCTTTTGCGCCGTGGCGTCAGACCCCCTACCCACCCCTTCCTTCCGTTGGTACGATACTGGATTATCTCGCTACAAACGTATGAGAAGCGGATGCACTACCAGTTGAGCTGATGTCTGAGCTTTCCTACTAATTAGCTATCTAGACTTGGTAATAATCATGTTGGGAAGAGACCATGTTCCATTTACATCTGCAGTTGCATGATGCTGTCTGGTCTGAAAATTTAAAATGTAATGTCGCATGGGATAGCCTACTTCTATCCCCTTTGCTATTTGGTGTTTGGCGGCATATTAAGATACGAAAGGATATTATTAGACAATTCAAATAATCACCAACAATAATATATATGTTACGAGTATATGGTCTTAAAATAAGTAACAAAAAAGAAAGTGAAAATGATAAAGATGAACTTAGGGTTTTATGAATTTATATTAAAAAAATAACCCAAGAATTAAACATAGAAGTAATAGTGAAAGGTTCTAAGTGAATCTTAGTTTAAATCCAAATGAAATTCAAGACGGAAGGCGATGAGGTCTGCTGTAGTCAGTGAAGTACCGATGTTTCAGCTTTCTCTTGTTAAATCACAGAAAATACTATTCCAGTTGAGAATTATGTATAAATTCCAGTGAAAGTCTTTATCAAAGAATCAATTTAGAGCATCTTTTTATTTCCAATCGAATGAAACACTTGAATTCAAAACAATTTGTAGAAAATGAAAATTCAACTCAAACTGGTCACAACATAATACAACATAAACTATCAAGTTCCTTAAGCTTGACTGACAAACTTCTATCAGAAACAACAGTTAAACGCTAATAGGACGCAAAACATATTCCCGGATGACGATCAATCTTCTAGAAAAAGCTTGCAACAATTGATAAGCCAGATATGGTATTGACTTGACTTCAGAGAGAATAAGAAAAATAAAAAAATAAAGTTGTTTACCAAAACTATCACTGATTTTCAACCAAAGCAAGGTCAGGAACTAAATTTCTTGACAATGTCAAATCCAGTAAAGAAGTTTACATTACAATAGAATGTAATGGAATAAAATAAGTAAAACTAACAGAGAGACATTAATTCAAATATACAAAACATATCAGTCAACTAAACACCGGCGGTGTTAGACAGTTCCAACAAATATCAACAATGTAATACAATTCAAACACAACAAAATAATTTCATAATTCAAATAAATTTTCCTTATTAATGATACTTGTTTTACAAAGGCAATACCAAATCTAATAACGTGGCAAACCAGAACACTTTTCTAGTTTATAGCATTGTAAAAAGCCTTTTTTAGAAAAAGATTAAAAGATTTTAATTTATGTAAAATTAATAAACAAAATAGACAAGATATAGCGCATGATGGTAAAATCAAGTAGTTTAGAAAAGGAGGAAATATTATAAATTAAAGAAACAATGTATGGGTAGGTTTCCTTGCAGATCATACAAATGAAGTTATGCGTTATATAGTGGAATATAAACAAAATAATACCATTTGGAGTAAATGTTCCTCAGAAACCTCATTAGCGTGTCTTACGTTTACATGTTTATGATTGCCGCTTTGCAAACTGGTCCGTTTAAGCTATATTGTTAAAGAATATTTAAAATTACATACAATGAAAGCTCAAGGTTGTGCTTGGTCTTATAACCCTTTGTGGTTCTTGATTGGTGGCTTGTTGTATCAATGAATACTTTTATGTTTGCTCAGGATTATTAATGTAGATCTGTTCAAATCAGTCAGGTTATGGTTGTGAGGCCTGCAGAATAGCCTTGTCAGTTGATAGGTCCGTTGAGATTGCAGTATTAATTAGAGAACAGGAGTTCTTATTTTCCAGTACAAATGTAGTAACCTTTTAATTATATATTCACTTTCTTTTCTACTTAAGGCTTAATTATAAAAAAAATGTGTACAGTAAATAAAGTAATTTAGTTTATGCTGTATTCCATCATAAATGCACAGCCGTCGATTAATCAATACGCTGTAACACATAGCACTGCCCAGTAAACTTTGAACTTCAACGCACGCCCGACCTTCGTTTAAAAAAGAATTGTGGTTTTGGTATACTTATAATTGAAATGGTCCATCCTGGTCTCGAATGGATGAATTTTTTTATCGATTCTACTGAATTCTGCTGTTTATGGACTGCATTTATTAGCTGTGTCAATTCCATACACAGAATATGTGATTTGAGCAAGGAAACACGCGTCAGGACGCAGCTGCATGTGTTTGTCTGTTATGTCGTTGCATGTTTGTAATCACAATGTGACTCTAAGGAATATAACGCTCATTTCGTTTTAAGTGCAGTATGGAGAATTTATTGCTGTTGGAATTACGATCTAAATGACAGTACAATTTCGTGGTGTGTAATCATGCGTTCGAACCAATGACATAGCTTGGATTTGTAGTAATATCTAAGAAAGTACATTTTGAGGAAATTCAGGATGCAACATGTAAGTATATTTTTTTATACTTATTACTAGGTAAGAAAGACATGTTTATGCCTTATCACTTGCATACTCTTTGTAGGGACCCCAGATATATTATAACCTCTATGGCGTCTATCGCTAGTCTAAATCCGAAATTTTGTAGCGTAGAAAATTGCAAATGCAAATGATGTGTGACAGTACATCCAGCCAGCGAAAATAAGAATTCTTCGTTTTCTTGTCTTATTGGATCTGAGGCGCTTATTTTCCTACCAAAAAGTTATCATTTTTCCTCGAATTCAGTATTGAATTATACAGTGATACGTTTGTGATAAATATGCGATAGCCCTTGCCTTCAGTATGCTTCTCGATGCTATGTGTGTGTAGCCCAGAGAGCCCTGGTCATAGTCTGAACCATTCCATTTACGAAAGATTACGAACATTTCTACTAAATAACTATTAAATGATCCGAATGGTATTTTCAGTTACTACGTTTGTGACATTTGTAGTGGACATTGCAAATATCACGTTTATTTGTTTTATTCTTTGAAAGTTTAATTTCTGTGACTCTATAAACTAGTCCACATTTTCCAAATAGGAGAAACAGCTTCTTTAGTTCATTCACAAACAAATTTAATGGACTAAAACATATGTCTATTACATGAGTGTACATGTTTTATTTTCAAAGTAGTTCCTAATACCCAATATTAGTTTTAGACTCACGTGTCGTACAGTATTAAGGTGTTCAGTAGCAGAAAACACTGAACGATTCTGAAAATGTAAATTTAACTGATAAAAAAGATGAGTAACATTTTCATTATGTTTTTTTTTATATTCTACCTAAGGCTTAATTATATTTATAGGTTACTCCATTTGTATGGGAGAAAGGAATTCTGCACGACCTTGGAAGTGCAGTATATCCTTGCGACAAAACGAGTTCATATTTGCTCATACAAATGCAGTAACCTTTTTATTATATGCTCATTATTTTATTCTACCAATGGCTTAATTATATAAACAAAATAGACTACAAGAAACAACGTAAATGAACGAATGCAGTATTCCAAACTAAATACATAAGCGCAGATTTTTTATTATACAATGATATCATTATTAATGCGCACATAACTCCGCTTAATCGCGCGCTCGTCATAACTTTCGAAACAAAATGGCGTGTCTAGTTCAAATTGAAATTTGCAGTCACATTGTGAATGAATGCGCACTGCAGCAACATTTCCATTTGATCTGGAATGAATATATTTTGGCATTTTGTTTCGATTCGACGAAAGTTTGTGATTTTGGGCTGGATTGATCTGTGCAAATTATACATGAAATACATCGGACTGAAGTGGCGCGGGAGAAGCGTGTTTACGTCTTCAAATGTGTTTATGTTTCTGTCATTGAATGTTTGAAATAATAATGTGGAGGAAAATATGAAGTCTTTCAATCGCAATTATCAAAAAGACGTTATGGAATTTAATGCTTATTTCATTTTGTGTTCAGTAAAGAGGATGCTATTGCACTTATCATCGAAATTACAGCACAATTTCGAAATGTGTAATCCAGATTGAAAACTTATGACATGGCTCATGTAATTCGGATTTGCAGAATTAAGAAAATGCATTTTGAGGAAATTCATGATGTAAAACTCTGTATATTTTATTTTGCCATTCTTATCACCAGCTAAAGAAGACAATATATGCCTTGTCACTTGTACTTTATTTGTAAGGACCTTATCTTCCGTCTTTTATATAATGGAGCTAGCCTAAATCCGTAACATTGTATTAACGCGGAATCTGCCAAAACATTATTTATTTGCAGTCCACGAAACATATTTTAATTGATTCAGAAACAAATTTAACCAACCACAACGTACAGAGCCTCCTACGCTAGCGTACATGATTTGTTTACAAATCAAAAGTGCTGGCGCCTGCGTCCATTGTTTGTTTACAATATAAAGTAGTTCCTTTATGCACGTGAATGCTATATGTGTTTCTGTCGCGCGAGTTCAGTATCGGGGAATACTGAAAGATTCTGACTATGCAAAGTTAACGGGGAAATAAATCAGAATATAATAAAAACAAAATACATCACAAGAAACAACGTGAATGAATGTATGCCGCATTCCAAACTAAATACACAAGCACGTATTTATCATTACACAACAACTTTATTACTGCGCACATAACTCCGCCCTCATAAATTTTAACTTAGTCGCGCGCTCGACATAACTTTCGAAAGAAAATGGCGTGTGTGATTAAAGTTATAATTTGGTGCCATATTGTGAATGAATACGAATTGCAAAAATTTTTTAATTTGATCTGGATTGAATGGATTATAGTATTTTTTCGATTCTACGAAAGTTCCTGATTATGAACTGGATTTGTATGTGACCATTCGACATGAAATACATGGGATTGAAGAAGATAGGGAAAAGCGTTTTGACATCTGCAAATGTGTTTCTGTTTCTGTCATTAAATGTTTCAATTCGTAATGTGGGATAAATATGAAGTCTTTCAATTGCAATTATCAACAAAGACGCTATGGCATTTAATGCTTATTTAATTTTGAGTGCAGTAGGGAAGATGTAATTGCACTTATCGAAACTAACAGTACAATTTCGAAATGTGTAATCTAGATTGAGAACCTAGGACATGGCTCGTATGATTCGGATTTGCAGAACTAAGACAGTATATATTGAGGAAATTCAGGATGGAAAACTGTAAGTATATTTATTTTTTTGACATTCTTATCACCAGCTAAAGAAGGCAGCATATGACTTGTCACTTGTACGTTATTTGTAAGGATTGTTTGTGTTTGTTGTATACTGTAGCTAGCTAAATCCGAAACATATTATCAACGCGGAATAATTCGAAGCAGCTGGTATGTAGCAGTCCACAAAAATTCTGATTTAAGTCATTCAGAAACAAACTTAAACAAACACAACGTAAAGAACCTCTTACGCGAGTGTACAAGTTTAGATTACAAATAAAACGTGGTGGCGTCTGCGTCCATTGTTTGTTTATAGTAGGAAGTAGTTCTTTTATGCACGTGAATGCCATACGTGTATTGGCGCGCGGGTTCAATATCGGATAATACTGCACGATTCTGACAATATAAAGTTAACGGGGAAAACAATGAGCATATACTAAAATAAGATACCCAATGTAGTATTACTGTACCAAGGGACCTGTTCATTCTATCTGATACCTCATGTATTAATACGGTACAAGATGTATTGTTCACCCTCTGTGATACCCAGCTATTATATTATAGTACAAAGGGACTCGTTTATCCTCTATGATACACCATATAATATTACGTTACAACCGAACGTCTTTATGCTATATTATACCCTGCGACAGATAACATATACTACAGTGCACAAGTTCACAAATATATGTGTATTTGCAATTAGATGTAATTTTAAACACAATTCAAACCTTTGCGGTGTTCAAAATTTGCACCAACTTGTCATGTAGAGCAAAGATGAATTGGCAGGTACAAGTATGCAAATTTCAGCATTTATACACATATCAAACTTAAAAGATGTGATCAAATTGTTTACGGTCTTTAATTCTTAGCAAAGAAATTACGTGGTCATATATGATCTTAAGCAAATGGTCTGATTTCAGATTAGATGATTATATATTTGTACATTTCTATTTTAAAGAATTTACTTGTTAGGTTTATATGATAAATGTGTTTGTACATTTATACATTCCTTATATTATTATTAGTTGTTTTATATTCATGAATACGCCTAATTAATAATATGCCTTTATGTCTATCCTACGAAGTTTCGTGTCCTGACAACGTAATGGCATGGACGCTGCGCTGGTTCGGCGATATTTAAAATTTAAACATGATTTATTTTACATCGATTTGTTCCGATAACTTACAATAAGCCAGTGCAATGGCTTAGATATTGGTGTACAGCGATCTTATGAAGTGCATGCAACCGGATAATCCGCAAGAGACAATAACATATGCAAAGCCAGCTCGATAGCTTGGATATTGTGGCATTGAGACCGTTTGACTTTCAACGAACCGGAGATTCTGCAAGAACCATAACTTATATAAAACATCTTCGACAGCTCAGATATTCATATTGGAAACCCGATAATACGCAATAGATCGTAATTTATACGAAGCATATTCGACATATCACATGTTCATGTTGAAAACCCGAGAATAAGTAGTGAACCATAATGTATACGAATCATATTCGACAGCTCAGACGTTCATGTTAGACACCAGAGAATGCGCAGATAACATAATTTGTACTATGCATATTCGACAGCTAAGATGTTCATATTGGAAACCCGAGAATACGTAGTGAATCGTAATTGATACGAAGCATATTCGACATCTCAGACGTTCATGTTGAAAACCCGAAAATAAGCAGTGAACCATAATTTACACGAAGCATATTCGACAGCTCAGACGTTCATGTTAGACACCTTGAGAATACGCAGTGAACATAATTTGTACTATGCATATTCGACAGCTCAGATGTTCATGTTGGAAACCTGATAATATGCAGTGAACCATATCGTATACGAAGCATATTCGACAGCTCAAATGTTCATGTTGGAAATATTTGAATACGCAGGAACAAAACAACTTTCGATATAAGTCCACATTATCCTAGAAAATACTGGAACCGAAGAAAGAACCCAGGGCAAAAGATACGCGAAGCATGTTTCCTTCCATTTCGATGTTTTACTTCAAGCGTAACTTTGTTATATGGTTCAGAAAGAAATATACTATTCAAGAACCAGTATTGCTTAATACCGTTTCTAATAGGATGTATTTTGTTTAACATTTCTTACATGAGATTTGTTTCTTAGTGCTTCTTTCTATACATCTCTCTCTCTCTGATTATATCGAAGAGAGAGAGAGAGAGAGAGAGAGAGAGAGAGAGAGAGAGAGAGAGAGAGAGGGCTCATTGTAAGAATCCGTATGTTTACTTTAGTCGTCACATCAGCTTTCCTTATAACCTGAATCGTTTTGAATTTTATAGTTCTTTTGTAACAAATGATACGTATTTCTATGGTTTGAAGTCGAACAGTCCTCCTGAAAACATAATGTTGGTATGTGGGTCGTCCTTTGCTCGGATGTGTTATAAAAGAAAATTAAAAATTACTTTTGTCAAGCGATTTCAATATTGGGTGTCACACATTGTGTCTATTATCTAATTACTGTCGATGTCATTTCAGGCTTTCGTTTATTAAAGCATTTCAAATTATGTATTACTAATCAAAAACACTTAATTAGGTCTTTGAGATTTATTTTATTCGTCCTTTACACGTCTCATAAACATGTTCTAATTATGTGCAAAAGGTAGATAGCTCAACGGAGTAACGTGAGGGCATGTTTCTCATTTAAAATATGAATATGTTTTCTTTAGTAACTAATTTGTTAGGAATGCATAGATGAATTAGATGGTGTGTAGTATATAATTCGCTTGAAATTTTAAATCTTCTTGGAATCAAGTTCAAAGAAGGCCATATACAATAGGACAACAATGGAGCGTGGAAACTTGCTATACATACATACATACATACATGCATACATACATACATACAAGTGTGTGATTGTGATTTTTAACGTAGCTTTTCACAACGTTTATAGTGATGTCTAACAATGGGACATCATGCCGCAGACATGTAGCATGATGACCCGTAAAGTCACATTATCCTGATACCAGGCCGACCAGTCCTAACACTAAGTTCTTAATGCTGAACTCCAAGCGAGGCATCTGCTGGTACACCTTTTGTAAGTCTTTGGTATGACTCGGCCGAGGGTCGAACCCACGACCTGCGCATCAGATGCGGACGCTCTAACACTAGACCACTGGAACGGTACATACATACATACATACACACATACATACATACATACATACATACATACATACATACATACATATATACATACATATACATACATACATGCATGCATGCATGCATACATACATACATACAAACATACATACATACATACATACATACATACATACATACATACATATATACATACATATATATACATACATGCATGAATGCATGCATGCATACATACATACATACATACATACATACATACATACATACATACATACATACATACATACATACATACATACATACATATGTAATATTAAGCAATACAAGTTGTTTTGTTTGTTAGCTTTTCCTTCATAAGTATGTGCTGTATATTTATATTTTATTAGTGAAAGAGATTAGAGTGACCCTGTGCCTAAGATCAATTGGCAATTATTTCCACGTAGCTGACCATGGTACACAAAAGAACATTGTCCATAAGACTTCGTTTTAACAGTTGGAACAATGAGAATACTAGTGTCGGAACTGGAGCGTAGATTTCTATATGGAGTGCACACATAGGTGAGGTCAGATAGGTATATTGTAGTGGATCCTGTCAACGAAATATAGGGAACATGACATATGTTGTGTTTGATTCTATATGAAACAGGTAGCGATTCCAAGGTACTTTTATTCTTATTATTTATTTGTTCTGTTTGAATCCGGGTAATGGCTAATATGACTTTATGTCTATCCTACAAAATTTCGGTTTATAGTATACTATATTAAATTGTATTATATTATATTATATTATATTATATTATATTATATTATATTATATTATGTTATATTATATTATATTATATTATATTATATTATATTATATTATATTATATTATATTATATTTTTTATATTATATTATATTATTTTCTTCTCACAACCAACAATAATAACGTTAAATGACAGAGATGTTTAAGTACTACGATTTTGTACAGTTTAGGAAACCGAACAACCCACAAGAGGGCACTAAATTTGGATACGATTCATAAAGACGTATTCAATTCATCTCAATTCATCCTTATATGCCTTTCTCTATCCATCCCTTCCTTATCTGGAGAGAGAGAGAGAGAGAGTTACTAAGACAAAAGCAATCTCTGTGTTGATCTTTTTGTAAACTAGTAAAGAAGGATTTCTAAATAAAAGATAATATCTCTGATGATGTTTTACGCTAGCAAAGAAGGATTACCAAAACAAAGGCAACCTCCTTTATGATTGTTTTAAGCTAACAAAGAATGATTTACAAGATACAATGTTTCATCTGACAAACACTTGATTCACGAAGTTAGTGAAAACATGCATAATGACGACACAATGCAATCAAAATAGAGATAAGGCAAACACAATTCGAAACGTCCAACGTTTTTAAATGGCAGCTGTTTTCATGATCAGGATTATTGATTGTATATCTATACCATATTTCTATCAATTATAGTTTTTGTGGTGAGTGCTCTTGTTTTGTCTGTGTATTTGGGTGGCACAGAAGTGGTCTTTGGGTTATTTAAGTAAAGATATTTGACGCATGCATCACATCGAAGTTCATTTTCTCGAGCGTATTCTTATAGTTTGTCCATAGACTAATACTCCTTTTCACATATAATTTTTTTCCTTACCAAATAGCTGTGTATGAGATGCGTGTCAGATTGGCATAACTACATATGAATACAGTTGTTGCACTGTAATCCATTCCATCACCATTTATGGAGAGTTTCGGCACCAACACACAATACTCTCCAATGTTGAGCCGACTTAGTTAATGCCACTCCGCAAGAGCCTCATTAGCTTTTCTATTGCTCATCTTTCTTACGCTAAAATAAATGTGAGACTAACTCGGCCCCTTTGCCAACCGTAGTGACTACCTTACTGAGGTCAGCCTCTGTGACCCCGACGACTCCCATGCATTCACGTACTTCGAGGACAATATTTCCAGGATGGGAACTACAGTCACGTTGATCTTCATCAAAATAATTTTATTGTTATTTCACAAGATTTATTTAAGTAATGTCGTGGTTGCTTAACTTCTAGACCCTGCAATTCGAAAAGAAAGTAATTAGGTCATTAATCAACTTCCAAGCTAACATCGTTCAGTCCAGCCTGCTAATAGCGTCATCTCCATTCCAGGAACAGAACATATTGTTTCAACAAACAGCTGAAGTTTCCACCTTTGTTCAGAAACAAAAATGTGTGTTTGTATCCAAGTTATAGACTTCAATTATTCCATTCAAAAACATAACAATGAACACTATATAGTATTAAGGGACTGTCAGAATAAGAATACAAAATAAGAAGGTGAATTGTATCTTTTTTATTTTGCTATGCGTATTCACAAAATACTGTAATTCACATTAATACTTTATGTGTGGTTCATTGCAATCGTGACAAGTGTGTTCAAGACTTTATTTTGTCACTGTCCATGTTGTACCTTGATTCCAGAAGGACACAAAAAGAACCATTTAGCTGTTAACGACGGTTGACTTGAGGTCTTTGAAAATAGTTTTCTACATGTGTTGTTGGTTGCGTGAAACCCTTGTTTGTTATATAAGTCTAAGAAAAAAATTCATATAATAGTTGTCTTTACTGGAAGTAACAGCCACATTAATAGATTGGTTTGAATAATTTTCTTATTAATTGGTTTACTAAGTTACATTGTGATAATCTCTAGCTAGTTGATGCCTTCCTTGGTCCAAAATTTAAGTACTTTACCTCAGTTTCCTTATCCATGCAATAGATATTACAAGTCTCCGTGCCAGTGTCATATCGTGAATGAAATAATCTTGCATCATATTTGTCGAGCAACACCCTTGTTCGGGAGACCATTGAATCCTACAATATCAAGTTAAGCATAATTTGTTCTATCTTTACTGCAGCTACGTCCTTACTTTATGATTCATGTCTAGACATTATGACAATTAGGCAGGTGTTCCTGATTCAAAAGGATGTAAAACGTTTCAAACTATTTCATTTATTTTTCTCGCTTGGCTTAAAATGCATAAAACCTACAAATTCGATCGACTAATCGCACGTTTTATTGCTAAACAAAAAGCCCTGTTGTTTTTTTTTTATCTCTTTTTGTTATTATTACAGATATATGTATTGCTGCTTATGTTGTTGGTGTCCGTAAGATGTGATTTATTATGTGTGATTTGTCGGTAAATTAAATACATGGTTACAAACTCTAATTATTCTTTCAAATATGCAACACAATGTTGATTAGTTACTTCAGCTTAAGGAACATTATGAATGAGTCTTTATTAGATAAACCAAGATTTAATAGAGAGAGAGAGAGAAACAACGACTGTCCGTATATGCAAGTGAAGTCTGTTTGCGAGGACGTTTCGGGTAGTGGACTGTTGCATTGATATCGCACGGATTTGCTGACGATATGGAACCTATACAAACTCCTCCATGGCACACCAAACCATAAACAAATCCAATCTAGCAAATATAAAGTAGACCTCTTCAAACGATATGAAAGCAAACAGATGGATATATTTCGGAATCCAAATGAATAATGTTATAAAAGCATTGTGTGTTGTTAAAAGTGCCTTTAAACAACTAAACAAAAACGCACCATTTATAATAAGGGAATGGATCATTTCACGTGATGCAGTAAGTTCAGTTTAATATCACTTGAAGCACTGCCTGACATCATTCGAGTCAAGGTCAAGAATGGATTACTTTAAATGTCAAAAAACATGTTTCGATATCTATCCTTGTGACAGGAACATGGTCGATTGTTTGGTCCAGTAGCAAACAAGGCGATTTAAACCCAAGCAATTGGTCATCGCGGACGAGGCTACGTTTCTCGACTACACTAGTACACCCCATGTCTCGTAAAACGGTCACTTCTTGTCGGTTGAAAGTGCCATAAATCACTATCGGGTGTCGTTGTACACAAAAAACGAAACCCAAGAAGATGTATTTAATAAAGAAAAGGATTTTTGCATTTCAGGAATGGCACAATATGTGTTTTTGGATAGATGTGCTTGCTGTAAGAAGAATTGTGCTTCTCTTCGTTGTTTGGCTCAATCTGATTGTTGAATACTTTTCCAGGCTCTTTTCTATTCTGCTTTGTCGTTATTGTCTGCAAACGTTCATTCAGCCACGATTGCACGGGCTAAAGACATCTTTCACCAATATCACTTTTTGCGTCCGGTCCGATGGGAAGAGACGCGTGGATCATGAACAGTATCGCTTTTCTATCGGTGATGTGAAAATTGTCTTCGGATTGTCGGACGTGTTGAATCTTATCGATGACTTTAAAAGGTGTCATGTCTATTGGGCTGCTAAACTCGTGATCAATGGAAAGTATCAAGCAATCGTCCTCTTTCGCTTGACATTGCCGTTAACAAAGAATCCCACACCTCAGTGATGAACCCTTCTGCTTTCTCCAACGGTACTCGGACTTTAAATCTTTAAACTTCAATATGTGCGTTTAGGCCGTGGTTCTAAATTTTCTAGAGAAGCGCTTTTCCGTTTCTCGAATGTGGTAGTAATTTTCCGAGTACACCAGTGGACTATGGATGGGGGTAGAATCTCTGGGCGTGGATTCGGGCTCATTCATATCATGTTCAAAATCGCTGGCATGAATTTAAGCCTAGACGTAACCTACTAGGTGAAGCGATAAACTACGTTTCTACCTTTTACTTTCTTCTCGTTTCTCCACTTTCGGTTTGACAGTAAAATGATAAATGACTACATTTTGAGCGCTCTGGGTCCCTATATCCATGTCAGAGTAGTGTCTTCCCGACATAAACGGTCAATCTATTCAATCCCAGTATTCATTTCACTCAGAACGATGGAAGAGCCCACACAGAGTGAACTTCTGATCCGAGCTTTGCGATGTGACAGACGAAAGTTTTCTTCAGACAAGCCGACGGACTACTCCCCCTCCTTTCGAAATATAAGCTAAGATAATTGCTATATCTCTAAGAAGAAAGGGTATTGGGCATTGGGCCCCAGAATGTCCAGACAGTGAAAAAAACAGGACTGGTGTCAGAAGTGACAAAGGTCAAGATATCTGTCATCATTGTCAAGAGAACAGACACTGGTCTTCAAAATGCCATTAAAAGTAACAGGAGAATAATGAAGAGAGTGGTTTGGAAGAGGAAGCATAGGTATCCTACCAAACCTAAGAACCCATACACGTCCAAAAAGGGGAAAAGAGAAGTGAAACAGACGAGACGAAAATGAGGAAGACGAGGATATAAACCAGTGAACGTAAAGAAATGAGAGGGAGAGAGAGACAGAGAGAGAGAGAGAGAGAGAGAGAGAAGTTTATGAACTTTTTAAAGTGTTAAATTTGGAATAGGATTGTAAATTTGTATCAGAATAGACCAGACAGAAAACGTTAAGTGTCTCTGTGTTACGATTGTTTTGGAAGAAGGACCGACACTCACGCATTCACACATGTACATTATTGTGCAAGTTGCTGGCCCTGAAAAGGACCGTTGGGTGTTTTAAGAAAAGGTAAACTCATGAACGGACCTTCTTCTGGACTTGTTCCTTTCAATTATTTAGTAGAAATCACAAGGTGGTATCTCCGATGTAGCAACAAGGTTGGGTGCTTTGGCTTTGGAAGGTGTTTCTCTCTTGGGTCGTAATTAGAAGTCTGATATATTTGTTTTAAAGTCATTAATTCTACCAGTATATCTACGAGTACCGTCACCGTTTGACGTTCACATTCCTTATTCTTTATTAGACATTAATTCTTCTCTGTTGCTTCTCTCTGCCGTTTCATTATTGCCTCTTATCTCTTTTGCTGTTGCTGTTGAAGGTGAAAAGCTTGTTATGCTTCTTTCTGCTGTTATAAGAAAATTCTAAATTCTTCTTTCAGTCACGACGTGTGAGGCAGAAAGAGAAGTTGGCGACGGTACTCGTACCGGAACAAATTCTCCTAAATCGACTAAATCAAAATTAAAATCGGCCTCTTATGGAAGTAAGACTATGTCGACTTTGGTAGCCGCTGCATTAACATCTTATCTCGTTTCCACTACCTGTGCTCTCAAATTCATCTTCTTACTTTCCGTCATGTTTGAAAACTTTCTCGCTTTGATTCATTGCGTTGCCGTATCTATATAGGGACTGTGACGTCAAAGTCAGCTCTCTTTGGATTGGAAGACAGACTCCACACTGTAACTGCAGTTTGTAACACGTGTTAGCATTGATGAAAAAACGCAATACGTTTCGATCCACTCTTCCACTATAAAAAACGCAATTCATATCGTTCATATCACCTGCCCTCTGTGTAATGTTAAATCGTCTACTCTGTTATCGTCGATGCTGTTCCCTACGTTCTTACCTACGTATGTAAAATCGTCGTGGACAATCCTCCAGATCACCGATACGAGCATCAGGAAAAGAATTAATGTGCAGATACAAGGCTGTTTGAAGAAAGATATCATCTACGGTCCAGAAGCTAGAACAAGTTCGAGGAAGAGAAGAAAACATATGAATTGTCCTCCATGTTAACATAATGATGTTAGCGTGAGCCAAATTTCCTATTTAGTGCGACTCATATGTCTCGAGGATATTTGTTTTCTTTCCTAAATTTGTTTTTAGCCGGTTGTATAGTTATTTGTGTGATAAACTGATGTTCATAAATATATATATCTATGTGCTATATACGTGTATGTCTCTACTGTATTTGTATCTACCTAGGGTAGCGCGTATTCAGGTCATCCACTTGTAACATAGTTGCCAGTATTCCGCCCAATTGAGGTCAGTCCCACATCATTCTCCATTACCGTGACGTCATCTCACCTGTTCCATTCTTATTGTCCCTATACAACTCAAATTTCCCTTGTTACTATACAGGCCCATTATTCCTATGATAAATCTCCCTTGTCGCTAGAAATGTCCAGGGTGATCTGAAAATTCTTGTCGCTAGATGTGCCCAAGTGGCATCTATAATATTTTTTTCCTATTATCGCTAATGTGCCCCACTATACTACTTGTATTTAAAACAATTCCTGAGAAATTGTGTGTGTGTGTGAACGATACAAAGTTGTGTACATCTCCTCTCCGGTAAATTTGAATAGTCATGTATGTTTCACGAATATATGGGCGGTGTTTAGCACATTATAGTTAATTGTCAAAAAGAAAAGCTGCATTGGCACTTACCTTCAAAGATTTTAAGAAAAGCCAATGGTTTGTATTTATATAGTTGTCAACCGTAAGCCTAACTCGCCTATCTGGTCTTGTTTGGAATCGCTTCGATTGAAGAGCATAGTTTCAACTTTTGAATTTTTTTAAACTTCTCAGCCTTTTTGTGCATTATTCCGAGTTTTCCAAGTTTTCTCTAAACTAAGAACATGAAGTCATCTTTCTAGTTTTTATATGCTAGGTAAAATTTTCCTTCAAATATACTTTGAAGTTACTCGATGCTTCTTGTCCACCTATTAGTATATAAGCTCTATTAGGTTATAAAAGAATTAGCCATTACTAACACGTATGTAACTATAATGATGAGGATGATGATATATATATGAACACTAAAGATTTGTGTGTGTATATGTGTAAATGTATGTGTGTATATATATAGAGGTAGGTATGTGTATGGTAATATGCAGGTCTATAAATATACATGTACGTATATGTGTATGTTTGTATGTATGTGTGTATGTGTATGTGTGTGTGTGTAAATACATGTATGCACATGTATGTGTGGATGTGTGTGTGCATGTACATGTGGATATGCATAAATTTATATATATGAATGTGTGTATATGTATACGTAGAAATGCATATATATATATATTATATATGGGGTGTGGTTGTGTGTGTGCATATCTGTAGAAGTATTAATTTGTATGTTTGTCTGTCTATATATGTGTGTGTATGTGTGCATATATAAGAGTATATTGTATTATAATATGTTTATTATATTAAATTACATTACGTTAGGTTACTTTACGTTACGTTACGTTAATTATATTACTTTACATTACATTACATTACATTACATTACATTACATTATATTATATTATATCATATCATATCATATCATATCATATTATATTATATTATATTATATTATATTATATTATATTATATTATATTATATTATGTTATATTATATTATATTATATTATATTATATTATATTATATTATATTATATCGATTTATTCGCACTACCTACAGTGGTACTTTCAGTGACACATATGTTGAAGTACTACGATTTTGTATTGTGTAGGAAACCGGATAATCCACAGCAGTGGACTAAATTTCGATATAATTCATAAAGACGTATTCATTGCAAGTAAACACTACATCTTTTAAATTTCTGACCATGAAACTTTGTAAGATAGGAGTTCTTTCAAAGTAGTTCTCAAGTTCTCACTCACACCCTTTCTTTCAGGAGAGAGAGAGAGAGAGAGAGAGAGAGAGAGAGAGAGAGAGAGAGAGAGAGAGAGAGAGAGAGAGAGAGAGAGAGAGAGAGAGACTGGTTGTTCGAATAAGTCCGTATTTTATCGTAGTCTTCTCATTTCCGTTAATTCTAGCATGGCCTATTTTGAATTTACTGTAATTGTAACATATACTTCAATCCTTAGGGTTTGTTTGTTGTGAAGGCGAACAATTCTCTCGACAACACTCGGGTTATGCGGGTCGTTGGCTCATATGAGCATATTACAGGTTGCTTTAGTCAAATTATTTCAATACCGTGAGTCTCATATTTACGTCTGTTAAAAAAATTATTGCAAAGGTCTCAGACTTTAATTAAATAAAGCTTTCAAAGTCAGTAGTATTTGCCGGTGCATACCAAGGAATAAGTTATATATATAAACAAATTCATTGAGCTTTTTTAATTCCTGTTGAATTGATCCGTTTTCTTTCGGAACCTTGAACATGTTACATATATACATATACATATATACATATATATATATATATACATATATACATATATATATATATATATATATATATATATATATATATATATATATATATATATATATATATACATATATACATATATATATATATATATATATATATTTATATATATATATATATATATATATATATATATATATATATATATATATATATATATATATATATATATATATATATATATATATGCTAAGTGTAATAAACTCAGCTGGAGACGCTACATGTATATTAACTATGTTTTATCTTTGGTATCAAATTTCTAACGGTCAGTGATTTGGGAAGCGATATTTATTGGGTGGACTTTCTTCTTCATTGTTCATTGGGTACATTGATTTGATTAGTGAGGTATTTTTTTATTTCTTCATTTGAAATGTTATATCTTCTCGGAATCTGGTTCAAGTTAGTCGATATACCTTAGGACAATAACAAGCCTTTTGAGGTCTGGACTCAATGTATGTCAACACACACACACACACACACCACACACACACATATATATATATATATATATATATATATATATATATATATATATATATATAATAGAGAGAGAGAGAGAGAGAGAGAGAGAGAGAGAGAGAGAGACAGAGAGAGAGAGAGAGAGAGAGAGAGAGAGAGAGAGAGAGAGAGAGAGAGAGAACAAGACTTTATATCGTTTTAAGGTCCATTTGAAGCCATGGAAATATATACACATTGTTAATATAACACATCGGAATTTAACCATAAACAATATGCCACAATAACCAGTCTGACGTCATCCTGAATGACTCATGTATGCAAAATTCACAGAAAGAAATTGGGAATTTGATAAGTGGTAAATTTCGAAGCAATTGATCTTTATTGTGTTCTATCTAGTATAGGTAATTAGCACAGTTTGCTGTTTGTGAAGGGTGTGGATATCTTTTCGTAGTTTTAACAAGAATTTTTAGCTATCCACGGGTCTCAATATGTTCATTTCCAATGCAACATATATATTTTCTTTAAATTCAATCTGTATGACTGCGGCTGATTTTACTAAGAGTGATACCTTTTTGAGCTGAAATTAAGATTTTGGAAATTTATGGGAGCTATCCATATATATTCCTAACTCTAAACGGAAAACCGCAAGGTATTTCAGAAAATTGCAGTTTCATTGCGTTTTCAAATTACATTTTCAGGATATGTGTAAGAACAAGTATATAAATTGAATAGCACGAGTTGCCAAAATACATTTTTTTAGTTCTTTGTATCTTTATGTCATTATTAAAAAAGAGAGGTATGTTCTCGAAGTCAGTATAGTAAATTCTGGTCCCCATCCCAAAAATGTATAGAGAAAACACAACTCATTAAGATCATGTATAACTTCTTCTTAAGTATAAAATAAAGACAACTGGAATATCTCTCTCTGTCTCTCTGCCTCATTGTCTCTCTGTCTTTCTCTCTCGCTCTCTCTCTTTCTCTCTCTCTCTCTGGTCTGCTTCTAAGGAATTGTTCACTAAATAATAATATAATATTTCATCCTATAATACTAAAAACGTGATATGTGGAACGAGTGGAGAATCCTCCATTTAAAATATATAATTTTGTTACCTCAAGATGAAGTATATCTGGTATTAACGTACTTAAGAAGCTTCTTTGTTTATTATATATCAAACTTGTTCTAGAATCGAAGTACACAAGATAGCTTAAGCTCACTCTTCGGCACAAGAATCTTCCCACACCCCGTTTTCGTAAGTACACCTCACTTTCAAATGTTGATCGTATAAAATATACGTGATGCAAGAAAGCGGTAGAATTGGGTTGACCAAACCTGTCGCACTAAGTTAGAGTTATTTTCTAAACTAATGGATCTTATCAGAAGACAATGCAAATCTTATTCAGCAATGAATCACAGCTGGGTTGTCATTGTTGTCAAGGAAGTAAGATGACAACTTCAGAGAGTCGCAAACGGCGTCAGGTCTAATTTCTTTTTCAAACAAATTTGCATGTCAGAAATGAAAGGCAGTTTCTATTTATTTGTTCTAAGTCAACAAATACCCGTTTTTGTTCAGTAGGTACAACTTGTATTCATACGCATTTCGTGGTAGGTAGTAACAAAAGTAACAAACAAACTCACCAAAGAGTGAGTCCTATTTCCTTCCAGCCCGATTCCAGGAAATATGTTAAGCTTTCTGCGCATGCACGTTATTTTCCACTTAAGTAATAACTCTCTTGGAAGTCTGACAGTGTTGGAAGACGACCGACACAAACCAGTTTGATGCCAAGCAATAAGCAGTAAGTATTATTGTCTAACGTATAAATTCACCAAGAAGTAGAATATATATATATATATATATATATATATATATATATATATATATATATATATATATATATATACATATATAGCGAAGATGCATATTTCAATTCATAGATATTCCCATAACGACCAAGTTCGAAAATTCTTTCCCATGGATATGGTAGGTTTTACTACAAAATGTTATTAAGACAATTTTGGTAGATATAACTTCAGTGCCTGTCGTGCAAATTAAGTTGTATTTATTAAATTGTTTTAGACAAATCATTTGCTGTATTGGCTTGTGTACTACTTCGTTCCACTCTAACGTGTGATCAGTTACGTGCAAAAATATCTTATCACGATAAGATTAATGCGCTTTATTCCGAGAACAGACTAATATAGGCGTAATGAAGTAATAAATGCTTCTTAATGTTGCCTCAGTCTTTAAATGTTTTGATGACTGTTGTGGACACATGGCGGTCTTTAAAAACTTTGATAACGGAGTTTGGTCATATGTCAAAGCTATGATGACGTAGTTTGGTCATAAGTCAAAGCTCTGATGACGGAGTTTGGTCATATATCAGTAATTCTGATGACCTAAATGAAACTTTACGTTTTTTGGTGTAGCGTTTTCTTACGATTTTCCCATATGCTGTTGTTTTATTATTATCTATGAATTGTGCCATTATAATTAGGGTCAAGTGTCTAGCCTAGTTATCGTATTTTACCACCGTCTTTTCATCTTTTATCAACTAGGTCATTTTCATCAAACTCGTAAATCACAAGCATGAATTTCAAGACAAGGAAACTTCGACATTCCTATTTAGTTGGAAAAATATGAGATCAGTTTTATAGCGTTGCTAACACACTTACCATGTTGAAAATTGAGCATATCTATTACGCAAAAATTACTTTCGTGGCACTGGCACGTTTTATTTCAATTGTTCCTTGTCAAATCCAGGTATCTGTACTCTTTCTTCAAAAGCTTTGATCCTGTTTGTTCATTCTGTTTCCATTTCTCTTTTCAACTTGGGTTTAATTGTAGCGAATAATTGATCGCACTCTACCCAATTCCTCTCTTTATACCAGTAAATTACTACAACGTTTGTAGCTTCCCAATTCAGACTTAGTTTAGTATGTTTAAGGTCATTCTTTATCTGGCTAACGACACTCTGTTCGTCATTGTCGATAATTATATATAATTAGTATTGTATTGCCCTGGATTGGGAATCAGCTGAGGCATGTCTGAACTGTTTTGTTGTATTGCGCCAGATTTTAATATTGGAGTCACAATGAACTTAATTATTTCCTCAGCGGAGGTCGGTAGTTTAGGTTACTGATAATCGGAGTATATCAATGTTCATAGCACAAATGTACAATAACGTGGTCATCTCAGATTTGTACAGTATGTCCCCCAATTTACAATTGTTTATCCTTAGAATTCAAATTCAAGATTTTCTTCTATTTTATCCATTTCCAAGATATGTTGAGAAGGAAGAAGGAACAATCACATTGTGAGATGTTTAGCATAAATCACGTCATCACATTGCATTGAATAGAAAAAAGACACATAACAATTGAGAGAAATCTAAACAAGCTTTTAATTTGTGCTTAATTTCATGCCAATCAACATCATCCTGATCTTCTTCTTCGATTATATACTATCAAATAATTTCTCGTTTGTTATTTAGTATACAGGTGTGCTTCAGTTTGTTTTTAATTGACTCTACGACAGTTTATGCTCTGTATGTAAATATAATGATAACTATATTATGTATTAGATATCTTATTTCCACACTGAGTGAAGTGTTTGTCTGACTTTAATTATAGGGAACATGAAATGTTATATCCTTTTTAAAGGCCATATATGCTCTAGTATCATCCAGAGCGTATGAAAATAGAGACTTACTGATGAAAAACCTATCTGTACAACACAACATAACCTGGTAAAATGTTTCTCAAAGAAGCTAGAATATGATTCCATGAAAGGTAATCATTGCAAAATGTTGACATTGCAAATTAATCAAAACTACAACTTTGTTCTTTCAGAGGATGGGAGCTGCAGTAAGTTTGCAAATTTCTTTCTTTCTGTATTTCCTAATAAATTCCACCTCATGCATCTTAATCATCCCACATCTCGAATATATCCTGTGATATTAGAACTTATGAAGCATCAACTTCTCTAAAATATCTACATTTTTGGTGTTTCTCACAAAGGGCCAAGTAAAGCAAAATACACTTGCATGCGCCCGGATTGAAAGCAATTGTTTCCCCTATTTCTAAAGACTTGAAAAATGTTGTCGTTGTCAACAGTATGGTTTTTGACTGCGCATGTACTCTAATAATTTTCTTCAAAAATTACCAAATCCCTTAGAAGAGTACATGCAGACAATCCCATAGATGGCCAGTTTAAAGGGCACATTCCTTCATATCATAAAGTCTTGTGAATACTAAGCATTTTGACATTTATTTCTGGAAAATTTGTAAATCATTCGCATTTGGAAATATCATTAAAATACCCACTCCCATAATCACAAATAATGAATACAACATAACAAAGCTATCCACGGACACGTCAGCAACGCTGCTGCTTATACACTACGTTTATTGCTTAACATGCTTGGACATTTCACTTGTTCCCATGCAAAAGTCATACTTATCGTCATACAACACAATTGATTACTCACCTAGAATCAACCTCCGATCTGATCCTTTATTTAGAAAAATGATTATAAATATGATACAGAATCAATGGCGCCGCCACTATCCATCAAACTTACGCTAAAGCATAATCACTCATCGCCTAAATATGAAATAAAGGTAAAGAACGATTAAGATTGGCGTCAAAACTAATCACGCATAACAATGGTTTGACTGGACTTTCAAGACAGTTCTTGACATATATAAGGTAATACGACCTTTCAGGAACATACGGATCTTCTCAAACAAGCTGAATAGAATGAAAGAAAATGACGATCACAACAGAGTAACTCCGATCTATTATTACTTGAATGAGATTCAAGCAGAATTGTAGCTTCTCTCAGATATGACAAAAACAAGAAGCATTTCCAATGTGAAGTCATGACACTGAACGAGTTGCGGATGAATAATGATAAAACAAAAAATGTAAACAGACACGACGAAAACTAAGTGTCACCATCGAATTAACACTCCCATTACACCAACAGGTACTGAAGATATTTATTGTTGATTTGTAAGTCAGATATGTGCTTTATCTGTGTTGTGCTGTACAATCCTTGAAACCTCTAGGCCACAGAATCAGCACAAGCGTTACAGTCTGTTTAACACAGCAGACACTAGTAAAAATTAAACTCGATCACACTCAATCACACTCAGAAACGGAAACACACACACACATACACACATTCTGTGATAATTGGTGTGAGTATATTTCGAAACAATGCAAAGAGTAAATGCGATAAAGAGCCAAAACAATTGAGACATATATAATATTTTATGAATTTAAACGTGACGGGAAATATTACATTGCGTTTGTTTTCGGTTTGTTTTACTTACAATAACAAAATGAAGTATAATCATAAGAACTTAAATGTAATTAAAAATACCTTTGCCTCCAATTCCATTTCGTTTTACTTTTCATACCTTTTTCAAGGAAAATCGTTATCTGAACCTTCTACGCATAGCATTGATACGTTGTTGAAATTTTAGGAATACGGATATTATAACAGAGGAGTCGGACTTCACACACACACACACACACACGCACACACACACACACACACACACACACACACACACACACACACGTATGTATTTATATGTATACATATATATGTATATATGTAGATAGATAGATAGATAGATAGATAGATAGATAGATAGATAGATAGATAGATAGATGCAATAAACTGACAACGAACAGTGCAAAACTAGTATCTAACTGGCTTGAGCGCCTTGACTCTTAATTAGTCTTTTTCAAAGGCAAATACAAAACAGAGACTAGACAAACAAATGCTACAGAAAAACGGTTATGTTTAACATAACCGTTTTTCTATTGCATTTGTTTGTCTAGTTTATGTTTTGTATTTGCCTTTGAAAAAGACTCATTAAAAGTTGAAAGCGCTAAGGGTAGTTAGTTGTCAGTTTATTGCATTTATCCCAATCAATCCCCGACACACGTGATCTCTTGCGGGGTCCAGGGAACTTGACACGACTGGTATTCGCCATATGATTTGTATTCTTTATATATATATATATATATATATATATATATATATATATATATATATATATATATATATATATATATATATATATATATATAAAATGTGTTTGTGTCTGTGTGTTGGTGTTTTTTATGTATATGCAGTGGATATATATATATATATAAATTCATTTCTACATTTATTTTCTTAATTTATTGGTTGTGGTAGGGGTTGCAGCAGTTGTGAGTACTTTCGAACAATACACATCAGTAAATGACAAAGTGTTCAAACAGATAATAATAAAGATGAAATTGTTGATAAATCAGAGAATAACTAGAAAAAGTGTTGTTTCATGATGTTTCTTTATTGCAACATGATATCGTGTACTAATATATAATTATATCATATGGCTTCAAGAATTTTACCAATCATTCAGTATGAGAATAAGATGAGATTTCTTTCTGTATAGGTTGTGAAAGGAGTGGTAAAAGCCGTGAGTACATTTAGAAACAATACATACCAGTAAATGTGATAGATGCATAAGCAGCTACGAAATACAAATCAGCTTACAAAATTTAAAATGAAAGTGAACAAATGATATTTATTTCATTTTTAAAGGACAAAGTCACATCTTTCTGCCCTAAACGAGATTGATCAATCATCATTTGGGTCAGGGAATAAATCGTTGACTCAATGAACCAGTCAATGTTTCAATGGAGGTCTCACTGTACATTATACTAATCTGTTTATATATGTAACTTCCACTATCTTATTAATATCATTCTTTTTGTACCTTTTGCGGTACGGAAATGTTGCATCATTTTGAAACTAAGCATAATTTATTGTTCTATTTTATGGCATGTTTCAAACATGCTTAATTCAAACTTTAAAGTTGCAGTTATAGCAATTGGCTGCAAATTACATTGAACGTTAACATGACGATTACTTGGAATGTCGTTGTGTCTACTTGCTTTCTAGATACGTTTTGTAAATAATTAAAATTTGTTTTCCTCAGGTACTTGAATTGAGGGATGATCGGAGAGATGACGTAAGTTTGCTTTTAATTTAGCTGTTCTTTGGCTATGAGCGACAACACTATGATGCTATGGAAGTTATATCGATTACCATGGATACATATTTGCACACCAAAGCAGAAACGGATAATTATAATAAGAATTTAAGTGATCAAATTCAATTGTTGCTACTTTATGTCATTATTTATCACATTCAAATTTGATCCATCTTGTAGGACAGCTGATAATATAGACCTTAAATGCATTAATTTGAAATCGGCCAAAAGGATTTGCTAGGGAAATTATATTTGTGTTAGCATGAGCACTGAAACGTACGTGAATGAATGCTAAAAGGTTTCAAATGTAAACTCCATTTCGTATTCTTACAAACGCTGCGAAAAGGAAATATGTTGAAATGGATATGAGTTTAGTTTATTCTCAGCATGCATTTGGGTGTTTTAGATTAGTCATGCTTTAAAATTGATGTATTATCATGATAACAGTTTTAAATATACGAATATTTCCCTATTCCATTGTAAGCATTAGTCAATAATTAATAATAAATTCACATTATTTAATGCTATAAGTTTGATATTGTTTTTAATTGTTCATCTTTTCTGTCTTATGTTTTTATAGTTGCGTTACGTTTGATAGCCTTTTTCTTTTCCTAATAAATAGTGCATTTCACCTGAAGTAAACATTTCACATGCAATTCACAGTGTGACTTGAACATAACTTATCCAATTTGAAATTCTCCGACTCAGTATATTGTATAGATTTTCTGTTGTTTTCATTCCAGAGTTATGAAAGAATTCCGCGTGGATTTGGTGCTGGGATATCATTGATAGATATCGCTGACGATCCTACAGACTATATATTCTGAACTATTCGTGGATAGTGTCAAGTTTTACTTCTAATAAAATGTATTAATGTAATTGCAAATGCGTTTGAATTGTTTTCATAATTTCACTTGTTACCTAATTTAGTTTGGTATTATAAAAGCGCTTTGGTGAAAATATTTTAAACAAATCATTAGTGACAAAATTATTTATTGGCTGCAAATCACTGTATATGTTCAGAAATATATTTATAAGATGAAATATAAATATATTCATGAAAATTAAATACAACTTCATCGATCTAAGATCTTATGGTGCTAAGTATCATAATGGACGATCAGTTTGGTTTATTTGTCGTACGACTCCATTAACTAAATATGTATCAGAAAAAGTGAAAATTTGAAACTATAACCAGATATGTATGGTTTGAATAAAATGTCTAGAAACATTGTTAGGAAGGTTATAAGCGATATCAGTTTATTTAGGCAGATTTTACCGGTGTTTTGCAGTGAAGGAGTGATGAGATGTATTCCCGAATCTCGTGTGTCAGTACATGTGTTTTATCAATGTATGAAGGAGAAACAATGGGCTATGATAGAGGAGCGAAATAACATCTTTAAAGCTAAACCACCTCCATTATACAAACAATGAAACTAAACATTATAAAGATGGATCCGCCCATGCAGAAAGACCCTTGCATCTATACTATGAAATTCTCACCACGGGTAATAGATGATATTGAATTATTTGCTGTTAATATTAAACAGGGAGCATTATTGAATGTTCTAAAATTGCCAAAGAGGAGCCAAAGTGACATAGCGAGTAGCGTGCCTGCGATCACAGCGATTATAGTGCCTGCAATCACAGCGATTAGTGAGCCTGCGATCACAGCGATTAGTGTGCCTGCGATCAGATAGATGTATGCGGTTTTGATGAAATATAGTAAAGCATCATTTATTACAAACATATATGGTTAAATCTTGTATAGTGACAAATCATTTGATATTCCAACAGGTAATATTTTTCAAATGCATATGTAATGTGTTACGTTTGTTTGTTTTTTTCCATAATTGTATGAAACGTATATTTGCTTTTGGTAATTGACCTTAGCTCAAAAGAAGTTGATGGTGAGCCCGACTAAGCATATTGATTTTTGTAAACACCATAATGTTTATCGTAATGCGAGTGAACGACATTGGTATTCCTCCATGAAAACTGTGTGTCCCTGATGCTTGCCCTTTTGTATATTATAACTGTAATAATAAACCTGATCTTGCTGGCAATGTAGATTACTCTAGTAATTAATTTTTATTCCTCATCCTAGATCTATTGTTGAGCCTTAATTTCTTATGTAATGTCGTTTACTTGCAAAAATTACATATTCTTCCTATAACATCTGAACCGAAGCAGACTTATATGTATTGTTATGTTCATTTATTAATTTGGATTTATTTCATTATTTAAATTAGTTCAGTGGAATTATAAGCTGCTCAATAATATTCTTGGACAGAACATTATTTTGGAAGTTGGATTTATAGTGAATTCAGAGAAAGGCATCTTGAATTAAAGTTTTGTGATCAATATAATGACACGTTTCCATTTTCCAAGTCATTACAGTCACATGCAATCAATCATAGTTGAATTTGTGTCTGTTACAGCACTGAAATTTAATTAGAATAGTTTTATTTGGACTTGTGTTAGACTTTCTATGATTGTTAAGGATTAATTAGCAATAATATAAGATATCTTTAACCTTTCAATTTATTTTCATAGGATATGAAATATTTGTTGAATTTTACAAAACTTGTGGCTTTTGCTTCCTTCTTTTATTATTCTTAAGACCATACGGTCGTAACAGTAAAAACGAGGGCTCGTCAGGGATACGAATTTCTGTAACATATTTCAGAATACTTTGGATTTGAAATTTAAATTTACTTTGTTTGATTATTGCATAAAACCCAGTAATTTGAAATCCACGTATTTGAGAAATATTTTAACTTCACATATTTGTGAAACCAGCAACATTTCACAATGTCATCTAAATTAGCAAATTTTATTTTGCACCCGTCTCAGAAACGGTTAGAGTCATTACAAAGGGATGGGTTGCTATATTTTTGACAAACAATATAGTCTCTCTAAGGCGAAGGCTGCTATAACAAAGCCAGAAATAAATAATGTTTGTTCAATCTTTCAAAGCATTTCTTGTATAAAAGTGCTTTGGATTTGACAGGTAGGATTCTATTGGACTCGGACATGAAAATAATGGAATTGAAATTGAAACACGTGATGGAAATAGATCTAAGAAAACTTCAGATTCAGAAAGAAAAAGAGAGACATATGGAAATGGAGAAAGAGAAATAAGAGAGGCAATGCGGTTGCAGAAGGCGGAAAAAGAGAAGCAAATACAGTTAAGAAAGGGAGAAAGAGAAATGCAGTTGCAGAAAGACGAAAACGCGAAATAAATGCAAATGCAGTTGCCTGAAAACAAAGATAGAAATAAATGCAGTTACAGAAAGACAAAATCAATTGCACAAAGAGAAAAAGGAGAGAAAAATAACAGATGATAGGCATATGTAAATGCAAATGCAAAGAAAATACAGATAAATACAGAAGCAGACAGAAATAGAAAAGGAATTCCAATTTAGATTACATAAATTAGAGCCTGCAGGTGGAAAACACTTTCCACTTTAAAAACAAGTGAAGGCTTGGACCATGCTAGAAATAATACGTTAGTAGTACCTTTAAAAGACGATGAAATAGATGTTAAAGAAAATTGCGGAAAATTTGAAAGGCCAAGAGAGCATTGGACTATTATTATAATATCCCCGGCATGTTAACCTCATATAGAAATTGAACATAGGATTTCTCCCTGTCTCCCGAGTGCCCCCTCTATGTTCATTTCCCCTTGTCCCCAAAATAGCCCCCCCCCCCCCCCCGTCAAGTTTAATCCATATGTCTCCCAAAAGCACTCTTCATTTTAATTTCCCATTGCCCTATAACTGGCCCACCTGTCCCTCGATTAGTCCAAGTTACTACTAGTACATGTGTAAGTCACGATATGGAAGAATAGAAACATATAAGTAATAGAAATATACCAAGACTTTCATTTTCTTTCTTCTGCCTTTCTCTATCTCAGAGTTAAAATGCGTAGATATATTGTATACCGTATTTATTTTTATATATTATAAGATTGTGAGCTCAGTACGTTTTAGACTTGTTACTACTATATTTTGCTGACGGTGATATATATTTGATAAAAAAATTGTCAGCGATTAAGGTCAATGCGCTCGACTTAATTGAATTGAAACATTTATAACGATCTCATAATTTTCATTCATCGGTAGAGCTGGTAAAACGAAGAGGGTGGGAAAACATTCACTGAGTTCAGTTGACATATATACCTCTGGGTATACAACATAGAAACGAAACAATAAAAGGTGGTGTTAAATACAAGGGTATCATTCTCGGTCCAGCAGGAGCTCGTGTGTAAAAAGAGGGGGAAAACCTTCACTGAATCGAAAATGTTCTTCCGACTGTGCTCCAAACATCATTGCTAGAAATATTATGTGCGGAAGCAATATATCCAACATTAGTAGTATCTATTTATATTGCCTTATTTTGTTGTTTAGTCGGCACCTATCTTGATCAAATATTTCGGTCAACTGTTGCGCGATTGGCCAATACATAAAGCCACTACCCGAAAGCCTGAATTATTCCACTTGATCGTCATGTACGATGATAAGGTTGTTGATTTAGTATCACAAGACGTTATTCAAGCGTGAATGTTTACTTGTTACCCTCAAAATGTTTAAGAATTAAGGTCACCCATAAGCTAAACAAATCTGGCGAAGAATAAAACGAACTTCGTTACTTCTTTATAACTTTTGAAGTAGCGGTGCGTGATGGATTGAAAAGATAATCACATGTAGCGGTGAAAAGTTTGATAAATTGTACTGATATACAACTCTCGTTGACCTAGATTGTATTGTATCTAATGAAATAAAATACCACCCAAACCATATATGTACCCAGTGAACCATGTGCACGACAATTCACCCATTAACCAAGCCCTTACCAAGAATTTGACCTTAACAAATTTGGTAGCAAACTCAACTCAGTCAAATAAAACTAGAAACCTTGCTCTAGCTTGTCTACCGCTGGGCTGGATACCTTTAGCATGTAATTCGAATAAGTTTCAGACACTTGAACAGAACAAATAAATGAAGTCGGAAAGCTTTAATTTGTCTTGCACTAATCCGAATATATTTATGATATAATTAAAACATATTCGAGGCAAGAAAGAAGCACAGTAAATCAGACCGAAAACAAAACTCAGCTAACTGCTTCGGTAAAATATTCAGGCCTCGGTATGCTATAATTAGGGTAAAATTAAACTGGATAAAATGCATACATTTGAGAATCCTGATATTGAAAACGCTTGATTAGGTAAACTATAATTTCGTCACATAACATATCCATGTGACCCAATGATCAAGATGACATAGATGTATGTTTTGGGAGAATGTTTCCACTTCACAACAAAAACATATGTGGCAACGAAATATCTACGGCAAAATGTAAACGAACAAAGATATAAGAAGTGTGTGCGAGTTTTGGATTTGTAATTTAGCTTTAACTATGTTTCAATCATATCGCTACGATGTCTGCAGTGTGATAGTTTATAGTGATGTCTATCTAGCACTGGGGCATCATGGCGCGACGTATATCATGATGTCCCACCCAAACCTATTATCCCTGCCACCAGGCCAAACAGTCCTAACACTAACCGCCCAATGCTGAGCGCCTAGCGAGGCAGCTGTTAGTACCATTTTTACAAGTCTTTGGTATGCCTCGAACCAGGATCGAACTCGCGACATCCCGCCTACGAGGCAGAAGCTCTAAAAAAAAATGGTAAAGAAAAACAATATATAGTCAATCTCTCTCTTGTTTCCGTTATCTCTCTCTCTCCCTGTCGCTTGTTTGATACATAAAGCAAGAGAGACAGACATACATACATACAGACATAAAGACGCATATAAAGAAGACAAAGAAGAAGAAGAACAAACATAATAAGAAAACGAAGTACGAATTAAAGTCTAGTGTTTGGAAATTTTTATTGGGAAGGTAGAAACAATACTGTTTCATGAATTGAACTTTTCTTTATGAAACATATAACAAAGTTACGATTGACATACAAATACTGCAGACATCGCAGTGGTATCACATCTGCTTCCAATCTGTGTGTTTCCGGGTTATTTCATAGCTTCCAGCGTGTCCTATGTTAATGGGGTCTCATGAGGATTAACCAGTTTCCTACACCCGGAAAGATCAGTTATAGGATGTGCGTATCTGCTACACAATATCGCTTATATTAGCAACTATGTTATGTTCTATCCTTCTTTGCGAATGTGTGCACTATCCAAGTGGTGCGTGTCGTATATAATGCAGGCGATTGATGCCGTTTATATATATATATATATATATATATATATATATATATATATATATATATATATATATATATATATCCTGGACCTAAAAGTGCAAAGACAATTATGTAGTCTTCATCTGGTGGCTGATTTAAAAAGATTTAAATTGTTACTCGAGAGCAAATTCAGTGATATGTATGGATTCTGATCAGTTAATAAATTGACCAACAAAACACCAATCCAATTAGGTACAAATAACCCAACAAATGGTCAGAAAACAAGAGGAATGATGATGATTTTGGCTGTTTATTTTCCACTATTTGTAAACAAAATGTTTAATTGGCACTGCGATAATAATAGATTTAATTACGAAAGATTAACATGACAATAATGTCTCTCTCTCTCTGTCTCTGTCTCTCTCTCTCTCTCTCTCTCTCTCTCTCTCTATATATATATATATATATAATGTGAAAAGTTTGACTACATGGATTTTGTTGCTTTACATTGGAAGATTATTGTCCTTTGAATATTTTATTGCAATACAAATATCTCACATCAATGATAAGATTTATCTTGTGCGTCAGTTGTAAAAAAAGCCTTGTTATCCTTAAGTGTACTGATTCATTTTCATGCGCCAACGCTACCGCTCCGGTATCCTAGTGGTTAGAGCGTATGCCTCGGATACGGGAGGTTGTGGGTTCGATCCCCGGCCGACTCATACCAGAGACTTAAAAAATGGTACTAACAGCTGCTTCGCTTGGCGTTCAGCATTAAGAGGTTGGTGTTAGGACTGGTCGGCCTGGTGTCAGGATAATGTGACTGGGTGGGACATGAAGCTACATGTCTGCGGCATGGTGCTCCAGTGCTAGACATCACTATAAACTGCCACATTGCAGACATCGTCGCGATATGACTAAAAATTGTTAAATCTACGTTAAAAATCAATATCACTTCACATCTGCGCCATTGCTCTTCTTTCTTTACACTCTATTTGTGAAAGCACCTATTGTTATTTGAGTGGACGAAACTATATCCTTTGTACATTGGATTCCAGATCGTGGTCTAAGTCTGTCGGACTTATCTTCCTGGAAAGGAAGTGCTATCACTGTTGTCTTACTACCAACTATACAGTCTGCATGGATTTGTCGATGTTGGATGAGCAGCTAGCTTGCTGGTGTCGCAGAGTAGCATATTGTTATGCCTCTGATAGCAAAACGGTTCAAATGTTGATTTTCCGATCTATGAGAGAGAGAGAGAGAGAGAGAGAGAGAGAGAGAGAGAGAGAGAGATGGGGGAGCAAGTAAGAATGAGAGACGGAGAAAATACAACGAATTATTGTGAAATAAAATACAAATATGAATACTATTCTGTGTTTGATATTTGCTAACGTAAAGCAACTTTTTTTCTTAAATACTCACAGTATCTACAGTACCCCCTCCCTTTCCCCGTCATTTTACTGATCAGTTTCAATGAAGACAATTTCAACAGTGGTTTAGTTATAATACTACATATACGTATTTTAGACTGATCTAATAAATTGTTTATTTGGTCAGTTACTAATGAATTAACAATAAAACTGGTTTTCAGCTCATGTTATAAATACACCTTGCAATAAATGATGGTATCATGACGTAACTTGAGTAGTGTGTTTATTCCTCGTAAGTTTGAAAGGTCGCTTTAACATAAAAACAACACAAAACAAAATAGAAAACAAATAAAATTGTACACCCGTCCTTCTAGGGCGACGAGCTCCTTTGAAATATGGTCGGTGGTTCTACAGGGGTTTTCCAGGGTTCTTCCTCCACCAGTTATACTGGCCGTCATGTATAGCCTATCTCGTACTGAAAATGTCGTTAAACCCTACAACAACAACAACAATCCATTGAAATATGCAATACAACTTACTCATAGAGCACTTAAATTATCAATCCTTGAAGTCAATATGCAGTTTTGCAGCTAATGCCGCTATGAATCACACACACACACACACACATACACACGAGCGCGCGCGCGTCATTCTCATTGTTTAATCATTCATAATAAAGCGCATTGTGGGGTCCCGAGTTCCCGAGTGGTATAAAGGGCACACCGTTCGGGATCACTGCCATCTCACCTATGTCTGCGTGGGTTCGAGTATCAGGCTCGGCTGACGTGGGTACATGGGAAAGCTTGTCAGTAGCTTCTCGTCGGTTGGTGGTTCTTCCAGGGTTCTAGCTCCACAAGTTATACTGGCCTCCATGTATAGCCTATCTTGTGCTTAAATATGGCGTTAAACCCTACCACAACAACAACGCTTGATAAAGGCTACTTTTCCCTGAGGCTGATCCGAAAAATCATGACACATCTGGACCACCTCAAGTTTTTTGTATGGCACAAATATGCATTCAATATATGTCGGGGTGGTAATTTGCAGAAAATAAAATACCTCCTTCACCTGATATTTCTCCTCGAGGATTGAAGAAACCGCAGATTGTTTGGATAACTTCGGCAATGTTTATGCTTGGGATTATCATGAGATTGTCGGTGAAGTTCCGAACGAAATATTCGTTTAATGTAATGGTAACTCGTTGGCCAAACCTTGGTTGGTAGATAATTGAGGTAGGTTTAATGACAGGCCATGTGCTGCAAAGATCAGCAGAATTATTTACACTGAAAGATGACGACTTGATTTAAATTCTCTCGCTGTTGAGGATGACCGCATTGAGTGAATCTATATTTATATGCAAATGTACAATGTGAATAGAGGAAGGTACCAAATATTAAACGAATATGAACAACATAAATACGTTCTTCCTATTTCGAAAAAAATAATGTTTAGAGTAATGTGATATGGGTGCCAGTATCTGTCTTTTTAGATAGCTGAAGAAAAGAGGATCATGCTCAACCATTCAGTTCAAGCGAGATACGATGTGCATGCATGTGCTTTCAAAATCGATGAAATGCAGGTACCAAGATAAAGTTAATGTACTCAGAATATGTATGTATCGGCACACACGGTAACTGAAATTTTCTTTAGCCCAACTGACATTGAAGTATTTAAGTCATACTTCGAACCCATTCGTTATTATCGTGCATTCACCCGCATTTATAAATGAGGGACATATCGCAGTCATCGACATACAGCGGTTAACCAAGACCAAGTGGCAAGTAGCAGATTGTATTTGTTTGTAAGGAAACATGTCATGTATAAATAATGATTTACTGTAAAGTTTAATAATCCTCCTCTGTCAGTATGCTAATTTAAGGGTTGTTGATAATAGGAATCGGCCTCACAGGTGGGTGGGTATGGTATATTAAAATATCACGTATATTACGTAATGAGTTTAAAGTTATATATTATTAAATTAAAAATTGTCATTTAAATATTCTGAAGCAATACGCTTTACGGAAACATTTGTGCTAAAATAGGCAATTTACTTTTGGATTTTACGCGCAACAGATCACAAGATTGAGAGAGTATTGAGCTATTGCATCGTAATTGTGAATTGAGACTAATCAAGATGCAATGAGCGTTACACTTTTGCTACACATTGGGCCTTACGTACAATGCACGTGGAAAATACCACTCCAGGTAAAGGGAGCTGCCATATTGGTCTCCATACAGTCAACCTGGTCCCTTGACTGATAGTCATGGTACACGCATACCGATAATCAAATGGTCACCCAACTTTCCATTTTGAACTTAAAGTTTTGGCTGGTACTGATAATAGTAAATAAGTCATGGGCGAAGGTGATAAAGTCAAGTGTTTCACTTGCGATGTGTCACTTCACTAGACTGACCCAATCGTCTCCATGTCAAATTCCTGTTTGACCCCATAAAGCAAATGACCGATTTTAACATAGAAGTTTACGTGACCCTATAGCGTCCCCCTTCGCCACTAACATGTAAGTCTATTTATGTCTGGAACATTTTCACGTTAAAATGACACACACACAAATTTTTAAAATGTTTTTTAAAAAAATGTTTTTACTGGTCGTGATTTATCTGCAAGATGAAAATTTAATCATAACAGAAGTAAGTTTTAATGTTGTCTTACTGATTCATAAGTCATTATATGATATGTATCTTGGTAAATATAATGCGAACAAAACATAATTTGCATGAGAAAACAATAAAAGCCACAGGTCAATATATATATATATATATATATATATATATATATATATATATATATATATATATATATATATATATATATATATATATACACACACATTACAGATTAAAATGTTTAAAGTCTCTCATACTTCCTGATATGAGAAGTTTTAAAATATGTTTCAAATTAATGATACTAATTCAAAGAATAATTTACAGTTGCAATAAAAAAAGAAAATGAAAATAAAATCTAGATGCGAAGGCTGAAATAAACGGCCGAAAGAAACTGATGTAATTTCAGATAGAAATTTAGGAAGAATTAAATTTCAGAAAGAAGAATTAAATTTAAGAAAGAACACGGGTCTTACTTTCTTAGTTTGCGAAAACAGTAATAACTACTAACATGTATTCATTATTTTTCTTTAAATATTTCGCATGGTCCGAATCATCCCAGCTGGCGTTTGGCCGGCCTGTAATTTGGCCCGAATCAGTCCGTAACTGGGCCTGAATCACCCTTACCTAAATGAACTATGATCCAAATAAGTCAGCATTTCCCTAAAAGTGTTAGAGTTGCGTGAAACAACAAAGAGTAGTCCCTAATAGAAACGTACAATTATCGTCCAAAAAGCTGTTTATCCAGAGCATCGCTTTGGAAAGCAAACGAGTACACCTACTGAAAACAAACCATTATAAACTGAATTTGGCGATAATACGTTTATTGAGAGGCTACTTATGGTACAGACGAGGATACCCACACTGCTGTCGGTCACTTCTGCGTACCTAAGGTTTTCGTTTCCAATATTGAAGCAAAACGCATACCAAATTAGAGCGATTGACAAAAATAGAATACAGCAACGCTTACCATTTGAAAAGATGCAATTGTCACCAGAATATTCTGTTCAAAATAATATTAATTTTTGACACAGGGGACACATCCCCCTCCCCCCCCCCCCGTTTTACAGACTCGCGATATGTCGGCCTTTTCTGCGCATAGCTTTGAAAATATGTAATGTTTATCCTTCCTGCTATTATAGTAATGAAATATATTACTTTGGACTGTTTTTGAGCAGTTCAGTTGAGTAATTAGGAAAGGTTTATAGCTAGTTTTATAAAATTCAACGTACAAATGCCAATAAATGGCAAGAGATATTAAGCAAACTAAACTGATCGTGTAAAGAAGTTAGTAAAGTTCAACATTTTATAAAAAAATAAGCTATTACGTAGAAAAGAAACAACAATGAATAGGATGTAATTTGTTTACAACGCTTTGTTGATGGGGAAAAAATACAATTTTGAAATGGACTATACGCTAGGGAATCTTTTGAGAATTTATGTTATAGCGGCAAGTAGACACGTTGCCGTTGGGTTGCAGACGATTTTGTACGTGTGGGACAACTTCTTGCAAAATTGGAAACTTGGATTAAAATACAGCCTTGTTTTATGGTACACATTTCCATCCTTTATATAATGTATTTATTTGTATTTGATTCTAAAAGATGCATAGTAAATCGAATTTTCTGGGTTACAGTAGTACGATGTCGCAGCCTCAACTTGATTTGTTGTGGTTGAGGCTAAGAACTGATCCCATATCATGTAATGGAGCAAAAGAAAAAAAAAAAAAAAAACCTGGCAAATTTCTTAACTTAAGGCTATGGTGTGACTTTCAGCTATTATTGTTTACTATTGATAGATACGGATATATTTATGAACTAGGTGTTTTAGGCTTGTGTTGTTCTTGAAATTGAAGTCAGGCATGTACACCTCCCATAGTTGCTCTGCAGTATGTTGATAGTGAAATATCAATAGTTGGCTAGGAAGAAGAGCTAGCCTCCCATAGCAGTAGACATGCGGGTTCAAGGCAAGCAGAGTATCTCAAAAACGGCTTGGATGACAACTATTCTGAATTGAATCAGACTATTTAGTAGACAATATTTTTCAAAATTTTCATGCAGGGAAAGGGCTTGCGTTTGCACTGTGAGCACCACATGTCAAAAATGGCATTTGGATGGGAAAAATGCATGTATAAAATACGGGTTGGTGTGCATAAAATTCTTCTGCTATGAACTTCCATTTACTTCTCTGGTCAAGCGAATACTATTAGTATGCTTTGTTTTAATATAGGTATCTAACAATATGAACCTTTTTGACCTCACTTTGATTTGTTATGATTTTTTATACTAGCTCGCTGATAGCAGCATTAAATTTGTACACAAAAACTGGCCCCTGCCCCCTAAACTCACCCTGTCCGCCATGACAGATAACGCGAGACTCTCGCCGTGACCCCTTTTCTACGTAAGGCTTGCCAGACCGTATTTGGATATTCTACACTGTTATTATCAATCAAGTGGCAAATAATCGCTTCTTAGTGGAATTTCAAAGTTGCCGATAAACGGTATTTACTTTTAGTGCGCAGAATTTCTGACTCAAACGGCGCCAAATTTTTACTGCGATTTGTTTACGTTTCCAAATAAGGCGTCAATGTCCTTATATGGCACACAAACAAACGAGGCTGAGAACGGAAGTAATCATTATTTGAACTAATACGACGGACTATCTAAACGAAAATATCGGCTGAAAAAGGTAAACGAGATTTTACAACTATTTCTACAATGGTTTTCGATACTTCCGGTATTAAAGAAGAGGAGTACTTAATTTATTGGATTATGTGCAAGGAATATGTTCGAAGTGTTATTATTAGGCTAAAAGAGCGTTGGGTGTGTGTCACATCTGGCTTGCGCCATTGACACGTATATGCTCATGTTAGTACCCTGTCAACGAGATACGAGTAAGTGTACTAATATTAGAACTAGGTTACAGGTACAAGAAGGTCATGGAGTAGGTCTTCACGTTGCCATTTAGAAATCACATTTTTATGTGCATTTTGAGTCTAAATTTATGATAGACTTGTACACTTTATGAATAGTACTTTTCTTAATTAATGTACGATTCTTCTTTCTGGATACAAAATGGATTTTTGACCCAAAATAGCAAGTGATAAAATGTTTACAGAAATCTACATATCGTTGCGCAGAATTACCCGACGCGCAGAATAGGCCGACAAGATACTTGTGGTTGTCACAGGATGAAGTCGGGTTATGACTGGATTAGGGAAGACACCAAAAGCTACTGCGTTTACAAGATGTTTATTTATAAACGCAATTTAAATATAACAAATCTGACACCATTATTATCAAAAGATAAGGAAAATTATAAAGTTCCTAACATGGAACTATCAACAATTAACTCAACGAAGAAAACAAAACTCCACAAAATTTAACGAATGGTATTTCAAAACAAACGTGAATTCCTATCACTGATCCACAAAATAAAAGTGACCTGCACCTCAATATAAAAAGTCTTGAAGGTATCGTTCAAATAACTATTTACAAAAGAATGTAATTATGTATCGTTCAAATAACGATTCAGAAAAGAATGTAATTATGCATCGTTCAAATAACGATTCAGAAAAGAATGTAATCATGTATCGTTCAAATAACGATTTAGAAAAGCAGTGTAAATTACTAACCTATCGTTCATAAAACGATATTGAAAAGCAGTGCAAATTACGAACCTATCGATCGTAACCAGACATTGAAATAGGAATGAATGAAATGATGAAACCTATCAATCGTTCACACAACGGCATTGCAATAGGAATGTACAACATTATAAACCCATCTATCGTTCACACAACGGCATTGCAATAGGAATTAATAACATTATAAACCCATCGATCGTTGACACAACGGCATTGCAATAGGAATGAACAACATTATAAACCTATCGATCGGTCACAACGGCATTGCAATAGGAATGAATAACAAACCTATCGATCGTTCACACAACGGCATTGCAATAGGAATGAACACTACCTTAAACCTATTGATCGTTCACACAACGATATAGCAATACGTGTAATTATTCGCTATCGATCATTCAGATAACGATATAACAATATGTGTAATTATGAACGTATCGATCTTTCATGTAACAACTTAATAGGGATGAATGACATTATGAACCTATCGATCGTTCATATAACGATATAACAATAGGAATGAATGACATGATGAAATGATGAACCTATCGTTCGCTCACACAGCGATAGTAATGACTGGAATGATGAACCTATCGATCGTTCATGTAACGAAATAGCAATAGGTATGAATGACATAAATGCAATTGTGGACATAGCATGGAACACTACAACTATCGTGGCGCCCATCTGACGACCAAGATGTTAACTCCACGCGCTAAAGTAGATGGCCAGAGAAGCACCCACGCATGCTCTGCTCCTCTCGGTCTGCTGAAGGATCCCTCACATCATAGACCCGTTGGTCGCTAAGACCTGGTCCCTCGCACAGAAGAAAACCAGTCCCCTCTTCCGATCCAAAGTCACCAAACACAGCGCATACGTCACAGTAACCCCCACAGAGTTCTGTGACTCCACATCAAACGATGTACTATGCATGGCAGGCATGTATAAAGCAGCTCTACAGCTGGTGAGTCCACATCAAACGATGTACACGGCATGGCATTTAGGCAACTAAAATGATAACTAAACTGTGTAGTACACATGACACAGTTAAGTACTTCTTCAGTCATATATGTAGCGCATGCGCGCACATGAATTCATTACCCAATACATTAATAGTTTAATGCAAACATTGTATAATTAAATACAAGTTGTCTGTTCGGTTGCAACAAATAGCTAACTCGAACCAGACCATAATAGTTATAATATAGCGTTGTATAACCTAGGTATTGACTCTCCGTAGAAATTAGAATAATTTTATGTTTCCTGCTCGTTAGCTACTGCATTCAATGAATATATTTGCAGATAGAAGTCTTTTTGAAACATCAAGGTTCTAAAACATCAAAAGTATAAACACAATTCTGTCATATAGACGAATAATAATAACGAATTGTATTACCTCTACAGCTGGAGATTTGCTCCCGTAAAGGGGCGAGCGTCCTGACAAGACTTGGCGTAATGTGCTGTTTTTCGAGAATTTGCTCTATAAGTACACTAGCTATGACAGATGTGCAGCTAGGTACTTAGTTTCCCCGCTGCAAGCAATTTGTTCGTGCAGCATGTTCTGAGTTTCGCTCAGGATTTCGAAATAACTTAAGCCGAAAAAATATACCACCCTCGGGTGACGCTGTACGCGGCAACGAAACCCGAGTACATTTTTGACAACATATACATATTGATATTACTCTTACCCAATTCCGTGACAGCGACTCGTCGCTTATTGTCTTTCGTCTATCACATGATCTTGTCTCCTCAGTTACCCCTAATATAATTCTACATGAGCTTTAACGTTGTCCTGATAATAATCGTTCATTATCTCCTTAGCTTACGTATCATGTGCAGCGTGATGTGTGAAATAATTCTGACTGAATAGAACACATTATGGTTTCTCCTTCAGAGTTCATGCAGTTTAATAAATGTCCTACTTTACATTTTGAATCTTGGTTTGCAGAATAACTGTATGCGTATCAATGACGGTAACATGAGTGTCTGTCTGTGTATCAATGACGGTAACATGAGTGTCTGTCTGTGTATCAATGACGGTAACATGAGTGTCTGTCTGTGTATCAATGACGGTAACATGAGTGTCTGTCTGTGTATCAATGACGGTAACATGAGTGTCTGTCTGTGTATCAATGACGGTAACATGAGTGTCTGTCTGTGTATCAATGACGGTACAATTATTGTCTGTCGTTGTATCAAAATCGGTAAAATTATTGTCTGTGGTTATATAAAAAACGGTAAACTTACTGTGTGTCGTTGTATCAAAATCGGTAAAAGTTTTCATACGATAAAATTATTGACTGTCATATTGAAAACGGTAAAATTATAGTCTGTCGTATCGAAAACTATTACATTATTGACTGTCGTTGTATCAAAAGCGGTAAAATTATTGTCTGTCGTTGTGTCGGTGAAATTACCCACTCTGCGTGAATCCAAGACGATTAAATTATTGACTGTCTGTGTATGAAAGACGGTAAAATTAGTGCCTGTCCGTGAATCCAAGACGCTTAAATTATTGATTGTCTGTGCATTAAAGACGGTACAATTATTGACCGTCCTTGTGTCAATGACGGTACAATTACTGACTGTCCGCATAATGAAGACACAGTGGTAGATAATGTATCAACTAAAAAGGAATTATGAGGCTTGTGTATTAGATCGAATAGCTCACTTCGTTTGAGGTCACTGTATAATAAAGATGCTCCCTTGTTCGAGCTTGAGTTCGACGCGAATTTTGTCCACAGACATTTGGTCAAGTATTATGTAATATCACGTGATGTAGGCACGTCAAAATCGGAAAGTGGTTCAAGATAACCGTCAGTAGGTCTGACCAGCCTCTGATAAGGACAGGGAACTATGTCTTTCTGATTGGGTGCATCATTCCGGACAGTTATGGTGCTTATCGCGGCAGTTTCGAGTTAAGGAAATTCTTGTTCAAGCCTCAGTCGGGCAGCACTTTTCTAGTCCGATCAGCATTTTCTAGCCAGTTAATGTTCAACTTTGCATGTACGGAAAAATAACAACAGACAATCAGGCAACTAGATAACAATGTAAATTAATAAAGTAATTCTAATAATAATAAGAATTATTATTATTATTATTATTATTATTATTATCATTATTATTATTATAGCACTCTAATCACTGTTATCATTGACACAAATTTATCATTCTCGTCATCATCTTCAACATTAACTATTGCATCTATTTATTTATGGTCCTGACACCTACTCACTTGATAAGTAATATACAAAAGTAACTAACATCGTTTATTTAAGGTTACGTGACCCGAGTAATATTTGCTGACGGGTTTAAGATAAAATTTAAATCATATTGGTGTAAAGATTTACATATTAGCAATTTCAAGAATGATGTTAATGTTTAAGTAAATAACACTGAACTAAACTGAGATTTGATAACCTGGATAATCTTGTACTGTAGTGAATTATATCTAAACAAGGTTGTAGTTTATTTCTCCCATCCAGTGATCGTCTTAAGGAAATATAGTACTCTAGGCACAAAAGAGTCTGACATACCCAGTAGGTAAAGCTTCTATATATATATTGTTCTGCATCAGACTGAAATCTCATGACTGGTTTAGAACTATATTTTACTCAAACATCTTCATTTCAATCGATAAATATGTAGTTTTCTTGTATCTTTCAAGTCTGTGACAATAAACATATCCCTACTTTTGTCCATGCATATTGCAACCGGCTTTGCTGGAACTCCTGTAGTGATGACCTGGATTACAGATCGATCAGGACTCAGATGATGTATATTGCTTGACTCGAATCCAATAACAATGATGTTGTCATCTCTGTCAACAAGAACTCCACATGGACTCGTAAGGTTTCTAGGATTATAGGTGAACTGCTTCTTGCCTTCCATGTCAAAACACAGCAGTGTATTTATGTCAGATAAGGTGACGTACACTCGTGTATTAGATCTATTTATAGCTATGTAGTTGTAGTTCCCGGAAGAAGCGTCATACTGATGAGAAGACGTTACATCTCCTTCCATGCTGATTAGATTCCAGTAATACTTGTTATTGCCACAATCACCAGTCACAACCATTTTCCCCTTCCCGGCAGCCACCTATTCCATAGCAATTGTGTTGAGTTTGTATCATTCTGACAGGACTGATGATGTCATCCCTGACTGACAGAATCTAAATTGTATTATGACTGGGTATGGACACTGCTACCTCTTGATCATCCACCACACAAAGGCCTGCTGGCTTCCTAATCAGGGTGTAGCTTGTGATAAATTCATAGGAAGAGCTTGACATGATGCATCGATTTTGGCTCAAATCAGCCAGTATCATTCTGTTTCCAGGGAGAACTGTGACATTATAATATTGCGGGTCATTACAACAAGGAGGCTTAACGTCAATAACATCAACATTCTCAAATTGACAGTATTTTGCTGCTTTCAGAAAACCCGGTATTGTGTGATTTTCTGATGTCACAATTTTACCCATAACTGAAGAGGAAAGCGACAAAAATGGATTCGATCAGAGGAAAAAATTCCAGTTCTATCGAAATCGTTTCGTTATTCAAGCACTTTCCTCTCACCCGCCTGTAATATGAGGACAATTGTAACGTCATCTTCTCTGTCATCAGAAACTTTTGTGGATCGCTACCGTACTTATTCACGGTTTCCAAGAGAACGCGGGAATTCCTAACGGCATGCATCAGCGACAAGCAATCGTGATTCTCTTCCTGCTCTCTTATAACTTTTTCTTTGTACGTTTGGCTTCCTTCCGTCTTGATCCTCACTTTGTCGTCATTTTCCTATCGCCACATGACAGGTGTTGTGAGTAATAAATGGGGATACCGTAGGGACTAAGGGACTTATCATTAAAAACATGGGTTTTGTACCGTAGGGACTATAGGAAAAAATCCGTTGTACTATAGGGACAACATAATGTTATTTTCCCATAGTCCCTAGAGTACAAATAACTTTACAAAAAATCATAGGTATTATAGGGACAAGAAAATTGAACATGGGGGGAAAATAACACTAGTTTCCCATTGTGGCTCTACAGTCCCAAGGGAATGGAACATGGATGAGTTTGTATATGGACAATGGAAATGTAACATAGGAATACAGGACCGGTACTTGGGGGACAATAGGACTGTAACATGGTGGGTTTGTCTAGGGACAATGGGACTTTAACATGGGTGAGACTATAGAGAGACAAAAGGTATTAGGACTGTCTAGGGACAATGGTAAAAATCACGCTAGAAACAAAACAAACTCTTGCTTTACTATTCACAAGCCCATAACCAGGGTGTATTGCCTATGTTAAATTTCCCCTTGTCGCCAGGGACTGTCTAGCGACAATGGGAATTTAACATAGGAATTTGAACAGGGATGGGTCTGTATAGCGACAAGGGAAAATGAACATGGGAATATATCTTGGGTTTGTATAGCGTCAAGGGAAAATGAACATGGGAGATGGAAATAACACAGACAAGAGACAAACACTGAGTTGACAAGCCAAATCTAACCCCCAGCTCTATTATCCACACAGAAGGGGAAGGTTAAATAACCACACACTCTACTATCCACACAAACGTACATGAGGGCATACAAAACCCAATCATATACTATCAACACAAACGTACGTGAAGGCATACAAAACCCAATCATATACTTTCCACACATGCTAATCAGCCAAATCAAACCTTAATCTATGATCCACACACGCTAAGCAGCCAAATCAAAACCCAATATACTATTCACACGCTGACAAGCTAAAAACATAACCACAATCTATGGGCAGGGTTATACAGTGCAATGTCACTCGCGTCATTCTTCAACAGTGTTACAATTTTTTTTTTCCGAACGTGTGTTTTGGTTTTAGATTTCAGAGTTAACCATAGGCAGGGTTATACAGCGCAATGTCACTCAAGTCATTCTTGAAAAAGCCTTGTGTTTGTTTCCTTTCTTGAAAAAGCGGTAGATCTAAGGTTAGAATTTTTCCGTGACACATTACAGTGCCAAAATAAAGAGAAAGCTACGATACCTGAATTATACAAGCTCGTCCACTCCAGATTTTATTTCATACACCAATTTACTGATTTACAATTTGTAAGGATGTAAGTGTTTCAAAAAAAAAATTACATGACAAACGGAACATTTCACAGAAATAGAGTGACTACTGGTCACAATTTTATAGAGGTATCTTCACACGGGAACAGATACCTTTAAGATTTCAAACAACACTACTATGACTGAGAGAGCAGAGAGAGAGAGAGAGAGAGAGAGAGAGAGAGAGAGAGAGAGAGAGAGAGAGAGAGAGTTATTCCTACTGTAGAACATATCAAGACACTTACGTTTGTTTTTACAGTCTATTTTCGTGAAGAAAGATTCAAAGAAACACTCATTCCACTCAGATAATCACAGCCATAGAAATATTTCACCATTATTAAATATCACCAGAGTGAACTGCAGATTTAGGCAACTAAAATTCCCTCCTTTTTTGATAACGTGGATATAAAGTTCTCACAGAATAGTTCATCCAAAATATGCTGTGATGTATTTGACTATAAAACTGATACAATTTCTGCGGGATCGCCCAGGGTACGATTGTTCTTGCGTTAGTTTTACTTCTTTTAATTATTTTATTAATCGACTAGCAGTGAGACACGACTTATCTCGACACTGTGTGAAGAGATACTGAAGTCAATTCGTAGTGAACGCGGTCAGAAAATAAGTCTAGCCAATGAAATCGTTTATGATGAGCGATGCATTGTTTCGTTCGAAGTTAGTGTGGCAAAATAATGCCTACGCTCTTGCATTGTTACCATTGCAGTGCAGACAGATTGAATACGAACTTGAATCGCTCTGTTGTGTATTGTACCATTTCTTCTAACCGTATCAACTACTGAAAGGTCACAGTACTAGTTCACTTTTCTGACATTGTCAATTTCTTCTTTTACCTCACTTAAACATTTTGACATACACACTCACATAGATGGAGTCAGAAGTGTACTGAGTGGCATGTTTTTTTTTTTTGTTTGTTTTTTAAATTGTGAATCTTGGGTTTTTATGAAGTAAATAAACTAAAGTATAGTGAACCTCAAGGATGGTGACCTAAGCTGTCTGTCTATTAATGCATGTATTTACTTCAGAAGAAATAGGACTTCTAAAACAACAAAGATATACGGCAAGCATGAATAGAATGAACACATCGGCAGCTAACTGTAGGCACAAAGGGGGTGTTTTCCTTCACGTCCGTGTAACTTAGAGTTTCAATCCTCTTTCAATACAAACTTCTATCCTTTTGTAGGGCTTGGAATAAAAAACTAAACAAACGTAAGCACTTTGCTCTAGATATTTCCATTTTGCAGCAACAGACTATACAGCATAAATACTGTTACAACAATAGAAAGCCTTAAATCTTCTAGCAAAAAAGTAATCTCGACTTTCACACATTCTTAAATGGAATACTGTTTCTTTTCCAGGGTTTTAGTTAGCCCCTATGTTCTTATTCTACAACAAAGAGACACTTACGTTTTATGCCAGGTTTATTCTGATCCAGTGAGAGTGAAATGAATAGTGGACTATAAGACACAATCCTTTATATAGGCGCTTGGTCTGCCATGGATATAAAGTAGCCCATGGTGTTTAAACTTTAGTCATTTGACGTTTTGCTATCAAGATGAAACGATTGAATCATTTCGAGAAGAAAGAAGAAGAAGAAAGCAAGAGGCAGAAACGTGATCCGTCGCCTCGTACCATCACTAAAGTCTTGGCACAAATTCATGCCAGTAATTTTGAAGATGATATGAGTGAACCAGAATCGAACCCCAGTGAGTCTGCACCTAACCCAAGTTCACCAGTCAACCCTGAAAAGTACTATCACATTCGAGAGACGGAAAAGCGACCCTCTAGAAAATTTAGAACCACGACTTACAAATACACTGTGAAGTTAAAGATTTCAAGTCCGACGTACTCTTGGAGAAAGCAGAAGGGTTCATCACCGAGGTGTGGGATTCTTTGCTCACCACACTCAAGCGTCAACCCAAAGAAGACGATCGCTTGGGACTATCCATATATCACGACGGCTTGAAATCCCCTGTTTGGATCGAGTTTATCAGACCCGCAGAACTAACCCCTTCCAAAGTCATGGACAAGATACAACATGTGCAACAATCCAACGACCAGTTTGACATCACCGATGGAAAAGCCACAGTGAAAATGACCCACACTTCTCCTCCTCAAGGGAGTGGTCGCAAAAAGGTCTTTCTGGTGAACGGTCTTCGTAGTATTAAGCGTAGCCTCGTCCAAATTCACAACCCTCAAGACCAGATGTGTTTAGCCAGGGCTATCGTGGTGGGACGAGCGTATGCCGACAAGAACGACACGGCAGAATGGAAAAGAGCCTGGGAGAACATTCGAAAACCGAACCGAGCCAAACAACGAATCGAAGCAGAACTCCTGTTACAACAAGCCGGCCTGTCCAAAGACACACCCTGTGGCATTCCTGAAATGCTAAACTTGCAAGATGTCCTAGCTCCACGCTACACCTTGAAAGTGCACCCTCAAGAAATGCATGGGCCTCTGTTGTTTCGAGGCCGAGATTTTAAAGATGGAAAATACATTCACCTTTATCATCACGAAGAACATTTCGATACCATTACCACCATCACTGCATTCCTAGGATACGGTTATGATTGTGAGAAATGTGACCATGGCTATAACAATCGAGAGCAACACAAGCATTGTGGATTGAAATGCTGAGGATGTTTGGCCTCTCAACCCTGTCTGAGCAATGGGCAAGAACCAGTGCATTGTCCTGCTTGTCTTCGCACGTTTGTCAGCCCTCCCTGTTACCAACAACATCTGAAGACGCAAGGTTCACAGAAGAAATGCGCTTGTCAACTCCTGAGATTGTGCCCTACGTGTGGACAAGGCATACGTACCAGTAGTACCAAGGCACACGCATGTTCAGGAAAGAAAAAATGGCACATTTGTCATCACATCGTGGACTTGGAACATCAATGCTACATACAAAAATACCAACCCCAACAAGAGGAAGATGACAGAAACAAAGGCAATTTCATCTTTTTCGATTTCGAATGCATGCAAGAGACAGGCACTCACATTCCTAATTTCTGCGTGGCTCATCGAGCATGCGGAAAGTGCATTGAAGAACCTATCGTGAGTCACTGCCCTCACTGCAGTAAGATTCCTGGAGGGTGTGAAAAAAATCTTTCGAGGACCCAAGACGCTAGAAGATTTTGCCCAATGGGTCTTAGACCCCATCGACGAAACGTGCAGCCAGGAAGACATCGAAAGTTATGGTAATTGTCATCGTCACGCCACAGCGATGGCTCACAATTTCTCCTGATACGATGGACAGTTTCTTCTCAGATACTATACAGAACATGGCATCGAACGTCCTAAAGTCACTTTGAACGGAGCCAAAATCATTTTCATGTAAGTGGGACAAGTACAGTTTAAAGATTCGATGAGCTATTTGGCCATGCCTTTGAGTCGAGTGCCTAAAACGTTTGGAATGACATAAATGGCTAAAGGGTACTTTCCACACTTTTTCAATACCAAAGCCAATCAACACGCCGTTCTACCCCATTTGCCTAAGGCTCACTATTACGATCCCGACAACATGCATACCGAACAACGAGAAGCTTTCTACGCTTGGTACCAGGCTCACGCCTCCGAACCTTTTGACTTTCAGGAAGAAATGTTAAAGTATTGTCGTTCCGACGTGGACATTTTACGGCGTTGCTGTGGAAAATTTCGAGAACTGTTCATGGAACACGGAAGGGTCGATCCTTTGAAAGAAGCTTGCACCATTGCCAAAGCGTGTGCCTTAGTATACCGGCAACTATTCATGCCTGAAAACACCGTTGCTGTCATCAGTCCTCAAACGACTAACTATGTAAAACGTCAATACCCGGTCAAAGCCCTACGGTGCCTACATTACTTGTGCAATAAAAAAGACAAATGGATTCAACATGCCCGCAAGGGAGGAGGCGAAAAGACCATCGGAAATTGTTCCGTGGATGGCTGGGACTTAGAAAACCCCAAGATCGTGTACGAGTTTAACGGTTGGTTATTTCACAAATGTCCCGTCTGTTACCCTGACCGTGCCACTAAAAATCAGGTTTTACAACGAATCACGGAAGACTTGTAGCAGGACACTTGTCAGCGACGCCTAAAGTTAGAACAGCAAGGATAACAAGTGGTGGAAATGTGGGAACACAAACACGATCGCCGTTTGAAAACTGATCCCGAGTTTGAACGTGTCGCGGAAAGTCACAAGCTGATGGAACCCCTGAACCCGAGGGATAGTTTGTACGCAGGAAGGACCAATGCCACCTGTTTGCTGTACCAAGTCGACGAAGAGAAAGGAGAAGAAATCAAATACTTGGACGTATGTTCGCTGTATCCCTACGTGTGCAAATATTGTCACTTTCTTGCAGGGCACCCACAATTGTTGACGGAACACATCGACCTGGCCAACATTCGAGAATACGAAGGCTTGATCAAGTGCAAAGTTTTGCCTCCCACCGACTTGTACCATCCCGTCTTACCTTACCATTGCCAAGACAAACTGATGTTTCCTTTGTGTCGTACATGTGCCGAAACGTGCAACCAAGACCAACCTTGTCATCACAGCCAGGAAGAACGAGCCTTGACGGGAACCTGGGTCAGCGTAGAATTGTTCAAAGCTCTGGACATGGGATACCAACTGTTAGAAGTGTACGAAATTTGCCACTTTCCCAAGACACAACAATATGACAAGGGTGACCCCACTCAGAAAGGCATTTTCGCAGACTACGTGGATGCCTTTTTGAAACTGAAGCAAGAAGCCAGCGGCTATCCTTCCTGGTGTCACACTGCCGAAGACCAAATCAAATTCAAAGAGAAATACTTGGAACAAGAAGGCATCCCTTTAGACCACATCGAGAAAAATGAAGGCAGGCGATCGTTTGCCAAAGTGATGTTAAATTGCTTGTGGGGCAAAATGGCACAACGACCGTGTTTACCCAAGACGGAATATTTGACAGAACCTTTCCGCTACTTCCAGATGATTCGCGACAAAACCAAATTGATCAAAGACGTGGACGTCGTTCGTAAGGATTTGATCTTAGTCAATTATGAAGAAGATCTGAACTTTGTACAAGACGATCCATTTGGAAATGTCATCATTGCGGCTTACGTGACAGCCCATGCTCGCTTAAAATTGTACGAAACTTTAGAACTGTTAGGGGATCGCGTCCTGTACTTTGACACGGACAGTTGCATCTACATCCATCGCCCGGGTCAGCAACACCCTAACATCGAAGGAGACCGATTAGGAGCCTGGACAGACGAACATCCTGATGACAAGATTCTAAATTTCGCGAGTGGCGGTCCTAAAAATTACGGCTACGAATACCGTGACAAACAATGAGAAGTGTACACGAAGTGTAAAGTGAAAGGATTGACTCTGAATCATCGTACCAGTCGAGTGGTGAACTTTGGTGTATTGAAATAAGCCTTGCAGTCTGGAGAGGATAAAAATTTTAAAGTCACCATCCACCAACCGAACAAGATTGTACGTTTACCCACTCACCACATCCTCAGTCGAACCTTGGAAAAAGTCTGTCAAATCGTATACCAGAAGCGAGTGCGTCTTTCCAACCACTTTACTTTGGCGTACGGTCACATCGATATCGGACAGTATATCAAAAGGAACTATATGCAAGGCCAATAATAAATGGTCAAGTGTCAGAAGAACCCGTTACCGAGGACAACCATTCCCTTCAGGACTGGGCTGTCGTTTACATTCCCAAAAGACCCTTTCGGGAGGACACTTGTGTGACAATACCTCATGTAAAGACTGTCAGAACATTACACTCTGTCCCTAAGACATCTTAGTGACCAAACACATGTTTTACAGAGACTTGTTTCTATTTCACTTTGATCGTTTTCATGTGCCTTTTATAGTTGTACATAACTATTTTACTTTGATGTACTTTAGTCTTTCGTGTTTATTTTTGAAACCTCAAAAAACGTGTCCTGAAAGAGTATATAAACTCTTGTCTTTTCTGTTTTCGTGTCACAAGTGACATTCCTGACACTATGGCTACCTCTGCTGTCTCTGCTCCCTCTTCCTCCACTTTCAAAGTCATCGACGAACACTTAGATAGTGCCAGTTGGGAGGCTTTGTATCTTCGCCATCCCTTTAACATGCTCATTGCTGGACCTAGCGGTTCAGGCAAAACCGAATTCGTCAAACGTTTGATCGAACATAAACATCATTTGATGATCGACCACCTCAACGCATCGTGTGGTGTTACAAAGAGTGGCAATCGGCGTACAGTCTCTTGCGAGAAAGTCAAGGTGATTCCATCATGTTTGTGGAAGGCATTCCTAAAGAAGACGACGGAATCGTCTCTGACTTCCGTCAAACCCATTTGGTCATTTTCGACGACATGTTAGGAGAAGACGAAGAAGAAATTAAACTGTGGTTTACGCGGAAAGGGCATCACCGTAATGCCAGTATCGTTTACATCACTCAAAATTTGTTTCAACAAAGTAAAGCCCATCGTACCATCAGTCTCAGTGCTCATTACTGGTCTTGTTTAAAAGCCCTCGAGATAAATCGTAAGTGCAAGTCTTAGCCAAACAGTTAGAAACGCCTTGGCTGACTCAGGCGTACGACGATGCCACTCAAACTCCACATGCCTATTTACTCGCCGATTTGAAACCCACCACCCTTGATGACTTGCGAGTTCGTACCCATTTGTGTGGTGAACACTGGTGTCAAGACGGAGGGACTGTTCTCTACACGTCCCCGTCCTCGACTTAACTTCACTCAAAAAACAAAATCTATAAAAACCTCAGACATTTTTTGTCAGTCTCATCTTCACGTCAAATTGATTCGTGCCTTGTATGGCATCAGTCGAGAAAAAAATCCACAAATACGTGCTCGTGTCTTAGAAGCCAGTCTCAAAGAAGTCTTACGATGGATCACGGTGACAGCACGTCAATTACTACAAGGGATCATTCAGATTCCTCATGAAACCAAACGCTTTTTTGATAGAAACAAAGTCGCTTTGACCCAACTGGCCGATCCCCGCATCGACACTCCAACCAAAAAGCAAATCATTTTGAAACCTGGAGGGAGCGGTACTCTAGGTGGGGTCATCATTCGCTCCCTCTTAAGATGGGATCCTAATGCTCCCAAAGTTCTCCCCAAGAAGAAAGCCAAACGAAGCCCCAAGAAGAAAAAGAGCCACGGTGTCAAGACCAGGTCACCACCCCAGAAAAAGAAAAGCCCACAGAAAACATGCAAGAGAGGCACTTCAGCTAGGATGCAACCATACATTCGCAAACCACGACCTGCAAGGGCGGTGACCGCGTCTCCGGTAGCCTCAGGTTCATCCACTTCTCCGTTGATGACACCACGGAAGCCCGTGTCTCCAAGAACTTGTCCTCCAGGGGTGACACCCTCCTCCTCTTCCTTAGTGCCGGTGGCCGCTGCTCACAAAGTACCTGCTACCAAAATCAAAGTCCAAGAGAGATCGGGCATGTTACAGAGTTTACTGGATTTGTCCAAGCCAGAACCCATCCACGACGTGTGATGCCGTAAAGACAATCAGTGGCGAAGCGTTCCAGTATAAAAATGACCTGAGACAAAGCCTGGGTATCAGTGTTTTTGTGCTCCTGAAGAACCAAAGATGTCACCCCCCAAAAAATATCCCTCTTCTAAACCCCAAGGAAAGAAAAGGAAAGGACTGCCTCCTCGTTTAGTCAAACATGGGGACATGTTGTCTGTCCTGTCCAAAGCTTCTCCACTCCTACGAAAAAAACTCATTCAATCAGCCTCCAAAGAGGTCATCGATACCGTGTGCGAATGTTGTTTGAACGTCTTGAAAGGCACGATCCCTTTGTCCAAACACTAGAAACAATGCTTAGGCAAACATCGTCACGTTCTTCGCCAAATGGTTCAAAAGAAAATTCCCATTGGACAAAAGAAGAAGATGTTGGTGCAACGTGGAGGAATTTTACCCCTCTTGTTAGGCCCATTGCTGAAAGGAATCTTGGGAACCATGTTGGGAGGACTGGTGGGAGCAAGATAAAAAGGACCTCTGAAGTCCCAAGATCTCAGAATTGATCCTTGACATCGAATGGAAGGACGAAAACTAGCTTTAGTGCCTTACAAACGATGGATGGAATACCATCGTTGGCAAGAACAACGCACCCCGCATTGACCTCCCAATCCCCATTTGAGGGAGATGTCCCAGTTACAACACGAACTGCAGTCGTTAATGGATCGCCACGATTTGTCCGAAACAGAAAAATCGCAAAAGTATGGTCAACTCTTGCAACGACTGCAGCTCTTTCACCAAAAAGCTTTAGACGAAACATCTCTACCCACTCTGAAAGATTTTAAGACTTTGATGAAAAGTCCATCCCAAACGTCACTACCACCACCAGTACCACCACTATCCCCAGGGATCGTGAGAAACGCTACCCCACGAAGGCCTGGGGAAGAAGAGATACGAGAAGTCTTTCAAACACCGTCAGCAGCTTCCTTTTCTAGTAAGATTGGAGCGTCCTTGTTGACCCCGTCCCCCACACCCCAACGAGAAGAAATGAAAGCCTGGGTAAAAAAGATGATGTCCACTCCTCCTTCGACAGAAGTGAAAAAGAAAGAAGGGAAACCAGAAGTGAAACAAGAAAAGAAGGTCAAAGCCATTCCATTACCACCTCCACCACTACCTTCGACTTCTACTCCCGTAGCCCATCGGACACGTAAATCCGTTTCCAAACCACCCTTTCGGCCCGCCCACAGTAGCATCACCGAAGAGTGGGTGACTTATTAACACACACACAAAAATGGAGAAGGTGTTAGGCAGCATTTACTACGATCCATCCCATCCTGCAGCTTACGGAGGAGTTCAGAAATTGTATCGTGCTTCCAAAACTCTACTGAAAAGTCCCCGTTTACCTCAAGTGCAACGATGGTTACAAGAACAAGCTACCTACACTTTACACAAACCCATTCGACGCAAGTTTTCTAGAAGTCGCACCCTAGTGGAAGGCATCGATCATCAATGGCAAGCCGATTTAGCCGATGTCTCTCATTTGGCCACCTACAATCGTGGCTACAAATATTTATTTTGTGTCATCGACGTCTTTTCCAAATTCGCCTGGGTCGTACCATTGACTTCCAAATCGAGCAGAGAGTTAGTGCGAGCCCTGCAACAAGTGTTGAAACAAAGCGGTCGTCACCCTCTTCGATGGCAAACGGACAAGGGCACCGAATTTCTGAACCAAGCTTTCTAAAAAGAATTAAAGAAACGTGACATTCACTTTTTCACCACCGAGAATCCCGAAACCAAAGCCAGCATCGTGGAACGTTTTCAACGCACTTTGAAAGAACGCATGTGGAAATATTTTACGCATCACCACACTCTGAAGTAGGTCGATATCTTACCGCACTTGGTGCAAGCGTACAACCAATCTTACCATCGAAGCATTGGACGTGCCCCACAAGAGGTGACTCCCGACAACGAGGTGCTGGTTTCTGATCGCCTGTTTGGTAGGTCCCGACGGTGGCTGTCCCCAAGAAAGGTGAAGTGTTAGCCGTAGGAGATTGGGTGCGCATTCAACTCACACATTATTTTGGACAGGTCTGACAACGTTGTGAATGAAATTGTGATTTCCACTGTTGGAAGTCATTAGGCCATTGATGGGCACTAAGTTTCCTAGCTAGAGACAAAAGATAAGCATAATGGTCACAAAACCATCGGTCTACATTCACATCGTTTCCAGAAGAAGAACGAGGATCAAACTGATTCACTAAATGTTCAAAGGAATAGCCCTGACTGCGATGATGCAGAAAATACACGCAATATTGTCCACACACCAAGGAGTCTGTGCCTTGTAATTTCAAATTATTGAATCGGGTGATCTGAGCATTTCTTCTCATAAAGTTAATGATATCGTCTTCCAAAGGAGGCAATCCATAGGAATCGAAATATTCCACACATCCTTCTTGAGGAAAGTAGGCGGCTATCCAGTGGGTTCCTGGGAGATGACTGTCGTCCGTGTTGATCACATACGCTTGAGGGCCTTGAGGTTTGCGATAAGGGAGTTCATCTTTAGCACAGACGACAGGATTCCAAGAAGCAATGTACGAATTGTGGTTCAAAAGGTAATAAAGTTCCCAGGTATCCATGTTTTGTGTTGTTTTTTCTTCACAGGTAATGATAAGTCATCAATTCGATCCTGACTTTTTGCTTGAAAATGTCTGACAAATAACCGTTTCTTCGCTTCGTCTCCTCACTCTGATTCAGGAGAGCTTTGATACGATGGATCTCTTGAGTGGTTAATGGTGGGCAAGAATGTTCACGTAAGTCTTTATACCACTGGTGCAACACGACTTCGTCCGAGATGAGACTCCAAGCTTCGTCCAGATACTCGTCCAATTTTTCTTCTTGACTCAGCATTAGACATTTATCGTGTTGAATTGGACTGGGATGATCGTTTTGACATCCATAGCAATTTGTCTTGATCAATTCCGTAATTTTTGCGACTAAGTGTTTGGCAAAACAGGAGACTAAATGGACTTCTTGTTCTGGCCATCTTGACTTCATCATGATAACTTCTTCGTATTTGTCTTGGGATTCTTCTTCCTCCACGGTCTCCTCACATTCCTTGTCCAAAGTTTCTCCACTAGGTAAAGAGGGGTAACAGTCTTCCATGGCTTCTAATAATCTAGAATGACTTCTCTCAAACTGTTGATTTCTATGGTATTGTCAAATTCTGCATACAGGAGGACGTTCACTGTGTCAGGTAGAAGATAGTAAACTGAAGTTCGACACGAATCTGGCCGGATTTTATAGGGTGGACATGTCCCTCGTCGCTACCTTGGTCTGGAGTGAAATCAAACGCCCACAAACCGTAGCCTCCTGTATAATCCTCGTACGATATGCCGTGACTGGTGTTGGTTCCTAACTATCCGATGGCTTCGTACAGGGACAAGTACGACCTCAAGTAATTTCTGTCACCAAACTTAGGCTCAAACGGCCGGTACACAGTGTCTTGCCATCGCGACTGACTTCGATCTTGGCTACGTTGTAATGATGAAACAGGAAAGGATATTCGTTGTGGACTCCGTTGAAGGCTGAATTCTTGACGATACCAAGGATCAAACTCTTGGGTAACTGACCTTTGAACAGATGATCTTCGATCATGGATCGCTGTCCAGCAGGAATGGTGAACGTTTTTACTTCCACCCGTCGTATGGGATACTAGGCGGTCGTTCTGCTCAATGTTTGACTGATGTCGTTTCCCACTTTGGTAACACTTCCACGCGTCGCACGTAGAGCCTGGATGGTGGTTTTGTACTCGTTAGCATGGGCCAACAAATGGAAAGCGGTACTGCTACGATTCAGTCTCAGGCGAATATCCACTTCGTTCAGTAAATACTTTTCTTGTAACCACATGTCCAAATGCAAACGATCCATCAGTTGTAAAGTACGTCCTTGCAGAATTTTATTTCTACGTGTGTTAAACCCCACATTGTGAGGATCGTCATCTGCTGTGAGGGCTGTATCGTTAAACGTGTTATCACCCGCTGTCAGGTTTCCATACCACGCAAGCATCCAGATGAGTATTCTTGGCTTCTTTTCCGTACCTCAAGAGATTTTCCAGGTAGGCACGATATGGATAATTATCCATGCTGCTGCTGACCAGTTTGTTATTCAAGTACAAGTCCACTTCGCTGAACAAGGAATGCATGAAATTGTTGACGGGCGCTACCCTATCATTGGCTCCAGGATTGGTGTTGTCCGTTTTGATCACTTTGACTTTCAACTACAGGTAACTGCTATTCAGATCGATGTAATCTTCGGGCTGACCTTTGATGTCAAACTCGATGGGAGCAGAATCCGTCAAAGAGGAGACGGGATGAAAATCCACCCACTGGGATTCTTGCATCGTCATCATGGTCGGTGGCATGGCAAACAGATCCAGTTCCGACTTGGAACAAGCGCAAGACTCTCGGTGCATCATTTTTTCTCTGTGTCTCAATATTTGAATAATCGAAAACGTCTAAGTCTCGAACGATTCTTCTTTTCTTTGTCTTTCTAGCTTTAGAAGTGTGAAGTCTGGTGAAAGGGTGTTTTCTTCGTCGTCTCTTTCTGCCTTGTCCTTGCTGAATGACTGACTCGGTAGCGTGCAGGCCATTTATAGGTGTTTCTCGGCGACCAAAAAGGTCTTTACCCGTTTGCAGCAAGACATTTTTGCCTGCCCTCAAGAAAGCTTCTTTGGGGTTTTGTTTGTCGATGATGACATTTTGGAGAAATTCTTTGCCTTGTGTCAGTGTCGCATCTTTCAAGGCGTGCAATCCGCGTGTCACCATCGGTTTCAACACCGGAGTCACCGAACGAAAAGCCGATTTTAACATATCTCCTAAACCGTGTCCTCGCTGTCGAGCAACCCCTCGGTACACTGGATACATTACTTAAAACTCGTGAGAGAACCGTTTTCGAAAATGGAGTTTCACCGTGACTTTCCCTTTGGTGAATGGAATATTTTGTCCCAGATCTCCTTTTATAGCAATGTTGACCGTGTCCAAATAAGACTTGCTGACAGGCAAAGAGTGAGGATGTACAAATTCGTGGTGAACGTGATAAGTGTTTCCACCTTCCTCATCAGTGGCCGTGGCAGAATCCACTTTGAAAGGAATGACACGCAGTAACGGTACGGAGGTGTGTCCCACCACGTTATACTCCACCACATCGGAGTACATAAACATCAGATTCAGTCCTTGGTTCAGTTCTACCGGGGAACGAAATAACTTGGTAAAAGACTCGTTACCCTAAATGATTGGTAATTCGTTTTTCTTGATCATGGCTATTCTCATGTCCATGTCAAACAATTCAGGACAAAATAAAATGGACACGATTTTACCCCCATAAAATTTCATTAGGAAGCGACGAGCTGCTTTGTGGTACTCCATGGGGACACCTTTTTTGATACTTTCCAAAGCTTTCAGAAACACGACATTAAATCTGGAGGTAATGGTGCTGACCAAATGTTGACCACTAAAATCATAGCCTGAGGGAATGAACAAGTGGTAGGACCACTTTTGAGTTTTGTCATCATAGGTTTTGTGATCTTATCTGACATGTGTATTCAAGTACTTTTACTACTGGTTCGTCATGAACTTCCACCGTAAAAAAAATTTTGATAAGGAAGGACATTGAGGACTTGGGTCGGGTGAATGATGTCCACTAACGCCACTTCCCAATGGGCTTCGTGATCTAATGGGATGGCCTGAGGTAATTTGACTGTGTAACAGCACAACGTGTTCTTGGGAAACACCTCCATGGAACTGTCACTGGGTAAGGTTAAGTAAAATTGGTTGTTATTGCTCATAATTCCAGAGTTCTGTGGCTGTCCTAGGAGTTACTGGACGTCAGAGGTGTGTCTCCGCCCAAAATGGGGTTATTGTTGTTATTGGAGTGGTGACTGGCACTGACACTGTACACAAGATTCCCGTTGTTCCCGTTCGAGGTGAATTTCAGGGAGGGATTAGGTAGCAGGTAACCGATGCAACTGCTCAATTAAATGGTCCACAATTGTTTGTCTCCTTGTTGCAAACTCAAATTGGCAATGGCTGCTCCGATGACACAATACACTACGAAGATTTGGCAGAAAAAGACGATTTGCGTTTTAGGCACACGCTCTCCACACCACATCCACAAGGGTTGTTTCGGTAAATCTTGCAGAGAAGAACTGGGTGAAGGAGTGGTTGACGTAGCTGCGTCTGTGTGAAAGGGCATAATGGTCACTTCTTTTTATAGTCGATGACTTGCGAAGCGTCGATCCAAGAATCGAAACTGGGTGGATATCCTTTCCAACGTACTTTGACATTCTTGACATTTGCCTACTTTACGGGTTTTGCGTTCGAGAAGGCTTTCGATGTCGTACACGTCGTCTTCTTTTTTGGTGACACGTTGTAACTCGGGCAAATAAAACCTTCCTTTTAGCACTTCTCCGGTCATGTCTTCCAATTTATAGACGGCAGGATGACGGCCATGCCCTCGTCCAGTGACACGAAACAATTCGGTGGTCCAGTTAGGTAAGTATCCTTTGTCGAAAGTGCGTTTCGTTTTGCCAATGCGCACCCAATCTCCAATGGCCAACACTCCACTTTTCTTGGGGACAGCCCTCGTTGGGGACGTACCAAACACGCGCTCAAACACTAGCACTTCGTTGTCGGGAGTCACTTCTTGCGGGGCACGTCCAATGCTTCGATGGTAAGATTGGTTGTACGCTTGCACCAGGTGCGGTAAGATGTCGATGTACTTCAGAGTGTGGTGATGCGTACAATATTTCCACATGCGTTCTTTCAAAGTGCGTTGAAAACGTTCCACGATGCTGGCTTTGGTTTTGGTAAAAATATGAACGTTACGTTTCTTTAATTCTTTCTGGAAAGCTTGGTTCAGAAATTTGGTACCTTTGTCCGTTTGCCATCGAAGAGCGTGACGACCGCTTTGTTTCAACACCCGCTTTGTTTCAACGCCCGTTTACTAACTCGCTGCTCGATTTGGAAGTCACGGGTACGACGCAGGCAAATTTGGAAAAGACGTCGATGACACAAAACAAATATTTGTAGCCGCGATTGTAGGTGGCCAAATGGGAGACATCGGCTAAATCGGCTTGCAATCGATGATCGATGCCTTCCACTCGGGTGCGACTTCAGGAAAACTTGCGTCGAATGGGCTTGTGTAAAGTTTAAGTAGCTTGTTCTTGTAACCATCGTTGCACTTGAGGTAAACGGAGACTTTTCAGTCGCGTTTTGGCAGCACGATACAATTTTTGAACTCCTAGCGTAACCTCCTGGATGACAGGGATCGTAGTAAATGCTGCCTAACACCTTCTCCATTTTGTTGGTTTGTTAATAAGGCACCCACTTTTCGAGGATGCTACTTTGGGTGGGACGAAAGGGTGGTTTGGAAACGGATTTACGTGTCCGATGCGCTATGGGAGTAGAAGTCGAAGGTAGTGGTGGCGGTGGAGGTGGCAATGGAATGGCTTTGGTCTTCTTTTCTTTTTTCACTTCTGGTTTCCCTTCTTTCTTTTTCACTTCTGTCGAAGGAGGAGTGGACATCATCTTTTTAACCCAAGCTTTCATTTCTTATCGTTGGGGTGTGGGGGACGGGGTCAACAAGGATGCTGCAATCTTACTAGAAAAGGGAGCTGCTGACGGTGTTTGAAAGACTTCTCGTATCTCTTCTTCCTCAGGTATTCGTGGGGTAGCATCTCTGGTGACCCCTGGGGATGGTAGTAGTGGTGGTGGTGGTGGTAGTGATGATGGTGCTGGACTTTTCATCAAGGTCTTAAAATCTTTCAGAGTGGGTAGAGCTGTTTCGTCTAAAGCTTTGTGGTGAAAGAGTTGCAGTCGTTGCAAGAGTTGACCGTACTTTTGCGATTTTTCTGTTTCGGACAAATCTTGGCGATCGATCAAGGACTGCAGTTCGTGTTGTAACTGGGACATTTCACTAAAATTGGGATTGGGAGGTAAATGTGGGGTGCGTTGTTCTTGTCACCGATGGTATTCCATTAATCGTTTGTAAGGCACTAAAGCTAGTTTTCGTCCTTCCATGGGATGTCAGGGGTAGATTCTGAGATCTTGGGACTTCAGAGGGCCTTTTTATCTTGCTCCAAACCAGTCCTCCCAACATGGTTCCCAAGACTCCATTCAGTAATAGGCCTAGCAAGAGGGGTAAAATTCCTCCACGCTGGACTAACATCTTCTTCTTTTGACGAATGGGAATTTTCTTTTGAACCTTTTGTTTCTGGTGTTTGGACAAAGGGATCGTGCCTTTCAACACTTTCAAACAACATTCGCACACGGTATCGATGACCTCTTTGGAGACTGATTGAATGAGTTTTTTTCGTAGAGGTGGAGAAGCTTTGGACAGGACAGATAACATCTCCCCATGATTGAGTAAACGAGGAGGCAGTCCTTTCCTTTTCTTTCCTTGGGTTTTAGAAGAGGGATGTTTTCTGGAGGGTGACATCTTTGAGTCTTCCAACAAAAACACTGATACCCCTACTTAGTCACAGACCCTTTTTATACTGGAACGCTTCGCCACTGATTGTCTTTACTTCGTATCAACTTGAGGACAGGCATGACACGTCGTGCAGGGGTACGCAACGGACTAAATCGAGCCAGTTCTTGCTTGGACAAATCCAGTAAACTTTGTAACATGCCCGATGTCTCTTGGACTTTGATTTTGGGAGAAGGTACTTTGTGAGCAGCAGCAACTGGGGTAGTTCTTGAGGTCATCAACGGAGTCGTTCTTGGTGTGATCAACGTTTCCAAGTACATTTCAGTTCTTTGTGTCATCAACGGAGAAGTGACTGAACCTGAGGCTACCGGAGACGCGGTCACCGTCGTGACAGGTCGTGGTTTGCTAGTGTAAGGTTGCGTCCTGGTTGAAGTGCCTCTCTTGCGACTAGTTTTCTTCTGTGTTCTTTTCTTTTTCTGGGGACTTTATCTCTGTTTCTTTTTCTGGGGGCTTTTCTTTTTCCGGGGTTGTGTCTGGCATGAGGAGGGTCCCGCCACTGGAGGAGTTCTTGAGACACGTTTCTCCTTGGGGACCTAGTCTTGCCACCGTGGCTCTTTTTCTTCTTCTTGGAGTTTCGTTTGACTTCCTTTTTCTTGGGAACAACTTTGGGAGCATTATTATTCCATCTTAAGAGAGAGCGAATGATGACCCCTACTAGAGTACCGCTCCCTCCAGGTTTCAAAATGATTTGTTTTTTGGTTTGAGTGTCGATGCGAGGGGATCGGCCAGTTGGGTCAAAGCGACTTTTTTTCGATCAAAAAAGCGTTTGGTTTGATGAGGAATCTGAATGATCCCTTATAGTAATTGACGTGCTGTCACCTTGAACCATCGTAAGACTTCTTTGAGACTAGCTTCTAAGACATGAGCTCGTATTTGTGGATTTTTTTCTCGACTGATGCCATACAAGGCACGAATCAATTTGACGGGAAGATGTGACTGAAGGGACGTCATGTTCAAAATGTGTGAGACAGACCAAAAGTGTCTGAGGTTTTAATAGATTTTTTGGAGTGAAATTAAGTCGAGGACGGAGACGTGTACAGGACAGGCCCTCCGTCTTGGCACCAGTGGTGAAACAAGTGGGCACGAAATCGCAAATCATCGGGGATAGTAGGTTTCAAATCGACGAGTCAATAGGCGTGTTGAGTGTGAGTGGCACCGTCGTACGCCTGAGTCAGCCAAGGCGTTCCTAACTGCTTGGCTAAGACTTGCACTTGCGATTTATCTCGAGGGCTTTTAAACAAGACCACTTAATGCGCATTGAGACTGATGGTGCGATGGGTTTTACTTTGTTGAAACAAATTTTGGGTGATGTAAACGACACTGGCATTACGATGATGCCCTTTCCGCGTGAACCACAGTTTAATTTCTTCTTCGTCTTCTCCTAACATGTCGTCGAAATTGACCAAATGGGTTTGAAGGGAGTCAGAGACGATGCCATCGTCTTCTTTAGGAATGCCTTCCACAAACACGATGGATTCGCCTTGACTTTCTCGCATTAGACTGTACGCCGATTGCCACTCTTAGTAACACCACACGATGCGTTGGGGTGGACGATCGATCAATAGATGTTTATGTTCGATCAAACGTTTGACAAATTCTGTTTTGCCTGAAGCGCTAGGTCCGGCAATGAGCATGTTAAACGGATGACGAAGATACAAAGCCTCCCAACTGGCATGATCTAAGTGTTCGTCGATGACTTTGACAGTAGAGGAAGAGGGAGCAGAAGTAGCCATAGTGTGAGGAATGTCACTTGTGACACGAAAACAAACAAGACGAGAGTTTATATACTTTTTTCAGGACACGTTTATTGAATGTTTAAAACATGAATACGAAAGACAAAAATACATAAAAGCCAAAGGCTTTTGTACAACGATAAAGGGCACATCGAAACTATCAACGTGGAATAGAAACAAGTGTCTGTACAACATGTTTTGGGTAAAGTTCTGACCAGTTCTGTAGGGGGTAAGGTCACATAAGTGTCCTCCCGAAAGAGTCTTTCAGGCATGTTCACGACAGTCCTGTCCTGGGTGACGGGTTTTTCTGGCACCGTCATTAACACAGGTTGAAAAGTGCCTTTTTTCCTTGAACAACTCTCGTGCATACTGGGCCACTTCTTGGGTCCAAACCTCAAAATCCCATCATTTCCATGGACGGACATCTGTCCAGTATGGGTGTAAGTCACAAGCTACACACACATCGTCATACACGTCTTGGGTAGCTAAAAGTTGACGAATCTTTTTTTCCCGTAGAGGTCGAGAAGTATCCAGATGAAAACTCAAGGCTTTGAGCAAAAGGAATCTTTCGTGACCATTTAAGGCCATTGGGTGGTAAGTACTGATCGTAAAGAGTCCACACAGAATCGGCTGGTGAACGAAATCCCAGAAAACAAGTCACTAAGACACACACCACTTGTCGAACCAAATTGAATGGATACATTTCTTGTAATAATCGATGGTAATGATCCGCGGTTTGAATATGGTCATTGAGTTCCTTCCACGGAATCTGTTCAATCACATGTGATAAAAGTCGTGGCATGGCAGCCTGTTTTTCGTACTTTCTAGCCAGAGATCGTCGTTCGGGAACTTTAAATGTTGCATACTGTAACCGAAACGTCAGAGTTCGTTTAGAAGTTTCCTCTTCCGCTAAGTAGATTCCACGTAACATATGTTGGTAATCCTTTAACTTGTATTCCTCAATGCGCTGTACTAGGTGAATTTCGAAGTAACCAAAATGATGAACACGTGGATCATCGGGGGCCTGGAAGTATTGAACAAGGTCTGACCACTGAAACAATTTCTGACGAATCAGTTCTCTTATACCATTCATGTACCTGTGGTTAAAGATCTGGTGACGTAACGGATGCTACTGTTCTTTACGTTTGACTTGTATTTTGACCAGCTCTCGGTAAATGCGTTCTCTCAACTCCACAGGCAAAGCACGAATGTTCTCTTGTAAAGTATCCATAACAGGTTATGGTAAGTTACTTCAATGTCTCGGTCCCACTAAGGGTAAGTAATGACAATTCGGTGACCATCTAGCATGTTCCAGGTAGGCCGAATCTTGTGGTTCCCAGTGGTGAAGTGACACACCGCAACTGAAGCACCTGACTTTATCTCCTTCGCCCAAGTAGAACAATCCGGCTCTGGCTAATTCTTCGGGGGTTGGGCTTCCCAGATACTTAGGCCATTTTCCTTTGAACGATTGAAGACGATTTTCAAAGTCGCAATATTCCAACAAACGCACAGGAAACAAATATTCGTCTTTCACAGGTTCGTTTCGATGAGGGTTGGGTGACATGGACAGGAGTGTGCTCAGGGCTAGATGACATCCGTAGGGGGGTAAACATGAAGGTTGACATCCACCTTTAAAATGAAACCCAGTAAAGTGTCCAAGAGAACGAGTGGCATCGCTTTCGCATCCCTCAGGTATGGCACGCACAACATCACTGTCCATGATAGGGTCAGTGAGAACAAAGTCGCTAAGGTCACAGCGTACAACATCGTTCCCATCGCAAGGCTCACAATCGCATTCAACTTCCGAAGTCCCACATTTGAAGTGTGCCTGTCTGAACTTGTTTTGTGTTTCTCTAAAAGTATTAATCTTGTTCGCTTAGTCTTGATAGTCACAATGAACTACTGATCTTGCCTAGGGTTCCTTTTTTATATACAGACCAATACCGAAGTGTCCATACGGTAAGGTGAAATGATTGGGAAGTCGCACTCGCTTCTGGTACACGATTTGATAGACTTTTTCCAAGGGTCGACTGACGATGTGGTGAGTGGGTAGACGTACAATCTTGTTGGGTTGATAGGTGGTGACTTTAAAGTGTTTATCTTTTCCAGACTGCAAGGCTTCTTTCAATACGCCAAAGTTCACCACTCGACTGGTACGATAATTCAGTGTCAATCCTTTCACTTTACACTTCGTGTGCACATCTCCTTGTTTGTCGCGGTATTCGTAGCCGTAATTTTTAGGACTGCCACTGGCGAAACTTAGAATCTTGTCGTCGGGGTGCTCGTCTGTCCAGGCTCCTAAACGGTCTCCTTCGATGTCAGGGTGTTGTTGACTCGGGTGATCGATGTAAATGCAACTGTCCGTGTCAAAGTACAGGACACGTTCCCCTAACAGCTCTAAAGCTTCTTATAATTTTAAGCGAGTATGAGCTGTCACGTAAGCCGCAATGATGACATTTCCGAAGGGGTCGTCTAGTACAAAGTCCAGATCTTCTTCGTAATTGACAAAGATGAAATCTTCGCGAACGACGTCCACGTGTTTCATGAATTTGGTTTTGTCATGAATCATCTGGAAGTAGCGGGAAGGTTCTGTCAAATACTCCATCTTGGGTAAACACGGGCGTTGTGCCATTTTACCCCACAAGCAATTTAACATCTCCTTGGCAAACGATCGCCTGCCTTCGTTTTTCTCGATGTGATCTAAAGTGATGCCTTCTTGTGCCCAGTATTTCTCTTTGAATGCCTTTTGGTCTTCGGGAGTGTGACACCAGGAAGGATAGCCACTGGCTTCTTGCTTTAGATTCAAAAAGGCATCCACGTAGTCTGCGAAAATGACTTTCTGCGTGGGGTCACCCTTGTGGTATTGTTCTGTCTTGGGAAAGTGACAAATTTCGTACACTTCTAACAGTTGATATCCCATGTCCAGAGCTTTGAACAATTCTAGGCCCGTTCTTCCTGGGTGTGCTGACAAGGTTGATCTTGGTTACACGTTTCTCCACAAGTGCGACACAAAGGAAACATCAGTTTGCCTTGGCAATGGTGAGGTAAGACGGGATGGTACAAGTCCGTGGGAGGCAAAACTTTGCACTTGATCAAGCCGTCGTATTGTCGAATGTTTTTTCAGGTCGATGTGTTCCGTCAACAATTGTGGGTGCCCTGCAGGAAAGCGACAATATTTGCACACATAGGGATACAGCGAACACACGTCCAAGTATTTCCTTTCTTCTGCTTTCTCTTCGTCGGCTTCGTACAGTAAACAGGTGGCATTGGTCCTTCCTCCGTACAAACTATCCCTCTGGTTCAGCGGGTCCATGAACTGGTAACTTTCCACGGCACGTTTAAATTCGTGATCGGTTTTCAAACGGTGATCGTATTCGTGTTCCCACATTTTCACCACTTGGTATCCTTCCTGTTCTAACTTTAGGCGTCGCTGACAAGTGGTCTGGTACGTCTTCCATTGTTCGTTGTAAAAACTGATTTTTGGTGCCACGGTCAGGATAACAGACGGGGCATCCGTTAAATAAGCAACCGTTAAACTCGTACACGATCTTGGGGTTTTCTAAGTCCCAGCCATCGACCGAATACGTTCCGATGGTCTTTTTACCTCCTCCGTTGCGGGCATGCTGAATCCGTTTGTCTTCTTTGTCGCACAAGTAAAGTAACCAGCGTAGGGCATTGACCGAGTATTGACGTATGACATAGTTGGTCGTTTGAGGACTGATGACAGCCACGGTGTTTTCAGGCATGAATCGTTGCCTGTACGCTAAGGAACACGCTTTGGCAATGGTGTAAGCTTCCTTCAAAGGATCGACCCCTCCGTGTTCCATGAACAGTTCTCGAAATTTTCCACACCAACACCGTAAAATGTCCACGTCGGAACGACAATACTTTAGCATTTCTTCCTGAAAGTCGAAGGGGTCCGAGTCGTGAGCCTGGTACCAAGCGTAGAAAACTTCTCGTTGTTCGGTACGCATGTTGTCGGGGTCGTAATAGTGAGCCTCAGGCAAATGAGGTAGAACGGCATGTTAATTGGCTTCCGTATTGAAAAAGTGTGGAAAGTACCCTTTAGCCATTTCTGTCATTCCAAACGTTTTAGGCATTCGACTCAAAGGCATGGCCAAGTAGCTCATCGAATTTTTAAACTGTACTTGTCCCACTTGCATGAAAATGATTTTGGCTCCGTTCAAAGTCACTTTAGGACGCTCGGTGCCATGTTCCGTATAGTATCTCAAATAGAACTGTCCGTCGTATCCGGAGAAATTGTGAGCCATCACCGTGGCATGACGATGACAATCTCCGTAACGTTCGATGTCCTCTTGGCTCCACGTCTTGTCGATTGGGTCTAAGACCCATATTGCGAAATCGGCTAGCGTGTTCGGTCCCAGAAAGATTTTTTCACGCCCTCCCGGAATCTTGCTGCAGTGAGGGCAATGACTGAAGATAGGTTCTTGAATGCACTTCTCGCACGCTCAATGAGCCACGCAGAAATTAGGAATGTGAGTGCCAGTCTCTTGCATGCATTCGAAATCGAAAAAGATGAAACTGTCTTTCTTCTTGTGACCGTCCTCATTCTCTGGTTGAGGTTGGTATTTTTACACGTAACATTGTGATGACAAATGTGACATTTTTCTTTTTCTCGACATACGTGTGCCTTGACAGTATTGGTACAGATGACTCGTCCACAGGTAGGCACTATCTCAGGAGTTGACGAGCACATTTCTGCTGTGAACCTTGCGTCTTCAGATGTTGTTGGTAACAGGCAGGGCTGACAAACGTGCGCAGACAAGCAGGACAATGCATTGGTTCTTGCCCTTCGCTCAGACACGGTTGACAGGCCAAACATCCTGAGCATTTCGATCCGCAATGTTTGTGTTGCTCTCGATTATTATAACCATGGTCACATTTCTCACAGTAATAATTGTATCCCAAGAATCCGGTGATACTGGTAATGGTATCGAAATGGTCATCGTGATGATAAAGGTGAATGTATTTTCCGTCCTTAAAGTCTTGGCCTCGAAATAACAGAGGTCCGCACACTTCTTTTGGTGCACTTTCAAGATGTATCGTTGTGCTAGGGCATCTTGCAATTTTTGCATCTCAGGAATGCCACAGGGTGAGTCTTTGGACAGGCCTGTTTGTTGTAACAGAAGTTCTGCTTCGTTTCGTTGTTTGGCTCGGTTCGATTTTTGAATGTTCTCCCAGTCTCTTTTCCATTCTACCATGTCGTTCTTGTTGGCATAAAATCGTCCCACCACGATAGCCCTGGCTAAACACATCTGGTCTTGAGGGTTGTTAATTCGGACGAGGCTTGTTTTGGTGTTACGAAGGCCGTCCACCAATAAGACTTTTCTGCGGCAGTCCCTTGAGGAGGAGAGACGTGGGTCATGTCCAGTGTGGCTTTTCCATCGGTGATGTCAAACTGGTCATTGGATTGTTGCACGTGTTGAATCTTGTCCATGACTTTGGAAGCGGTCAATTCTGCAGGGCTGCTACACTCGATCCAAACAGGGGATTTCAAACCGTCGTGTTGTATGGAAAGTCTCAAGCGATCGTCTTCTTTGGGTTGACATTGTCGCTTGAGTGTGGTAAGCAAAGAATCCCACACTCCGGTGATGAACCCTTCTGCTTTCTCTAAGGGTACGTCGGACTTGAAATCTTTAAACTTCACCGTGTATTTGTAAGCCGTGGTTCTAAATTTTCTAGAGGAGCGTTTTTCTGTCTCTCGAATGGAATAGTATTTTTCGGGGTTAACTAAGGGTGGTGAACTTTGTTTAGAGGGTTCGGATTCTGGTTCACTCATGTCCTCTTCAAAATCACTGGCATGAATTTGTGCCAAGACTTCAGCTCTGGTACGAGGCGAAAGATCACGTTTCTGCCTCTTACTTTCTTCTTCTTTCTTCTCAAATGAATTGGATCGTTTTTTCTTGATAGCAAAAAGTCAAATGACTAAAATTTAAACACCATGGATTAATTTATAGTCATGGCAGACCAGCGTATATAAAGAGTATATGTCTTGTCCTTTCACTATTCATTTCACTCTCAAACCGAGGACAACGATGGAAGAGACTACCCAGATCGAACGTTTCATCAGAGCGTTGCGAGGGGTCATTAGAAAATTTTCTTCAGACCAGCCGACGGACTACTCTCCGTCCTTTCGAGATAAAAGTGAAGATACTTGTTATATCTGTCAGAAGAAAGGGCATTGGTCTTCAGAGTGTCTAGACCGTCAAAAAAAGGGGGGTTAGAAAAGACAAAAGTCAAGATACCTGTTATTATTGTCACGAAAAAATGACATTGGTCTCCAGATTACCCTAAGAAACAAGTGGAGCAAGAAGAGAGGGATTCTGGAGAGGAAGAAGAAGAGGAAGAAAGTAGACAGGTGAAGAAAAAGAAACAGGAGAAGAAAATAAGAAGGGAAGAAAGTGAGGATGAAGAGGAGGAAAAGACTGACGGTGAAGAACTTGAAAAAACAGAGAGAGTAAAGAAAGAAACAGAAGAAGTCTATGAACTTTTTAAAGTGCTATGTTGTGAATTGTGAATTGGATTGTAAATATTGATAAAAGAATAAATTAATTATATAAGGTAAGTGTCTTTGGGTTTTGATTTTAAAATAAGAACGTACACTCACACACTCATAAACACGTACTATATGGGTACAATGTTTTTTATTATCTTTTTTTTATTTTTTTTTTGAATTTGAATGGATGTTGCCAATTGAAAGTCTATCTCTTTTCGTGAGACGTGGGTGGCCCTGAAAAGGGCCTTTTCAGGTGTAGGGGTGAGTTTGAGCAATCAACTTTAACTGTCTTAAGCCTTTGCCACGGCAAAGGCCTACTTCTGGACTGTTGATGATGACGATGATTTGGTTGAAATCACTAAGGGTGGCACGGTAGGCTTAGTCACAGGGTTGGCGTGTTTAGCTCGGGAAGGTCGTATTCTCTTCGGTGGTAATAAAGAAGCCTGATACATTTGTTTCAGACTTCTTAACTCCGCTAAAATGTCTAACAGTACCGTGACCGTTTGATTTTCACACCCTTGTTTCTTTGCTGCTGCTTCTTCTTCTTGTCTTTTTCTTACCTCTTCTTCTTGCTGTTGTTGCTGTAGGAGAAAAGCTTGTTCCGCTTCCTTTTGCTGTTGTATAAATTTCTCCAATTCTTCTTTCTGTCTCTGTGTAAAATTCTCCACGTCCGGTAATGAAGGAGAATGTGACGAAGGTTCTGGAACAAATTCTTGCGAGGTAAGAAAATCCACATAATCCCAATTCACCTCTTCTGAAAGTAAGTCTGGGTTCCCTTGTGTAGTCTCAACGGCTGGTGAACCCCAGTTGATCGTTTTCTGAGTTTCCGTCATGTTGAAAAACTGTCGCATGTATTGACTACACACATGCGCTAGCGAATCTATATAAACTACGTGACGTCACAGACTGCTGTCTTCGGATTGGACGTGGGCTGACTGAATTTTGTAACGCGTGTTTGGATTGGTCAACGAACTCAATCCGTTTCAATCCTTCCTCTACCTATAAATAAGCGCAGTTCACTGCACTGACTCACCTGTTCTCGGCGCCTCAACATGTGGACCGACGTTCAATCTTCTACGCTTGTGTCTTAGATGATGTTCAGGACGGACATACCGATGTATGTCCGATCCAAGTGGACAGTTGTCCATAGGCCCGACACCAGCCTTTGTATACGTAGGATTTACGTGGAGAGGCAAGGACGCCTAAAAAGAGTTTTAGTCTATGGACCTACCATTAGACGAAGCCTAAGACGAAGAAGATGTCGCAGATGCCCTTTATGTTAATGGCATATTAACATAAGCCCAAAGGCCCTTTTCAGGTCCACTCATAGGTCTCGAAAAGATCTTGACTTTCAATTGCCTAGCCCATTTTTTAAAATTTTTTTATTTAAAAATATAGAGACCCCCTCACTGTTTCAATTTTTTGCCTGTTCCCCTTCCATACACCCATCAGGTCGGGACCGTATTAAAATAGGGTCCCGACCCTGTTCCATTTCCCCTTGTCCCTAGATAAACCCACACAGTATTCCCATGTTCCATTCCCCCTTGTCCCTAGACAGGCCCGAACTCTATTCCCATGTTCAATTCCCATTGTCCCTAGAATGGATATTTTTTTTCTCCCATGTTAATTTACATAGTCCCCAGAGTGGATATTTTTTTCTCCTATGTTAAATTTTACATAGTGCCCAGAGTGGATATACCCTTTTTAACATGGAAGTCCCATAGTCCCTAGAGTGTCCCTATTCACTACTACCATCCATTAGGTTTCTTGGGATTATCGTTAACGAAAATCGTTGCCGACCTGATTCGGAAAATATCAAAGCTATAACAGAATTGAAACAGAAATGACTAACAGAGATACGACGATTTCTCGGTATGGCAAATCAGCTTGGCAAATTTAGTCCAAATTTGCAGAAAATAAAAACCATTATGTGAGCTTTTGAAAGGTAAAACCTCGTGGACTTGGGGTCCAGATAAGAACAAGCTTTCAGAGATATCAAACAATAAATGATATCGTCACCAACTTTAGCACATTATGATCCAAATAGAGAAATAATTGTATCTGCAGATGCATCTTCATTTGGACTAAGTGCTGTGCTACGACAGAAGCACGGTAGCACTCTGAGACCGGCGGTGTTCGCATCACTAGGTATGTCAAAAACTGAGCGAAGCTATGCTCAGATAGAAAACCAGGCCATTGCAATCATTGGGCTTGTGATTGCTTCAGTAGCTTTTTAATTGGGTCACAATTCAAACTTGAAACTGACCGTAAGCCATTAGTATCACTAATGGGCACAAAAATCGTTGGGAGATTTACTTCCTAGAATTCATCGCTTTAGAATGCGTTTGATGAGATTCAACTTTTGTGTTGTTGGCAAAAATCTATTAACAGATGATGCTCCTTCTAGAGCACCTTTAGGTTATATCTCCGTTAGTGACAGAGAAGTGCAGACTGAAACTAACGCCTATGTTGATTTCATATTTAGTAATTTGCCTGCATCAGACTCTCGACTTGAACAAATAAACTCAGAATATCCAAATGATTTGATTTACAAACATTTGTACAATTCTGTGAAAAGGGGAGGCCAGAGAAATCCGCTATTGACGGAAAATTAAATTCGATCTGGGAAGATAAAGGTGAATTGACAATTCAGAATGTTTTTGTAATGAAGGTACACACCCGGTCGTACCAAAATCATATGAAAAAGGATGTCCAAATAGAATTCATGATGGTAACAACAACAAAAAAAAAAAATCAGAGAACGCGCCAAGACGTCAGTTGTATGGAAAGGACTAATCAATAAGCTAGAACACTTGGTAAATTACATCGAAAAATCGAGAGACTAAGATAAATCAATAATACCAACTGAATTTCCAAGTCGACCTTGGCAAAGAGTAGCTTCGGAATTGTTTAAACTAGACGGCCAAACATATCTCTTGATAATTGAAATATTTTTCATGACATATCGAAATAGCAAAATTATAAGGCACATGTCCAAAAGCATTTGTCAATCATCACAAATCAATCTTTGTGCTACACGGTATACCAGATGTATTAGTTCCAGATAATGATCAGCAATACACATGCAAAATACTCAAAGAATTTTCGATTCAGGCATATTACAAGTACTCCAAAATATCCTCTGAGCAAAGGTCTCGCCGAAAGAGCTGTTCATAGCTCTTTTGATATATCGCGCAACACCATTACCGAATGGTTACAGCCCTGCCGAATTAGTGATGGGAAGAAAATCACAAAATACATTGCCAATAGCACGAAAAGACTTACAAGTGAAATGGCCGGATTCGATGAATCTGAAGAAATCGGAAAACTATCAAAGGCAAACTCAGAAGAGAAATTATGAACGTTGACATCTTGTCTGAATTATGAAAAACATTCAGGTAGGGAATAAAGTATGAATTAAGGACCATGTTTCTTCAGGCATTGTTAAATCTGAAGCATCTACACCTCGTTCATACAAGATAGTAACTAACGAGGGAGAGATACTGCGTAATAGGAGAAATTTAATTATCATGCTTACCTCACTATCGGAGCCTCTCAGAGTGACTATTTCAAATCCTGATACTTTGTCTGAATCAGAAGAAAGCAGAGCAGTGTCAACATGTCAAAGATAATATTTTACACGTTTGGGAAGATTAAAAAAACCAACCACCAAGAGACTGAAATTGTAAACATGAAGACTATGTAGCTTGTTTAGAAATGCAGTCATCAGATAACGTTTCTTTTTCATGTTAACATTCTCAGGACGGGAGATGTAATGTAAGCCTTAATCTAATTAGCTTTGTAATATCACTTGATAGTAAAGGTAATCAGATATTCCACACTGGATTAAAACTGATATACACTAACACCTGGTTTATATTATGCATTCACTAGGGTTTATGTTCCATGGGAAAAATGCTTTCAGTGCAGTCTTTACTCCTCTTCCTAACGGTACCGATGTCTTGTATTTAAAAAATAGTATAGACAGTCTTCCGTAGTTATTCTTCAATAACAAATAACATTCCATGCTGTCGTCGGAAGTTCATTTTTAAAATTGACAGACGTTTCAGAACTGTTCTTATTAATATTTTCAGAAATATTCGCCAGTGTAATAATACCATTTTTTTCCTCAATATTTAGATCCATAAATATATTCTAAAGGGCATGTATGTATGTTTTACAAAAAAAATCACAATGGTTGGACATTTTGAGCAAGTGGTTTATTTCAACTTGAGCAATCTTAGTAATGTCTTTGGTTCAGGACTTTGGTTAGATTACATGATCGGCTAATTGGTTGTGGAGGTCCATATTTGCTACTTAATTGGATGTTATTTTGACTCGGCCACTTGCTAAATGCTTCAAATGTGTCTTTACTGGCAGAATAGATTATATCCCAGATGAACATACGTGTGCGTTTTAGTGTATATGAATATCACCTTTCCATCGAATGAAGGTTGGTTATTCCTGTGTGTTTACATCACGTTGTTTCATGTCGTCGGCAAAGCTGTGCGTCAGTGTTAACGCTATTACATCACAATAATCCAATATAAAGATTACTCTCGTGGTTTTACCATATCCTTCTCTGCCAAGAAAATAAAGTTTATTACGCCCAAGTGGATATTGTATCTGTAGTACAATTGTAATTGCAACTAGGTCATTAACCGTTCCATACTATTCTAACTGTGGATCGTACATTGACCCGCGTGGTTAGATTCTTGATTCTTCACTGACCATATGGAGTATTGGGCGTTCATATAAATCTTTATTCACACCTGTGATTATACATTTTAAGAAAACAACACAGTTTAATCAATATGTAGAACACTATAATGTTTTCGAGCAGCGATAAATGTTTGAATCAATTTAGACGAGAGCGGCTTTGTGGTGAAATCTGTTCCCCGAAAGTAAATTATTTCTAAATTTGCGAGTATCAAAGTTCCCAGTAGAGTGTATTTATGTTTAAAATCATCTGAATGTGCGTCATGAAAATTTCACACAATTTTACTCCCGCGAGTAGTCTCGAACGAGTAAATCTAACTTTTCAAGGTCCATGACTAATCATCGAGACAGACAAATCCAATCATCTGCAGGTACGGCGCTAAATTTGACAATTATTTTTTATTTTTCATTCTATATTTTTCGTGTGATATTTATTTCGGAGTTGCCTGATATAATGGGGTATGAAACAAACATGTTATTGCGGCAACAGAGTAAACAAGATGAACCAATATCCACACCTTCTAAAATAAAAAGCAGCAACGTAATAGGGACCCATCCACAATCAATTTGCAGACGCTCACTAGATGACCTGTCGAAAACGTAAACTGTACGATTTCAGCAAGTCTCGTAAAATCTTTCTGAGTAAGAAGTTCGTTGACTAAACCTCTGACAAAATCATGTGTGATATGACAACACAGTACAAAGTCCAATAAATATGGCTGGGAAACAATTAGCAATATCAATGCTTATGACATCATCGATGTCCCAAGACCTCCATGACCGTATCATCTGCAAAACCGTTGGACATATTCGGCAAATGAATTTGACGTTGTCTGCCAGTTGATTTTTCTCTTGCTATCATCCACGTGTCTGATAATGTTGTAACAGATAAGTAGTTGAACATTGGTTGCGACAATAATTAATTCATCGTGTACACGTGCTGGTCTAAAACATATTTAGGACGGCAACGCATACTGATTGATTCGCTCTGAGCGAGGATCCCTCTCATACGACCAGACAGACACAGGCAGGACATATTAGTGTACCGATACCGATACCTTTTACCGTGGAGTATTATTATTATTATGGTTATTATCATTATCATTATTATTATTATTATTAATGTTACATGTAGATTTGCCTTGCATATTGATATATTGTTACTTTTCCCCAGGATACCGAAACACTGTTATTTCAATGTGGCAACTATGACAACCTTAATGTCCATTTGGATCTCGCTATTATCGATTTTACAAATATTTCCTCTTACTGATTATCCAGCCTGAAAGTTGAAATTTGACTATCTGAGAAATGATAACAAATTTTAAAATGTGAGAGGCTTTATGTGTTTGTATGTCAATCTGCATATTACTGTATTTCGTCCGCTTTAAACTTACAACATTGTGCCACCAACTCTCATTCCATGTTTGCTGCTAAGAGAATCCTCCGTATGATAAAGAGAATCCAACTAATGCATGACATGCAAACAAACCTGGCACCTTCATGATCTCTTACTACTGTACAATTTTACAAGTTCCAGAGTTTATTAGTTGACAAACATGTCTCAGCAGCCAAATGTAGAGTGTCAAATCAGAAGTGTTTTCCACATCGAGTGGGTTACAAGCTCAGTATTTCCAATAGTCGCTATGACACGAGTGACAATACCACGTTTATAACTCACTACATAAAGTATATTAGTTATTCATTCATAGCAAGTAACAATTGTTTCTTTTAGTTTTTCCTCAAACGTATTGGTTTTCTTCGTCTGACCCGATATCTCTTGCCCATATTATCTTATTGAGTCATACTGTTGAGACTTCAGTGGAACATTATAAATAACTCATATTTGATGATGTAATTATTCTTGAACCTGTTCATCACTCCAAATTATCTTGACGACAGTTTAGCTACATAGTTTTCTGATATGTCGCTCATGTCTAATACGCTTTCTTCTTCCACTGTTTCCATAATTCCTCTCTCCATTACATAAATCTCCCTCTATTATTTCTCAAGGCATCTATATCTACTACATCACCTACCTACACCTACTGCCCTTATATACGGAATATGATTGCCTAACCCTTACAAAATTAAGTACAGGTCCCACAGTCCACACAAATACTAAATGATGCTAAACCAAATATTAGGTAGACAATGACCTAGTTATCCCAGATTTGTCATGGTCCTGAGCCAGTAATTAAGACGAATATGACCAAGCTACCCAGTTTTGTCGTTGACTTCCTGAATCCCACAAACATGTATTTTCAACTGTCCCTGATTTTGATATGTTTCCCACATTATCTCTTCCTATTTGTTGCCAATTTGAAAACTGATAATGGTAACTGTTGATTCCACTTTTTCGTGCACTACAATCCGTTTGGTCACACTAGCAAGAGGTACTGTATAACAGATTGGAGTAGCGAATTTCTTAGCGGATCCCGCGCGATGTCAGCTGTTTACAGTTTATGTTCTATTGTGATTTGTGATTATTCACACAGAAAATATAAACAGCAACACAATTCTTCTTCCCAGGTCAATGTAAAATATCACATTACACAAAATAATTCGCCCTTTATTGTATTGCAACCAGAGTAGTCCTATAGTAGAGACGGCTATATTTACCATTCGGCGACGTAAGTATCTAAACGGAACTTCGAAGTTTAAGGCTATACTGTTATGAACGTGTCACTGAAACTATTTGTCGTAATTCACTAGAATGAATTATAAGTAATTTTGTTTAGACGCTTCAGTAGTTCACTGTCTGTCATCAAATATATGTTCTTGTTTATTTTTATACTGGCTGAACAAAAATTAGACGTAGTTAACAGTGTTTCAATTCATCCTTGTACCTGTTTCCCTTTTAAACTTAATTTGCGTCGAATGGACATGTATATGACAATGCTATAGAGTATTATATTTTCCCTGTGCATATGTGGGCAAACGGTAAGCAAGAACAGGAAAGCCGTGTGTACATGTGGACAAATGGTACATAAAAACAGGAAAGGTCATGTGTGATTATGTATGATTACAATAGAAACGGCGTGATGAATGGAGGCAACGGTATACATATGTAAATACAGAAGGACAAATGGTTGGATTGACGATGGTTTTGAAAATATCCTTGTATCCTACTCAGAAAGTAATCAATAATCATGATAAAGAACACAACATATAAACCGATTCTTAGAAAACTTTGAATACTTTCTCGAGCGATTTTCCTTTCGTTGAAAATAAATGAACACAAAACTCTGATGTCAGTTGATAGATAGGTATATGTACAATTATTACTTGGTGCAAATGTGCTGTATGATCTTTATTACATGGAGAGAAATACGAATTGGTAAGTAGCTAGTTATAAATGGAGGGAAATAGGAGTTGGTAAGTAGATAGTTATCCATGGAGAGAAATACGAATTTATAAGTAGATGGTTATACTAGGAGCAAAAAACGAAATAATAGGTAAGTGGTTATAATTTAAGTGAACGTACAAGTAATAATTGCACTTATATCAGTTTAAAGAAGGATTATTACAAATCAAAGGCAATCTCTCTGATGATTTAGTATATGCTGGCACAAAGAAGGATTACTAAGACAAAGGCAATCTCTCTGATAATTTAGTATAATCTAGCACAAAGAAGGATTACTAAGACAAAGGCAATATTTCTGATGATTTAGTATAAGCTAGCACAAAGAAGGATTACTAAGACAAAGGCAATATTTCTGATGATTTAGTATAAGCTAGCAAAGAAGGAATACTAAAACAAAGGCAATATCTGTGATGAATTTTTAAAGCCAGCAAAGAAGGCTTTCTAAATCAAAGGCAATCTCTTTGATGATGTTTTTAGTTAGCAAAGAAGGATTGCTAAGACAAAAGCAATCTCTCTGATGATTTTTGTAAGCTAGCAAAGAAGGATTTCTAAATCTCTGATGATTTTTTACGATAGCAAAGAAGGATTACCAAGACAAAGGCAAACTCTCTCATGATTGTTTTAAGCTAGCAAAGAATGATTTATGAATCAATGACAATCTGTCTGATGATGTTTAAAACTAGGAAAGAAGGATTACAAAGAAAAAGGCAATTTCAAAGTAGTAACTGGACGCCTTTATACATTTATTCATTCTTATGTATCGTGTCTATTATGTCAATTAATGACACTTGCTGAGTATCGTGATACATGACACGCAAATTCAAAGTAGTAACTGGACGCCTTTTTAAATTGATTCATTCCTATTTATCGTGTTTATTTAAAGTCTATATTTCTAATGAGGTTTTATTCCTTTACCTCCAGAGAGATGTGTTGTCACATTTCATCAACGCCAGGGATTGAGTTTCCTTCTTGGAATACATATTCTCCTAATGACACTTAAATCTGACACATTCGTATTATTATGTGGATTTGAACTTTATAATAATGACTCATATATTTCAGTAAAAGGTGTCGTTTAAACAAGCAAGCTAGTAAGAACACATCTAAACAGGCAGCATAATGAACGATTAACTAAAGATAAAAATAATAAGAACCAAATATCTTAAGAGTGATGAGTTTAGTTTTAAATTATTGCTTAGAAGCGATTTTGTGAACGTGAAGGAGAACGAACATATATGTGCCTTTTGGTTTACCACGTGATAATAACAATGGCAACACTATATGCTTGAAACTTACAATGCTTATTTCTCTGTTCATTGCGAGAAACTAGTATTGCACAAAGATCAAAGCAAAATACTAGTTTACATATGAAAATACCCACTTTGATTGTTGTAAGAGATTATGTATTGTATCATCTCTACCGAAGACATTTATGTACAGACAGATAACAGCATATTGGTAAAGTATTTAAGATTCCGTTTTTTATCTGTGAAGAGAATGGTATTCATAAACAAATGCAGTGTCTCGTGGGTAATGGTACAATTTTTATAACGACTAGTGGTGAATAAAACACATAGTATTTCTAGGTCACACGTTAGATTTATACTAACTAGGAAGAATGCGTTTATAGTTATTGATTTAAACACAGATCATTTCATGTTTGTCGTTTGAATTAACAGTAGATAAAATGTTCATCCGACAAAAACTCGATACAAGAAGTTAGTGAAAACATGTATAATGATGATACAATGCAATCTAAATAGAGATAGGGCAAAAAATATCAGACACGTCAGAAACGTCAGAAACGTCCAACGTTTTTAAATGTCAGCTGTTTTCATGATCACGATTATTGATTGTATATCGATACCATATTTCTATGAATTCTATTGTTCTTCGTCTCTTGCGATATACATATTTCATGTTTTATAGTTTTTTGTGGTGAGTGCTCTTGTTTTGTCTCTGTATTTTGGATTTGCTACCCACCATCCCACATATTCTATCCAATACCCAACATTTACTTTCCGCGCATTGTGAGCAATACTTGTTTATCAATCGTCCACCAACAAATATTTGTTATTATCCTACACACCATCTGAAAGGAAGAAAACCTTATCACCTACTACCACATGACAATGGTAAGATGTGACAAAAGTTGATTGAAATTGCACACTATCACGAGCAAGATGGTAGGAGCGTTTATACGTTTGCTATCAGTATATACACTTAAACATACTATCACACACTACATGTTGCTGATAGCATATAACATATATCAAACAAAAGAGTTATATAATAGATTTTACGTTGTATTTGTTTTTCGAGGAGATTTGGGTGGCGCATAACTGGTCTTAGGGTTATTTAATCAAAGATGTTTGACGCATGCATCACATCGCAGTTCATTTTCGCAAACGTATCCTTATAGCTTGTCCATAAACTTATACTCCCTTTCACATATAATGTTGGTTTCCTTAAAAAATAGTTGTGTATGTGATGCGTGTCAAATTGGCATAACTGTATAGGAATACAGTTTTTGCACTGTAATCCATTCCATCACCATTTATGGATGCGCTTTCATAGAAAGTTTCGGCACCGACACACAATACTTTCCAATGTTGAGCTGACTTAGCTGTTCTATTGCTCCTCTTTCTTACTCTAAATTAAATGTGAGGCTAACTTGGCCCATTGGCAACCGTAGTGACTACCTTACTGAGGTCAACGTCTGTAATCCCGATGATTCCCATGCATTTACGTACTTCAAGGTCAAGATTTCCTGCATGGAAACTACAGTTACGTTTATCTTCATCAAAATATTTTTATTGTTATTTCACAAGATTTATATAAGTAATGTCATGGCTACTTAAGCTACAGACCCTGCGATTCAGAAGGAAAGTAATTAGTTCATTAATCAACTTCCAAGCTAACATTGTTCAGTCCAGCCTGCTATAAGCGACATATCCATTCCAAGAACAGAACAGTTCTTGCTAATTATTGATAATGTACATTACCGGTTGACATCTAATTTCATTAAATAGCTAAAGGTCACACTTTTGTTCAGAAACAAAAATGTGTCTTTGTGTCCAAGTTATAGACTTCAGTTATTCCATTCAAAGATATGACAATGCACACTAAAGCTATTAAGAGACGGCCAGAATAAGAATAAAAAAGAAGGTGAATTTTATCTTTTTTTATTTTGCTATGCGTATTCACAAAATACTGCATTTCACATCCATACTTTACGCGTGGTTCATTGCAATCGTGACAAATGTATTAAAGACTCTTTTGTTTGTCACTGTCCAAGTTGTACCTTGATTCCAGAATGACGCAAAAAGGACCATTCAGCTGGAAACGAAAGATGACTTGAGGTCTTTGAAAATAGTTTTCTACATGTATTGTTGGTTGCGTTAAACCCTTGTTGTGTTATATAAGTCAAGCACAAATTCATATAATATGTGTCTTTACTGGAAGTAACCGCTTTATTAATAGATTGATTTGAATAATTTTCTTATTAATTAGTTTACTAAGTTACATTGTGATATTCTCGAGCCAGTTGATGCCTTCCTTGGTCCAAAATTTAAGTACTTTCCCTCAATTTCCTTCTACATGTAATACATATTACATGCATTCTGGTGCTATTTAAGGTATATGTATCATAAAATTCGTAAAATAGATGCTACTGGTCAGGAGTTATAAAGTTAGTTGGATATTTTGCGTATCACCATGACTCGGTAAAACTTGAAATCTCCGTGCCAGTGTCACATCGTGAATGAAATAATCTTGCAACATATTTGTCGAGCAACAAACCATTGTATCCTACACTATTTGTTCTATCTTTACTGCAACTACGTCCATACTTTATGACTCATGTCTAGACATTATGATGATGAGACTGTTGTTCCTGATCTAAAATGATGTAAAGAGTTACAACCTATGTAATTTATTTTTCTCCCTTAGCTTAAAATGTATAAGACCTAAAAATTCAACCGACTAATCGCGAGGTTTATTACTAAACAAAAAGCCTTTTAGTTTTGTTATCTTCTTTTTATTATTACTGATATATGTGTTGCTACTTGTGTTGTTTGGTGCCAGTTAAATCTGGTTTATTATGTGTGATGTGTGTATAAATTAAATATATATTTACAAACACTATTTATTCTTTCAAATATATATCCCTATATTAATTAGTGGCTTCAGCTTATGGAACATTATGAATGCGTCTTTATTAGATAAACCAAGACTTAGTAGTGAGAGAAACAACGACTGTCCGTATATGCAACAAAAGCGTTTTAGCGCGGACGTATCGGGTAGTGGATTATTGCATTCATATTGCACGGATTTGCAGACGATATGGACCTATGCAAACTCCTCCACAGCACCCCAAACCATAACAAAATCCAATCTGGCAAATATAAAGTAGACCTATTCAAATGATATGAAAGCAAACAGATAAATATATTTCTGAATCCAACTGAACAGTGTTATAAAGGCCGAGTGTGTTGTTAAAAGTGCCTTTAAAGCAACAAAACAAAAACACACTATTTATAATAAAGGAAAATATAATTTCAAGTGATGTAGTAAGTTCAATTTAATCTCCTTGAAGCACTGCCTGGCATCGTTCGAGTCAAGTTCAACAATGGATTACTTTAAATGTCAAAAAAGTGCTTCGATATATATTCTTGCGACAGGAATGCGGTCAATTGTTTGGTCCAGTAGCAAACAAGGCGATTTAAACCCAACCAATTGGTCATCGCGAACGAGGCTCCGTTTCATGACTACTCTAGTGCACCCCATGTCTCGTGAAAAGGTCACCTCTTGTCCGTTGAAAGTGCAATCAATCACTCTCGGGTATCGTTGCACAAAAAAACAGAAGCCCGAGCAGATGTATTTAATAAAGAAAAGGATTTTGAGGATGCACTTTCAAGCACCCCAAACGTCTTGCAATTTTTGCATTTCAGGAATGCCTCAGTGTGTGTCTATATATAGATCCGCTTGCTGTAACATGAATTCTGCTTATCTTAGTTGTTTGGCTCGATCCGATTTTTGAATACTTTTCTTCTCTCTTTTCCATTCTACTTTGTCGTTATTGTCGGCATACGTTCATCCCACCACGATGGCACGGGCTAAGCACCTCTTAGTCCGTGGTTCTAAATTTTCTAGAGCAGCGCTTTTCCGTTTCTCGAATGTGGTAGTACTTTTCCGGGTATACTGGTGGAGTTTGGAATTGTGTAGACTCTCTTGGCCTGGATTCGGGCTTATTCATGTCATGTTCAAAATCGCTGGCATGAATTTGAGCATGGACTTTAGCAACTATGTGAGGGATAAATCACGATTCTGCCCTTTACTTTCTCCTCCTTTCTCCGAGAATTGATGCGATCGTTTTATCTTGACTGCAAAATGTTCAATGACTACGTTTTGAACGCTTTGGGTCAGAACAGTGTCTTCTCTATATAAAGGTCAATATATTCAATCCCAGTTTTCATTTCACCCTCAGAACGATAGGAAGAGCCCACACAGGGTGAACTTCTGATCAGACAAGCCGACGGACTGCTCCCCTCTTTTCGAAATAAAAGTAAGTCAATGTACTTGCTATATCTGTAAGAAGAAATGACATTGGGCATTGGGTATTGATCTCCAGAATGTCCAGACCGTCACACAAAAATGCAGCACAGGTGTCAGAAGTGATACAAGTCAAGATACCTGTTATCATTGTCAAAAGAACAGACACTGGTTTTCAGAATGCCCTACAAAGCAACAGGAGAATAAGGAAGAGAGGGGTTCGGAACAGGAAGAAGAGGTATTCTCACAAAAATGAGAACACATACAAGTCCAGAAAGAGAAAAAAGAGAAGTAAAGAAAACGAGACGAAAGTGAGGAAGAAGACGGGGAAAAACGCCTGAACGTAAAGAAATTAGAAGAGAGAGAGAGAGAGAGAGAGAGAAAGTCGCAACGGAAGTCTATGAATATTTTAAAGTGGTGCGTTTGGACTCGGATTGCAAACTTGTATCAGAATAGAACAGACAGAAAACGTTAGTATCTCTCGGTTTTGATTGTTTTGGAATAAGGACCTACACTCACGCATTCACACACGTACATTATAGGGCAAGTGTGCGGCCATGAAACGGACCGCGACGGGACGTAATCCTCTTTAACTGTCTTAATCCTTTGATAAGACCAAAACCTTCTTCTGGACTTGTTCCTTTCAATTATTTTGTAGAAATCACTAGCGGTGGTATCTCAGGTGTAGCACCAGGGTTGGGTTCTTTGGCTTGGGAAGGTCTTTCTCCCTTGGATCTAATAAAGAAGTCTGATATATTTGTTTCAGACTCATTAAGTCTGCCAATATATCAACGAGTACCACCACCGTTTGATGTTCACTGTCCTTATTCTCTATTAGACCTTGTGTCTTCTCTGCTGCTTCTATCTGTCGTTTCCTTCTTCCCTTTTATTCTTCTCGTTGTTGCTGTTGAATGTGAAAAGCTTATTCTGCTTATTTCTGCTGTTGTAAGAAAATTCTTAATTCTTCTTTCAGTCTCTGTTTAAAATCCACGACGTGCGGGGCAAAATGTGAAGGTGGCGACGGTACTGGTACCGGAACAAATCTTCTAAATCGACTAAATCAAAATTAAAATCCGTCTCTTATGGAAGTAAGATTATGTCGACTTTGGTAGGCGCTGCATTAACATTTTATCTCGTTTCCACTACCGGTGCTCCCAAATTCATCTTCTTAGTTTCCGTCATGTTTGAAACCTTTATCGCTTTGATATACTGCGCACAGAGGCTAGCGTATCTATATAGGGAGTGTGACGTCAAAGTCAGCTCTCTTTGAATTGGAAGACAGACTCCATACTGGGACAGCAGTTTGTAACACGTGCCAGGATTGATGAAAAAACTCAATACCATTCGATCCGCACTTCCACTATAAATAACCGCAATTCATTTCATTCATATCACCTGTCCTGTACTTATTAAGACAATATTTAAATCCGCAGCAAACGTATGAGAAGAGGTTGAAATACCAGTTGAGCTCATGTCTGAGCTTTCATACTTGTTAGCTATCTAGACTTGGTAATAATCCTGTTGGGACGAGACCATGTTCCATTTCCATTTGCAGTCTCATGATGCTGCCTGGTCTGAAAATTTAAATTTTAAAGCCGAGAGGTATAACCTACTAATATCCACTTTGCTATTCAGTGTTTGGCGGAATATTAAGAGACGAAAGAATGCTATTAGACAATTCAAATAATCACCAACAATAATAGATATGTTACGAGTCTATGGTCTTAAAATAAGTGACAAAAAAGAAAGTGAAAAAGACAAAAATTAACTTACCGTTTTATGAATTTCTAAAAAAAATAACCAAAGAATTAAAAGTAGAAGTCCTTGTAATAAAGGTTCTAAGTGAATCTCAGTTCAAATCCAAATGAAATTCAAGACAGAAGGCGATGACGTCTGCTGTAGTTAGCGAAGTACCGATGTGTCAGCAGTCTCTTGTTACATCACATATAATATTATTCCAGTTTTGAATTCTGCATAAATTTCAGTGAACGTCTTTGTCAAAGAATCAATTGAGAGCACCATTATATTTCCAATGAAAATAAACAATTGAATTCAAAACAATTTGTCGAAAATTGAAATTGATCTCAAACTGTTCACAACAAAATGCAACTTAAAATATCAAATGTTTCAAGCCCGGCTGACAAACTTTTATCAAAAAGAACAGTTAGACGCTAATAGGACGCAAAACAGATTCCCGGATTAGGGTCAATCTTCTAGAATTTTTTTCTTCGAATATTACACGTGTTATTTGTCATGTAATCCAGATATGACCTTGACTTGACGTAAGAAAGAATAAGAAAAAAAAAGTTGTTTACCAAAACTATCACTGATTTTTAAACAAGGTCAGGAACTATATACAATGTTTATTTTTTTAGTTGTTTGTCAATGAAACAAAAATAACAATCATGTCATACGGAACTGAAAGAAATTTCTGGACAATGTCAAATCCAGTAAAGAAAGTTACATTACAATAGCACGTAATGGAATAAAAAATTAAAACTAACCGAAAGACATTTAATTCAAATATACGTAAGAGAACAGTCAAATAAACACCAGCAGTGTTCGACAGTTCACACACATATCAAGGATGTAAGACAATTCAAACACAACAAAAGAATTTGATAAGTCAAATAAATTTTCCATATCAATGATATTTGTTTTACAAAGGCATCACCTATTATACTGATGTGGCAAACATAACATTTTTCTCGTTTTTAGTTTTGTAAAATTGTTTTTTTAGAAAAGGATTAAAGGTTTTTAGTTTAGTTAGAATTTAATAAACAAAATATACAAAATAGCGCAAAATGGTAAAATCAAGTAGTTTAATTAAGGAGGAAATATTATAAATTACAGAAACAATATATGCTTTGGCTTCTTTGGAGAACAAACAGATGCAATTATGCGTCTTAAATCTGACATTTTTATGATTGCCGCTTTGCAAATTGGTCACTTTAAGCTGTATTGTTAGCGAACATTGAAAAATACATGCAATGAAATCTCAAGGTTGCTCTTGGTCAATAAATACTATCTTTTTGGCCCAGGATTAGTTATGTAGATCTGTTCACATGAGTCACGTTATGGCTGTGAGGCCCGCAGAATAGTCTTGTCAGTTGATAGGTCCTTTGAGATTGCAGTATTAATCAGAAAATGGATTTATATTTTCCCATATAAATGTAGTAAACTTTTAATTATATATTCACTTTCTTTTTCTACTTAAGGATTAATTATAAAAAATAAATTACAAGAAATAAAGTAATTTAGTTTATGCTTTATTCCAACATAAATACACAGCCGTCGATTCATCAATACGCAGTAACACATAACACTGCCCAGTAGCCTTTGTACTTCAACGCACGCCCGACGTTAGTTTAAAAAAGAATTGTTGTTTTGCTCTATTTAAAATTGAAATGTATCCCCACATTGTGAACGATTGAGCATTGCATCAATCTTTCCAGCTGGTCTTGAATTGGTGGATGTTTTGTCGATTCTACTCACCTCTGCTGTGTATGGACTGCATTTATTAGCTGTGTCAATTCCGTACACAGTATATGTGATTTGAGCAAGGAAGGACGCGTCGCGACGCAGCTGCATGAGTTTGTTTGTTCTGTAATTGAATGTTTGGAATCATAATGTGGGAAACAAGAACTTATTTAACAGAAATTATCAAAACGACTCAAAGGAATATAACGTTCATTTCATTTTCAGTGTAGTATGGGTAATTTATTGCTGTTGGAATAACGATCTAAATAACAGTACAATTTCGTGGTGTGTAACCATGCGTTCGAACCAATGACATAGCTCGGATTTGCAGAAATAACTAAGAAAGTACATGTTGAGGAAATTCAGAATGCAAAATGTAAGTATATTTTTGCTATTCTTATTACCAGGTAAGGAAGACGTCTCTATGCCTTATCGCTTGCATGCTCTTTTTAGGGACCTCATATATGTTATAACCTGTATGGCGTATATCACTAGTCTAAATCCGATAGTTAGCGTATACAATTGCAAATGCAGATGGTGTTTGAAAGTACATTCAGCCAGCGGAAAAAATAATTTTTCGTTGTCTTGTCTTATTGGATCTCCGGCCATTATTTTCCTGCCAAACGGTTATATTTTCCCCTCGACTTCACTATTGCCTAATAAAATGATACGTCTCTGATAAATATGCGATAGCCCTTGCCTTCACTATGCTTCTCTATGCTATATGTATATAACACAGAGAGCACTGGTCATTGTCTGAACTATTTTATTTACGAAAGCTTACGAACATTTCTCCTAAATAACTATTTAAATGATCAGAATGGTATTTTGAATTACTACTTCTCACCCGTTTGTTGTGGACCTTGCGAATATCACGTTCATTCGTTTTATTCTTTGAAGGTTTCATTTTTTGTGACTCATTATAACTGTCCACATTATTCACCGAAACATCTCTACTTTCAAATACGCGAAACAACCTCTTTAGTTCAATCACAAATTCAATAAACTAAAACATATCTGTATATTACATAAGTGTACATGTTCTGTTTGCAAAGTAGTTCCTAATACCCAATACTATTTTTAGACTCACATGTCCTGCAGTATTAAGGTGTTCAGTAGCAGAAAACACTGAAAGATTCTGAAAATGTAAAGTTAACGGATTAAAAAGATGAGTATATAATAAGATACCCCATGTATTAGTACTGTACCAAGGGACTTGTTCATTCTATCTCATGCCCCATGTATTAATATGGTACAAAACGAGTTCGTCCTCTGTGATACCCATATATTATATCACAGTACAAAGGCATTCGTGTATCCACTATGATACACCATATCACATTACGTAACAACGGAACGTGTTTATACTGTCTTATACCCCTGCATCAGATAACATATACTACAGTATACAAATTCACACATATTTGTATATTTTCTTACAGATGCCAATTTAAACGCTATCCAAATTTTTGCGATGTTCAAAATTTGCACCAACTTGTTATGTAGAGCAAAAATGAATTGGCAGGTGCAAATATGCTCCGCATGCAAATCTCAACTTTTATACACATATCAAACTTAAAAGATGTGATCAAATTATCTACGGTCTTTAATTCTTAGCAAAGAAATTAGGTGGTCATATATTATCTTAAGCACATGGTCTAATTTCATATTAGGTGATTACATACTTGTACATTTCTATTTTAAAGAACTTACTTGTTTGGTTTAGATGATAAGTGTGTTTGTACATTCATACATTTCTTGTATTATTATTAGCGTTTTATATTAATGAATACGCCTAATGAATAATATGCCTTTATGTCTATCCTACGAAGTTTCTTGTCCTTAGAAAGTAATGGCAGTGACGCTGCGCTGGTTTGGCGGTATTTAAAATTTAAACATGATTTATCTTACCTCGATTTGTTCTCATAACATAAGCAATGCCACTGCAGTGGCTTAGATATTGGAGTACTGCGATATTATGAAGTGCATGAAACAGGAGAATCCGCAAGAGACAATAACCTATGCAAAGCCAGCTCGATAGCTTGGATGGATATAGTGGCACTGAAACCGCTTGTGGTTCAACAAACCAGAGAATCTGCGAGAACCATAATTTATACGAAGCATATTCGACATCTCAGATGTTCTTGTCAGAAATCAGAGAATACGAAGTGTACCATAAGTTATGCCATGCATAGTCGACAACTCAGATGTTCATGTTGGAAACCTCAGAATACACAGGAAGCAAACAACTTTGGTTTTAAAGTCAACGTTACCCAAGCAAATGCTGGAACCGAAGAAAGAACCCGGGCCGTAGAGATGAGAAGCAAGTGTGCTACCATTTCGATGTTCAGGTACCTTTTACGTAAAGCGTAACTTTGTTATATGGGTCGTAAAGAAATGTATAATTCACGAACCAGTATTGTTTACTACCGTTCGTGTCAAATAGGATGCATTTTGTTTAACATTACTTACATGAGACTTTATTTCCTAGTCCTTCTTTCTATACATCTCTCTCTCTTTCTCTGATTAGATCGAAGAGAGAGAGAGAGAGAGAGAGAGAGAGAGATGCTCATTGTAAGAATCCGTATGCTTACTTTAATCGTCTCATCTCCTTTCCTTATAACCTGACTCGTTTTCAATATTATCGTATCTTCGTAACAAAGGTTTAAATCATACGTATTTCAATGGGTCGTTGTTCGCTCGGATATCTTATAGGAGGAACTAAAAGCTGCTTTTGTCCAGCGCTTTCAATATTGGGTGTCACACACTGTGTCTATTATCCAATTACTGTCAATGTCATTTCAGACTTTCGTTAATTAAAGTATACCAAATTATGCATTACTTATCTAAAGCACTTACTTGGGTCCTTGGGATTGCGATTTAATTTATTCGTCCTTTCCACGTGTCAAAATCATGTTCTAATTATGTCAAAAAGTTAGATAGCTCAGCGGAGTCAAGTTAGGGCATGTTTCTTATTTAAAATATGAATATTTTTTCTTTAGTTACAAATTTGTTAGTGAGACATTAATGAATGAATTGGTGGGTAGTATATAATTCGCTTGAAATGTTAAATCTTATTGGAATCAAGTTCAAAGAAGGCCATATACAATAGGTCAAGAATGGATCGTGGAGACTTGGTATATATATATATATATATATATATATATATATATATATATATATATATATATATATATATATACAGAGAGAGAGAGAGAGAGAGAGAGAGAGAGAGAGAGAGAGAGAGAGACAGACAGACACAGAGAGACGGCAGAATGGACCGTGGAGACTTGGTATATATATATATATATATATATATATATATATATATATATATATATATATATATATATATATATATATACAGAGAGAGAGAGAGAGAGACAGACAGACAGAGGGACAGAAAGACAACAGAATGGACCGTGGAGACTTAGTATATATATATATATATATATATATATATATATATATATATAGAGAGAGAGAGAGAGAGAGAGAGAGAGAGAGAGAGAGAGAGAGAGAGAAAGAGAGAGAGAGATAACAAAACAACTATAAGATTTTATATATTTCTATGGCTTACAATTCACAGTTATGTTAAATAAAGGCTAAGAAAGATATTTAAATGTAGGGCAATATCTGAGAAGATATAATCTCTGAACTAGCAGCAGGGGGGGCGAATCCTACATTTTGTCCAATCGTTATTTTGCTTAATTAATATTTCTGCACTCAGCGGATCCGGTGTAGTCAGCGCCTGGTAAAAAAAAAAACGACGACGGTCCATCCTACACGACGGTGACGTCATTTGGTTTAATACACTTTTCTGCGCGTCGATCCCAGCGTCGTCAGCGTCCGGTAAACACAGCGACGACCGCGTCGATGTCATTTCCCCCCCTGCTGCTAAGAAGTTATTTACAATGAAAATTAGTTACAATTTAACCGAATATTTGGTCAAGTCCGATACGATATCGTGTCCGAGGATCATGTAAATTTATCGTTACAAATCCATGTGGGGTCGACTGAGCATGACTAAAAAAGTTTCGAAAACCATTAAAGTCCATGTCACCGCCACACCAAGTTTGCCAGATATTTCGTAGCGTGTGTGTATCAACGCCGTTGAATACAGCAAGAATATTACAGTTGTCTCTGATTACTTTTGGAATCTGAGTGTATCGTTGAGTGACATATATCACGTCGGTGTTTTTATGCCTGCCTCTGGAAAATATCCTAGCTGGGTTTTTTTGATTGTCTAACATTACATCATCGTACACGACTAGATTGTTAACGTCGCCATCAATATCATCAATACCTGGTGCATCATTGATATCTGTAATAAACTCAATAACATTTTTTTCAGCGATCGCTGATGCATTCTCGTTAAAATCTTTCAACACCTCGTAGCATCGTTGATCATCTACGCTAGGGGCGATTAAATACAACTTATCCCACTTCATCCATCTCATTATTAAATTGAGTAACAATTGCGTCTTGCCGGATCCAGATGGTCCGATGATAATCATCCGGATCGAGTTTGGTAACGCTGAATCATGCTTAACTGGTTCTCTTGTTTTAGTCGCCGAAAAATCAATTATATTCATATCTCTATACATAAATTATGGATTTATATTGTGTGAAGTGTAGAGTGCGTACTGGCACAAATGATATGACAACCGTTACAACAAGAAATAACAGATCGGCCCTTACTGGTAAGTGTGTACAATGCGGTACAAAGAAATTTAGATTTATTTCTGCTAGACCCGGGGATGCTTTAAAAAAAAGCGAGGAGGTGATATTGCAGCCAAGTTATCAAAACTCCCCGGAACACCGTGGGCAAAGTATCCAGGAGAAAAACACCTCCCAGGATATAGCTACTGTGGCCCCGGAACACGATTAGATATCAGACTCAATGATCAAAATCAGCCGCGACCCGGTGAGTATCCAATAAACGCTATCGACGAAGCATGTCGGATACATGATATAGCTTATCGTAGCGGTGATTTGCAACAGCGTCATATCGCGGATGTAAAATTAATTCACGCGTTAAATGCTATTCCTGATAAATCATTCAAAGAAAAATTGGCTTCATGGTTGGTAAAATCGGCTATGAAAGGTAAATTAATGATTGGAAGCGGAGCTTCTCGCGCTGGTAATTGAAAACGCTAGCGTTTATAATAACAACATGGAATCCATCTATTATTCTCCGAGAGGATACTGGAAGGGGAAGGCCGCAATTGGTAAACTCGCAAGCGCTGCAAAGGTAACAAAGGCCGTTGCGGCTAATTGGTTATCCAAACAGGCTATATGGCAAATTTATCTACCACCGCCTAAACAAATCAACTTTTCGCGCTTTGATGTTACCGTACCCAATGAAGTTCATCAAGCTGATATACTATTTCTGCCGCATGACAACGGTTACAAATACGCGCTAACTGTAGTTGATGTTGCGAGTCGATACAAACAAGCGGAGCCGTTAAAAACAAAGTCAGCAACTGAAGTAGCCAATGCGTTTGAGCGGATTTACCGAAGGGGTCCTCTGCGCTGGCCAAATCTATTACAAGTTGATCCTGGCAATGAATTTCGCGGCGCTGTTTTATCAACGCTGAAACATCATAGCGTCGCGATACGACGAGGTCCTACTGCGCTACATCGTGATCAGGCAATTGTTGAACGATTCAATCGGACTCTTGCTGAACGGTTATTTGGATATCAATACGCGAAAGAATTCATCCAGGAAAAACGATCTCGTGAATGGGTTAAAAGATTACCAGGCGTAATTGCAGCGTTAAATAACGAGATTACCCGAGCAATCAACATGAAGCCCAGCGACGCGATTAAATACGAGTACATACCCGGAAGATCAAAATTAAATAGCGTTTCCAAGCCGATTCTCGGCGATGTCACTGTTAGATATCTGTATGAACCAGGAGAGCTTGAAGGCGGTAAAAAAAGAGCTACTGATCCTATTTGGAGTGTTACCACACATAACATATCAACGATAACACGATCAACTGGTAGACCACCGATCTATAGACTGGATTCAACTGCTCCTCAGCGCGGATTTACTCGCGAGCAACTACAAGTGATACCTGACGATACTCAATTGCCCCCACGTGGCCTTAACTAGCGCCGTTGCGTCTATTGCACTCAAGACAGGTCAACCTCACATTGTTTTTGACATGACCGAGACTGTTATCGATCCTGTCCACGGTAAATTGGCGAGCGTCTTTATCAGAATCACGCCAGCGCATTACACAATTGCAACTCGCGCAGTGATTATTCTGTTGTTGTCGTAACGCAATTATTAATTCGGCATCAATATCAAAACGCCGCTGTTTTTTTTTATCCTGTTGGCGGTAACCCGAGAGTTTTCTATCAATGACGCTAGCATCAATAATGTCATCGTTGTCGCCGGCTTCGTCGGTGGCTTCGTCAATAACAATTCTTCGAAGCTGATTTATTCTCCGTACTCGGGACACTGCAAGATAGACTAGATTTGACCATTCGATGCGATTATCAACCATCCAAACAATTGTATCCGTGATGGTTAATCCCTGCGAGGAATGTATTGTCGTTGCGTATCCTAGCGTCCACGGGGATTTATCAGCACGTAGCGCGTCCTCGACGACGCTGATATCAACGAGCACAATATCATTCAGCACAAGAATTTGTTTTTTTATCCCTGACGCTGTCGGGCCCGGGATTTCAACTTCAATGTTCTGCCGCTGTGTGTCCGCGGGTTTATAACATAACGGCACTGGGCGCGTTGGAAACTTTTCCTTATGCAACGTAAACAACTTTTGCTGAAGTGTGTCTCTGACTATCTTTCTACTCGCTACAATCAAATCGTTTGGTCTCCATGTTTCCCAGAATTCATTTAACGGCGTTTCCGGAATCACCTCGCGGATTATTTCACATTGAACTCTATCCGGCTGTAATCTAATTAATTTTTTAACCTCGCGCAGTTGTTCATCAAGTGCTCGGTAATCAGTATTGGTTTCTTCATAATAGTCCACAAAACCCTTTAACCAATCATGTGGACCCTCGCCGACAAATGGTGGTGGTTGGCCATGGTCGCCACACATGATTACCGCTGTATTCGCGCGCAGCAACCACTCAAGAAACATTTGTAAAACATCTAACGAAACAGTACATATCTCATCCCAGATGATAACCTCAGGAATAAATTTTTCACCCATTCGATCAGGAGTCCACTCACCGCCGCTGTATCGAAAAAAGCTGTGATAAGTAACTGCGTCAACATTTCGTTGTTTTATCTCTCGCGCTAGTCTATGGGTCGGTGTAAGCACGATTATACTTGCCCGCGTTCGAAATAATTCAATTGCCCGAGTCGTCTTTCCTGACCCGCCACAGCCGCTTAAATAAACTGTTTTATATCTACAAATTGGATCAGAACACGGTGGTGCATTAGACCATTCTGATAAATTATCACCGCGTAAGTAATTGTTTTCAACGGTGACATTTGCTGACGGGGAATAATCGCGTCGTATTTCATTTTTAATTCTCCATATACCCCAACTCTCGTCCGGACTAGTAAACTCGGCTAAGTTTCCCTTGTACTTTACGTCTATATAAAATGAATCAACGGCTACTCTAACCGCGGTGTCGGGAAATCTATTTATCATCGAGAATAAATTGATAGCGGCGTAACCCAGCATAGACGCCCTCAAATGCGGATACGCGGGGCTGTCTCCATCGAAGTAGGTAACAACTGTACCCAACTTTGTTCCATTGGACAAGAAAGCTGTTTTGCAGTTCACGTATCTATTTTTTGCCACTGCGTCCTTGATTACGAAATCATATTCTGCGTCATCTATAATCAGCCGTGAGCAATATCGTTTGTAGTCGCAGTTTTTTCCACCTTGTGTGAACTTACCGATTATTCTTCTACCGAGATCTTTTGCCTCGCTGTTTCGTTGGTTGAATATCTTTTTGGACCATTCGATGATATATTCCTCGTTGGCATCAATGTGTTTTCTGGACTCGTCAATTATGCTATCTAGACGCTCTGGTTCTGGTAACCAGACTTCAGTCTGCGCCCGGTATAATATAATCGCGTCACTGACAATCAACGATACAAGCATGCTACAATCAGTCATATACCGTAGCAGCTCTATTGGAAGCCATCTCTTTTCAGCCATGTGTCTACCGATCCAAATATAACAACAGCGATGAAGTCCTGCCGCGAATTCAAATGATACTATGCGAGCGAATCCGGTTAAATCAAAATCAGGCAGTGGTCCATTAATAGCAACACGAGTCATTTCATGTCTGGGGTGTCCAAATCGTTTGAAGTACTCAGCGGCGGATCCATACCCGAGAAAACTCGCTGGATAACAGGCAACCATATCAACGGAAATCATAGCGTCGCGGTTGTATTCAGTGTTCCATAGTCCACCGTGATAGTATTCCAAACAACTGGATTGTACATCCGGTAGAAATTCCTTGCGCGTTGGTCTCCACGCATTTTTCCTTGCTGCAACATGAGCCGCAACCGATGGAATCGTAAAACAATTTGTTAGCAGTTGTTCATCATGCTCTTCAAATTCCATGGCGGTTTTTTTCATCTTGTTGTGAAACGCTTCAGTGCGATATAATTCACCGTTTGGTCTTACAAACTGATCAAAGGTATCCATGTCGTTTTCAGCGCTGCGAAGTAACCACACTGATACAGGGTCGTTTTTACACAAGCAGGCAATAGCATCAAATAGTTTCCTCTCCGCGAGAAAACCATCCTCTCCCAGGAATTCCCCCGGGATATACTTTACTGTTCTATCCCGTGGAAATATTGTGACCGCGGGCGTCCACGCGTGTTCGTTATGATCAATAATTTTGATTGGGGCTCCATTTGATTTATACTTTGATTCATATAATACTTCACCGGTTATTGTTGTAACGGTTATTGGAAATCTCAGCGACGTTTCTAATTTCGCTATGTCGCTGATGGTTGCTCCTCGCTCGCGCACTGTCTCCTCCCATTGGTTTATTTTACTACGTCGTAAATCAGTCAGTTTATTTCCTCGACACGCATTTGTAAAATGCTCTATTACTCGTTCTGCTACACAATTTATCCCCGTTGACTGTTTCATCGGCGCTAGTTTTCCGATATCAGGTTTCTTATTTAACGGGTATATTCCATAGACAACTGCTGTTTCAGGATACGCTCGTTCATAGTATGGTCTGTCAATTCCGGTTAACAGCCCTGGCTTGGAGTCGCGGCTAACAATGACTGTTTTCTTGTCGCTGAGAACCGGTTCAAATTTATCACGTATGATCCAATTATCTGATTCCACCCGGACAATGAATTTTACTCTGAAGAAATACTTGCTGGAGCCAAGTTGTGATATTATCGTTGCCGCGCGGCTGTCGTTCATGGTAGCATCAACAATACCATCAATTTGAAATGTTGACCAACTATGAGATGCACCATCACGCTTGAATTCATTGATACAATCGCGTATTTTATTTAACAGGGTTCTATCGTTTATTGACGCTTTTGGTGCGTCCTTGAGGGCTCTATCGAGATTGAACTTAATATTTTTCCAGGGCTTAATTGCTGCTAATCTCTCGAACTCCTCCATATAATTAAAACAAGTATTTAAATAAAAGAATATAGTATAATGAATCACTGCAAATGGTTGATGATTGGGTCGATAACCCCGTGCAATAAATCATGTAGAGGTGAATTCTGCGGGTATCATTTACAAAGCGTTCGTAATGGTTCAAATGGCCCCCTACCGTGCTTGGTTTGCCACGTTGGTGTAAGAGGAAAATCGCAATTATGTATCAATTGTGGCGGCAATTATACAGGGAACTAAAACGTTATTACGACAAGCGAATTAAAAACGCCGTCATTGACCCCACCGCCGACTTCGTCATCAAAACTCCTCAGGACTACATTGCAAGGTTTATAATTAAACCAAATAATGAATTAGACAAGTAGTATTATTATACAAATGAACCAAGAATTTCAGCCGCATCCTGTGCTCGTTAATTACGAGGCATCTCGCGATGGCGTTGTTAGAAACCGCAGACTGAAGAAGCCGGTTGGTACCGTAAATAATCGCGGGTATTTGATGTTTACTGCGGGAGGAAAAAGCTATTATGTTCACAGGATTGTATTTGAAGTATTTAACGGATTAATCGAGAATGAGTTTGTGATTGATCATATTAATAATAATAAGACTGATAATTCTCTTATAAACTTGCAAGCTATCTCGCAAAGTCAGAATACCAAAAAAGGCGGAACCGGTAAATACTCAAAAAAAGCAAAACCCGTAAAGTCATTTGATACAATAACGCACGAAGAAAAAACTTTTCAGTCGATGAATGAAGCCAGTAGATATTTTGATATTTGTGTGCCCGCAGTACAATTTGTTGCAGAAGGAATACAAAATTCAGCGATCTCAAAAAAGACCGGGCGCAGAATTCGATTTTCATATGTAACATCAAAGGGGAATAACTCGTGATGGTATATCACCGAGTGACAAAGTTACCGACAGTGTGAACGCTACAGTCTATTACAATTAATAAATTGTTTCTTCCGGAAGAAAACTGATGGAATAAATTGTCTTTACAAACAACTGTAATATTCTGTTTTATGTTTCATCGAATGTTAACACACCTCGGGATTGATACGCGGGGTTCATTTTGTAAAATAATTTTTTTTTTGATATTAGAAATAAGATGTTTTATAAGAATATGAATATCGAAGACATCAATAATATATTAACCGAGATTTTAAAATTAAAAAATCAAGGAATTGAATTATCTGATAAGCTTGATAACCAAAAAATATTGTCCGATTATGAAATTATTAACGAGCAATCAAAGAAAGGTCGATATACCCTGCCACGCGAGTATTCTTTTATAAAGCGATTACAATATACGATCAATGAAAACTTGTATGGCAATGACGTAAATGCATTTATTGGACTATTTACTGCCGTTGAGACAGTACGAAAAAAACTCGGACAGGCTTTTGAACGACGTCGAGAAATCTCTAATAAAATTAAAAACATTAGAAGGATTATAGACGAAAACTCCCTGGAGCCCCTGGGACATATCCCCGCCACACTCGGCGGGAAATTAGAAACTACGGAGCAATTGCAATAATGCTAGGCGAATCACTTACTACTCGGCCAGCCAGAGAGCGGCTAGTAGCGCTTAAAAAGTTCATACCGTTACGAGACAGGGTCCGAAAACAACTTCAAACGCGGCAACAACTACAAACTGATTTTGCTGTTGGAAGCGAACAGCTCTTTGCTCCGGTAACTAAAGCGACCAAAGATGTTACGGCGGCAACTGTGCCCGTCCTCGGTGCGCTTGAAAAGATAGCGGCTCAGACCGAACAAACAAAAAAGTCTCTGAAAACACTCCCTGCGAAAATAGCGGTTGCTACAACACGGAGGCCGCCGCCACTCGCTATAACGGACCCACAAGAACGTTATGTTACAATAGCCGATGAAGAAGAACTAGGCGCCACCGCAAGAGAACCAGAAGAAGAAATACCGGAAGAAATACCGGAAGAAATAGAGAAAGAGGGGAATATACCCCGTAATGTGCTTAAAAAGAGCACAATAGACACAATTAGAAATCTCGGCTACGAAGAATTAGTTAATTTTACTGTTACAAATTTTACTAAGGACACACGAGATGAGCATATCAATAGCGGCTACGAGAAAAATATAAGGTCGTTAAAGGACTGGACAAGAATAGTGTATTTGGCAAATAAATATAAAAATGAAATACCACCGCGTGATAATAATTATATAATATTCCACAATAAAGTAAAAAGTGAAAGACCAAAGCACGGAAAAGGATACTCTGTTGGTAAAGACGTTACTTGTCCTGGTAATGTTCTCAGTGATATATCACGGCTAGAAATACTAATCGGAGGAAAACGAGCCGGAAATAACTCTCCGGAAATAATCAATGAGGCCGCTGATATTTGCAGGCGGTTATTTGCCGGTGGTATCATGGACATTAATGCATATCGAACGCTCATAGACGAGTTAGTGGATGATTAAAAAAATTATAAAATTGTCGTTTTTTGTCAGTTTTTGGTCGTTTTTGGTCGTTTTTTGGTCGTTTTTGGTTAGTTTTTACGGGTGAAAACCCCAGGAAATCATTTAGAGAAAATCGATATTTTTTACCAAAAACCGGCAAAAACCGACCAAAAACTGACAAAAAACGACAAAAATTGACAAAAATTGACAAAAAACGCGGATTTTTACCGCCGATGAAAACCCCAGGAAATCATTTAGAGAAAATCGATGTTTTTGACAAAATTTATGATTCGGTGGTGGGAAGGGGGTGATCAACCACTAATTGGAAAACACTGGTGTTTTTTATAATAAAGATGATTATACACTACAACCATGATAAACCAGTCAGCGTCTACGTGGTAAACTCACGATTGCCCGTATACCGCGCGTGGTACGGAGACGGTCTCGGTAGCACCATTGCGGGGTTATTTACAAGAATGGCTCCAAAAGTGGCGCCGTTAGCCAAACAATTAGGAATGAAGGCTATTGATGTTATTCGTGATAAGGGAATCAGCGCTATTGGAGATGTCGCCGGAAGGGCGTTTTCTGCAGCAAAGGACAAACTAATGTCGTTGGTGAGAAAAAGAAAACAGAAACCACCGGTGATGCCATCAACGACAGTGATGCCTGCAAATATCAGTAAAGTAATAAATAACGCCGTGGAAGAAAAACTAGCGTCGTTGGTAAACAATAATCAAGATGACATCGCAAACATAATAGCGGGAAGTGGTTTAAAACCACGACAAAATTCGAAGAATTTTAAACGACGACGATGATTTAGATGCATCAGCGTATTATTAAATAAAATGTTTAAACGAACAGCTGACCCGGCGTTTGATATGGACGCACCAGTGCACAAGGATGATTCTGTCCGTAATTATCAATTTTATTCCTATCATGCAGTACAACCCAACATACGATCGCGAATTGAACTTCAAGTCCATGATACCAGTAAATATTTTTTACCGTGTGAAGCGTTTATTGAAATCGAAGGAGAACTTGTAACAGAGGCCGATACTCCTGCTGTACCAGCACCGTATCCAGATGATACCAAAGTTGGCTTAGTCAATAACGGCGTAATGGCGCTATTTGAGAGCGCAAAATATCTCATTGATGGAAGAGAGATCGAGTCTATAGAACGTGATGTTGATGTTGCTACAACAATAATCGGGCTAGCAAGATATTCCGACGATTGTACAAGATCAGCGGGTCCATCTATGATGTTTGCAAAGGATACTAGAAACACTGCTGGAAACTCGCAATTTGTGGTAAGACGACCAAGAAATAATGCTGATAGCGCTAACGCTGATGTTGAGAATATGATTATAAACAGCGACCCTAATTTTAACATCGGAGCTGCAACACGCATATCAATGTTAACAAGGCCGCGTAGATCTTTCTCATGCGCGATTCCACTGCATCATATATTTGGATTTTGTAGGAACGTGCGAAAAGTTATCTACGGAGCAAAGCATACCGTGGTGCTTGTGCGAAAAGGTGATGATAGAAATGCAATTTGGAGAATTTCAGCGGATCTTGCGAATCCAAATAATGACTCTGGTAAAGTCGTTTTAACTAAAATATTATTGTGGATGCCAGTAATGACTCCATCCATTACCACAGAGGCACGATTGCTATCCTTTATGGAGCAAGGAGGAAAATCATTACTAAGTTGGCTAACAACAACAACAGATACTAAGCAATCAAATATCAATGGTATATTCACATGGAACCTGGCATCACAACAAGGCATTTCGGCTCCGCGTCATATATTTGTTGCGTTGCAGGATATGACGAGAGTTGATAATCAACTATCCAGCCATATGATATTTGATCGATTAGGCGTTACTTACGTCTCGCTGAGAATAAACGGACAGCAGGAACCATCTGAGGATATACAACTTAATTACGGTCAAAACCATATTGCACGCGTGTACCATCGGTTGCTGTCGTATATGAGTCGTGATCAAAACGTCGACACTGGTTTGCAAATATCACACCATGATTTCAAAGAACTATATCCGATTTATTACTTTTCGCTGGAACATCTTGATTTAACAAGACAATCCGTCGTTGATATACACTTCCGAGCTAATGTAACTCGCGGCGTTATTGCCGATTATAGAGCGGTTGCTGTCATTCTCAGCGATAAATCAATGCTGTTGGAAGGTGTTGGTGGACGAATGAGAATCGTTGATGCACCAGTGGAAAACATGTAATTGAAAACATAAACGCGTTTACAATTAAAATGTCGTATAATGTTGTCGGTGTAGAGTTGACCGATGGTCAAGTCAAGAAATTACGATCAAAGTCGGCTAAACAATGTGGAACCACAATAACGTTAAAGCCGTCACAGATGGCAGGTGGTAATCATAAGATATCGTTGACGGCGCGTCAAATAAAACATTTCAATGATGCGATGAAGAATAAAAAGGGTGTTCAAATAGATTTTTCAGCCGCAGCGATTAAAAACATGAAAAAGACCGGTGGGATATTTCCGTTGTTAGCTGCGATTCCAGCGTTGATTGCCGCGGCGGCCCCAGCAGTGGCGAAGGCGGCGGCGTTAGGAGCCGTTGGTACCGCGGCGGGAATGGCATTGAAGAAGGCAACCGGGAAAGGCTATAAAAAAAAACGACCCGTAGCAGGAAAGGGTCTAAGACTACCGGGAACCCCGTATTCATGGTACTCGGGGAAGGGTCTAAGACTACCGGGAACCGTTTATTAACTCCTATGTCTAATTTTGATTTAATAGATGCCGCAAACGCGTTAGCGATAAAAAACTTCAGAGGTGTTTTTATGAGGGATCAATTACCGACAAAACCAAGGAATATTGAAACCGGTATAATTAACCTCGATAAATCCTCCGGAGCGGGGACTCAATGGGTTGCATACGCAATTGATCCGCGTGCGATCGTCTATTTTGATTCATACGGGTTAGCCCCGCCAAACGAGTTCATGCGGTATATCCGGGCGTGTTCAGCCCCGGTTTTTTATTCCACGCTGCCAACACAACAATTAAGTGACCCACCGATATGCGGCCGTGAGGTATTGAACGTACTCGCGACGATTTCATCATCGCGGAAACTACCTCATGTGGTTGTAAACGAATACACTTGTGGGGTCGTAGAGGCCCGGCGGGTTAATTAAAAACACTGTTTTTTTTTACAATAATAATGATTGATATCTGGGGACGACCGGTTTCGGCGCTGAAAGAATCCACGGAAACGCTCGCCACCGATGACATAAAAAAACTAATTGAGGATGAAATCGCTGATACGTTAAATTTAACCAGTGTTGACCCGGGCGAAATAGTTGTATTTCAAGACCGCCAGGGTAAACTGAAATCCAGTAATGTGTCGCTGAATGACGTTTTAATACGACAGCGTGATGCCGCCGAGAACAATATCGTGTTGTATACCGATGACGGACGACTTAAATCAGGTGAATCCATCTTGACGATAAATGGAAAAATAAGTACACTTGGCGACAATTATATATCCGTGTCGGATTCGTTAAAAAATTTGTATGATAAATTTAACGCGCAAGCAAATCAGTTCGAGGGGATACAAAAGTCTGTCACCGATATACAACTCACTACTGCTAGTTTTTTTGGAACCCCGACGGTAACCGAACCGAATCTTGTGGGGATAAAAAATGCTATTTCGGAGTTTACAACGCTGTCGGGCCAATTTTACACGTTACGAAAAAATTTTAACAGGGCTGATAACACCATTGATAAATTCTTTGGTAAAAAAAATACCAGACCGGATGAAATTACAATAACTATAAATGATATCACTGCGTATGGACAGGAAATAGGAACAATCAAAACTGATGTTGCAACGATCATAAATAATGTAGACGCGCATAAACTGATAATAGAAAAAATCGGCTCTAATGTTGCAACGAACATAAATAATGTAGACGCGCATAAACGGATAATAGAAACAATCAAAACTGATGTTGCAGCGAACAAAAAGGGTATAGACGCGCATACACAGGAAATAGGAACAATCAAAACTGATGTTACAGCGATCAAAGACAGACTACCGGAGGTGACAAAATTAAAAATCCCTCATGAAAACACCATCAACACAGTATACACGATTCATCATGGATCATTCGTTTGGACTCCTACACAGAATACAGTAAAAATCACCGCAATTGTTAAGGGTATTTATCGATTGACACTGGTTTCAATGATGCAGTTTAATATATTATCGTCGAGTTCATCCGGGTTTAACAATACAATATCAACAATTATAGACAAGGACGCAACTGAACAGTTTACAATTTATGCCGTCGATAGACATTTAACCGAGGCAAACATTACATGGTATGTGGAATTTGTAACGGATCTAAGTAATTAAAAACACTAGCTCTTTTAAAATAAAAATGACCACCAAGGTAATTGAATCAGAGGTATCACCGACGTCACATCAATATCGATTCAATACCGTAAAAGAATTCTCCGCGAATTTGAAAACGCTTTCCGAACAATACCGTGTAAAAATAAAAAAATACCGCCGAAAAATAACCACCATCGACGCGGTCGTGTACTCGGTGTCAGGTATAGTAGCCGGTACCGGTGTTATTTTATCCACGGTGACCATGATGGCCCCGATCGCTGTTCCAATCGCTATCTCCGCGGCGACAACAATTGCTGGAGTCGCCAACGCAATCACTAGAAAGATATCACCGTGTTCTCAGAAAAAACTCAACGAGTATACAGTAAAACATCAAATAGTATCCGACGCGTACTCGAAATTATCCGGGTTTATCTCGTTGGCGATAGATAATTCGTTTATATCCGATGTTGAATTCTCCACGATGGTCCAGTTGTATGACTCCGCGATGTCAAAAATCGAGGATTTTCAACTGGAAGCTGGAAACCACGTGGCTGAAACCACTTCAATGGGCTTAAAACACTCTCCTGAAACCACTTCAATGGGCTTAAAACACTCTCCTGAAACCACTTCAATGGGCTTAAAACATCCTCCTGAAAACAAGCAGGTTGTTAATATTCGGTGTTGAAATTAAACAATAGAAACGACGAATAATAATAATGTCGCTGAACCCCGAAGGGTTGCAATTACTTCAACGGATCGCGGAGAACACCACTCCGGTACAAACAAATATGATATCGATAACATCAACGAAGCCAGAATTCAGTGTAAACTTCCCTTCTCCGATTCCAGTAAAGGAAATAGCGCTGGCAAAATTGCGAGTATATCACAGTTGGCCTAATATCCGAGCGGAAGCATTTAACGGACAACAACCTAATAACTCGCTGGTTTTTGCATGGACAAATAAACCCGATGGGACCCCAGACTGGAAGGAGGTTACAATACCAACTGGGTCATACCAAGTAGAACAAATCAATAAAGAATTTCAACGCAGGATAAAATCGATTGCAGGAAAAGAATCAAAAATCGATATTACGGTTCATGAACCGACGTTATCGTCGACGATTGAAATAAGCACACCGGGGTATATGGTTGATATTTATAACAGTTCAATAAGAACCATACTAGGTTGGCCCGAGAATCCACCTAATGAAATCCCCGCGGATTTGCACACGAATGCGCAATCGTATCATGAGATTAATCCCGAGTATCGAGATGGTTTGTCTATTATGAAAAGCACGTTATTACCCAGTTGGTTTATATTTCAAAACAGGAATGTCATGCAGTGGTTTTTTTCAGTATAAGGAAACTCCTGAATCGTCCGCAGTGTTCACAGTTAATTTAAATGATATCGCTAGTGTTTTTACCGAAATTAATCATAATTACCAATTGCAACTAGAACAACTACGGAAAACAAAAGCACGAAAACACGTTGAGGTGTTAAATCAACTTATATCAGACATGGAATATATCAATGAACGAATCGTTAAAATAATATCCGATAACAGCGATGATAATAAACAAAAATTCCTAACCGAGTATAATATCACAGAAGCCGATTTACCCGATTTCAAGTTTCCAGGATACAACGCGCCAGAACTAAGAAAGTCTCTTAATGATTTTCTCGGTCCATCAATTATCCTCAGACACGATAACGGAGATGGTGGTAGGCATATTGCTCCATACAACGTAAATATCGCATCGGTGATAGCAATCAATCTAGTGTGTGATGTTATCGAAGGGAGTTACCAGGTAGATACCAAGCAATCAAATCAAGCTCAACAGGGGTATATCCTTTATTCATTTTCGCCAACAGCCCCTCCCGGATTCTTAATCGTTGAGAGCCCGATTAATCCGGTCTATATGCGATGCCATAATCGGTTTTTAACGAGAATCAATTTTAGACTTACTGATCAGTCAAATAACCTAATTGATCTACAAGAGGAGGAGTTAGTGATCACTCTGTTTGTAAGATCATTGTAAATAACTTCTTAGCAGCGGGGGGGGGGGGGCAATGACATCGACGCGGTCGTCGCTGTGTTTACCGGACGCTGATGACGCTGGGATCGACGCGCAGAAAAGTGTATTAAACCAAATGACGTCACCGTCGTGTAGGATAGACCGTCGTCGTTTTTTTTTTACCAGGCGCTGACTACACCGGATCCGCTGAGTGCAGAAATATTAATTAAGCAAAATAACGATTGGACAAAATGTCGGATTCGCCCCCCCCCCCCCCCCCGCTGCTGAACTTAAACATACTGAATAATATATAGAAAGATCCAAATATACCTCCCGATGTTATTCTGGATGTTGAAACATGTGAAAAACGCATACCGAAATGGGAATGGTATAGCTAATATATTTGAAACCTATTGATCTCTAATCATCATTCATATATGTTTCCGTTTTATAAAGGGTGTTGATATTTATTTTATATTGGCTATAAAAAGGACTCATATATGTGACAGTCTTATAAATCTGAAAATATAACAATTTGCCTTTACCGTTGGAATCAAAATGTTTTCTTATGCATGATTTTTAGGGCATCTATAAAATATTTCAAATGTGTCATTTTAACTAACCGTTTAGCCGCTCTTCAGGTCATAATTACTTTCGATTTTATCGGATAACCCTTTCCCTAAGCGTCCAAGAGAGACAGGGGGAAGGAAAGACCGAGAAATGGTTAAAAGATGCACTACAAAGAAAGCGTGACAGGAACATAAAATGATTAATTATATTGTTTGTTCGAAAGGGAAAAAAACAATACTATATCATTAAGGAAATATATTTCCTTTTTCAATCATAATGACAAAGATCACAACTTTGGTTTTCCAGCATCGTGTCTGCATTTGTTTAGTGAAGAAAGTTACTATGTAAAAGCACGAATAAATCATATGTTACTCTAAAGTACCTTCCACGTTCAATTCACGGTGAAGTTCTTTGTCATAGGTTATAGGGCTTCTTTTGAGAATCTTGGCTGTAAACAAAGCACACGTTCAGTAGGTCGCTTCTTTGACTGTATCCTGATCAGCATCTGTGTCTCATTAGTTACTGTGCACTGTCACCTCCCCGGCCTAGTCATGCCAAAGACTTACAAAAATGGTACTAACAGCTGCCTGGCATGGCTCTCAGCATTAAGAGGTTAGTGTTAGGACTGGTCGGCTTGATCTCAGGATAATGTGACTGGGTGGGACATCATGCTACATGTATGCGGCTTGATGCTCCAGTGTTACGCATCACTATAAATTGTGACACTGCAGATATCGTAGCGATATGACTGAACCATTGTTAAAGCTACTTTAAAATTCCAAATCAAACACACACACATACACACACACTGTCACCAAAATACACACAAAACTCCACACCATAACGCTCATATTATAATTAATAAACATTGACCTTGAAATCAATAACATTAATTTCTAAATCAATCTCTTTTATCACCACCAAAACGACAATGGAACATAACGCTCTTTAACTAGACCGGAAATACCTTCGTGAGCACTAAACGAGAAGTAATAATTGTGACCTTAACCCATATATCAGATAAAGACGCATTTGAACGAATTCGTTGAACAAATGAACGAATGCCCTGGATTGAACGTTGAACGAATGCCTTGGCTTTGACAACCGTGATTGCATATTATATGTGTTAATCCCCAAAAGTCTACCCCATAATCTGGAAGGTCAATAGAGCTTATAACATGCAAGATATTTCTTGAGGTATATTGCAATAATACCAAAACGAACGTTAAAATACTTAGGCAGCATAGAAAGGGTCAGAAAGGCAAGTTTGACTCTATAACCCTTTTCAGTGGTTCTGAGGGGATCGAGAACAACATGTATTGGTAAGGAATTGGGCGTGTTACAGGCAATTTATATCGTGGTCGGGATTCACTTACTGAGTTTAAAAGACGTATCATGAAAAGATAAATGTGATAACAGTTACACATGTTTCTAAGATTTTAATTTATGTGCCAATAACGACATTATAATGTGATATCCTGATTCTTATCTTTTGCCATTACATTTGGGCCACTTCCCTTGGATCCCTGGGATCTGGCTGAAGTTTGAAATCCATGCAAGCATGAATACTCTTACACCATCTGATTTTATCATGCTTAAAAACAAGTAAAAGAATACCCATTGGTCTCTGCTCATAATTTAGATGTTTGGGTCGACCTTGAACAGCAGGCTACAAGCATGATGTCACCAGAATAGTTTGGGAATGAAAATGAAAACGATGCGGGTATAATTTTAACAAAAACAACATTAGCAGACGTACTTTCATAAATACACGCATACACATACATACATACATACATACATACATACATACATACATACATACATACATGTATACATGCATACATACATACATACATACATACACGCATGCACATGCATACATACATACATACATGCATGCATACATACATGCTTACAAACATGCATGTATACATTCATACATACATACATACATATACATATACATACATACATACATACATACATACATACATGCATACATACATATGTACTACTAAGCAATAAAAGTTGTTTTGTTTGTTAGATTTTCCTTCATGAGTACATGCTGTATATTTATATTTTGTTAGTGAACGAGATTAGAGTGCCCCTGTTCCTAAAATCGATGGGCAATTATTTCCACGTAGCTGACCCTGGTACACAAAAGAACATTGTCCATAAGACTTCGTTTTAACAGTTGTATCAATGAGAATGCTAGTGTCGGAACTGGAGCGTAAATTTATAGATGGAGTGTACACATAAGTGAGGTCAGATAGGTATATTGCACTGGAGCCAGTAAACGAAATGTAGGGTACACAACATCTGTTGTGCTTGATTCTATATCAAACAGGTAGCCATACCAGTTTACTTTTATTCTTATTATTCATTGTTTCTCTTTGAATACGGGTAATGGCTAATACGACCTTATGTCTATCCTACAATATTTCGGTTTATAGTATACTATATTATATTCTTTTCTATTCTATTATATTATTGTCACAATCTACAATAAGAGGGTTCAATGACTCAGATATTTAAGTACTACGATTTGGTACAGTATAGGAAACCGGATAACCCACAAGAGGGCACTAAAGTTGGATATGATTTATAAAGACGTATTCAATTCAATTCAACCCACGAAACAGTATGCCATTTAAATTTCTAAACATGGGACTTTTTATAGTACTTCCTTTTATGGGTTTCTCTCTCCCTCCCTTCCTTATCTGGAGAGAGAGAGAGAGAGAGAGAGAGAGAGAGAGAGAGAGGTTATGGCTGTTTGAATAAGTCTGTATCTTTTCTTTAGCCTTCTCATTTCCTTTACTTATATCGTGGCCCATTTTTAATTTACTGTAATTCTAACACGTACTTCAGTCCTTAGTGTTTGTTGTGAATTTGAACAGTTCTCCAGAGAAGACTGTGGTTATGCGGGTCGTTGGTTCACATGAGTATAATACAGGACAGTAAAGCATGTCAAGGTCACATGAGTATAATACAGGATGGTTTAGTCAAGTTCATCCGCTACTGTGAGTGTCATATTTACTGCATATGTCATTTCAGACTTTCCTTAAGTAAAGCATGTCAAGGTCAGTAGTATTTACCAGAAGCATACCAAGGAATAAGTTATATGCATCAAAATAATTCGCTGAGTTTAATTCCAATTGGATTTATTCGTTATGTCTATGTGCCTTGAACGTGTTTTATTTATATGCTAAAGGTAATCAACTCAGCTGGAGACTCTCCATGTATATTGAATATATTTTATTTTTGGACTCGAATTTCTAACGGTCAGTGATTCGGGAAGCGATATTTATTGGGTGGGTTCTCGTACAGATGGTTTATTGGTTACATTGCTTGGTGGGGTATTTTTATATTTCATTTGAAATGTTGCATCTTCTAGGAATCTCGTTCAAGGAAGGCGATATACCTTTGGATAATAATAGGGCTTTTGGGGTTTGGGTTTGGACTAACTGTCTTTCAATACATACATACATACATACACTTATGTATATATATATATATATATATATATATATATATATATATATATATATATATACATTTCATATTTTGATAACCGCTCCGGTCGCCTCGTGGTTAGAGCATCCGCCTCGGATGCGGGAGGTCGTGGGTTCGATACCAAAGACTTACAAAAATGGTACTAACAACTGCGCTCACTATTAAGAGGTTAGTGTAAGGACTGGTCGGTATGGTGTCAGGATAATGTGACTGGGTGGAGCATCATTCTACATGTCTGCGGCATGATGCCCCAGTGCTAGACATCATTGTAAACTGCCACACTGCCGATATCGTAAAAATTGGATGAAAATTGTTAAAGCTACGTTACAAATCCAAATCGCTCACACACATACTCATAATTTGGTATCTTAACATTTTGAGAATGAGCTATATATATATATATTGAGAGAGAGAAAGAGAGCGAGGGAGAGAGAGAGAGAAAGGCTTTGTATCCTTTAAAGGTCTATTTGAAGGCTTGTAAGTGTATTTAAATACATGCCAATTGTTGACATAACGCATCAGAAGTTAATCAAGTGAAAGAATGTACCACAATAGCCGGTCTGATGTCATCCTGATTGGCCGACCTATGTAAAATTCTCAGAAAGAAATTGGGAGTTTCCTAAGTGTTAAATTTGGAAGCAAATGATCTTTATTATATTCCATTTGTATGGGCAATTAACATGTTTTGCTGTTTGTAAAGTATGTGGATATATCTTTTCATAGCTGTATCAATAGGGTTTAGCTATCCAATGGTGTCATTATTTTCATAGACATTTACACTGCAATACATATTTGTTCTTTAAATTCAATTTGTATGACTGCGTTTACCTTTACTTACAGTGATACATTTTTGAGGTGAAATTAGGGTTTTGGAAATATATGGACCATTTTCATATTTATTCCTAATTCGGAACGGAAAACCGCAAAGTATTCCAGAAAAAATCCGTTTCATTACATTTTCAAAATACATTTTCGGGATATTTGTATGAACAAGTCTATAAAATGAAATGCATGAGTTCAGGAATAGTACCAATGCTAGTTGAAGAGCTTTCAGTTGCCAAAATACTTTTTTATGTGCTTTGTGTCCTTATGTTATTATTAAAAATAAGACGTATGGTCTCGAAGTCAGTACAGTAAATTCTGGTGCCCATCCCAAAAATTTCTAAATAAAACACAACTCACTAATGTCATGTATAACTTCTTCTTAAGTATAAAATAAGGACAGCTAAAAAATGTCTCTCTGTCTCTCTGTTTCTCTCTCTCTCTCTCTCTCTCTCTCTGTGATCCACTTTCACGAAATTGATCACTAGATAATAAAGGAGATGAGAGAGAGGGATATGGTCAAATGTTGGACTACAAATGGAAAAAAGGCATGAAAATGAAATTATTATTTATGTTCTTTTTTGGGAGGGTGTATATAGGACTTTTCTTTTCCTACGTTAACACGGGCTATATTTCATCCTGTGATACTAAAAACCTGACATTATGAACGAGTGGAGAAGCCTCCATGTAATATATATCCTTTTGTTGCCTCAAGATGAAGTATGTCTGGTATTAACGTACGTAAAGAAGCTTCTCTGTCTACTATATATCAAAGTTGTTCCAGAATCGACGTTTAGAAGACAGATTAAGCTCACTCTTCGGCACAACAATCTTACCACACCCCGTTTTCGTAAGTACACCTCACTATCAAATGTTGATCATAGAAAATATACGTGGCGTAAGAAAGCGGTAGGATTGGGTTGATCAAACCTCTCGCACTAAATTATAGTTGTTTTGTAAACTATTGGACCTTATGTGAAGATAATGCAAGTATGATTCAGCAATGAATCACAGCTGGGTTGTCATTGTTGTCAAGGAAGTAACGAAACAACTTTAGAGAGTCGCGAACGGCGTCTGGTCTAATTTATTTTTCAAAAAACAATTCCATGTCAGAAATGTAAGGCAGTTTCTATTTATTTGTTCTAAGTCACCACACGTTTTTTTGCAGCAGGTACAACTTGTCTTCATACACAATCAAGCTTCGCCTGGCATGATGGGTATTTTTATATTTTCACTTGCGAAAATATGCCGATACATTTTTCACATGTGAACATATAGGAATAAAAGTTTTGAAAATTAGTTTTCCAATAAGTCTCGATTCATAGCACAGCGGTAGCACATTTACTTCACAAATCAGCGGTCTTTGGTTCTTTCCCTGGTACCAGCATGCGCGAGGATTAATTGGTTTCCTATCCGGGCGCGACGTTTATCAACTGCTTTCCGTTTCCACCACCTCAAAAAACCACAGTACGTGAATTCAGAGCCGCCGTCGAAACTGATTAGTACACGTTGTAAGAATAAACCTTGTTCAAATAAATAAAGTTTAATGTATAATGGTTCAAAGAAAATATAGGTATATAGTTCTTGGCATATTCTTTAAAAGATTATTTAAAATAAAAACATGCCTATAATTTGTTTTTGCGAAGATGGATATTTTAAATTTATAGATATTTCCATGACGACCAAGTTCGAAAATTCTCTGTCATGGGTATGGTACGTTAGGCTATATGATTTCATTAAGACAATTTGGTAGTTAAAACTTATTTGCCTGTCGTGCAAATTAAGTTGTATTTATTAAATTGTTTTTTGACAAATCATTTGCAGTATTTGCTTGTGTACTACCTCGTTCCACACTCACGTGTGATCAGTTAAGTGCAATAATACCTTATAACGATAAGATTAATGCCTTTATTCCGAGAACAGACTAATATAGGCGTAATGAAGGAATGAATAAGTCTTAATGTTGCCTCAGTCTTTAAACGTTTTGATGACTGTTGTGGACACATCGCGGTCTTTAGAAGTTTGATGACTGAGTTTGTCATATGTCAAAGCTTTGATGACTGAATTTGGTCATATGTCAATTATTCTAATGACCTAAATGAAAACTTAGATTTTTGGGGGTGCTTTTTCTTACGATTTTCCCATATGCTGTATTTTTATAATCTATCGAATTGTATCGTTATAATAAGCGTCTATTGTCAGGTCTTGTTATCGTATTTTACCATCGTCTTTTCATCAAACTCGTAAATCACCAGCATCAATTTGAAGACAAGAAAAAGTCGACCTACCTACGTAGCTGCAAAAATATGAAATCACGCTTTATAGCATTGCTAACGGACTTACAATGCTGAAAATTGAGAATATGTATTATAAAACAATTACTTTCTTGGCACAGACACATAGTATATATATATATATATATATATATATATATATATATATATATATATATATATATATATATATATATATATATATAATGCAGTCGTTCACATTGTTTCAGTTTACAACAAAGGTGTGGTTGTTGTAATCATTAGTCTACTCCTGCTATCAATGTCATCGTATTCCAAATATGAACTTAAATAGCATTAACACAAGGAATACGAGGAGTGGCAATGCCATATCTGTAGTAAAATGTAGCTCTACTACTAGTTAAACTGGTTTTGTCCCAATTTTGTGTTTGATTGTGTGTGTTGGAATTTTCTTTGTATTGCCTTGTTTAGAGAACTCTCCATTATGTGCGTCCGACAAATAATTTGTTTCCATATCGGTACACAGTACACTATTCAAATTGGGCAATTATAATACCTATTATTGTGAAGTGCGACTAATATTGTGACACTAATTTCTGATTTGTAATCAATCTGTCCGAATGATTTAATAAACGCTGTGTGCCAACATATACATCCTTTTCTTCGCCTGACTTTATGCATGTAATTTTTGTATAAATATGATAACTCCTAAGGTAGTAACGTGTAGCATTCTGGATAGGTTTCCATGGTACCTGTCAAACAGTGAATATGCAGACTTGGTCACAAGAACTTGTAATTTTGCGTTAGCAATAAAGATTACATATAATTTGGAAATGTGTCCTGAGAAAAAATAATTGAAGCAGAATATTTCGGGCAAACCGTTTTATATCTCTAACGATAACATATTTGAAACTTTGTAGCAAAATCTGAGTTTCGAGCTTTTATTTTATTTAAATTCATTTCCTAATCACCATAAAATTGCCAGATACACATGAACATAGGTCGATGAAATTAAAGTATTTCGCTTTATTTCTTAATTGCATGCCATTATTACACAAATCTTCTATCATAAGTGCTGAAGTTCATTTGATTCCTTACAAAACATAGACTTATTTCAGGTTGAATTTATTTAGTAAAAACTAACTATGCAAAACAACATAGTTCTAATAGTAATTCTGATTGGCATACATAACTTGCGCACGAATTTCTGAAACTTTAGAATTTACTTCAAACATTTTCCAAGGTATAATTTATATTTTCACCTTCATAAAGCAAGATTCATTCTAGGGTAACACTGATTTCATATAAATCAAACACATTAGAAATGTACATGCATGCTATTAGATTTTATGATAGACTATATGCAGTAACATATTTAATAATATCTAACAACATTGTTAGTAAAATTCAAAATTAAGTATTAAATGTACGGCTTTATATTCTTCGTCATTTGCATACGTATGAATATATAAAAACACATTTCGAATAGATTTTTTAACTAATCTAAAAGAAAATGATTTCGCATCAGTATGCACATATTATAAAGAAATAATTTGTAATATAGACAGCACCGGTGGCATACAATAGTTTGAGCGTCCGCCCTGTAAGCGGGAGGTCGCAGGTTCGAGTCCTGGTCGAGTCATACCAACGACTTTATAAATAATGTACTATCAGCAACTACCTCGCTTTGTGCTGAGCATAAGAGGCTTTTCGTAGGACTAGTAGGCCTGGTATCAGGATAATGTGGCTGGGTGGGTGACGATGCTACATGTCTGCTGCATGATGGCCCATTGCTAAACATTACTATAAACTGCCACTGCAGACATCGTAACAACCAAAATCACACACACACATACACACACACACATTTGTGTCAGCAGTTACAGCAAAAGTAAGACTAGCGGGTAATAATTTAAACATAAACATCAGGACTAGTATAGTAACAGCAGCAGCAACAATAGCAACATCAGTAGTATTTGTAGTAGCACCAGACGTAGAAGTGAGAGTAGTGTTAGAGAAGTAAACGGTACAAGTAGGACCATATTTAGATGAAGACGTTTAAATTGCTGTCAACAAAGAATATGTTGAGCAGATCCTACAAAATGTGAATAGTTGTTATGAGTCGAGTGACGTTATAAAACATCGCGCGGCTAGCTTCAAACAACATTTTCTAGGAAGGTGATAAAAGTGTCTACCGTCGAAGAAGACTCACCAAGTAAAATTCATACCTGACGTTAGCTCTGTAAGTAATGATTATATAAAATTCGACGGGAAATCGACCAGAACCGGGACTGGTTTCACTTTTCATTCTTTTTTAGGTTACATCAATCCCCTAGAATTGAAAAATTATCTTTTCATGCGCAATATCTGTAACTGGTAATTTGCCAATTTAACTAACATTCACATCCTATTTTTGAATGTGTTGAAACCTGTTAATGAGAGCCATGCTTTGTTAGTTAATGTCTTCAATCGGCGCTTTTACTTCAGATCCCACGTTTTGTTGTTTATAAAGGCTATCATGGCTTCAGAATGTTATGCATTTCATGAATGTAGGGCCGGAAAATCAATATAGAGGAAGTATGCCCATCTAGTCCATGTCTTTATCGTCGGCTTCTTTCACAAATAAGCAATCTTGTTTCTCATATTTTCATTTTTTTTATCTGAGGCCTATTAGATATTTTCGCATTATGTTGTCTCAAATATTGTTCACTGTGACTTGCCTTCTTCATTGACTTATATGCCAGATACATAGCTTTATTGAGTTCATCTTTCAAGTTCATATTTTCAGTGCTTTCAGTTTCCATGTTTTAATTCAATTGTTCATTGTCTAACCCAGGTATCCGTATTATTTCTTGAAAAGCTTTACTCCCGTTTGTTAATTCTGTTTCCATTTCTCTTTTCAACTTGGGTTAAATTGTAACGAATAATCGATCGCACTCTACCCAATTCCTCTCTTTATACCAGTAAATTACTGCAACGTTTGTAACTTCCCAATTCAGACTTAGTTTAGTATGTTTTAGGTCATTCTTTATCTGGCTAACGACACTCTGTTTGTCATTGTCAATAATTATATATCCTTAGTATTGTATTCCACTGGATTGGGAATCAGCTGAGGAATGTCGGAACGGTTTCGTAGTATTGCGCCAGATTTTAGTATTGGAGTCGCAATGAACATGATTATTTCCTCAGCGGCGGTCAGTGATTTATTCTACTGATAATCGGAGATATCAATGCCCATAGCACAAATGTACGATAACGTGGTCATCTCAGATTTGTAAAGTATGTCCCCCAATATTAGATACCTATTTACTCTTGTTTATCCTTAGAATGCAAATTCAAGATCTTCTTCCTATATTATATATTCCCAAGAAATGTTGAGAAGGAAGAAGCAACAATCACATTCTGACATGTTTAGTTTAAATCACTTTATCACACTGTACTGAATAGAAAAAAGACACATAGCAACTGAGATAAATGTAAACAAGCATGTTGTTTGTGCTTAATTTCATCCCAGTCAACATCATCTTCATCTTCTTCTTCGATTATATACTATCAAATAATTTCTCACTTGTTATTAGCATACACATGTGCTTCAGTTTGTTTTTAATTGACTCTATGTCAGTTTATGAGTATTATGATAGCTATATTAAGTTTTAGATGTCTTATTTTAAAGGCCATATATGTTCTTTTATCATCCAAGAGCATATGAAATTAGAGATACAGATATAAAAAAACATGTCTGTACAACACATCATAACGTGGTAAAATGTTTCTCAAAGAAGCTAGAATATGATTCTGTGGAAGGTAATCATTGCACATTGTTGACAATGCAAATTAATCAAGACTACAACCTTATTATTTCAGGGAATGGGATGTGCGGTAAATTTGCATATTTCTTTCTCTCATTATTTCCTAATAAATTTACGTTATCACCCATGCATCATAATAAACCCCCATCTATTATATATCATGTGATATTAGAACTTATCTAAATTTGTGTTGTTTCTCACAGAGGGCCAAGTAAAGCAAAATACACTTTCATTTGCCCGGACTGAAAGCCATTGTTTCCCCTATTTCTAAAGACTTGAAAATCTGTCGCTTTCAACACAATGGTTTTTGACTGCGCATGTACTCTAATAATTTTCTTCTCAAATTGCTAAATCCCTTACAAGACTACCTTCAGAGAATCCCCTATATTAAAAACTAGGTGGTCAATTTAAAGAGCACAGTACTTCATATCATAAAGTATTGTGAATACTAAACATTATGACATCTATTTCTGGAAACTGCTAAATCATTCACCTTTAGAGATATCTTTAAAATGCCCACTCCCATAATCACAAATAATGAACACAACATAACAAAGCTATACACTGAGACGTCAGCAACGTTACTGCCGTATTCAATACGTTTATTACTTAACAGGCTTGGAAATATCACTCGTTCCCATGCAAAAATCATATTTATCGTCATACACCACAACTGATCACTCCAATACAATCATCCACCAGTCTGATCTTTTATATAGAAACATGATTATATATCTGATACAGAATCAATGGAGCCGCCACTCTCCATCAAACTAACGCTAAAGCATAATCACTCATCGAAGTTTTAAATTATTGATTTAATATTAGAATGTTGAATTTAAAGTCAAATATAAGCTTTGACCATGTGCACAATCGTTGAAAGATCTAGGCCACGAAATCAGATCCAGCGTTACAGCCTGTCGAACACATAATACATTAGTACAACTGAAAATCAATCACAGTCACAAACAAGAAAACGCACACACACTCACACACACACATCTCTCTCTGTCTATATATATATATATATATATATATATATATATATATATATATATATATATATTCGTTATTATACCACAGCCTGCAATATCTGAGTAGATATCTTAGTAATGCCAGACTCATCTCTACATTTATTTTCCTTTTTCATAGGGAGGGATAGAGACTGTGATTCTTGACGTAAGTATATTTCGAAACAATGCAAATTAGAAAATGAGATAAAGACCTAGACCTGTTGAGAAATATAAAATATCTAATGAATTAAAACGAGGCGGGAAACATTATGTTGCGTTTGCCTTAGGTTTGGTTTACTTACATAAACAAAATAAAGTTTAAACATAGGAACAAATGTTAGATGTAATTAAAAATTGTCACACTTCTCCCTCTAGTTGCATTTTGTTTTACTTTTTCATACGTTTTTTAAGGACGTTTTTGCTTGAACCTACTACACGCAACACTAATACATTGTTGAAAATTTCAGACTATAGGTATCATAAGAGAGGATTCAGACTACAAGAAAATGTACTGCACATACGCACACGCTCACATATATATAGTTATATAATGTTTTTAAGTCTGAGTGTTGGAGTTTCTATGTATATGCGGTATTTATGTACATTCATATATATATATATATATATATATATATATATATATATATATATATATAGAGAGAGAGAGAGAGAGAGAGAGAGAGAGAGAGAGAGAGAGAGATTCATTTCTACACTGAGATTCTTATTTTACAGGCCGCTGCAGTACAGGTGGCAGATGCTGTGAGTACATTTGGAACAATGCACATAAATAAACGATACAAGTGTTAAAACAGTTATTAAATATAAAATATTTCTTGAATCAGAGAATAACTAAATAAAGTGTTGTTTCATGTTGTTTCGACACTGAAACATGATTTCCTCTCCTAATATCAGGTTATAACATATGTCTTCAAGAATTGTACCACCTGTGTTGAAATGATATAATTCAACCAGCAGGAGAATAAATCGCAGAATATATATATATATATATATATATATATATATATATATATATATATATATATATATATAATTTGCTTTTCACAGGTTGTAGAAAGAGCTACAAGACGGATGAGTACATTTAGAAACACTATGCACCGATAAATGGGATAGATTCTTAATCAGTTTATATATATATATATATATATATATATATATATATATATATATATATATATATATATATATATATATATGTATATATATATATAAAGTAGTTTACATAATTTACAAAGAAAGTGACGAAATTACATTTAAATCATTTTGAACAAGATAACGTCACACTGCTCTGCCCTAAACAACAATCATCAATCATTAGTAGAGTCAGGGGATAAATCGTTGACTCAATGAACTAGTCAATGTTTCAATGTAGGTCTCATTGTACATTATACTAATCTGTTTATATATGAAACTTCAGTTATTTTATTAATATCATTCTTTTTGTACCTTTTGCGGTACGGAAATGTTGTATATTTTGAAACGAAACCAAATTTGTTTTTTATGGTTTCTTTCAAACAAGCTTAATTTTAATCTTGAAACTTAAAGTTATAGCAATTGGCTGCAAATTACATAGAACGTTAACATGACGATTACGTGAAGTGTCGTTATGTCTAAATTACTTTGAACGTTAACATTACTATTACGTGGAGTGTAATTATGTCTACTTGCTATATAGTTACCTTTTGAATATAAATTTAAATATTTTTCTCTTAGGTAGTGAACGAAATATTTGATGATCCGTATGATAGGGTACGTTTGCATCTTTTTTAGATCTCCTTTGGTTATTAGCGACAGCAATGTAATGCAATATCCATTACCATGGATACATATATGCACAACAAAAGGGAAAAGCATAATTATAATAGGAATTAAATGGTAAAATTCGATTGTTGCTACTTTATGTCATTATTTATCACATTCCAGTTGGATTCATCTTGTAGGGCAGTTGATGCTTTAGCCTTTAAATGCATTAAGTTGAAATCAGCGAAAAGGATTTTCCTGTAAAAATCAGTTTTGGTAGCATGAGCACTAAAACGTACGTGAGTGACTGTTAAAAGGTTTCAAATGTAGACTCCATTGCATGAAATATATGTATTCTTATCAACACTGCCAAAATGAAACACATAGAAATGGATATGATTTTAATTCATTCTCAGCATGCATTTGGGTGTGTTCGATTAGTCTTGCTTCAAAATTGATGTATTATCATGATAACAGTGCTAAATGTACGAATCGTTCACTATTCCATTGTGAACGATAGTCATTAATTAATAACGGATTCACATTATTTAATGCTATTAGTTTGGTATTGTTTTTATTTGTTCATCTTTTCTGTCTTATGTTTTTATGTTTGCCCTACGTTTGATAGCATTTCTCTTTTCCTAATAAATAGCGCATTTCACCTGAAATAAACATTTCACATGTAATTCACAGTGTGATTTGAAGATAACGTGGTTTAAATTTGCATTCCAAGTTGAAATTTTCAGACTCAGTAGATTGTATAGATTTTCTGTTGTTTTCATTCGAGAGATATGATAGAAGACCACAGGGCCATGGTTGATAGAAGAACACTGGGATATCGTTGATGATCTTAGAGACTCTATACCCTGAACTATTCGTGGATAGTTTCCAATTTTTCTTCTAACACAATTTATTAATCTTATATCAAATGCTCTCTAATTGTTTTTATAATTCCAATTGTTACCTAATATAGTTTGGTATTATAAAAGCTCTTTGGTGAAAATATTTTAAACAAGTCATTAGTGACAAAAGTACGTATGGACTTCAAATCGCTGTATATGTTCAGAATTATATTCATAACATAATATGTAAATATATTCATGAAAATTAAATTTAAATTCATCGATCAAAGGTATGCTGGTGCTACCTTTCATAATGGATGATCATTTTGGTTTATTTGTTGTACGACGCTATTTAGTAAAAGATGTATCAGAAGAAGTGAAAACTTGAAACTATAGTTATACAAACAATGAAACTAAACATTATATAGACGGAGCGGCCCATGGAGAAAGACCCTTGCATCTCTACCATGAAATTCGGACCACGGTTTATAGATGACATGGAATTATTGGTTGTTAATATTAAACTGGGAGCATTATTTAATGCTCTAAAACTACCCGAGAGGAGGCAAAGTGACACAGCGATTAGAGTGCAAGCGATCACAGCGATTAGTGAGCCTGCGATCACAGCCATTAGTGTGCCATGATCAGATAGATGTATGCTGTTTTGTAGAAATGTAGTAAAGCATCATTCATTACAAAAATATATAGTTCAATCTTATATAGTCCCCAAATCATTTGATATTCCAACAGTTATGCGTTTTGAAATATAGATTTAATGTGTTACGTTTCTTCGCTTTTCTCCATGATTGCATGAAACGTATATTTGCCTTTGGTAATTGACCGTAGCCTAAAATAAAGTTGATGGTGTGCGTGACTAAACGCATTGATTTTTGTAAACACAATAATGTTTTTCGTAATGTGAGTCAAGGACATTGGTATTCCTCCATAAAAACTGGGTTTACCTGTTGTGCCCCTTTTGCCTATTATAATTGTAATAATAATCTTTATCTTGCTGTCAATTTAGATTCTTCTAGTACTGATATTTTATTTCTCGTCCTAGATCTATTGTTGAGCCGTAATTTCTTATGTAAAAGGAATACGATTTTCTGAAACAAGTTTCAGAATTCTTTGGTTTGTAAATTTAAATTGACTTTGTTTTAATATTGCATAAGTACCAGGAGTTTGAACTTATTTGTGAAATCATCAACCTTTCACAATGTCATCTAAATTGGCAAAAGTCTTTTTGCATCAGTCGCAGAAACGGCTAGAGTCCTTAGAAAGGGTTGGGATGCTATATTTATGACAAACAACATAGTCTCTCTAACGCGAGGGCTACTATAACGAAGCAAGAAACAAATATTATTTTTCTTCAATATTTCAAAGCATATTTTGTACAAAATTGCTATGGGTTTGACAAGTAAGATTATATTGTACTCTGACATGAAATTAATGGAATTGAAAATGAAACATGTTATGGAAATAGATCTAAGAAAACTTAAGATTTAGGAAGAAAAGAAGAGAGGTACATACAACTGGAAGAATAGAAAGAAGATAGATAATGCGGTTGCAGAAAGAGGAAAGACAGAAGCAAATACATTTACGGAAAGGAGAAAGACAAAAGCAGCTGTAGAAAGACTAAACGCGAAATAAATGCAAATGCAATTGCAGGAAGTTAAAAAGAAAAATAAATGCAGTTGCAGAAAGATAAAATCAATTGCAGAAAGAGAAAAAGTAGAGAAAAATAACAGATGATCGGCATTTGTAAATGCAAATGCAAAGAAAATACAGATAAATACAGAAGCAGACAGAAGGAGAAAAGGAATTCCAATTTAGATTACAGGAATTAGAGCTGAAAGGTGGAAAAAAACTCCCCACTTTAAAAACTTTTATTACCAAACAAATAGTCTTGTTCTTATTGTTCTCTTCTTGTTTTTATTACCGAGAAATGTATTGCTGTTTGTTTTGGTTGGTATCTATTAAATGTGGTTTAATATGTGTGATATGTCTATAAATGAAATACATGCTTTCAAACAATAATTATTCTTTCAAATATGCAACTCCTTATTGATTATGACTTCACCTTGAGGAAGATTATGAATGCGTCTTTATTAGATAAACCAAGAGTTAATAGTGAGAGAAACAACGACTGTCCGTATATGTATCAAAAGTGTGTTTGGGCAGACGGTTCGGGTAGTGGATTATTGCATTCATATCGCACGAATTTGCTGACTATATGGGACCTACACAAACTCCTCCACAGCACCCCAAACCATAACCAATTCCAGTCTGGCAGATATAAAGTAGACCTATTCAAACGATATGAAAGCAAACAGATGGATATATTTCTGAATCCAACTGAATAATGTTATAAAAGCCTTGTATGTTGTTAAAAGTGCCTTTAAAGCAACGGAAAAAACCCACACCATTTATAATAAAGGAATATATCATTTCACATAATGCAGTAAATTCAGTTTTACTTCCCTTGAAGCACTGCCATGACATCGTTCGGGTCAAGGTCGACAATGAATTACTTTAAATGTAAAATAAAAATGTTTCGTTATCTATCCTTGCGACAGGAACGTAGTCAATTGTTTGGTCCAGTAGCAAACAAGGCGATTTAAACACAAGCAATTGGTCATCGCGGAAGAGGCTCCGTTTCACGACTACACTAGTGCACCCTATGTCTCGTAAAACGGCAACTTTTTGTCCGTTGACAGTGCCATAAAACACTCTCGGGTTATCGTGGTACACAACAAACGAGACTCAAGTATATATATATATATATATATATATATATATATATATATATATATATATATATATATATATATATATATATATATATATATATATATATATATATATATATATATATATATATATATATATATACATATATATGTATATATATATATACACTTATTACATATACACTTATTACGACAATATTTAAATAGCAGCACTGTTTGATCTCTTTGACAACGTGATGGTAAAGAGCCTTATAGAAGCCAAATCAATCTGAGTTGATTGAACTACCTTTGTCATACGACTGCTTTGCTAGAATTTAAAAGCTTTATTTTATAAGGTTATATCTTGAAAGAAAGTGAACAAAGGAAATGAGAAGAAAGCATATTTTTCGGTGTAGTATACTCTCTTTTTTTTCTGAATGTAAATTGCTGTACTTACCTGTTCAAGTGTGTGGCAGTTAGAAGAGCGTGCTGTGAAGTGGGCATGTGCCTGCTTTTTAAAATCAAGTCACTCATGGTATCGTAAAATTATATGATTATGCATTTATTAGAACTTGCAAGATTTCTAACGATATCAGACCGAGTACCTTCGTCAACCATTCGCTGAAATAATTTACCTGCAACCCTTGATCTGCAACATAAATCTCAAAATACATCAATTTGAATATATATGTTCATTTACAGGACGAAATATTAGGACCGGAAGAAATGTGGGACGGGGTCGGAGGACAGAGAGGATGGGGAATGAATCGGAAAATTGTAACGTAGAATGGGCTGATAGACTTATTCGTCGAGTGCAAACGTTGTTGCCAGCATTTCTACTAACATGGTAGTTTGTTTCTACGTAGAAGCATGCTTTTTCCCTTTTGTTTTTCTGGTGCCGATTCTATTTTAAATGGTATACATTATCCACGACATTTCAAACTGAAACAAGTCAGTTGTATCATAATACCTGCTAAACTATCTGAATCGGAAATTAGAAGATTGAAAGTTTTGATTTCATTGAGAAACTTTATACAGGTTTCCCAAGATGGATATTAAAATATAAAAATAGTAATGTTGCAAAGACTAGTGGTTGATGCTGCGAAATAAAATTGCAGAGTAACTGTAGCATAGCTGAAATAATAAAATCCTCATCCCTTTGGTCGTCCTTCTATTGCTTTCAAACTCACCTGTCCGGTTTTTAGCTGGTCTGTCTTCTCCTTGGCAAGATCATTTTTGCGTGTGTACAAAAAAAAAATGATTGTCCGGTATTTATGATTTCGTCCGTGACCACCTTACCTCACTTCCCTGCGCGCTAAGTAAACATATAAGCCTTGTGGTTATAATAGGTCTTGCCAAGTTCACTCAGTGTCGACGATGAAGGTCCAAAAGGGTTTTAGCACGCCAAGACCTCTTTCGCCGTGGCGTCAGACCCCATACCAGCCCCTTCCTTCCGTTGGTACGATACTGGATTATCTCGCTACAAACGTATGAGAAGCGGATGCACTACCAGCTGAGCTGATGTCTGAGCTTTCCTACTTATTAGCTATCTAGACTTGGTAATAATCTTGTTGGGAAGAGACCATGTTCCATTTTCATCTGCAGTTGCATGATGCTGTCTGGTCTGAAAATTTAAAATGTAGTGACGCATGGTATAGCCTACTTCTATCCCCTTTGCTATTTGGTATTTGGCGGCATATTAAGAGACGAAAGGATATTATTAGACAATTCAAATAATCACCAACAATAATAGATATGTTACGAGTATATGGTCTTAAAATAAGTAACAAAAACGAAAGCGAAAATGATAAAGATGAACTTAAGGTTTTATGAATTTATATTAAAAAAATAACCCAAGAATTAAAAATAGAAGTAATAGTGAAAAAGGTTCTAAGTGAATCTTAGTTTAAATCCAAATGAAATTCAAGACGGAAGGTGATGACGTCTGCTGTAGTCAGTGAAGTACCGATTTTTCAGTTTTCTCTTGTTAAATCACAGAAAATACTATTCCAGTTGAGAATTATGTATAAATTCCAGTGAAAGTCTTTATCAAAGAATCAATTTAGAGCATCTTTTTATTTCCAATCGAATGAAACACTTGAATTCAAAACAATTTGTAGAAAATAAAAATTCAACTCAAGCTGGTCACAGCATAATACAGCATAAACTATCAAGTTCCTTAAGCCTGACTAACAAACTTCTATCAGAAACAACAGTTAAACGCTAATAGGACGCAAAACATATTCCCGGATGACGATCAGTCTTCTAGAAAAAGTTTGTAACAATTGATAAGCCAGATATGGTATTGACTTGACTTCAGAGAGAATAACTAGAATAAAAAATAAAGTTGTTTACCAAAACTATCACTGATTTTCAACCAAAACAAGGTCAGGAACTAAATTTCTTGACAATGTCAAATCCAGTAAAAAATTTTACATTACAATAGCATGTAATGGAATAAAATAAATAAAACTAACAGAGACATTTAATTCAAATATACAAAACATATCAGTCAACTAAACACCGGCGGTGTTAGACAGTTCCAACAAATATCAACAATGTAATACAATTCAAACACAACAAAATAATTTCATAATTCAAATAAATTTTCCTTATTAATGATACTTGTTTTACAAAGGCAATGCGAAATCTAATAACGTGGCAAACCAGAACACTTTTCTAGTTTTTAGCATTGTAAAAAGTTTTTCTTTAGAAAAAGATTAAAAGATTTTAATTTATTTAAAATTGATAAACAAAATAGACAAGATATAGCGCATGATGGTAAAATCAAGTAGTTTAGATAAGGAGGAAATATTATAAATTAGAGAAACAATGTGTGGGTAGGTGTCCTTGCAGATCATACAAATGAAGTTAGGCGTTATATAGTGGAATATAAACAAAATAATGCCATTTGGAGTAAATGTTCCTGAAAATTCTCATTAACGTGTCTTATGTCTACATGTTTATGATTGCCGCTTTGCAAACGGGTCCGTTTAAGCTATATTGTTAATGAATATTTAAAATTACATACAATGAAAGCTCAAGGTTGTGCTTGGTCTTATAACCCTTTGTGGTTCTTCATTGGTGGCTTGTTGTATCAATAAATACTATTTTGTTTGCTCAGGATTATTAATGTAGATCTGTTCAAATCAGTCAGGTTACATTTGTGCGGCCTGCAGTATAGTCTTGTCTGTTGATAGGTCCGTTGAGATTGCAGTATTAATTAGAGAACAGGAGTTCTTATTTTCCAATACAAATGTAGTAACCTTTTAATTATATATTCACTTTCTTTTCTACTTAAGGCTTAATTATAAAAAAATGTGTACAAGAAAGAAAGTAGTTTAGTTTATGCTGCATTCCATCATAAATGCACAGCCGTCGATTAATCAATACACAGTAACACATAGCACTGCCCAGTAACCTTTGAATTTCAACGCACGCCCGACCTTCGTTTAAAAAAGATTTGTGGTTTTGGTATACTTAAAATTGAAATGGTCCATCCTGGTCTCGAATGGATGGATTCTTTTGGTGTCGATTCTACTGAATTCTGCTGTTTATGGACTGCATTTATTAGCTGTGTCAATTCCATACACAGAATATGTGATTTGAGAAAGGAAACACGCGTCAGGACGCAGCTGCATGTGTTTGTCTGTTATGTCGTTGCATGTTTGGAATCACAATGTGGGAAACGTGAACTCTTTCAAGAGAAATTATCAAAATGACTCTAAGGAATATAACGCTCATTTCGTTTTAAGTGCAGTATGGAGAATTTATTGCTGTTGGAATTACGATCTAAATGGCAGTACAATTTAGTGGTGTGTAATCATGCGTTCAAACCAATGATATAGCTCGGATTTGTAGTAATATCTAAGAAAGTACATTTTGAGGAAATTCAGGATGCAACATGTAAGTATATTTTTCTAATCTTATTGCCAGGTAAAAAAGAAATGTTTATGCCTTATCACTTGCATACACTTTGTAGGGACCCCAGATATGTTATAACCTCTATGGCGTCTATCGCTAGTCTAAATCCGAAATATTGTAGCGTAGAAAATTGCAAATGCAAATGGTGTGTGACAGTACATTCAGCCAGCGAAAATAAGAATTCTTCGTTGTCTTGTCTTATTGGATCTGAGGCGCTTATTTTCCTACCAAAAAGTTATTATTTTTCCTCGAATTCAGTATTGAATTATACAGTGATACGTTTGTGATAAATATGCGATAGCCCTTGCCTTCAGTATGCTTCTCGATGCTACGTGTGTGTAGCCCAGAGAGCCCTAGTCATAGTCTGAACCATTCCATTTACGAAAGCTTACGAACATTTCTACTAAATAACTATTTAAATGATCCGAATGGTATTTTCAGTTACTACTTTTGTGACATTTGTAGTGGACATTGCAAATATCACGTTTATTTGTTTTATTCTTTGAAAGTTTCTTTTCTGTGACTCAATAAACTAGTCCACATTTTTCAAATAGGAGAAACAGCTTCTTTAGTTCATTCACAAACAAATTTAATGGACTAAAACATATGTCTATTACATGAGTGTACATGCTTTATTTTCAAAGTAGTTCCTAATACCCAATACTAGTTTGAGACTCACATGTCGTACAATATTAAGGTGTTCAGTAGCAGAAAACACTGAACGATTCTGAAAATGTAAATTTAACTGATAAAAAAGATGAGTAACATTTTCATTATGTTTTTTTCATATTCTACCTAAGGCTTAATTATATTTATAGGTTACTGCATTTGCATGGGAGAATGGAATTCTGCACGACCTTGGGAGTGCAGTATATCCTTCCGACAAAACGAGTTCATATTTGCTCATACAAATGCAGTAACCTTTTGATTATATACTCATTATTTTATCCTACCAATGGCTTAATTATATAAACAAAATATACTACAAGAAACAACGTAAATGAACGAATGCCGTATTCCAGACTAAATACACAAGCGCTGATTTTTCATTATACAATGACATCATTATTAATGCGCACATAACTCCGCTTAATCGCGCGCTCGTCATAACTTTCGAAAGAAAATGGCGTGTCTAGTTCAAATTGAAATTTACAGTCACACTGTCAATGAATGCTCATTGCAACAACATTTCCATTTGATCTGGAATGAATATATTTTGGTATTTTGTTTCGATTCGACGAAAGTTTGTGATTTTGGGCTGGATTCATCTGTGCAAATTATACATGAAATACATCTGACTGAAGTGGCGCGGGAGAAGCGTGTTTACGTCTTCAAATGTGTTTATGTTTCTGTCATTGAATGTTTGAAATAATAATGTGGAGGAAAATATGAAGTCTTTCAATCGCAATTATCAAAAAGACGTTATGGAATTTAATGCTTATTTCATTTTGTGTTCAGTAAAGAGGATGCAATTGCACTTATCATCAAAATTACAGCACAGTTTCGAAATATGTAATCCAGATTGAAAACTTATGACATGGCTCATATATTTCGGATTTGCAGAATTAAGAACATGCATTTTGAGGAAATTCAGGATGTAAAACTCTGTATATTTTATTTTGCCATTCTTATCAACAACTAAAGAAGACAATATATGCCTTGTCACTTGTACGTTATTTGTAAGGACCTTATCTTCCGTCTGTTATATATTGGAGCTAGCCTAAATCCGTAACATTGCATTACCGCGGAATCTGCCAAAACATTATTTTTTTGCAGTCCACAAAACATATTTTAATTGATTCAGAAACAAATTTAACCAACCACAACGTAGAGAGCCTCCTACGCTAGCGTACATGATTTGTTTACAAACCAAAAATGCTGGCGACTGCGTCCATTGTTTGTTTACAATATAAAGTAGTTCCTTTATGCACGTGAATGCTATATGTGTTTCTGTCGCGCGAGTTCAGTATCGGGGAATACTGAACGATTCTGACAATGCAAAGTTAACGGGGAAATAAATCAGAATATAATAAAAACAAAATACACCACAAGAAACAACGTGAATGAATGTATGCCATATTCCAAACTAAATACACAAGCACTTATTTATCATTACACAACAACTTTATTACTGCGCACATAACTCCACCCAGATAAATTTTGACTTAGTCGCGCGCTCGACATAACTTTCAAAAGAAAATGGCGTCTGTGGTTAAAGTTATAATTTGGTGCGATATTGTGAATGAGTACGAATTGCAAAAATTTTTTAATTTGATCTGGAATGAATGGATTATAGTATTTTTTCGATTCTGCGAAAGTTCGTGATTATGAACTGGATTTGTATGTGACCATTCGACATGAAATACATGGGATTGAAGAAGATAGGGAAAAGCGTGTTGACATCTGCAAATGTGTTTCTGTTTCTGTCATTAAATGTTTCAAATCGTAATGTGGGATAAATATGAAGTCTTTCAATTGCAATTATCAACAAAGACGCTATGGCATTTAATGCTTATTTCATTTTGAGTGCAGTAGGGAAGATGTAATTGCACTTATCGAAATTAACAGTACAATTTCGAAATGTGTAATCTAGATTGAGAACCAAGGAAATGGCTCGTATGATTCGGATTTGCATAACTAAGACAGTATATATTGAGGAAATTCAGGATGTAAAACTCTAAGTATATTTATTTTTTTTGACATTCTTATCACCAGCTAAAGAAGACAGAATATGACTTGTCACTTGTACGTTATTTGTAAGCATTTTCTGTGTTTTTTGCATACTGTAGCTAGCTAATCCGAAATATTGTATCAACGCGGAATAATTCGAAGCATCTGGTATGTAGCAGTCCACAAAAATTCTGATTTAAGTCATTCAGAAACAACCTTAAACAACCACAACGTAAAGCGCTCTTACGCGAGTGTACATGTTTAGATTACAAATAAAACGTGTTAGCGTCTGCGTCCATTGTTTGTTTATGGCAGGAAGTAGTTTCTTTATGCACGTGAATGCCATATGTGTATTGGCGCGCGGGTTCAATATCGGATAATACTGCACGATTCTGACAATGTAAAGTTAACGGGGAAAACAATGAGCATATACTAAAATAAGATACCCAATGTAGTATTACTGTACCAAGGGACTTGTTCATTCTATCTGATGCCTCATGTATTTATATGGTACAAAGCGTATTCTTCACCCTCTGTGATACCCAGCTATTATATTATAGTACAAAGGGACTCGTTTATCCTCTATGATACACCATACAATATTACGTTACAACCGAACGTCTTTATGCTATATTATACCCTGCGACAGATAACATATACTACAGTGTACAAGTTCACACATATTTGTGTATTTGCAATTAGATGTAAATTTAAACACAATTTAAATTTTTGCGGTGTTCAAAATTTGCACCAACTTGTCATGTAGAGCAAAGATAAATTGGCCGGTCCAAGTATGCAAATTTCAGCATTTATACACATATCAAACTTAAAAGATGTGATCAAATTATTTACGGTCCTTAATTCTTAGCAAAGAAATTACGTGGTCATATATCATCTTAAGCAAATGGTCTAATTTCAGATTAGATGACTACATATTTGTACATTTCTATTTTAAAGAATTTATTTGTTAGGTTTATATGATAAATGTGTTTGTACATTTATACCTTCCTTATATTATTATTAGTTGTTTTATATTAATGAATACGCCTAATGAATAATATGCCTTTATGTCTATCCTACGAAGTTTCCTGTCCTGACAACGTAATGGCATGGACGCTGCGCTGGTTCGGCGGTATTTAAAATTTAAACATGATTTATTTTACACCGATTTGTTCTCATAACTTAGAATAAGCCAGTGCAATGGCTTAGATATTGGTGTACTGCGATCTTATGAAGTGCATGCAACCGGATAATCCGCAAGAGACAATAGCATAAGCAAAGCCAGCTCGATAGCTTGGATATTGTGGCATTGAGACCGTTTGACGTTCAACGAACCGGAGATTCTGCAAGAACCATAACTTATATAAAACATCTTCGACAGCTCAGATATTCATATTGGAAACCCGAGAATACGCAATAAATCGTAATTTATACGAAGCATATTCGACATATCACATGTTCATGTTGAAAACCCGAGAATAAGTAGTGAACCATAATGTATACGAATCATATTCGACAGCTCAGACGTTCATGTTAGACACCAGAGAATGCGCAGTGAACATAATTTGTACTATGCATATTCGACAGCTAAGATGTTCATATTGGAAACCCGAGAATATGTAGTGAATCGTAATTGATACGAAGCATATTCGACATCTCAGATGTTCATGTTGAAAACCCGAAAATAAGCAGTGAACCATAATTTACACGAAGCATATTCGACAGTTCATATGTTCATGTGGAAACCTGAGAATGCGCAGTGAACCATAAACTATACGAAGCATATTCGACATCTCAGATGTTCTAGGTCACACGTTAGATTTATACTAAATATGAAGAATGCGTTTATAGTTATTGATTTAAACACAGATCATTTCTTGTTTGTCGTTTGAATTAACAGTAGATACAATGTTTCATCTGACAAACACTCGATTCACGAAGCTAGTGAAAACATGCATAATGACGACACAATGCAATCAAAATAGAGATAAGGCAAACACAATTCGAAACGTTCAACGTTTTTAAATGGCAGCTGTTTTCATGATCAGGATTATTGATTGTATATCTATACCATATTTCTATCAATTCTATTATTCTTCGCCTCTTGAGTTATACGTATTTCATGCTTCATAGTTTTTGTGGTGAGTGCTCTTGTTTTGTCTGTGTATTTGTGTGGCACAGAAGTGGTCTTTGGGTTATTTAAGTAAAGATATTTGACGCATGCATCACATCGAAGTTCATTTTCTCGAACGTATTCTTATAGTTTGTCCATAGACTAATACTCCTTTTCACATATAATTTTTTTCGTTACCAAATAGCTGTGTATGAGATGCGTGTCAGATTGGCATAACTATATATGAATACAGTTGTTGCACTGTAATCCATTCCATCACCATTTATGGAGAGTTTCGGCACCAACACACAATACTCTCCAATGTTGAGTCGACTTAGTTAATGCCACTCCGCCAGAGCCTCATTAGCTTTTCTATTGCTCATCTTTCGTACGCTAAAATAAATGTGAGGCTAACTCGGCCCCTTTGCCAACCGTAGTGACTACCTTACTGAGGTCAGCCTCTGTGACCCCGACGATTCCCATGCATTCACGTACTTCGAGGACAATATTTCCGGGATGGAAACTACAGTCACGTTGATCTTCATCAAAACAATTTGATTGCTATTTCACAAGATTTATTTAAGTAATGTCGTGGTTGCTTAAGTTCTAGACCCTGCAATTCGAAAAGAAAGTAATTAGGTCATTAATCAACTTCCAAGCTAACATCGTTCAGTCCAGCCTGCTAATAGCGTCATCTCCATTCCAGGAACAGAACATATATTTTCAACAAACAGCTGAAGTTTCCACCTTTGTTCAGAAACAAAAATGTGTGTTTGTATCCAAGTTATAGACTTCAATTATTCCATTCAAAAACATAACAATGAACACTATATAGTATTAAGGGACTGTCAGAATAAGAATACAAAATAAGAAGGTGAATTGTATCTTTTTTATTTTGCTATGCGTATTCACAAAATACTGTAATTCACATCCATACTTTATGTGTAGTTCATTGCAATCGTGACAAATGTGTTCAAGACTTTTTTTTGTCACTGTCCATGTTGTACCTTGATTCCAGAAGGACACAAAAAGAACCATTTAGCTGTTAACGACGGTTGACTTGAGGTCTTTGAAAATAGTTTTCTACATGTGTTGTTGGTTGCGTTAAACCCTTGTTTGATATATGTCTAGGAAAAAAGTTCATATAATAGTTGTCTTTACTGGAAGTAACAGCCACATTAATAGATTGGTTTGAATAATTTTCTTATTAATTGGTTTACTAAGTTATATTGTGATAATCTCGAGCTAGTTGATGCCTTCCTTGGTCCAAAAAGTTATGTACTTTCCCTCAATTTCCTTATCCATGCAATAGATATTACAAGTCTCCGTGCCAATGTCATATCGTGAATGAAATAATCTTGCATCATATTTGTCGAGCAACACCCTTGTTCGGTAGACCATTGAATCCTACAATATCAGGTTAAGCATAATTTGTTCTATCTTTACTGCAGCTACGTCCTTACTTTATGATTCATGTCTAGACATTATGATAATTAGGCAGGTGTTCCTGATTCAAAAGGATGTAAAACGTTTCAAACTATTTCATTTATTTTTCTCCCTTGGCTTAAAATACATAAAACCTACAAATTCGATCGACTAATCGCAAGTTTTATTGCTAAATAAAAAGCCATGTTGTTTTGTTAATCTCTTTTGTTACTATTACAGATATATGTGTTGCTGCTTATGTTGTTGGTGTCCGTAAGATGTGATTTATTATGTGTGATTTGTCGGTAAATTAAATACATGGTTACAAACTCTAATTATTCTTTCAAATATGCAACACTATGTTGATTAGTGACTTCAGCTTAAGGAACATTATGAATGAGTCTTTATTAGATAAACCAAGATTTAATAGAGAGAGAGAGAAACAACGACTGTCCGTATATGCAAGTAAAGTCTGTTTGCGAGGACGTTTCGGGTAGTGGCTTGTTGCATTGATATCGCACGGATTTGCTAATGATATGGAATCTATACAAACTCCTCCATGGCACACCAAACCATAAACAAATCCAATCTAGCAAATATAAAGTAGACCTCTTCAAACGATATGAAAGCAAACAGATGGATATATTTAGGAATCCAAATGAATAATGTTATAAAAGCCTTGTGTGTTGTTAAAAGTGCCTTTAAACAACTAAACAAAAACGCACCATTTATAATAAGGGAATGGATCATTTCACGTGATGCATTAAGTTCAGTTTAATATCACTTGAAGCACTGCCTTACATCATTCGAGTCAAGGTCAAGAATGGATTACTTTAAATGTCAAAAAATATGTTTCGATATCTATCCTTGTGACAGGAACATGGTCGATTGTTTGGTCCAGTAGCAAACAAGGCGATTTAAACCCAAGCAATTGGTTATCGCGGACGAGGCTACGTTTCTCGACTACACTAGTACACCCCATGTCTCGTAAAACGGTCACTTCTTGTCGGTTGAGAGTGCCATAAATCACTATCGGGTATCGTTGTACACAAAAAGCGAAACCCGGGCATATGTATTTAATAAAGAAAAGGATTTTGAGGATGCAATTTTTGCATTTCAGGAATGGCATAATGTGTGTTTTTGGATAGATCTGCTTGCTATAAGAAGAATTGTGCTTCTGTTCGTTGTTTGGCTCAATCTGATTGTTGAATACTTTTCCAGGCTCTTTTCCATTCTGCTTTGTCGTTATTGTCGGTAAACGTTCATCCAGCCACGATTGCACGAGCTAAAAACATCTTTCACCAATATCATTTTTTGCGTCCGGTCCGATGGGGAAGAGATGCGTAGATCATGAACAGTATCGCTTTTCTATCGGTGATGTGAAAATTGTCTCCGGAACGTCGGACGTGTTGAATCTTATTGATGACTTTAAAAGGTGTCAAGTCTACTGGACTGCTAAACTCGATCCAAACGGGGCACTTCAAACTGTCGAGATGAATGGAAAGTATCAAGGAATCGTCCTCTTTCGCTTGACATTGCCGTTAACAAAAAATCCCACACCTCAGTGATGAACCCCTCTGCTTTCTCCAACGGTACTCGGACTTTAAATCTTTAAACTTCAATATGTACGTTTAGGCCGTGGTTCTAAATTTTCCAGAGAAGCGCTTTTCCGTCTCTCGAATGTGGCAGTAATTTTCCGAGTACACCAGTGGACTTAGGATGGGTGTAGAATCTCTGAGCGTGGATTCGTGCTCATTCATATCATGTTCAAAATCGCTGGCATGATTTTAAACCTAGACTTAACCTACTAGGTGAAGCGATAAACTACGTTTCTGCCTTTTACTTTCTTCTCCTTTCTTCACTTTCGCCTTGACAGTAAAATGAAAAATGACTACATTTTGAACGCTCTGGGTCCCTATATCCATGTCAGAGTAGTGTCTTCCTGACATAAACGGTCAATCTATTCAATTCCAGTATTCATTTCACTCAGAACGATGGAAGAGCCCACACAGAGTGAACTCCTGATCCGAGCGTTGCGATGTGACATACGAAAGTTTTCTTCAGACAAGCCGACGGACTACTCCCCCTCCTTTCGAAATATAAGCTAAGATAATTGCTATGTCTGTAAGAAGAAAGGGCATTGCGCATTGGGCCCCAGAATGTCCAGACCGTAAAAAAAACAGGACTGGTGTCAGAAGTGACAAAGGTCAAGATACCCGTCATCATTGTCAAGAGAACAGACACTGGTCTTCAGAATGCCATTAAAAGCAACAGGAGAATAAGGAAGAGAGTGGTTTGGAAGAGGAAGCAGAGGAACCCATACACGTCCAAAAAGGGGAAAAGAGAAGTAAAACAGACGAGACGAAAATGAGGAAGACGAGGATATAAACCAGTGAACGTAAATAAATGAGAGAGAGAAAGAAAGAGAGAGAGAGAGAGCTAGAGAAAGAGAGAGAGAGAGAGAGAGAGAGAGAGAGAGAGAGAGAGATAGCGAGATAAAAGAAGTTTATGAACTTTTTAAAGTGTTAAATTTGGAATAGGATTGTAAACTTGTATAAGAATAGACCAGACAGAAAACGTAAGTGTCTCTCTGTTTCGATTGTTTTGGAAGAAGGACCTACACTCACGCATTCACACATGTACATTATTGGGCAAGTTGCTGGCCCTGAAAAGGACCGCTGGGTGTTTTAAAAAAGGTAAACTCATGAACGGACCTTCTTCTTGACTTGTTCCTTTCAATTATTTAGTAGAAATCACAAGGTGGTATCTCCGATATAGCAACAAGGTTGGGTGCTTTGGCTTTGGAAGGTGTTTCTCTCTTGGGTCGCAATTAGAAGTCTGATATATTTGTTTTAAAGTCATTAACTCTACCAATATATCTACGAGTACCGTCACCGTTTGACGTTCACATTCCTTATTCTTTATTAGACATTAATTCTTCTCTGTTGCTTCTCTCTGCCGTTTCATTCTTGCCTCTTATCTTTCTTGCTGTTGCTGTTGAAGGTGAAAAGCTTGTTATGCTTCTTTCTGCTGTTATAAGAAAATTCTAAATTCTTCTTTCAGTTACGACGTGTGAGGCAGAAAGAGAAGTTGGCGACGGTACTCGTACCGGAACAAATTCTCCTAAATTGACTAAATCAAAATTAAAATCGGCCTCTTATGGAAGTAAGACTATGTCGACTTTGGTAGCCGCTGCATTAACATCTTATCTCGTTTCACTACCGGTGCTCCCAAATTCATCTTCTTAGTTTCCGTCATGTTTGAAAACTTTCTCGCTTTGATTCACTGCGTTGCCGTATCTATATAGGGACAGTGACGTCAAAGTCAGCTCTCTTTGGATTGGAAGACAGACTCCACACTGTAACTGCAGCTTGTAACACGGGTTAGTATTGATGAGAAAACACAATACGTTTCGATCCGCTCTTCCACTATAGAAAAAACTCAATTCATATCGTTCCTATCACCTGCCCTCTGCATAATGTTAAATCGTCTACTCTGTTATTGTCGATGCTGTTCCCTACGTTCTTACCTACTTATGTAAAATCATCGTGGACAATCCTCCAGATCACCGATACGAGCATCAGGAAAAGAATTTATGTGCAGATACAAGGCTGTTTGAAGAAAGATATCATCTACGGTCCAGAAGCCAGAAGAAGTTCGAGGAAGAGAAGAAAACATATGCCTTGTCCTCTATGTTAACAGAATGATGTTAGCGTAAACCAAATTTCCTATTTAGTGCGACTCGTATGTCTCGAGGATATTTGTTTTCTTGCCTAAATTTGTTTTTAGCCGGTTGTATAGTTATTTGTGTGATAAATTGATGTTCATAAATATATATATCTACGTGCTATATACGTATATGTCTCTACTGTATTTGTATCTACCTAGGGTAGCGCGTATTCAGGTCATCCACTTGCAACATAGTTGCCAGTATTCCGGCCAATTGAGATCAGTCCCACATCATTCTCCATTACCGTGACGTCATCTCACCTGTTCCATTCTTATTGTCCCTATACAACAACTCAAATTTCCCTTGTTACTATACAGGCCCATTATTCCTATGATAAATCTCCCTTGTCGCTAGAAATGTCCAGGGTGATCTGAAAATTCTTGTCGCTAGATGTGCCCAAGTGGAGTCTATAATATGTATTCCTATTATCGCTAATGTGCCCCACTATACTACTTGTATTTAAAACAATTCCTGAGAAATTGTGTGTGTGTGAACGATACAAAGTTGTGTACATCTAATCTTCGGTAAATTTGAATAGTCATGTATGTTTCACGAATATATGGGCGGTGTTTAGCACATTATAGTTAATTGTGAAAACGAAAAGCTGCATTGACACTTACCTTCAAAGATTTTAAGATAAGCCAATGGTTTTTATTTATATAGTTGTCAACAGTATGCGTAACGTGCCTATCTGGTCTTGTTTGGAATCGCTTCGATTGAAGAGCATAGTTTCAACTTTTGAATTTTTGTAAACTTCTCAGCCTTTTTTGTGCATTATTCCGAGTTTTCTCTAAACTAAGGACATGAAGTCATCTTTCTCCGCTTTCATATGCTAGTTAAAAGTTCTACTTCAAATATACTTTGAAGTTACTCGATGCTTCTTGTAAACAAATTAGTATATAATCTCTATTAGGTTATAAAACAATTAGCCATTACTAACACGTATGTAACTATACTGATGAGGATGATGATATATATATATATATATATATATATATATATATATATATATATATATATATATATATATAAACACAAAAGATGTGTGTGTGTATATGTGCAGATGTATGTGTATATATATGTAGAGGTAGGTGTGTGTATGGTAATATGTAGGTCTATAAATATGCATGTACGTATATATGTATGTTGTATGCATGTGTGTATGTGTATGCGTGTGTGTGTAAATACATGTATGCACATGTATATGTGGATGTGTGTGTTCATGTACATGTGGATATGCATAAATTTATATATATGAATGTGTGTATATGTATATGTAGAAATGCATATATATATATTATATATGGGGTGTGGTTGTGTGTGTACATCTATGTATAAGTATATAATTGTATGTTTGTTTGTCTATATATGTGTGTGTATGTGTGCATATGTAAGAGTATATTGCATTATGATATGTTTATTACATTATATTATGTTAGGTTACGTTAATTTCATTACGTTACATTACATTACATTACATTACAATACAATACATTACATTACATTATATTATATTATATTATATTATATTATATTATATTATATTATATTATATTATATTATATTATATTATATTATATTATATTATATTATATCGATTTATTCGCACTACCTAAAGTAGGTACTTTCAGTGACACATTTGTTGAAGTACTACGATTTTGTATTGTGTAGGAAACCGGATAATAAACAGCAGTGCACTAAATTTCGATATCATTCTTAAAGACGTATTCATTTCAATTAACCACTACATCTTTAAAATTTCTAAACATGAAACTTTGTGAGATAGGAGTTCTTTCAAGGTAGTTCTCAAATTCTCACTCACACCCTTTCTTTCAGGAGAGAGAGAGAGAGAGAGAGAGAGACTGGTTGTTCGAATAAGTCTGTATTTTATCTTAGTCTTTTCATTTCCGTTAATTCTAGCGTGGCCTATTTTGAATTTACTGTAATTGTAACATATACTTCAATCTTTAGGGTTTGTTTGTTGTGAAGGCGAACAATTCTCTAATCAACACTCGGGTTATGCGGGTCATTGGCTCATATGAGTATATTACAGGTTGCTTTAGTCAAGTTATTTCAATACCGTGAGTCTCATATTTACGTCTGTTAAAAAATTATTGCAAAGGTCATTTCAGACTTTAATTAAATAAAGCTTTCAAAGTCAGTAGTATTTGCCGGTGCATACCAAGGAATAAGTTATATATATAAACAAATTCATTGAGTTTTTTTAATTCCTGTTGAATTTATCCATTTTGTTTAGGTACCTTGAACATGCTATATATATATATATATATATATATATATATAGATATATATATATATATGCTAAGTGTAATAAACTCAGCTGGAGGCGCTATATGTATATTAAACATGTTTTATCTTTGGTATCAAATTTCTAACGGTCAGTGATTTGGGAAGCGATATTTAATGGGTGAACCTTCTTCTTCATTGTTCATTGGGTACATTGATTTGATTAGTGGGGTATTTTTTTTTTCTTCATTTGGAATGTTGTATCTTCTCGGAATCTGGTTCAAGTTAGTCGATATACCTTAGGACAATAACAAGGCTTTTGAGGTCTGGACTCACTGTATGTCAACACACACACACACACACACACACACACACACACACACACACACACATATATATATATATATATATTTATATATATATATATATATATATATATATATATATATATATATATATATATATATGGAGAGAGAGAGAGAGAAAGAGAGAGAGAGAACAAGACTTTGTATCGTTTTAAGGTCTATTTGAAGCCATGTAAATATATACAGATTGTTAATATAACACATCGGAATTTAACCATAAACAATATGCCACAATAGCCAGTCTGACGTCATCCTGAATGACTCACGTATGCAAAATTCTCAGAAAGAAATTGAGAGTTTCATAAGTGGTAAATTTCGAAGCAATTGATCTTTATTGTGTTCTATCTAGTACAGGTAATTAGCATAGTTTGCTGTTTGTGAAGGGTGTGGATATCTTTTCATAGTTTTAACAAGACTTTTTAGCTATCCACGGGTCTCAATATGTTAATTTCCAATGCAACATATATATTTTCTTTAAATTCAATTTGTATGACTGCGGCTAATTTTACTAAGAATGATACTTTTTTGAGCTGAAATTAAGATTTTGGAAATTTATGGGACCTATCCATATAGATTCCATACCCTAAACGGAAAACCGCAAGGTATTTCAGAAAATTGCAGTTTCATTGCTTTTTTAAATTACATTTTCAAGATATATGTAAGAACAAGTATATAAATACAATAGCACGAGTTGCCAAAATACTTTTTTTTAGTTCTTAGTATCTTTATGTCATTATTAAAAATGAGAGGTATGTTCTCGAAGTCAGTATAGTAAATTCTGGTCCCCATCCCAAAAATGTATAGAGAAAACACAGCTCATTAAGATCATGTATAACTTCTTAAGTATAAAATAAAGACAACTGGAATATCTCTGTCTCTCTGCCTCATTGTCTCTCTGTCTTTCTCTCTCTCTCTCTCTCTCTCTCTCTCTCTCTCTCTGATCTACTTCCAAGGAATTGTTCACTAAATAATAAAAGTGATGAGTGAGAGATATGGTCAAATGTTGGACTAGAAATGAAGAAAGAATGAAAAAAGAAGGATTGTTTATGTATTCTTTTTCTACATTAATACCGGCTATATTTCATCCAATAATACTAATAACGTGATATGTGGAACGAGTGGAGAATCCTCCATTTTAAATATATTATGTTACCTCAAGATGAAGTATATCTGGTATTAACGTACGTAAGAAGCTTCTTTGTTTATTATATATCAAACTTGTTCCAGAATGGAAGTACACAAGATAGCTTAAGCTGACTCTTGGGCACAAGAATCTTACCACACCCCGTTTTCGTAAGTACACATAACTTTCAAATGTTGATCTTATAAAATATACGTGACTTAATAAAGCGGTAGAATTGGGTTGACCAAACCTGTCGCACTAAGTTAGAGTTATTTTCTAAACTAATGGACCTTATCAGAAGACAATGCAAGACTAATTCAGCAATGAATCACAGCTGGGTTGTCATTGTTGTCAAGGAAGTAAGGTGACCACTTCAGAGAGTCGCAAACGGCGTCAGGTCTAATTTCTTTTTCAAACAAATTTGCATGTCAGAAATGAAAGGCAATTTCTATTTATTTGTTCTAAGTCACCAAAGACCCGTTTTGTTCAGCAGGTACAACTTGTATTCATACGTATTTCGTGGTAGGTAGAAACAAAAGTAACAAGCAAACTCACCAAAGAGTGAGTCATATTTCCTTCCAGCCCGATTCCAGGAAATATGTTAAGCTTTCTGCGCATGCACGCTATTTTCCACTTAAGTAATAACTATCTTGGAAGTCTGACAGTGTTGAAGACGACCTACACAAACCAGTTTGATGCCAAGCATTAAGCAGTAAGTATTATTGTCTAACGTATAAATTCACCAAGAAGTAGAATATATATATATATATATATATATATATATATATATATATATATATATATATATATATAGCGAAGATCCATATTTCAATTCATAGATATTCCCATAACGACCAAGTTCGAAAATTCGAATATGGTAGGTTTTACTACAAAATGTTATTAAGACAATTTTGGTTGGTAAAACTTCAATGCCTGTCGTGCAAATTAAGTTGTATTTATTAAATTGTTTTAGACAAATCATTTGCAGTATTGGCTTGTGTACTACTTCGTTCCACACTAACGTGTGATCAGTTAAGTGTAAAAATATCTTATCACGATAAGATTAATGCGCTTTATACCGAGAACAGACTAATATAGGCGTAATGAAATGATAAATGCTTCTTAAAGTTGCCTCAGTCTTTAAACGTTTTGATGACTGTTGTGGACACATGGCGGTCTTTAAAAACTTTGATAACGGAGTTTGGCCATATGTCAAAGCTATGATAACGTAGTTTGGTCATAAGTCAAAGCTATGATGACCGAGTTTGGTCATATATCAGTAATTCTGATGACCTAAATGAAACTTTACGTTTTTTGGGGTTGCGTTTTCTTACGATTTTCCCATATGCTGTTTTTTATTATTATCTATGAATTGTGCCTTTATAATTAGCGTCAAGTGTCTAGCCTAGTTATCGTATTTTACTATTTTACTATCGTCTTTTCATCTTTTATCAACTAGGTCATTTTCATCAAACTTGTTAATCAAGCATGAATTTCAAGACAAGGAAACTTCGACATCCCTATTTAGTTGGAAAAATATGAAATCAGTTTTATAGCGTTGCTAACACACTTACCATGTTGAAAATTGAGAATATATATTACGCAAAAATTATTTTCGTGTCACGGGCACGTTTTATTTCAATTGTTCCTTGTCAAATCCAGGTATCCGAACTCTTTCTTGAAAAGCTGTGATCCTGTTTGTTAATTCTGTTTCCATTTCTCTTTTCAACTTGCGTTTAATTGTAGCGAATAATTGATCACACTCTACCCAATTCCTCTCTTTATACCAGTAAATTACTGCTACGTTTGTAGCTTCCCAATTCAGACTTAGTTTAGTATGATTTAGGTCATTCTTTATCTGGCTAACGACACTCTGTTCGTCATTGTCGATAATTATATATCCCTAGTATTGTATTGCACTGGATTGGGAATCAGCTGAGGGATGTCTGAACTGTTTCGCAGTAATGCGCCAGATTTTAATATTGGAGTCACAATAAACATAATTATTTCCTCAGCGGAGGTCGGTAGTTTACGTTACTGATAATCGGAGTATATCAATGTTCATAGCACAAATGTACAATAACGTGGTCATCTCAGATTTGTACAGTATGTCCCCCAATTTACAATTGTTTATCCTTATAATTCAAATTCAAGATTTTCTTCTATTTTATCCATTTCGAAGATATGTTGAGAAGGAAGAAGGAAGAATCACATTGTGAGATGTTTAGTATAAATGACGTCATCACATTGCATTGAATAGAAAACAAAACACATGACAATTGAGAGAAATCTAACCAAGCTTTTTATTTGTGATTAATTTCATGCCAATCAACAACATCCTCATCTTCTTCTTCGATTATATACTATCAAATAATTTCTCGTTTGTTATTTAGCATACAGGGGCCCCGAGTGGCCGAGTGGTCTAAAGCGCTCTCCGTTACGAATCACTGCCATCTCACCTCTGTCTTCGTGGGATCGAATCCAGGATTCTGCAAATGTGGATATGTGAGAAAGCATGCCAGTAGCTTCTAGTGGTTCGGTGGTTCTTCCCGGGGTTTTGCCGGGTTCTTCCTCCACCCATTAATACTGGCCGCCATGTATAGCCTATCGTGTGCTGAAAAATGGCGTTAAACCCCACAACAACAACAACAACAACATTTAGCATACATGTGTGCTTCAGTTTGTTTTTAATTGACTCTACGACAGTTTATGCTCTGTATGTAAATATAATGATAACTATATTATGTATTAGATATCTTATTTCCACACTGAGTGAAGAGTTTGTCTGATTTTAATTATAGGGAACATGAAATGTTACATCTTTTATAAAGGCCATATATGCTCTAGTATCAAACGAAATTAGAGACTTACTGATGAAAAACCTATCTGTACAACACAACATAACCTGGCAAAATGTTTCTCAAAGAAGCTAGAATATGATTCCATGGAAGGTAATCATTGCAAAATGTTGACATGCAAATTAATCAAAACTACAACATTGTTCTTTCAGAGGATGGGAGCTGCAGTAAGTTTGCAGATTGCTTTCTTTCTGTATTTCCTAATAAATTTCACCTCATGCATCTTAATAATTCCACATCTAGAATATATTTTGTGATAATAGAACTTATGAAGCATCAACTTCTCTAAAATATCTACATTTGTGGTGTTTCTCACAGAGGGCCTAAGTAAAGCAAAATACACTTGCATGCGCCCGGACTGAAAGCAATTGTTTCCCTTATTTCTAAAGACTTGAAAAATATTGTCGTTGTCAACAGTATGGTTTTTGACTGCGCATGTATTCTAATAATTTTCTTCAATAAATACCAAATCCCTTATAAAAGTACATTCAGACCATCCCTTAGATGGTCAATTTAAAGGGCACATTCCTTCATTTCATAAAGGCTTGTGAATACTAAGCATTATGCCATCTATTTCTGGAAACTAGCAAATCATTCGCATTTGCAGATATCATTAAAATACCCACTCCCATAATCACAAATAATTAAAACAACATAACAAAGCTATACACGTCAGCAACGCTTCTGCTTATACACTACGTTTATTGCTTAACATGCTTGGACATTTCACTCGTTCCCATGCAAAAGTCATACTTATCGTCATACACCACAAGTGATTACCCTCCTAGAATCATCCACCGGTCTGATCCTTTATTTAGAAAAATGATTATAAATATGATACAGAATCAATGGCGCCGCCACTATCCATCAAACGTACGCTAAAGCATAATCACTCATCGCCTAAATATGAAATAAAGGTAAAGAACGATTAAGACTGGCGTCAAAACTAATCACGCATAACAATGGTTTGACTGGACTATCACGACAGTAGTTGATATATATGAGGTAATACGACCTTTCAGGCACATACGGATCTTCTCAAACAAGCTGAATAGAAAGAATGAAAATGACGATCACAACAGAGTAACTCCGATCTATTATTACTTGATGGACATTCAAGCAGAATTGTAGCTTCTCCCAGATATGACAAAAACAAGATGCATATTTTCGATGTGAAGTCATGACACTGAACAAGTTGCAGATGAATAATGATAAAACAAAAAATGTACACAGTCACCACGAAAACTTTCGAATTAACACTCGCATTACACAAAAAGGTACTGATCATGTTGATTGTTGATTTGTAAGTCAGATATATGATTTGCTGTACAATCATTGAAACCTTTAGGCCACATAATCAGCCCAAGCGTTACAGTGTGTCTAACACAGCCGACACTATTAACAATGAAACTCAGTCACGCACACACACACACACACACACACACACAAACACACACACACACAGATATATATATATATATATATATATATATATATATATATATATATATATATATATATATATATATATATATATATATATATATATATGGTTTCATTATTATACGACGACCTGCAATATTGGATTTAGATATCTTAATAATGCCAGAATATGTACTCACCTCTACATTTATTTTCTTTTTTCATAGTGTGGAATAGAGCCTGTGATAATTGTTGTGAGTATATTTCGAAACAATGCAAATTAGCAAATGAGATAAATGCTTGAACAATTGAGAAATATAAAATATTGTATGAATCTAAACGTGACGAGAAATATTATATTGCGTTTGTTTTAGGTTTGTTTTACTCACATACACATATTGAAGTATAATCCTAATAACTTAGATGTAATTAAAAAGTGTCATACCTTTGCTTCGAATTGCATTTCGTTTTACTTTTCATAAGTTTTTTTAAGGAAAATCTTTATCTGAACTTACTACGCACATCATTCATTGTTGAAATTTTAAGAATACAGGTATCATAACAGAGGAGTTGGACTTAATATTTACTGGACACACACAACACACACACACTTACACGCACGCACGCATACACGTACACACATACACGTATGTACGTATATATATGTATACATTTAAATGTATAGATAGATAGATAGATAGATAGTTAGATAGATAGATGCAATAAACCCACAACGAAGAATACAAAACTAGTATCTAACTGGCCTGAGCGCCATCGACTCTTGATCAATCTTTTTCAAAGACAAATACAAAACAGAGACTAGACAAACAAATACAACGGAGAAACGTTTATGTTTGGAAACATAACCGATTTTCTTTTCTTTTGTTTGTCTTGTCTATGTTTTGTATTTGCCTTTGAAAAAGACTCATTAAGAGTTGAAAGCGCTAAGGGTTGTTAGTTGTCAGTTGATTGCATTTATCCTAATCAATCCCTGGCACATGTGCTCCCTTGCGGAATCCAGCGCACTCGAAAGGACTGTTATTCGCCATATGGTTTGTATTCATTATATATATATATATATATATATATATATATATATATATATATATATATATATATATATATATATATATATATATATATATAGATAGATAGATAGATAGATAGATAGATAGATAGATATTATATTCAATGAGTTTGTGTCGGTGCGCTGGTGTTGTTATGTGTATGCAGTGGATACATATAAATTCATTTCTAAATTATTTTTCTTAATTTATAGCCTGTGGCAGAGGCTGCAGCATTTGTGAGTACATTTGGAACAAAACACATAAGTAAATGACAAAGTGTTAAAACCTATAATAATAACGATGAAATAGTTGGTAAATCAGAGAATAACTAGAAAAAGTGTTGTTTCATGATGTTTCTTTATTGCAACATGATATCGTATACTAATATATAATTATATCATATGTCTTCAAGCATTTGACGAATCATTCAGTTTGAGAATAGATCGCAGAATATATATATATATATATATATATATATATATATATATATATATATATATATATATATATATATATATATATATATACGTATGTTTTCATTCTTTATAGGTTGTGAAAGAAGTGGTAAAAGCAGTGAGTACATTTAGAACTTCCATTATCTTATTAATATCGTTCTTTTTGTACCTTTTGCGGTACGGAAATGTTGCATTATTTTGAAACTAAGCGTAATTTATTGCTCTATTTTATGGCATGTTTCAAACATGCTTAATTCAAAATTTAAAGTTGAAGTTATAGCAATTGGCTGCAAATTACACTGAACGTTAACATGTCGATTACTTGAAATGTCGTTGTGTCTACTTGCTTTCTATATACGCTTTGTAAATAATTAAAATTTGTTTTCCTCAGGTAATTCATGAAATGAAGGATGATCGGAGAGATGATGTAAGTTTGCTTTTAATTTAGCTGTTCTTTGGCTATGAGCGGCAACACTGTGATGCTATGGAAGTTATATCGATTACCATGGATACATATTTGCACACCAAAGCAGAAAGGGATAATTATAATAAGAATTTAGGTGATCAAATTCAATTGTTGCTACTTTATGTCATTATTTGCCACATTCAAAATTGATCTTGTAGGACAGCTGATAATATAGCCTTTAAATGCATTAATTTGAAATCGGCCAAAAGGATTTGCTAGAGAAATTATATTTGTGTTAGCATGAACACTGAAACGTACGTGAATCAGTGCGAAAAGGTTTCAAATGTAAACTCCATTTCGTATTCTTACAAACGCTGCGAAAAGGAAATATGTAGAAATGGATATGATTTTAGTTTATTCTCAGCATGCATTTGGGTGTTTTGGATTAGTCATGCTTTAAAATTGATGTATTATCATGATAACAGTTTTAAATGTACGAATATTTCACTATTCCATTGTAAGCGGTAGTGAATAATTAATAAAAATTCACATTATTTAATGCTATAAGTTTGGTATTGTTTTTAATTGTTCATCTTTTCTGTCTTATGTTTTTATAGTTGCGTTACGTTTGATAGCATTTTTCTTTTCCTAATAAATAGTGCATTTAACCTGAAGTAAACATTTCACATGCAATTCACAGTGTGACTTGAACATAACTTATCCAATTTGAAATTCTCTGACTCAGTATATTGTACAGATTTTATGTTGTTTTCATTCCAGAGACATGGTAGAACTGCAATAACGTTGATAGATATCGCTGACGATCTTGCAGACTATATATTCTGAACTATTCGTGGATAGTGTCAAGTTTTACTTCTAATAAAATGTATTAATGTAATTGCAAATGCTTTTGAATTGTTTTCATAATTCCACTTGTTACCTAATTTAGTCTGGTATTAGAAAAGCGCTTTGGTGAAAATATTTTAAACAAATCTTTAGTGACAAAATTATTTTTTGGCTACAAATCACTGTATATGTTCGGAAATATATTTATAACATGAAATATAAATATTATTAATGAAAATTAAATACATCTTCATCGATCTAAGACTTATGGTGCAAACTATCATAATGGACGATCAGTTTTGTTTATTTGTTGTACGACTCCATTAACTAAAAGATGTATCAGAAAAAGTGAAAATTTGAAACTATAACCAGATATGTATGGTTTGAATAAAATGTCTAGAAACATTGTTAGGAAGGTTATAAGCGATATCAGTTTATTTAGGCAGATTTTACCGGTGTTTTGCAGTGGTGGAGTGATGAGATGTATTCCCAAATCGCGTGTGTCAGTACATGTGTTTTATCAATATTTGAAGGAGAAACAATGGGCTATGACAGAGGAGCGAAATAACATCTTTAAAGCTAAACCACCTCCATTATACAAACAATGAAACCAAATATTGTAAAGACGGATCCGCCCATGCAGAAAGACCCTTGCATCTATACTATGAAATTCTCACCACGGGTAATAGATGATATTGAATTATTTGCTGTTAATATTAAACAGTGAGCATTATTGAGTGTTCTAAAATTACCAAAGAGGAGCCAAAGTGACATAGCGATTAGCGTGCCTGCGATCACAGCGATTAGTGTGCCTCCGATCAGATAGATGTGTGCGGTTTTGATGAAATATAGTAAAGCATCTTTTATTACAAACATAGATGGTTAAATCTTGTATAGTGACACATCATTTGATATTGCAACAGTTAATTTTTTCAAATGTATATGCAATGTGTTATGTTTGTTTGTTTTTCCCCATAATTGTATGAAAAGTATATTTGCTTTTGGTAATTGACCTTAACCCAAAAGAAGTTGATGGTGTGCCCGACTAAACGTATTGATTTTTGTAAAAAAAACATAATGTTTATCGTAATGTGAGTGAACGACATTGGTATTCCTCCATGAAAACTGTGTGTCCCTGATGCTTGCCCTTTTTTATATTATAATTGTAATAATAAACTTTATCTTGCTGGCAATTTAGAGTATTCTAGTAATTAATTTTTATTCCTCATCCTAGATCTATTGTTGAGCCTTAATTTCTTATGTAATTTCGTTTACTTGCAAAAATTACATATTCTTTCTATAACATCTGATCTGAAGCAGACTTATATGTATTGTTGTGTTCATTTATTAATTTGGATTTATTTCATTATTTAAATTAGTTCACTGGAATTATAAGCCGCTCAATAATATTCTTGGACAGAACATTATTTTGGAAGTTGGATTTATAGGGAATTCAGAGAAAGGCATCTTGAATTAAAGTTTTGTGATCAATATAATGACACGTTTCCATTTTCCAAGTCACTACAGTCTCATACAATCAATCATAGTTGAATTTGTGTCTGTTACAGCACTGGAATTTAATTAGAATAGTTTTATTTGGACTTGTGTTAGACTTTCTATGATTGTTAAGGATCAATTAGCAATAATATAAGATATCTTTAACCTTTCACTTTATTTTCATAGGATATGAAATATTTGTTGGATTTTACAAAACTTGTGGGCTTTTGCTTTATTCTTTTATTATGCTTAAGACCATACAGTCGTAACAGTAAATAGGACGGGCTCGTCAGGGATACGAATTTCTGTAACATATTTCAGAATACTTTGGTTTTGAAATTTAAATTTACTTTGTTTGATTATTGCATAAATCCCAGGAATTTGAACTCCACGTACCTGAGAAATATTTTAACTTCACATATTTGTGAAACCAGCAACCTTTCACAATGTCATCTAAATTAGCAAATTGTATTTTGTACCCGTCTCAGAAACGGTTAGAGTCATTACAAAGGGATGGGTTGCTATATTTTTGACAAACAATATATTCTCTCTAATGCGAAGGCTACTATAACGAAGCCAGAAATAAATAATGTTTGTTCAATCTTTCAAAGCATTTCTTGTATAAAAGTGCTTTGGATTTGACAGGTAGGATTCTATTGGACTCTGACATGAAAATAATGGAATTGAAATTGAAACACGTGATGGAAATAGATCTAAGAAAACTTCAGATTCAGAAAGAAAATAAGAGAGACATATGGAAATAGAGAAAGAAGAGAGGCAATGCGTTTGCAGAAAGCGGAAAAAGAGAAGCAAATACAGTTAAGGAAGGGAGAAAGAGAAATGCAGTTGCAGAAAGACGAAAACGCGAAATAAATGCAAATGCAGTTGCCTGAAAACAAAGATAGAAATAAATGCAGCTACAGAAAGACAAAATCAATTGCATAAGGAGAAAAAGGAGAGAAAAATAACAGATGATAGGCATATGTAACTGCAAATGCAAAGAAAATACAGATAAATACAGAAGCAGACAGAAATAGAAAAGGAATTCCAATTTAGATTACAAAAATTAGAGCCTGCAGGTGGAAAACACTTTCCACTTTAAAAACAAGTTAAGGTTTGGACCATGTTAGAAATAGGTTAGTAGTCCCTTTAAAAGACGATGAAATAGATGTTAAAGAAAATTGCGGAAAATTTGAAAGGCCAAGAGAGCATTGGACTATTATTATAATATCCCAGGCATGTTAACCTCATATAGAAATTGAACATAGGATTTCTCCCTGTCTCCCGAGTGCCCCCTCTATGTTCATTTCCCCTTGTCCCCAAAATACCACTCCCCCCAAGTTTAATCCGTATGTCTCCCAAAAGCACTCTTCATTTTAATTTCCCATTGCCCTATAACTGGCCCACCTGTCCCTCGATTAGTCCAAGTTACTACTAGTACATGTGTAAGTCACGATATGGAAGAATAGAAACATATAAGTAATAGAAATATACCAAGACTTTCATTTTCTTTCTTCTGCCTTTCTCTATCTCAGAGTTAAAATGCGTAGATATATTGTATACCGTATTTATTTTTATATATTATAAGATTGTGAGCTCAGTACGTTTTAGACTTGTTACTACTATATTTTGCTGACGGTGATATATATTTGATAAAAAAATTGTCAGCGATTAAGGTCAATGCGCTCGACTTAATTGAATTGAAACATTTATAACGATCTCATAATTTTCATTCATCGGTAGAGCTGGTAAAACGAAGAGGGTGGGAAAACATTCACTGAGTTCAGTTGACATATATACCTCTGGGTATACAACATAGAAACGAAACAATAAAAGGTGGTGTTAAATACAAGGGTATCATTCTCGGTCCAGCAGGAGCTCGTGTGTAAAAAGAGGGGGAAAACCTTCACTGAATCGAAAATGTTCTTCCGACTGTGCTCCAAACATCATTGCTAGAAATATTATGTGCGGAAGCAATATATCCAACATTAGAAACTTAAGTAGTATCTATTTATATTGCCTTTTTTTGTTGTTTAGTCGGCACCTATCTTGATCAAATATTTCGGTCAACTGTTGCGCGATTGGCCAATACATAAAGCCACTACCCGAAAGCCTGAATTATTCCACTTGATCGTCATGTACGATGATAAGGTTGTTGATTTAGTATCACAAGACGTTATTCAAGCGTGAATGTTTACTTGTTACCCTCAAAATGTTTAAGAATTAAGGTCACCCATAAGCTAAACAAATCTGGCGACGAATAAACGAACTTCGTTACCTCTTTATAACTTTTGAAGTAGCGGTACGTGATGGATTGAAAAGATAATCACATGTAGCGGTGAAAAGGTTGATAAATTGTACTGATATACAACTCTCGTTGACCTAGATTGTATTGTATCTAATGAAATAAAATACCACCCAAACCATGTATGTACCCAGTGAACCATGTGCACGACAATTCACCCATTAACCAAGCCCTTACCAAGAATTTGGCCTTAACAAATTTGGTAGCAAACATAATTCAGTCAAATAAAACTGGAAACCCTGCTCTAGCTTGTCTCCCGCTGGGCTGGATACCTTTATCATGTAATTGGAATATGTTTCAGACACTTGAACAGAACAAATAAATGAAGTCGGAAAGCTTTAATTTGTCTTGCACTAATCCGAATATATTTATGATATAATTAAAACATATTCGAGGCAAGGAAGAAGCACAGTAAATCAGACCGAGAACAAAACTCAGCTAACTGCTTCGGTAAAATATTCAGGCCTCGGTATGCTATAATTAGGGTAAAATTAAACTGGATAAAATGCATACATTTGAGAATCCTGATATTGAAAACGCTTGATTAAGTAAACTATAATTTCGTTACATAACATATCCATGTGACCCAATGATGGAGATGTCATCGATGTGTGTTTTGGGAGAATGTTTCCACTTCACAACAAAAACATATGTGGCAATGAAATATCTACGGCAAAATGTAAACGAACAAAGATATAAGAACAGGAGAAGTGTGTGCGAGTTTTGGATTTGTAATGTAGCTTTAACTATGTTTCAATCATATCGCTACGATGTCTGCATTGTGATAGTTTATAGTGATGTCTATCTAGCACTGGGGCATCATGCCGCAGACGTATATCATGATGTCCCACCCAGACCCATTATCCCTGCCACCAGGCCAAACAGTCCTAACACTAACCTCCCAATGCTGAGCGCCTAGCGAGGCAGCTGTCAGTACCATTTTTACAAGTCTTTGGTATGATTCGAACCAGGATCGAACTCGCGACATCCCGCCTAAGAGGCAGAAGCTCTAACAAGAAAATGGTAAAGAAAAAGAATATATAGTCAATCTCTCTCGTTTTCGGTATCTCTCTCTCCCTGTCGCTTGTTTGATACATAAAGCAAGAGAGACAGACAGACATACATACAGACATAAAGACACATAAAAAGAAGACAAAGAAGAAGAACAAACATAATAAGGAAACGAAGTACGAATTAAAGTCTAGTGTTTGGAAATTTTTATTGGGAAGGGTAGAAACAATACTGTTTCATGAATTGAACGTTTCTTTATGAAACATATAACAAAGTTACGATTGACATACAAATACTGCAGACATCGCAGTGGTATCAGATATGCTTCCAGTCTGTGTTCCCGGGTTATTTCATAGCTTCCAGCGTGTCCTATGGTAATGGGGTCTCATGAGGATTAACCAGTTTCCTACACCCGGAAAGATCAGTTATAGGATGTACGTATCTGCTACACAATGTCGCTTATATTAGCAACTATGTTATGTTCTATCCCTCTTTGCGAATGTGTGCACGATCCAAGTGGTGTGTGTCGCATATAATGCAAGCGATTGATGCCGTATATATATATATATATATATATATATATATATATATATATATATATATATATATATATATGACAAAAGCTTGACCATATGGATTTTGTTTCTTTACATTGGAAGATTATTGTCCTTTGAATATGTTATTGCAATACAAATATCTCACATTAATGATAAGATTTATCTTGTGCGTCAGTTGTAAATTAAACCTTGTTGTCCTTAAGTGTACTGATTCATTTTCATGCGCCAACGCTACCGCTCCGGTGGCCTAGTGGTTAGAGAGTCCGCCTCGGATACGGGAAGTTGTGGGTTCGATCCCCGGCCGACTCATACCAGAGACTTAAAATATGGTACCAACAGCTGCCTCGCTTGGCGTTCAGCATTAAGAGGTTAGTGTTAGGACTGGTCGGCCTGGTGTCAGGATAATGGGATTGGGTGGGACATCAAGCTACATGTCTGCGGCATGATGCCCCAGTGCTAGACATCACTATAAACTGCCACATTGCAGACATCGTCGCGATATGACTGAAAAATTGTTAAAGCTACTTTAAAAATCAAAATCACATCACATCTGCGCCAAAGCTCTTCTTTCATTACATTTTATTTGTTAAAGCACCTATTGTTATTTGAGTGGACGAAACTATATCTTTTGTACATTGGATTCTAGATCGTGGTCTAAGTCTGTCGGAGTTTTCTCCCTGGAAAGTAAATGCTGTCACTGTTCTCTTACAACCAACTGTACAGTCTAGCATGGATCTGTCGATGTCGGATGAGCAGCTAGCTTGCTTGTGTCGCAGAGTAGCATATTGTTATACCTCTGATAGCAAAACGGTTAAAATGTTGATTTGCCGATCTATGAGATAGAGAGAGAGAGAGAGACAGAAAGAGAGAGAGAGAGAGAGAGATATGGGGGAGTAAGTAAGAATGAGAGATGGAGAAAGTACAACGAATAATTGTGAAATAAAATACAAAGATGAATACTATCCTGTGTTTGATAATTGCTAACGTAAAGCAACTTTTTTCTTAAATACTCACAGTATCTACAGTACCCCCCCCCCCTTTCCGTCATTTTACTAATCAGTTTCGATGCAAACAATTTTAACAGTGGTTTAGTTATGATATTACATATACGTATTTTAGACTGATCTAATAAATTGATAATTGTTTATTTGGTCCGTTACTAATGAATTAACAATAAAACTGGGTTTCAACTCATATATTAATGTATAAATACACCTTGCAATAAATAATGGTATCATGACATAACTTGAGTAGTTTGTTTATTCCTCGTAACTTTGAAAGGTCGCTTTAATATAAAAACAACACAAAACAAAATAGAAAACAAATGAAATTGTACACCCGTCCTTCTAGGGCGACGAGCTCCTTTGAAATATGGTCGGTGGTTCTTCCGGGGTTTTCCAGGGTTCTTCCTCCACCAGTTATACTGGCCGCCATGTATAGCCTATCTCGTGCTGAAAATGGCGTTAAACTCTACAACAACAACAACAATCCTTTGAAATATGCAGTCAAACTTACTCATAGAACACTTAAATTATCAATCCTTGAAGTCAATATGCAGTTTTGCAGCTAATGCCGCTATGAATCACACACACACACACACACACACACACGCGAGCGCGCGCTCGCGTCATCTCATCGTTTTATCATTCATAATAATTGTGGGGTCCCAAGTTGCCGAGTGGTATAAAGCGCTCACCGTTCGGGATCACTGCCATCTCACCTCTGTCTGCGTGTGTTCTATTATCAGGACCAGCTAACGTGGGTACATGAGAAAGCTTGCCAGTAGCTTCTCGTCGGTCGGTGGTTCTTCCAGGTTTCTAGCTCCACAAGTTATACTGGCCTCCATGTATAGCCTATCTTGTGCTTAAATATGGCGTTAAACCCTACCACAACAACAACGCTTGATAAAGGCTACTTTTCCCAGAGGCTGATCCAAAAAATCATGACACATCTGGACCACCTCGAGTTTTTTGTATGGCAAAATATGCATTGAATGTATGTCGGGGTGGTAATTTGCAGAAAATAAAACACCTCCTTCACCAGATATTTCTCCTCAAGGATTGAAGAAACCGCAGATTATTTGGATAACCTCGGCAATGTTTATGCTTGGAATTATCATGAGATTGTCTATGAAGTTCCGAACGAAATATTAGTTTAATGTAATGGTAACTTGTTGGCCAAACCTTGGTTCGTAGATAATTGAGGTAGGTTTAATGACTGGCCATGTGCTGCAAAGATCAGCAGAATTATTCACACTGAAAGATGATGACTTGATTTAAATTCTCTCGCTGTTGAGGATGGCACCATTGAGTGAAACTATATTTATATGCAAATGTACAATGTGAATAGAGGAAGGTACCAAATATTAAACGAATATAAACAACATAAATACGTTCTTCCTATTTCGAAAAAAAAATAATGTTTACAGCAATGTGATATGGGTGCCCGTATCTGTCGTTTTTGATAGCTGAATGAAAGAGGATCATGCTCAGCCATTCAGTTCTAGCGAGATACGATGTGCATGTATGTGCTTTCAAGCTCGATGAAATGCAGGTACCAAGATAAAGTTAATGTACTCAGAATATGTATGTATCGGCACATACGGTAACTGATATTTTCTTTTGCCCAACTGACACTGAAGTATTCAAGTCATAGTATGAACCCGATCGTTATTATCGTGCATTCACCCGCGTTTATAAATGAGGGGCATATCACAGTCATCGACATACAGTGGTTAACCAAGACCAAGTGGCAAGTAGCAGATTGTATTTGTTTGTGAGGAAACATATGTCATGTATAAATAATGATTTACTGTAAAGTTTAATAATCCTTCTCTGTCAGTATGCTAATTTAAGGGTTGTTGATAATAGGAATCAGCCTAACAGGTGGGTGGGTATGGTATATTAAAATATCACGTATATTACGTAATGAGTTTAAAGTTATATATTATCAACTTAAAAATTGTCATTTAAATATTCTGAAGCAATACGCTGTATGGAAAAAATTGAGCTAAAATAGACAGTTTACTATTGAATTTTACGCGCAATAGATCACAAGATTGAGAGAGCATTGAGCTATTGCATCGTAATTGTGAATTGAGACTAATCAAGATGCAATGAGAGTTACACTTCTGCTATACATTGGGCCTTACATACAATGCACGTGGAAAATACCACTCCAGGTAAAGGGAGCTGCCATATTGGTCTCCATACAGTCAACCTGGTCCCTTGACTGATAGTCATGGTACACGCATACCGATAATCAAATGGTCACCCAACTCTCCACATTGAACATAAAGATTTGGCTGGTACTGATAATAGTACATAAGTCATGGGCGAAGGTGATAAAGTCAATTGTTTCACTTGCGGTGTGTCACTTCACGAGTGGGAGCAGAAAGATTCGGCTTATCTGGAACATGCTCGATTGTCTTCGCATCGTCACTACCTACCTTTATTGGGACCCGAGTCACTGACATGGCATACCATGTCAGTTAAAAAAAAAACAGCTTGGCTAGAAGTCAAACATTGGAAAAGACCTAGACAAGTACTTAAACCTCATTCCAAAAATAATATTCAAGGATTACCACACAAATTGCAAGGAAAGATCAGCAAGGAAGTTTGGCAGGGACTTGCCAGAGCAAAATCTCAATCGGCGACTGAGGAACTTTTGTATCGAGAAATTCACAAGAGGAAATTGACAAAAGTCAACAAATTCGTTAGATTTTTCTGCATCAAGTCTGCGTTCATCCGATTTCTCCACTTTAGACCATTTACATAAGAAGATTTTATTACCATTCTTGACCATTATCCTAAATGGGAATGGTCAGAAATTACTCATTTTGTCTATTTTTTATGCTCTAGGAGAAGATTTTAAATTAAAAATATGACATTTAGAAGTGACCCCAACATGGGTATAAATACTGACGGAGATGATCATGGATACTTTACAAGACGACAATCGTGTGGTTTGCCTCTAGGGTTGGGATAACTCATTTACCGAGAGCTTGTCATAATACAAGTGAAACGCAAACAACAATTGCATCCATTACGTCACCGATGTTTAAACCACTGGTACCTGATCACCATAAGAGGACTCATTCAGAAGAAAGTGTTCCAGTGGTCAGACATTGTTAAACTGGACGTAGGCGAGAAGGATTGGTTTTGCTATGACACATACAAGGTAAACATACTGCAACCAATTCCAGAAGAAGATTGAGAGGATTACCAAAATGTTTTACACAATGTAAACTTAGTTCAAGAGGAATCTTTTGAACGGTGTGTGATGTGTAAGTTAGTGACTGAAGCATTTAGATTTGCCACTGGAGTACGGTCATCTCTGTGCGGAAAGCACACTTAGTGCCTCCGGCAAAAAGAGGTATACAAACGATCTACCATACCACGGCCTTTATCAGTGGTGATACAACAAATTCCATGGAAGGAAATCAGTGAGAGTATTCAGACGGTGGAGGATTACCAACACTTATTACAAGAACTGTGTCCATTGAATTTGGGTCGTCATGTGGTGTGTGTCTAAGTGACTTCCTTTCTGGGATTTTGTTTACTAGCTGATTCCTTATGGACTCTTTACGAACAGTACTTGCCACCAAATCCACGAGAGTCTAATTCTGTTAAAAGCCTTGCATTTTCTGGACCTCTACGGGTAAAAAAGATTCGTCAACTTTTAGGTACTGAAGATGTGTACAACGATGTGTGTGTGTGTCTATATGTGTGTGTGTGTGTGTGTGTGTAGCTTGCGACATACACCCTCACTGGACAGACGTACGTGACTGGAAGAGTTGGTTTTTCGAGGCTTGGATCAAAGACGTGGCCAATTATTCCCAAAGAGTTGTGATCCTAAATTCAAACGCTTAGTGGAAAAAGTAACTTTTAAACCCGTGTTAGTAGCAGTGCCCCAAAAAAGAAGAACTTGACACTGAGGAAAACCACTCCCTTCAGGACAGGAGTGTCATGGACATTCCCGAAAGACCATTCGGGAGGACACCTGTGTGACTGTACCCAATTTGGAAACTTTAAGAACATTACACACTGTCCCTAGGACACCTTTGTTACCAAAAACTTTTTGTTCAGTCACTTGTTTATATTCCACTTTGATGGTTGTGATGCGTATTTAATCGCTGTACTTAAACAGTTGGCTTTTATGTATCTTTTTGTCTATCGTGTTGTTTCATTTTAAATATGTGTTGAAATAAACATGTCCTGAAAAAGTATAAAAAAACTATTGTCTTGTCTGTCTTCGTGTCAAAAGTGACATTCCCTGCACTAATGATACCTCTGCTGTCTCTGTTCCCTTTTCCTCCACTTTCAAAGTCATCGACAAACACTTAGATCGTGTTAGTTGGGACACCTTGTATCTTCGCCGTCCCTTTGGCATGTTAATTGCCGGACCTAGCGTTCCATATTTGTTTTTTGTCATTACATGGGTTTTGCAAGTTTTTGTATCAGGAGGATGTTTCCCTTCATGTCCGTGCTTGACAGAGGGAAGCGCTCGTCAGTCTGGCTACCCATTATTGATTCATCAACTTGAACAATGAGTAGAATCGTAGTCACCTCACCTGTTCCATTCCTATTGTCCCTATGCAAAACCCAACCTTTTCTCTTGTCGATATAGTGGCCCAGGGTGATTTTAAAAATGTTGTCGCTATAGTGGCGGGGGTGTGTGCGTCTTTTCTTTCTCATCGTCGCTAAAGTGGCCCCATACACTACTGGAGAATGAGAAAGGGGAAAAAGAGGTGGAAGAGGAGATGGAGGAGAAAGAGAATGGGTAGAAGAAGACAACAAATATATTGGAGAAGATGAGAATATATTGGTGAATAAGAAGGGAAAATAAAAATTTGAAAAAATTAAACTGCTCTTTGCAGGGCCACTCCATTGCCTCGAAAGTATATCTATTCTCTCTTGCATAAAAAAAATTTCGATTTTTTTGTGTGGGATAGTTCAATCTATGTCTGCGTCATATGTCTATGTCTCTATGTTTGTGTTTCTTTTTGTCCTTAGAGTAAAGCGTGTACATATTAGCCCCTTGCAATTCCACCCGACTGAATTCAGCCACTTGCAACATTCTTTCCAATGTCCAGTACCATGACGTCACCCGTCTCCACTTCCTATTGATCATAGACAGGCATAAACCCTTGTCGCTCTGTTCAATTCCCCTTTGAACCTAGACTGACCCAATCTTCTCCATGTCAAATTCCTGTTTGACCCCACAAAGCAAATGACAGATTTTAACATAGAAGTTTACGTGATCCTATAGCGTCCCACTTCGCTACTAACATGTAGGTCTATTTATGTCTGGAATATTTTCACTGGTTAGAATGACAAAAAAAAATTTACCCGCAAGATGAAAATTTAACGATAACAGAGAAGTAAGTTTTAATGTTGCCTTACTGATTCATAAGTCATTACATGATATGTATTTTGGTAAATATAATGCGAACAAAACATGATTTGCATGAGAAAACAATAAAAGCCACAGGTCAATATATATATATATATATATATATATATATATATATATATATATATATATATATATATATATATATATATATATATATATATATATATATATATATATATATATATATATATATATATATATATATATATATATATATATATATATACATACATACATACATACATACATTACAGATTAATAGTGTTTAAAGTCTGCCATACTTCCCTGATATATGAGAAGTTTCAAAATGTTTTTCAAATTAATGATGCTAATTCAAAGAATACATTTCAGTTGCAATAACAAAAGAAAATGAAAATAAAATCTAGATGCGAAGGCTGAAATAAACGGCCGAAAGAAACTGATGTAATTTCAGATAGAAATTTAGGAAGAATTAAATTTCAGAAAGAAGAATTAAATTTTAAAAAGAACACGCGTCTTACTTTCTCTAAGTTTGCGAAAACAGTAATAACTACTAACATGTGTTCATTATTTTTCTTTAAACATTTCGCATGGTCCGAATCATCCCAGCTGGCGTTTGGTAGGCCTGTAAATTGGCACGAATCAGTCCGTAATTGGGCATGAATCACCCTTGCCTGAATGAACTATGATCCAAATAAGTCAGCATTTTCCTGAAAGTGTTAGACTTGCGTGAAACAACAAGGAGTAGACCCTAATAGAAACGTACAATTGGCGAAAACAAAGCTGTTTATCCAGAGCATCGCTTTGGAAAGCAAACGAGTACACCTACGGAAAACAAACCATTAGAAACTGAATTTGGCGATAAAACGTTTACTGATAGACCACTTATGGTACAGACGAGGATACATACACTGCTATCGGGCATTTCTGCGCACCTAAGGTTTTCGTTTCCAATATTGAAGCAAAACGCATATCGAATTCGAGCGATTGACAAAAATAAAATACAGCAATGTTTATCATTTAAAAAGATGCAATTGTCACCAGAATATTATGTTCAAAATAATGTTAATTTTAGACACAGGGAATACCCCCGCCCCCGTTTTCCAGACTCGCGATATGTCGGCCTTTTCTGCGCACAGCTTTGAAAATATGTAATGTTTATCCATCCTGCTAGTAGTGAATAGGGACGATTCGTGGTCTAGGGGACTTACCATTAAAAACCACCCTGGGACGATATGGGGTCTATGTAAATTTCACATGGGGAAAACTAGCCCGGCACTATAGGGTCTATGTAAATTTAACATGGGGAGCACGGGATATGGAATATAGGGTCTATGCGAATTTAAGATGGGGAATGGGTCTGTTGAGGTTCAAGGGAAAATGGAACAGGGTCAGGACCCTATTTTAATAGGGTCCCGACCTGATGGGTCTATGGAAATGGAACATGGGGAGATTGAACAGGGTGGGTCTGTATAGCGTCAAGGGAATAATGGAACAGGGGAGAGGGATAGAACACACACACACACACACAAATAAAATAAAAAGGGGTTAGGCAATGAAAGTCAATCTCTTTTCGAGACCTATGAGTGGCCCTGAAAAGGGCCTTTGGTTTTATGTTAATATACCCTTAATATTAACATAAAGGGCATCTGTGAGATCTTCTTCTTCTCAAGCTTCGCCTGACTGCAGGGCCATATATTAGTACACTCTTTACGCATCCTTGCCTCTCCATATATATTCTTCTTATCCACAGGCTGGTGTCTGTCCTGTGGACAACTGTCCACTTGGATCGGACATACATCGGTATGTCCGTCCGGAACATCATGGAAGAAACAAGAGTCGACGATTGAACTTTGGTCCACATGTTCGGGTGTCAAGAACAGGTGAAGGAATGCAGCGAACTGCACTTATTTATAGGGAAAGGAAGGATTGAAACGGATTGAGTTGGTTCACCAATCCAAACACGCGTTACAAAATTCAGTCAGTCCACGTCCAATCCGAAGAGAGCAGTCTTTGAAGTCACGTGGTCTATATAGATTCGCTAGCGCCTGTGCGCAGTCAATCCATACGACAGCTTTTCAACATGACGGAAACTCAGAAAACGATCAATTGGGGTGCACCAGCCGTGGAGACTACCCAAGGGAACCCGGACTTACTTTCAGAAGAGGTGAACTGGGATTTTGTCGATTTTCTTACCTCACAAGAATTTGTTCCGGAACCTTCGTCACCTTCTCCTTCATTACCGCACGTGGAGAATTTTAGACAGAGACAGAAAGAAGAATTAGAGAAATTTATACAACAGCAAAAGGAAGCAAAACAAGCTTTTCTCCTACAGCAACAGCAGCAAGAAGAAGAGGTAAGAAAAAACAACAACAAGAAGCAGCAGAGCAAAGAAACAAGGGTGTGAAAGTCAAACGGTCTCGGTACTGTTTGACATTTTAGCAGAGTTAAGAAGTCTGAAACAAATGTATCAGACTTCTTTATTACGACCGAAGAGAATACGACCTTCCCGAGCTAAACACTCCAAATCTGTGACTAAGCCTACCGTACCACCCTTAGTGATTTCAACCAAATCATCATCATCGTCAACAGTACGCAGTCCAGAAGTAGGCCTAGCCCGTAGCAAAGGCTTAAGGCAGTTAAAGTTGATTGCTTAAACTCACCCCTACACCAAAAAGGCCCTTTTCAGGGCCACCCATGTCTCTCGAAAAGAGATAGACTTTCAATTGCCAATAACTCAAGAAACATTTTACCTTATAGTACGTGTCTGTGTATGAGTGCGTGAGTGTAGGTTCTTATTTTAAAATCAAAACCCAAAGACACTTACCTTTTATAATCAATTTATTCTTTTATAAATATTTACAATTCAATTCACAATTCACAACAAAGCACTTTAAAAAAGTTCATACACTTCTTCTGTCTCTTTTTTTATTCTCTCTGTTTTTTTGAATTTCTTCACAGTCACAGTCTTTTCCTCTTCTTTGTCCTCACTTTCTTCCCTTTTTCTTTTCTTTTCTTGTTTCTTTTCCTTCACCTGTCTGCTTTCTTCCTCTTCTTCTTCCTCTCCAGAATCCCTCTCTTCTTCTGACTCCTCTTGTTTCTTAGGGCAATCTGGAGACCAGTGTCCTTTTTCTTGACAATGATAACAGGTATCTAGACTTTTGTCTCTTTTAACCCCTGTTTTGCATTTTTGACGGCCTGGACACTCTGAAGACGAATGCCCTTTCTTCTGACAGATATAGCAAGTATCTTGACTTTTATCTCGAAAGGAAGGAGAGTAGTCCGACGGCTGATCTGAAGAAAATTTTCTAATGACCCCTCGCAAAGCTCTGATGAAACGTTCGATTTGGGTAGTCTCTTCCATCGTTCTACTCGGTTTGAGAGTGAAATGAATAGTGAAAGGACAAGACACATATCCTTTATCTACGCTGGTCTGCCATGACTATAAATTAGTCCATGGTGTTTAAACTTTAGTCATTTGACGTTTTGCTATCAAGATAAAACGATGCAATTCATTTGAGAAGAAAGAAGAAGAAAGTAAGAGGCAGAAACGTGATCTATCACCTCCTACCAGGCTGAAATCTTGGCACAAATTCATGCCAGTGATTTTGAAGAGGACATGAGTGAAACAGAATCCAAGCCCAGAGAGTTTTCCTCTAAACAAAGTTCACCACCCTTAGTCAACGCTGAAAAATACTATTCCATTCGAGAGACAGAAAAGCTCTCCTCTAGAAAATTTCGAACCACGGCTTACAAATACACGGTGAAGTTTAAAGATTTCAGGTCCGAAGTACCGTTAGAGAAAGCAGAGGGTTTCATCAACGAGGTGTGGGATTCTTTGCTTACCACACTCAAGCGACAATGTCAACCCAAAGAATACGATCGCTTGAGACTTTCCATACAACACGGCGGCTTGAAATCCACTGTTTGGATCGAGTTTAGCAGCCCTGCAGAATTGACCGCTTCCAAAGTCATGGACAAGATTCAACACGTGCAACAATCCAATCACCAGTTTGACATCACCGATGGAAAAGCCACACTGGACATGACCCACGTCCCTCCTCCACAAGGGGCCGGACAACGCAGAAAGACCTTATTGGTCAACAACCTTCGCATTACCAAAAAGAGCCTCGTTCAAATTCACAATTCTCGAGACCAGATGTGTTTAGCCAGGGCTATCGTGGTGGGACGAACCTATGCCAACAAGAACGACACGGTAGAATGGAAAAGAGACTGGGAGAACATTCGACAATCGGACCGAGCCAAACAACGGAAATGAAGCAGAACTTCTGTTACAACAAGCAGGCCTGTCCAAAGTCACACCCTGTGGCATTCCTGAGATGCAAAAATTGCAAGATGTCCTAGCTCCACGCTACACCTTGAAAGTGCACCCTCAAGAAGTGCGCAGGCCTCTGTTGTTTCGAGGCCAAGATTTTAAGGATGGAAAATACATTCACCTCTATCATCCCGATGAACATTTGGATACCATTACCAGTATCACCGCATTCTTGGGATACGGTTGTTACTGTGAGAAATGTGACTATGGCTATAACAATCGAGAGCATCACAAGCATTGTGGATCGAAATGCTCAGGATGTTTGGCCTCTCAACTCTGTCTGAACGAAAGGCAAGAACGAGTGCATTATTCAGCTTGTCTGCGCACGTTTGTCAGTCCTGCCTGTTACCAACAACATCTGAAGACGCAAGGTTCACAGCAGAAAAGTGCATGTCAACTCCTGAGATTGTGCCCTACCTGTGGACAAGGTCTATGTACCAATACTGTCAAGGCACACGTATGTCGAGGAAAGAAAAAAATGTCACATTTGTAACCACATCGTGGACTTGGAACACCAATGCTACGTGCAAAAATACCAACCCCAACCAGAGAAAGAGGACGGTCACAAGAAAAAAGGCAATTTCATCTTTTTCGATTTCGAATGCATGCAAGAGGCTGGCATTCACATTCCTAATTTCTGCATGGCTCATCGAGCGTGCGAGAAGTGCATTCAAGAACCTATCTTTAGTCATTGCCCTCACTGCAGTAAGATTCCTGAAGGACGTGAACAAATCTTTCGAGGACCGAACACGCTAGCCGAATTTGCCCGATGGCTCTTAGACCCCATCGACAAGACGTGGAGCCCAGAGGACGTCGAACGTTACGGAGATTGTCATCGTCATGCCACGGTGATGGCTCACAATTTCTCCGGATACGATGGACAATTTCTTTTGAGGTACTATACGGAACATGGTACCGAACGTCCTAAAGTCACTTTGAACGGAGCCAAAATCATTTTCATGCAAGTGGGACAAGTACAGTTTAAAGATTCGATGAGCTATTTGGCCATGCCTTTGAGTCGAATGCCTAAAACGTTTGGAATGACAGAAATGGCTAAAGGGTACCTTCCACACTTTTTCAATACGGAAGCCAATCAACATGCTGTTCTACCCCATTTGCCTGAGGCTCACTATTACGACCCCGACAACATGCGTACCGAACAACGAGAAGCTTTCTACGCTTAGTACCAGGCTCACGCCTCAGACCCTTTTGACTTTCAGGAAGAAATGCTAAAGCATTGTCGTTCCGACCTGGACATTTTACGGCGATCCTGTGGACAATTTCGAGAACTGTTCATGGAACATGGAGGGGTCGATCCTTTGAAAGAAGCTTGCACCATTGCCAAAGCAGGTTCCTTAGTCTACCGACAACGATTTACACCTGAAAAGACCGTGGCTGTCATCAGTCCTCAAACGACCACCTATGTCAAACGTCAATACTCGGTCAAAGCCCTACGCTGGTTACATTACTTGTGCGACAAGGAAGACAAATGGATTCAGCATGCCCGCAACGGAGGGGGCGAAAAGACCATCGGAAAGCATGCGGTCGATGGCTGGGACTTAGAAAACCCTAAGATCGTGTACGAGTTTAACGGTTGCTTATTTCACGTCTGTTACCCTGACCGCGACACTAAAAATTAGTTTTTACAACGAACCATGGAAGACTTGTACCAGGCCACTTGTCAGCGACGCCTAAAGTTAGAAGAGGAAGGATACCAAGTGGTGGAAATGTGGGAACACGAATACGATCACCGTTTGAAAACCGATCCCGAATTTAAATGCCTCGTGGAAAGTTACCAGTTCATGGACCTCCTGAACCCGAGGGATAGTTTGTACGGAGGAAGGACCAATGCCACCTGTTTGCTGTACCAAGCCGACGAAGAGAAAGGAGAAGAAATTAAATCCTTGGACGTGTGTTCGCTGTATCCCTACGTGTGCAAATATTGCCGCTTTCCTGCAGGGCACCCATAATTGTTAACGGAACACATCGACCTGAAAAACATTCGACAATACGAAGGTATGATCATGTGTAAAGTTTTGCCTCCCACCGACTTGTACCATCCCGTCTTACCTCACCATTGTCAAGGCAAACTGATGTATCCCTTGTGCCGTACATGTGCCGAAACGTACAACCAAGACCAGCCTTGTCAGCACAGACAGGAAGAGCGCGCCTTGACGGGACGTATGTCAGCGTAGAATTGTTCAAAGCTGTGAACGTGGGATACCAACTGTTAGAAGTGTACGAAATTTGTCACTTTCCCAAGACACAACAATACCACAAGCGTGACCCAAGTCAGAAAGGCATTTTCGCAGACTACGTGGATGCCTTTTTGAAACTGAAGCAAGAAGCCAGCGGCTATCCTTCCTGGTGTCACACACCCGAAGACCAAAATACATTCAAAGCGAAATACTGGGCACAAGAAGGCATCACTTTAGATCACATCGAGAAAAACGAAGGTAGGCGATCGTTTGCTAAAGTGATGTTAAATTGCTTGTGGGGAAAAATGGCACAACGACCTTGTTTACCCAAGACGGAGTATTTGACAGAAATTCCCGTTACTTCCAGATGATTCACGACAAAACTAAATTCATGAAACACGTGGACGCTGTTCGCAAGGATTTGATCTTAGTCAATTACGAAGAAGATTTGGACTTTGTAGAAGCCGACACCTTGGAAATATCATCATTGCTTCTTACGTGACAGCTCATGCTCGCTTAAAATTGTATGAAACTTTAGTACTGTTAGGGGAACGCATCCTGTACTTTGACACGGATAGTTGCATTTACATCGATCACCCTAGTCAACAGCACCCTGACATCGAAGGAGACCGTTTAGAAGTCTGGACAGACGAGTACCCCGACAACAAGCTTCTAAGTTTCGCCAGTGGTGGTCCTAAAAATGACGGCTACGAATACCGGGACAAACAAGGAGAAGTGTACACGAAGTGTAAAGTGAAAGGATTTACTCTGAATTATCGTACCACTCGAGTGGTGAACTTTGGCGTATTGAAAGAAGCCTTGCACTCTGGAAAAGATGACCACTTTAAAGTGACCACCTATCAACCGAACAAGATTGTACGTTTACTCACTCACCACATCGTCAGTCGACGCTTGGAAAAAGTCTATCAAATCGTGTACCAGAAACGAGTGCGGCTTCCCAACCACTTTACTTTGCCGTATGGACATGTCGGTATAAAACATTGGTTGTAAGAGGATAGCCACCCACCAGAAGCATGACTTCGCCACAGCAAGAATCGAGTGAGAAACCCGATGAGAACTCCAAGTTCAAACCTTACCATTTTGCAGTCTTCTTACCTGACTATTGTGATTGTGCCCGTCGATTGGACACATTTCAAAAATGGCCTACGGATAGGGAAGGATTACCTACTTCGCATGTTTTAGCTAGAACAGGATTTGTCTACTTGGGACCTGAGTCAGGATTGGGATACGAAGTACAGTGTTTCGCTTGCGGACTGAAGTTACGAATGGATCTATGTGTCTATAAAGATTCAGCTATTCTGGAACATACTCGATGGTCTCCGCACTGTCCTTACCTTTCTATGGCCTTTCCACCGATTACACTACTGTACAATTATGACGGCACCTTAGAGACGGTACCTTCCAAAACAAGACATAAAAAAGGAACGATGTACAAGCTTGAGACTGCATTGCGACTAGTATAAAAAGGGGCTATGGTCAAGATCGATAGTTCATTGTGACTACCAAGGCCAAGAGAACAAGATGAATACTTTCAGAGAAACACAAAACAAGTTCAGACAGGCACAATTCAAGTTTGGGGACTCTGAAGTGGAATGCGATTATGAGCCTTGCGATAGGAACGATGCTGTACGCTGTGACCTTAGCGATGCCGTAAAGCATCATGGGAACTTTAGTGTCACTACCCCTATTATGGAAAGTGATGCTGTGCGTGTCAAACCTGAGGGATGCGAAAGCGATGCCGCTCGTCCTCTTGGACACTTTACTGGGTCTCGTTTTAAATGTGGATGTCCACCTTCAATCTACCCCCCTACGGATGTCATCCAGCCCTGAGCAAACTCCTGTCCATGTCACCCAACCATCATCGAAACGAACCTGTGAAAGACGAATATTCGTTCCCTGTGCGTTTGTCGGAATACTGCGACTTTGAAAATCGTCTTCAATCGTTCAAAGGAAAATGGCCTAAGTATCTGGGAGGACCGACCCCCGAAGAATTAGCCAGAGCCGGATTTTTCTACTTGGGCGAAGGGGATAAAGTCAAGTGCTTCAGTTGCGGTGTGTCACTTCACCACTGGGAACCACAAGATTCGGCCTACCTAGAACATGCGCGTTGGTCACCGAATTGTCATTACTTACCCTTAGTGGGACTGAGACATTGAAGTAACATACCATGTCGTTGAAGAAGAAACCAGATTGGTTAGGAGTCAAATGTTGGACATCACCGAGACCAGTATTTAAACTTCATTTCAAAAACGATATTGAATCATTACCTAAAGAACTGCAAGAGAAGATTTACAATGAAATTTGGCAGGGACTTGCCAGAGTGAAATCTCAATGGGTAACTGTAGAACTTTTATACCGAGAAATTCACAAGAGGAAAGTGAAAAAAATTAATCAATGTGTTAGATTTCTCTGGGTCAAGTGTGCATTCATCCTGTTATATTACTCTAGACCGTTTACATCAAAAGAGTTCAATGAGATTCTTGGACGTTACCCTGAGTGGCAGTGGTAAGAAATTACTTACTATGTGGATTACTTTTGCTCTAGTAGAAGATTGTGAATTGTACGGGCTGACCTATTCATGGATACTTTACAAGAGAACATTCGTGCTTTGCCTGTGGAATTGAGAGAACGCATTTACCGAGAACTGGTCAAAATATAAGTCAAACGTAAAGAACAACTGCATCCGTTACGTTACCAGATGTTTAACCACTGGTACCTGAATGGTATAAGAGAACTGATTCGTCAGAAATTTTTTCAGTGGTCAGACCTTGTTCAACACTTTGAGTTAGTCAATGATCGAAATGTTCATCATATTGATTACTTCGAGATTCGCCTAGTGCAACGCATTGAGGAAGACACGTTAAAGGATTACCAACATATTTTACGTGGAATCTGCTTAGAGGAAGAGGAAGCTTCTAATCGAAGTTTGAAGTTTAGGTTACAATATGCAAGATTTAGATTCCCAACTGGAGAACGAAGATCTCTGGCTAGAAAGTACGTGTATTGCTTCCGAAATAAAGCGACTATAAAAACAGAAATCCATGCCACGACTTATGTCACAAGTGATTGAACAGATTTCTTGGAAGGAACTCAATGACCATATTCAAACCGTGGATCATTACCATCAATTATTACAAGAACTGTATCCAATCAATTTGGGTCGACAAGTGGTGTGTGGCTTAGTAACTTGTTTTCTGGGATTTCGTTTACCAGCTGATTCCTTGTGGACTCTTTACGAACAGTACTTACCACCCAAATGGCCTTAAATGGTCACGAAAGACTCCTTTTGCTCAAAGACTTGCGTTTTCATCTGGATACTTCTTGACCTCAACAGGAAAAAAAGATTCGTCATCTTTTAGCTACCGAAGACGTGTATTACGATGTGTGCGTACCTTGTGACTTACACCCCCATTGGACAGATGTCCGTGCCTGGAAAAAATGGGGTTTTGAGGCTTGGACCCAAGAAGTGGCCCAGTATCCACGAGAGTTGTTCAAGGAAAAAAGTTACTTTTCAACCTGTGTTAGTGCCAGTACCAGAAGAAGAACCCGTCACCCAGGATAGGACTGTCGTGGACATTCCTCAAAGACCCTTTCGGGAGGACACTTGTGTGACCTTACCCCCTATAGAACTGGGCAGAATATTACCCAAAAAATGTTGTACAGAAACTTGTTTCTATTCCACGTTGATGGTTTTCATGTGCCTTTTATTCTTGTACTTAAGCCTTTGGCTTTTATGTATTTTTGTCTTTCGTCTTCATGCTTAAAACATTCAATAAACGTGTCCTGAAATAAGTATATAAACTCTTGTCTTCTCTGTTTTCGTGTCACAAGTGACATTTCTAACACTATGGCTACTTCTGCTGTCTCTGTTCTCTCTTCCTGTACTGTCAAAGTCATCGACGAACACTTAGATAGTGCCAGTTGGGAGGCTTTGTATCTTCGCCATCCCTTTAACATGCTCATTGCTGGACCTAGCGGTTCAGGCAAAACCGAATTTGTCAAACGTTTTATCGAATACAAACATCATTTGATCGATCGTCCTCCTCAACGCGTCGCGTGGTGTTACAAAGAGTGGTAATCGGCGTACAGCCTCTTGCGAGAAAGTCAAAGCGATTCCATCGTGTTTGTGGAAGGCATTCCTAAAGAAGACAATGGCATCGTCTCTGACTCCCGTCAAACCCATTTGGTCATTTTTGACGACATGTTAGGAGAAGACGAAGAAGAAATTAAACTGTGGTTCACGCGCAAAGGGCATCACCGTAATGCCAGTGTCATTTACATCACTCAAAATTTGTTTCAACAAAGTAAAGCCCATCTCACCATCAGTCTCAATGCGTATTACGTGGTCTTGTTCAACAGCCCTCGAGATAAATCGCAAGGTCAAGTCTAAGCCAAACAATTAGGAACGCCTTGGCTGACTCAGGCGTACGACGATGCCACTCAAACTCTACACGCTTATTTACTCGTCGATTTGAAACCTACGACCCCCCTCCCCCGATGATTTGCGATTTCGTACCCAATTGTTTCACCACTGGTGCCAAGACGGAGGGCCTGTCCTGTACACGTCTCCGTCCTCGACTTAATCCCTACAAAAAGAAATCTATAAAAACCTCAGACACTTTTCGTCTGTCTCACACAGTTTGAACATGACGTCCCTTCAGTCGCATCTTCCCGTCAAATTGATTCGTTCCTTGTACGGCATCAGTCGATAAAAAAAATCCACAAATACGGGCTCGTGTCTTAGAAGCTAGTCACAAAGAAGTCTTACGATGGTTCACGGTGACAGCACGTCAATTACTGCAAGGGATCATTCAGATTCCTCATCAAACCAAACGCTTTTTTGATCGAAACAAAGTCGCTTTGACCCAACTGGCCGATCCGCGCATCGACACTCAAACCAAAAATCAAATCATTTTGAAACCTGCAGGGAGCGGTACTCTAGGAGGGGTCATCATTCGTTCTCTCTTAAGATGGGATCCTAATGCTCCCAAGGTTCTCCCCGAGAAAAAAGAAGCCAAACGAAGCTCCAAAAAGAAGAAAAAGAGCCACGGTGCCAGGACCAGGTCCCCAAGGAGACCTGTGTCTCCAAGAACTCCTCCAGTGGCGGGAACCTCCTCTTATCGGTCACCACTCCAGAAAAAGAAAAGCCCCCAGAAAAGGAAACAGAGATAAAGTCCCCAGAAAAAGAAAAGCCCACAGAAAACTAGTCGCAAGAGAGGCACTTCGGCCAGGACGCAACCTTACACTCGCAAACCACGACCTGCAACGTCGGTGACCGCGTCTCCGGTAGCCTCAGGTTCATTCACTTCTCCGTTGATGACACCAAGAACTGAAAAGTACTTAGACACCAAGAACTTCTCCGTTGATGACCCCAAGAACTTCCCCAGTGGCAGGACCCTCCAATTTAGCGGCTGTGGCCGCTGCTCACAAAGTACCTTCTCCCAAAATCAAAGTCCAAGAGAGATCGGGCATGTTACAAAGTTTACTGGATTTGTCCAAGCAAGAACTGGCTCGATTTAGTCCGTTGCGTACCTCTACACCACGTGGCATGCCTGTCCTCAAGTTGATACGACGCAAAGACAATCAGTGGCGACGCGTTCCAGTATAAAAAAGGCCTGCGACCAAGTAGGGATATCAGTGATCTTCCAAAAGATATCACCTCCAAGAAGTCAAAAAAGAAAGAGACAAAGGCAGACTCGTCATCCGACAAAGCTCTTAGCCAAGCATCGATGTTACCCTAAGAAAATACACAGTCGTTCCAAGAAAAAGAGGCGTCAACAAAGGGGAGGATTCCTTGGCGATTTTGGAAAAAACATTGTCACCTTTATGACAAAACGATAGTCCCCCCAAAAAAGATAAAAGGGCGTGTGTTAAGTCATCGACGTTAGTGTATGTTTGGTGAATGACCCGGTACCCACAAGCGAAGATGTCACCCTCCAGAAAACATTCCTCTTCTAAACCCCAAGGAAAGAAAAGGAAAGGACTGTCTCCACGTTTAGTCAAAAATGGGGAAATGTTATCTGTCCTGTCCAAAGCATCTCCACCCCTATGAAAAAGATTCATTCAATCGGCCTCCAAAGAGGTCATCGATACCGTGTGCGAATATTGTTTGAACGTCTTGAAAGGCACGATCCCTTTGTCCAAACACCAGAAACAATGCCTAGGCAAACATCGTCACACTCTTCGCCAGATGGTTCAAAAGAAACTTCCCATCGGAAAAAAGAAGAAGATGTTGGTCCAACGTGGAGGAATTGTACCCCTCTTGTTAGGCCCATTGCTCAAAGGAGTCTTGGGAACCGTGTTGGGAGGACTGGTGGGAGCAAGACAAAAAGGCCTCTGGAGTCCCAAGATCTCAGAATTGACCCCTGACATCCCATGGAAGGACGAAAACTAGCTTTAGTGCCTTACAAACGATGGATGGAATACCATCGTTGGCAAGAACAACGCACCCCGCATTTACCTCCCAATCCCAATTTGAACGAGATGTCCCAGTTACAGCACGAATTGCAGTCCTTAATGGATCGCCAAGATTTGTCAGAAACAGAAAAATCGCAAAAGTACGGTCAACTCTTGCAACGACTGCAACTCTTTCACCAGAAAGCTTTAGACGAAACAGCTCTTCCCACTCTGAAAGATGTTAAGACCTTGATGAAAATTCCATCCCCCACACCATCACTACCACTACTACCATCCCCAGGGGCAACCAGAGACGCTACCCCTCGAAGGCCTGAGGAAGAAGAGATACGAGAAGTCTTTCAAACACCGTCAGCAGCTCCCATGTCTAGTAAGATTGCAGCATCCTTGTTGACCCCGTCCCCCACACCCCAACGAGAAGAAATGAAAGCTTGGGTTAAAAAGATGATGTCCACTCCTCCTTCGATAGAAGTGAAAAAGAAAGAAGGGAAACCAGAAGTGAAAAAGAAAAGAAGACCAAAGCCATTCCATTGCCACCTCCACCACTACCTTCGACTTCTACTCCCGTAGCCCACCGGACAGGTAAATCCGTTTCCAAACCACCCTTTCGTCCCACCCAAAGTAGCATCCTCGAAGAGTGGGTGCCTTATTAAGAAACAAAAAAAAATGGAGAAGGTGTTAGCCAGCATTTACTACGATCCTTCGCATCCTGCAGGTTACGCAGGAGTTCAAAAATTGTATCTTGCTGCCAAAACTCGGCTGAAAAGTCTCCGTTTACCTCAAGTGCAAAGATGGTTACAAGAACAAGCTACTTACACTTTACACAAACCCATTCGACGCAAGTTTTCCAGAAGTCGCACCCGAGTGGAAGGCATCGATCATCAATGGCAAACCGATTTAGCCGATGTCTCTCATTTGGCCAGCTACAATCGTGGCTACAAATATTTGTTTTGTGTCATCGACGTCTTTTCCAAATTTGCCTGGGTCGTGCCCTTGACTTCCAAATCGAGCAGCGAGTTAGTGCGAGCCCTGCAACGGGTGTTGAAACAAAGTAGTCGTCACCCTCTGCGATGGCAAACGGACAAAGGTACCAAATTTCTGAACCAAGCTTTCCGAAAAGAATTAAAGAAACGTGACATTCATTTTTTTTACCACCGAGAATCCTGAAACCAAAGCAAGCATCGTGGAACGTTTTCAACGCACTTTGAAAGAACGCATGTGGAAATATTTTACGCATCACCACACTCTGAAGTATATCGACATTTTACCGCACCTGGTGCAAGCGTACAACCAATCTTACCACCGAAGCATTGGACGTGCCCCGCAAGACTTGACTCCCGAGAACGAAGTGATGGTGTTTGAGCGTCTGTTTGGTACGTCCCCGACGAGGGCTGTCCCCAAGAAAATTGGAGTGTTGGCCATTGGAGATTGGGTGCGCATTGGCAACACCAAACGCACTTTCGACAAAGGACACTTACCTAACTGGACAACTGAATTGTTTCGTGTCACTGAACGAGTGCATGGCCGTGATCCTGCTGTCTATAAATTGGAAGACATGAACGGAGAAGTACTCAAAGGTACGTTTTACTTAACCGAGTTACAAAATGTCACCAAAAAAAAGACGACGTGTACGACATCGAAAGCATTCTCGAACGCAGAACCCGTACAGTGAGCAAACGACGTGTCAAAGAAGTCAAAGTACGTTGGAAAGGATATCCACCCAGTTTTGATTCTTGGATCGACGCTTCGCAAGTCATCGACTATAAAAAGAAGTGACCATCGTGCCCTTTCACACAGACGCAGCTACATCGACCACACCTTCACCCAGTTCTTCTCTGCAAGATTTACAGAAACAACCCTTGTGGGTGTGGTGTGGAGAACGTGTGCCTAAAACGCAAATCGTCTTTTTCTGCCAAATCGTAGTGTATTGTGTCATCGGGGCAGCCATCGCCAATTTGATTTTGCAAAAAGGAGACAAATAATTGAGGACCATTTTATTGAGCAGTTTCATCGGTTACCTGCTTCCCAATCCCTCCCTGAAATTCACTTCGAACGGTAACAACGGGAACCTTGTGTCCAGTGCCAGTGTCAGTCACCACTCCAACAACAACAACCCTATTGTGGACGGAGACACGCCTCTGACTTCCAGTAACCCCTCGGACAGCCACAGAACTCTGGAATTATGAGCAATAACAACCAATTTTACTTAACCTTACCCAGTGACAGTTCTATGGAGGTGTTTCCCAAGAACACGTTGTGCTGTTACACGGCCAAATTACTTCAGGCCATCCAATTAGATCACGAAGCCCATTGGGAAGTGGCTTTAGTGGAAATCATTCACCCGACCCAAGTGCTCAATGTCCTTCCTAATCAAAATTTGTTTACGGCGGAAGTTCATGACGAGCAAATGCAAAAGTACTTGAATACACATGTCAAATATGATCACAAAACCTATGATGACAAAACTCAAAAGTGGTCCTACCACTTGTTCATTCCCCCAGGCTATTATTTTACTGGTCAACATTTGGTCAGCACCATTACCTCCAGATTTAATGTCGTGTTTCTTAAAGCTTTGGAAAGTGTCAGGAAAAGTGTCTCCATGGAATACCACAAAACAGCTCGTCGCTTCCTGATGAAATTTGACGGATGTAAAATCATGTCTATTTTAATTTGTCCTGAATTGTTTGACATGTTGGGCGGGGACATGAACATAAGAATGACCATGATCAAGAAAAACGAATTACCAGTCATTTTCGACAACGATTCTTTTACCAAGTTATTTCGTTCCCCAGTAGAATTGAACCAAGGACTGAATTTGATCTTTGTGTACTCCAATGTGGTGGAGTATAACGTGGTGGAACACACCTCCGTATCGTTACTGCGTGTCATTCCTTTCAAAGTGGATCCTGCCACGGTCGCTGACGAAGAAGGTGGAAACACTTATCACGTCCACCACGAATTTGTACATCCTCATTATTTGCCTGTCAGCAAGTCGTATTTGGACACGGTCAACATTGCTATAAAAGGAGATCTGGGACAAAATATTTCATTCAGCAAAGGAACAGTCACGGTGAAACTCCATTTTCGATAACGGTTCTCTCACGAGTTGCAAGTCATGTATCCAGTGTACCGAGGGGTTGCTCGACAGCGAGGACACGGTTTAGGAGATGTGTTAAAATCGGCTTTTCGTTCGGTGACTCCGGTGTTGAAACCGATGGTGACACGCGGATTGCACGCCTTGAAAGATGCGGCTTTGACACACGGCAAAGAATTTCTCAAGAATGTCATTATCGACAAACAAAACCCCAAAGAAGCTTTCTTGAGGGCAGGCAAAAATGACTTGTTGCAAAGGGGTAAAGACCTTTCAGGCCGACGAGAAACACCTATAAATGCCATACACGCTACCGAGTCAGGCAGTCCTACTTCCCTGAAGCCACAGCAAGGACAAGGCAGAAAAGGACGACGAAGAAAACACCCTTTCAACAGACTTCACACGTCTAAAGCTAGAAAGGCAAAGAAAAGAAAAACCGTTCGAGACATAGACGTTTTCGATTATTGAGACGGAGAAAAAAATGATGCACCGAGAGTCTTGCGCTTGTTCCAAGTCGGAACTGGATCTGTTTGCCATGCCACCCACCATGACGACCATGCAAGAATCCCAATGGGTGGAATTTCATCCCGTCTCCTCTTTGACCGATTCAGCTCCCATCAAGTTTGATACCAAAGGTCAGCCCGAAGATTACATCGATCTGAATAGCAGTTACCTGTATTTGAAAGTCAAGGTAATCAAAACGGATAACACCAATCCAGGAGGCGATGCTAGAGTAGCTCCTGTCAACAATTTCATGCATTCCTTGTTCAGCGAAGTGGATTTGTACTTGAATAACAAACTGGTCAGCAGCATCATGGATACTTACCCGTATCGTGCCTACCTGGAAAATCTCTTGACGTACGGAAAAGAAGCCAAGAATACTCATCTGGATGCTTGCGTAGTATGGAAACCTGACACAGCTGGTGATAACATGTTTAACGATACAACCCTGACAGCAGATGACGATCCTCACAATGTGGGGTTTAACACACGTAGAAATAAAATTCTGCAAGGACGTAGTTTAGAACTGATGGATCGTTTACATTTGGACATGTTCTTACAAGAAACGTATTTACTGAAAGGGGTGGATATTCGCCTGAGACTGAATCGTAGCAGTACCGCTTTCCATTTGATGGCCCATGCTAACGAGTACAAAACATCATCCAAGAAGCCAGGCTCTACGTGCGACGCGTGGAAGTGTTACCCAAACGTTGAGCAGAACGACCGCCAAGTATCGGATACGACACGTGGAAGTAAAAACGTTCACTATTCCTGCTGGACAGCGATCCATGATCGAAGATCATCTGTTCCAAGGCCAGTTACCCAAGCGTTTGATCATTGGTATCGTCAAGAATTCAGCCTTCAACGGAGTCCACAACGAAATTCCTTTCCTGTTTCATCATTACAACGTAGCCAACATCGAAGTCAGTCACGATGGCAAGACACTGTGTACCCGACCGTTTGAGCCTAAGTTTGGTGACAGGAATTACTTGAGGTCGTACTTGTCCCTGTACGAAGCCACCGGACAGTTAGGAACCAACACCAGTCACGGCATATCGTACGAGGATTATACAGGAGGCTACGGTTTGTGGGCGTCTGATTTCAATCGAGACCAAGGCAGCGACGAGGGACATTTCTACCCTATAAAATCCGGCCAGATTCGTGTGGAACTTCAGTTTACTAATCCTCTACCTGACACAGTGAACGTCCTCCTGTATGCAGAATTTGACAATACCATAGAAATCAACAGTTTAAGAGAAGTCATTCTAGATTATTAGAAATCATGGAAGACTGTTATCCTTCTTTACCTAGTGGAGAAACTTTGGACATGGAATGTGATTAGACCGTGGAAGAAGAATCTCAAGACGAAGACGAAGAAGTCATCATGATGAAGTCAAGATGACCATAACAAGAAGCCCATTTAGTCTCCTGTTTTGCTACAGTCCTGGCAGATAAAATGAAAGAATTGATCAAGGAAGAGTGCTATGGATGTCACAACGATCATCCCAGTCAAATTCAACACGACAAATGTCTAATGTTGAGTCAAGAAGAAAAGTTGGACGAATACCTGGACAAAGCTTTGTGTCTCATCGAGATAGAATTCGTGTTGAATGAGTGGTATAAAGGCTTGGATAAACATTCTTCTCCTCCATTAACGTCTCTGTAGTGCCGTCGCATCGAGTTTCTCTTTGACCAGAGTAAGAAGTCGGAGCTAAACGCCTTTTACTTGTCAGACATTTTCAAGCAAAAAGCCAGGATCGAATTGATTACTTATCATTACCTGTGAAGCAGAAGAAGAAAAACCACACTAATAAATGGATACCTGGGAACTTTATTACCTTTTAAACCACAGTTCGTACACTGCTTCTTGGAATCATGTCGTCTGTGCTAATGATCAACTCACTCATCGCAAACCTCAAGACCATCAAGCTTATGTGATCAACACGGACGACAGTCATCTCCAAGGAACCCACTGGGTAGTCGTCTACTTTCCTCAAGAAGGATGTGTGGAATATTTCAATTCGTATGGATTGCCCCCTTTGGAAGACGATATCATTGACTTTATGAAAAGAAATGCTCAGACCACCCGATTCAATAATGTGAAATTACAAGGCACAGATTCCATGGTGTGTGGACAATATTGTGTGTATTTTCTGCATCATCGCATCCTGGGCTATTCCTTAGAACATTTAGTAACTCATTTTAATCCTCGTTCTTCTTCTAGAAACGATGTGAAAGTAGATCGATGGTTTTGTGACCATTATACTTATCTTTCGTCTCAAGCTAGGAAACGTAGTGTCCATCAATGGCCTAATGACTTCCAACAGTGGAAATCACAATTTCATTCACAACGTTGTCAGCCTTGTTTAAAGTAGAGTGTTATAGGAGAAAAAAAAAATGTTTGTTATTTGAAAAAAAATGTTTGATGTTATATTAAATGGTTATAGTTGAAAAAATTTTTACTTGTTAGTGTTAAGTGATTTTGAATAAAAAATGTTGTGTTTTGAAAAAATGCCTTTGTGGTTTGTTTTTGGTATAGGAATCATGATTCATGTTCTTTGACTTCTCTCTATCCCTCCCATAACACCCATTGAACGTTCCGACTCGAAAACCGTGTAGGGATGTTTTCCTTCACGTCCTCGCTTTGACCATAAAAAAGACGGGGCAGTGTCCAGTCTAACCATCCATTGTCGACTCATCCTCCTACGAAGATGTGCTCCAGACTAGCTAAGCTAAACGAAGCCTACGTGAATTTGCATAGGGTCAGACACAGTCTGATACCGAAGCCAGAAGAGATAGAAAATGTGAGAATGTTAAAAGTCACTGAAGACCTGATAGAAGAGTTCTTTAGAGAAGAAATTAACAGGGAGAAGGAATAATGGACAGAGAAGTACAGACCTCAGAAACAGCAGAGAGACCAGCAACAACACATGCAGTAGCAACCTGAACCTGACAGAGGCTTTGTCGATTGTCGTATCGATACCAAAGAGTTCTTTTTCTCTTTCCGAAGAAGCAGACCTTATCCTGGGAGAAAGCCTATTGTCAAAGGAGGCCGCAATCTTAGAACCCAAAAAAAGATGGCCATAGCTTCAAGTTCACACGCAAAGAAACAGCCCTTTTCACGGCTACCCCAACCTCTAGAAAAGAAATAGTAATCGATTTGCCAACGTGTGCGTGTTGAGTAGTGTGAATATAAACACTCACTCTTTTCTGGTGTGATTGTATATGTTTATGTGTGTTTGTGTGTGTGTGTATGTGTGTGTGTGTTTGTTTGTAAGCACTCACGTGCGTTTGTGTGGATAGTAGATAATTATAATGGTTTTTTTTGGTGTTTGACGTGCGTGGATAGTAGACTTTGGGTTTGATTTGACTGCTTTGCATATGTGGATAGTATATTATTTATTTAAGTGATGAATGAAAATTTTTAAATTAGTAATGGGTAGTAAAAAAGTGAGTGAGTGTTTCTTTTAGGTCCGCGCGTTTTAGACCATAATGTAGGTAATATTAGTTTTGGGTTTTAGGGGGATGTTTCCCTTCACGTCCGCGCTTTTCGTATAAATGCAAAGCCAGTCGGCAATCGGGCTACCCATCGTTGACTCGTTATCGGTCACCACCCCGGAAAAAGAAAAGCCCCCAGAAAAGGAAACAGAGAAAAAGTCCCCAGAAAAAGAAAAGCCCACAGAAAACTAGTCGCAAGAGAGGCACTTCGGCCAGGACGCAACCTTACACTCGCAAACCACGACCTGCAACGTCGGTGACCGCGTCTCCGGTAGCCTCAGGTTCATTCACTTCTCCGTTGATGACACCAAGAACTGAAAAGTACTTAGACACCAAGAACTTCTCCGTTGATGACCCCAAGAACTTCCCCAGTGGCAGGACCCTCCAATTTAGTGGCTGTGGCCGCTGCTCACAAAGTACCTTCTCCCAAAATCAAAGTCCAAGAGAGATCGGGCATGTTACAAAGTTTACTGGATTTGTCCAAGCAAGAACTGGCTCGATTTAGTCCGTTGCGTACCTCTACACCACGTGGCATGCCTGTCCTCAAGTTGATACGACGCAAAGACAATCAGTGGCGACGCGTTCCAGTATAAAAAAGGCCTGCGACCAAGTAGGGATATCAGTGATCTTCCAAAAGATATCACCTCCAAGAAGTCAAAAAAGAAAGAGACAAAGGCAGACTCGTCATCCGACAAAGCTCTTAGCCAAGCATCGATGTTACCCTAAGAAAATACACAGTCGTTCCAAGAAAAAGAGGCGTCAACAAAGGGGAAGATTCCTCGGCGATTTTGGAAAAAACATTGTCACCTTTATGACAAAACGATAGTCCCCCCAAAAAAGATAAAAGGGCGTGTGTTAAGTCATCGACGTTAGTGTATGTTTGGTGAATGACCCGGTACCCACAAGCGAAGATGTCACCCTCCAGAAAACATTCCTCTTCTAAACCCCAAGGAAAGAAAAGGAAAGGACTGTCTCCACGTTTAGTCAAAAATGGGGAAATGTTATCTGTCCTGTCCAAAGCTTCTCCACCCCTATGAAAAAGACTCATTCAATCGGCCTCCAAAGAGGTCATCGATACCGTGTGCGAATATTGTTTGAACGTCTTGAAAGGCACGATCCCTTTGTCCAAACACCAGAAACAATGCCTAGGCAAACATCGTCACACTCTTCGCCAGATGGTTCAAAAGAAACTTCCCATCGGAAAAAAGAAGAAGATGTTGGTCCAACGTGGAGGAATTGTACCCCTCTTGTTAGGCCCATTGCTCAAAGGAGTCTTGGGAACCGTGTTGGGAGGACTGGTGGGAGCAAGACAAAAAGGCCTCTGGAGTCCCAAGATCTCAGAATTGACCCCTGACATCCCATGGAAGGACGAAAACTAGCTTTAGTGCCTTACAAACGATGGATGGAATACCATCGTTGGCAAGAACAACGCACCCCGCATTTACCTCCCAATCCCAATTTGAACGAGATGTCCCAGTTACAGCACGAATTGCAGTCCTTAATGGATCGCCAAGATTTGTCAGAAACAGAAAAATCGCAAAAGTACGGTCAACTCTTGCAACGACTGCAACTCTTTCACCAGAAAGCTTTAGACGAAACAGCTCTTCCCACTCTGAAAGATGTTAAGACCTTGATGAAAATTCCATCCCCCACACCATCACTACCACTACTACCATCCCCAGGGGCAACCAGAGACGCTACCCCTCGAAGGCCTGAGGAAGAAGAGATACGAGAAGTCTTTCAAACACCGTCAGCAGCTCCCATGTCTAGTAAGATTGCAGCATCCTTGTTGACCCCGTCCCCCACACCCCAAGGAGAAGAAATGAAAGCTTGGGTTAAAAAGATGATGTCCACTCCTCCTTCGATAGAAGTGAAAAAGAAAGAAGGGAAACCAGAAGTGAAAAAAGAAAAGAAGACCAAAGCCATTCCATTGCCACCTCCACCACTACCTTCGACTTCTACTCCCGTATCCCACCGGACAGGTAAATCCGTTTCCAAACCACCCTTTCGTCCCACCCAAAGTAGCATCCTCGAAGAGTGGGTGCCTTATTAAGAAACAAAAAAAAAATGGAGAAGGTGTTAGCCAGCATTTACTACGATCCTTCGCATCCTGCAGGTTACGCAGGAGTTCAAAAATTGTATCTTGCTGCCAAAACTCGGCTGAAAAGTCTCCGTTTACCTCAAGTGCAAAGATGGTTACAAGAACAAGCTACTTACACTTTACACAAACCCATTCGACGCTGACGAAGAAGGTGGAAACACTTATCACGTCCACCACGAATTTGTACATCCTCATTATTTGCCTGTCAGCAAGTCGTATTTGGACACGGTCAACATTGCTATAAAAGGAGATCTGGGACAAAATATTTCATTCAGCAAAGGAACAGTCACGGTGAAACTCCATTTTCGATAACGGTTCTCTCACGAGTTGTAAGTCATGTATCCAGTGTACCGAGGGGTTGCTCGACAGCGAGGACACGGTTTAGGAGATGTGTTAAAATCGGCTTTTCGTTCGGTGACTCCGGTGTTGAAACCGATGGTGACACGCGGATTGCACGCCTTGAAAGATGCGGCTTTGACACACGGCAAAGAATTTCTCAAGAATGTCATTATCGACAAACAAAACCCCAAAGAAGCTTTCTTGAGGGCAGGCAAAAATGACTTGTTGCAAAGGGGTAAAGACCTTTCAGGCCGACGAGAAACACCTATAAATGCCATACACGCTACCGAGTCAGGCAGTCCTACTTCCCTGAAGCCACAGCAAGGACAAGGCAGAAAAGGACGACGAAGAAAACACCCTTTCAACAGACTTCACACGTCTAAAGCTAGAAAGGCAAAGAAAAGAAAAACCGTTCGAGACATAGACGTTTTCGATTATTGAGACGGAGAAAAAAATGATGCACCGAGAGTCTTGCGCTTGTTCCAAGTCGGAACTGGATCTGTTTGCCATGCCACCCACCATGACGACCATGCAAGAATCCCAATGGGTGGAATTTCATCCCGTCTCCTCTTTGACCGATTCAGCTCCCATCAAGTTTGATACCAAAGGTCAGCCCGAAGATTACATCGATCTGAATAGCAGTTACCTGTATTTGAAAGTCAAGGTAATCAAAACGGATAACACCAATCCAGGAGGCGATGCTAGAGTAGCTCCTGTCAACAATTTCATGCATTCCTTGTTCAGCGAAGTGGATTTGTACTTGAATAACAAACTGGTCAGCAGCATCATGGATACTTACCCGTATCGTGCCTACCTGGAAAATCTCTTGACGTACGGAAAAGAAGCCAAGAATACTCATCTGGATGCTTGCGTAGTATGGAAACCTGACACAGCTGGTGATAACATGTTTAACGATACAACCCTGACAGCAGATGACGATCCTCACAATGTGGGGTTTAACACACGTAGAAATAAAATTCTGCAAGGACGTAGTTTAGAACTGATGGATCGTTTACATTTGGACATGTTCTTACAAGAAACGTATTTACTGAAAGGGGTGGATATTCGCCTGAGACTGAATCGTAGCAGTACCGCTTTCCATTTGATGGCCCATGCTAACGAGTACAAAACATCATCCAAGAAGCCAGGCTCTACGTGCGACGCGTGGAAGTGTTACCCAAACGTTGAGCAGAACGACCGCCAAGTATCGGATACGACACGTGGAAGTAAAAACGTTCACTATTCCTGCTGGACAGCGATCCATGATCGAAGATCATCTGTTCCAAGGCCAGTTACCCAAGCGTTTGATCATTGGTATCGTCAAGAATTCAGCCTTCAACGGAGTCCACAACGAAATTCCTTTCCTGTTTCATCATTACAACGTAGCCAAGATCGAAGTCAGTCGCGATGGCAAGACACTGTGTACCCGACCGTTTGAGCCTAAGTTTGGTGACAGGAATTACTTGAGGTCGTACTTGTCCCTGTACGAGCCACCGGACAGTTAGGAACCAACACCAGTCACGGCATATCGTACGAGGATTATACAGGAGGCTACGGTTTGTGGGCGTCTGATTTCAATCGAGACCAAGGCAGCGACGAGGGACATTTCTACCCTATAAAATCCGGCCAGATTCGTGTGGAACTTCAGTTTACTAATCCTCTACCTGACACAGTGAACGTCCTCCTGTATGCAGAATTTGACAATACCATAGAAATCAACAGTTTAAGAGAAGTCATTCTAGATTATTAGAAATCATGGAAGACTGTTATCCTTCTTTACCTAGTGGAGAAACTTTGGACATGGAATGTGATTAGACCGTGGAAGAAGAATCTCAAGACGAAGACGAAGAAGTCATCATGATGAAGTCAAGATGACCATAACAAGAAGCCCATTTAGTCTCCTGTTTTGCTACAGTCCTGGCAGATAAAATGAAAGAATTGATCAAGGAAGAGTGCTATGGATGTCACAACGATCATCCCAGTCAAATTCAACACGACAAATGTCTGATGTTGAGTCAAGAAGAAAAGTTGGACGAATACCTGGACAAAGCTTTGGGTCTCATCGAGATAGAATTCGTGTTGAATGAGTGGTATAAAGGCTTGGATAAACATTCTTCTCCTCCATTAACGTCTCTGTAGTGCCGTCGCATCGAATTTCTCTTTGACCAGAGTAAGAAGTCGGAGCTAAACGCCTTTTACTTGTCAGACATTTTCAAGCAAAAAGCCAGGATCGAATTGATCACTTATCATTACCTGTGAAGCAGAAGAAGAAAAACCACACTAATAAATGGATACCTGGGAACTTTATTACCTTTTGAACCACAGTTCGTACACTGCTTCTTGGAATCCTGTCGTCTGTGCTAATGATCAACTCACTCATCGCAAACCTCAAGACCATCAAGCTTATGTGATCAACACGGACGACAGTCATCTCCAAGGAACCCACTGGGTAGTCGTCTACTTTCCTCAAGAAGGATGTGTGGAATATTTCAATTCGTATGGATTGCCCCCTTTGGAAGACGATATCATTGACTTTATGAGAAGAAATGCTCAGACCACCCGATTCAATAATGTGAAATTACATGGCACAGATTCCTTGGTGTGTGGACAATATTGTGTGTATTTTCTGCATCATCGCAGCCTGGGCTATTCCTTAGAACATTTAGTAACTCATTTTAATCCTCGCTCTTCTTCTAGAAACGATGTGAAAGTAGATCGATGGTTTTGTGACCATTATACTTATCTTTCGTCTCAAGCTAGGAAACGTAGTGTCCATCAATGGCCTAATGACTTCCAACAGTGGAAATCACAATTTCATTCACAACGTTGTCAGCCTTGTTTAAAGTAGAGTGTTATAGGAGAAAAAAAAAATGTTTGTTATTTGAAAAAAATGTTTGATGTTATATTAAATGGTTATAGTTGAAAAAATTGTTACTTGTTAGTGTTAAGTGATTTTGAATAAAAAATGTTGTGTTTTGAAAAAATGCCTTTGTGGTTTGTTTTTGGTATAGGAATCATGATTCATGTTCTTTGACTTCTCTCTATCCCTCCCATAACACCCATTGAACGTTCCGACTCGAAAACCGTGTAGGGATGTTTTCCTTCACGTCCTCGCTTTGACCATAAAAAAGACGGGGCAGTGTCCAGTCTAACCATCCATTGTCGACTCATCCTCCTACGAAGATGTGCTCCAGACTAGCTAAGCTAAACGAAGCCTACGTGAATTTGCATAGGGTCAGACACAGTCTGATACCGAAGCCAGAAGAGATAGAAAATGTGAGAATGTTAAAAGTCACTGAAGACCTGATAGAAGAGTTCTTTAGAGAAGAAATTAACAGGGAGAAGGAATAATGGACAGAGAAGTACAGACCTCAGAAACAGCAGAGAGACCAGCAACAACACATGCAGTAGCAACCTGAACCTGACAGAGGCTTTGTCGATTGTCGTATCGATACCAAAGAGTTCTTTTTCTCTTTCCGAAGAAGCAGACCTTATCCTGGGAGAAAGCCTATTGTCAAAGGAGGCCGCAATCTTAGAACCCAAAAAAAGATGGCCATAGCTTCAAGTTCACACGCAAAGAAACAGCCCTTTTCACGGCTACCCCAACCTCTAGAAAAGAAATAGTAATCGATTTGCCAACGTGTGCGTGTTGAGTAGTGTGAATATAAACACTCACTCTTTTCTGGTGTGATTGTATATGTTTATGTGTGTTTGTGTGTGTGTGTGTTTGTTTGTAAGCACTCACGTGCGTTTGTGTGGATAGTAGATAATTATAATGGTTTTTTTGGTGTTTGACGTGCGTGGATAGTAGATTTTGGGTTTGATTTGACTGCTTTGCATATGTGGATAGTATATTATTTATTTAAGTGATGAATGAAAATTTTTAAATTAGTAATGGGTAGTAAAAAAGTGAGTGAGTGTTTCTTTTAGGTCCGCGCGTTTTAGACCATAATGTAGGTAATATTAGTTTTGGGTTTTAGGGGGATGTTTCCCTTCACGTCCGCGCTTTTCGTATAAATGCAAAGCCAGTCGGCAGTCGGGCTACCCATCGTTGACTCGTTAACAACAAAACAATGAATGCAAGGATTGTAAAACTTCTAGAACTCCAGATGCACCAGGAATATGCCAGGCGTATAATGAATGAGCTGGCTGCGGAGGCCATTGTTGAAGAAGGGAGAATAAAAGAAGAAGAGGAGCAAAAAAGGAAAAAAGAAGAGGAGGAAAAGAAAATAGGAGAGAGGATGTTGTACAACATTCCAGAGACAGAGGATTGGGGTGCTGAAGCCAATCATCCTCCCTCTGCAGTCCCAGTCAAAAGAGTCAACTGGAAAGATTGGAGTAGAAGATGTGTGTGTGGTGCCAGGCCTGGAAGGTGCCATCATTAACCAGGTGTAGTGGAGTTCTTAAAAAAGCAGCCCTTTTCAGGGCTACCCAAACCTTTAGAAAAGAAATAGTAATCGATTTGCCAATGTGTTTATGTGGAATAGTGTATTTATAAACACTCACTCCTTTCCTAGTAAGAGTGTATGTGTTTGTGTGTGATTGTGTGTGTGTGTGTGTGTGTGTGTGTGTGTTTGTAAGCGCTCACGTACGTACGTGTAGATAGTAGATTATTGGGTTTTGTAAGTGATCAAGTACGTTTGTGTGGATAGTAGATTTGGGTTTAATTTTGCTGCTCAGCGTGTGTGAATAGTATAGTTTTGGTTTTGTAAGCGCTCACTTAAGTTTGTGTGGATAGTAAATTATAGGTTTGTTTATTGCTGTTTCGCGTATGTGGATAGTAGATAATATGAGAAAAGTAGGTGACGTTTTCCTTCACGTCCGAGCGTTTTAAGTGATGATCTAGGTAATATAAGATTTGGGTCTTAGGGGGATGTTTTCCTTCACGTCCGCGCTTTTCGTATAAGAACCCACAAGGTTCGTCGTTCTCACCATTCTACAAAGAATAAAAATGAAGATGGCTTCGAACCACCATGACAAAATGAAAAAATTGCAAGACGTTTTGGACAATTTAGGAATAATGGAGCAAATGTTAGTAAGACTGGACGAGGATCGCGATTCTTACAGTCCACATAGAATAAAGATGGAGATCAACAATTTAAGAAAACTAAAGGAAATCATCAGTGCTCTGCTGAAAGAAATAAAGGAGGAGAAGGAGGATGAAGAGGAAAGGATAAGGATGAGAGCTTGGAATGAAAAAATTCAAAAGGAAGAAGAAAATGAGAAGAGGAAGAAAGAAGAGGAGGAGAAGCAGAAAGAGGAGAAAAAGAAGAAAAAGAAGGAAGAAAAAAGAAAAGAAGAGAAAAAGTGTAGGACAGAAAATAAGAAGCTGGCGGAGGAATAGAAGAAATTAGAAGAAGAAGAAGAAGAAGAAGAAGAAAACCAAAGGCCCTTTTCAGGGCCACTCATAGGTCTCGAAAAGATCTTGACGTTCATTGCCTAGCCCCTTTTTATTTTATTGTGAGTGTGTGTGTGTGTGTGTGTGTGTGTGTGTGTGTGTGTGTGTGTTCTGTCCCTCTCCCCTGTTCCATTTTTCCCTTGACGTTATACAGACCCACCCTGTTCAATTTCCCCATGTTCCATTTCCATAGACCCATCAGGTCGGGACCCTATTAAAATAGGGTTCCGACCCTGTTCCATTTTCCTTTGAACCTCAACAGACCCCATGTTAAATTTACATAGACCTTATATTCCATATCCTGTGCTCCCATGTTAAATTTACATAGACCCTATAGTGCCGGGCTAGTTTTCCCCATGTTAAATTTACATCGACCCCATATCCTCCCAGGGTGGTTTTTAATGGTAAGTCCCTTAGACCCTGAATCGTCCCTATTCACTACTCCTGCTGTTATAGAAATGAAATACATTACTTTGGACTGTTTTTGTCAGCAGTTGAGTCTAGTAATTAGGAAAGGTTTATAGCTAGTTTTATAAAATTCAACGTACAAATGCCAATAAATGGCAAGAGATATTAAGCAAACTAAACCGATCTTGTAAAAAAGTTAGTCAAGTTCAACATTTTATGAAAAAAATAAGCTATTACGTGGAAGAGAAACAAGAATGAATAGGATGTAATGCGTTTACAACGCCTTTTTGATGGGGAAAAATTACAACAGAATTTAGAAATGGACTATACGCTAGGGAATCTGTTGAGAATTTATGTTCTAGCGGCAAGAAGACACGTTGCCGTTGGGTAGCAGACGATTTTGTACGTGTGGGACAACTTCTTGCAAAATTGGAAACTTGGATTAAAATACAGCCTTGTTTTAAGGTACACATTTCGATCCTTTATATAATGTATTTATTTGTATGATTCGAAAAGATGCTTAGTACATCGAATTTTCTGGGTTACAGTAGCTACGTTGTCGTAGCCTCAACTTGATTTGTTGTGGTTAAGGCTACGAACTGATCCCATATCATGTAATGGAGCGAAAAAAATAAAAAAAGATAATAAAAAAAAGAAAAAAATCATTACTAAAGTCAGAAAAACAAACAGTGTAGATATCTGCTACCTGGGTATAATCACGTTGTGAAAGAAGGTTGGCTTATTTTGAATTTATTAAGCCCTTACACGATAAAATAAATTGGCCTGGTTACACTAAGATGGCAGGGTCCAGTTTCGTAAATTGACCCCTGGCAAATTTCTTAACTTAAGGCTATGGTGTGAATTTTTCAGCTATTATTGTTTACTATTGATAGATACGGCTATATTTGTGAACTGGGTGTTTCGGGCTTGTGTTGTTCTTGAAACTGATGTCAGGCATGTACACCTTCCATAGCTGCTCTGCAGTATGTTGATAGTGAAATACCAATAGCTGGCTAGGAAGAAGAGCTAGCCTCCCATAGCAGTAGACATGTGGGTTCAAGACAAGCAGAGTATCTCAAAAACGGCTTGGGTGACAACTATTCTGAATTGCATCAGACTATTTAGTAGACAATGTTTTTCAAAATTTTCATCCAGGGAGAGGGTTTGCGTTTGCACTGTGAGCACCACATGCTGTCAAAAATGGCATTTGGATGTGAAAAATGCATGTATAAAATAAGGGTTGGGGTGCAAAAACTTCTTCAGCTATGAACTGCCATTGACTTCTCTGGTCAAGCGAATACTATTATTATGCTTTGTTTTAATATAGGTATCTAAAATATGGACCTTTTTGACCTCACTTGTGTATCTGATTTTTTTTTATGATTTTTTATACTAGGTCGCTGATAGCAGCATTACATTTGTACATAAAAACTGGCCCCTGCCCCCTAACCTCACCCTGTCCGCCATGACAGATAACGCGAGACTCTCGCCGTGACCCCTTTTCTACGTAAGGCTTGCCAGACTGTATTTGGATATTCTACGCTATGTTATTATCAATCAAGTGGCGAATAATCGCTTCTTGGTGGAATTTCAAAGTTGCCGATAAACGGTATTTACTTTTAGTGGGCAGAATTTCAGACTCAAACGGCGCCAAATTTTTACTACCATTTGTTTACGTTTCCAAATAAGGCGTCAATGTCCTTATATGGCACACAAACAAACGAGGCTGAGAACGGAAGTAATCAATATTTGAACTAATATGGCGGACTATGTAAACGAAAATATCGGCCAAAAAAGGTAAACGAGATTTTACAACTATTTCTACAATGGTTTTCGATACTTCTGGTATTAAAGAAGAGGAGTACTCAATTTATTGGATTATATGCAAGGAATATGTTTAAAGTGTTATTATTAGGCTAAAAGAACGCCATTGACACGTATATGCTCATGTTAGTACACTGTCAACTAGATACGAGTAAGTGTACTAATATTAGTACTAGGTTATTGATGCAAGAAGGTCATGGAGTTGGTCTTCACGTTGCCATTTAGAAATCACATTTTTATGTGCATTTCGAGTCTAAATGTATGATATTTTTGTACACTTTATGAATATCACTTTTCTTAATTAATGTACGATTCTTCTTTCTGGATACAAAATGGATTTTTGACCCAAAATAGCACGTGATAAAATGTTTACAGAAATTACGTATCGTTGCGCAGAATTACCCGACGCGCAGAATAGGCCGACAAGGTACTTGTGGTAAATAAATCAAATGTGAAGTGTACGATAAACTGTTCAGGCGAAACAGTGATTTGATAAGACATCTGAGGATGCATACCGGAGATAAACCATTCGAATGTGAAGTGTGTGATAAAATGTTTCGGCAGAGACGGAGTTTAAAGAGGCACGAGAGGGTGCATGCTGGAGATAAACCATTCAAATGTGAAGTGTGTCATAAACTGTTTGGGCGGAGTAGTCCCTTGAATTATCATAGGAATATACATACAGGCATTAAACCATTCAAATGTGAAGTGTGTGATAAAACGTTTAAACGAAGTAGTACCTTGAAAGTACACATGAGGGTACATACTGGAGATAAACCATTCAAATGTGAAGTTTGTGATAAAATGTTTGGATACAGTAGTGCCTTGAACAGTCATAAAGTGGAACATACTGGCGATAAACCCGTCAGATGTGAAGTTTGTGATAAAATGTTTATGAACAAAAGCAATTTGAAGAGGCACACGAGGAGACATGTTGGAGATAAATCATTCAAATGTGAGGTTTGTGACAAAATGTTTGGGCTATATAGTAATTTGAAAGTGCACATGAGGATACATACTGGAGCTAAACCATTCAAATGTGAAGTTTGTGATAAAATGTTTGGATACAGTAGTGCGTTGAAGAGTCATAAAGTGGAACATACTGGCGATAAACCCGTCAAATGTGAAGTTTGTGATAAAATGTTTATGAACAAAAGCAATTTGAAGAGGCACACGAGGATACATGTTGGAGATAAACCATTCAAATGTGAGGTTTGTGACAAAATGTTTGGGCAATATAGTAATTTGAAAGTGCACATGAGGATACATACTGGAGTTAAACCATTCAAATGTGAATTATGTAATACAGTGTTTAGACACAGCAGTGCATTGCTGAGGCACATGAGAATACATACTAGAGATAAACCTTTTAAATGTGATGTTTGTCATAAACTGTTTAGGCAGAGAAGTGGATTGAAGATCCACATGAGGACACATACTGGAGTTAAACCATTCAAATGCAAAATTTGTGATAAAATGTTTGGGCAGAGTAGCAATTTAAAAGTGCACTTGAAGATACATTCTGGAGATAAACCATTCAAATGTGAAGTTTGTGATAAAATGTTTAGGCAATTTAACATTTTGAAGACTCACATGAGAATACATATTGGAGATAAACCATTCAGATGTGAAGTTTGTAATCAATTGTTTCGACAGAGTCAAGTTTTTAAGAGACACATGAGGAAACATGTTACAGAATAAACATTAAAGGCTTTGTTGGTTTTATTTTTGGTTCTGTAGGTTTGCTGATAGCTTTTAGTTCAGAAGTTTTGCTTGCAATTTTCAGCTACCCTTATACTAAAATTTTTGTCCTTTATGAAAGTTCAGTTAAAATGGCAGTTGAAAAATTTTGTCACATTTGTTTGGAAACTACATCTGTATCAAGTACATGAGAGCAAATGCACACATGTTGTCCTACCATATTTTTAATCACAATTTCTTTCCTGGCAAATGTACCATAAAATGCCTGCTTTCCCCCATTTTATGACTTCCAGTAAGCAAGGTTACATCATTGACGTCATTCATCATTCCATTACATAAAAGAGAGTGAGTTGAGATTTCAGTTACATGCAGTTTCAGGCACACTAGCTAGATGGTTCGATAACCATATAAAATGACTACTTAGGATTTTATTTAAAACGTATAATTTTTACTGTTGTCATAATTACACATGCAGAGTATGTTATGCTCATTTGAAATGTGGCATACAGTGTTTGCAAAGTTCTCATCAGCAAATATCTTTTTCATCAGAATTGGAAGGGTAGTCTTAGCAATGTAATACTGTTCCATTTTTCCATCATAATCAATTGGTATAGTGGGCATACAATATTGGCTCTGTCATTCTGTTCCATCATAATCAGTTGGTTTGAACATGTAACCATGCCAATGTGATACTATTTCATTGTAATCAATTGGCATGGTGCACTTTTAATCATGGCACTGTGATACTGTTCCATCTTAATCTATTGGTATGCAATTGTTGGACATGTAAGGCCAAAGCAAAAAATGTATTTCTGGTCAGCTGACCATCCCCATTTTTCATTACTGACCATAGCAGTTTTTTTCCCTTCAGGTAAACAACAAAAAATTTTAACAAAATTTCCCAAATTGATTTGTAAATCTAATTGAACTAGTTTTAGTCCGATACTTGAAGTGCTTAGTACATTATATATACTCTTACTAATAATTAAAGTATATGTAATGTTTAAAAAAGAATACCTAAACTAATTTTAAAACAAGTGCAATGGCAAACCTTTATTGTGTGCCTAATCTTAGGACTAACCTTTTTATTCTGTTATAATTGATTGGTACATTGGACATGTAATTTTGGAACTGTGTTACTACTCCATTATAATTTATTGGTACATTTGTCACAGAATTAGGCAAAGAAATAACTTTGTTTTGTCTTAAAAACAATTTGACTATTTCTCGTACATGCGTACAACGTTATCTAGGGTGAATGTGTTTTTCCAGGTAAGTGACTGTATTAACATGTACCTAGCCACAGATTACTTGTGACAGGTATTATGACTAACATGATATGCACGGGTATTCTACCCTGATTTGTACTCACTCTTCTATGGATTTAAGTAAGACCTATTTCTAAAAACCACACTGGTCATTTTTGGATCAGTCAAGGAGTATACATTCTCCATTGTTCTCCGACCATAGGGGTAAGTGTTAAATTTACTCATTTTTTTGATATGCGAAGCCTATTCGGTTTGTAATGTCTTATCGCGTAATAATGTGTTTATTACAATGCAGATTTAAAGTATTATTATATATCTAGAGATTATACAGAAACTATTATTATGTCCAATTTGGTTTTATTGTAGCTGATTCTGACTGTGTTCGTAGCTGACTGTTATGGTAGCTGACCGTGTTTGTAGCTGTGATTGTGTCTATGAAATGTGATTGTGAATATGACTAGAGCAGTCTGAGCTGTCCGAAGCCGTCTAAAGTTGCTTGGAGCTATCTGGAGTTTCCAGAACAATTAATGCTACATGCTGTCGATACGTATGTATGTATGTACGTATGTCTGTGCCACGGACGTAGACGTAGCAAAATTGAAAAAGTGCTGTATGCTGTCTGTATGTGTTATGTATGGCTGTACTCGTAGTGGATTCATAAAGGGTGCGAGAGGTCGATAAGAGTGTGGACCAACCCAAGGAATCGTGCGATTGTGCAAGGGGTCTAGCAGCATACGATTGGCTCAATTGTTGGTCCATTGCATTTTTGTGTGTTTATATTCATAAGATTATCGTGAATCTTAGTTGTGTTAAGATTATTGTGAATCTCAGTTGTGATAAGATTATTGTGAATCTTAGTTATGGTAAGATTATTGTGAATCTTAGTTGTGTTAAGATTATTGTGAATCTTAGTTGTGGTAAGATTATTGTGAATCTTAGCTGTGTTAAGATTGTTGTGAATCTTAGGTGTGGTAAGATTATTGTGAATCTTAGTTGTGGTAAGATTATTGTGAATCTTAGATGTGATAAGATTATTGTGAATCTTAGTTGTGTTAAGATTGTTGTGAATCTTAGGTGTGGTAAGATTATTGTGAATCTTAGTTGTGGTAAGATTATTGTGAATCTTAGATGTGGTAAGATTATTGTGAATCTTAGTTGTGTTAAGATTATTTTGAATCTTAATATAATTTGTGTTCAAGATTATGTGCATCTCTTATTGTGTAAAATACTGTTTGAGGTGTATGTGCAGTCCATGAGGGTTCTTGGATCTGTACTTCATTTTGTTTTAATATTTATTTTGTTTATTTTCGATGTGTGAATGTTGTGTAGAGTGATTTGAGTAAATCGTATGTCAAGAGCGTGAGAGAATCATTGTATTTTTACATCATATATTTATCATTAGTAATTCATTCATAAATTTCCATCTTTCCCACACTGTGTTTGTCTTGTTCATTTAGTCCAAAAACCCACTCAGTTGCAATTCTGCGACAAAGGTGTCTGAGGTGGGATATTTGGATTAAGTGAATCGTCATCACAATGTGTGTGAAAGTAAACTCTTATTGTTTATGTTCATGTGTGATCTTCTTGAGAAGATAATCAAGTAGGTGTTCATTTTGTTTAGTAGTTCTAGGTCTGTGGGTCTAGTATAAAGATATATTCATTTTGTTTTGGGTTGCTTTCTTCAGGAATTGTGTCTTTTGCAAAATTAAATTTGTTTTGTTAATATTAATCATGTCATCTCTTAAAGACTTGGTCGCCTTAGGCAAAGATCTTGGGTATGAGGGAGAAAGTTGAAGGGAATTTATTAAGGAAGAACAAGCCCGGCAGATGGATGAAAGGGTAAGGGCGAGGGAATTAGAAAGGGAAGAACAAGCCCGGGAGAGGGATGGAAGGGTAAAGGAGATGGAAATGACCAAACAACTGGAAAGGGAAAAAAGGGAAACAGAGGAAAGGCGGGCAGAATTAGAGAAGGAAAAGATATAGTTAGAAAAACAGGCCAAAAGGGAAAGGATAGAATGGGAAAGGGGAGCAGAGAGGGAGAAGATAGAGTTAGAAAAACAAGCAAGGCTAGAAGCTTTGGAGGTAGAAGAAAGATTAAGGCAACGAGATCATGAATGTAGGGTAGAGTTAGCAACAGCTAGGAAAGGAGAACACGATTCTGCTTCTAGTAAATTATAGGGTCCCAAACTACCCCCCTATGACGACGAGAACGATAACATGGATAGTTATCTTCATCGGTTTGGGCGGTATTCCGAGAACCAGAAGTGGAGTCGAAATAACTGGGCACTGCATCTCATTGCTTTATTAAAAGGTAAAGTGCTGGATGTGTACTTGCGACTTCCTAGAGACGATGTGTTCAAATACAACGTCCTGAAGGAAGCACTTCCAAAAACAGGTACGAGCTGACAGAACAGGGGTTTTGTAAAAAATTCAGATATAGCAAGCCCGAGAAGGGAGAAACCTTTGATCAGTTCATCGTTAGAGTAGCGAACTATTTTCAGTGGTGGATTGAATGCGGCAAAGTGGTGAAAACGTTTGAAGGGTTGACTGATTTCTTGTTCAGAGATCAATTGTTGAACACAGTTGGGCGGGAACTAGGTCATTTTCTGAAAGAGAAAGTCTATTCAAGCGTACAGGATATGGCTAAACAAGCCAATTTCTATGCCGAGGCTGATGGAGGAACCCAAAATGTGGTTTCAAAATATTTTAAGTCTGGAAACCAGTCTACGAGACCGATGCCACGGGAGCTTGTGAAATCAGCTGAGGCAAGTAGGTCAGTTAGGGATACAGGTCGTCAGGATATGCAATGTTTCTTGTGTAAGGAATGGGGTTATATTCAAGTAAAATGTCCTAAAAGAAACGAACTTATGCATAAGGTAGCCGTGGCTATACAGAGTAAAAGTATATCTGGTAATATGGTGCAGGTAGAACCAGGTATTCATACACTTGGCACGTGTCTTTTTCCCGAAGCACGAGTACCAACCGCGAGAGGTTTCGTGAACGGTTGAGAAGTCGTAGCATTATGTGACACTGGTTGCACGGCTGTAGTGTTCAAACGTAGTCTCGTGCAGGATAACCAAATGCTCGGGTGGGAGTCCCCATGTATGCTACTCGATCAAACGATCGGTCGCATTCCCATAGCAAGGATCACGGTAGAAACACCTTTCTTAACCGGAACAGTAGATGCCCTTTGTATGGAAAACCCTTTTTACGATCTGACGATCGGTAATGTTGAAGGTTCCCGTCTTCCAACCGTGGCAGATTTCAGGCGACCTTTGGCTCAGGCAGTCGAAACGCGAGCGCAAACCAGGCGAGAGAAAAACGCGTTTCAGAAATTAATAGTCCCTGAATCGATCTCCGGAATTTTGCGTTATGATTTCAAACGAGAAAAGAACGTGACAAATCCATCAAAACTGTTATTGAGAAAATCACGTCCGGCGCAATTAGACACTGCAAGGGTGGGGGCAGCTCGAGATTCGTTCGTAGGAACAGGCTAATTCATAGGGAGTTTATCACTCCGGAGGGTAAGAGGTATTGGCAAGTGGTCGTACCCCAGAGATACAGATCTCAAGTACTTAGGGTGGCCCATGAGTCTAGCATGGCAGGACACCTAGGTAAGGCGAAGACCACCAATATAGTCGCTGAATTCTACTGGCCTGGTGTTAATGGCGATATCACACGGTTCTGTAGGTCTTGTGACGTATACCAGAAAACCGTATGTAAGGGAAGGGTTACAAGGGTGCCCTTGGGAAAGATGCCATTAATAGATACACCATTTAAAAGAGTGGCGGTGGATAGTGTAGGCCCAATACAACCAGTTACCGAAAGAAAGAACCGGTATATTCTTACTCTTGTGGATTACGCAACCAGATATCCCGAAGCTGTAGCATTACCAACTATTGAAACAGAACGGGTGGCTGAAGCATTGGTTGACATCTTCAGTAGGGTAGGGGTGCCAGAAGAAATCCTTACGGATTGTGGTGCCCAATTCACCTCCTACCTCATGGGTGAAATAAGTAGACTGCTATCAATCAAACAGCTAAGCACTACCCCATACCATCCGATGTGCAATGGACTGGTAGAGAAATTTAATGGTACCCTAAAAAGTATGCTACGAAAGATGTGCGCGGAACGTCCGCAAGACTGGGACTGTTATTTGAACGCTGTTCTGTTCGCGTACCGGGAAGTACCGCAAGAAAGTTTAGGGTTTTCACCCTTCGAATTGCTGTACGGAAGAACAGTTCGAGGCCCGATGCGGATACTACGCGAACTGTGGAGAGGTGACGTCGCGAGCGAGGAAATAAAAACTACATTCCACTACACGTTAGATCTGCGAGAGAAACTGGAAAGTACATGCTAGATGGCACGCGACGAATTAATGAAATCGGGACGCAGATATGCCAAGTATTATAACCGCAGAGCGCGAAGTAGGAAATTTCTTTTAGGAGATCAGGTTTTATTGCTTCTTCCTACTAGCACAAATACGTTACTAATCCAGTGGAAAGGTTCCTACAAAGTTAAGGAGGTCAAGAATGACATGGACTATAAAATTGACATAGACGGTAATTTAAAGACATTCCATGCTAACATGCTTAAATTGTACATCAACAGACAGAGCGACAATGTAGAAAAAGGGGCCTTGAATGTCGTTTGTACGGCAATCATCGACAACAACAAAATAGAGTGGGGACCACCACAGGATATAGCATTTTGCACTCTGAAAGAGAAACTTATCAGTGCACCTATATTAAAATTGCCAGATGTTAGCAGACCCTTTATTTTAAGAACAGATGCCTCTGAAACAGGGTTGGGAGCAGTTTTACTGCAAGAGCAAGATAACAATAAGTTACCCATAGCTTACTTGAGTAGAAAATTGCTACCCAGGGAGAAAAACTATTTAGTTATTGAGAAAGACTGTTTGGCCATAGTGTGGGGAATTGGGAAGTATCATGCATATCTTTTTGGAAGAGATTTCGTTCTCGAGACTGATCACCAACCCCTATTGTATTTAAACAAGGCCAAGGTCGCTAACGCTCGATTGATGCGTTGGGCGCTGACACTACAACCATATCGCTTCCGTGTAGAGGCAATAAGAGGGGTTGAAAATATAGGGGCAGACTACTTGAGTAGGGCATGATTGGAAATTTGGATAATCTTTTTTTAGGAAATCCAGATTGCGGTATTACTGGTGTAAATAGTGTAGCATATTGTTAGTAGTTATGTTTCTTTTATTCTGTGAGGGTTTTAAAAAAATGTGTACATTTTTTTTCTCTTAGGGGGAGGTATTGTCACAGTATTAGGCAAAGGAATAACTTGGTTTTGTCTTAAAACAATTCGACTATTTCTCGTAGATGCATACAACGTTATCTAGGGTGAATGTGTTTTTCCAGGTAAGCGACTGTATTAACATGTACCTAGCCACAGATTACTTGTGACAGGTATTATGACTAATATGATATGCACGAGTATTCTACCCTGACTTGTACTCACTCTTCTATGGATTTAAGTAAGACCAATTTCTAGAAACCACATGGTCGTTTTTTGATCACGTCCAGGAGTATTCACTCTCCATTGTTCTCCGGCCATAGGGGTAAGTGTTAAATTTACTTTTTTATTTGATATGCGAAGCTTATTTGGTTTGTAATGTCTTATCGCGTAATGATGTGTTTATTACAACGCAGATTTAAAGTATTATCATATATCTAGAGATTATACAGAAACTATTATTATGTCCAATTTGGTTTTATTGTAGCTGATTCTGGCTGTGTTTGTAGCTGACTGTTATGGTAGCTGACCGTTTTTGTAGCTGTGATTGTGTCTGTGAAATGTGATTGTGAATATGGCTAGAACGGTCTGAAGCTCTCCGAAGCCGTCTAAAGTTGCTTGGATCTATCTGGAGTTTCCAGAACAATTAATGCTACGTGCTGTCGATACGTATGTATGTACGTATGTCTGTGCCACGGACGTAGACGTAGCAAAATTGAAAAGTGCTGTTTGCTGTCTGTACGTGTAACGTATCACTGTACTCGTAGTGGATTCATAAAGGGTGCGAGCGGTAGATAAGAGTGTGGACCAACCCAAGGAATCGTGCGATTGTGCAAGGGGTCTAGCAGCATACGATTGGCTCAATTGTTGGTCTATTGCATTTTTATGTGTTTATATTCATAAGATTATCGTGAATCGTAGTTGTGTTAAGATTATCGTGAATCTTAGTTGTGATAAGATTATTGTGAATCTTAGTTGTGATAAGATTATCGTGAATCTTAGTTGTGATAAGATTATTGTGAATCTTAGTTGTGGTAAGATTATTGTGAATCTTAGTTGTGGTAAGATTATTGTGAATCTTAGTTGTGGTAAGATTATTGTGAATCTTAATATAATTTGTGTTCGAGATTATGTGAATCTCTTATTGTGTAAAATACTGTTTGAGGTGTATGTGCAGTCCATGAGGGTTCTTGGATCTGTACTTCATTTTGATTTAATATTTATTTTGTTTATTTTCGATGTGTGAATGTTATGTAGAGTGATTTGAGTAAACCGTATGTCGAGAGCGTGAGACAATCATTGTATTTTTACATCATATATTTATCATTAGCAATTCATTCACAAATTTCCATCTTTCCCACATTGTGTTTGTCTTGTTCATTTAGTCCAAAAACCCACTCGGTTGCAATTCTGCGACAACATTGGACATGTAATTTTGGAACTGTGATACTATCTCGTCATAGTCAGTTGGTATCCTAGACATGTTGTTGTTGTTGTGGGGTTGAACGCCATATTTCAGCACATGATAGGCTATGCATGGCGGCCAGTATTAATGGTGGAAGAACCCGGAAAGAACCACCGACCCACGAGAAGCTACTGGCGGGCTTTCTCACATACCCACGTTAGCCGAATCCTAGACTCGAACCCACGCAGACAGAGGTGAGATGGCAGTGATCCGTAACGGAGAGTGCTTTAGACCACTTGGCCACTCGGGGCCCCCATACTGGACATGTAATATTGGCACTGATATTGCATCACAATCAATTAGCAGCTGAGACGGTGAACAGACCAATTTTGGAAGCGCCTAAAAACCGAAATAAGCCTTCCTACGAACGATCAAAAAATAAAAAAAAGCATCGACAGATTTTAAAAAAAAGCGTCGACACTTTACTGAGAAAATCTCTCCGAAATTTGTCTAATTAATATTACTCCATTGTCGTTGGTGATTTTTTCTAGTTTATTATGTACGCGCTTTACGCAATTACGTCTTAATTGAGGTCCCCACCCTCTCTGCCGCTATTAATTTATCCAAATATTTTATCAAGACCTACACGATTATCTTGTTCTGGGATCATGTAGTGCTATTGTTATAAATTCATGTGGAGGAGCTTGCGCTCGTGAAAAGAAATTTCTAAATTTAAGTATATCCATGTCACTGCTGCACCAAGTTTGATGAATATTTCTCATCGTGTGTGTATCGACTCCATTAAACACAACTAAACTATTACAGTTATCTCTGATCACTTTTGGTATTTGTGTGTATCGTTGAGTAATATAAATTACATCGGTGTTTTTATGTCTACCTCGAGAAAATATTCTCGCTAGGTTTGTTTGTTTATCCAGCATCACATCATCGTATACAACCAAATTATTAATAAATCCGTCTATGGAATCTACTGATGGTGCTTCATCAATATCTGTTATAAACTCAATGACATCGTTATCTTTATCTATTCGTGCATTTTCGTTAAAATCCTTGAGCACATCGTAACATCGTTGATCATCAACTGACGAAGCTACCAAATACAATTTATCCCACTTTAACCATCTCATTATAAGATTAAGTAACAACTGTGTCTTTCCGCTTCCAGATGGTCCTATTATTATCATTCTGATGTAATTTGGTAACGCAGGATGGTGCTTGACAGGTTCTCGTTTTCTTGTTGCTGAGAAATCAATTATATCCATGCTGTATAAAATGTCTATGGATTTATATTGTGTGAAGTGCAGGACGCATACCCCGACGGATACATTAACAACTGTAACCACAAAAAATAACAGATCAGCAGTTACGGGTAAGTGTACGCGGTGTGGTACAAAGAAATTTAAATTTATTCCCGGTGATAAGCCAGGGACAAAGTCAGCTTTAAAAAAAAACAAAAACAAACGAGGAGGTGATATTGTAGCAAAATTAGGAAAATTGCCGAGAACTCCGTGGGCTAAATACCCAGTAGAAAAACATCTACCAGGATATAATTATTGCGGTCCTGGTACTCGACTCGGTATCAGGCTTGATAATCAGGATCAACCAAAACCAGGTGAATATCCCATAAATGATATTGATAAAGCATGTCATGCTCATGATGTTACGTATAAAAGCAATGATCTACAACATAGGCATATTGCAGATGTGAAATTAATTCATGTGCTAAATTCTATAAATAAATAAAAATATCAAAGAAAAATTAGCTAATTGGTTAGTAAGATCCGCGATGAAAGGTAAATTAGCGCTAGGGGCTGGTAATGTATAAATGGAATCGATTTATTATTCCCCAATTGGATACTGGAAAGGTAAAGCAACAATTAGTAAACTCGCTGATGCAGCAGCGGTTAAACATTCTACTGCTTAAACATGGTTATCCAAACAGGCAATATGGTAAATTTACCTACCACCACCTAAGCAAATTCACTTTGCACATTTCGATGTTGGTGTTCCTAATGAAGTTCATCAAGCTGATATTCTGTTTTTACCACATGATACTGTACGTAGAAAAACGTACAAATACGCGCTAGCCGTTGTTGATGTTGCAAGTAGATATAAAGATGCAGATCCGCTATCAACGAAAACAGCATCTGAAGTAGCCTATGCGTTTGAACGAATTTATCAACGAGGTGGTCTACGATGGCCACAGCTGCTACAGGTTGATCCTGGCAAGGAATTTCTTGGTCCAGTGTCATCATTGATAAAACAACATAATGTCAAAATACGATGAGGACATACTGCGATTCATCGTGATCAGGCAATCGTTGAACGATTTAATCGAACACTCGCTGAGCGGTTATTTGGATATCAATACGTGAAGGAATTTATTCAGGATACGAGATCTCGTGAATAGGTTGCAAGATTACCAAGTGTGATAGCAGCGTTAAATAATGAGATCACTCGAACAACCAACATGAAACCTAGTAATTCAATTACAAAAGCGCATATACCAATACAACGACGTGATCTTTCAGCACAGACAGCATTAGGTAATACCACTGTAAGGTACTTATATGAACCCGGTGAACTTAAAGGCGGTAAAAAAAAGAGCGACCGATCCTATTTGGAGTCTTACCACACATAAGATAACTAACATAACAAGATCCTCAGGTAGACCCGCAATCTACAGACTGGATTCAACTGCTCCTCAACGTGGATTTGTACGTGAACAATTACAAGTAATTCCCGAGGACACTCAATTACCGCCACAATCACTTGATTAGCACTGGTGGCAGCGCCTCTACATCGATTACCCTCAAGACAGGTCAACATGGTATTTTCTCGTGTATGACCAAGATTATTTTTTCTGTCTATGGTAAATTGTCTTGGATCATTTTTCAGATATCGCCACAGCATTATACAATTATAACTCACACAGTGATTATTCTAATGTTGTTTCAACGTGCTGATAAATTCAACGTCGAGATCAAAATCGCGTTTATCTTTTTCATCAGATTGTTTATAACCAGCTAATTTTTTTCTTATTATATCATTGTCAATATCATCACTAGTCACTGACGAGTCCATGACGATTCGTCTCAATTGAAATATTTTTCTAACTCGAGACACTGCGAGATAAATTAAGTTTGACCATTCGATGTGATCATCGACGATCCAAACAACTGTATCAATAATAGTTAATCCCTGAGATGAATAAATCGTCATTGCGTATCCAAGCGTCCACGGGGATTTATCAGCACGTAGAGCATCTTCAACAATATCAACATCAACTGCGACAATATCATTCAGCACAAGATTCTGTTTCCTTGACTCGGTCTGTCCTGGTATATCAACGTCAATATTCTGCCGCCGTGTATCAGCTGGTCGATAACATAATGGAACTGGCAATGTTGAATATTTTTCTTTATGCAACTGAAAGAATTCCCGTTGAAGTGTATCACGAACTATCTTTTTACTTGCAACTATCAGATCATTTGGTCGCCACATCTGCAGAAAGTCATTTATGGGTGTTTCTGAAATTATTCCACGCATTACTTCACACTTAATTTTATTCGGTTGTAGTCTGATTAATTTTTTAAACTGTTTTAGTTCTTCATCAATTGCTCTATGATCATCATCTATTTCTTCGTAATAATCGACTCAGTTCTTTAGCCATCCATGTGGAGATGGTCCAACAAACGGTGGTGGTTGACCATGATCGTCGCACATTATTACAGCAGTATTTCTTGTTAACAACCAATCTAGAAATGTTTTTAATGTTTCCAACGACACCGTGCATATTTCATCCCATATTATAATCCTTGGAATATATTTCTCGCCCATCCTTAAAGAAGTCCATGTATCACCCTTCCATCGGAAAAAGCTGTGATAAGTACATGATTGTACTCCTCGTTGTTTCATTTCTCGTGCGAGTCTGTGTGTTGGTGTCAGCACGATCATATCTGATTTCTGAAATAGTTCGATCGCTCGAGTGGTTTTACCGGAACTGCCCGGTCCGTTTATGTATATCGTTTTATATCTAGCTATTGGATCATATACCGATGGTAACAACGAAGCTGTCGATGATATATTTGATCGTTGATTTTTATAATAATCATCTTTGATCGTAACATCTGCTGATTCTGAATAATCAAGTATATTTTCTTTCTTTATTCTCCATGAACCCCATGGTGCATCATCGTCCGTAAAATCATCCAACAACGTTGCATATTTCTTATTGATGTAGAACGAATCCGTTGCAACCCTAACTGTGGTATCAGTAAATTTATTTATCATAGATAACAAGTTTATGCTCACGTAGGCCAACATCGATGATCTTAAATGCGTATACTGAGGCGATTCTCCATCCATATAGCTTACAATCGTACCTAATCGTGTCTCATTTGATAAATAAACATCTTCGCGGTTTATAAATATATCGCTGCTGCATCTGCAACTATACAATTGTATTCGGAATCGTCCAGTATTAATCGTGCATGACGTTGTTTATGATCATATGCTCCACCTTGAGTAAATTTTCCTATTACTTTTCTTCCAAGATCGTTTGCTGTTTTATTGCTATTATTGAGTTTAATTTTGAGGATTCTATGAGCTTCTTTGATGATATCATCCTCGAAAGCATCAGGACATTTTTCTCTAAATTCGTTAATGACCTCATCGAGACTGATATGTTCCCTCGGTGGTAACCAATCCTCGGTTTGTTTCTTATATGATATAATTGCCTCACTAACCACCAACGATACCAATATCGCACAATCGAGCATATATCGTAATAAAACTATTGGTGCCCAGCGTTTTTCTGAGAAATGTCTACCAAACCAAACATAACATATCGTGTGAAGATCCATAGCAAACTTGAATGATTCAACACAAGCAAATCCAGTTAGATCAAAATTGGGTAATGATCCGTTTATTGATACTCGTGTCATTTCATTTGTCGGATGACCGAATCTTGCAAAATACTTAGAACAATCACCGTATCCGAGAAAACTTCCTGGATAACACGCAACCATATTAACAGATATCATATCGTTGTAATTATATTTGGTATTCCACAATCCGCCGTGGCCATACTCGACACAACTTGATTGTATATCCGAAAGAAATTCATTTCGGGTTGGTTTCCACGAATTTTTTTCTCTAGCAAAATGAGCTGCAACAGATGGTACTGTAAAACAATTTCTGAGCAACTCATCAATATTTTCTGAATATCTTTAAGCAAGATTTTTCATTTCTTCATGAAGGGATTCTTGACGATATATTTCACCGTTAGGTCGTACAAATTGATCATATTTTTCATCATCTGAACTCTAAAACAGCCATACTGACACAGGATCGTTTTTACTTATCTCGTTAGTAAAATCAAAAATATTTCCTTGATAAAATTTAACAGTTCGATTTCGTGGAAATATTGTTACTGCACTAGTCCATGCATGCGCATTATGATCAATAATTTTGATCGAAACTCCTTTTGATTTATATTTTGATTCATACAAAATCTCCCCTGTTATCGTCGCTACAGCTATTGGACATTTTAATTTTTTTTCCTAACTCAGCGACAGCTTTGATAGATGCTCCGGTATCTTTAACTGTTTCTCCCCACGTGTTTATTATTTTACGTCTTTTATCTGCTAAACCGTTCCCACGGGCCGCGTTTGTAAAATGTTCTATTGCTCGTTCGGCTACACAGTTTATTATTGAAAATATCATCGGCACCAGTTTATCAACGCTAGGTTTTTCATTTATCACATAGATTCCTTAAATAACTGCTGTTACATGATACGCTCGCTCATGATATGGTTTGTCATTACCGGTCAATAGACCTGGTTTGGAATTTCTACTTAGTATGACAGTTTTTTTATTATTGTGGACGGGATCATATTTGTCACGGATAATCCAGTTATCTGTTTCTGCAAGTATGATAATTTTATTCTGAAAAGATAACTTCTATCATCGAGCTGTTTAATAATAGCTGCCGCTCTTTTGTCATTCATCATAGCGTCGATGATACCGTAGACCCCTTTGGCCTTGACTTTGTCAATGCGTATAATCTTGAACGTTGACCAGACATGAGATGCACCGTCTGTGTGAAATTCTTTCTTGGCGTCATGAATTTTATTGATCAAACTTTTATTTTTCCGATCAGCCAGATCTCGTATTGGTAGATCAGAAGATATCCTGTCGAAATCAAATTTATCTGCGCTCCAAAGCTTGATTTTGGATAATCTCTCAAGCTCATCCATATTATATTTCAAACAAGTATTTAAATAAAAAATATATATACAATGTCTCAACAGAACAAGTGCAAATGGTTGATGATCGGATCATTGATTCATTGTAATAAATCCTGCAGGAAGGAATTCTGCGGGAGTCACTTGCAGTCCGTTCGCAGCGGAAGTCTAGGACCAATACCATGTCTGCAATGTGGTGCTGGAGTACGAGTAAAGTACGAGTAAAAACACAGTTGTGTGCGTGTTGTGGTGGTAAGAAATATCGCGAGCTTAAAAGATATTATGACCAAAAAATAACTACCCTGACAGAGTCAATGACAACGCTATAAAATCCGTGGAGGATTATCTAACTAAGTTTTCAGACAAATTATGATTTAAACAAATGATATTATTGTATAATAGAGGAAAATGAATTTGTCCCACATCCTATAATAACAAACTACGAATCAAATATTGATGGTATGATAATACACTGTCAGAAGAAAGTACCAGTTGGTTATATTAATAATGCTGGTTACCTATTGTTTACTGTTGGGAAGAAACCTTATCTGTCATCGATTTGTGTATGAATGTCACAAGGGGTTGATCAAAGACGGTCTTGTGATCGATGATATTGTGGGGAATCCTCAAAATAATTATTTATCCAATCCTCAGGTTGTTGCACAGAGCAAGAATAATACACGGGGAGGGACGGGTAAATACTCAAAAATCCCTAGAGTAGTTAAGTCCTTCAATACAGAGACTAGCGAAGAAATTATATTTCAATCAATGAATTTAGCTGCGAAATATTTTAATATTAATCCGCGTGTGGTAAATACGTCGCGGAAAATATAACCAAATCCACTCTTTCCAAGAGATATAAACAGAAAATTATTTTCCAATGTTATTAGGGAGATAAACTATCATCACTATCGAGTAATTACCTTAAATTATATATATTAACCATATATGTTTGGGGACCCAGTATTTTACATTCATATACTACTTATTTTTTAATTTATGCGAAAGGGAGATTATTCTTTAAGTATATATTTGTCCGTAGATTTCTGATTTTTATGGTCGTAATTCGTCAATTAACCATCTACGTCGTAATTAATATCAATAATTATACTCGTAGAAGGATATTTATGGTTTTTAGCTTACAAAATAAAAAGATAAACGTATTTCCCATCGTACAATGTAGTGAGTTATTTTTAAATCTGCTACGAGAAATCGAGGCAGAACACGCTGTTAGTGCAGATATTTACAATCTGTTTAGAAACCGCTGTTATAATACAGAATTATTTAAACCGATCTGTAGGTAAAAACGTTTGATAATGCAGTGGTAGGAGATGTACATATATATTTTAAGACTCGATTTTATCAAGGCAGAACACGCTGTTATTGCAGATATTTACAATCTGTTACGAGAAATCAAGGCAGAACACGCTGTTAGTGCAGATATTTACAATATATTTAGAAACCACTGTTTTAATACAGAAATATTTACAATCTATTCAGAAACCGCTGTTTTAATGCAGAAATATTTACAATCTACTCAAAAATCTTAGCTATATAATAATTTCTGAACGTATAATTGTTAGATGATTCGATAGCTCAGTTGATAACGTATCCGACCACGGGCTGATTATTGGGGGGTGGGTGTCAAAATCTGTTGAGCGTAGAGAAGCCCCCCCCCCGTATATGTTGGCCGTCCTTAATTAAGATTTCATTCATTGTATATATGTCATGTCATTCATTCATTGTATATGTTTGTGCCATCATTCATTCATTCTATATATTTCATGTCATTCATTCATTGTATATATTTCATGTCATTCATTCATTGTATATGTTTGTGCTGTCATTCATTCATTGTATATACCCATTGAACTCGCTAGAACACTCGATTAGGGGTTCATGTGGGGATTGTGTATGTTGTGCTGTCCTTAATTAATATTATATGTTGTGCTGTCCTTAATTAAGATTATATGTTGTGTGTATCCTCTAAACTTGCTAGAATACGGTGGTAAGCTGGGAGTTTATGGGGATTATATGTTGTTCTGTCTTCACCAATCGCACTCTCTTGAGCCTCCAGACCGTTGTTTGACGGGTTAGGGGCTCTCATAGGGGGTAGTGTTTCGTGTGCCCGTTGAACTTGGTAGAATGCGGTGGCAAGCTACGAGTTCTGGGTTGTACTGTCCTTGTAAATATGTAAATACTATATGTTGTGCTGTCCTTGAAACATCTTCCTGAACTTGCTAAAAGACTTGAATAGAGGTTCACATGGGGATATATTTTTTCTTTTAAATATATATAAATATATATATATATATATATATATATATATATATATATATATATATATATATATATATATATATATATATATATATATAATGAACCATGAAAATATCAATGATGTAATTGTTGCTATTAAAAAATTAGAAAAAGAAAGTGTTAATATATCTGATGAACTGAATCCTGAAAAGATTATTTCTGAATTTGAAATTTTAAAAGAAAGTAAAAATGCTGGCGGTTTTACACTGTCGTCTGAATACAAGTTCATAAAACGAATTCAGGCGGCGATGTTCCGGTCACTAGTTGCAGTAAAAGATGACCAGGTCAAGGACTTCGTTCCTCTCTTTGCTGCAGTAGAAACAATTAGATCGGAGTTATCCCACGAATACGAGGCAAAGAAAGCGATTAGTACTCGTATAAGACAATTAAGAAAAATTATGTCAACGAGTAACTTCGTTACTGGTGAAACGATCCAGAGTAACTTCTTTGGTGAAACGACCGAACACGTGTAATATTTTATTTATTCTAAAATATTTTGTTTTATCAGAAATATTTTATTTATTCTGAAATATTTTATTTATTTTGAAATATTTTATTTTATCAGAAATATTTTATTTTTATTCTGAAATATTTTATTTTTCATAACATCTGATCGATTTGTATAGTTTTGAGTACCAACCACCATATCAGGATTAATAAACTGATCGATTTGTATCATTTTGAGTACCAACCACCATATCAGGATTAACAAACTGATTGATTTGCATGATTTTGAGTACCAACCACCATATCAATTTAAGATATTTCTGGTAAAATAAAACATTTCTGCTAAAATAAAATATTTCTGAATAATAATAAAATATTTCAGAATAATAATAAAATATTTTTTGGTAGTATTTTTGCAAAACTGATCGATTTTGTTAATTTTGAGTACCTAACTACATATCAGCATTATAAAATTGATCGATTTTGTTAATTTTGAGTACCTAACTACATATCAGCATTATAAAATTGATTGATTTGCATGATTTTGAGTATCCATTTGCTAGCCAAAATTAACAAACTGGTTGATTTGCATGATTTTGAGTACTAAACTACCATATCAATTACTGAATAAATATAATATTTCAGATTATAATAATCATTTCAGATTATATTAATTATTTCAGATTACTTGCAAAATTGATTGAGTCCCCATTTACTAGTCAAAATTAACAAACTGATTGATTTGCATGATTTTGAGTACCAGTCACCATATCAATTTAAGATATTTCTGATAAAACAAAATATTTCTGATAAAATAAAAAAATATTTCAGAATAACAAGATTTTTTGTTTGTAGTATTTTTTGCAAAACTGGCTGATTTTTTTTAATTTTAAGTACCAATCACCATATCAAAATAAGCAAGCTGATTGATTTTGTTAATTTTAAGTACCAATCACCGTATTAAAATAAACAATCTGATTGATTTTCTTAATTTTGAGTACCAATCACCTTATGAGAATCAACAATCTGATTGATCTTGTTAATTTTAAGTACCAGTCACCATATCAATTTCAGAATAAAAAAAATATTTCACAATAAAATATTTCAGAATAATAAGATATTTTTTGTAGTATTTTTTCAAAACTGATCGATTTACATGATTTTGACTACCTAAATGCCCATCAGAATTAACAAACTGATCGATTTGCATGAGTTTGAGTACCTAAATACCCATCAGAATTAACAAACTGATCGATTTACACGATTTTGAGTATCAACCACCATATCAATTTGAGAATAAATAAAATATTTGAGAATAAATACAATATTTCTGATAAAATATAATATTTCTGATAAAACAAAATATTTCAGAATAAATACAATATTTCTGATAAAATATTTCTGATAAAATAAAATATTTCTGATAAATAAAATATTTCAAAATAAATAAAATATTTCTGATAAAATAAAAATTTTCTGATAAAATAAAATATTTCTGAAAAATCTACGATAAAGGTCTTAAGATTTCACGTACAGATTCACAAGTAGCTGTTCTACACGCAGGTCAATTAAGTGTCCAAGGTGGTCAGTTAGTTTAAAATTTATTCGTGTTAACATAGTATTATGACACCGCAGATAAACAGGATTAGTTGGTTCTTGCACGATCAAATCCCCATGGGGAACTTGTGGTGTGAACGTGTATAAGATATATCCTTGTTGAGCCCGATTTGATTTTCCGAGATCTATTTGATAGCTACGAATGATCACATCACAAACTAGATTAACCGTGATCGTTTAAGTTATATTAACAATTCCCGGAGATATATGTCTACCGCCGCCGTGTGGATCATTATTGTATCAAAAACAGTTGCTGGTGGGGCTATTTTTCTCCACACAGCTAGTATTTCAGGAAAGTTTTTCGCGATAAGATCATTGAGTGATCTTATCAATTCACTGGTTTCAAATCCTGATAGTGCCAAAATTTTATAAATCTGCTTCAGTTATTTTATAATGATCAATATATGCTTGTTTGATACTATTTTTTTTTCTCCTATATCTATATAATTATTAGCATTTATCACTTCAATAATAGTCTGATTAAATATTTAAGATCTAATATAATTTGATTTAAATGTTGTATCGTTGCAATGATCTGATGTTTTAGATTGATATTGGGATACTCCAGGATATAGTTTTTAAATAAACGTGCTAATGTCGTTAATGTAGTTGTGTATGCAGTTTTAATTTTGTTAGTCCCTGATCTGAAATCTCTTTCATAAACAATATTAGTTGAAGTTTTTTTTTTAATCAAAATCAATGACAGAAAACAGTACCCTAGGATATAATTTTCCATCGTGAATAATACGAGTATCCCTACCAGTCCATGGATACAAATTTCGATATTCTGGAGTTGTTATAAACTTTGTTTCATCCGTGAGAAATTCAATTAATTTTGGTTCTGGTGGTCCTTCGTGCACTGGGGGAGCATCTGGCCATCCTAGTATGGATCTTATCATGGACTGATAAATATCAACGACATAATCAGGCGAGTTTATTTCGATTGCAGAAGATAGCGTCGGCTCATGAACGTTAATCGATATTTTTGCCTCCTTTCCTGTTATTGATTTTTTTTCTACGCGCAAATTCTTCATTGATTTGTTCGATCTCATAACTACCAGTCGGTATTCCAACAACAACCCAGTCAGGTGTTCCATCGGGTTTATTCTTATTCGCAAATACAAGCGAATTATTTGCTGGTGTACCATTAAATGATTTCGATCTGATATTTGGCCAACTATGGTATACTCGTAATTGCGCTAGTGCAATTTCATTTGCGCGAATCGCAGTTGGAAAATTGATGCTAAATTCAGGATTAATCTAGCTTACAGAGATCATCGTGATGTTTTGCGGGGTTGTGTTCGTCACGATCTGCTGCAGTAATTCCCTCATTATTAATACTCGTACCTTTAACAGCACTGTTATATATTTTAATCATCTCTGAAAACTCGAAATCAGAAATTATTCCATCACTGAGACTCACTGATAACAACGAAGATAACTTCGAGTATGCGACCATCGATGTATGTAATCTTATCATGGTATCGGATAACTTTTCATTCGTGCAGGTACATATTTTTTTTTTTGCAATGATATTGAGCACACCCGCAATCGTTGTTGTAGCTGAAATACAAATAGTTACAGCTACTGGTGCCATCATTGTCATTGTTGATAATATCACACCGGTTGCAGCAACAACAGTGGATACTGAATAAACGATCACGTCATCGATAACTAGTCGTCGTCGATATTTCTTTACTTTTACCGTGTATTGTTTGACTCGATCTTTCAACGCTACCTGCCATTCACGCGCTTGATTGTACCTAAATTTTTGAACGTCTACTGAGGTACTCATTATATTTTATGCAGTAACCAATTGAGGTGTTTCAGCTACAAATTCTAAACACCACCAGTAAGATGCTGCGGTTAATTTCTTATCAGCTGCTTCCAGAATAAATATTTCTTCATTTCCGCTATTTAATATAACAGATACAACCGCAGAAAACTTATCAGTTGAATGACGCCATGGATACGTTGTAAATATTTCAAATTTTGCAACACTGAACACAGACAGCCTGTACACGCCAGTGACTGTTGCGGTATATTTGATAGTTTTATTTTGCTGCGACCATGTTGCGAATCCCGATGATACTGTGTATGCTATGTTGGTGATATGCCCGGGAGTAACTCCAGATGGAACGTTAATCAAGCTGGTTTAATTAACGATCTCAGGAATCCCCGCTACGATGTCTTGCTGTGTTTGTTTGATCGTGTCGATGTTCGTCTTGATATCAACGAGTTTTACGTCAACGGTCAACCAAAAAATTCCTCTGCGGTTTCATTAATTTTTCTAAATTTTCTGCGAAGATTTGTGAACGCGTCTGTGTGAACGTCATCCTCGGCCCACAACGTGGATAGTTTACCATCTACTGTGTTGTAGTTGACGTCGACATATTTTTTTGTTGCTGCGTCTTCGTCGTATGTTGGATCTCTCAAAACTACTATCTTATTCCCGTTCATGCTGAGTTCACCCGTGATTGTGTCACCGGTATATTTCACGCGATTAGCAACACTTGCTGAAATTTGATCTTTGATGGTTGTAAACGATGCACTTGAATCCCTGATTTTTCCGCTGTCAGTAAACATAGGGATATTATCCGTGTACCGCACTGAGTACTCGTCGAATTATATCATTCCATTTGATATTCCTGGTTTTTAGTTTGCTATATCGATCCCGAAAAATAACAACCTCATCTTGATCAACTCCAGCTAGATTCATGATATCAGTGAGGTCATCCTTAGTCGCGTAATTCGACAGATCAAGGTCGCCGTTTTTTTTTAACTCCAAGGTAAATGGGGTATATCAGTAGTGAATGCTCTAAGTACACATATGCAAATCAAACTTCTTTTGTTTGATAACCAATGCATGATTGATAGTATAACTGTTGCTGATTGGGTTAGTTTATCAAGTTTGCACAATACAGAAAGTATGTTTAAGATTTCTAAGCCTTTATTGGTCATTACACCAGGGCTTTGGTCCATATCACTTGACATAAATAGAGTTGACAATTTAATAATAATATGAGTATCTACAGTAGATAGCATTGGTGTGATCTCAGATAAGTTTAAATAGCTATTTAGCCTCCTCTTGAACAAGCTATTTTACTTTGCTGATTACAACTTCACCACCAAATGAGAGTTCCAAATATTCACATTAAGTTTTAAATAAAGACCCTAAACTTGTAAAAAAACATGAAATCTAGGTACAGTAGTCTGTCTTATGATGTAGAATTGAATGCGTGTAGATTCTGCTATAATTATTTTAAATCATATGACCAACCAAAATACTTGGGGTAATGAATCTTATGCGCAACTGCCTGGTTCATCTATGGCTGCTATAGAGCGGCCAGCTTCATAGGATTTCATTTGGTGTATGTTCATATATAAATAATACAACACATATTTAATATACCAAGTTTAGATTTGAATGCTCACCAAAATGCATTCTTATCTGAATATTCATTTCAGCACTAATACAAATAATTTGCTATTTTCTCAGCATAATGTTCTGATGAAAGAAAGATTTAGATTGACAAAACTAATTGTAAGCTCATATACACTCCTAGGCTAGAAAAGGGCTGTAAATGTGAAAAAATAATTTCTTCATTCAGTGCATTGAAACAAATGTAAGATGATTTGGGAGAGGGCAGGGGTATTTTGAGATGTTTAATAATGAACCTTGGCATTACTTTTTCAAAACTACGGAAGAAATTAAAGAAACTCAATATTGACAAGCAGCTCTGCATACTGATCACTTTGACATCCTTAGCCGTACATGCCAACCCTTGATTAATGTCACTGTTATGGTCATTTCTGTAGTCTGATTTTCAAGTACAGTTGCCCAAAGTAACATTCCTTGGTATTTGGTTACATCTTGATGAGTACATCAACCATGTAACAAAAGTTTGTGGTCGGATGGACATGCATGTCATGGTTAGCATTGTTTGGGGTGGGGGAAATGTTAAAATCTTCAACAAATGGGCATTTCATGCTTGGTAGTTATTGGTATTTTTCTAAAGGTCTGGAAGGATTGAACTGCGTTTTGTAGGCCAAATCTGTGCATGTTTTGGTGGCTTTAACACATTAACCCCTGGGGCTTTTTGCTATTTTTGCCTAAAAATCGAGAAAAAAACACATTTTGAAAGCTATTTCTGAATAGACTCGAAAACACCAAATCCCCGGTCATCTTTCAATAACATACTGCCTAGCTGTGTTAGAAACATCATTTTTCGTTTGCTATTTGACTTGCGCATGAGCAGAAGGGTAAAAGTTAGATTGATTTTTTTTGTGCTAAATGGAGCCATTATTTTTGTATGGAGACCATTTATTCCAAATGGCCCATCTTATTCTACTTTTTGCAAAGACTCATCTGTCTGTTTGCAGTTCATACCGGTTTGCCTTAGATCTGAGACCAAAAAGTCTAAAATCCAAACACAAAATGGGATTCCGACCACAGGCGAATTTTGTGTTAAAAAAAGTCGGGTCCAAAAAGTGAGGTTTTTCTATCTGTGTTTTGTAGTGCAACTAGATATTCCAGATTATTTGCTATCAATGTAGAGCTACATCTGTCTACCTTTCTATAATACCACCTACTTTAGTGTATCATGCATGACCATGATGCTACAGAGCTCAGCAGTAGGCTACTACCTCCTGCCCGGTAAAATCGTCGCTAGGGGTTAATGTGTTAACATTTCATTTTTCGGGACCCTATTTTTGCTATGTTGATTTTAGGAAAATTTATCCCCAAATTAATGAATATTTTGAAAATAATTGAAGAGTGTTAATTGGATTTATTTCTACTATAGTGTGTGTATATTATGGACATGCTGGATACGTAAATGGTTGATGATGTTGTGTGCTTAAGACCACTTTTCAGCATGCGATAGGCTATACATGGCTGCTTGTGTAACAGGCGGGAGAAGAACCCGTGAAAACCCCGGAAGAACCAACAACCAATGGGAAGGTAATGGCAAGCTTTTTCACATATCAATATAGGTCGAGCCCAAGGCTTAAACCCACACAGACAGAGATGAGATGGCAGTGATCATTAAAGGCAAGTGCTTCAGACCACTCAGCCACCTGAGGTTCCAAAAGTTGGGGGTCAATAACATTTGAAAATTGCGGAGATACATAACTTATGTCTGTGAATGCATCTATCTTTAATTATGTTTGCAGTTGGTACAGTGTGGAAGAAATTGGGGATAATATCTTTTCATCTGTCATTTAATAAAGTAGATAATTAAAGAGTAAGGTGTCGAACAAGTCGGGATAGATGATTAATCAATATATCGAGGCCTCAATGTTTTTTCCGAGTCAGTACCCATATTGATAAAAGAGGTGATAATACTAACCTTATACAAGTTACTTTAATCTTTAGCAGTCCAGAGATGGTTGATAATCATTTGCCTTTTTTTCATTAAATCAACTCAACTTTTGTAAATATAACACAAGGTTTCCCTGTTGTGTGGTTTTGAAATGTCCCCATGCCCCATTCCTGTCAATTTCATGCCGATAGCTTGATCCCTTCAGCATGCTCAGCCACTGGTAATTACATGTCAACATAACCAGATACATGTAACAAACACATTCCAGATTTGTTCCCCATGGAGGACTACAGTGTTTTACTGACCTTTTTAATAATCATATTATGTGAAGTTTATCTGATGCTTAACATCTTGTCTAGGTCCATCAAGATTTGAGGGCAACTTATGTGTGCAGATGTGTGCTGTTCTAACAAGATTACATTTTTATGGCATTTAAGCACTTCTAAAAAAATAATTGATGGGATTATAGGCTTTTCTTACCTGATGTGGGGACATACATGTTTTGCAAATAGAGTAAACTAATTTAGACATCAAACAAAGCTTGCAAGGAAAATATACTCATAAAATGCTACTAGCATTATCATTTCAAATAAATTAAAGTTATTTTTTTTTACTTTTCTGTTTCAATGCCTTTCAGGAACAGCATATTATGTCATTTTGTTTGTTATCCTTTTGTCAATTTATTTTTTAATGAAAAACCTCTGTAGCAGTAGAACCACTTAAAATGTGAGAAATGCTTGTAGGATTTGGTATCAAAACAAAGTATCAAAGTCTAACGAACTTCAACACTTTTGTAACTGACATTTTTGTTCTTTAATTCCTTGATCAAGGTTTCTTAATGCCATATTCGTGGAAATATGTGGTGTTCATTTTTTTATTGTTCTAAGTATCCTAATGGAAAATGCACACACACACACACACGTATATATATATATATATATATATATATATATATATATATATATATATATATATATATATTATTAAATGTGCTGTATTTTAATTTTTTGTCATGTTATGTAATGCCAACTTAATTGGACAGTAAACAAAGTTTCCAAGCTTTCTTTCATAGACAATGTAAAGTAATAGACTTCAAGAGTTCTAATTTCACACTCAGGTGAATGCATGAGCAAACACCATGTTTGCACCTATTGATAACAGCAAGAACTCTGCCTATTTGTATAGTTTTTATATTTGAGACAATTTAAGACACTTTATTTGACTATGTACTCTACATGGAGCATGTTATTAAACAATTGCAATCAAGTGTATACAATGTACAATATGGACTGATAAAGTGAATAGAGGAATCTAACACTTATCCAATTTACAAATTTTGCTAAGTCTATCAGTGCAAGAGAACCTGTTTTGATCATAGAAGCTTGAAAATTAATAGTACTTGGTTTCTTGAGCTGATGCAAAGGCAAAACTGTTGCTCATTCCATCTTGAAATATATACATTTGCAAAGATAGTGAAAAGCATCACCCAGTTCAGAGAGGACAGGGCTTCACAGACCTACCTATTCTGAATATCTACTAATGTCCATGGGAAATATGTGATTTATACAAAACAACTTTCAGAAATACATTTTTGATATATTTGCGTAAATCAGATTCATTTTAAAACATTCTACAAGTTTTCATTTATGCATGGTGTAGGGGAGATAACATACTATCATATAGGTACAATATTGTTTTATTCTTGCATTTACTGTATTTTCATTGACATGTTCATGGATTATAACCTATGCAATTAAATTATGTGCAACAAACATAACAAACGTAGTTTAATGCTACTATTTAGATGTTTTTTAAGAATTGATTCAAAATGTTGTCTTCCAAGGTAAAACAAATGAGCATGTACTTATTATTTGGGGCACTGCTATCAATTATACTAGCACTGTATATCAGAATAGAATGTGAAACTATTAAAATTCATGTAATCTTGACATGGATGGATACTGATGTCATAATCTTCATTATTTTTTATCATCATCACAAATTCAGTTCTTGCATTTAAAAAAAATCCAGTAACATTCAACTTATATTCTTTTGTCTCCCTTAAAGTGAACAATACTAATTATGGCCATAAGCATCTTAATTACAGTCATCAATATCATCATCATTTTTTAAGAATCTTTGTCACATCAGTCTATGCACATAGGGCATGAAGGCCAATCAACTTGATATTCTCATAATACTTTTGTTTTGATGATGTACTTGTGTTTAATTTGAAAGAATTTATATTCATGGGGCTGCACATTCAAAGCATTCTTGCATAACAATTTTTTTGTTTCAAGAGACATTTTGCACTTTTAGATTGCTACTTCAGTTGAAATAGGTGCAATTTTCTCTGCTCTGAATCATTTGTGATGAAAAAGAGATTCCTCCTGCTGTCGAAGTAACATGCCCATGGGTATTTTGGAATTCCATTGGTAAAGACCTGTAGGACTGACCCATCAGGAGACAGCTGATGAATGTTGTGAGACTGGCATCCAAGAACATATATGTTATCATCCCTGTCCAAAGATATTCCAGTGGGGTCTCTAAGATTATTGGGACTATATGTAAACTGCTTCTCACCTTCAATATGGAAACATACAAGGGAATGAGTACTTCGGATTGTGATGTACACACTTGTGATAGTGCTATTTATGGCTATAGAGCCAGTATCAGCTGCAGACACAAACTGATGAGTAGACTTTTCCTCCCCACTGTTGACAATAAGACTCCAGTAAAGCATGTTTGTTTCAGTATTCCCAGTCACAGCCATAGTCCCCTTCTTAGCAACAGCAATGGCATTACAAATATATTTGGTTGTTATCGTTCTAACCAGAGTAATGACATCATCTTTCACTGATAATATCAGTATTTTCTTGTCACCCCTTATGCACACTGCTGCTTCCTGGTCTTCCAATACGCATACGCTCCATGGGTTCTCTGTCAATTTGTAGCTTGAAATGTATTCATAGGTAGAGTTCAAAAGAATGCACTACCTACTGTAATGGTCAACCAGCAGCATGTTATCACTTGCAAGAAGTGTGACACTACAATAACCTGGTTGGCTGGGACCAGGCGTGTTCAGGTCAATTACAGCAACCGTTTCAAACATACAGTCATTTGCTGGTTTCTGTGTGCAGAGAGGTCTATGTTTTGAGACTGATGTGATGATCAGTTTTCCAACATCAGCAGAAAGGAGTTTCATAATGGATTCTATAACTGGAATAATTTCTAATTTTACTGCTATTTGGTCTGTTTTCTCGTACTTTTCTCTGACCTGAGTGGAATAGGACTGAAGCTGCAACATCACCTTTTCTGACATCAGAAATTTTTGTATGTCACTCCCGTAAGTATGGACTGTTTCAAAGGTTAAGTGAGAATTTTTCACGGCATGAATTAGCAACAAGCACTGTCGATTCTCTTCTTGTATCCTGATAGCCTCTTCTTTGAATATTCTACTTCCTTCTGTCTTTACCTTCTTTTCCAATTCGTCTATAGCAGTGTTTATTTTATTTCTCATTTCTTTGATCTGATCAGTCAGACTTTTAACTTGGGACTCAAGTTCATTAACATTTGATTCATTTATCTCCATGCACATCTTTAAATGCATCTCAATTTTCGTCAGCTCTTTATATACTTCGTCCAGTTTGATTCCACCCAATAAAGTGGCCAGTTCATCTTTCAACTCTGTCACTTTGGAACAAGTCTTGTGGTTGTGTAACAAGCATATTCCACAACAACCAGCCTTATGATCCCAGCAGAAGAATTTTATGTCTTCTCCATCATGCTTTGGACATGTAAAACCCTCAGCAAATTTAATCACGTTCCGTGGATTGCTTGTTAATTCCTCCATTGCAAGAATACTATGATTTTTCGATATTTTTTGTTTCTTATGAACTTTTAAGCAGTTATCGCACATTGCCTCTTCACATATTGCACAGAATCCATCAGCGGGCACGGACATACCCTCAGAGTTACAAGCATCACACACGTGATCTACTTTCGATTTTGTGGGTAGCATAGATTGTAAGACAGTGTCGACTGGAAACAACGACGCCCATTCATTAATTGGTTTATTGCGTGTGGAAGGATTAGCTATTTGTCTACATACCGGACATTCAATGTATCTAAGTTTCTCATGCTTTGTAGCCTCTGTTGATATATAGGACTGTAGGCAACTTTGACAAAATGGATGGGCACAAGGTAGCTGTCTTGGTTGCTTGCAGAGCCCTAAACAGATTGGACACGTTGGCTCATTTTCAGGCATTGTTTTAGCAGTTGCCATTATAAACGGTAAATTCTTTTACAAGTGTCCGAACCTGGGTACACCTGTATCCTCATATGTCGCTTTTAAGGAAATCATAAACTTATCGAATTCCGATTATGCCGTTACTTCCTATCAACTGGGGAAGACAGCTAGACTGGTACACAATTTACGAAGGTATAAAGAATGGGCGAGGCTATGCGCACGGTCGCCGTGAACCATCATTCGGAAAGACTATTTCCACTGCCGCTGTGTACCTCAGCTGGAAAGACTATTCGCATAACCACCGTGCATGTAATTTATGTAAATATTATTTACATAAAGCTAATCACACGGCTTATTATTTGATTTGCGATATATATATATATATATATATATATATATATATATATATATATATATATAATCTTTAATTCCATATTTGCAATGACAAAACGTGTACAATAATATATATGCATTTTTTGTTGTTGTCCTGGACGCATTTTGTTTTTAAAAATCAACGTGTGTGTGTGCGTGTGTGTGTGTGTGTATGTGTGTGTGTGTGTAAACAATCAAACGGAAGGGTGTGCGACTAAATTACGCTTTATACGACAAAATATGTCTCCTGTTCATTAGGAACTGAACCCAATCTCCGTTCTTCAAAATTATTTTCCAGATCTTTTCTCCTTTTAGGCCTTATACATTTAAAACCAAACCATGTTCCAGTTGCACAAACATATTTTGGTTGGAAAAATGATGTTAACTGTGAGTTCAGCGTTAAAGAAATGCTTTTCTAGTCGATGGAGCAATTTTTGAAATGTTGAATTTATTTTACATTGTAAGGCGCATGGTTCTGTCGCGCATAGTCGCGCAGGTAAACATAGAAGTCTGTACATCTATACGGTATTTAACGTTGACGATACCAGACTCTGTATCCATTAAAACTAAAATAAACGGGATGAAACATACATTGGAAAAATTATCTTCATACAAAATATGTAATGTAAGTAGAATTTTTTTTATTTTTTTTATAAAATATATCCCACACATTCTAAAATAATGCAATTTGAACCTATATGTTTTCATGATATTTAAAAAAATAAAATAAAGCCTAAGTATAATTTAAAATGGTTTTTTATGTGCAAAACTAAAATATTCAGATATGAAATATTTTTAAAAGTAAATGATGAGTGCAAACAAAATTGGAAATAATATTGTAAAATAATAACCTTAGGTGTAGTAGTATGAAACTGCCGGTTTTGCCTTTTGTTGTTACCTTTTAGGTCCCATGACACCTCTACCACCATGACATAGTTAGGCCCCACACAATCGATACATGCTGATCACTTTCAATTGTGTCCCTCGGGTATGCAAGCACACACGTCACGTGAGTGATCTTGTCATGACGGATAAAGTCTCGTGCGGGTGTCAACTGACCCAAAGGGTTTCCAAAATAGTTCAAAATTGCAGTCTTTTTTATACTACTTGAGTAATAACTCTGCTTATTAATTGTAGAAAAACCCTGAATTATCTATACTTATTCAGGCAACCTTATTATAGCGACATATACACACGGAATAAGCCTACTGCGTACACAGAGGATAATATATATAAAAAATTTATGTCTTGATCATTTCCCTACAGATTAGCTTGGACCTTCTCTGTAGCAATGCTGACAAAGAGATACATATATTACGTTTGTTCAGTGGTTGTTTTGTTGTTGAGTTTAATTATAGTGGCGTGCACACAATTGTGCATGTGTCACTTTTTTCTGACTGCACCGCAGCCTGCTAGTTGTTCCTGGGGAAGGGGATCGTGCCACCTCCCCCAGGCTTTTATGGATTCAAGGAACCCTGATAGTTTGGCCTCAATCTGTGGGTCCATAAAGGTCCCTACAGTTGAATGGTTTGCTTCCATTAGTGGGAAGGAGAGCTCGGGAACGGTCCTGCTTGCTTTACATCGCTGGTTTCTTGTTGCATTTCCCTGGTATTTTTTTTTTTTTTTTTTTTGTTCCTCGACTTTTTAAATTTTTTTTTCTTCTTCAAAATGTTCTAAAAGGAGGGGGGATGTTCTATGCTGTTTATAGAGGTTCTTAGTAGATATCATGTATAAAGAGAGATTTTCAAGGTTATTATGGTATTACTAATCGAGGTGTTTAGGGTGTGTTTCCTACGTTATGTTATTTATAAGTTTTTAGATATTACCTCTTTAAGTTATTTACTAATTGATGTTTTTAGAGATTATATGTCATTTATACTTTATTTAGCAAGAGACCGGAATCCTAGCCGATTACACGGTTCGTTAAGGACATATAGGACCGGAATCCTAGCTGATTACTCGGTTCGTTAAGGACATCTAGGACATCCGATTTTGCGGTTTCCTTATTTTTTTTTTATAGGTGCTTCGTAAATGAATTATTTATTAATACTTTTATAAAATTGAATGATATGTTATGGGTTTTGATGTGGTGGCTTCTAAATTTATTTAGCTAGTTACTGGGTCTTTTGGCTTTGTGGGGATAGTAATTATATTTTGTTGCTAAGTCCTGCTGAGTCTATGAATTGACTTATATTTTTATATGCTGATTGTTTATTTTTATTAGAGTCCATAAGTAACTCTGGGTATGTGTGTGGTGATCCAATCTCTTTTTGGTTTTTGATAAATATTTTCCGAGCGGGTTGATATTTTGGGCATATATTGAATACGTGGTGTAGATCTTCGGTGGTGTGGCAGTTAAAGCAGTTAATGGTTGCTGGTTTGGGTCAAATAAACCTTCCAAAACTGCTTGCTAGTTTAGTTTTTCCAGTTATTATCTTGTTTATGGTTTTCTGTTCTAAATAGGTACCCTTAGGTAGCTGTATGTTCATATCTACGTTTTTTTGGGTTTCATGGCGCTTTTTACCTTTTGTGGAGGAGTTCCAAAAATCTTGCCCTGTTTGGTCTATATGTTTGTGCAAGCTTATTGCTTCTGTAGAGCTATAGTTAAGCTTGACAGAGTCTTGATCTCCTAGTATGGTTTTTGCAACTTTGCTGTTTCTTTGCCAGAGATTCCAATGTGCGACGGTATCCACATGAGCTCGACTAATTGATGTGCTGTGGTGATATCGTCGAGTAATTGGCATGCTCTGTCGAGTAATTGTTCCCTAGAGTGTGTATTGCGATTTTGGATCGATTTGATAACGCGTAGGGAATCGCTTATAATGACTGCTTTAGGTATTTGATTGTCTTTGATCCAGTGTGGTGATTCAAGTATAGCCCAGAATTCAGTGGTGTAAATGGAACAATAGTCAGGTAATCTGGATCCCGTTTGTATATTGAATTCAGGGATGACTATTGCTGCTGCTGTTCTTGGTGGGTTGTTTGTTTTTGATCCATCGGTATATATTTTAACATAGTCCGGGTATTTTTGGCTGATTTCGTTTACCAGTACAGGTTTTAGTATGTTTTCTTGTCCTTCTTTATTGCCTAATTTGGTAGCTTCAGTGTTAATCCTTGGTGGTTTTTGTAACCATGGTGATTTGTTCTGGTCTGTATTGTTTGTTACCTGTTTTTTTAGTAGAGGTATCCTTTCTCTTAGTTCAAAGATTACTTTGCCACTTGGTGTGATAGGTATGATTTTGGGTTTGAAGACAACTTTACACTTATTTATAGTTATTTTGGTGGGATGGTTGTCTGGGTGGGTATCTAATCGAATGGAGTATCGGAGGAACAGTTCTTGCCTACGTAATTTTAATAATTTTAAAGATAGTTCTCCTGTTAGTGTTTGTAGTTCTTCTAATGATGTTGAATGGAGTGTTCCTGTGCATAATAGTAAGGCTTTTCTCTGGATAGTGTCAAGTTTTTGTAGTACAAGTTGCTTAGCCGAGTTATATGCTTGGCAACCGTAACCCAGTTTTGATCTAATTAGGCTTTTATATATCGTGAGACGGGTTTCCTGGTTGGATCCCCAGTCAGTCCCTGTGATGTTCCTGAGTAAATTGAGATCTTTGTTACACTTCTGGGTGAGTTGTTCAATGTGCTTTTTCCATGTGAGGTGGTTGTCAAAGAACATTCCTAGGAATTTTACTACTGTTACGCATTTGATTGATTGATTTTGGATATAGAAGTTTGGATAGACTAGGTTGTTATTTCGTTTGGGGGTGAATATGATTGCCACAGTTTTTTCATGAGATATTTTGAAACCTCATTTGTCCGCCCTTCTACCTAAGTTGTCTAGGCTCTGCTGGATTTCTTTAACTACTGTGTTATTGGCAGGATTTCCATTCCTCCATATTGCCACCATCATCTGCAAATTGTGACAAGTTTATTTTTGCGGAGGCTGCATTGAGGTCAAGGTCGTTTACCATTAGGTTAAATAGTAAGGGACTTATTACACTGCCTTGCGGTGTTCCATTTTCAAGTGAAAAATCTTCCGAGTGGGTGTTTCCTATTCTTGTGGTAATTTTCCGGCCTATGAGGAAATCGCCAATCCAGTTGAACAAGCGTCCAGTTATTCCAAATTGGTTTAATTTGGCCATTAATCCTTTGGTTCATACTAGGTCGAACGCTTTTTCTAGGTCTAAAAAAAACGCTATGAGGTTGCGATCGGTTTTCCTATTTGCGTTAAAAGCGAGTTTGATGTCTGTTTCCAATCTGAGAAGTTGGTCGGTGGTGGACCGTTTGTTCCGAAAGCCATATTGATTTATGGAGAGTAGGTTATTGGCTTCTAGGTGGTGTTTTAACCTATATGCGATTATTGTCTCCATTATTTTGCAAATATTGTTTGTAAGGGAGATGGGTCGGTACGAATTTATGTTGTTGGGATCTTTACCTAGCTTGGGGATTGGTATTACTATGGCCTGTTTCCATTTGGTGGGTAGTTGGCCTTTATCCCATTCTCCGAAACATATATAGAGCACACTGATAAGTTGATGAAGTATAAATAGAACGAAATAAATTGGGGCAGATTTTAGAGCCAAGTAAAACTAAAAATAATCTGCAAAATATCGTGCATGAAAGAGTACACTCGGCAAAGCAAAATAACTTGGCCAATGCGTCTGAAATAGTGAGTTACATTTTCATGAGGTCAGTGATGAAGATATTCAAGAGAAGGCTAATTAAACTAATGCTTTGGGACCCTAAGTAATAAGAACTGCATCCGAACTCACTGATCAACAAAGCAATATGCAACGATGCAGAGGCAGCTCTTGTATATGAGCAATTTAGCAAGCTATATCGTGGAATTTAAACCACCCAAAATTGTGGACAAAATTTAAAAGGCGTTTGAAATTGTTTGGTACATATGACAGTCTGCTTATATTTGTGTTAGTGCTGTTCTCAGTGATGGGTCATTTGAGGTTATTGAGGCAAACCCTTTTTCTGAAAATTTTTTAAAATTATTGTCCGCAAGGAATTTCGCTCTGATTACCCTGAAATATGCATACTCAATCGTTTGATAAGGGCTTATTTACAGCTTCGTGTCACTTTTGCTAACGGAAAATATTACGGATTTTTTCGATAAATTACCACTGGAGGCTTTTTATAGTATAATAAAGAAATGTAGCGGTGTTCCAGCCAATTAGATAAAACGCTTGCAGGTATGAATATGAATCTCCATGGCAATGGGAGACACTCAATGCAAAGCTGTCTGCCTTGGAAAATACGATCTCTGTTACAGAATATGGCATTATTAGTGTTGTAAAAGACACTCCAATATATGGTTTAGGGTCATGTATCTACCCGAAAAGCACCATCGGAGTCAAATCGGGTAATCAGCTTTATAAGCCTTGTGGATCTGTTCGTGAGTACTATAGAGCGCGCAGAAACACACCAAAAATATAAACTACCACTACTGTCCAATTACAAACAGATACAAAATATCCCCCAAAAACCGCACATAAAACAAGCCATTGACAATATTTTCCAATCAGAAAACGCTTCACATTCTCCTTAGCATAAACATGCTACTGTTCCACAGTTACAACAGCTCGCACAGCAGCGTGGAATGTACTCACTAAGTCGTATGAAAAAGGCAAATATACTTGATTTATTGAGACCTATATTTGCACTGAATCCCTCAGCACTACTACCAATGGTTGCTACTGCAGCAATATTAACAGTAATAATTACCAACCCCACACCGAAAAAAAAAAATAATGGTACAACAACTAATAAATTTGCATGTTCGTGCAGAAGTACATAAAACACAAGTACCATAATTCAAATTTAACAAGAAATGAGTGGCGAGTTAGAAATTCACGTGACAATTATCCCATCCAAATAGACACCAGGTAAAGACACTCGGCAGCTATTGCAAAATATGATTTCTGGGTTTGTAGTGATGCTACAAAACTTTGGTTGCACTGGTGTTCAAGCAGATATTGTCTTTAGTACGCATCTGGTTACTTAGTCGAGACAAGGATGGATTCAAAGCTACTACGTCTGTATTCACAGTGGTGCCCGCGTAATCCAGAACCGCGAAGACATCATAGCCATCAATGACGAAATTGGCATAGGTATTGAAATGATTCTCGAAACGCTGGGGAAATGCATTAATACAGGGTCGTGATGGACCCTCGAAACATGCAGGAAAGTCGAGGTCTTTCTCTCACCCTATCAGCCAGTTTGTGGATATTTACATAGCATCACCAAACTAGGTACCGTCAAGGCCAGTTATAAACGTAAAATAACATTGGCAACATATGTTTTGAATGGGCAATTTTGTTGGCTCATCTTTGGAGATGCTGAGTTTCCCGTGCCGATTACCAAAGCCACTCTGAAGACATTTAAAACACTTAACCCAAATATCGTTGTTAATCTGTTCAGTTACGAAAAAGGCTTTCATCCGCTGGCATTATCCATATATAGACAACACGAACGAACCTAGAATGATTTGTTCTTGCTGGGTGAAAGAAAAGGAACGAAATCAGTATCATAATTCGTATGGACAAGGATTCGTACTCGGTTATTTAACCGACAAAGCAAGTACACTTATAAAGGTTTTACATGCAGACTCTGTATGGATATATTTAAAACTCGAAAAGTTCTCACCTGTCATGATGTTTACTGTTGCGGTGTCAATGAAAAATCACAGTACACAATCACCCCTTGACCTGGTAAAAATGGTCCATTTTACTGCAGTACAACAAAACATTAACGTCTCGTATATTATCAGCGCGGAATTTTTTAATTCTTGAATGTCGCATTTGAAAATTATGCGTCCAGCTCTGTTAGCAAAGGCACAAACGCGACTAATATTGATCGAACTGTGCAAGTCGTTGAACAAATGCCGTGCGGTTTCTGTTATGATACGGCCAGATGTGATGGAAAAACAGAATAGCCAGCCCTTTACCGTGTCCAGAGTGCTAGTGCGCTAAGCACAATTGAAGTATAATCATATAGATCAAAGTTACGGCAAAAATGGATTCGATGGCAGATGTACTCACCTGATGACATAATTATGACTGGATATGTAATTCGTGAGCTTTTCTCAGCCAGTAATTGTTGGATTCATGAAAAAGCTTTTACTGAAGGAAAGTTCTTCCACTGATAAAGAGCAAAACGTATGCAGTGATGAAACTGAAAGTCCTGGTTCCAAAATTTGTGACCACTGTCACATAACTGATGCGTGCACAGGTGCTGAACGCAACGCATGTAATTTGCAGTTAAGAATTTACTCAAAAACCAAAATCCACGTCGTGTTTCATAATCTGCGTCGGTATGATGGCCACTTAATAATGCAAGCAGTAGCCAGATTACAAAATTCACCGATAAGCATGATCCCCAACAACATTGAAAAAATTGATGAAGTTTCGGGTGGACAACTGCAGTTCCTCGATTCGATATGATATATTAATTCATCCCTGGACAAGTTATCAAACAATCCGAATGTGGAAAGTTTCAAAATCTCTTAGCTGTAATGTACAACCAATACAAACATTATGACTAAACAAGTTTGTATCCGTACGAGTAAATGAACGACCAAAACAAATTTACTGTACCTGATTTACCACCGATAGATGAATTTTATTCGTCGTTGTCACATGAAGGTATTTCGGAAGAAAATTACGAATATAAAAAGAATGTTTGATCAGCATTCGAGTGCAAGAATCTCAGTGACTATCACAACCTTTATCTACGCACTGATGTATTGGAGCTCGTTGATGTGTTTGAGAAATTTCGTGATACACGTGTATGAGCCTGATCCAGGTCATTACTTCTCGTCACCGGGTATGTGTTGGTATGCATTGTTTTCCAAAAGCAGAGTTGCTCATGAACGAATTTCACTATGACTAGATCAAACAATTGTATCATTATAGGGTCACGATGCTGTAAACTGACAGTGAATCGCTGCTGATGTATATCACTACCGATGACGTGCACAAGGACATATTACAACCAAGTAAATCGGTAACAAGTTGGTTGTCGTGGAGTAACAATACGTTCTGAAATTGTGAGTGCATACATAGACCATATTGAATCTGACGCACGATGTTGTCGTGCACAATCTAACTCTCCAGGCGCATACAGATACCGAACTAAGTTGTCCCCGAGTGGTCCTAACTTTGCCGGCTCTGAAATCAATTTATAGTAACATTAACATTGTTTTTTGTTAGTTTGTTTTTGAAGGGTCGCATTGGCTGGTTTTACTTACGCCATGCGTGTTACTTCATTGTTTATTGCTGTTATGACCAATGAAAATCGTGTTGCCCAATCTTTAGACCGTTCCGGACTCTTCAAAAATTCATGTGCGTACTGTTGACTGAATAACCATTCCGGAAGTGTGATATTAAGTTGTTAAACAATAGCTTTGTCACGATACACACTGGCATGGCCAACACGCAGTCGCACATGGTGTTTGGCCAACATCACAGCCACAGAGCAGTGAAATTATTTGGCAGGATCCATATGTATAAATCTTGGTCATGTGAGTAGGCCACGTGGATAAATGTGCTTGAACGGATCTGCGACATTGTCATCATCTTTTTAGCTGCTTGCCACTTAGACAATGGTTAGCGCGAATTTGTAGGTGCGTACACGGCCTTGTGGATCACTGACATATTTATGTGGAAGAAACACCGAATCAGCCGGATGTACTTCATTTGTTGTTTGGACGTCAAATCAACCACGTGAACTATATTTTGGTACTGGCATTTACATTTGTCACGGCACTTGTTTGGTCACCTATGCTCGAATTATTAAGTGACCTTTTACTAATTAACTCTTCTACGGTGGCTTCACCTTTCCTGTATCCATGCGGACTGTATGATATTTTTGATCATGACCGGCTTTTTGTGTCCATTGCTTGCTTGTTTATGTCAGTATACATTTTTGCTTTTAATGACTGACTTTGCCACCAATGCTATCATGGGTTTCATACCTCCTTTGATCTATCCTGAGATGCTTTTCCCAGTGTTGGATTAATTGCATTCAAGTCATGAATGAGATTCACTTCGGCGCGTTGACATCGACGGATATCATTGGATGCTTTATAAGCAAGGTCATATAGGTAACTTGTGGCATCAACGCAGTTGATAGGTGCTTCGCCATGTTTTGGTTTCTTGTTAGAATCGAGCCTTATACCTAGCCTTGTATCAGATACACAACAAATGAAGCAAGGAAAATGTTTTTCACTGGGATATTTAATACATGGTGTCTCTGTTAACTTTATTAATGCAGTTGCGATATGGCCACCTTCAACTCTTTTTTTTCTTTAAACCTGAACCTTCGCGTCCAGGGAGTTATCCTAAAACACAGAAGGTATAATGATACAAGAACTGTATTTTTCAAAGGCATCACGTTAAATGAAATTTGCAGATTAGTTTGGAAAGAAATAAAATATTTTTCAGTCAGTGTCTTTTACTCTCAATCACCACCTAAACTGTTCGGGCGTGATGACGGAACCATTTTTCCAAACTCAGTTCGTGTACTGCAATAGGAAGAACACTGCTAAATATTGCCGTACGATGATTAAACTGGATTCTGTATGTAATTTCGCCGTCGGGTGATGTACAAAAAGTGTTATAATGTCATAAAAGATTTTCAAAACGAGTTGACTATTAAAAGGTCGATGAGAAGTGGTAGCAATTCTTCAATTCAATCGATTTCGTTTCCACCGATGACGAAGCTATTACTACTGATGACTTGGATGCGAGCAACAACAATCTTGTTGTGTACAACGATGTGATGTTTGAAAATCAAGTCAATACCGCAAATGATTCGTGACAACTCTAAAATGATGGTGATATGTCCTGGTCTTGAGACGCATGGCTTTGAAAATATTCATTGGATTTTTTCTGCTGCTGACCACACTTGGGATTAGTTTCGTGACATGTATGCGCGGATTGTATCGGGGAAAAATATCGAGCTTGTTTGGATGCGTCAATTAAACAATCAAAAAACACTATTATGTACAAGAGGTCCGATAGGAATACTATAGAAGAATATGAAAAGCGACGCCCTCAAGCTGCTCAGCACTACCTTGAATTCGTCCAAATGTGATAGGAGAACGCAAACAAATCAGCCATATGCTTCAGTTGCGACGGACTGCACGAGAAGACCCCAAAGTCGGGTTTGAACAAATGATAGATCCACTGATTAAACCCACACAAGAAATTGCCAAAAATGCCAAGGATATTAAAAAGGCCACACGAATACAAGTGGTAGTACGCACATGAACCGAAGCAGCACAGGCTCTAGTTCGTAAGATAGCCAAATGTACCAAAAGATATTAAAAAAAGCAATACTATCACATATTTCGCAGAGAGAATTGAGAAAGTCATATATGTCGTTGAAGAACTTGGAGAGACCCGAGGTATACTCATCAAGTTTACTGGCGAACGTAATGAGGATATAACAAGGACTATAGCTAAAGTACCAGACATGCCACCCGAGTCAAGTCAGAGATGCAAACACAGCCTCATTCTTTAACGAAAAATATCGTCATGTAATCTTTGAAAGTCCTATACGTGCCGCTCTTGACAGACATCCCAACTGGGATAAGTATATGATTAAAACGCCATCAAAAACAAATCCTGCGCACATGAATTGTGAATGGCCTAAATGATATTCAGGGAGTTTACTGCGAAGTAACAATGCATCAGTGATCTGTAAGCTCATTTTAACGCAACCTTGAACGCATTTGGGAGTAGATCAAATGGAAAAAGGAAGGTAAAATGTTTTGTAGAGATTTTGTATGATTGACAGATTCAGCGATTGCAAATCTGGCAATAGAGTGGATTTGGAAGGTAAATGACATTAAAGAAAATCAATAATGTATAATGTATTTGACTCAGCATTTGACATGGGAGCGCCTATGTTAGTAGATCCAAGTTAGAACGATTTTCAGTATTATTCATACCTAGTCTGGGATTCCAATCATTTTAAAATAGTATTACAAGTGCAAGACACATCTAGGTGTTTTCTTCCATGTGTTGAATTCTTTGAAGTTGAAGGAAAACTAGAACGCAATAACAATGACAATTACGATGCCAGTACCCTAGTGGGATTAGTGAACAACGGTATTATGGCGTTCTTTAACAGTGCACGTTATTTCATCAATGGAAAGAAAATTGAACCCTTTGGACAATGTTGATTTAGCCATGACAATTCTCGGACTCGCCAGACACAACAATGATCGCACAATAACTGGTCCATCAATGATGTTTGTCAATGAAGTAACTAATCATACAGATGATAATATGTAATTAGATGACCTAATGACAGTGGCGGTTCACTTGACCCTGCAGGGATAGAATATATGATTATAAATACCATGCATATTAAAATCTTGGACTTGTACAGCGTCGAACACAACTCGTTATGATTTTATTGCGCAGTTCCTCTCAGTCACATCTTTGGGTCTCGTGGAGATGTTCGCAAATTAATATTTAGAGCTAAACATGCAGTAACATTACTTTTTAAACAACTACAACGATGTTATATGGCAAGATATAACAGCTACGGGTAACACATATTTAAAACCGGCATTTTCATATTATTGGTGTGAAACAAGAATGTTGTCTTAGATATACACGGGAGAAAAAAACAACAAATAAATAATAAAAAAAAAACAAAAAAAAAACAAAACAAACAAACAAGGCTTATGTGCCAATTATTGAAAATACTATATAAATTGGAAAGATTCGGTGAATAGTTGGAAGAAACTAAAATTCACATGAAAACAGATTGTTTTCATTGTAATGTGGTAAAAAGAAGGCACGTAACTCAATCTATTTGGGGCCCCGACAGTCCGAATGGTCTAAATCGCTCACCGTTCCGGATCACTACCGTCTCAACTCTGTGTGCGTGGGTTCGCGTCTCAGGCTTGGCTAACGTGACTACGTGCGAAAGCTTGCCAGTATCTTCTCATGGGTTGGTGGTTCTTCCCGGTGTTTTCCATGGTTCTTCCTCCACCAGTTATACTGGTCGTCCCCTCCAAATCAGAATAATACAGAAATGATAAGTCCTGCAACGTTATAAAATAAGTTTTTGTCTTCTACTGCAGTTTGACGAACAAGTATGTTCAGCTTAGCAGGTGAGAATTCTGTCAAAACACTATACTCTAACGTTACAACATAGTAAGAGGTAAGCCATACACGGACGTAATGGCAAATGTTTCTGCACACGCAACTACCTTTGCGTAATAAAAGACCATTAACTTTATATGTACATATTACAAGTTTATATGGGCGGTTGGATCTTTAGCTATGTATTATTTGTAGAAAGTATGTTTTTGATCTGTACCTCTAGAAACCTATAAAATGGACATCATGAATAAATCTGTTCATCGACATCTTCATCTATTTATCCACAAGAAACAGCTCAAACATAATTTTCACTAAACTAATCATCCATTACTCTTCGAACGTAATACAAATCCGACACGAATAGTTCACACAAAAGAGAACGATGTGTTAACAAACTATACATAACTATATATGCAATGTGGTATTTACTGAAATGTTTGGATGTAGTACCAACTTAGATTAAACTCATGTAATCGAAATTGAAAGAAATAGTATTCGCCATGCAATTCATATTATAGCATTACCAATTGTTCTTACAGTTTTGGATTGTCTATGTAAACAATATTTGGTCAAGCACACAGATCATACCGGCTCATACTTGATATACATATTCTTTAAATCCTCCAGTAGATATCCTGGCAAACATGCAAGGCAGGATGATTTAGCAGCGCAAAATAAGATAAACTCTGTCTCTCCTTTTATCTCTCCGTCCTTCGACCATTATTATCTTTTAAGCGCAAATGTGATACTTTGTAGTACTATTAGTCTTGGGGTACCGTCTGCAGAAGTGCAAGCTAATATACAACAGGGTTCCATTGAAGGGGATACACTTTCAGGTGTAAAAATAACATGAAATATGAAGATACTTTTCATTTTGTGACGAAAATTTAAATTGTAATATCAGGTTGATTTATGTAGTAAGTTACTTTATAACACCTGGATAATTGTCTGAGATTTGGGTGGATACTTTGATATGGAGCAAAACTAGAATATGCAAATAAAAGTGTGTAAATGTCTGCATTGAAAGGAAACGCACATCAAATTTTGCAGGTCCTTTTGTGATGGACATGAAAACAGAAGCATCTATTTTAACCTACGGAGTTTATAATGCTTTTCTTCCATAGATCCAAAATCTCTTAGAGTCTGCTATTGTATAGTACGGAGTGGATAATGCTTACCCTCCTCCGATCCAAAATCTCATAGCTGCTGCTTTTTGTTGATCACATAATAGTCCTTTGATAACCTCACACTGCACTTACCCTGAACCAAAAGTACTTCTTCATAGCATGGCTCTATATTTATTCCCTTTAACTATAGAAAAGTTTAAGTTAACCTTCTAGTTAACAGCATTTGGCTGAAAGTTTACACCATTAACCTTTCATTCTAGATATTGCGGTCATTTATCACTCTTCCCACAAATATAACAAAACCGAGTTATATTAGCTAAATTAACACTGGCTGAAACTTCGAAAATAAGATATGCAATTCTAATTCTTGTCCAGCATATAGGTGGGCATGTTGACTAAATTGTAGATCCAGTGGAGGCATACATTGGGCTGTTGTCCCTGGACTTAAGGTGGAGTTGCCCTAAGCTGTCTACGCTTAGGCCTATATTTATCAATGTGTTTCCAATAATAAAGTATATCTCTTTGTATGTTCTTTTCATTCGATTCCGAACCGGTATGTGCACACTCCTAGTTGACCCAGACACGCTTGCATCAGTGATTTGTAGACAATGTCAACGCTAGATTCTTTTTTGCTCATGATTTATGTTCATTCGCTGGTTGCTCTACCCACCCCAACTATGTTCTCTGCTTTAAATCAAGTATAACGTAGGGTCTAGATGTTAGTGAGAAATTTAGTCATACCGGCTGAGAATAAAGATGTTTGTGCGTCGATGTTAAGATCCTAACACCGGATATTGTGTCAGCAGTAAACATTGATGCAAAACATTCAGATATGATACCACTGGTACACTGGTCAGTTTCACAATGTGTCTATGTGTCTGATTTTACGTGAATATAAATAAATGAACAAAGGGATATATCTCGCTAATGTTGGATAATGAAGTAAAATCCGGCGCTTGGGACGGTGATATTGTGGTTATTTTTGCTGACGGTAGATCCAACAAATTTTCTAGTGTTTTGTGCTCAAGGGATAGCAATCAGTCGCATTTCGTGCAATAATCATGCAGACGGACGTGATATTACTGGTCATTAAGCATACAGTCGCGATATTTGGTATCCACCTGATAATTCCGTCCCTTGTGTAACACAAATCGGTGCTGACTAAACATAAAATGTCAGCTACGAATAAACCGATAAGACAGGTACCGGACTGAAATACAATTGTATTACTTAAGATTTTGATCAAAGCTAGAGTGTCTGATAACCAGACAGTGACATATTTCAGTGTGGCTCATCCTCGCCATTCTGTTGTTCATCTGGTCCGCGTATATTTTATTTGGTCATTACTTACGTTTTTTTTTTTTGATTATTGAATCTTGTGGAGCACCGTGGTAAAAACCACTGACTTTGAATGTTGCAACATAGTCGGCTTCAGCGCCAGCTTGGCTTATGAATAGTGCAGCCACCTTCGAGTTTTTAAAATCATGGTATCAGAAAACACGATCAGGTCGTTTGGGTCTGCCTCAATTGCGCGGATTCGAAAAGCTGTGTTTCTTCTTTGCGTACTAGGAGAGTGCACCCTATGGGTTACCAGCTCTTGAAAAAGCGACACAGCTTCCATGGATGTTTTGATGCATCGTTTATTTTATACTAAGCCTAAAGGACCCGTTGTCTCCATTTATTTACTAGCGTTTTACTTTATCACATCAACTGGCAAATCAAGTTAGAGTGTAAAGTTGATAGTATTTAAAGCCGGGCTTAGGAGAGTCCACAGATAATAAGCAGCAAATGCGTTATGTCATAAAGGGAAGAGGGCTGATTATTTACGGATAGACCATTGATATATGTCAACAGGAACAATGGATGCATATATAGTTGCTAATGGTCAAGGGTCAGGTTAATATTTAGAAGGATTTTCATACATTCAAAAATGTGTAATGCTCTATAATTATCAGGTTTCGTTGAAACTGTTAAACGCTCATTCACCTGGCATCTCGATACATTCACTTGTACGGGACACTCACGTGTCCAAGCACTGCTTGGTTAAGTTTCATCGGCTCGTGCACCAGCGTTTGTTATATCCTAGAAATATGAGTTACTAAAGCCACTGAATATGGTATTTGCACTTACATGAACGGTGTTATCGCAAAATTCCTTGAGTAGGGTTGGGATAAGTTCAAAGCTGTTTTGTACCTTTAGGCTATTTACGTACACTTTCATAGAAGCATCTTGTGGCTCGGTAGGACGTGCCACTTGTGCAGTCCTTATAGCAGCCTCGTTTAGTATACCTATTATGTGGTCACTTGCCTTCTAAACCTGGCACCAGTCTTACTTTCAATTATCGTGCTGTAGCTGTCACGGAATTGTGTATATTCATTGTTTATGAATAATAGTAATGTACTATAGTTTCGTTTCTGTGTATAGCGTTACATGAGGGTGGTTTATCTATATCATAGGCTTTTTCGATGTAGTGAGTTCGGTTCACTCCATGCTGCACGAGCGAAGTGCTTACGATGGGTAAACCGATTTTCCTTGAGCGCACAGACCTTACATAGCAACATAGCCTGTGTACATATATTGGCTCACTGTACATACAAAACTTCGCATTAAGGAATGCTTGTCAGTAAGCTGTCAACTTAATGACGCAATATCTCCAGTTGTAGAGGCATGTGAACTGTATTTTTTTATAATCTGTGTAATAGATAGAATTGTTGTATTGTAATATTTATGGTGCATTTTGTGATAGTTCCGAACTGTGCAATGCAATGTTAGATTTTATTACAGTCTGTTTTCAAGTTCACCAATATATATCTGAACAGAAGGATTGTATTCACAGTACTGATTCATGGACTATGTGACGGGAAAATGTTACTTCTAGCTCTGCAAGATTCTTGTCAGGTAGAGGCTCTCATATGAAACTGATTATTATAACTTTATAAGGCAGTGCGATGATATGATATTTATAAAATGATCGACTCCACTTAAGCGCATGCGTCACGTACGTCATTACATGTTATACATGACCATATCACTGATATTACAAGCATTTAACTGTTATCTTCTCAGCTGAAAGGGGTGAGGGGCTGAAGGAGTGACGAAGTAATAGAACGACAGTGACAAAGATAGGTGTTGTTTTAGCGATGATGTTAATTTTGGATTGGTATATAGTCTGTGGGCTGCTGTGGGTGGTGAGGTTGGCCCCAAAGAAAACTGGTTACCTCATGGTGAGGGACCAAAGCTGCGTTAGCAACGGCTCTGCAGGGAGATTCAACGGATCTTGTGGACCGTGAGGGGTGGACCATTTGTGGTGGCTAATTGACATCCGACAGAGCGATGGGTCTGAAATTACCTTGTGGTTATGAGATGAACGCCGCAAAATATGTTCCAGTTTATAATAAATCGGTTATCACTATCTGAGTAAAAAATAATTTGATTAGGTATATGAAACCAGTTATCATTATTTGAGTGAAACCTTATCATTGTTTTCATGTATCATTGGTTGAGTGATTTAATACTTGTTTCTTTTTATGTTTAATATTTTATTTTAATTTCAATTGACTTTTTTTGACTGTTCGTTTTGAATGACATATTAAAATTCCTTCCAATCAGGAACAGTATCATTTGTCGTTGTATTTTGTCAGTTAGCGTTCAGTCATTTAACCCAGTGGGCATCATTGTGTTAAAAATCCAGTCTTGGAATTTGTGCTCACGAGTTTGGTGTAGGATTTGTTTTCAATCATTAAAATTCGATAAATAAACATGGTATTTTCGATGCTATTCTTAGTATCTTCATTGTAATAACTTGACCCCATCCTGATTGATATTGGTACAGTAGCAATATTTTGATATGTTGGGTGTGTAGGATAGTAGATCATATGGTGCTGGGTAGTTGTCTGCTGCATGGTTGTCGCCTCAAAGGAAAATACGTGTTGATTATCTAGTGTAGGTTTTGAACAGGCCAAATGGCAACCAATTTAATTTATTGTGCGTTGCTATGGAGTATACGAGCAGTTTTGAACATGAAATTGCTGCTAGTACTGAACATCTTGACATTCCAGAAAAGACATTAAAAATAAATGTTTGAGTGTATCTGTGTGTGAAGGAGTTATAATCAGGAAGAAATGATGAAGCAGAACATAGAGAAGGATTTAATATGCGAATAAAAATTGATTACATTGCGAACAAACTGAACTATAGTTTATACATGATTCCTGCCCTAAAATCCATGTCTTTAAGGTGGCCAACTCGGCTCTAGACTGTTCATAGACTCGTCCAATTGCACACAAGGAAGACTACTTAAATATGTGCAGTTGTCATTCATAAATAATCTCTTCCAAGAGCTAATTAAGGTGTACTTGTACATCAGGTTTTGATTACATTCAGTTAAATTAAATATCTTGAGTGTAAGGCAAGTTCAGTCAATCGCAAATAAGAACGCATCATTACAATGCGTAGATCTTGCTCATACTAAACTTTCCCTAGACTCTAATCATCAGGGTTATGTACAAAAGTTTAGTCGCAATCTGTTTAAAAGCAAAGAAACTAGCACTGTTCAGAATTTGAACCAGTTATGTGTAGTTGTTATTAGCAAATGTCGCTCGTAAATCAAACTCGATAATGTCTAAATTATATATATATATATATATATATATATATATATATATATATATATATATATATATATATATATAACAGTAACACAATAAAGAGTGAAAACAACAAGCTTTGAAAAAGATAATAATTTATTTCCATGGAAAATTCGGCAAGAATGAAAAAAATATGAACTTAAGGTTTTAATAATCAAATCCAATAATAATCCATGAATAATCCACGAATACAATTTTTGAAGGCCTAATAAGACAATATTCTACTGATTTCAAGTTTGAATCCCGACAAAGAATCCAAGATGGAAGACGATGACGTATTCTGTAATCTGTATTGTTGAAGTCTACAGTTCCTTGTAGAAACAAGAATTATCACTCCGGTTTTGGTTATCTGAATAAAAGTTTTATAAAAGCTATCCTTGTTCAACAATTTCACATCAGCACACGTATTTTCCAGTAAAAAAGAATTAGTCCTTTCGAATTCAAGTAATTTTTGAAATAACTCAATTCCAATCAATTTGAAATAGCTCCAGTCCAAGTAATTTGGAATAACTCCAAACAGCACAACATACAACTTCCAGTGTAAGCAATATCACGACGATCCTATCATTATGCATATCTATAGTGTGTCTTTTACTTTTGGCGCAAAACTGTATATCGCATATGAGCTATATGAAGGTGTTCAAAAGTTTTAAAATTAATAGCAATAATGTTTGGAATGATTTTCCATTGTAAGATTCAGTCAAGTGGATTATGTTGGGACTTGAGGAATTGCGACATTAGTCACGCGAGAAGTGTTGTGAGTTAGATCCGTAAGTGTTTATATAAGTAGAAACAGTTGGACAATTAATTCGTTAATTATTCCTGATTTTTATTTCCTACATTCTTGTTTTATTATCAGTCTGCATATATGTTTAATGTTCCGTTACGATATAGTTTGAGAGGAAGCATTTGTTATGATTATTCATTGGTTTTACAATGCGCTCATATTACTGTTTGGACTAAAATATTGTTCTGGGACTATTGTGAATTTATTTAAAGGAGTTGTAGATAATGCCATTGAGATACATCAAGACTGTTGATACGTTATTACATTTGAGGACCCGTCGTTTATTCGGAAATCTTGATTCCTTTGAACATGTCTATAGCTTGTATAGACCATTTTGGATTTCATATATAATGCTATAAGTTACTCTTCAGTTTTGATTTTGTAACACTGATAAGTAAATTATTGTTACGATTTACGAAACTTGTTGAACTTGCTTCTTTCTGTTTCTGATGACCGCAGAGTCGGGACACTAAGGTTTTACCAATAACAAAGACAATTCTTAAAATCAGAATAATGTGACTTTGAAATAAGACTGTTAAGAAAGGGAACGATTGGAAAGGTGAGAGACGGATGTCATTTCCATTTTCAATATCAATTATGTCAAACCTGAGGTACAGATTGGAGGAACGATTGTCTTTTGATTCGTTCCAATGTAATTGTTTCGGTTATTTCTGCCTTATGAGTAGCAGAAGATAAATATTGACACGTTATTCAACGCGCTACAAGATTATGTCAAAATATCTCCTGTCGACAACCTAGTTTGCGCAATACTGTCGGGAATACCTCAACATGGCTGAAGAAGTGTAAGAAAAGCAACCGCCTCACCAGTATATAGAACATTATGACACATCTGCAGCTCTTTATTATCAAAAACCGTATGACCCAATAATGTTTTTTTCTCGTAACAGCTCATAAGTAATAACAGCAAACCTTTTCCTGTGCAATCGTCATATGAGTTATGATCGACACACTACGTGTTCAGTCCCATCACTTGAAGATGGAGATAGTAGTCTAAATCTTTACGTATGTAAACCCTATCCTCATACCAAAACTAATATACGCTATCCTGTCTGATAGACTCAATATAAACATGGATACAAAATTCAGTACCGAAATTTATCTTAAACTCAGTTAGGTGGCGGAATTGGCTTGTTAGGTGGTGGGTGGGTGAGAGTGTATCATATCCCTTTCCTGCTTATTGCACGGAATGTGATGGTTTTGAAATTATTTTGGACTACTTCTGAATCTTGTGATCAATACACATTTTAGAAATAATGTCGAATACCTTTTTATCACTGTTCACTTGTAGAAGGATCTGCCTCTAAGGCTAATTATCACAATATCATGTCATGTGGGGGTAATTACATTGTTTTGTAATGTTCTTGATGCAAAAAAAAGAAGGATTTTTTTTCTTCAAAAAGCAGAGGTGTAATAATGAGCATACTTTCTGTGCTTGTGTTCTTTGGATTTTTAAAATAGCTTTAACAATTTGAGTCATATCGCTACGATGTCTGCATTGTGTCAGTTTATAGTGATGTCTAGCACTGGGATATCATACCTCATATATGAAACATCATGTCCTACCCGGTCACATTATTCTGATACCAGGCCGGTCAGTCTTAACACTAGCCTCTTAATGCTGAGCGCCAAGCGAGGCAGACGCTTGTAAAATTTTCATAAGTCTTTTGTATGACTCGGCCGGGGATCGATTCCGCGACCCCCCGGCATCCGAGGCAGACGCTCTAACCGGGTAGATCCGCATAAGTTGTCAAATATGACATAACTTGTGCTTTAAAATTAATAATATATCCAACTGAATTTATTGGTATTATTATTAGTATTATTACTTTATTGTTATTATTATTGTTGTTGTTTTTGTTTTTGTTATTATTCGTGACTGCTGGTTGTAGTTGATTATCGATAGCTGGGTTTGTGTCTACGTGAAATAGGTTCTATTTTAAGATGTTACAAACGTAAACTTCCATAGGATCTATAAATATGTGCTTGTGTATGTGTTAACAGTTACTACTAGTACAATTATTTGTAATTAAGTTGACTCGATTCGGCCGTTTCCATATTAGACAGCTCGGCAATGTGATATCATAGAAGAACTATGTTAGTTCCCTTTGGATGGGTTAAATCATGCGAGTTTTTATGATGATGTAAATTTACGATTTGTCACGTGTGAGTAGTGATGATATGCGTGTTCTAGACTTTTCGTCTGTATATAAGTTTTTAGGACTGGCAGTTTCCTTATTCCTATGTCTTACGAGTAGTGAATAGGGATAGTATAGCGTCAATGGGACTTATCATTAAAAAGACCCTTGGGAACATATAGCGTCAAGGGAAATTTAACATGGAGAAAAATCGTGGGAACATATAGCGTCAAGGGAAATTAACATGGAGAAAAATCGTGGGACTGTTGAGCGTCAAGGGGAATTTAAACAGGGTGGGACTGTATAGCGTCATGGGATTTTTTTTTATAAAAAAAATTTAAAAAAAGGGGTAGGCAATGGAAAGGCTATCTCTTTTCGAGAAATATGGCTGGCCCTGAAAAGGGCCTTTGGTTTATGTTAATATGCCCTTAACATAAAGGGCATTTGCGACATCTTCTTGTCCTCAAACTTCGTCTTACAGCAGGGCCATACATCAGAGTCCGCTTGAGGCAACCTTGTCTCTCTATATAGACTCTTCTTATCCACAGGCTGCTGTTGGTCCTGTGGACAACGGTCCACTTGGATCGGACATACATGAGCATGTCCGTCCTGAACATCATTGTTGACACAAGGGTTGAAGATTCAACGTCTGTCCACATGTTGAGGCTCCGACAATAGGTGAATCAATGCAGTGAACTGCGCTTATTTATAGGGACAGAAAGGATTGAAACGGATTGAGTTCATTCACCAATCCGAACACGCGTTACAGAATTCAGTCAGCCCGCATCCAATCCGAAGAGAGCAGTCTGTGACGTCACGTAGTCTATATAGATTCGCTAGCGCTTGTGTGCAGTCAATCTATGCGACAGTGATTCAACATGACGGAAACTCAGAAAACGATCCATTGGGCTGCACCAACAGGGGAGACTGCCCAAGGGAACCCGGACTTACTTTCAGAAGAGGTGAATTGGGATTTTGTGGATTTTCTCTCTTCGCAAGAATTTGTTCCGGAACCTTCGTTACCTTCTTCATTACCGCAAGTGGAGAATTTTAGACAGAGACAGAAAGAAGAATTGGAGAAATTTATACAACGACAAAAGGAAGCGGAACAGGCTTTTCTCCTACAGCAACAGCAACAAGAAGAAGAGGTAAGAAAAAAACAACAGCAGCAACAGCAAGAAGAAGTAGCAGCAAAGAAACAAGAGGGTGAAAATCAAACGGTCACGGTACTGTTGGACATTTTAGCGGAGTTAAGAAGTCTGAAACAAATGTATCAGACTTCTTTATCACGACCGAAGAGAATACGACCTTCCCGAGCTAAACACGTCAACCCTGTGACTAAGCCTACCGTACCACCCTTAGTGATTTCAACCCAATCATTATCATCAACATTACGCAGTCCAGAAGTAGGCCTTGGCCGTGGCAAAGGCATAAGGCAGTTAAAGTTGATTGCTTAAACTCACCCCTTCACCATGAAGAAAAAAGGCCCTTTTCAGGGCCACCCACATTTCTCGAAAAGAAATACAATTTCAATTTGCCAATAACTCAAAAACAAAAACAACACCCATTTTACCCTTATAGTACGTGTCTGTGTATGAGTGCGTGAGTGTACGTTCTTATTTTAAAATCAAAACTCAAAGACACTTACCTTATATCATTCATTTATTCTTTTATCCATTTTTACAATCCAATTCACAACACAACACTTTAATAAAAAGTTCATTGACTTCTTCTGTCTCCTTGTTTACTCTCTCTGTTTTTTAAATTTCTTCACCGTCTTTTCCTCATTTTCTTCCCTTCTTCTTTTCTTCTTCTCCTGTTTCTTTGCCTCTTGTAAATAGAATTGTCTTTTTTCTTCCTCTTCTTCCTCTGAAGAATCCCTCTCTTCTTCCGAAGAATCCCTCTCTTCTTCTGAAGAATCCTTCTTTTCTTCTGACTCCTCTTGTTTCTTTTTTGGGCAATCTGGAGACCAATGTCCTTTTTCTTTACAATAATAACAGGTATCTTGACTTTTGTCTTTTTTAGTCCCTGTTTTTGTTCTTTTTTGACGGTCTGGACACTCTGAAGACCAATGCCCTTTCTTCTGACAGATATAGCAAGTATCTTGACTTTTATCTCGAAAGGAAGGAGAGTAGTCCGTAGGCTGGTCTGAAGAGAATTTTCTAATGACCCCTCGCAAAGCTCTGACGAAACGTTCCATCTGGTTAGTCTCTTCCATCGTTGTGCTCGGCTTGAGAGTGAAATGAATAGTGAAAGGATAAGACACACACCCTTTTATATACGCTGGTCTGCTATGACTATAAAGTAGCTCATGGTGTTTGAACTTGAGTCATTTGACTTTTTGCTTTCAAGATGAAACGATCCCATTCATTTGAGAAGAAAGAAGAAGAAGAAAGTAAGAGGCAGAAACGTGATCTATCGCCTCGTACCAGGGGTGAAATCTTGGCACAAATTCATGCCAGTGATTTTGAAGAGGACATGAGTGAACCAGAATTTGAAACCTTTAAACCAAGTTCACCACCCTTAGTCAACCCTGAAAAGTACTATTCCATTCGAGAGACGGAAAAGCGCTCCTCTAGAAAATTTAGAACCACGGCTTACAAATACACGGTGAAGTTTAAAGATTTCAAGGCTGAAGTGCCGTTAGAGAAAGCAGAAGTGTTCATCACTGAGGTGTGGGATTCTTTGCTCACTGCACTCAAGCAACAATGTCAACCCAAAGAAGACGATCGCTTGAGACTTTCCATACAACACGACGGTTTGAAATCCCCTGTTTGGATCGAGTTTAGCACCCCTGCAGAATTGACCGCTTCCAAAGTCATGGACAAGATTCAACACGTGCAACAATCTAATGACCAGTTTGACATCACCGATGGAAAAGCCACATTGGACATGACCCACGTCTCTCCTCCTCAAGGGACCGGACGCAAAAAGATGTTATTGGTGAACGACCTTCGCAGCATTAAGCGTAGCCTTGTCCAAATTCACAATCCTCATGACCAGATGTGTTTAGCCCGTGCCATCGTGGTGGGACGAACCTATGCCAACAAGAACGACACGGTAGAATGGAAAAGAACCTGGAAAACTATTCAACAATCGGACCGAGCCAAACAACGAAATGAAGCAGAACTCCTGTTGCAACAAGCTGGCCTGTCCAAAGACACACCCTGTGGCATTCCTGAGATGCAAAAATTGCAAGATGCCCTAGCTCCACGATACACCTTGAAAGTGCACCCTCAAGAAGTGCGCGGGCCTCTGTTGTTTCGAGGGCAAGATTTTAAGGACGGAAAATACATTCATGTTTATCATCACGATGACCATTTCGATACGATTACCAGTATCACCGGATTCCTGGGATACGGTTATTACTGTGAGAAATGTGACCATGGTTATAATAATCGAGAGCAACACAAGCATTGTGGATTGAAATGCTCAGGATGTTTGGCCTCTTCACCCTGTCTGAGCGAAGAACCAGTGCCTTGTTCCACTTGTCTGCGCACGTTTGTCAGCCCTACCTGTTACCAACAACATCTGAAAACGCAAGGTTCACAGAAGAAATGTGCTTGTCAACTCCTGAGATTGTGCCCTACGTGTGAACAAGTCATATGTACCAATGCTGCCAAGGCACACGTATGTCGAGGAAAGAAAAAATGTCACATTTGTCACCACATCGTGGACTTGGAACACCAATGTTACGTGCAAAAATACCAACCCCCACCAGAGAAAGAGGATGGTCACAAGAAGAAAGGCAATTTCATCTTTTTCGATTTCGAATGCATGCAAGAAACCGGCATTCACATTCCTAATTTTTGCGTGGCTCATCGAGCGTGCGAGAAGTGCATTCAAGAACCTATCTTCAGTCATTGCCCTCACTGCAGCAAGATTCCCGGAGGGCGTGAAAAAATCTTTCGGGGACCGAACACGTTAGCCGATTTTGCCCAATGGGTCTTAGACCCCATCGACAAGACGTGGAGCCAAGAGGACATCGAACGTTACGGAGATTGTCATCGTCATGCCACGGTGATGGCTCACAATTTCTCCGGATACGATGGACAGTTTCTTTTGAGGTACTATACGGAACAAGGCACCGAGCGTCCTAAAGTGACTTTGAACGGAGCCAAAATCATTTTCATGCAAGTGGGGCAAGTGCAGTTTAAAGATTCGATGAGCTATTTGGCCATGCCTTTGAGTCGAATGCCTAAAACGTTTGGAATGACAGAAATGGCTAAAGGGTACTTTCCACACTTTTTCAATACGGAAGCCAATCAACACGCCGTTCTACCCCATTTGCCTGAGGCTCACTATTACGACCCCGACAACATGCGTACCGAACAACGAGAAGCTTTCTACGCTTGGTACCAGGCTCACGCCTCGGACCCTTTCGACTTTCAGGAAGAAATGCTAAAGTATTGTCGTTCCGACGTGGACATTTTACGGCGTTGCTGTGGAAAATTTCGAGAACTGTTCATGGAACACGGAGGGGTCGATCCTTTGAAAGAAGCTTGCACCATTGCCAAAGCGTGTTCCTTAGTGTATCGACAACGATTCATGCCTGAAAACACCGTGGCTGTCATCAGCCCTCAAACGACCCACTTTGTCAAACGTCAATACTCGGTCAAAGCCTTACGCTGGTTACATTACTTGTGCGACAAGGAAGACAAGTGGATTCAGCATGCCCGCAACGGAGGGGGTGAAAAGACCATCGGAACGTATTCGGTCGATGGCTGGGATTTAGAAAACCCCAAGATCGTGTACGAGTTTAACGGTTGCTTATTTCACGGATGTCCTGTTTGTTACCCTGACCGTGGCACTAAAAATCAGTTTTTGCAACGAACCATGGAAGACTTGTACCAGGACACTTGTCAGCGGCGCCTAAAGTTAGAACAGGAAGGATACCAAGTAGTGGAAATGTGGGAACACGAGTACGATCACCGTATGAAAACCGATCCCGAGTTTAAACGCCTCGTGGAAAGTTACCAGTTCATGGACCCGCTGAACCCGAGGGATAGTTTGTACGGAGGAAGGACCAATGCCACCTGTTTGCTGTACCAAGCCGACGAAGAGAAAGGAGAAGAAATCAAATACTTGGACGTGTGCTCGCTGTATCCCTACGTGTGCAAATATTGTCGCTTTCCTGTAGGGCACCCGCAATTGTTAACGGAACACATCGACCTGAAAAACATTCGACAATACGAAGGCTTGATCAAGTGTAAAGTTTTGCCTCCCACGAACCTCTACCATCCCGTCTTACCTCACCATTGTCAAGGCAAACTGATGTTTCCCTTGTGCCGTACTTGTGCCGAAAAGTGCAACCAAGACCAGCCTTGTCATCACAGCCAGGAAGAACGTGCCTTGACGGGAACCTGGGTCAGCGTAGAATTGTTCAAAGCTCTGGACATGGGATACGAACTGTTAGAAGTATACGAGATTTGCCACTTTCCCAAGACACAACAGTACCGCAAGGGTGATCCCAGTCAGAAAGGCATTTTCGCAGACTACGTGGATGCCTTTTTGAAACTGAAGCAAGAAGCCAGCGGCTATCCTTCCTGGTGTCACACTCCCGAAGACCAAATAAAATTCAAAGAGAAATATTACGAACAAGAAGGCATCACTTTAGACCACATCGAGAAAAACGAAGGCAGGCGATCGTTTGCCAAAGTGATGTTAAATTGCTTGTGGGGTAAAATGGCACAACGACCGTGTTTACCCAAGACGGAATATTTGACAGAACCTTCCCGCTACTTCCAGATGATTCACGACAAAACCAAATACATGAAACACGTGGACGTCGTTCGAGAGAATTTGATCTTGGTCAATTACGAAGAAGATCTGGACTTTGTACAAGACGATCCTTTTGGAAATGTCATCATTGCGGCTTACGTGACAGCCCATGCTCGCTTAAAATTGTACGAAGCTTTAGAACTGTTAGAAGAACGCGTCCTGTACTTTGACACGGACAGTTGCATTTACATCCATCACCCGATTCAACATCACCCTAACATCGAAGGAGACCGTTTAGGAGCCTGGACAGACGAGCATCCCGACGACAAGATTCTAAGTTTCGTCAGTGGCGGTCCCAAAAATTACGGCTACGAATACCGGGACAAACAAGGAGAAGTGCACACGACGTGCAAAGTGAAAGGACTGACTCTGAATTATCGTACCAGTCGTGTGGTCAACTTTGGGGTATTGAAAGAAGCCTTGCAATCGGGAGAGGATGGAAACTTTAAAGTGACCACTTACCAACCGAACAAGATTGTACGTTTACCCACTCACCACATCGTCAGTCGGCCCTTGGAAAAAGTCTATCAAATCGTGTACCAGAAGCGAGTTCGACTTCCCAATCATTTCACCTTACCGTACGGTCACGCCGGTATTGGTCTGTATATAAAAAAGGAACCCTAGGCAAGACCGATAGTTCATTGTGACTACCAAGACCGAGCGAACAAGATGAATACTTTGAAAAAGACATCGTTCCAGTTTGGGGATTGTAAAAAAGTTGTATCTTCCTCTAGTGTGACTAATACTGGATGGATAAGACCCAGACATTGCGACGGAAAATGTCCGGAAGGAAACTGCGATTGTCCATGTGGTTACCATTGTAATTGCGTAACGGAGTTTGCAGACGAGTGCGATTGTGAGCCTTGCGATGGGACCGATGCTGTACGTTGTGACCTGAGCGATGCCGTAAAGCATCATGGGAACTTTGTTCTCACTGCCCCTGTCATGGAAAGTGATGCTGTGCGTGTCAAACCTGAGGGATGCGAAAGCGATGCCGCTCGTCCTCTTAGACATTTTACCGGGTTTAAAGGGGAATGTCAACCTTCACGTTTACCTCCCTACGGATGTCATCCAGCCCTGAGCAAACTCCTGTTCCTGTCACCCAACCCTCATCGAAACGAACCTGTGAAAGACGAATATTCGTTCCCTGTGCGTTTGTCGGAATACTGCGACTTTGAAAATCGTCTTCAATCGTTCAAAGGAAAATGGCCAAAGTATCTGGGAGGACCGACCCCCGAAGAATTAGCCAGAGCCGGATTTTTCTACTTGGGCGAAGGAGATAAAGTCAAGTGCTTCAGTTGCGGTGTGTCACTTCACCACTGGGAACCGCAAGATTCGGCCTACGTAGAACATGCTCGATGGTCACCGAATTGTCATTACTTACCCTTAGTGGGACCGAGACATTGAAGTAACTTCTTACCATAATAATCTGTTCATGGATACTTTACAAGAGAACATTCGTGCTTTGCCTGTGGAGTTGAGAGAACGCATTTACCGAGAGCTGGTCAAAATACAAGTGAAACGTAAAGAACAATTGCATCCGTTACGTCACCGGTGTTTGAACCACTGGTACCTGAAGGCTATACAAGGATTGATTCAATTGAAAGTGTTCCATCGGACAGACATTGATCAACGATCCTCTAGTTTTAAAAAGGATTGGTTTGGTATGGACGATTCTACCTACATCATTGTAAACGTACTGCATCGAATTCCAGAGGAAGAGTTAACGAATTACCAGCATCTTGAACACAATGTCAACTTGGTGAAAGAGGAAACTTCTGAACGAATTGTAATGTGTAGATTAGTGACTCAACGATTTAAATTCGACACTGAAGTGAAACCATGTTTGTGCAAAGAGTACATTTCTTGTGTCAGACCAAAGAGGATTTAGTATGACCTATTCATGGATACTTTGCTAGAGAACATTCGTGCTTTGCCTGTGGAGTTGAGAGAACGCATTTACCGAGAGCTGGTGAAAATACAAGTCAAACGTAAAGAACAATTGCATCCGTTACGTCACCAGATCTTTAACCACTGGTACCTAAATGGTATAAGAGAACTGATTCGTCAGAAATTGTTTCAGTGGTCAGACCTTGTTCAACACTTTGAGTTAGTGAATGATCGAAATGTTCATTATTTTGGTTACTTCGAGATTCACCTACAGCAATACATTGAGGAAGACAAGTTAAAGGATTATCAACATATTTTACGTGGAATATACTTAGAGGAAGAGGAAACTTCTAAACGAACTCTGAAGTTTCGGTTACAGTATGCAAGATTTAGATTCCCTACTGGAGAACGAAGATCTCTGGCTAGAAAGTACGTGTATTGTTTCCGAAACAAAGAGACTATAAAAACAGGCTGCCATGCCACGACTTATGTCACATGTCATCCAACAGATTCCGTGGAAGGAACTCAATGACCATATTCAAACCGTGGATCATTACCATCGATTATTACAAGAACTGTATCCATTCAATTTGGGACGACAAGTGGTGTGTGTCTTAGTGACTTGTTTTTTGGGATTTCGTTTACCAGCCGATTCTTTGTGGACTCTTTACGATCAGTACTTACCACCTCCATGGCCTTAAATGGTCACGAAAAACTCCTTTTGCTCAAAGCCTTGCGTTTTCATCTGGATACTTCTCGACCTCAACAGGAAAAAAAGGTTCGTCAACTTTTAGCTACCCAAGACGTGTATGACGATGTGTGTGTAGCTTGTGACTTACACCCCCATTGGACAGATGTTCGTGATTGGAAAAAGGGGAGTTTTGAGGCTTGGACCCAAGAAGTGGCCCAGTATGCACAAGAGTTGTTCAAGGAAAAAAGTTACTTTTCAACCTGTGTTAGTGACGGTGCCAGAAGAACCCGTCACCGAGAACAACCACTCGCTTCAGGACAGGACTGTCATGGACATGCCTGAAAGGTCATTCCGGGAGGACACTTGTGTGACAATACCTCATGTAGAGACTGTAAGAACATTACACACTGTCTCTAGGACATCTTGGTTACCCAAAACATGTTGTACAGAGACTTGTTTATATTCCACTTTGATCGTTTTGATGTGTTTTTTATTCCTGTACATCACTATTTGGGTTGTATGTATTTTTGTCTTTCGTGTTCACATTTGAAACATTCAATAAACGTGTTCTGAAAAAGTATATAAACTCTTGTCTTGTTTGTTTTTCGTGTCACAAGTGACATTTCTCACACCATGGCTACCTCTGTTGTCTCTGCTCCCTCTTCCTCTACTGTCAAAGTCATCGACGAACACTTAGATCGTGCCAGTTGGGAGGCTTTGTATCTTCGCCATCCCTTTAACATGCTCATTGCTGGACCTAGCGGTTCAGGCAAAACCGAATTCGTCAAACGTTTGATCGAACATAAACATCATTTGATCGATCGGCCACCTCAACGAATCGTGTGGTGTTACAAAGAGTGGCAATCGGCGTACAGCCTCTTGCGAGAAAGTCAAGGCGATTCCATCGTGTTTGTGGAAGGCATTCCTAAAGAAGACGACGGCATCGTCTCTGACTCCCGTCAAACCCATTTGGTCATTTTCGACGACATGTTAGGAGAAGACGAAGAAGAAATTAAATTGTGGTTCACGCGCAAAGGGCATCACCGTAATGCCAGTGTCATTTACATCACCCAAAATTTGTTTCAACAAAGTAAAGCCCATCGCACCATCAGTCTCAATGCGCATTACGTGGTCTTGTTTAAAAGCCCTCGAGATAAATCGCAAGTGCAAGTCTTAGCCAAACAGTTAGGAACGCCTTGGCTGACTCAGGCGTACGACGATGCCACTCAAACTCCACACGCCTATTTACTCGTCGATTTGAAACCTACGACTCCCGAGGATTTGCGATTTCGTACCCACTTGTTTCACCACCGGTGCCAAGACGGAGGGCCTGTCCTGTACACGTCTCCGTCCTCGACTTCATTTCACTCCCCATGAAAAAAATCTATAAAAACCTCAGACCCTTTTTCGTCTGTCTCACACAGTGTGAACATGACGTCCCTTCAGTCGCATCTTCCCGTCAAATTGATTCGTGCCTTGTATGGCATCAGTCGAGAAAAAGATCCACAAACACGAGCTCGTGTCTTAGAAGCTAGTCTCAAAGAAGTCTTACGATGGTTCACGGTGACGGCACGTCAATTACTCCAAGGAATCATTCAGATTCCTCATCAAACCCAACGCTTTTTCGATCGAAACAAAGTCGCTTTGGTCCAACTGGCCGATCCCCGCATCGACACTCAAACCAAAAAACAAATCATTTTGAAACCTGGAGGGAGCGGTACTCTAGGAGGGGTCATCATTCGCTCACTCTTAAGATGGGATCCTAATGCCCCCAAAGTTCTCCCCAAGACAAAAGTCCAACGAAGCCCCAAGAAGAAAAAGAAAAAGACCAAGTCCGCAAGAAGAATAACTTCTCCGGTGGCAGGACCCTCCTCTTACCAGACACCACCACCCCGGAAAAAGAAAAGAAGCCCCCAGAAAAAGAAACAGAGAAAAAGTCCTCAGAAAAAGAAAGGTCCACAGAAGAAAACTAGTCGCAAGAGAGGCACTTCGGCCAGGACGCAACCTTACACTCGCAAACCACGACCTGCCACGGCAGTGACTGCGTCTCCGGCATCCTCACGTTCATCCACTTCTCCGTTGATGACACCCAGAACTGAAGAGTACTTGGAGACGTTGATCACACCAAGAACATCTCCGTTGATGACCCCCAAAAGAACTTCCCCAGTGGCAGGACCCTCCAATTTAGTGGCAGTGGCTGCTGCTCACAAAGTACCTTCTCCCAAAATCAAAGTCCAAGAAAGATCGGGCATGTTACAAAGTTTACTGGATTTGTCCAAGCAAGAACTGGCTCGATTTAGTCCGTTGCGTACCCCTGCACGACGTGTCATGCCTGTCATGAAGTTGATACGACGTAAAGACAATCAGTGGCGACGCGTTCCAGTATAAAAAAGGCCTGTGACCAAGTAGGGTATCAGTGTTTTTTCTGGTGCTCCTGAAGACTCAAAGATGTCACCCTCCAGAAAACCCCAAGGAAAGAAAAGGAAAGGACTGCCACCACGTTTAGCCAAACATGGGGACCTGTTATCTGTCCTGTCCAAAGCTTCTCCACCCCTACGAAAAAAACTCATTCAAACAGCCTCCAAAGAGGTCATCGATACCGTGTGCGAATGTTGTTTGAACGTTTTGAAAGGCACGATCCCTTTGTCCAAACACCAGAAACAATGCTTAAGCAAACATCGTCACGTTCTTCGCCAAATGGTTCGAAAGAAAATTCCCATTCGTCAAAAAAAGAAGATGTTAGTGCAACGTGGAGGCATTTTGCCCCTCTTGTTAGGCCCCATACTGAAAGGAGTCTTGGGAACCATGTTGGGAGGACTGATGGGAGCAAGATAAAAAGGCCCTCGGAAGTCCCAAAATCTCAGAATCGACCCCTGACAACCCCATGGAAGGACGAAAACTAGCTTTAGTGCCTTACAAACGATGGATGGAATACCATCGTTGGCAAGAACAACGCACCCCGCATTTACCTCCCAATCCCAATTTGAGCGAGATGTCCCAGTTACAACACGAACTGCAGTCCTTGATGGATCGCCAAGATTTGTCCGAAACAGAAAAATCGCAAAAGTACGGTCAACTCTTGCAACGACTGCAACTCTTTCACCAGAAAGCTTTAGACGAAACAGCTCTACCCACTTTGAAAGATTTTAAGACCTTGATGAAAAGTCCAGCACCATCACCAGTACCAGTACCGGTACCAGTGGTCAAGACAGAAAAAGGAAAAGAAGAAGAAGAAGAAGGGTTTCAAACTCCACCAGAAAAAGTACGCAAGTTAACAACACCACCTACCTCCAGAATTGGATGGATTAAAAAGATGATGGCCACCCCTTCTTCCTCACAAGAGAAAAAGAAAGTGAAGACAGAAGTGAAGACAGAAGTGAAACAAGAACCGATATCCCCCGCTCAGACATCCTTCTCCTCTTCGACACCTATTGCTGGTCGCACACGCAAAGCCTTGCAATCCAAGAAAATACCCCAAGAGAAAAAGAGTAGCCTCTTCCAAGAGTGGGTGCCTTATTAACACACAAACACAAAAAATGGAAAAAGTCTTAGCTAGCATTTACTACGATCCCTCCCATCCTGCAGGTTACGCAGGAGTTCAAAAATTGTATCGTGCTGCCAAAACTCGACTGAAAAGTCTCCGTTTACCTCAAGTGCAACGATGGTTACAAGAACAAGCTACCTACACTTTACACAAACCCATTCGACGCAAGTTTGCCAGAAGTCGCACCCGAGTGGAAGGTATCGATCATCAATGGCAAGCCGATTTAGCCGATGTCTCTCATTTGGCCAGCTACAATCGTGGTTACAAATATTTGTTTTGTGTCATCGACGTCTTTTCCAAATTTGCCTGGGTCGTGCCTTTGACTTCCAAATCGAGCAGCGAGTTAGTGCGAGCCCTGCAACGGGTGCTGAAACAAAGCGGTCGTCACCCTCTTCGATGGCAAACGGACAAAGGCACCGAATTTCTGAACCAAGCTTTCCAAAAAGAATTAAAGAAACGTGACATTCATTTTTTTACCACCGAGAATCCCGAAACCAAAGCCAGCATCGTGGAACGTTTTCAACGCACTTTGAAAGAACGCATGTGGAAATATTTTACGCATCACCACACTCTGAAGTACATCGACATCTTACCGCACCTGGTGCAAGCGTACAACCAATCTTACCATCGAAGCATCGGACGTGCCCCGCAAGACGTGACTCCCGACAACGAAGTGCTGGTGTTTGAGCGTCTGTTTGGTACGTCCACGACGAGGGCTGTCCCCAAGAAAAGTGGAGTGTTGGCCGTAGGAGATTGGGTGCGCATTGGCAAAACCAAACGCACTTTCGACAAAGGTTACTTACCTAACTGGACGACCGAATTGTTTCGCGTCACTGGACGAGTGCATGGCCGTCATCCTGCCGTCTATAAATTGGAAGACATGAACGGAGAAGTGCTCAAAGGAACGTTTTATTTGCCCGAGTTACAACGTGTCACCAAAAAAGAAGACGACGTGTACGACATCGAAAGCATTCTCGAACGCAGAACCCGTAAAGTGGGCAAACGACGTGTCAAAGAAGTCAAAGTACGTTGGAAAGGATATCCACCCAGTTTCGATTCTTGGATCGACGCTTCGCAAGTCATCGACTATAAAAAGAAGAAGTGACCATCATGCCCTTTCACACAGCAGACGCAGCTACGTCGACCAGTCCTTCTTCACCCAGTTCTTCTGTGCAAGATTTACAAAAACAACCCTTGTGGGTGTGGTGTGGAGAACGTGTGCCTAAAACGCAAATCGTCTTTTTCTGCCAAATCTTCGTGGTGTATTGTGTCATCGGGGCAGCCATTGCCAATTTGAGTTTGCAACAAGGAGACAAACAATTGTGGACCATTTTATTGAGCAGTTGCATCGGTTACCTGCTTCCCAATCCCTCCCTAAAATTCTCCTCGAACGGGAACGTTGTGTCCAGTGCCAGTGCCAGTCACCACTCCAACCACAATCAGAACCCCATTTTGGGCGGAGACACGCCTCTGACGTCCAGTAATATCCCCTCGGACAGCCACAGAACTCTAGAATTATGAGTCACCAAAACCAATTTTACTTAACCTTACCCAGTGACAGTTCCATGGAGGTGTTTCCCCACAACACGTTGTGCTGTTACACGGCCAAATTACCTCAGACCATCCCCTTAGATCACGAAGCCCATTGGGAAGTGGCTTTAGTGGAAATGATTCACCCGACCCAAGTCCTCAATGTCCTTCCCAATCGAAATGTTTTTGATGTGGAAGTTCATGACGAACAATTGCAACAGTACTTGGATACCTATGGCAAATATGACAAGAAAACCCCTGGCACAAAAAATCAAAAGTACACCACCTATCACTTGTTCATTCCCCCAGGCTATTATTTTAGTGGTCAACATTTGGTGAGCACCATTACCTCCAGGTTTAATGTCGTGTTTCTGAAAGCTTTGGAAAGTGTCAAAAAAAGTGTCACCATGGAATACCACAAAACAGCTCGTCGCTTCTTGATGAAATTTGACGGGAGTAAAATCCTGTCCATTTTATTTTGTCCTGAATTGTTTGACATGTTGGGCGGAGACATGGACATGAGAATGGCCATGATGAAGAAAAACGAATCACCCATCGTTTACGACAACGAGTCTTTTAGCAAGTTATTTCGTGCCCCGGTAGAACTGAACCAAGGACTGAATTTGATGTTTGTCTACTCCGATGTGGTGGAGTATAACGTGGTGGGACACACCTCTGTACCGTTACTGCGTGTCATTCCTTTCAAAGTGGATTCTGCCACGAACGCTGACGAGGAAGGTGGAAACACTTATCACGTCCACCGCGAATTTGTCCATCCTCACTATTTGCCTGTCAGCAAGTCGTATTTGGACACGGTCAACATTACTATAAAAGGAGATTTGGGACAAAATATTCCATTCAATAAGGAAAAGTCACGGTGAAACTCCATTTTCGAAAAAGGTTCTCTCACGATTCGTAAGTAAGTAAGTCATGTATCCAGTGTACCGAGGGGTTGCTCGACAACGAGGACACGGTTTAGGAGACATGCTGAAATCGGCCTTTCGTTCGGTGGCTCCGGTGTTGAAACCGATGGTGACACGCGGATTGCACGCCTTGAAAGATGCGGCACTGACGCAAGGCAAAGAATTTCTCCAAAATGTCATCATCGACAAACAAAACCCTAAAGAAGCCTTCATGAGGGCAGGCAAAAATGTCTTGCTGCAAACGGGTAAAGACATTTTGGGCCGACGAGACACACCTATAAATGCCCTGCACGCTACCGAGTCAGGCATTCAGCAAGGACAAGGCAGAAAGAGACGACGAAGAAAACACCCTTTCACCAGACTTCAAGCGAGAAAGGCCAAGAAAAGAAGAACCGTTCGAGACTTAGACGTTTTCGATTATTGAGAAAGAGAAAAAAATGATGCACCGAGAGTCTTGCGCTTGTTCCAAGACGGAACTGGACCTGTTTGCCATGCCCCCCACCATGATGACCATGCAAGAATCCCAGTGGGTGGAATTTCATCCCGTCTCCTCTTTGACGGAATCAGCTCCCATCGAGTTTGAAATCAAAGGACAACCCGAAGATTACATCGATCTGAATAGCAGTTACCTGTATTTGAAAGTGAAAGTGATCAAAACGGACAACACCAATCCAGGAGGCGATGCTAGAGTAGCTCCTGTCAACAATTTCATGCATTCCTTATTTAGCGAAGTGGACTTGTACTTGAATAACAAACTGGTCAGCAGCAGCATGGATACTTACCCATATCGTGCCTACTTGGAAAATCTCTTGACGTACGGAAAAGAAGCCAAGAATACTCATCTGGATGCTTGCGTGGTATGGAAACCTGACACAGCAGGTGTAGGCACGTTTAGCGACACAGTCCTGACAGAAGATGACAATCCTCACAATGTGGGGTTTAACGACCGTCGTAAGAAAATTCTGCAAGGGCGAAGTTTAGAACTGATGGATCGTTTGCATTTGGACATGTGGTTACAAGAAAAGTATTTGCTCAACGGGGTGGATATCCGTCTGAGACTGAATCGTAGTAGTGCCACTTTCCATTTGATGGCCCATGCCAACGAATACAAAACTATCATTCAAGAAGCCCGACTTTACGTGCGTCGTGTGGAAGTGTTACCTAAAGTGGGAAACGACGTCAGTCAGACGTTGAGCAGAACGACTGCCAAGTATCCGATATGACGCGTAGAAGTGAAAACGTTCACCATTCCTGCTGGACAGCGATCTATGATCGAAGATCATCTGTTCCAAGGACAGTTACCCAAACGTTTGATTGTTGGTATCGTCAGGAATTCAGCCTTCAACGGAACCCACGATCAAAATCCTTTTGAGTTTCAACATTACAATGTGTCCAAGATCGAAGTCAGTCGCGACGGCAAGACCTTGTGTACCCGACCCTTTGAGCCCAACTTTGGTGTCGCAAAGAATTATTTGAGATCGTACTTGTCCCTGTACGAAGCCACGGGACAGTTAGGAACCAACACCAGTCACGGTATTTCGTACGAGGATTATGCAGGAGGCTATGCTTTGTGGGGTTTTGATTTCACTCCAGACCAAGGCAGCGACGAGGGACATTTCCACCCTATAAAATCAGGCCAGATTCGTGTGGAACTTCAGTTTGCAAATCCACCTCCAGATCACACAGTGAACGTCATCCTGTATGCAGAATTCGATAATACCATAGAAATCAACAGTTTGAGAGAAGTCATTCTAGATTATTAGAAGTCATGGAAGACTGTTATCCCTCTTTACCTAGTGGAGAAACTTTGGACATGAAATGTGAGGAGACTGTGGAAGAAGAAGAAGTGATCATGATGAAATCGAGATGGCCAGAACAAGAAGCCCATTTAGTCTCCTGTTTTGCCAAACACTTGGTCGATAAAATAACAGAATTGATCAAGAAAAATTGCTATGGATGTCAAAACGATCATCCCAGTCAAATTCAACACGATAAATGCCTGATGTTAAGTCAAGAAGAAAAATTGGACGAGTATCTGGACGAAGCTTGGAGTCTCATCTCGAACAAAGACGTGTTGCACCAGTGGTATAAAGACTTGCGTGAACATTCTTGTCCACCATTAACCACTCAAGAGATCCATCGTATCGAAGCTCTCCTGAATCAGAGTGAGGAAACAGAACGAATAACCGTTTATTCGTCAGACATTTTCAAGCAAAAAGTCAGGATCGAATTGACGACGTATTATTACCTGTGAAGAAGAAAACACAAAACAATGGATACCTGGGAACTTTACTACCTTTTGAACCACAGTTCGTATACGGCTTCTTGGAATCCTGTCGTCTGTGCTAAAGATGAACTCCCTCATCGCAAACCTAAAGACCATCAAGCTTACGTGATCAACACGGACGACAGTCATCTCCCAGGAACCCACTGGGTAGCCGTTTACTTTCCTCAAGAAGGATGTGTGGAATATTTCGATTCGTACGGATTGCCCCCTTTGGAAGACGATATCATTGACTTTATGAGAAGAAATGCTCAAACCACCCGATTCAATAATGTGAAATTACAAGGCACAGATTCCTTGGTGTGTGGACAGTACTGTGTGTATTTTCTGCATCATCGCAGCCTGGGCTATTCCTTAGAACATTTAGTGACTCATTTTGATCCTCGTTCTTCTTCTAGAAACGATGTGAAAGTAGATCGATGGTTTTGTGACCATTATGCTTATCTTTTGTCTCAAGCTAGGAAACGTAGTGTCCATCAATGGCCTAATGATTTCCAACAGTGGAAATCACAATTTCATTCACAACGTTGTCAGCCCTGTTCAAAGTAGATTATAGATTGAGAAAAAAATGTTTGTGATTTGAAAAAAATGTTTGATGTTATAGTGTTGGATTATTGTTAAAAATGTTAGAGTTGTTGTTTAGTGTTAAGTGATTTTTGAATAAAAAAATGTTGTGTTTGGAAAAAAATGCCTTTGTGGTTTGTTTAGCTATAAGAATGTTGGATTCATGCTCTTTCATTTCTTACTATCCCTCTCATGACACTCACTGAACGTTGCGACTCGAAAACCGTGTGGGGGATGTTTTCCTTCACGTCCGCGCTTTGACTTTAAGAACCGGGGTTGTTCCCAGTCTAACCATCCATTGTCGACTCATCCTCCTAAGAAGATGTGTTCCAAACTAGCTAAGCTCAACGAAGCCTACGTGAATTTGCATAGGGTCAGACACAGTCTCATACCGAAGCCAGAAGAAATAGAGAATGTGAGAATGTTAAAAATCACTGAAGAACTGATAGAAGAGCTCTTCAGAGAAGAAATGAACAGGGAAAAAGAAGAATGGACAGAGAAGTACAGACTTCAGAGACAGCAGCAACAGCAGCAACAGCAGCAGCAGCAGCAGCAACCTGAAGCTGACAGAGGCTTTGTCGATTGCCGTATCGACACCAAAGAGTTCTTCTTCTCTTTCCGAAGAGGCAGAAAGTCTATCCTCAGAGGACATCGCATTCTTAGAAACTAAAAAAGAATGCCATAGCAAACAAAAAAACAGCCCTTTTCAGGGCTACCCAATACTCTAGAAAAGAAATAACGATCAATTTGCCAATGTGTGCAGGTAGAGTAGTGTGAAAATAAACACTAACTCTTTTTCAAAAAAATGTGAGGGTATGTGTTTGTGTATAGGATTGTGTTAGTAAGAGCTAAAGTAAGTTGGTGTGGATACTAGATTAAAATGATGTTTGTTTTTTGTCTGTTAGAGGTGTATATTTGGGGTTAGATTGGATTGATTTGCGTATGTGGATAGTCTATTGAAGTGATTTATAAAAAATTTTAAAATAGTGATGGGTAGCATAAAAAAGTGAGTGAGTGTTTCTTTTAGGTCCGCGCGTTGTTGTTTTTTTTTGGTCATGATCTAGGTAAGATGAATTTTATGTTATTAGGGGGATGTTTTCCTTCACGTCCGCGCTTTCAGTATAAATTGAAACTCGTTCGGCAGTCCAGCTACCCTTGTTGATTGATCAACACCAAAAAATGAACACGAGACTTGAGAAACTGTTGGAGCTTCATGTGCATCTGGAATATGCCAGGCGCATATTAAATGAACTGGCCGCGGAAGCCATTGTTGAGGAGGGAAGGATAAGAGAGGAGGAAAGAAGAAACAAAGAAGAGGAGGAGAGAAGATATAAAGAAGAAGAAGAAAGAAGATATAAAGAGGAAAGAAGAAACAAAGAAGAGGAGGAGGAAAAGGAGAGAAGAAATTTCAAAATCCCAGAGAGCGAAAATTGGGATTCTGAAGCGACATATCCTGCCTCTGCTCTCTCCCCCCAAAAGGTAAAAGATAACTGGGGGATAAGATGTGTATGTGGCGCCAGGCCTGGAAGGTGCCACCATTAACCAGGTGTCCATGAAGTTCCAAACAAAACAGCCCTTTTAAGGGCTACCCAATACTCTAGAAAAGAAATAACGATCGATTAGCCAATGTGTGTAGGTAGAGTAGTGTGAATATAAACACTAACTCTTTATTAATAGTGGGAGTGTATGTGATTGTGTGTTTGTGTTTGTAAATGTTGAAGTAAGTTTGTGTGTTTGTGTTTGTAAATGATGAAGTAAGTTTGTGTGAATAGTAGATTATGGGTTTCTTAGCGTATGTGGAGAGTATAGTTTGGGTTATATTATATGAAATGAAAAAGTAGGGGGATGTTTTCCTTCACGTTCGCGCGTTGTTGGGTCATGATCTAGGTAAGATCCATTTTATGTTTTTAGGGGGATGTTTTCCTTCACGTACGCGCTTTAAGTATAAGAACCCACAGTATTCGTCGTTCAAACCATTCTTCATAGAAGATGGCTTCAAACCACCTGGATAAATTTCAATCATTGCATGACGTCCTTGACAATTTGGGAATGATAGAACAAATGCTCGTACGACTAGTTGAAGATCACTATTCTTATAGTCCGCATAGAGTAAAAATGGAAATTAATAATTTAAGAAAAGCAAAGGATATGATAAGTGGTGTGATGAAGGAAATAAAGGAGGAGAAGGAGGATGAAGAGGAAAGGACAAGGATGAGAGCATGGAATGAAAAAATTGAAAAAGAAGAAGAAAATGAGAAGAGGAAGAAAGAAGAAGAGGAGGAAGAGAAGAAAGAAGAGGAGGAGAAAAAAAAGAAGAAAAAGAGTGTAGGTGAGAAAATAAGAAGTTGGTGGAGGAAAAGAAGAAATTAGAAGCAGAAGAAGAAAACCCAAAGGCCCTTTTCAGGGCCAGCCATATTTCTCGAAAAGAGATAGCCTTTCCATTGCCTACCCCTTTTTTTAAATTTTTTTTATAAAAAAAAAATCCCATGACGCTATACAGTCCCACCCTGTTTAAATTCCCCTTGACGCTCAACAGTCCCACGATTTTTCTCCATGTTAATTTCCCTTGACGCTATATGTTCCCACGATTTTTCTCCATGTTAAATTTCCCTTGACGCTATATGTTCCCAAGGGTCTTTTTAATGATAAGTCCCATTGACGCTATACTATCCCTATTCACTACTCTTACGTAACATCAAATCTTCAGGCGTATTTGATGTTGAATGTTTATATTATTTCAAAGGAAACATATTTGTTTTGATTATTCGTTGGACGTAGGAAGGGTTCGATGGATTTCTTTTCATGATGCCTAAATTGATTGATCGGACAAAACTCAGATTGAGAGAGAGAGAGAGAGAGAGAGTTTCTGGTCTAATTTAAGGAGGTGTCACTTCTTGCGATGGTAATGGTTACATCGCTGGGGTGAGAAGAGATACTGGGTTCGACTGTAAGAATTCTAAGTGAAGACCAGGCAACACATGTTCTATAACGAGAATTACACGTATTAGAATATACACTTTAATTCACATTATTATATTTATTTCAATTTACCAACTTCATACAATCCTGAAATTTTCTTTTCGAAAGTAATGTACATAATTAAATATCGAATGACTGAGTGCTATTCGAAACGCTTTTCTCCAAACAACACCAAAAAACATTTGCAGCAAAAGCCAATTGTTGAATATTTAACATTAGGTTCGAAATATCTCGTTTTGTTGCTTAAAAATATTTAATTTCAAAATTAATTGTAATTGAGTATGATGTTGGTCGCGAAATCGTTTTCTACAATAAAGTATTACTATCAATACAAATACTTATACATTCATGGTAAAATCCAAACAATGCATAAACAATATACTTCATAACTAATACTACATAATATATAGGAATACACTCGTTTCAAGAGAACATGAAGCACTTTCCATGTGTCTTCCAAGAACAATTAAACGTATTGAGTCAGTTAAAGAAAGTCTTAAAATGTAGCGAATATATTTTACTCTTACCAGTACGAAAATGCTAACTCAGATTAAAGTCTAGGTAACAACTTTTCCCTAGGATTTGGGTGGTTCCTTTTATATGATTCTGGAAGAATGAAATGTTTATTTTACTCATAAATTGATAAATGCCTAAATTGCGTGATCGGACAAACACAGATTGAGACAGATATAGAGTTTCTGGCCTCCTTTAAGGAGGTGTCACTTCTTGCGATGGTAATGGGATGAGAAGAGATACTGGGTTTGACTGTAAGATAACTGCAGAATTCTAAGTGAAGATATTTTAGAATATAAGTGAAGCGAATATATTTTACTCTTACCAGTACGAAAATACTGAACTCCGATTGAAGTCTAGCTAACAACTATTCCCTAGGATTTGGGCTGTTCCTTTTATATGATTCTGGAAGAATGAAATGTTTATTTTACTCTAAAAATACCAATGGTATAAGCAATGTACTCAACTATGTGTTCCGATGTTACGGAAAGTCATGAGTTTTGCTACCTAAAGAGCTCATGCTAATTTCAGAGTTCATAACCTGTCCGACATCTATTTTCTATATCCGGACTGCATCACAACGCACACCATGCCTCTAGGCATTCACTGATGTTATACAATCTACGCTATGTTTGTGCTAGTGATTGCAGTTGTTTTTGTTTCTGAATTTGTTGTTGTCTACACTATTGCATCGTTAATGTTATTGTAGTAACTGTATTGTCAGCAATAGTATGATATGACGTTTGTTCATAACATCTAATGGCCAAGAAAAAATGCCTATCCTTTATCACGTTTTGATAATTTCTGTGAATCTATTACTCCCTAAGATATTTAAAATTTACTGGCAATGGAACATTAGATAAAATTCTGTATTTTGCTTTGGGGTTAAGAACTCCATTGAAGCTAGGATGCACGTGCAGATCGAGATAAGCAGTTCTTGTTTGGATGATATTTTCCATATAATCGTATGACTAGGATTTTAAAATAAACCAAACACATTTGGTTTGATTCGGTCTTCATGGCAACACAAGTATGGTGATTAGTGCCGCTTCAGTTGGAGGAAATATCCCATACCTAAGAAAAAACATTGGCAGCCGTCGCATGCTGATACAATGTTCGGATGTGAACTCGCACTCTGTCGGTGCAAGTATAATACATAAATAATGTATTCCAATGGCTCTATGTATACTAGTCAGATTTCAATAGAGTTTATTTATTACTTGGATTCACTTCTTTGCAAAGGAACGGGTTACATTTTCACAAACGTAGTGCTTCATGTTTATAGATATTCATAAGAAACTATCTGAATTTTACTAGTCTCGTTTTGAAGACTCAGTTTCTTTATGCTTTAAATGTGAAAGCGGATGATAGAACCAAACTATAACATATCATCTACTATGCAAATAGGAAAGGATAATCTCATTGAATTTGTTAAATAAAAAAATGAATTATTGAGGCAACACAGAAATATAGTAAGATATCCGACAATCACACTTTTGAATTCCTTTTTTACACGCTAGGCTAATAAAAATTGCTCTAGCTATCATTTCCTGGGTAAGAAAATCGATAATATGAAAGTATCTAGTGACGCGAATTACCTGCCCTGTCCATTTCGGCGTCACTCATAAATATAACGTCAAAATTCTGGTATATGTTGGCCAATTGCCAAAAAATTCGTATAATAAACAAAACTATAGGCCGGTATAAACAATACAGATACTATGGCATTTACATGGAGAATAGCAACAAATATTGATTAGATTCACACTGAAAAATATTATCTGATTATAGCGAGTAAATTTTCATTTAAAGCTTTATTATGTTTCGCTCAATATGTTGATGCAAAGAACATTGACGCTCGAATTGAACATCATTGGAATAGCTGATGTAAGTTCATATTTTTATTATTTTTTCGTCTTCAGCAAACATTTGCATCTTTTCCATCCTTACCAAGAAGAAGAAATCTATCAAATGAGTGTTGTAAGCAAATTGCGCTCAGTTTTCGAGGAATTCCATCTTTGAAGATTTGCCGCAGCTTTCCTTCTGGCCAAAGACAGTGGATAATGTTGAGATGCTTATCTACAACATAGACGTTGTTCTCGGTGTCCAGCCGTATTACTAAATGAAACCCCTGTTTCTTACCTTTCTTGACTTTGTATTCGAAATGCTTCACTCCATCTAGACCGTAACAATACACAGTTTTTACGTCAAAGCATGAAATATAGACACGTGTGTTAGATGAATTTAGGGCAATGTACACATTTGCACGTGCTATGTTTCCACGTGGAATGTGGAAACAGGATTTCTCCCCGCCATCCCTGGTGATGACTCCCCAATAATAAGAGTTCTCTTTATTTGTCGTACCCGCATAAACGAGCTCCATTTTATTGAGAGCAGCTACTGACGTGCACTTACGTCTAGTGGTTATCTGTCCTATTGGTTGTATTGTATCAACAATCTTAAGAAACTTGACCTTAGACTCAGTTGGAAGTACGACTGCTACTTCATCTGTATCTACAGTACATATACCACTGGGTCCTGAAGACAACTTAAAGTCTGACATGTAATGATACGATGAATCATACAAAGAGCATCTGTTATTGACAGAGTCCAGGATAACAACTCTTCCATCAGATAGACACGTCATATCAGTGTAGATTGGAGGATTTCCGCTTTCCACACCATTTAACATAAATTCTTGAAACAAGATAATATTACAGTTATTTACGGTGTTTTGTCTTCTTTGTTTTCTTGGTTTACCAATTGGCGTATTTTCTACTTTCAGCACTATACAATCATTGTTTGCAGCTGTCAATTCATCATCCAGATTCGGGTTATTTCCGACAAGCCTTGCTCCCCAATGAATTGGCCTTGTCATTTGTGCCTGGATTCCTGCTGCGCTTTGCTAATGTAAAATAAGAAAGGTCTTTTACAAACAACGATTTATCAAAATAGCTTCACTGTGACAAACAATAGTATTACAAATAACAAAGATTTTATTTGTATATGCCTTTGTTCTGCCTAGTTATTAACAAGTTTGGTGCTTCGAATTGAAAACAGTATAACTAATAGAGGACAATTATATGTATATTATCTACTCAACAAGGCAGTTGAAAATTTAATAATATACAAAGATTGCTGCTTTCAAATTATAAATACTCTGTTGCATTTAGATATCTGTAATAATAGTAAATGATGAAAACAAACCCTTCACTAGCATTTACGACAAAATCAATACTAATTATAATAACAGCTGCGGCACAATAACTACTACTGCTGCTACTATAACAATTAATTAGTTCACAATTATTACTATTTAAGTTAGTGTTACATCTTTAAACCTCCTACCCTCCACATCGAATCCGGCGAATAACGATACCTTCTCTTAGTTATCAAATGTTTGAACTCTATAACTACAGGTGCGTTCGGGGTGCTCTACTGCCCTACATAATTCATTGGTTTAATGTTGATCAGCATTGATATTTTCTTTTCTTTGATGCAGGATATTTTTGTTTTGTGCACCACCTACCTTCATGTTTCTGCTCGAAAACAACCTGACGAATTAATAGTACTTTCTTGATTTTATGATATTTCCTCACAAATGATAGGATAATAACACTTAGCTTATATTGTTTTATGGTTTGAAAGTTTGCTTTACCAATATTGAATTGAGGTGTTCCAAATAAACCAGTTGCCATGGAATAGATCGACTCGAACGTTTACTAAGTTTCCTTTCTTGCTGGCTTCAATTTGATTCGTGTTTAATTACTTGTGATGAGTGCTATTGTATGTTTAGCTAAACATTGGCAAAAAAGTATATTCATTTTCTCGTTTAATCATGATGAAAAATCTATACGATAAATGTCTACACAAAATATTTTTTTTTAATCCTACACTGTTGTATGTTTCCTTTACCGATAAATAGCTCTGTTTTTGCAAAATTATTTTCCCCTCATCGATGTGTCCATTTTAGACATTATCTCTTTCAAGATTTTTTTTTTTAAATGCACAGTGTATGCCATCTCCAGCTCTTGCTTGTTTTGTCACATGCTACGCACTATTTAAAGAGCCGGGCATCATAGTCTACATGTGCTTGCATCAATTTTGACTATGTTGGAATATTAAAATATGTTAAAAACGTTTGTCTGCGACTGTTATGACTATATGGTAGGAACAAACGCGTAATAAAATGAAACAATTGATAAAAACGATAACGTAAATAAATGTATAATGTGTCACCTGATGCATGTAAATTATCAAGTTAAAATTATTTATTCAAATTATTTTTCAGTGTGCGAAATGTCAGACTCGTGTACCTACATTACAAATTTGAATTATGGAAATGAACGCAGAATATTATTCTAATATCACTCACTGAGAATGATTTGATGGTCTTGAAGACAGCAATATAACTAAGTATATCAAAGACAAAAGCAAACTTGATTATATCTACAATTGGGATTGTAAGAAACGTAGAAACATCCAGTGAAACTCCCAGTTTACAAGACCCTATCACCACGGGAAATAATGATCAATTGCTGATAATCATATTTTTACCACGTTTTCATCCTCATCGCTCGTATTGCTGGGCGAAGCGTTTAGAGGGGAGTTTCTCCTTTGCATCTCCATTGTCTCGCATAGCTCCTCCTGCATTGCCCATCTTTGTTCAGTGTTAAGGTTCGAGATGAACGCTATATTTTGACGACGATATTATCACTGGTTAAAACCTGTCAAAAGTCATGAAATTTTCCATTCTTTATAAAATATCTAAAGACGATATATATATATATATATATATATATATATATATATATATATATATATATATATATATATACTAAAGTAACGTGGATTTTAAAGTCGTAACATAAGCAATTTGATGTAAAAGTACTATTGGTATATCAAACTGTGATCCGCCCATCTCATATTATTACACATACGTTCATATTGTTTCAACAGTAGGTTATCGGTTATAAACACTCATAATCAGTGATGCTCTTCAGCCTTTTAATCTTGAATAACATACAAATAATGAGCATTTTCAATGGAAACTCTCTTTTCACTTCGAGTTAGAGAGCTAAAAGTGTCCTACGTTATAAAAGAGACGATCATTGTGTTATTATAAGAGAATATCACTGATCAGGACTATATGGACAGATTGCATTAACTCCCATCTATAATTACCAGCTTCAAAATATTCATATCAGACGATGAAATTGTTCAGGTGACCGGAGAGTAAAATATGGACGTGTTATATTGGTATGCCGCTACTTCATGTATAATCCGATCAGCTGATTTTAGTTACAACAAGTTGTTTCAGTCGAGCATAACCATTTTGAGATATCCCCTCGTACATCGATATACTCATTACCCGTTCGGTATTTTGTACAACAATACAAGATTTTAAAATTAAATTACCTGCACAAATATTCGAAGATGAGAATGATATATTCGGGTAGGTTTTTCACGACTGATCATATTGTCTAATGTATTTTAAATTACAAAAATTAAAACACGGAGTTCATGTCCCGTCAGCATGGTCGATTTGGATTGGATTGCAATACCACCAATCCATGCTTTGTTTACCAGAATGCTTACCTGTGCAAAACTTGCATATAAACACCGTCGTTGTTCCTAGTCGGGGATACGTAGGTGTGGGAAGATAAGGGGACAGACGGATAAAGGGTAGAGGAAAGGACTGGTCAAGATTAAGCCCCATAATAAAGATTTGAGGGAAAGATTAAGTCAGGAAAAATGAGATAGGTAATTTTTGAAAAAGGGAAATTTCATGTGTGAGATTTTGAAGAATAATTTGGAACTTTGACTTTAAACTACAAGTTCGCATGAGCAGACGAATTTTTTACACACGAATTTCTGAAACCAACTTTTGATTCCGAAATTCAAAACTTCTTATTTCAAACAACATAATTTGTCCACATTATATTTTTCACAATCAGGCTTAGATTTTGTAAATTATGAACTTGTTTAAATAATCGAGATATATCGAATATTGTTCTATCTACTGGTATATTTATGTACGTAAAATATGAATCTATAAACTTGTAAAAGGGTGTATTTTTTACATTGTTGTTTTTATCTCTGTTGCTAGAGTCAGACGAACCCTTGTAGCTTCAAGGTTTGAAAAAGAAAGCTAAAATCCTGGGTAATTTTCCAGACCCTTGAGGTTCTCATATCATTGGCGTGCTTTATGTTGATGAATTTTTATATTATGAAGGCTGATGTTTTAAGTTGTCCACTCAAACTTTTTTCGCACAGCCTTAGCTTCCACACCTGTCTTATGTAATGCGAGAAGCGTGTAACCCTTGTTCAGTGATTATCATCACGCTTGAGCAGTAGGAGCTACCTTAATATTATATTAGTAACGCTCAGGGTTATTACATTTACTTGACGATGGGTCTGGCTTAGAAATTTATGGTACATTTTGAAAGTGGAGGTAACATGAATAGGATCTTACGTACAACTATTACCCTGATGCATGAGCTGTTTCCATACATTGAATATGTCAGATGCGCACATCACGTAAGTTTGAGAGGGTTGGGCGCTAACAGGTGTTGATGTAAACAGGTTTTGATTAGATTTGTTGGGTAATGCATTCATACTGTCTTTTTTACGGACGCAAAACATGATCCAAATCCAACATGGGAATCGAACCTGATGCTCCAGCGTTGAGGCATTGTACGCTAACTATTATTTATTGGAGTGGTCTAAAGCGCTTACCTTTGCCGACCACTGCCATCTTACCATTGTCCACGTGGGCTAAAGTATCGGACTAAATCAATATTTGTATATGAGAAAGCTTGCCACTAACTTTCTTTGCTCAGGATGTTCTTACTGGGTTTCCAGGATTTTTCCTTTAACAGTTATGCCTATCATGCGTTCACTGTTTGCGTTAGAACAATGTATTATTGTTTGAGTGTTTGTGAATTGGATTTCTAACGTAACTTTGAAATATTTTCAGTCATGTTGCTACGATGTCTGCAGTATGGCAGTTTATAGGGATATCTAGCAATGGGGCATCATGCCGCAGACATGTAACATCATATTCCACCCAGTCACATTATCGTGACACCAGGCCTACCAGTCCTAGCACTATCATCTTAAATCATTTTAATGCTGAGCTCCTATCAAGGCAACTGTTAGTACCATTATATAGTTTTTTGACATGATTCGAACCAGCGACCTCCCAAATTCGTGGCGACTTAGGCCACCATAGCAGTTTGGATTGGTTTGGAATGGGAACAATACGATTACTAGCCTTATATTCATTTACAAGATTGAATTTGATTAATTTCACAAACTCAGCTTACATCTATATTATATATTATTTTCTTAAAGTGTTGTATATGTTTTCTTAAAAATGTACGCGCCCTCTTATCAGCGGGAAATTATTGATTTTAAATCTGATAGTTAATTATTTTTCAAATTGTTCTACTAGGTGTATTGCCATTTTTCATCTTAAGTTATGCAGCTACTTCTGGAATGTTTTAGTTTTGTTATCAATCGGAACAACTCTGCAAAAGCTGTGACAATCTGGATGCCATATTATATGTTCTTTCTCATGATACCATTGAACAGGCCAACTGACAATTAATTTCATTTATTGTACATTACTATGAAGTGGGGGACCCGAGTGGCCGAGTGGTCTAAAGCGCTCTCTGTTACGGATCACTGCCATTTCACCTCTGTCTGCGTGGGTTCCAGTCTCGGATTCGGTTAATGTCGGTATGTGAGAAAGCTTGCCAGTAGCTTCTCGTGGGTCGGTGGTTCTTTCCGGTGTTTTCCCGGGTTCTTCCTCTACCATTAATATTGGCCGCCATGTATAACCTATCGTTTGCTGAATGGCGTTAAACCCTACAACAACCACAACAACAACAACAACAACTATTAAGTGTATACCACACATGGATTGACTATCAGATTGCTAGAACTGAACCTCTTGACATTCCCTAAATAAATTAAATGCATAGTGTGTGTTTGTGAGATAGAAGGAGAAAAAGAGAAGGAGAAGAAAGAAGAAGAAGGGTATGATACAAAAATACAACCTGATTACAGAATAAGTGCGATATATGTTGTAGCAGCGCCTCATTTTACACACAGAGCATCTGTCCAGAAAGTAAATTAGGTTCTAAACGTCAGTCCTTTAGCCCAGTTCGATAACATTATTTACCTCCCTTAAAGAATAACTGCAGAGTAGTCATTCTTGCAATGAGCGTACCTTAGTTACTTCCGGTGAGCATTGTAACAATAGATTTAAACAAAGGAAAAGGCGATCCATCAAGTTTAAACGTTACAAGTACGTAACATAAAGGCTCTGAATAATACTATTCTTTACTTGAATCGTTAAAAGTAGACTGATTTAAAACCTCTGATGCTTTTGAAATCGTCTTTCAGCAGGAAATAAGTTGTAAAATGTTTCATTTGCTCTTACTTTAAGATTTATAAGTGAGTCAGTTGCAATGAAACATAATAATTTATTGCTATCAAACTGGATCACGTTCAAACAATTTAGTCTTCACGCCTAATAACATGAATCTTTGAACTAGATTTAAAGTGTATTTTAGTAGAATTGTATGTGTAGTTTGTTTGCTTACATACATGTTTACCCTAGTTTTGTTTCAAATGATGAAATGTTTACATACACTTTAGGGGCCGTAAATTTTAAATATGCGGGAGAAATAGAGAAACAAATGTCATTTATAAATTTGCCAAAGCACTCGTCGTTCCTTTTTGGTAATGAGTAAGTAAATCTTGAAAATACAAATTACCCATAATAACAACAACAATAACATAGCAAGCTTGTGAAGAAATATGGGATTCGAATTTATGCGAGTACATCGAAGAAAACTAATATATATTAAAATTGAAATAAAAATATATGAACCTGTTGGGGAAATACCAAACTTTGGTTTTTGCCATCTCGGCCACAACTATGGAGATGAAATTGCGCACGGCCAATTAGATACAGGTAAATGAGATAACGACATTAATATTTGCACTTTGAGAAGTTATGCAACTGAATATATTAATTATACCTTTCCTTTTCCTTAATATAAAAATATTTCCGAATGAATCTTGTACAGAACTATAAACCAAAAGGTACTTGCCACAAGTACAAATCAGGTTACCATAACCATAGTTCATGTACCATGATGGTGTTAATATAATAGTCACGAATCAACAGTTGCATTTCAAAGTTACCTTGAAAAACTTTTTGTAAGTGCAGATGGCTGCAAAGCTATTGAGTTGAGAACGAGAAAACAGTCCAAGTGCACAGAATGGAATGTTGATATAAATGGTCGATTAACTTTGCTAAATTTTGGGACGATTTGTAAAAAGCTACCCAACACTCCACCCAACTCCATCTTAAAGATAGTTATGGGATACAAAAATTTCACATGTGATAGTGGACCGCCCATGTGTCCTGGGGTGAAGTCATTCATATTATTATCAGGTGCAGGGACAACTTGCAATTTCATAATACAGATGGTGTGACTTTTATGTGTGGACCTTAGAAGGACGTTCAGTAGAAAGTATTTTCTTGACGTTGAATTTTAGGAAAGTATAGTCACCATGTTGAATGAGTTTTACCTCCATGCAGTTGCCCTGAAATTTTTACTAGACATATTAAACGTTGGAAAGACTTAAAACCATTAGGTGATGCATAATTCAGTATTGTCAATGTCTGTGATAGTTGGATACTTTTAAAAGAAAAGAAAAGAGGAATTGAAACAGTATTTTCAGATTGTTTATGCTGTTCAATTTATGTTCCCTTAAATTGTGATTCCTAGAATAAATTTATGTGTTCATTTTATTAAAAACCATTAAGAACAAGGACCTGTTATGAGATGTGGTTACTGTCAAGTTGCATAAACAGTACTACTTCAATACATCTTTATTTGAGTAAACTTAAAGAGGGATATTCATAACACTACATTTCACGTACAAATTAAGTCAAAGCTATGTGCATATCTTTTCTAATTTTTCATGATTATTTCCACAGTAACGTGACATAAAGTTCATACCGGTATTGATATATTTTATGTAAGCATCAACTGATATAAAGTTTATACAATCTGAAATTTTGTTGTCTTGGTTTGGAGTTTTGTGCTCAGGAGATTGATAATTATTACCCATGGTCGCGGCTGATATTGCTCCCCTCCTCTTTAAATAGTGATGTATGCCATGTGTTCCTGTGTGTCCGTCTATCCACAGAGCACATAAAAGAGATGGCAATCTATTCAATACGTATCCTAGCCATTGTTGGAAATTGCTCCCCGGAAGTGTCGGCAATGGAGAGCACCTCAAGGGACGTAATTTCAAGATGCACTTACTGAACTGGGCTATAAGGTCACGATCCCTACTCTTGCACACGAAACCTCTAGAATGTACACAGACTCAACCGACTGCATACAAGGACACCTGATAATTATGTACAATTGTCACTCTTGAAAACTCCTATAGTTCAATATAATACGATTATATCCAAAGTTTTGATTACGTTCAGTTAAGATGTAAATCTTTAGATTGCAAAAAAAAAAAACTCAATCACAAGCAAAAACGCATGATACTAAAAATTGTTTGAGACCTCATTGATAAAGAGTATATTATCACAATCTTTTTATAAACAATAAAGCTATCACATTGTTCGGAAGCTCCGCCAGTTATGTGTAACTGAATATCATTTGTCGCTCGTTATCGACCTCAACCAATTTCTTACTTATACAACCTTTTACGCCAAGTTCGATAACAATCTATTCAAATATGAACCCCGTAGAGTGTTACACCGTACATGTTTATTTAATGATAACACATGATTGACTTTTCTTTGTTAATTACCTTTAACAAGATCCTAAATTTATTTTACTTTTTTTTTAGAAGGTATCAAACTAAACTCAGGCATACTTGATACCATATATTTAAGCCTTATTGCTGCATTCATAAGTGTGTCTGTATGCATTTAAAGTCTACATTATTTTCTCCATCATGAATTATTGAACGTTTTTCTCAGGCTTGCGTTTAGAACAAAATAATCAATCCGGACCATGACTCCACGATTCCGGATTATATGATGCTCTCAGCTCTGTGTGATCGATCAACCGAGACCGCGACACTGTGCTAACAATATGCAGTTTTAATATAGCATGTATCATGCAACAAATGCTCGTAAAAGTAACATAGTATCATTGTCACTGTTGCTCGCCATGACAGACTGTCAGTGATGTCTCAAAATAGATTTGTTCACAATTTCTTGCTGCATTTCGCACGGGAACCTTTTACAGGACTTTCATACCAAAGATAATATGTAATTATACATCCCATTCCTAATCCACGCTATGCATGAACTGGGACAAATTGAAGAGATTTGCCTATTCCTACTTTTGTCTCCTATCAGAACACTGTCAAGACGTAAATGAAAGACAGCCATACAAGGCATATGCTCTAAATACTCTCAGTTGAAAAAAGAAAACTGTCGAAAACACTCACTCACCTTATCACGAGGTGAAAAACTCACGAGGTTTGAAATCGTCCCCACTCCACCAATTCCATTGCAATTATTTTATGGCGTCACTAATAACATGCATGTTCTTTATATATGTTTTGAATATTTAGTGGACCATTTAATAATCATTACTTACGTGACGTTGCTTAGTTGCTTCTTATCTAGTCTCCTTTGATTGAATTTGTAACACCCAATCCCTCTTGCCATATAGATAAATATGTTACATGCAGTCCTGTTTGGTGGTTATTGTTCGTACAAGTTTAGTGTCAAACAATAACCATCAATCAGAAGTGCAATCATTTACCGCGTGCCTAACCGAAATACTATTATACAAAATTTAATCAATATGGGCATAATGCAAGAGAAAAGCAAAATATGCTATTAAAATATAGGCAAGATATTTAAATTCTTCAAGGAAAACAAGTTTGGAAGGACTCCCTTAAAGCTAATATATGTACTCAGCGACAGAGCGTGTCGACAGAATAACACAAGCATTAGCGCATAATAGGTCAGGGTACAGATTCCAATCCACACGAGTTATAGTCACCTTGTCTTGATTTGTAGAAGGGTGTTGTTCTTAATTTCAGTTTTCAGTGAAAGAAACGAGTGCATGTAGCTGCGGCATGTTTTCAGTAAATATTTAAAATAACACCGAAATGCATTCTAAATGTAAGTGATGACACGAAATAATATTTTTAAAGCATTTACGCCAAACCTGGAGTGGTGACCAAAGTTGGCCCTGCATCTAATGAGATGAAGTGGCCTGAAATAGCATAAAAGGATGAATTTAAATCATGGACAATATGTAGTATGTTGGAAAAAATTGGTTTCTAATTTAGAGTACTTTTTGAAATTGTGTCAATAATGAGAATTGCATTTGACAAATTATAAATCTATTTTCCTCAGTAACCTGCACACTGGAAATATAACTGATATGGTAACACATGCATTAATAAAACGGCACCTCAGTTATACTGACATACCTTCTAAAGAACAAAATATAATCGGGTGCATATATGTACCGATGATATATAGTTTAGTATGCTTTATATCGTGAGTCCTGTTGATACTCGGTAAAATTGATCATTTTATGGTTGCAAGCAGCCTAAACTGCTGTGACAGTTTGCTTTAGTGGCAAATACATCCGCCTGCAACACAGGCAGTTCGATGTCCGAGCAAGATAATTATTCTTCCTATCCCGCTACAGTATATTAGGAGCGCTCAAAGAGCGAAATACTATTGCAATAGCAAGGACAAGAAACAGAACTGAATTGGTAGAGGAGACGTGAAGATTGTGAAATAAGAAATAAAAAGAAAGAGTGGAACCGTTAGTAGTTCATGCGATTCCGAAATGTTATCTGATAAAATCGTAGCAAAGACTGGTGACATAAAAAAAAGAAACACTGAACACGAAAGTAACGTAAGCGTTTGCTAGCGATGATGACGAAGAAAACAAAATTGAAAGCAAACACTAGTTTTGGGCTAGTTGAGACCTACGCGTGTTCCTATTTTATCTGTCGTTCCGACCAAGCTCCCGCAAGACACATGACAAAGTTTGTATGTACCGGTCTGGTAATGATAATATACATGCTAGAATGTGGCGCCTTGAATTTACTCTGGTCCCATCCAATATCTGCAGAGAATGGACTGGTGATCTAGTGATGTCGTGCTAGCGTTTAACTCGCTGAATGAAACGTTTTTGCGTCATACAGTCTAACAACTGTGGCTGCTGTTGAAGTTATAAACAATACAATATGACACACATTGTTTTTATATTTTTGAAAACATGCGTATAACAGTAGAGTCTTTAAAATGACGCTACTATCGGCACTTTGAGTGGCTGCCATTATCCCCCATTACTTGCTACAGATTCCATTGCAATCATTTCGAAACCTTCAAAGAGTCCTATTGACAGCTGTTGCAAAGAATCGCTTCTTGCGTCCAGAAATCAATCGGAAACAATTTTCATAAATAATCATAGCCAACACGAAAGCCCTGATCCAGCGAATTAAATTGAATTTCCAGGTAGCATGCCCAGATATATCAAATAACCAAATGTTTGTATTCACGAGGAATATTTACTGCCATGTTCAATAACAATGCGACGATAATGTGGTTTTGTAGTAGAAATAAGAAAGAAAACATTTGTTATATTAATATTATGTTCATGTCAAAGAAGGCATTGTATATTCAACCTAATTGTACAGGAATGTTCAGTGATAATTGCTAGTGTGGAGGTCATTTGGTGTAGATTCTGAGAATACCTAAAGAGGTCTTGCAAGTTTTCAAGCAACGGAACATTTACATTATATTTTGTCTTGGTCATTTTAGGCTTAGGTGACTGATTTAGATCAACATCATGTGTACCCCAAGATTTAACTATATTGACACCGACCGTCACACATGCGTGTATGCTATACGGGACTTTATATATATATATATATATATATATATATATATATATATATATATATATATATATATATATATATAAAATCACAACTGACACATAATATCTTCATTATATCTAGCATCTATTCATTAAGTTTTCGACCGCTCTGGTGGCCTAGTGGTTAGAGCGTCCGCCTTGGGTGCGGGTTGTCGTGGGTTTGATTCCCGGCCGAGTCATACCAAAGACTTACAAAAATGGTACTAATAGCTGCCTCATTTGTCGCTCTGCATTAACCGGTAAGTGTTAGGACTGGTCGGCCCTTTGTCATGATAATGTGACTGGGTGGGACATCATGCTACATGTCTGCGGCATGATGCCCCAGTGCTAGACATCAATATAAACTTCCACACTGCAGACATCGTAGCGATATTACTAACAAATTGGTAAAGCTACGTTAAAAACCCAAATTACACACACACACACACACACACAATATTTCTTCTATTTAATCTTAATTTTTATGGCAGGGTCTATCACTGTGACTAATAAATCCAGATGCATAAAATATTAATGTGTCATGCAATTTTTATATTATTCATTATACGGCTTTAGGAATTAGTCCAGTTCACAAACAGAGGTTACACTTATATGATTCCTTGTCATTTCCTTAACACTGAGACAATGGATCTTGTACGGAGCATTCTGGCGAGTAATCAGATGCAATGGATACAAAAATCTTTGACATTTATTCATCAATTCATGCGTTTAAATTCTGACAAGGCACATCATTTCATAGTTCCTTACCATAAGGCACAGGCCATGGCAATGCTATATGCATGTACAGAGCTAATTAAAATTTCTTCTTCTATTGCAAATTATAAGTGATGTACAAGTAAGGTTTAGAACAAGGTCAAACGGAAATCACCATATGTTCAACTTAAGACAGTCCCATAAAAATGAAACAATATTCAAATCATAATTTAACAAGATTACAATAGCGTGGCGGCATACATAAGCGTTTGTGCATTAACAGTGGTCATAAGACATTCATCAAGTCACCTACCGCACAGTTATTTACTATATTCACAGTTGTACGGTTTGGCTCTAATATATATTATTATGTTTGTTTTAGTTTCCATTTGAAGTAAATAGATTGTATCTGATGTTACATTTATATGAATCCTTAAATTGATTCCTAGATTTCCCCAATGGATCAGGTTCCATGTTTTTCATATATTGCAGTAACTGTTTGCTGTAAATACCCTGTCATGTTAATGGAATAGTACTCCAAACTAAACAAGTGTAGGTCTGTGTACTACTCAATTTGATTACTTTCATGCCAGAAGTAACACACTATTTATCTATACTCCCTGTTCCTAATTCCAAGTCATTCAATATTTGCTGAAACTGGGATCATCAGAGTCATTTCTGTATGTCCACCTTGACTCGGAAAACCACTGGCCTTTTCCGTCAAATTGTGTAGGAAACATCGGATTTAATTCGATACCACGGAGACCTATATATGAAAAATGCTTTGCAACCGGACCTCCTCGACTATTCCTGCGGTACAAGTTATGCTTCAGCTGTATGTGGATGCATTAGCTTACAGGAAATAATATATTTGAATTGCCGGAAGTTTCTTCACAAGGAAGATGTCGCAATCTATTCGGACGATCGCAGTGACCGTAAGACTGAGCGACAAATTGCTAAGGAAACCATAATTCGATACATTCGCAACATCTCTTTTAATCTTTACAAATAGCCGAGTTGATTTTAATTGCAACAATAGATCATTCGAGGTATAATCATTGTGATTGACGTACATGTGCATATGGCGAAGGGCCCCGAGTGGCCGAGTGGTCTAAAGCGCTCTTCTTACGGATCACTGCCATCTCACCTCTGTCTGCGGCGGTTCGAGTCTAAGATTCAGCCAATGTGGGCATGTGAGAAAGCTTGCCAGTAGCTTCTCGTGGGTCGGTGGTTCTTTCCGGGGTTTTCCGGGTTCTTCCTCCACCATTAATACTGGCCGCCATGTATAGCCTATCGTGCTGAAAAATGGCGTTAAACCCCACAACAACAACAACAGCATATGGCGAAAGAAGGCAAAGTTGAAATATATGTTGTGGAATCTACCGGTGGCAAATCACCAAACCTATCACATTGATGTGTATTCCAATAACTACGTCCTTAATCATTTCTGAGCATGACAGAAATGGAAGTGCGCCGTTACGATTGTTCCGCCACGCTTGCTGCATTAGGTATGAGATTCTCAACAAATGTACATGTTTTGTTTCTTTATTGCCGATGTAAAACAATGAATACGAATCATATATGTGCTGCCTACCTAAATTCGTATTCTTGCCTTCAATACCAATCTGCAAATTCACCTAAGAATGTTGACAATAACTGTCCTTTATACATTTTGATCCCCTGCCTCCAGTGCGTGCAATAACTGCGATGTTCACACTGTTCACATATAGATTGATAGCAATGTCCACACTAACGTACATGAGATATTAACGGTCCACCTTTATTATAATCAAGGACAGTGTCTATGAATAGGATCTCTGGTCTACAGGTGCTACCAAGGCTAGTACATTTCAAATACTGGAGTTTGGACTGCCTATTTCCAATTATTAGGAAACGGAAGGATTTCAAGAAATAAAGATAAATTGGACCATTGGATGAAGCAAGCATGATGAATACTGAATTTGACAATGCATGATACTTTAACGCGATTTGTTTGTAAGGTAAATCCAAATCAGGAACAAATATGATGTCATGTATGATGAACCTGACGAGAAAAGAAACAATGCAACAGCAATTTGCAACCATATGAATTCATGGAGTTGGTCTAATAGTCATTTTTAATCCTGGAACAAGAACGTTTGTCCACAAGAAAATAGGGGCAATTATTTTAGATTGTTGCACAAAATATATCAGACCAAATATGTAGTTTAGATGTTCCAAACAGTTACATATAAAATTGCACAAAAATGGCTCAGTTTGATCTTGCCGATACTCAAGAAGCTCAAAATAGATTATTTAATCGTAGTGTTATCTAAGTCAGAACAAAAGGTAATCACGCTAGGGTGTTTTTGTAATTTATGAATGCGGCATGTGGTTAAAAAAGATGGAGAATGGAAAAAAAAGCATCGCTCTGGTGGATTCATTGTAATGTTCAAGAACATATTATGGACGGATCTTGAAAGATTTTAATGAAGATCAATACGTTATGGACATATTTTACGTTTTCAAATATTCAGACTCAACGAGGTGTTTCTGTAATCATTATATGTTCATTTCGTCCAATTATTCATCTCCTGGAATCGGCTTCGTATCTACATTTACAACAAACGGTAGAAGACCATTATGGAAAGAAATTAACGATCGTACAAATAATACTCGTATGCTAAAAAACATACTTATTGTAAAAGCTTTTGTTATACCCAAATTCTTGTATCTATTGTCAGCAGTTATAAATTGATCAGCAAAAGTAGAAAAATATTCAATCGTACCTTATTTAAATGTGCATGGGATGCTAACGTGGAGAAAATTAAACGTCATGAATTAATTAATGAGAATAAGGCTGCATTAAATATGATTCATATTCATTAATTTACTGGGTACATTAACAAAAACTGAATTAAAACTGCTTGAAAATGAAGATGGCGGCAGAGTTTAGTCGATTATATACATTCCGAAATGTAAAGAGTAATTGGAATTTCCAGTTAAACAAGTTAGTATATTTGCTAAGCGAATTAAAAGAGTTTTTTTTAGATATGTAATTTTGGCAGCATCTTATTTTAAAGAGAAACCGCAAAGCCCAAAATAAATATTTGTCCCATAGTATATTGATCTTGATCCCCTCCCCAAAATGTTCTATGAAGAATACACATCATGTGCAGAAGGTGCCAATAAATTTCTTAGTGGTTTAGCAAATGATCACAGTAAATTAATAACTGTTGAAATGAAGTGTGTGTGTGTGTGTGTGTGTGTGTGTGTGTGTGTGTGCGAAGTAGATTTTTTACATTGCTTTGACAATTTTTCAGTCATATTTCTACGATGTCGCAGTGGAGCAGTTTATAGTGATGTCTAGTACTCTGGCAATATTCCGCAAACATATAACACCAGGCCGATCGGTACTAACACTAACTTCTTATTGCCGAGCGCCAAGCGAAGCAGCTGCTAGTTCCATTTTTAAAAGTCTCTGGTATAATTCGGCTGGGGTTTGAACCAACGACTTCCTGAATCCAAGGGGGATAATCTGATCACTTTCGCCACAGGAACGGGTTTGGAATGATAACACGAAATAATAGATGCAATAATTTCTTGAACAAAGTATTCTTTGTTTCACACATTTCAGAATCATGTCAACATGTTATAACAACAATTCATTACACAATAATTCTGATGAATAGTAGGAAACGATTCTGAAGCTCACAGAAATTCATTTTCCAAAGGTTTTGAGTAATGTTAAATAGGCGAGCATACTGTTAAGAGAAAACCTTTAACACAGGTATAACAAACAAATGTAAATAATGAGGAATGGCCTGCGATTAAGAGTCAGGCGACAATTTTGAACAAACGGCATCAAACTGGTCTATTTTACTTCAAGATTTGGTCATCGGTCAAGAAAGAAAATAAAATTTTCAAATCCATAAAGTACAAAACATCTAATTGTTGTCGAAGGGGGTGATTTACTTTTCAAACAGGAAGTTTCTTTTATATTAAAAACTAATTTATCTTTTGGTATAACTGGTTCTTATTTTATAAAAAGATTAGAACAAAAAGTAGCATTTCAAGCTAGTTAGCGTTCGGTTAATCTTTTCTTAACACACAGAAAAAACGATCACCAGTTTACATAACAGAACTGATCTAACTCCTCGTTTGGTATTTGGTTAATGAGGTGGAACAATCATCTTTCCAAATGGCTTTGGTGGCGGGTGTTATCGCTAAATTTCCTTGTGCTTAACAAGGTAAGGTAAAACGTGTTTAAACTTGGAGTTGCTTAGTGTACAATAAAGAATGGATAATTATAAATACAGCTGTTTTATGAATATAATATTTCTCCAATCTTTCTAATGTTTACCTGTTCAATTAATGCTTCGTAAAAATGTCGTAATTAATCCTCTCCATTCTATACCTTCATTATACTTTTTATCAGTGTATACACGTTCGCATCACTTTCAGTTGCCACTTGTACATACATTCTCGAAATCCTAGTTTTGTATTAAGACGCTCTCATAATTTTGTGTGAATTATTGTAGGTATAGATACTCAATTCTCTTAGAGTACATTCAGTTATCCACCAACCTTCTTGCAATATTTACGTTGTGACACACTGTCACCTGGAATAGCTGAATTCATTTCTGCAATAATTTTATATTCATTTCAGGATATATTGATCAATTATTAAAAATATATTTTGTATTTGAAATAAACATTAATAATGAAGAAAATCAAACGGAATATTTCTTTCCGAAGTTATTGTTTTAACAGCATGCTCAGGATCATCGCAATTTTCGAAGTTACTTTTCTACATGTTATTTCAATTTCGGCGTGATTGTATGATGCAAACATTGTTTATTTTATGGAATCTTAATATCCGTACTCTGACATATGTCGAAAAATATTGTATTGCCATCAGGTTGTACAACGTCTCCTGATGATAAAATACCGTTTAAAGCAACTGTAAAATGAGAATTGTCTAAAAGACAAATATGCAAAGATGTAAAAGAGGCATATAGGCCTCCAATGAAAGCAAGTCATTATAACACTCTATTTCACTCCGCGTAACTATGTATTCTGGAGGTTTATGTAGACACATTTATGGCGATCATTTAGATACTTATCACCAAGATTTGTGTACAACGGTACATATTACACCTTCAGCCCGGTTCGTATAGTGACATTTGTGCACAGATTTTATATATGAATAGTACTGGGACTGCTGGAAAGTAATAATGGCAGAACCTATTTATTGTGCTGCAGCTTTAAAAACCATTTACTAACTAGCCTACTTCTGCGGGCGAGTCTCGGTGAAAACAGCTAGACTGTCTCTTTCTTTCCGTTACATATGGATCTCGGAAAACTCTTTAACTGTTGGCTGTGTTGAGAATTCGTTTTGCCTGCTCTCAGAAATCAGGAGGACACTTGGGGAGGAGAGTAGTGACGTATGTAGATGCTGCCACTTAGTAATCAGTGTGATTAGTCAGATCTATTGGTCTAGTGGTGCACAACAGTTAAAATGTTCCTTACGTGAAGTTATAGTAAATTAGGTCACACATATCGTAAATGCAGCTAAGCAAGTTTATAAAGATGATATTAAAACAAATAAATCATAAAGAAAGAAACGGCTATGAAAAGATAACAAACAAGAGAGTTAAGAAACGGTGCAAAGTAGGCTATATGAAATAAAATTGGTCAAATATTTTAAATACGACTTTAGACACTTTATTGAATACATGAGGTCGAGGATATCAGACTTAGGTTCCTTTTCCAAAGACACACAGACCTCGTATCAAACCCACTACTGTTCGAATACCTATGCGTCGCATGACCAGCCTAACCATTGTGAATAGCCGTACATGGACGAGATAAGATAATACACTCGTATTAACGAAAAAATGTACAATATACCATGAGAATAATACAAGCAGAAGAAAATGAATTGTCTCTCATTCACATACGGGCACACAGATTAACATTAGAATATCAAAACTTTGAAACAAATAATTAAAATACGTGTAGTATAAAACATATCTAAACAAACAATGTGTCTGTGTCTGTGACAAATACTTTAGAGAATGAAACTAACTTTACATAAAGATACATATGCTATCATGTATTTTTCTTTACATTAAATACATAGTTAGAAAATGTGCAATCATGAGGGCAGAGTGGTATTTCGACTTCAAGCCTATTTTTGACCAGAAATGTTGTTCCACCCAGGACACATATTTATGACATGTTCTACAATATATGCATTGACTGATGTGACCGTTGTGCTGTATGTGCTGTACTATAACATATATTTATGACATGTTCTACAATATATGCATTGACTGATGTGACCGTTGTGCTGTATGTGCTGTACTATAACATGGACTTAATTATTTCTAAATCAAATTATAGATACTACATTTTATAGTAAATAGAGCTCCATAATATGCTAAATAGAGCTCCATAATATGGTAAATAGAGTTCCATAACATGCTAAATAGAGTTCCATAATATGCTAAATAGAACTCCATAATATGCTAAATAGAGTTCCATAACATGCTAAATAGAGTTCCATAATATGCTAAATAGAGCTCCATAATATGCTAAATAGAGTTCCATAATATGCTAAATAGAACTCCATAATATGCTAAATAGAGTTCCATAATATGCTAAATAGAACTCCATAATCTGCTAAATAGAGCTCCATAACATGCTAAATATAGTTCCATAATATGCTAAATAGAGTTCCATAATATGCTAAATAGAGCTCCATAATATGCTAAATAGAGCTCCATAATATGGTAAATAGAGTTCCATAACATGCTAAATAGAGTTCCATAATATGCTAAATAGAACTCCATAATATGCTAAATAGAGTTCCATAACATGCTAAATAGAGTTCCATAATATGCTAAATAGAGCTCCATAATATGCTAAATAGAGTTCCATAATATGCTAAATAGAACTCCATAATATGCTAAATAGAGTTCCATAATATGCTAAATAGAACTCCATAATCTGCTAAATAGAGCTCCATAACATGCTAAATATAGTTCCATAATATGCTAAATAGAGTTCCATAATATGCTAAATAGAGTTCCATAATATGCTAAATAGATCTCCATAATATGCTATGCAATACTCTATGAAAGGTAGATCTGTGTGCCTGAATTCACGGGATTCAAGAAAATTGTTATTTATTGACCGTCCTTATAGTCAAGTCAGATTGTAAATATTTCTGCAAGGTCAGATAATTACTAGTAAATTTAGGTAATCTTCTTGCACGGTCCGCGACGTTAGGAATCTAACAGGTATCGTGCAAGAGTAATGGTAGAAAATTAGAGCAAAGATAATACGCACCCTATTGTGTTTGTCATTACGTTATTTGTAATGACTGAAAAATCAAATACAATATGATATCAGTAGATTCTCATCTATTCTTCTCACATTTGTTGTAGGCAATACTGCATTTAAACCCAGTAATAATGTTTACACGACCGTATTGTTTATTCATAACGTAGCCTAGGTAACTGTAACAGACACATCGTACGTCACTGCACTTAAATATGATCCTTGAAAAAAAAACAACATATTTATTCAGACCATAGGTTTGAGAATCTAAAGATGAAAGAGAGATCAGCTATGTTTAGTATTTTAGACGATTTACCTTGTGGATTGTCTCATGGGAATTAAACATGGGGTAACATTTTTACCTAACGAGAGCCATTTCTAACTGTGCCTTGAATTTTGATATGACTCACTCCCGTAGTCGTTTTTGCTTTGTCTGGAATTTGAAAGATTTCATTATTCAATTTCAGCGGCAAAATACTTATTCTCTCACCACCCTCTCTCTCATATTTTATGTCATTTGCAAACCAGCTCCATCTGAAAGCCCATTGTCAAACAGCCTGTCCAAGATATTGAGGTGGACAACAATTTCTCGCCTCGATACCGTGAAACAATCTCATAAACTGCTCGTCGATATTTACGGTTATTTACCTATTATTCAAAGCAGCAAAAGCGGTCATATATATATATATATATATATATATATATATATATATATATATATATATATATATATGCGTGTGTTTGTGTATTTGTGTTTGTGTGTGTGTTTGTGTATTTGTGTTTGTGTGTGTGCGTGTGTGTGTGACCGTGGACATAACATATATTCAGATAGACAGAAAAAGAAGTGGACGAATTCATACATCGTAGTATGTACGATCAGATGTTTACTTACCGAAAATTCTCCTCTAACATGCACACTTGCGTCCACTGCAGAATAATGCTGAAAGGATAAGTCTTCCAATATCTCTTTGGGTATATAAAAGACAATAAAATACGTTTTCTACTGTAATTCGACCAACAAGCATGCCAAATGTCTCATTATCCCATTGTTGGGAATATACTTTCTATATCGTTTCAAAGACACAAGAGGGAGGCCCGCATACCTATTAGCAAACTTGCCGGTGCACGCAACTACCTTTGCTAAACTAAGACTATTAACTTCACGAAAACCTATTATACAAGTTTAAATCCGTCTCTCATCTCCATATTTTAGAATCTGTTAAGTTATTATCTTCCATAGTAATTCATATTTCAGTCACATCGCGTCTTCGTGCAAACTGAGTACATGTTTCGTAAGGGTAGTAGGAGTGTTATATAGATAGAAAGTACTAAGGAAATGAATTTCACGTTGATGTAAGAAGAAATAAAGAACACACATACGGATGCTAGTGGTATAGGAATATGACATTTTGGACAAATCCAAAGACTCAGAGCGGACTAAGGATGACGATCATTAGAATGTTTGATTTCACTATAGTCTTGATAAGATGAGACAATGACGTAGTATAGAAATTATATCGCTACATTTGGACATGTGGTTGCAAGAAAGGTATCTGTTAAATGGAGGGGAATTGGCATCGTCAGCAAGTTGATCGAAATCAGTTCGAGTTTCAACACTTTGATGGATATAACATAAAAATCACTCGGTATTTTCAGACTCTGTGAACCATACCCTTTGAACTCAACTTTTCCAATTAACATTTATTGAGATCTTTCTTGAGACTGTTTGAACCACATGACAGTTCGGTACAAATAACAGCCTCAGCTAATAGTACGACGATTACGCAGGAGAATATCCTTTGTAGGGATTTGATTCATCCTCAATCCGAGGCAAAGACATATTCAATGTCAACCCAATACAACCTAGGTAAAGTCTTGTGGTACGTCAATTTTTAGAACTTACGACGAACGCAGTGAACTGCTTGCTTATAAAATTATACAACACTCTGGAAATCAACGGTGTGAGAGATGTGACCCTAGAATGTCAGTATGAATAGATGGAACACGAAATTTCCAAGAAACACGGAGAGGTTGTATTTTAATCCAGAACTACAATAGTCAGAGTGGCTTTTTCAGATACCCTTTGATCTTTAAGAGATACAAATAACAATTATTTATTATTTGTGTATGTTTGTATGTTTCTACATTAAATATTCACACTTAACATTATTTACCACTGTCTTATGCTTGCATCCGGAAACAATGTATGTAAATGCTTAAAACCTTGCCTGTTTGTATATATGAATGTATATGTGTGTGTATACATGTATGCATGTATGTATGTATGTTTATCAATCTATCTATTTTAATAAAAAAAAACACATTTCCTTTATAAGCCTACACATTGTTGTCAGCAGGTAAATGACCCGTAGCACTATTTATGTTCCCTTAAGATAGCATATTACTCGCCTGGTCAACTGTTATGAGCTTGCAGCTTGGTTATATATGTAAGCTAAAATGATGCGATTTCACGAGCTGAACGTATATTTTGTATTTTACCATCAAATCCGACAATATTGCCAATAAAACAATATTATATACAGAACAATCGTTCTAAATACGTTCAGTCTAGAAATGGAAAGTATATATTCCGCCACTTGTGTCTTACTTTAAGCATCCGAATTCAAAGTTACAAGGCTTAGTTATATAAACCAGAAGTTGCCAGAGAGTATCATCCCTCCAATACAAATGAAGTCATCCCCACCAGTCTGATCTAACATTTAACGAAAGAGATGGCAGAACTGTAAGCATAGCTATTAGCCCTTACTATGCATTATGATTAAATAATGTCTAATGTATAATAACGACTTACTCCTACCAAAAGTCTCGCAAATACAAATATATTTACTAAGACGTACGGTATGATGCCCCTTTGATAGGCATCACTATACACTACCGCAATGCAGACATCATAGCGATATGCCTAAATTGGTAACGCAACGTTAAAAAATTAAATCGCACGCACACACACACACACTCACACACACGCTCACACGCACACATGCACGTACACACACACAGACACACATGCACACTCACGTATATGTTCTTGATGTCTGTCGGTTTCTGATCCAAGCTAAAAATTATCGAAGTTCTGGTACTACACCCACCTGTATTAACAGCTAATGCACACAGGCTTTGTATAACCTGCAGATCCGTACAAATCAAACCCCACCACTTGCCACAGCCGATTGTCGATATGCATCATTTAATATGAATAGGGTCTTAAGGTTTTTTTTTAATTGGAACCAAATAATGCGCACCTTCATAGTATCGCTTTATTGTGCATGATGACAATACTCGCTTGTGTATTCGAATTTAATTGGTAATACTTTGAGGTACTAGTCGAAATTATTACCATACAAAAGGCAAACATTCCTAGTGGGAGTTTAAACGAAGAAAGGGAATATATGCATAGTAAACTTAAATATGTATAACTTAAACGTAATGAGCATGTTATCAAGGATTGCTAAATAAGCGATTAATACATGAAAAACCTTAGACTAAAATAATACCTTGACGCATAGGTAATTACATAATCATTCGACAATATTCACACTTAGACTCAAAAAGTTAAAGTCATTTCCCAATAAAGTGGCATATGTACTGTTGCTACTTCAAGTTCTACTACACTCGCCACAACAATAACAACAACTATTAATAATACTACTACTAATACTAGTACTACTAATACAGCTACTTCTAGTACTTCTACAACTACTACTAGTAATAATACTAATGAAAATGAAGTATTATTTATTTATAAGTTATTCAGCGCACGTGTGTCTTTCCTGGAAAATTGTGTTATTAGCATTTGCACAGCTCTTCTCACCTTGACACCACAGAATGGCATACTTAAGTGCATATAACAACGTCCAAAAGTTGTTATCAATGTAGGGTAACACTTTGTACCATATTGACCATGCAAGCATGATCGTAGATGAGAGATCAATTTTGTACAGAGTGTTGAGTTCTGATGATGTTCACGTCAAAGTGAAATTATTTGTATGACATATTCAGATTCGATAGGGTGGTTTCATATCTGAGTAATAATAGGTTTGCTTCATTGTCAGATAGTAGTCTGTATTTCTTTGTCCCTGTATTATTTCTCTCACAATCATTTGAGATTTTATTTCTTAGAGAAGTTTTGACGAATTTTAAGATCTAAGCGCCCCTTTTAAAGAAATATTTTTGAAATAACGTTGTATTGTTTACAAATACCACATTATATGAATCAGTATATTTCGGGGGAGTATCCATAAATTCTACCGCCGGGTAGGTCGCACGAACAGTTCTACATATATAATTTCTTGTCTTACTTTAATTTTCAGTTTTTCATCTAAACCGATGCTCATTGAATAATTTATTAAATTTGTTTTCTGAACTAAAAGAGGAAAATTTGGTGGTTCTTGTTTGGTCTTTTACGCATCATTAACTCAAGTACGTTACTTAGTTTATAGACAATTGAAGTAATGTGCTTGCTTAAGACAAATAACGCTAATCAATCTGTGTTGATTCGATGGTCAGACTAGAACTCGCGCACTCTTCGGTCCAAGTCAGTCACAATACCTACTGAGCTACTGTGACTCCCCGGTTTTAACGTATTTTACTGATATAAATGGATACAAATGGTGCAGGCCTACAAGTTCTCACCAATTAGAAAGGCTTTTTCTAAGATGTGAAAACGTGTAGACGGAAGTCCCCTGCCGTTGATATGAAATTTACATGGATAGCGGAAGTAAATTATTATGATTTCATGCGATTATAAGAAATGATACTTGATGCTGGAAAGATCGTTGTGAGAGAGAAAGAGAGATAAGGTAATACATTAAGCAATTAACCCGGATAGTAAATTACTATTAACAGGCAATACTTGCAGATGTTTTATATTCTGAATCAATTTCTTACGTTGATCAACATAATCTTTGCAAATAAATATGTAATGATATGCATTTTCTGTATCATCACTATCCACACATACAGTATTACTTCTTAAATTATTAGAATATAAATCTTTATGTAAATCACTACTGTAGTTTTTAATTCAAATATGCAGAATAGGTAAATTCCTGTTTCCAACGAAACACTGGGTTAGCACTTGTGTCCTTTTCGTCTCTATTTTACTTCTGAAGATAGATGAAAGAGTGAGAATGAGTTTCTGCTTAGTTCAAGTGTGGCAATAATGTGATTAAAGTTAATCCGACCGTTAAGGTTATACCTGTCTGTCTCACCAGCCGGTGGTGGTAATAGGTCATCAAGATAAGAAAGAGAGACTTATTTTACCATTTCATAAAAGTAACATAGTTCAGCCGCCAGCCAATCAGTTTCTTTATAAATCTTATGACATGAAACACTTCTAGTAAGACCAGTTACAAATCTCCCTGCCTCTAATAGTAGGTTTTCAAATTTGAGAGAGTCTGTGGCCGTAGAATCATCCAATATTACATCAGCATATTGTAAAAAGATGTGCAATATATATCCTTTCTTTCATCTTTCGGCTAAATGAAAGAGATTTTAGGACAGTTATCATTGTTAATGACGAAATAAATATATTTTCAGATTGTCTGGTCCAGTTACAAAGACAACTGAACGTGACAAGATGTTTCTGGAACTCAACAAAAGAATGAATTCGTTTCATCTATAGTTCAGAGTGAACCGATTCCAGATTACACGAGAATAATATTGCTTCATTTTCTGGATTAAATCAACTAACCTTTGTCTTGACCAATCGAGAACCGTACGCAAGTCACCTAGTTGTATACAAATTAAGATTGACTCAGATTTTATCTGAGTAATTTGGATGCATTGCATGGAAGCTTGTGTTACATTTGTACAAAAACATAGTATTCTATGACAATGATATTCAAAACAAAGAAAGACCTAACCTGCCTACTTCATTAAATAAACACTTCATTTCAATAAGCACTTATGTTGGAAATTAGGAATGTATACAGGAATGGTGGAGAAAACACAAACAAAGAATAGCTGCAGCAATGAAAAGAAGAAATACGACGTGACTCTGTTCAAAAGAAATTAAATCATATTGATAAGACACAAATCTATGTATGATGTAAAACATATGCATTTTAAATATTTATTTCGATTTCAGATTCCTGATTACTGCTTCCGCTAATTGTCGCATGTGACTCAAAAGAAATATGTCACGTTATGCTCTTGAACTCATAATATCTCGTGCAGCAACATTTCTCTTTCTCTGTTACCCTTTGTCTGTCAATTTCCTTTCGTCTGTCTGCATATATCTACAAGAGAATCGCATGGCTAATATATGTTTATTATCATACAGAACGAAAAACTCATAACTTAAAAAGGTTCACGCAATAAAAGGTAAAGTCGATTTACAACGACAGTATGAAATTAGTTTACCAAATTTGTATTATTTATTCGTCAGTCCAAATAGATGCATCACCTGGATATTGGTTGCTTCACACATCATTAAGTGAGGAAATCACTTTAATGTGTATGAGTAGAAAATGTTTTCAGTTGCAAGAAGTAAGAAGAAAATTATCTCCTGACTATTTGCAGCAAATTGAGGCCGTAACATTGGCAATTGTATCTTTATTTGCTGCATTCGACAGTCTGGGGACAGACGGTGGACACTGTGCATATTTCGTTGTTCTCTCTGTCCATCACTATTTCAGGAGGAAACCTTTAAATTTCACCTTCCTTGAACATGTACTCAAAAGAAACCACCCCATCTAGGCCGACACAATACACACTTACTACGGAATGACACAAAATAAATGCGAGAGCTATGTACATAGTATTGTATTCGATGTTGCTACGCGCAATGTGAAAACACGATTTTCCTGACCTTCCCTGGTGATGATTCCCCAGTAGTATGTTTTCACGTCTTTGGCAATACCAGCATAAACTAGAACCGTCTTGTTTCTAGCGGCTAACAGCATGCATGTACGTCTTGTGTTTCTCTGTATTGATGGTTGTATTGTCACAGATCTTGTGTCTTGGATCTTGCTCTCATCAGGAAGTGCGACTGCAATTTAATCTGTATATACAGTACACATACCCCATGGTCTTGAAAACATCGAACAATCTGGCATGTGATTGTAAGAAGAATCATACAAAGAGCATATGCTGATGTCATTGTCCACGACAACAACCCTTACATCAGAGAGACATACTATATCACTGTAATATAGATTCGTTCTGTTGTTTTTTTTTTACACCACTCAATAAAACCTTTGAGTAAGAAAACATTAAAGTCTTTACGTGCTTTAATTCCCAACTGGTTTGTAGTTTTAGCAATACTGTCTTCTACAGAATCGCTGTCTAATTCGAGCTGTGATATATGAAGTATTGATTGGTTAGAATATAGTAAGCAAGACTAATAAGGGGCCTCCTCTTTCTCTCCATCCTCACTTTCTCATATCAGGCTTCATCAGACCATGGCATATTCTGTGTAAGCCTGAAAGAAACTTGAGGTGTTTAGAGCTTCCAAGGTCTGGACAAGTTAAAATCTTCGAATCTAAAATTTGGTATACTAATAAACACAAACATCCTGTCAAGCCAGAGACAACAATGTTCTTAAACAGAGAATTCATGAATTATGTATCTCTAGCAATATTTTTTTCTCAGAATTATTTCGTTCAGTTTAGAATTTCCCTTTTAACCAAAATATGGGCAAATTCAACAACTGGAAAAAAAAATATTCTGGACAAAGCCCGAATCGCAAATTACAATATATTAGTATTAACAATTCTAAAATAAATTGTCCTGAATTTCATTTGTTCAATTTATTAAATTTCTAAAAAGTAAACGAATATACAAATTTTTGTTGCAATTCCGAGTTTTGTTTTATGGTCGAAATTAATCTTTTAAGAGGAACATACAACTGGTGATGCGAGTGTAGGGCACTTCTCGTATGTCATATATATCCTTAAAGAATGACAGGTGTATGGTGAAGTACTTTGCATACCAAATGTACAGTAGGATATATCTTGCATACCTATAGAATACTTTCATGTACTGAGGCTGAAATTTATTTGCATATTGCAAATCGTCTCTGATCTGAGCAGACGTGTGATAGAAAACGGCTGACCGGGTTGAACATGTCTAAAGTAAATAAACTTTACCAGATCAAAAAATAGGCAAAAACCTATTTCCGAAGTGTATACAATATCAGGATCATAATGTACAATGCATGCTCGACGAAAGTATAAACATTTTATCAGCACTGTTATTTAACTATTTTGAAATCCAGGAAGTGAAAAATGACCAAGATGAGCTAGCAGTTGTTTGAGAAAGTGCACATCTGTAGAAATCTAAACTGTACATTCTATAACCCAAATTTAAACTGATAAATTATCCACTAGTATAAGGGGAGATGGATATTTATGAACAATCTCTAAGTATACATGGCATTTTTAAACAGCCCGGACAAGCAGTGAGGAAAATCTGGTAAGACCTTTTTTTGTTTTTTACAAACTAAACCCTATGCAACGTATGAAGCTTTAGAGCGCCAACATGTTTAATTAGATCGCACCTGACGGAGACAGTAAAAGGTTTCCATTTCGTATATCTGAAACGGAAACGCTGTCACCCGTTGATCACGGATAAGAAAAATGGGAACCATGGGTCGCTTAGAATTCGCTTCTTTTGTCTTTAATTCTTGATACATCTTTTAGGAAAACAAATTATCAAGATAAATGATCGTCTGATTATGAACTATTAATAAGCGGGTCAGGTTAAAAAGTGTCAATATATATATATATATATATATATATATATATATATATATATATATATATATATATATATATATTGGTCGATACCTCTCAAGTGGCCTACGTGGTAAGCGAGTCCGCCTTGGACGCGGGATGTCGCGGGTTCAAATCCCGGGCAAGTCGTACCAAAAACTTATAACATTGGTACTAGCAGCTGCCTCGTTTTCTACTCAGAATTAGGAAGTTAGTGTTAATGCTAGTCGGCCTACTGCCAGGATAGTATGACTCAGTGGAACGTATTGTCGCATGTCTGCGGCACGATACCCCAGTGCTATACATCACTAACAATGCCGCACTGCAAAAATCGTAGTGTCTCAAATGGTCCCTGCAGGCTATCTCGCCTATCACTGGTCGGATAACGCACGGTACAAACTACTGAATGCAGCCAACAACGAAAGTAGAAATTGGACTGTTCCCTACAACACGTCACTTCAGTTTTGTGATACGGAAATTGCCGAGCGTGAAATCGACTAGAAGAGTCCTGCCACCAACGATAAAAAATAGATGTTTTCTAGTCAATATTTGCATTAATGATGAGGTATTTGACATAATACATTTAAAAAAGTTACATCTAGAAGATTACATTTATCACAAAAACGAAAATGTTGTGAGTACACTACTATACCTCTGTCAGCTCGTTGGGTAACTGTTACAAACTCGAGGTTTGGTCATATACGTAAGGTAATGTGATACGATTTCAATGTATATTTTGTATTTTATCATCGAATCCGACAGTACTGCCAATAAAACATTATATATCGAACACTCCTTCTAAATAATTTGAGTACAAAAATGGAAAGTATCTATTCCGCCACTTGTGTCTTACTTTAAGCATCCGAAGTCAAAGTTACTAGGGTTTAGTTATATAAACCAGACGTTGCCAGAGAATATCATACCTCCAATACAAACGAAGTCCTCCCCACCAGTCTGATCCAACATTTAACGAAAGAGAAGGCAGAACTGTAAGCATAGCTATTAGCCCTTACTATGTATTATGCTTAGATAATGTCTAATGTATAATAACGACTTACTCCTACCGAATGTCTCGCAAACACAAGTATATTTACTTACAAGTTCGGTATGATGCCCATTGCTAGACATCACTATACACTCGCATTGCTGACATCATGGCGATATGACTAAAAATTTTAAAGCCACGCTAAAAATCTAAATCGCACACACACACACACACACACACACACTAACATGTTATTGGATGTCTGTCGGTTTCTGATCCTCTTTTAAATGACCAAGGTAGAGATCCTACATCCACCGGTATTCACAGCTAATGTTCACTGGATTTGTATACCCTGTCGGTGCGTACAAATCAATTTCCACCAGGTGCCACAGTGGGACTAAATATTTTGAAATAGCGAATATGCTATAGATGCGTTTGATAAGTACATCATGCCGTCTTTACTGGATTATCTAATGTACGTTGATCGTTAGTCTGTCGAGATACCTCATTTAGCACGAATAGTGGTCTTACGTAAATTGGAGCCAAATACTGGGTACCTTCATAGTATTACCGTATTATGCATGATGCGTGTGTATTATAATTTAATTGGAATGCAACTATTACTTTAAAGTACTGGTCACAATCATAATCATGAAAAGGCAAACTTTTCTAGTGGGAGATATAATGAACAAAGGGAATATACGCATAGTAAAGTTAGATATGTGTAAATTAAACGTAATGAGCATGTTCTCAATAATGGCTAAGTAAGCAATTTTATATAAGAAAAGGCGTAGATGTAAAGAATACCTTGACGCAAAGTTAATCACATAATTATTTGGCAATTTTCACACTTAGGCAAAGAAAGTTGAAGTAATTTCCCAGTGCAGTGGTAGATCTACTATTGTTACTACAACTTATGCTATAATCGCCACAGAAATAAAATCAACTACAAATACTACTACCACAACCACCACCACAACCACTACTACTACTACTTATAATGATTATAATAATAATAAGAAGAAGAAGAAGAAGAAGAAAAAGAAGAAGATGGGAACGACGATAATGAAAATTAAGAAGAATTATGTTTTGATAATATATCCAGTACACGTGTATCTTTCCGGGGAAATTGTGTTATATCTTCCAAACCTAGGACACGTGTTTCCATTCGTTCTCCGTAGCGAGTAGACCTCACATGAATTGTGGCCAGTTATATTTCCTTTGGAATTAGTTTTTCATATTATTCACGGAAAAAAGGTGCCTGAAGATACAGCAGAGTGATTACCTCGGTTATTAAATAAATGGCGAAGACAAAAGACAAAGCAGCAAAATAAATGTATCGAATGATATATATACATCAAAATATATACTTGAGCAAAAGTATATATTTATTAAACACAGTCCGGAACAATTTACTCAAACATTCTTGACTTTTTCTATAAATAACACTCAATAGTGAAAAACGCATACTGCTGATAAAGCAAAGACTTCATGAGAATAAAAACTTACATAGATACATATAAACACGTAAGTTTACGCTAACGAATATACCATCCGCACAATGTATAAAGTTAGTGTTCTGAAAATTTTCGTTGCAGAATGGAATCTGAAGCATATCGTATGCAAATGATGTTTTTTGAAATATATTTTGCCTTTGTATAAAATATTATATCAGAGAGCAGTACACAAAGTATGATAAAAAAAAAAATTGTGATGCCGCCTCGCGTTTCAAACTCTCGACCTTTTATGTGGCAGCCATGATACACAGGAAGAATGGTGGATGTTTATATAGAAGATATTGTGTAGCAAAACAAGTTATAAATTGACATTATGATTACCCGCAGTCTGGTTTTCTTATTTTGTTTCTTGTACCGTATTTCAACCCTAAGGTTCAGATAAAAGACCAAAGCATAGGTATTTGTAATTTTTTTAAATTTATATTTTATACTAAAGGCAGGAATGTTTTAAAATATGTGCAATTACCAATTACTGAGCAGCAATCTTTCAAAAGAATTCAGTGGTAATTGAACACAGTGGTATTGTCTCTAAATTTGTCAGGCCATCTGTTCCATGCAGTTGGTCCGTGGTACACAAAAGAACTTTGTCAGTACCATTTGGTTTGGAAAGTGGGAATATTGCGAATATAAGTGTAGGAAAATGATCGTAAGTATCTCGAAAAGCTGTACACGTAGGTGATGTCAGAAAGATATTTTTGGACTGGATACAGTCAAAGAAATGCAGCATTAAAAAAAAAACTGATTATATATCTCAATCATGAGCGAACGGGTAGCCAGTGTTGGGACAGAGGAGTGAGTGGCTTGTTGTGTTCTTAATTCTCTAAGGAGGATTAAGACAAATTTGTTTTGAACTATGTGGTGAAATTGTTATAAAAAACAAGAAGCATAGAAAGTGCTCAGGAATTCACAAGTGATTTAGAGAAAGAAAATTGCAATCCTTCTCAGATCCAGATATGCAGATATGCACATGTTCATGACTTGTTGGTATAATGAGAGAGTAATATGGAGAGCGACTAATATGTTTAGTACTGACACTGTGAAGTGATTGTCGATGTTTCTTACAATAATGGTTTGACATAAAGGATGGGAAAGATACAGTCAGAATGGCTTTAGTGTCAACATTATTTATCTGCAGAATTTTCTTTCTCTAAATCACTTATGAATTCAACGACCTCACGTATGAAAGGCCCCAGTCTACTGCTTGGATGAAGGCGTTGAAATACTACTACTACTATTAATAATAATAATAATAATAATCCAACACATATTTAGCCTAACTCGAAAAAGTGTGATATAAGCACAACAATGACCTGATTTCACGCTGCCTTCTCTATTTAATGCGTAAAATACACGAATCTTTGACATCAAGTATGTCATTAACAGGTATATTGAAAAGAAAAACCTTTAAGTCAATTATTTAAAAAGGGAGAAAATATATATATCATTTTACCTAGTCACTCTTTGTCACAATTATAACACTCTAAGTTTTAAAGTAAGCATAAGTAGTTTCGTATAACATTCAAAGCATCGGAATATTTATAGATATATATATATGGTTATAAAACAAAAAACGGTTTAAACATTGTCTTTTCAAGACGATATATTTTTTCGATTAATTCGTAAAATAACTTTAATGCGTTTGTGTAAGAACATAAATTTAGTCAGATAAAAATGTCATCAAAACCAATAATGGCCTACTGCTTCCTTTTTATTTATTTCTAGACTGAAACAGTAGGCACACTATGCCATCAATCTACTATTGATTCCATTTTGTCTGGTCAATAGCCTTCTGTTCTGCACACTATAATTATAACTCCATTTAATATTACCTATGTTGTGGTGTTCATAACTACAGTCATGCACACAAAGATTATGCAAAGAAACATATGGTAGAAGTAGTTGTGATAGCATCAGCAGTAATAATGATGATTATAATAATAAAACAGGATATGCTCAGCTTAATGGTCGTTTGGTGAAAAGACCAATTTACACCAAGAAACGGAGTCCAAAACCTGTATTAGATGTATTAGTTGCCAGTATGTAAACGTTTTCGTAATCCTAATCCTGAATCACCGTTTTCATTATTTTGTTCTGTACGTATTATTTTTACACAACATCTACTCAACGATAATATAGAATTAGTAATCCTCTCCATAACACCCCGCCACATTTATATTTAACCTTCAAAAAGTAATCATGAGGTGTATGAATTGTATATTTTATATTCTAGGCAAACCAGGTGAATTGCATGTAATAGGGCGGGATTAAAAAAAATGGGATGAGAGAAATTAATTAAAAGAAAGTTTAAAGATCAAAGAAAAAAACCAAGAAAATGTTTTGGATGCCTCCATGAGTTTCGAAGTATATATATATATATATATATATATATATATATATATATATATATATATATATATATATATATATATATATATATATATATATATATATATATATATCAAGATAGAAAAAGGTTTTAAAAAATGGGATGCTGAGTTACAAATGAAGTTTGTACATGAAAATACAACGATTTTAAACATAAATGGGATGCCGTCACTCACGAGTTTCGAACACGCGACCCCTTGTTTGGTGCACAGAAAGACAAATATGTGTGTTTTTATATAAGATATTGTTCGACACGGACGCTATATCTTATACCTGAGGAATTCAGAATCCTTATATCCCTCTTGTTTATGTTTAATTTCAAAGGATGATGTCAAACAATGATGAATCTGTTTATGTTGGACCCTGTTGATTTATTGTATCACATACCTCGTGAAGCTAATGCTTCTCTTAACTTTGAAGGAACTATCAACATTTATTTAATATGTCATATGTTGTAGATATAACATTTTCTGCCTTGTTTTATTAGTAGGTGAAAAACACTTTTGCCTTTTCTGCCTTACCCAACGGTAGCGAATGCATCATTTGGACATAACTATTGAGCGAATACAATATCAAGTACCTTGTAGAATTGCACTTGCAGTTCACGGTGTTTATACTTGTGATAGGTCATCAGAAGTGGATTTAACTTTGTTCTACAGATGACTGTGTTTAGATAAGTGTAGATTACTTAATCGATGTAATCTTCCAAGTTCAAATCTGTTCATTGATTTATCCATCCACTATCCCATTTTTTGCTTTGGAACAAGATTAAAATTCAATCGCTTATTCAGTACACAACCGTGTATAGAGAATAAGCCTGAGATTAAATTGCTTATAAAGAATATGGAGTAAGCTCTAGATTTTATAGTTAGGTATAGATAAGCTGTAGGTTATATGGTTAGTTATAGAAGTTCATAGGTGAATGGTCGTAGATGTGTTTCACCTGCGGGAAATTCAATCCCAGTCGTATCGAGGGGCCTTTATAACCAAATAATTTGATAAGATTTAACGTTTACGTCTCTCCAAGGTGGGTGGTATAGAAACGTATTATTGTTTGAGAGGTATGTTTACACAAGTGAGTTGATATGATCTTAGTCTTGCCTATCAAGATTGTGTCCTACTGCACATACCTTAATCATATCTGGATATACTTGATACACATTGGTATCAGATAAAACATTATAAAATATACCCGCTTAGGCCATGTCTCAATAAAAATTGTTTTTATGTAAATATAACAAGGAAATATTTTCTATGCAGTTGTCATCATAATTGTGGAAATACAAAGTATAATGTACAGCTAAAAACACATCAACAATGTACTCATCGACCTTGATTGAGACGATAATGGGGTTGGCTTCCCTTATCGTGCATGTTTAAATGTAGAATATTCCGAGCTTAGTTAACTGACATTTCAATTGATACTCAACGACGTATTCTAATGTTATGCGTGTAGTGTTTCCTTCTTCAACATGTTTTGTGATCTTTTTATGTCTTAGTTGAACACGTTTCCAAAATAGAAGTTTAGACCCCTTCCGATCATTTCTTTGGGGGATTTCCAGTCACTAATTACTCTTACTGGAGTAAAATAATGTTGCGCAGCCCTGACAAGCAACAATTTATACTAGAGAAACGTTATAGGCAATTATGGATGAGAATTTCATTACAATTGTGCAATATGCGATAGCTTCCGTTAATTAGACACAGAGTTGATTAAATAGAACATTATTTGCTCCAGCCTAACTTCTAAATGTAGTTAATAAGATCAAAAAAAAAAAAAAAAGCCAAGCTTTAAAAACAAATTATATGTGTTGCATAATGTAGTTTGATTACACTATTCTGAATCATTAGGATAGTATTATCTTGCTTAACGTAACTACTTAACATCATGTGCAATTTACGGGTTTCAGCTCTATGTGTGTATGTCTCTCTGTATGTCCGTCTGTCTGCTCTCATTTTATGGTCTTTTAAAGTTTTGTTTGTAATGAGGAGGCCAAGTAAAGTGTTTTGCTGGGGTATACGAAAGACGCTTTAACCCCATATAAAGACTCATTTACGTTGTTGTGATATCTGATCACGGATACTATTTCCGTTTCCCAACGTCAACAAATGAAATTATTTGTATACCCGGTAACTATACCTGACAGAGCTAAGGAAAAACGAAATACTCTAAATAGATACGACAATATCAAAGGACAACAACAGTTGGGTTACATAGATCGCTTTTTGTAGGTAAACACGATGCACGTAAAGACCATGCCAATACGTGTATACTTCCTTCACGTCCTTATAGCGAACGATGTCCGGGACTGTTTTTCAGTGTATGTAAATGTCAGCCTCTCATATTATAAGTAAATTTAGCGATTGTTTCGTGCATGAATGATTTCAATGCCATTCATATCAACGTACAAATCAAAACTATTCGTTCGGTATATCCTGAAAGGATTAGTAAGTGTATACACAATGGGGCAAGTTGACCTTGGAGATAGTTCATTTTAGATACAGTACTCAGCAGTTAGGCGAGACGCAGTCAACCAAAGGTACACAAACAAGGTTTTTTGCTCACGAGAACAATTATATCACAAGTACACATTACGTACAAACGTAAACTAATTTCAGGAAACATGTGACATAGGTACAATATTTACATGTTAAATCGTTTATGTTGAAATTCACTATCAACAGACACAGGTATTATTCAGGTTACTGAGCGGAACGAACTAAAGCTTCTCACCTACATTCTGCTTAAGTTAAATCATTTGATCCAGGTCAAGTTCCAGAAATCCATTGGAGGAACACATCTTTATGAAGACCCAATTACTTGCATAGCTGTACGTTTTATACCACATACTCATCTTTGTAGGCTGGGTCTAGTTTTGATTCTATTATTGATGACTACTTAATGGAAAGACTTATTATTGTTCAGACTAGAATTCAGAATGCTCATCAATTGTTTGATAATGATACCGATCCCCTAGGTGAGTAATTTATGTGTCTGTATGAGCTAGATAGTAAACAGTGCTGTGTTAAATTAATTTGAATACACGTTAATACATTTGATATTTGATGCAACATATTATTTACTGATTTGACTTGCTCCAGGTTTTGTTACATAACTAACTTTTGTAAGAAATATCACTCATGCCTAAAGGAATTTGCCATTGAGGTTTTGATCACATTTTGTCTTCTAATAAGACGAAATGTGGAATCCATTGGTTATGGGTAGGAATAGCATTAACTGTATGTGGTACAGTGGTCTTGCAGAATCTTTTGCAGATTATCACACACTGGTTCTGTACATCTCTTTTAGCAAAACTGCCATACCAGAAAAGAATGTTACATTGTACTGGCAAGGACTTTAGTTTAGCTCATGGTCACATAGAGGACTCTCATGCTATTACTATAATATCTTATCAAGAATCACAAAAGCGAGTAAGAAGATGCAACGTAATTAGCACTACCTCCTCTTCGTATTCGTAGGTCATAGTTTATATTTTTCTAACACAAGTTAAATTTCATAGCTGATGTTCATGTCTCATGGGGTGCCCTACTAGAATCGGTGAAACGATGACGGTACGCATAGCTTTTTACGTACCTCACACCTAGAACAAAAGAATCTCACCATGATTGTGCATCATTTGTAACTTGCTTTTAGTACTCGTGTACCTATTAGCTAATGATTACCGTCGTCATTTTAAGAAAAGTCATACTTTTTTTAAATATTACAAATTGGACTGTTATGTCATCCCAACCTTTGCAACATGTATTGGTATCTATAGAATAGCAACACACAGGAAATACTTCTTTAAGGTTCAAAGATTCTTATCAAATATCTTTTGTTTTACTTCTAATCTCTAAAGTATGTCTGCAGTAGCTATTGCCTGTTAATTCCAAAACTACTCGGCAAAAATCATACTTGCATATGCAAAGGTTGATTTTAAGGATGTTAGGATCTTTGTATGAAAAAGGCAATGTATTATAATCCTAATAGAGCTGGTATTTACTAACTAACTGACCATACTATTGTCTGTAGCAATTAATTAAATCATCTGTTAAAACATCCAACCGATATGCTATCGTTTTCCCTTTAATGTGGCGGTGAGACAGACGGATGAAAGCTTTGGTCTTGTACATTACAAATAACCTACATAATAACCCTCTAGCAGTTTCCTCCACCATTCCTCAGTGAGAGTAATTGACTTCCGGATAATCTCTCCATCCTGGATAGATGACATCGACTTGTTAAATCTGTATGTAATATGCATTCAACTGATCACACATTGTCATCTCAACGAAAGTTTAACAGTTTGGAAAATGATCACTGACCACATTTGCTGTGATACTATTCATACGTTTGTGGGCAGTCTGAATTTGCTGTCAAGTTACGTAGTTGGTAAATAGGTTGTTAGCAGAAGCTTAGAAAGTTGCATTTTCTAGCCAAGTTTTTCTGCGTTAAGATTTAATTACACATGTGTATTTCGTACACTTAGAGATAAAGCAGTTTGCCCGAAAAATATGTTTTTCTCGGCTAAACAAATACCAGTTATGATCAACTCATGTTGGGGATCACGGAAAACCACTGTAGGAGCTGCATTAAACTACAATATAAATGACACAGTATACAAACGCAAACTATTAGCGGAACATATCCCTGTACAGTGCGTGGAATGGACATGCCACACATCACGCTTTTGAAGTAATAATTACACTTCTCTTCACCTAATTCCGTCTTAAGCGCGTCTGTATACGGATAATACATTTCTGGTACATTACAAAAGTTCAATAGCATAAAGCAATAAAATGTTTTATCTTTAACTTCATTCATCATAAACATTTGTACATATTCTAAAGCAAGAATAATGATGTGCAAAGATCGCGTTTACGTACATTTGTCCAGCCTAGACATACATGTGTTTTCCTAATTTTGTATTTATAGCAACTGTATCTTGGCACGTTTCCAAGAAGACAGACTGGTTTCTTTGATTTAATACTTAGCCTGACAAATTCCTTATTTTGATAATATGGTACCTTAGCGGATCAGTCAACACGTTTAAAGAAAATGTCGAAAAGTTATAATTGACACAAGCATTTTAGATGTGAAATTTGGACGTCATGTTATGAAAAATTTTTGCACATATAGATTGCTTCTCACTTTAAAACATGTCCGTCTAGAAAAGAGACCAATCAATTACAAATTTGAAAAGAAGAACGTGAGAGTGACGCGATACAGCACTCTGAGTGAGCCCTCGAACATGCTATTACAGAGTAAGTGAACTTCATTATCATTCACGACGTTAGACATGTAAACTAGCTGTATGGTTGAATATAAATAAGTTGGGAGTCAAATTACTTATCTTAATGAGGATAAAGAGAAACACTTAGCTGTAGAACAAGGTTAGTAGCAAAGGAATTGCATTAATTATATAATATGTACTCTAAGTGTGGCATGTAACACACACACACACACATACACACACCCATATATATATATATATATATATATATATATATATATATATATATATATATATATATATTACAGGTTGTAAGGAAACTGTTATTGAAATTATGTCTCATATATCAAATACCTTATGCTGAACGATGACGCAAAACTGTGGCAGTGTATGAGTAAACCTTTGATAACATGGCATCACTATTCCAAATATTTTGATAGCGTTTTGTACATGATTTGGAGCATTATTATGCGAACCAAGATATATATATATATATATATATATATATATATATATATATATATATATATATATATATATATATATATATATATTACACTTTTTATGCTCCGATCATGCATTTGGACCACTCATATTGACAACAATTTTTCTTATACCGTTCTTGTGGTTGATACGTATTTACTACGCACTGACAGCTTTCTGGTCATGAGTTCAAAAGATTTATATCAACATACTAGAAACGCCCATTATAGACTGGGACGGTCGGGATATAATTACACAGATATTACCTTGAAAATAAGCCCTTTAACCGTATTGCCGCTATCAACGAATCTCTACCGTAGCCGAGTAATGAATCCAGACGGTCCACGCATGAACTTGATCGTGATAAAAACGGCACAAAAATATGTTACTATACTAAGCCTTTGGGCATATAAATGATGCAGACACCATTAGAACTTTGGTAAAGAAAGGCTGGGAAGAAAATAATCTTAAAGCTGCTGCGTGTTCCAACGGATAAAATCGAAACTATGGCAATCAAGAGCTATGTAAACATATTGTCGAATGGGTGGGGCAACTTCGGAATCAGCATCTACCTCCAGGCCCAAGCGCATGTTGGATGTGATTCACGCGATGATATAACCCATACACAACTTGATCATGTTTGGTTAAAGCATAGCGATGATGGCATAAACATATTTCAAAGCGGGGGCATGTAGTTGACGCAGCAGCACAATTATCAGCTTTGCTTTGCAGTCACTTCACTCCGGAGGAAACTACGTGCATATGGAGATCAGCAGGGTCTCGTGGACTATAACATCAGTAACCTATCCCATTTGTCCAAACCATTATCGGCGCGTCAAGCAGCAGCAATAATAATATCAAAATAGCAGATGATAGAAGTGTCTAACCCATGTGTTTCAAAATAATAACATATAAGTCAAATACAGCCTACTCACAAACAAGAACATTTATAAATCTGATTTGAAAAGAAATCGCTAATTTGTCACTGTCAGCGATGCTGAAATTTGAGAAGGAGCAACAAACCCACCGTGCCTGATGACCCTGCGTATAACTTTGTGTGGCACAAAATCTGCAGGGCTCCATGATGAAGGGTATTGAACGACCTTTTTTAATTGAGAAATTACAGGTTGTAGGAAACTGCATTTGAAGTTATGTCTCATATATCAAATACCTTATGCTGAACGATGACGCAAAACTGAGGCAGTATATGAGTAAACCTTTCATAACATGGCATCAGTATTCCAAGTATTTCGATAGCGTTTGATGCATGATTTGGAACATTAGTATGTGAACCATCCCTGTCAGCAGCGTCGATATCGGTACAACTACTACCTATTGCCAAGCTATTGTCTTAAAATAAGTAACATTAAATAGCAAAACATACATGATGTATAAAATTGAAACTTTAATCTATTTCCCTAAATAAAAAGGGAAAGAATTGAAGTCAGTCTTCGGTGTGGTTATTAAAATACTAAATATTCTATCAATTCCAATAATATCGAGAAATGCAAATGAGTTCCAAAGGTATTCCAATATGATAGTCAGTAATGTATTGATGCTTCAGCAGTACAGAATAAATCACCACGATATAATGCCAACATGTCTTGAAATGATTTCACAGTAATTCTAAAATTGCTATAAATGGAAATGTCTCCAAACGTTTCGAACACAATAATTCCTACTAATGTTTAAATTTTAAAAAAATACGCCAAACTACTAAATAACATCTCGGCAGACATCTCTATTCCTTAACAGACTGACACATCTCCAATCATGTGTTCCGGATAATCATGGATTATATTCAGAAATTCCATCACATAAAACCAAAACTAGTCAGATCATGAAACGAGCAAACCAAAACGGCAATTGAAGAGGAGCTAACCAAGCTTGCACTCAGCGCAACCGTGTTGGAACCTTATATGTGCTTATCAAATAACCTAGTTAGAGATTCAAAATGAACAACAAGCTTTTTAAAATTTAACAAATAATTTATTTTTGAGGAAAATTCTGTAAAAATGAGAAAAAAAGGACAAGAATCAAATCCAAAAATAATCTAAAATTTATCTATGAATTAAATTGCAAAAGTCATAGTAATAAACGTTCTAATAATTTCAAGTTCAAATCCTAATGGAAAATCCAAGATGGATGACAATGACGTATGCTGTAGTCAGTAGTGTGCTTATCTACAGTTCCGTGTAAAAAAAAAACAAATAATGGCACTCCGGTGTTGCAAATCCAAAACAAATTTGTAAGCAATGTCTTTCTAAAATTTCCGTGTCAGCACTCAAAATATTTCCATAGAATAAAGAATTAATCCTTTTGAAATCCAACTGATCTGAAGAATTAATATATCTCAAATCTGGCTACACCAAATTATCTTGACATCAGTATGAAAATCCTAAAACTGATAAATCTCTCTCAAAACAGAGATTATATTGTATCATAAGACGTAGTTTCGAAATTCCCCAAAGTTGCGAAATCAGAGTGGTGGTCAGATGATCATGTTTATATGACATACACATAATATGGCATTGATTAGACCAATGATTTTATTCCAAGAATATAAATACAAAAGTGTTTACTTCTTAACCCACGTAGTCCCATTATGACCTTGACAATAACCAATCATTTTAAAATAAAGTATAACTCTGTTTACCAAATTTGAATCAAGGTTAGAATTTAGATAACCACCAGATGTTTATAAATTAACAGTGAAAGTCAAAAAATTTTCTGAAAAGATGTCATCTCTAGGGAAAATAATTACATTATAATAGAATAAAAAAAAATAAAACTGACAAACAATTAAATTAAAAATAAACATGATTAAATCAGATATACATTACACTTTCCCCCATAAAGAAAGATAGATTTATACGATAAAGCTTTCTTTTTACTATAGATTAATGCATAAGTTTTAAGATAAACATATGACGTACCCTTATGAATTGCAAACAATGTATATGAAATAATATATTTCTATAAACGGGTAATTCAGAGATAGCCCCTACCGTAGCGTCTATAGGTTTAATTTGTCCATGTCCCACAATATGTCCTGAAAAATATACACTAGCACTGAAGAACTCACGTTTAGATAAAATAATTGTCAAACATGCATCTGTGAGTCTGTCAAAGAATTTCCGAGTCATTGCTAAATGTTTTTTTCCAGGTGACGTTGCAGATTATGACATCATCGAAGCAAGCATTACAATTGTCTAGAACAGAGGTGATCATATTCATGAGGCGTGGACATATACTCGGCGACCCTTTCATTCCAAACAGCATGACTATATTCGTTAAGTCCATCTGGAGTCACGAATGCTGAAATTTCCTTTGCTCTTTCCGTTAGTGGAATCTGCCAAAATCCCTTCAGAAGCCATTTGAGACATCGTAGCGATATGACCGAAATATTGTTAAAGCTACGTTAAAAATCAAAATCACATCACATCACCCTTCAGAAGGTCAAATTGGGTGACATACATGGCATTCCCAATCTTATCAATACATTTTCTTTTTCAAGTGTTCATGTTTCAGGTATTGTTTGACAGGTTTGGAATTTACAATTTGAACGTCATTGAAAATTTTGTTTTCTCCTTGTAGGAACATCTGGAAATAAGTGCTCATGTTCAAAAAATAACTGTGTAAGTTCATTATTTATGCTTTTGCAAATGTGAAATTGTATGGTCCAGATCTTTCATAAATTCTGAATTCCGATGATTTGTCACTACAATGTCAGTATAATCTGATGATATTACTTCACTTAAATCTTCACTGAGTGGGACAGGTACAACTAAATTAATTGCATGTTTAACTTGGCTATCTCTTTCAATATACCCTTTTATTATATTAATGTGACAGAGTTTTTCTTTTTTACGGTTCCCATGAGTATTTATCATTTAATTTAAATCATTTATTTTCCTGTCAACTGTGTAGGGACCATGCTACTTGTCCTGAAATAGATTTTGTGGTATTGGCAAGATAGCCATGACTCTATCACCAGGCTGAAAATTCCTTTCCTTCGAATTTTTATTATATCTTAACTTTATTTTGGACTGAGTAGAGTGCAGATTTGCTCTTGCAACCTCATAAGCCTTTGACAACTTGTATTTAAAATTAGAAACACAATCAAGAAGATTAATCTCAATATGTTCATTAGAGAGAAGTTTTTCTTTCAATAACTTTAATTGTCCACGCATAGTGTGTCCAAAAACCAGTTCAAAAGACTGAAACCTAATGATTCTGGAACTGATTCCCTAACAGCAAACAGTGGCAAATGAATGCCTTCATCCAAATCTTTACCCGTATCAAAACAATATAACTGAATCATATTATTTAAGGTCTGATGGAATCTTTCTAATGCACCTTGGCTCTCAGGGTAATTGGCAGATATTATAAATTGTTGAATGCCTAATTCGTACATACCTTGCTTGAAATTTGAGCCTTGACCAGACTGTACGGACTTAGGAAAGCCAAAATGAGTAAAATACGTTATCAAAGCTTTTGCTATTGTTTTAGATTTTATATTCCTCAAGCGAATTGCTTCTGGAAGCCTTGTTGACGCACACGTAATGGTCAACAGGTATTGGTTACCTGACTTAGTCTTAGGTAAGGGACCAACACAATATACCATAATTCTACTAAATGGTTGTTCAAAGGCAGGTATAGGTTTTAGGAGCCATGGGAATTTGTTGACTTGGTTTTCCTACCATTTGACAAGTATGACAAGATATAAAGCATTTGACAACATCACTTTTGATTTTGGCCAATAGAAATGACTTAAGATCTCGTGCTAGGTTTTATTGATCCTTAAATGACCAGCCATTGGAGTTTCACGGGCCATACTAAGTATTTCCTGTCTGTAAGGTTTCGGAACTACAGTTTGATAGCTCACGGACCATTCGTCATCAACATGTACCTCGGGAGATCTCCATTTTCTCATGAGAATTCCATATTCAACGAAATAACAGACAGGCACTTCAGTGGCGTTAGTATCACGAATGGACCTTTGAAACAAACAGGAGATCTCATAATATTTTTCCTGTTTGACGACAAGTGATTGTTGTTTGTCACCTTAATTAGAACAAAGAGAATGGGTCGTTAAAAGAGGATCACCGTGATGAATACCTTCTGACTCATGCAAACAAGGAGTAAAAGTGACCTCATCAAAAGCCTGACCACTACATGTGCCAGCTACAGGAATACTTTCCTTATAAACATTATTCCCAAGAGATTTCTTTGTCATAGCTCTGGTAACTGCACAAGCTCTAAATACATCAGGGAATTCTTTTTTCAATTAGATCGACTTCCTGATCCAAACAAGGCTTGTCAGTTACAAGTGGATTAACCACAACCTTTCTCTAGCTAGGTCATTGCCTTGTAATATATGAATGCCCTCAACGGGTAAAACAGAGACCATTCCGACTGTCACAGGTCATAAAACTAAGTCTGATGACAAATTCACCCAAATATATAGGAACATACAAAAGCCGCACTATACTCCTGAATAAGGCCACTCTCATTACAAGAAGACTTCTCAGAAAAAGGCAACGTACCCGACAATAAAAGACTGAGAAGCTCATGGTCCCTTAATATTTGAATATGGATATGATTTGCCGAATCACGCAAGATTGACATAGAACTCTTCCACATGAATGTTCATACTACTCCATAAACATATCAGACTGGGATTTGTTAGACTCAACAAATGTATTGCTTTCAATACATGACCGTGACCTTGACCTCTTAGAAATAAGAGCATTTGCAATAGGTCTATCTTGATTCTGATGCCTATTTTTCAATTTGTAGCAATCAGAAACAACGTGTCCTTTTTTCTTGCAATAAGTAAATGTAGGAAGAGGCATTGATCTTAAAACAAGAATCTCCGAAGCTTGATTTTTAGAAGTTGTGCCAGTTTGAGTTTTAGAAGGTCTTGCATTAGGATGAAATAGTTTTCTGCCAGAAGACTGTTGAGTTGAAGTCTTATTTACAAAAGGAACTTTATGAGTTAGAGAATACTCAGCAGCAGCAGCAGGAGCAGCATTTTCGAAAGTTTCAATCTTATGCTCATCAATATAAGATTTAATGTCACTATGAACAGAGGTTTTGAAATCTTCAAGTAATACAAGTTGTTTGAGGCATTCATAATCTCGTTCAGATTTATTGGTTAAGCATCATCTATCAAATAATTGCTCTTTTTCTCTAGCAAATTCGACATGAGTTTATCCAGCTTCTTTTATATAGTTTCTGAATTTTTGCCGATGAGCTTCATTGTCTAACACATAACACCTTAGTATGCATTCTTTAACCACATCATATTCGCCACTTTGAATTATAAAAAATTATAAATAGCACTAGCCTTACCACTGAGTACACATTGTAATAGCTGAATCCAATGCTTCCTTGGCCATTTCAAACTTTCTTTAATTTTTTTCAAAACGAATACAATATTTGCCTACTTCTCTTTATCTGAAAGGGGTCACTAACCTAATTTTCTTTGCAAGATCAAAACTTAAATTTGGATTTGAAGTATGAATGTGCTTTTCTCTTGCTAGCTCCATTTATTTCATTTTACATTGAAATTCACTCGCTTTCTCTCCTTCTTCCTTATTTAATTGCATTTGTTTTTCTTCTAACTGCATGTGTTTTTCGGTAACTGCATTTGTCTTTCTGCCTATTTTTCTTCTGTTTGCAAATGCATTTGTTTTTCTTGTAATTGCATTTGTTGATTTTCTTTCTCAAATTTTTGTTGCTCTTTCTCTTTCTCCAATTGTAACTGCATTTGTATTTGTTTTTCTCTTTCTTATTTCTGAAGTTCCAGCTTCCTCAACTCCAATTCCATCTTGTATTTTAATTCGAATTCCTTCATTTTTGTGTCAGAGTCTGATACAGACGAACTCACTGAAGCAAAAGCACTTTTATCTAAAGCAGTATATTGTACCAAATAATATGTTACATGTTTAGGCTCGAAAAAACAGTAGCACAGAAAGAGTTAAAATATCAAGCTTTTTAAATATTAACAAATAATGTATTTTCATTGAAAATTCTGGAAAAAATGATAAAAAACGAGCAACTTACGGTTTCCAGAAACAAATCCAAGATAATAAAGTAAGAATTATCCATAAATTAAATTTCAAAAGTCCTAGTAATAAATGTTCATATAAGTTCGAATCATAGTGGAAAATCCAAGATGGATGACGATGACGCATGCTGTAGTCAGTACTGTGCTTATCTACAGTTCTTTGTTGGAATACACATAATGACACTCCGGTGCTGCAAATCCAAATTAAATTTTTAAATGTCTTTCCAAAATTTCTGTGTAAGCACTCCTCAAAATATTTCCAGAGAATAAAGAATTAATCCTTTTGAAATCCAACTCATCTGAAGTATTATTATAGCCCAAATCCGGCTACAACAAATTAACTGGACATTAGTATGAAAAGCCCAAAACTGAGAAATCTCTCTCAAAACAGAGACGCAGTTTCGAAATTCTCCCAAGTTTCGAAATCAGAAAGGGGTGTCACGTGATCATGTTTATATAACATGCACAGAAAATGGCCTTGATTAGAACAATGATTTTATTCTCAGAATAAAAATAAAAAGGTGTTTACTTCTTAACCCACGTAGCCCCATCATGACCTAATCTAGGTCAAAATTTAGACCAACACCTGGTGTTTATAAACTAACAGCGAAGGTCGAACACATTTCTGAAAAATTATCATTTCTAGTGAAAAAACTTACATTATAATAGAATAAAAAAATTAAAACTGACGAACAATTAAATTAGAAATAAACATGATTAAGTCAAATATACGTTAGGACATGGACTGGTACAGACGTGTATGGAGGTGAGAATCGTCAGCTTGAATAGGTTTTGGGCGAGACGACACGAGGCCAGCGCAAACAGATACTCGATATTGGGGAGGGATTGAGAGACTTTTGCAAGATCTTTTACTGTACTATTTTACCATGCATACGATAATGAAAATACTCGACTGCCTTTGTTGGGGCTTTTGTGTCAACGCCTTCATAGGGACCAAACATGTGGCGAGCAACATTGACGACATATGCCTAACAATCTACTGAAAATATTGAAAGCTAAAATGAAATCCAGAGTATCAAAATGAAATCTAGCACTCATGCAAAAGCAGCATGAACAAGGATGTTCAAGCGTTGATGCTTAGCTTTAGGCAGGGGCCGATAATTCTACCTATGAGTCAGTAGCACCTGGGATGTCGCCCACATATCCTTTGAACCGTTTTGATTTTTTAGCGGGACACTCACATCTCCTTAAGAGCGGTGGAGTTAAATTGAGAAGTCCATTCGTCCCTCTGTCGCTGTTCTTAACCATCTTACTGATAGGTGGGACCTCTGTGAACGGTGTATTCCGGCGAACAAGACTGTAAGTTGCCTGTTTCCTGTCGATTTTGCTTCATTTTTTCTGACATAATAATGATAGCGCTTTGCGTGCGGCTTGACGCAGGAAGGCAATGTGTCCAAAACAATATATATATATATATATATATATATATATATATATATATATATATATATATATATATATATATATATATATGACTGCCAGAAATACAGCAAGCTCTATTTTCTGTATTTCTGTTATTACAGTTGCAGCCTCAAAAAATGTCTGTAGTATATGCTATGTCTCATTGTTCAATTTTTTAACACGTTTAAGCTATAGACTATGTCCACATAGCTATACTATGCTTTATACACATAGTAAATATTTGGTTCACTAATATCATTTATGTTCAATACAAAGTCACGAAAGTGGCCTATATCAAACACAACGTTTGTCTTTGTTTTAATTATGTACCCATATATTTTGACTTTGTAATATTTGCACGACTGACCAAGGGTATTCCGTCCTTTCACTCTCTATCTTCCTCCTGACTCTATCGATGTCGGAAAGAGTAGGCTGGTGAATGTACATTTCATTTTACAATCTCATCAAACACGTTAATAATAGAAACCATCGTTCTCATTCACTTTCGTTCTGACAATAACTTGTACCCCTCTTCTACATGGACATGAACACATCACATAAAACGATTTAAGCTCGCGTAATGACATTTACGGGATGTGTGATTGGGTCTACAATTTCCCGCCAGATTTGTCGTGTAACGCACTGTCAAAGGCCAATATATTTGAAGCTTTCAATCACGTGTTCTGCCCAGCCAATCGCAATACTCTCGCTCCGGCAGCGCGCGGATAGATTCTCTCTGATAGGGACTGCGGCGTCAGTTGAGCCAATTTCCTTAAGGGGTGCGGACGTGTTTCCTTTTTTCAGTAGAAATTTTCCCCACCTCCACCCCATCATAACTCCTGTATATAATTGTTATATGCTATATTGTTGCTGATGATATGTTTGTTTTTTGTTGTTTTTTTTTCGTTTTTGTTTATTTGTTGTTATATTTTACTTTCTCCATTTGTTGGGTTTTTAGGCTGTTGCATTCGCAATAATCTCTTGCAAGGTTATACGGATTCTACATTATAGTTGTGTTATAATACCGCTCGTCTCAGTGTATCATTTGTTAGCACCTTTACTTGATATGTTTTGTTCAAAGTTATATTGCTGTAAATACATAGTTTAGGTTGAGTCTGCTCAGTGCATAACAAACATGTTTGCGGTTGCAGCCTCAAAAATTGTCTGTATTGTATGCTATGTCTCAAAGTTCAATTTCTTAGCACGTTTATGCTATAGACTTTGTCCACATAGTTATGTTATGCTGTAAATACATAGCAAATATTTGTTTCACTAATATCATTTATGTTCAATACAAAGTCACGAAAGTGGTCTGCATCAAACACAACGTTTGTCTTAGTTTTAATTATGTACCCATATACTTTGACTTTATAATATTTGCACGACTGGCCTAGAATATTATGTCCTTTCACTCTCTATCTTCCTCTTGACTCTATCGATGTCGGAAAGAGTAGGCTGGTGCATGTACATTTCATTTTACAATCTCATCAAACAAGTTAATAATACAAACCATCGTTCTCATTCACTTTCGTTCTGAAAATAACTTGCACCCCTCTTCTACATGTGCATGAACACATCACACACACACACACACACACAGATATATATATATATATATATATATATATATATATATATATATATATATATATATATATATATATATATATATATATATATATATATATATATATATATATATATTCATGACGGCATGAATATTATGTCTATCAATCTTGTATGCGCTGTTGTGGCACTAGTTGTAGCGTGCAAGGGATTTGAACTCGATTCTCTGCATTGTGAAAATTAGGAAGTTAATCAACAAGTTGACTGGATAGTTGGCTAATGGGTCTTTCCGTTTTTATTTTATTTAATCATTCGTATAAAATGTCATTGAGTAATACAATTATAAATACAATGTTGTTGTTTTCAGTGATGAAATAAAATAATCTCTAACATGATATATACCCATGTAGTTCAGTTTCCAATGTCCTTACTCAAAGATCTAAAAGCTGTGCTTTCAAAGTCGGCATTCGAGGAAAATAACAATAATATACCAACTACATGTTCCAATTTACTAACTGTAAGAACACGATATAATAACATACAAATTGATGGATTATAGTAACAACAATACTGATTTAAAATACTACTCAATCACAATAATATAAATATGCCGTACTTAATTTTACAGAAACAGATTAAAATAATTTGATGAAACCGCCAATGAAAACATATCTACTATATGCCAATTGCATAATAAGAGACATAGTTGTGGGACACCCATAAAGGGAGAGTAAAGTTCAAGCAACATATTTACAATTGGTACGTGTTCTTTATATATGTATAAATATACTCGCCAAAACAATTATTCTAAACTAAAGATGTTGAAAAAATACATATTTTCAAGCATTAAAAATAAACAGGAGAATATAACCTATCAGTGATGCTATCAGCATACATTAATATCGATAACTAACACATCAGAAATACATTACACCAGCATCAAGGCAATCAGGAATCTAAAATCTACATTGACAAATGCAAAGCTTAATCGTAAAAACGAGCATCGAAGCAAACAATACAATATAACTCGTAAACAGGAGCATTGAAGCAAACAATACATGATAGCGAGACGCTAAATTGCACTTTGAGCTGAATAAGTATAGTGGACAGCAATTCGCGAACAGTTCGAATTATGTAAGCCAGAAAGACGAAACTCATAGTTTTGAAACTGTCTGAAAAAATGTCACCTTTACAATCTATGATCGTGTTCTACGATCGGGAAATAATATATCTTTATTCAATCAAGATGACTTTAGTTATGAGTGATTGGGATATTCGTATGCACGGAGTAATGATTTTCAAAGTTATCCTTACGTTTATTAACATATTGTGGCTCATGCGACTGCATACAATAAATTACAAAAGCTGTTATTTTGGGCCAGATTGACCATGCAGGCATGATCTTGGATGATAGATCAGTTTTGTACAGTGTGTAGTGTTTTAAATAATGTTTACGACACAATGTGATCGTATTTGTATGACTTACTAATACTAATATTATATAGTAGCTGACATCGTTGGGAGTTCATTTATAATGAATAAAAAGCTTGCTTCATTTATTTTATATTTCTTTGTCTGGCCCTCACAACACTTTGACATGTTATTTCTTCTGGATATTTAGACAATAGTTAGGCGTTCAGCTTGGGAAATGTGTTAGAAATAACGTTTTCTTATTGCATTACATGAACAGACTAGCTTTTATATGCAGAATTTCTCATGCGAGGAACAACTTTTACTATGAAACTAAAAACTATGGTCACAAACTTAATAACAGAAAGAAAGCGAGACCAAAAAGATTTCTTTTAGAATTCAAAAACAATGGTTTTGTCAAGGATATGAATTAATCATGTGAGAGTAACTTTCAGCATTATGAAGTAAATCTAAACAAGACCGGATAAAGGTCTTTAAAGGTCCTAAATGAATGAAAAAGACTTGTCAAATTTCAATACAAGAAATGTAGCTGTCATCCAAGAAAAGTGATTTTGTAAAAAATGGCGCTGTCCGAAATTCTTTGAATAATTTATAACAGTTGCCGAATAATAATATAGCCCAAAATAATGGTCACACCTTTTTCCACTGAACAGTACAAATAAGTGTTTTTTTCCTCTCGATAAATGCCTAATTACTACATAAAATTCGTCTGCAGGCTGAAAACAAGAAGACAATAGGACTGAATTACTCCAGAAATCGGAATGAAACTAAATTTTGAACTTTCTTCTTATATACACTGGATATTGAGACTGTACTTCGCAAAAGATCCGTTATAACAGTAAACACTATTGACTTTGATGAACTAAGCATCGTCACGTGGCCTCGAGCAGTGAATGGAAAACCACATAATTATTCTCGAAACTTCCATGTGACATAAGTCACTGACAAACTACGCGCAATTTTAATAATTATTACTACGAATATTTTTATTAATTTTCAACACGAGCGTAAACATTTATTTATAAATCCTGTCATACACTAGACAAGTCACGTAAGCCAGACTGAACTAATCATATTATATATACATGACGACCACGAATAAAAGGCATAACAATTAAATATTATGTACACGATGTTACGAAAAATATAAATTTACATATAGATGGACATCATCTTTAACAAACGCTATATATCTCTTGCACTTTAGTGCAAAATTCATGCAAAATATTGACATCAACATCTATATTTTTTTGATAAACACATTCATAATTAGGTATATTTTTCTGTACGGCATAGCATACATCTTTCACCTTAGAATAACCAGTTGAAAACAATGGAGAGTTTGGAGATTTTATATTATTCTTAATTCGTTTTGAAGCTTAAGAAAGAGTCTTATACATGATATAATGTTTGTTGTTGTAATAATGATTATGATGATGATGATGCTACTACTACTACTGATTATTGTTATCTTCCAAAGAGCATATTGTGTGTGTGCTTGTCGTTGTTGTTATTTTGGATGCCATCTGGTCTCAGTTGTTATATTGCTAGTCATTTTCCCCAGCAATGGTAAAAATGTTGCACACTATAATTGTATCGTCTCTGCAAACCTTGTCATAAAATCAGCGGGTATAATTAGTATATTTCGATTATCTTCTTGAAAAAAGCAATGTTTACCAAGAGCAAGATATAAGAAATTGCAAGATATGCAAAGCTGTACTTAGTATTTAGGAAAACTACCGCCAGCATGTCGCATGAAAAGACCTTGCTTTAATTTAAATATAAGTTTTAGCGAGAGGGAGAGTTTCAATAAATGCAGATTATAATTTTTGAACTTCTGAACTAAAAGTGGTATATTTTTGCTTCGTTTGGTCTTCTGTGCCACAAAAAAGTACTTAGTCCATAGACAATTGAATTCAATTACTTTTACTATGGACCCATTGCGATAACTGATCTGGGTTGATTGTCAGATTTGCAACGCAGCTTTCTTGGTTAGGAATCAGACATAATAATTACAAAGCCAGGGATGCTCTCTGTATACACGTTAAGATTTGACTACAATTTTATTTTATTAGTTTGGATGCAATTAAAAAATCAGGGAGTGAACTACCCATAAATATATCATATCATTATGATGGTATTAAGAACAAATGAACACAACATTTGTCTAAACCATTACAAATACACTGTACGTTTTACTAGTTTGGCAGAGCACTTATGTTCGTAATGTAAGAACAGGAAAAGTTGGCGCTAATATCTAGGCAATTAATTACATTTTTAATAACATTATTGTCCTTATTATTATTATGATTGCCAAATATCCCGACACACAATTATTTTAACAGCTCTCCCTTAAAACCTCGTATAACTCAGCTTTGATATAATTTGTTTTGTCTGTCTCTTGCCACGCTTTGTCTCGTGTTGTATAGACAATTTAGAATCAGGTCAAATCATATTGGCTGGTTCAATATTTGATAGTCAAAGGAACCATCTCTTCTGTTAATTATGCACAACTTTTTATTGTTATATCTTTTGTTGCAAATTGTCCGTAGTGATTCTAATATGTAAGAGTCCAGAATTCTTCGTGGGTTTTGTGTTAAGTGTTTTTCTTATGTGTTTAGTCTCCCCTGACGAAGAGCTTGCTTAGCCAGAAACGTTCGAAAACCGATTTTTTTTATTTTTGTGTATGTTTGTGTGTACCTGTGTTTGTGTGTGTTTGTGTCTCTTTGAAACAAACGTTCATTATTTATGTGTAATGATTAGTAAAAAAAATGAATCACCTGGCTGTTGAATGAATGTTGCATCAGTTATCAGGTTATCATCGGTTTTATTTCACTTTATATGAGTAACAAATGCTCCTAGTCTTAATACAATCAGATGTAAGAAGAAAGCTATCTCCTGAAGGTTTGAAGCACATTTCATTTGGACTTTCAGGAATCATATCCTTGATGATTTGCTGCAGCTGACAATCCGTGGAGAGGAGGTGGATACTATGCAGATCTTTAACCACCACATATACATTGTTCTCACTATCCAGCGCTATTCCCATAGGCTTCCCTTGGTTTGAACCTTCCTGGACCTTATATTCAAAATACCGCATACCATCTAGGCCGAAACAATACACAGTTCCGGCGTCAAAACATGAAATATATGCACGTGTTTTGCATGAGTTTAGAGCTATGTTTACGTTACAATATGTGATATTGTCACGTGGAATGCGAAAACATGATTTCTCCCGACCTTCCCTGGTGATTGTCGCAAAGAAGTAGGTTTTGTCTTTCATCATGATACCAGCATAAACTAGCTCCGAGTTGTTGACAGAGACTAATGACATACACATACGTCTTGTGGTTATATGTTCTGATGGTTGTATTGTTTCACCGATCTTCATAAACTGGATCTTTTTCTCTTCAGGAAGTGCGACTGCGATTTATTCTGTATCTACAGTACATATACCCCATGGCCCTGAAGACATTAGACAGCTTGACATGTAATTGTAAGAAGAATCATACAACAGCATATGCTGTTATTGTAATCCGAGGTAACAACTCTTCCATCAGTGAGACAAAATATACCCATGCACAATGGAAATGATTCTTCTTTTACGCCACTCAGTATAACTTCTTGAAACAAAACAGCATTACGGTCTTTAAGGTCCGTTCTACAGTCTTGTTTTCTTCTTTCGGCTATACTGGTACTCTTTAATGTGTCCTCTATAAAATCACTGTCCACAACATATGATTCGAATTCTAATGCAGAGTGATCTGATGTTATCATTTCCGTCTGGTTCGCTGTTACAATTTGCTGATGTAAAAAAAGAAAAAGCAGTTACAAAAACTGATTTATGATAATAGAGTAACTCCGATGAAAATAAAAAATCAAATGGCAAAATTTCTGCATTCTGGAACACTATTTCAGACGTGTGATGCGTCGGAGTATTATACAATTTAAGAAATATTTTGATCCTTGTCTTCTACATTGCACTAAGAGACATTACAATGTGGAATTTGATAATTGGTGTATATTCCTGTTTTAAATAAAACTTTTAACGTTAATGGTTATAGAACCTACACTAGTCTGTATCACAGCACACAATCGAATAATAATAATAATAGCAGCAGATGGAGCAACAACAAGAATTCAACTACCACTGCTTATAATAATATTACCTTTAGTAATAATAAATTAATAATAATAATAATTAATAATAATAATAATAACAAAAACAACAGCAACAACAACTAAATCAGCAACAACTGATGCTCTTCCATGCATTGCTAATGCAAACATCTGAGCGTTATAAATTTAGATATTTAAAATACGATGAATCCTTGATATAAAAGTATGGTACAACCGTTGTGTTCACTTTTGGTCAAATGTTTTTGAATATTTTGCTGTTTTGTATTTGCTACATCGAATGCAGCACTACCATCATAACATCCGTTAATATTGCGGAACTTGTATTGCTATTTATGAACATGAAACGGAAAAGTTAATGCAAACATAATATTTAATATCGATCCGTTTGAAAACACTAGAATCGAAAGACTGTGAGATATATAATGAAACTATCATCTCCATCTTCATCTTGTAATTGTAATAATGACAGAAAGTTAAATCGGTTTCTGTTTTCTTTTTATTCGAACGATCAGGACTATAGATCGATTGCAAATATTGCAGAGGAAATAAATCATGATCGCTAATAAAAAAACAGTGAAGGAAAAATTACGGCATGATTTGGGCACAAATGTTTTTATATTTTACCAGACCCCCAAAAATAATACCATAATGCATTTAATATGTTCGTTAGCACCTACATTGGAATCTGATTTGGAATGTTATATTGGTGTGCGTGCGTGTCTATATGACAGAGAACGAGAGAGAGAGACAGAGACAGAGACAGAGAATAGTATGGTCAAGTCATATTATAAAAAACTTACAACAGTAGCTGATCTCAAAATGTCTATAATGGGAATGGATCGCGTTAATCTCTGGTTACGAAACTAATGTCTTGGTCACTAAGCCACCGAGGGTGTAAAGGAGGGAGAGTAGTACAACCTTTATAATATTTTCTAATAGTTGTAATTTTAGTTACTCTTTACAAATATGTAAGCATTTGTTTATAAATCATGAAATTGATCTATGGTCAATATGTAAATGAAAGAAAACAATGCAATTAATTTAGGGAATATTGCTTAATGTGTAACAAAAATGTAACCGGAAATAATAAAAAATGCATACAGTTTATTTAGCAGGAAGAAAGCTATATGATACTTAAATAGTTGTCACCAAATTGTTTCTCTCCATATGCACAATTTGTCCAAACTGACTTATCATTAATCAGCACCTTAAATTAAAAAAAAAAATCGATTTTCAGTTAAATATCATATTGACATAATCATTCATTCCTCTCAAGAAAAACTATCTTTAATGATCGTGCTTAATAAAACTCTACCACCTTGTTTCAATACATCCAAAACTCGTATTAGTAAAACTTGTGGAAATGAAAAATGACAGCTGAAAAACGGGGCTTAATACAGCGAATCTTTGTTGCCTGAATTGTTGCAATCTCATTTCTTCCAATGTAAAGAAGTAGTAGCAATATAAGTGGTATATATATTATCATATACCAGTAACAGTGTATCGGCTTTTGATACTTTTGACACGAGTGAAACGTTGATGGTCGTTTACAGCGATATTTTGTTTGTTAAACAATACATCGAGGTACACCACGCTAAATGTGGAGTAAATTTGAGTATAATAACAATATGGACAGCACTTACTACGTTGATCAGACAGTGAAATCTAATTCTAATAATATGTTCATTAAGGTATAGAACGTATTAAGGAAACACTAATATGACAAATAAAACAAGATAAAGGAAATAATAGAAAGATAAAGGAAACACTATAAATATATAGGAAATAAAAGAAAGAAAAAAAACGATATAACGATAAAGGAAACAATATTAAGATAATCACAATTTTGTTATAAAGGTTTCGTGAATGCTTATTTGGTTCTTAAGACCTTAGCTTTATGAACACAACATAGACATACAAGAATCATTGTTTGAACATTTTTAACTTTTCCAAATGTTTAAAGTTTGATAGAAGTCTGATTGAATCTGAATATCCCATCAATATGAGAATACATTTCAAGCTGGAAATTTCATTAAATGCATTATCTGATTTCATTGAATACGTTAATTTGATTTGAATAAATACATTTTCTGAATTCATTAAATGCATCAAATGATTAAATAGATGACATGCTTTAATTAAATATATTACCTGGTTTGATTAAATTATCACCTGATTATATTAAACATTTTTTTTTTCAGATTTGATGAAATCCATGACACAGTTTGACTAAGTACATTACTTAAATATTTTATCAAATGCATCACCTGATTTGATTAAAAGCATTGCCTTATGCGATTAAATGCATCACTTGATGTCATTAAATACATTATCTGATTTGATTAAAATAATTACCTCACTTGAAGTACATCCGCTCATTATATAAGAGAAGATGTGTCGCGTTATATTTTAACCCTAATAGGTGGATACGTTTCAGTTGCCTGTATATATCGTTCCTGGACTATGCAACCACGGGTTTGCTTTAATTGTGCAATACCTTTGAATAATACATAGTCTGACATTTATTTTCATATTAGTTTTAATAACAACTTGAGCTAATAAGTTTATATTTATTTGCTTGATTGTTGATTAGCTGCATATTTAGGCTGTTTGATAATAAGCATAAGCAGCCTTTGGTGTACTGAAGCGAACAATCGTGTGCATTAATTTTGACGCTGTTACTTTAATAATCACTTTAAAGTATTTGATTCGAGCTTGGAGCCATCTAGTGCTATCGCATGAGTCAAATGATACACAACATATACAGATATATCTCGTAATATGCACAAATAATATCTTATCAGGTTTTCACAAATGTGGCAATGCTGCCAGTGTCGTAATTGTAAAACTTATAGGGTTGAGTAATTATTTTACAAATGCAGTTACAATGGGAACATGACCATAAACAATTAGGAGTTAATGCATCAGTCTCTCTGGCGAGGCAAGATAAACCAGTTGATATATTACGTCTCTCTTTCGAATAACTGTATCAAACATGAGTAGTATGGTAATGTGAATTTGAGAATAGTATTCCAATTATATTCCTAGACCCGACATGCCGTTTAGAACCACCATCATCTTTACCTGCTAAAGACCTTTGCACAAGTGGCGATCTGTAATTGTGGGTGACGTGAGTCGACATGGAAACCTATAGCGGCCGTATTGTGAACTTGTATAATGATAGATATACGCTGACAAGCATTTAATCTAGTTTTAATGAGACAGTGACTTAATTTAGGACTATACAAGAACATTTATATCTAACATGTTTGTTGTTTCCTCGACGAACCACATAAGCAGTACTGTAGATTGATTTCGATTAGATGTGAATAAATCTTAGGAATAAAGCTTCTCTACTAAGATACTTCTGGGATATAAATCAGGTGTTCTTGTATTTCAATCATCTGGGCTTCATTACTCACCTCAGACACTTTTGCGTATTTGATTAGAATAAACCTTGATATATACATTTATACTTACATGATTTATGTTCGATTTGTGAACGACATCATTTGATTTTATTTTTATTGTTAAAATTGAAAGAATTATTAGCAGTCAGTATTAAGATATACGATACTCGACATGATATACATGTATGTCTTAAATTGGGCTGTGCTTTTAAATAATTACGGTAGACTGCTTACAAAATAATAATGAAATTTATGTAGGTAACGTCATCGATATAACGCCTGGACGCATCTCTTGATTTCGATAATCTGTTGACAGAAGTCCTCCATAACATTACTATAAGTTAACTACTGTTTTGCATGATTCCTTGAGTGAATTTTCTATCGTATGGAAGAGGTAAAGCTGAATATAGGAAATACATTATAGTTAGAAGTTCGACACAAAACAAAATACATTTCTCTTGACTACTAAACGGTCCTAAGATGTCACCAGGGTCTTACAGCCAAAGGAACATGTACAATAATGATAATAATAATAATAATAAAAATAATATAAATAATAATAATAATGATAATAATAATAATAATAATACTAATAATAATAAACAGTATATTATTTACCATTATTGATGATCGCTTTGTACAGCGCGTACTCGTTACAAGTTCTATAGAGACAATATTGCAAAAGAAAAGACAAATTTCCTGAAATTTCTGATACAAGAAGGATGACAATAATTATGGTAGTCTAAACTCTGTTCTTAAAGTTGAGCTATTAGGGTTTCACACTGCCATTCTCGCTAGGGTCAATAGTCAAATCCTGGTGGCGGGGCCCTAGTAGACAAACAAACAAACGTTTAGGGGTTTGATAGGGAGGAGAAGTGAATACGAGTGCCGAAAGAGGAGCGTACGTTTCTGGTTGGGTATACACGTAATGCCAGGTTGAAACTTTTGGACATTTTGTGATTTTGTCTAGAATGAACCCATAGTCAGTTGAGGTCACAGAGCAGAGGTGGAGAAGGAAGGCTCGATCTTCGAAACTCTACGAATGATTGAAGCAGCAGTGGCTTTTAAATTTCTGGTGATACTGAGACGAACCAGATAGAAGATAATTGCAGTCCAGAAAGTAATAAGGAACTTTAATGTGTAAAATAAGTTGCGAAGGAACAAATGCGTCTCAGTTCCTAATATGCAGTCTTGCATATGTTCATCATGTTCGTGTAATGAGATGTATCGATATTGATACCTAGGTTTCCTACTATTTGTGTGTGTGCTTAATGTTGGTGCTGTTCTCACGTGTTGTTTGAGATAGACTTGATGAATGAGATGAATCTTTGTGTGGTGATGCAAATGGCTAAAGTGTGATCGTCGTCTTTAGTCTGCAAAATGTTAGATGTTACATGTTAAAATGTCTTCGGATTGGAAATCCGCCTCTCTACTCCTTGGATGGAAGCATCAGCTTTGGTTGGCTGGCGAGATTGATATATAACACGTGCTCGGGGTGAGTGTATAGAATGAAGAGCAGTAATACATTAATCAACTAGTCTGGCATATTGTCCATTTACGCTTTGTGTCCGCTCATGTCGACTAAGCAAGATCTGAACCATAGTAAGGCACATCATGGAATCATCCGAGTCTTTTAAGTAATATGTAAGTAATATATCCTGATCTGTTTTGATAAATGCTGCAGATAGGTTAAGTAGTGTGAGGACTGTCATCACTCAACTACCAAAAGCAAAGACAAGGTCGATAACTAATTTCCGAAGGGCAGTTTTGGTTATGCATCAGAAATTATACAAATTTGACTGAACAAGACCTTTTACATGTCAGCAGGCCGGTAGGTTTATATAATTGTTTAGGTCGAGCTTTCGCTTCGTCGACAGAGGCTTGACAGCGGCATTTTCCCCGGATGATAGAAACGTGTTAATAATATATGTTAGTGAAGTAATTTGTAAAGAAATCGTGTGTACATAATGTTTTACATTATACCCGGGAATGGTTTATTCAAATCATATGATATTTCAAAATATTAAGTTCGGTTCAACAAATGTTGCGCAAGGAAAGTTAATTCAGCGAGTAAACCGACTACCTTTACATGTTTAGTTGTTGATTGCGCCGTAGCCAGGATACTTGTACAGTCAAGTCAGACAGTAATATCACAAAGAAGTTTGAATCCGGAATATATGTAACTTACAGATGCCTTCCGGAACAAAACAAAATGCAATTAAAGCAAAGTATTTTACAATGGTTTCTTCCCAACCAGGCCAGGTATTGATCAGGTCTTGAACAAGACGTAAATCAGACCTGTGTTACAGCAACCCATACTATTAGATAGACCATTGTCTGAGTTCATGCTGTGTAAATAAGCATGTAAATGCTGGACGTGGTGGACTGCGCGAATGAAGGAAAAATCTGGTTCAACGGGTGGAAAGGCGAACTATGCAACGCGTTGTGGCTAGACGCCTAGCACGCTATGGTCATCCAGTGCAACCAGACTTATCTGAAGTCGTCCCGGTCTTCTATTGGAATTGGATTCAGATTGGAAGACATAGTGAAACAGCAAGGGAGGATAATATTTAATTTTGCAGCCGCGAAGCTGTACATTGGAGGCTGAAGGCATAGGGTCGCTTTATACTGGACGGAAGCAGCTGTGAAAATTTGCGGTCCCCGAGTGTTTGAGCAGGATCGCACTCTATCATGATGAATAGTCTGTTACAGGTGAACTAAACATAGCCTGCTTCCTTTCACCCGGACAAGCTTACAGAGAATATCAGATTATCATACTGACTGTAGAACATCAATAAAATAGTAAATGATTACAGTTCTCAAATTAGACACTCTGAATGATGGATCTGTTTTGGACAACGCCAAAGCTGATATGACCTGAGAGACGGACATCACCGGTTGCTATGAAATTAGCACGATACAGTATGGACAAAGCTCATTGAACGAGACGTTCCTAGCAGACGAGCGGCATCTGTAAGAAGTGGGTGGTGGCTGTAAGTTCATAGGGACTGGCCATGGCCGTGAAGAACGTCGCGAGGCAGCTGTAAGATTTGTGGTGAAGTCTGTCCTATTGTACACGCTTGTAATCTTTTAAAAATTACACCTTCCACTGCGGGATAAGAATAGTGCCACTTTAATCATCGCCTGCGTTCCAACAATTATCAAAACTGCTCTACTACTGTGAAAAGATTCAAAGACTAGGAGTTTTAATTAATTTCGTTTGATTACGTGAAACATTCGAAGAATTGTCACATTCGAAAAGACTCTATCAAATTATATTATCCAAAATAGTCAATAGCAACATTTGTTACAGACAACTACAATATACTGTAGTAAGATTCCATTCCAACTTCATTACGATGTATCGCATATTAAAGAATAATCACACATTCGCACACTCAAATACACGCATCTTTTTACTCTGTACGCAGCATTCACGTGTTACTCGTTTACTGTTGAGGGACCAATACATGTAAAGGTGGGTACGTAAAGCCGCCGTATATGAATTTAATGTAATATGACCGACGTTATCGTGCTAAAGCAATATTTTAACCCTCGAGTGAATTAGTCACTTTGCGAAGAGAAACCAGCACATTTTCAACAATATGAAACCGACCAAAACGCATACCGCTATCGCCTAGTGCATGACAGGTTGCAAAATCTATGTGTTGTAGACCGCTAGGCTAACCAGTTCGGAGAGAATAAAGAGACAATCCATTTCCGAATCTTTTGGGTTTTCGGAGACCTTGAATAACACAAGTACGTCAAGTGAGTCTCGATCATCCATCACTTTTAAAAAAAGGATCTGATATTTGGGGGGCTGCCTCACTTACGTCAGTTCAGAGGAAGCTGAAAAAGTCGAAAAAGAGAAGTGGAGTAGATTCGCCCTTTACGACAACCAGCGCAATTAGTTACAATCTTCAGATCCCCGGTATATAAAATAATTGTTTGCTGACGTAATCACCGCCGAAATGTATTAATGACAGAGCCTAATGCTGCAGGTCAAATCTGCAGAGAGGGTATCAGCCACCGAAGCATAACCTAATACTTTCTTAGGGGTCATGACATTTGGTGATTCTATCGCTTTAAACGCTAATGTCTTGCTAACCGCCGCCAGGTAACAAGGGCATACATAGTCGGTATGCTTCCTTTTTCTGTATGGTTTTATGGTCAACAGACGAAAGTTCAAGGCTGATACCATATCTTTCTTTGCGTGCAGCATGGAGGTGAATAGTCCCTAGAGACATCCGTATAATTATTTCAGAGCCCAAGCCAAACAATAGTGAGGCCCCGTGACCGGCATCCGAAATCTCTCCAAGCTGGATTTAAACGAGAGTCACAAGATGTATTTCGTGCCACTGGGTTACCTTTCTGGCCACGGAAGTGCATGTTAACTTCTGTGACTGGTGTTTTCTATCAAACCTTTGCTGACCTTTATTCGCTACCGAAACTGTCAAGCAAATGTAATAAGGTTAAGTTTGCAATTCCTTAAAATCTTACATTTTTTCAGTAGGTGCGCTTCATTGTTAACTCATATGGCTTCTTGGATTGTGTGGTGTGTTCTACATTAGCTCACACGGTACTGCATTATACACGAATCGATGATGTTCGCCCTAAATGAAAAGGAGATGCTGATCGTATGGTGTGAACGATAGAAAGCAGATAACCATTGCTCGCTAACTGGTTCATTTGTCTGCATATTCTATTAGTTTTTAATGTGCATAATTATAGTTCAACTCTAACTAATCCAGTACCTTTCAGGATCTTAAATAGAGCAGCAAATCTTCAATTTGAACATAAACACATTTATCCCTGTATTTAATTAAGTGGGCGTGGTCGAAACGACTCACGGCATAATCCATATTTTTCCATTAAACTTTGACCCAAAATATTAATATTTAGTTACTGATTGGAATTACATTTATATCATATCAATACTCGTAGTCAAGGCTATGCTTATATAAATTCATTGCATTTTGTACCTACTTGCATCTACGCTTTGACCGTATGCAGGGATGGCAACAAATCTAGTTTTCGCTATCTTGAAAATGGTCAGTAAATAGTCTGGCAGTTAATAATAATAATAATAATAATAATAATAACAATACGACGAAGAAGAAGAATAATGATTATATAGCCACCATTCCTTAAGAAACTAACACAAGGGTTATTCTTCTCTCCCTCAGTTTTTAACGCACAGAAACTGTGTAGCGAGCCTTCACATTGTCACCAGACTATCACATAAATATCAGCCTAACATATGAAAGCTTATCATGTTGATTGCCTACAATTGTGACGATTCAGATCGACGTTATCTTGACCAAGTTTAGTACCTGATCACCATTGTAAAATTCTATAGCAACCGATAACTTTCGACAGGATGTTTCTTGTTTACAGTTAAGATGCAGATTACATTTTTAGTTTTTAAAAATTGTGATACATTGCTAAAATTGCAGGATGTTCATTTTCATAAACATAGTATTTGATGAGATGAGGGTATTCAGAAGAATGAAGAAACAAACATGACGTACCTGTTATATCCTACAAAGTACTGATGTGTCAACAGTCTCTTGATGAATCACATGAAGCTTATTCCAGGTTTGAATTCAGCATAAATTACAGTGAAAATATTTATCAAATAATTTTGTCAGAGCACTTTTGTATTTCCAGAGAAAATAATCACTTGAATTCAATAATTTGAAGGAAATAAAATTCAGCTCAAGCTGGTCACAACATAATACACCTTACAGTGCCATATGTTAATGCAGGACTGGTAAAATCTTCACAGTCGCAAGATAATTTAGTTATCTGCTTGACCTCAGGTCAGATTAGCATTTACTATACCAACCATTACCTAGTGGAAAATAACCTTCTAGAATGATCTAATGAGCATCGTTTATGTGCAACAGAATGGCCTATACATTCACAATGGAATCTTCACAAACCGTGACCCTGATAAGCATGACCATTTCTTGTTTATTTGAATAATAAGTTGGTTAATAAGCTCAAACACAAAGAGAATAATAAAACTATTATGAGTTATTTACATAAAATAAATATAAATACATTTGAAAAGTCAATCAGGTCAAGCAGAAATGAACTCAATGTTGGACAAGGTGAATCCAGTAAACAATGTTACGTTACAATAGCATAAGTTAGGATATATTAATCACGATTAGCAGGTATTGTAGTAGGCTTTTCTAAAAGACCCATAAAATGACCCAAGGGCAAGTTATAAAAGTACTTGGATCGAGCTAGAAGACTGATTATGGTTGGCAGCATGCTAACCTGAAGTCATTGTGCCATTACAAAATATTTTTATTTCTATGGCGAATTATTTAAAACTAAATGCATGTTGATAAGTAAATTATTAATTATATGAGCTTGCTTATTATCTAACTGGAAATCAGCTGTATTAGCGTATTACTCTCTCTGCAAATCATGATAAACTAATGGAAATAGTTTGTTCTTATCTCTGTCAGTCATGCTAATGCAGTGGTAATAGCGTTTTCGTCTCGCTGTGTAATCATTGTATCAAAATAAAATTTTGTGCGACATCCAATTGCAATTGAATTTTCTACCGATGTTTTGGACAATACCGGACCGGTTTTTGGTTCCTTTTTCAAATTATGCAGATTAAACTTTCTTCAATAACATAGCCGTCTTTTACATGCATAGAACGTATGATTACCGAGGTGGTGACGGCAGGAATGGTATTATTTTGAAAACGTTTTCGGCTCTCAGAAAGCTTGAATTAAATATACTGCTATGATTTATAACACAAAAGCTACCACTCATTATATTATATCAAGAAACAAAATCACACTGATACATAAAACTAATATCCCCGAAAACCATCTCGTCAAAAGAAGCAAACATTTAGTTAAAAACCTAATTACAAAAGGTCTCCATAAACTTTATCCCGGGCATGTCATGCTAAAAAAAGAGCCATACCGTCTTATTTCCAAGAATATTTCATGTTTGTATTCTTTGTTTCGAGAAAGATTCCCCGATATATCTTAACGTAGAAATCCTTAATTCATGACGGCTTATTTATTACACTGTTTGCTATGAAAAATATTGTAATAAATGAAGAGAACAATTTAAGAGAATTACAACTTGTACCGGATCGTTCAAGCAAGAGTACGGATGACGCAAATGGTTTTTTCATCGGGAGTCGCGGCATTTGTGTTATTGGTAGAGAATAATAAACTTAGCCCATCTTTGAGCCAAAGCATCCAGTCCAGGTTGACATACAAGCATATCAAACAAAGGTGGCATATCTAGTGTTTCTCCATACCCGCCAATTGAAAAATAATTCGAGTACTTGGCCTAGCGTCACTTGCCAAACATCGACCATGCTATTACCTGCTAGTGCTGACAAAATATATGATTATTATGCCAAATTGCAACATATTGGATCCTCATTAAACTCTCATACTAATACACTTATCTATGATACGCGATTGCTATCAAATATTTGAGATAGCCCTTGTTAACGAGGCGAAGAAACATTTAATAGATAAATTACTATGCATGGCGTAAATGAATTACAATATATGTTAAAACCCAAGCCTCCAATAAAATAAGCACAATAAGTTTAAATCCAGAGCAAATATGAAAGTACGAAAGGAGAAAGAGATGATGATGATAATTAACGAGTGCTCATTAATTCAAACCTGGCGGATGGGAGTATGCAGCTCACAAAACGACTTATGAATTTAGTGTTTCAAAGCGTTTTCGCATACAGAAAATTCCAAGCGACACTCAATACAATTATAGCTGAATATTAAACATTTAAATATCCTGACTATGTGAGCTATTGTCATAGTTCATACAGCTTTATAAACCCATGGCTAGATGTTGCACTACATATTGCATCCACTTACTGTGCTATGGCACAATGTCAAAGTGGCTAACACGAGTTCAGTCATGCACTGCATTCGTTTATGTGATCAATTGAAAACATATAAAACCGTCTGCATTTAAAGCTTATCAAGCATGATACATGCTACTGGCATCTTTTGCTATAATAAATGTCTGTCCAAATAGAAATTCATCCTAACTAAAAATATTTTACTCAGCCTTTAAGTGCCTTCCATAGATGAGATCACATGTTGTCATGGACAGCACTTACGACAAGTTGGTTTGCTTCACAGGCTCAGCCATGTCTAGAGATAGAGATCACTCTAAGGATACAAGTAATCTAATATTACTCCTTGTTCGCGTTCTTTCATTTAAACCACATCAGATAATTTGTTGACTAGTGTGTATCTTATCAAGAATGTTGGTCTAGGTTATCAGTAAAATAAACGTTACAAATAAGCTTTATGATGTCATTTATATGTTACAATTGTACAATGAACGCAACATAGATGATACTTATTATATTTAAGATCACTGTAGAAGATAAAGCCGAATATGTCAGAGAGTTATGCACAAATTAATTCATCATTAATGCTACTTTCTTGCTTATATATTCGCATGATTTACACCAAGTTATATACAAGCGCTATCTCTTACATAAACCTCATGATTGCCATTAATCAAAGTCATCACAATGAATCATATATTGGTGTCTAATATATTGAAGCGCATAGCTGGCTTTCAGTATTTTTTTTATAGGCTTTACGATATGAAGCTCGAATTAACTTTATATTATTAAGTGCCATTTATTTCCAGTTTCTTCAAAACCTCACAGTTACTTTGAAATTTGATATGCATCACAAGTCACTTTACGATTTAGTTTGTACCAGAATTTTGATCTATTTTCTTATTTACGTACTTCAAATGGAGTCATATATATTTATCTATGGTTAGTAGTATGTGTACATTCTTTGGTATTGGCAAAATTCAAACCGCCCAGTTTCTGATTTGAATTTGAATGAACTACTTTCATATTCTCGCCTTTAATGTTCGGTTAAACCATTTTACTAAAAATTAATTGTTCAACACACAGTTGTAAATAAAGACAAAAAGCAGTACTTCTTCAACAGCGACACTATTATTATTTTTGTTCCAGTGTTACATTCGTTAATAATTTCTAAACCTCTTCATGAATTTCGCTTATACGCAAATTGAGTTATTATGACGCCAAAACAACGCTTTCTGTGAGATGCTTGCTTGACACTTTGATCTTACCAAAGACATTCAAAATTTGCGTTACTTTTTTGGTTAAACTAAGTTTGTTAGCATGTTTTTATTCCCAAACCCTTGTCTGAATTTTCTTCTTACTTGCAATGAATCATTATATTACATGCGTTCATCAAACCTTCAAACTTTCATCACAGATCAAAGGTCTCAGGTTCTACGATCAGGATATTGCGTTCTTGCATTATGTCAACGTTTAAAGCCTTTCTTTATTTTGCTTTGCATGCAAATCATTTAATGTAATGTTTTGCAACTACTTCCTTTCAATAAATCTACCTTTCCAAGGTCAACAATTTTACTAAAATCATTGAATATGGCATTTTTGTTCTTGGTTCACTTTTTCTGACTCTTTTGTAGAGGTATGTATAACATTGAAACGTTTTTTCTTATCAAATACTGTATTTTTCTTTGTTTACGTTTCAATGTTAAATATGGCTGACATATTCTCTATGCTTTGGATAGCGGAAAGATTTTAGTCCTCTTCCTCCTTGTTTTGTCTGCAACGTTTAACACAATATACCATGCTATATGCCTTCACCGTCTCCAGTATGTATTTGACATTCATGATACAGCCTTACTGTGGTTCAAGTCCTACGTGGTCAACATGAACAAAAATTGTGTCCGCAAATGGAATACACTCCAGCCCAGTTAATCTATTTTATGGTGTTCCACATGGGTCTGTTCTTGAACCTGTCCTCTTCATTATATACACTCAGTCACTCTCAAGAGTCGTAGATCATCATCCAATGCCTCACCAATTGTACGCTGATGGCACTCAAATATAAAAAATCTAGCCACCCAGCTCAAGTTGATGCTACCATCCAAGGTGTAGACATGTTCGTTTCTGATGTGAAATCATGGGTGACATGTAACACGCTGCAGATGAATGATGATAATACTTAGGCCATTCGGGTCATTACACAAAGACTTTCTAATTCACATCCTTTAACTCAAACAATAAATATCAGCAAACCAACATCAAATTCACACAATCAGTACGAAACATAGGTTTTACTCTGGACAGTACTTTCAGATTGTACCAACATGTCATGAACATATGCATGGCTGCATATCTTGAACTTACACGCATCAGCTCTATTCGAAAATATCTTTCAGCTGATGCCACTAAAACACTTATGTATTCATTAGTAATTTCAAAACTGGACTATTGTAACTCAATTCTGTCTGGTTCATCTCAATATCTACTTCTGAAGCGTCATAAGGTTCAAAACACAGCTGCTCGGATCAATTCAGAATGAATCAAAAACAACATTTGTTCTCTGTGCTACGTGTCGCTGACGGACTCCAGTGCAACATACCTATCCGACGTCACCCATGTGTACGCACCAGCAAGATACTTACTCTCCTCTTCTGACAATCGTATACTCATTATTCCCACTATGAAAACAAAGTCATATGGATAGCGTTACTTTGCATACCGGGGCCCAACAGCATGGAATGAATTGCACTGAGCGTGGACACAAATACACAGTGATCCCATTCAAGAGTGCTCTTAAAACACATTTATTTCGACTGCAAGAACAAACTTAAAGAACTAATAATGTTTCCTACCTTTAATATTTTCAGAATGCTTTTTGTTTTTCTAATTGTATGGTGATTGTATTTGTAATCATATCATTATATATGTTTTTATGTTATAGGTGTTGTCTAATGTTTTAAAGTGCTTAGAGTTTCTAAAAAGTATTCGCTATACAAAATCCTCATTATTTTTATTATTTGCATGATAATATTTGAAAAGTGTATACACATCTACCTTTTGTGTTATGAATTCAGGTTTCAAAATAAGCAACATAAATATAGGCCTGAGTGTCCCGTTTAATTCACACAGTGAATGAATAAACTGCAATTCCAACCACAAATTTAATACATTTCTCTCAAAACATATATTTGAACATAGCTAATTCCACACTTATCTTAAGATCCGAATTAGAACTTTACTTAAAAAACTCATTTAATATTCAGACTTAGACTTAACCTATGACTTGGCAAAATGTCCTGCAATTCATAGATTTTGTGTCATTTCTAATTGGCAAATCAAATGCCATGACGATTATCTGGTCCCAGCAATCTCACACAATGTTGCATTTTGTTCAAGTGCTTCTGGAGTAGGAGGGACATGTACCGAAATTAACGCATACGTCCTGATAATTATATGCTATCCTCTCTGACTCCACACAGCGAAGTCTTATGTTATTAGCACTTTCAAGATTTTAGGTAAAATATGACGAAAAAGTAAGAGACGTATGATGCAGATTGGTTTGCGTGTTTAAAATAAATAATATTTGAAGTGATCTTACCTTAGAAATATCTAAGCGGTAGAAGGAAATATACAGTTGTTGCTGTTTGCGTTTTGTGATTGTGTCTTTTGTTTAAAGCACGGGAAGACAAATGGTGAGATGATCAAGTGTATTGACTTAATTCTCTTTGAGAGCGCTTATCGAAATATGTATCTAAGGTGTGTTATCTCCCTTCTTAGATACCAGTGTATTTGATATGCCTAGTTTCTTGGAAGAGATTAAAGTTAATTTATGTTCTGATCTCACGGCTTGTACCGGTCAATATCTAGCAAAAAAGGTTCCAACTCATAACTGGTCCTAATAAAGGTGTTATCTGCATGATAGTTTGTGTTATCGTCATGTGACATAGTTTGATATATATATTGGTTTGTTATTGGATAAGGTCATTATAACTATGTATTAAACATTATATATTCATAGCACACGTTACATTATAATGTAGAGAAAATAAAATGATGATTTATGCCTCAGTGTGCAGGTCAACGTACAATAATACTTGTAATTCTTTACTAATTTCATCGTTCATTTTGTCTCATCCAAGGAGAGTTCAACAGTGAAAAACAACTAATCGAGTTATTTTAGGAGCTATTGTGGCCATTCAGCATTCAAATGTTTGTAAAATGTTACTCTCGTGCTACCAAGCAATGGGTTTTCATGGACGTCGCTATCGTTTGTTTGTGGTCATGTGAAGTTCACGTCAGTTTTCACCCTATTGTAAGGCGACCATATATCTGGTGGATGAAGAGCCCATGACAATCCCGGGGAAAATCAAGGACGTAAGGAAAGCTAATGGCAAGCAGCCTTTACATATATCCACGCTAGACGGAACCCGCGAGTCGAACTGAGGTGATATGTCAGTGAACTGTAAAAGCGATCTCAATAAACCTCTAGCAGAGTCAGGACCGGTCTTCAGTCGAGGAACGTAAACTCTTCGTCTCAATTTGTAACAAAAAGGGAGCGGATTTCGTGTTAATACGAACGCGAACGTATTACAAGGTAATAAAATGGCATTGAATGGATTATATTAACTACTGTCTGTTATTATTTATTTTTACGTTTTGTATGTTGCAAACACAGAAAGTGTTTCTTCGGAGGTGAAATAGCTATCCCGCAAACCATTATTGTCTTTAGTACTAGCAGACTACTGAAATGCAATTCTCCGGGAAATGCAGAAACAGTTTCTGACAAGTGCTACGACTCTATGGTCATATACTAAGTAATGGAAACAAGCAAAACCATCAAGTGATGTAAAATGTAACAAATAAAGTTATGACCATTATGAAATCAACATTTAAGATTAAGTCTAAAAAAATACTAAAAAATTGTATGCATGTTCCGAATTAATTACGGATCCTCGAAAATACTGGTCTGTCAAAAGTCCTGATGTATCGCATAGGAATTGTCCAGAACTGTTTTAATTATAGTCACAGATTAATATTTTAGTCAATGTACACTTTCTAATTCCAGTGAATAACGAAAAGATATCCCCTTTAAAACTAAACCTAGTATAACATTAAGTACGTATAAAAGACTGATTAAAATAAGAACATGTGAGATATGAATCCTAAGGAGGAATTAATTATTTGATCAGTTTTCATCTTTGAGGATGCTCAATTGCTCATATATATATATATATATATATATATATATATATATATATATATATATATATATATATATATATATATATATATAATTCTCCACTCGTGCCTCACTCCCGCGAAATAACAGCCGTATGACATTGGTTCGATTCCTACCAGGACCTCTTGGTTATATTCCAAAGACATGTTTGTTTAATAGCCACGAATATCGTTCCTCTTATTGATTATATGTTGAAGTATTTGAGCTGGAACAGCATACTTGATTTTCCTTCCTTATTAAACATGATATATAAAACGTATACATTTAATCTGATATGTGTGTAATGGAATAGAATTTAAGAAATGCCGTAAACATGCTCAATACCTTGAGAATCACTTCAAAGTTTGAGCATTATATTCGCAAACTCGCTTAGGATCCAACGTTTGCTTCCTTTTACTTGGTTATTTTTATTCTTGCTGTATAGTTCGTCAAAGTACTGACTGTCACAACATTGACTTTAAGTCCTTACCTTTATTATGATGCTAATTCTAATATTCGGTTCATTGAATTGTATTCTTGTTGAGACATGTTACTACGTTTCTGTTATTTTGTTGTTGCCTCCAAGGGGAAGAATTCTACCAAGCCTAGTATTCTTAATATTCAACGTCTTATGTTACATCCATTTTCTCTTTGAATACCTCAACTTACATTTGACTTTATCTATTATGTGAGACTATGTATCATGTACTACTACTAATGGCTTGAATGTGAAATTGCTTGGGTGTACAATTGTGCACATTCCATTAAAGATATCAGATACAAATCGAGTGTGTGTGAGAGAGAAAAAGAAGATGATGACGAAGAAGAAGAAGGAGGTGGAGGAAACTAGATTACATTGACATATATTCATTATTTGAATCAATAACTATTACGTTACTAAACAACTTTTTCCGTCTGTCCATTAAGTAATGCCGGCTCAGTACGTCGTGGCTGATACAAATAAGGCCTCAAAAGTCTTCACGGAGTCAACTAATTGCTAACAATGATATCTCTTTAGCATGCACAGTTTTCGCTCATAACATGTTTGTGTACCTAGTTTGAACACATTTACTTACAAATGTAAGCCTCAAGATCGGCGAAAGCTCAGATAAACACAAGAACGAACACATCGGGACGATACTAAGATCTTACTCATACTAACCCATCGCAGACTACATTGATAAAGACCATGGACAATGGGCTCATCACGATCTGTTAAAACATGAAACTGCTCGTGTGTTCAGAAGCTCAATCAGTCACATGAAGTTCATATGAGTCTGTGCCGCTTTAATCGAACTTACTCATGATGTTAACCATGTCAATTTGATCTCAACCTGAAACAAATGGTAGCTTCTAGAATGCTAAGAAGCACATGCTGACGGGATGACGATGAACAATGGACAATGAAGCTTATAACAATTCGGTTTTCTGCAGCTTCGGTACCAACTAAATTACGTGTTTATTCATGAGGTGATATTTTAATTGAGTCATTTTGATTTGTTAGCTCATTAGATTATGTTGCTTGTCCGATCTGAGTGAAGGAGTTAGAGTTTTAAGGTAGCTTTAACAATTGTTTCAGTCATCGCTGCGATGGCAGCAGTGAGGGAGTCACGCCGCTAATATATCGATGTCTGCAGCGTGACAGTTTACAGCGATGTTTAGCACTGGGTCATCATGCCGCAGACATATCTCAGCATGCCCCACCCAGCCACATTATCCCGAAACCCGGCCTGCCAGTTATAACACTAGCTGTAAGCCACGAAAGGCAGCGGCTAGCACTTATCTATATGTCTTTGGTATGACTCAACCGGAGTTCCTGCCGTCGACTTCTCCATGATGCTCTAGCCACTTAGGTCAACGAAGCGGATTGTAAAGTTAGACTTATTTCTTGAGTCCATTAATACACATTCCCATGCACAAACATACACGTCCTTGCATCAATAATGAATAAAAAGACACTTCCGCGTTGTTTAAAATTATATATTTTCCTGTGGCATCTGTTACGTAATGTTTTATTCTGTGTTACACCTTACCACCAAAAACAATCTACCCCTCAATAAATGACAATGTTCAACAATTTAAGGGATAATCAACTGTAGCGAATCTCGTTGTTATTTCAATGAATAACGTGTGATGGTTATGATACCAAATAGGCTAAGAAACCTTTCTACATTTTCACAACGAACGTAATTCATCCTTATGTTACGATATGCTATAATTCCATACCATAACCCGTCATGGCAGCAACTCTATTAGCAGTATGACTAACGATGGGTAGGATTTAAGCTATGAAATTTGTACATACAGCACACAAATGGGAGTGGCGCCACACAATATTGTTATATATGTTAAGGCAAACGGAACCTTGAAAATAATACGCAGTTCTAGAATATAAATTGTTAATCCTTTTATACTTGTCCCTTAATAAAATATTGTACAGGCTTCGTTTTCTTTTCTTCTTCTCAGGCGATGTCCTCTTGTTATTCAGCAGTATAATGTTCACACATATAGAACATAAAATTGTTTTTTATTTGTCGTAAATCAAATAGTCCTATAATGTTATATAACTATTAGATAAGTGTATTAAATTTAAGATTATGTTACGTATTTAGATAAGTATATTAAATTTAAGATTATATTAAGTATAACATTAAATGTGACTTTTATTCTGTAACTCCCATCATAAAAGTGGACATTGTATTCCTTTTTACATAAATAGTCCTCTTCTACTTTCATTTCACTTCATTCTTTGACTATGTCAAATGCTTAAATATAAATTAAAAACTTGATTTTTGATTTGTATTTATGCTCCAAACACTGACATTAAATTTGTCTTTTTTTTCTCACTTAGCAACTTATTATGCAACAAAGGTGTTTACAGGCCTGTTTTGTTCTGAACGGTTAACATAATCGGTTTGATCATGTGTTTATTGTAGTTTTGTTTAAATTGTCGTCTGCTTCGACTGCATACATTTTCCGGTTTGATGACGAGAATCACATACTTCATCATACCATACGGCGAAGACAATTACATAAATAGGTATTTACATGGATTCATAACATTTACATGGAGTCATAACACCCACATAATCGTAGAAGAGAAGTGTGACCGACATGTCTTACTACGAACACATTGGACGAGCTCGTGGTCGTCATGCAATAATTACCGAAGTAAGCAATCAAGCAAGGAAATTATAAGCTCGCTGACTTAGCGCGTGCAGTAGACACTAAGAATACAACATTGTCTCGTACAGAGCAGCCGATACTATCAAAGAGTCATATAGTGAACGTACCTGGATATGATGATATGTATTGTTGAAATTGGTATGTGGATGACGAAGTTGTTTCTTACGTAAGTGAGTAATTCTATGTCAAACTCGGAAAGAAAGTATTTGAAACAGATTTCAATCGTTAAATATAAAAGTCCAAAATAACAACTCAGGATAAAAATCGATTTACGTTTTTCATGGAAACTAAGGTTTTTTATTCCGTAAAAGAATATGATCATATATCATATACATTAATGGATCAAATTAATACAAATCCTAGTTTTAGTAAAAGTCAGTCAGTTACTGTATTCGTTCAGTTTCAATTATTTCCGTAATGATCATGCTTCTGTTTAAATGTTCTATCCATACCTTCTAATGGAAGTGATGCACTGTTTTCATATCATCATAAATCCATATTCATGATGAATACCATTATTTACACGCCTCGAAAAGTACAGACAGTGAAATTAATGTCAAAATACTTGGACATTTTAGGACGAAATCAATCTAAGGATGTCGTCGAATAAATCCCATTTTGAATATTGGGGGCTTTTATGTCACAACAAATGGTTCTGTAAATGGCGTGATACCATACATTGTAACGATTCGGCTCGACGTAATCTCTTTTTGACCGGGTTTATTAACTGACCATCTTTGTCAAAGTGAATAGCAACCGATAAGTTTCGTCTGCAAGTTTCTTCTTTACGTTTAAGAAGCAGAGTGTTCTTTAATTAGGATAGATTTGATTTTGGTACGAAAGGGGTATCAGAATTTGCCACACTAATTTATATTTCATTTAAAATTAATAAATCAGCATACATGACCTGTATGAGATTCATGATAATGTGGTACACGCAAAGACAAATACAACTATATGTGCATATTAAGTTAATCAACGCTTGTTCTGAACTTAACTGTAACCTAGCTTATGGATACAATATGCATACCAAGAGACATAGATGATATATATATATATATATATATATATATATATATATATATATATATATATATATATATATATATATATATACTGCTCAGCATATAATCGATATACACCAAGGGAATCGATCTGGGTCGATGATAAGATTCGAAAACACACCCTGTAGGTCAGGCGTTGATCACCTTCGAGACTGGGCCACCGTTGTTCTCTGTACATAGGTAAATAATTATTACCTTTTTATGATTTTTTTTTTAAAATTGTGTTTCGTAGCTAAAATGTAAGGGTGTTTATTTTAAAAAAATAGTATTTGATGAGATGAGTGTATTCAGAAGAACAATGAAAGGAACTTGCCAAAGTCATTAATGGCACACTGTTCATTTAACTTGCGATGGTATACAGATATCCACGTATCATTTATACCTTGGAAATGCTGAAATGATGAAAGAGGTGATAGAGTGAACAAAAATACAGTACGACATCCACTTTGTAAACATAAAATACTACTCATGTTTAGTTTGTTGAAAATAAAATTACATAAAATCTATAAATGAGATAAACGAAACAAAGATCCACTTGACATGTGTTTGACTGAAGGGTCCCAATAATCGATTTAGTTAATTTTAGCGTGTAACGCTGTTGAGTTTATTTTAAATGAAATGCATTTAACATTAAAACGTCAATACTGTCTATAACGTCTTATTTTCAAACTCTTACAATCTCTAGATAAAGATATATAAAAGTACATCATTTGAATATATGACATTAGCCGTATTATATAAAAAAATACCGAAAGAATAGTACTGGTCTCGGTTTGTTAACTAAATGCCTTTGTATCCTACTAATCAATATCAAGATGAACAATGTCAGGTCCATATTAACATCTGCTTCTTGCTTCAAAGGGTAGTGATACTTTTAAGGTTTAATTACTTCAGAGTCAAGTAAAGTGCTGCTCTAATAGACACAATACAATGTAGGATTCCTGCTAAAAGTTTCATGGGAATCGAGATAATTCATTTTTTGTTATCTCGAGCCAAATGGCTCTGCGACAGAGCCACCAACGTCACACGGATGAAGCGGACATAGACACATAACAATCTGGCGGTAGGATGCAGTACGTACGTACGTATCCAGTAGTTTCTATACACTATATTTTATTGCAATATGGTATCTAAAAACAAAAACGTTTGAATTTCTGAGCTTTAACCCTGGGTTTCCTTTAACCAACGGTAGAAATATATGTTGCTTTTCTATGCATGTATGTATGTATGTATGGATGGATGCATGCATGCATGTATGTATTTTCACGTCCCCCATGGATTCAGAAACGGTACATCTTGTTATCAGCTTTCGGTTCACTTGATGATATACTATTGTCATCTAAGGGAACGATCTTATTCTAAGAGTGCAATTAATGAGCAGAGTTGTCAAATGAAATTAACATTATTTAAAGAAAGACAAGATGCAAATCAAGTGACTTACATAAAATGTTTGTGAAATTATAGCATAATCTGGGTTCAAGGTTTGCTATTGTTGATATATGCAGATGTAGGCTATTCACCATGTATTTAAATTCCAAAATAAATAAGTTGAAAACAACTAATTTTGCTAAAGTCACAAAATTACACTCTGCTAGTGTTATTTTATGCAATAGAATTAGACAAGTTTTACATTTTGTTAACATAGCCACATATGATTTTAAGGTTGGCTGAGCTATTTTGTACTAACCACCCTTGAAGAGGAATGGAAAGTAACAACTACTTTTATATTATTATTAGTATTATTATTGACCAATAAGAATTTAGCGCTTGCTATCATCGGGCAAGAAAGAACTACTGTGGTAACAGCATTTTATCTCTATGTGGATCATTGGATGAAAATACAGTTTTGTGCGATATCCAATTGCAACTAAATTTTATGTAGATGTTGTAACCAATACCGCACAGGTTTGTTTGTTCATGTTTAAGTTCATACGTCCTTCAATATCATAGCTTTCTCTTTAATGGATATAGATTAAGCTTTTAGAGGCGGAGGAGTGGATACTTGGAATTAGTCGGCGTGAAAGTTTGCGGCTCTCAAAATGCTTAAAATAAAAGTCTTGCTCTGACTTTTAAAATAAAAGCTACTATATCCATTATATTATTTGAAAACAACAGAAAGTATCTGGAGGTCAAAGATATCAAACAATCTTGAAATAATTTTCCTTAAAAGAAACAACGGTTCAATTTGAAACTAATTATAGATCGGTCTAATTCCAAACTTCTACATAAACATTCAAATTTAGCAATTCCGCCAATGCCATTTCGTAAAAGATGCTAGGCCTTCTTGTTTTCCCAAATATTTCAGTTCTGTAATCTCTAAGGAAAAAACTATTCTTAGTTAATTTAGAAATCATTAATTGCTGACGTCATATCTATTTATATGATTTACTATGACACATATTGTAATAAATGAATAGTACAGTTTAATAGAAATCGACCTAATACGGTACCGTTTAAGCAAGTGTGTGATGGTGCATATCGAGTTTAATGGAGCGTCACTTTATTTGTGTTATGGGAAGAAAGTAATAAATTTCAACAAAACACACAACCCAACTATGGCATTAACCCCTCCAAAAAAAAAATCCTTGTCCCAGCCAGTATTTATCAAACGTCCCATTTGCAATATCTGAACAATCATGTCATACTCTAGTACTTTTCCGTGCTAGCTAATTGAAATATTAGTCCGAGTATTTGCTTCGTATACCCACCTCTGACCACGTGATTACCTGTCAGTGTTGACCCAATGCGGACGTTTTATCCAAAATCTTCAAATTCAGAATTGTCGTTAAATTACCTGATAAAAATTTGTATCTTTCAGGGAGCAAATTTTCAAATATTTTAACTAATCATCGTTACGGAGACGAAGAAAACAGTAAATCGATACATAATGGTCAGATGTTATGCTACATATTGCGTCCACCTACTGTGCAATGGCACAATGTCGAGGCGAGGCAGTTTAAAAAAAAGTTATAAGGTTCATTTGTTTAAGTGGCAATACAATCGTGATATTGGTAACATAAATATAACCCTAACCTGATGAGTCTGTTCCATTTAAACTGTATCATGCATGGCACATTTGGCTGGCAGTTGTTGCTCTCGAAACTGGCTGTTAGGAGTTTTGGGGTAAGTGCGAATATGAATTCCTCATATATATCAGTTATATCTAATCAGATTTTAAAGTAACCTCAGCATATACTTTGATGAAACTTTAACCAAGTGTTTATCTTGTCAAGTATGTTTATCCTATATCACAGTTAGATAAAATAACCACAGGAACTACGTTATTAGTGGAGCAAACGCATAAAAAGATGAATATGATGTCAATATATAGTCCAATGGTGCAATGAATGCCACATAAATGATAATTATTATGTTGAAGATCACTGAAGGAGATAGGGCTGGTTTTGTCAATGAGTTATGCACACATTAAGTCAACAGTAATGTTACCTCCTTCCTCTTATATTCGTATGAGTTACAAAAATGGATATGCAGGTACAGGGTAATTTCATTTTTGCTATCTGTTCCATAACATTAATGGTTCCAATGAGTCCACGTCAGAGCAATATGTATTGCATTGCTGGGTCTGTTGAGGTTTATTATACTACTGGATCGTAATACTTTATTTTGCGTATGTTTTTTTTTTTGTTTTATGAAATGAAGTTTGAGTCAGCATAATATTGGGTGAGCTATATAATTCCAGTTTATGTGAGTTAATTCATTAAAGTGCTGGACAATTTATAGATTGCAGTCACCCTACAAGGTTTCTCATGTTTTTTATTTTCTTATTCCTGGTGATATGCTATTGTGTACCTCTGGTTTTGCAATTGACACACATTCAATCGCAGTCATTAATTAACATGTTTGCTTTTGTGAATGTGCTAGTTTTTTCATTCATTTCACATTCTAGAAAGGTCATTCATAAGCTCAAAATAGTCATGATCCTTAATGACGCATGTATCATCCTTTCACAATCACAGCTGTGCTGATACGCGACAATACGCCCGCGAAAGAAGGAATGGAAATCATGTTTAATGGCATGATACTTATTGCATGTTATAAAATGTCAATCAATTTGCCCAATTAGTTTCAAATAAGAAATAACGTTGTGCATTCTTTCGGACCATATTCGTTTTTCACTTTGTATATGACATCTTCTTTGTCATGTGTCGATTACAAAACGGATTCGTGTGGCTGTTCTTTGAAATATTGATTTGTAAACTAGTGAATTCAAAACAAATTTGCCTGATTTTAAATATTTCCTCTCGAGATTTCTGACCGTTCTCACAGCTCTCTTGTATTTCGAAAATTAACTCATAAACGTTCCAGATGTTTCAGGGCTGTCACTTAACCAAACAGACAACGAGTTATGTGAGATGCTTGCTTGACCATTTGACCCTAGTTTAAATCAAATTCGTTCAAAATATGCGTTTCGACCTTAGTTAACGTAACTTCGTTCGCTCATAATTCATTCTAAGCCATGCATTCATCAAACGTTCATATTAAAGGTCAAATACCTCAAATATCTCAAGTAACTGAGAGCTTTAATGTTATTGCCGGCTCGACAGTCAGGAAATGGCTTTCTTGCATTCTATCTAATGTATACGGTATTCCATATTTTCCTTTACATGCAAATCATTAAATGTACTGTTATAGAACTTTATTTCACCAAATGTACCTAGTCAGGCTGAAAGAGTTTACTAATATAGTGCTGTCTGTCATTTCGGTTGATTGTTTCACTTTTCAGAGTATTAAATATACTTATGTTTAACTTAGGCTATTCTTATCATTTACAATCTTTATAATTTGTTTTAGTTATAGATGGCTTCTTTCCATGCCGCTCTTGTTATAAGAGCCCACTCATATGCCTCAACGGTACGATCGTTTACGTTAATAAGTATATCTACAAACATGTTCCTTATGTGCAAAGTTACTCTTCGGCAAGCACCACTAATAAGCTACAAACATATCTACTGATACTTCTTTGATATCCTCAAAGACTTAATATAACTTCATCTTATCGCGTGTTTGGTATAATACGTAGCAAATGTAAGAAATATATGATGCATATTTGTTTGCGTCTTTAAAATATTGGAAGAGATCTTACCTTGAAAAGATAACAGTAGTAGAAGAGATGAAGAACAATTTGCTGCTTCGGTTTCGAGCACGGTCGGACGAATGACAAGAGGGTCACGCTTATTGAATTATATCGTTTTGATCGCACTTATCAGACTGTTTATCTACAATGGCGTATCTCTTCACAGGTTACCCTGACTGGTCATATGCCCTTGTTGAAGGAGCAGAGATTAACTCTAACACATGTTCTGGTCTTACGGCTTGAATAGGTAAATGTCTAGCACAACAGGTTGGAATTCAGAGTTAGTTATCCTAAAGATGTAATATGTATGCAGATGTGTGTTTTTGTCACTTGCGCATCGTCTGATATGTGTTCATATTTTTGAAGGTCCTTTTCTTCTTAATTATGATCTTCAAGCAATATTCTTATCGCAGCTCCACTTCTATGTCAGGGCTCGATTGTTTAAATATCATTTATTTAATATCATGATATATACTCTCAGATTCAATATGTTAGTCAATTCGTCAGATACCTTTTAATTAAGAACGTCATGCCTTTACCGTTCATTATTTTGGTCCTCATTGCCTGTCAACTCTTTTATCATATATATATATATATATATATATATATATATATATATATATATATATATATATATATATAGATAGATATATATAGATATATATATATATATATATATATATATATATATATATATATATATATATATATATATATATATATATATATATATATATATATATATATATATATATATATATACATATATATATATATATATATATATATATATATATATATATATATGCAGAAATTTATGCAAGTAGACCCTTTTCAAAACCTGCTTTGTATTTTAAAATTTAGATTATTTCGCCAATACGAAATATATGGGTTTCAGATGTATCAGTTGTAACAAAACAATATTTGGATCCAAAAATATAATCCAGTTATCTCACTGGTTGCTTCGAATGAACGTGTACATTTTTATATATGATTAGCATTCTTGCAAACACCAGTTTCAGTTAGCAAAACGAAGCCCATTATCTGATTCACTTTTAAGTGAAATACTTCTACAATTTCAACTTCGAAGTTCACTTAAATATTTCTACCACTACTGTAGTTTTGAAATCAAAATAGTATAGAGCAGAAATAACAAAACATTCTTCTCCGTGGACGGGAGCGTTGTCAAAAGTATTTTTTTTTGTTTTGCCTGATATGTTTAATTTGCTTATATTTCCTAAGCCCCATCAGGACCTTTCAGCCTACTTAGATTGGTAAATTCCTGCATGAATAGGTTGGTGTAATGAACTGTGTTTCGTGAGCGGGTACAAATCCATTCTAATTTTTCCATAAAGTGGGATTTATATAGGAGAGATAGGACTATTTAAACATATTTCATAATATTGTTCTCATGGTTTTATATGAATGTATACATGCTTTGATCCATCTTGATTCGTTGCACATCTCTTGCGTTGGTCGTGTATAACCATGCACCCTGCACAGCCCACGCTCAAGCTGCGGTAGATGCGTCGATGATTTACCATCTTTTTCTAAACAGGAAATCTCAGAATATTCATATTACGAAATTGCAAACGTGCAAGACAAACAATTCAACAAAATAATCAACGTTATTATAATTAGTTTACTAAGCTAACGTGTGCTATAACGCTGACTATATATATATATATATATATATATATATATATATATATATATATATATATATATATATATATATATATATATATATATATATATATATATATATAAAGTCATTCGTTACCGTTTTACGTAGATGGTATAGTCATCATCTGTTACTACCTTCTCTAGCCAACCTTACCTTATCGCATTTTAATTCTTAATTTACATATTAAAAATGCATCCAGCACAGATGGTATTGCAGCACGTGGCCGAATGAGTCATAAGCACACTTAACAAAATAACCAAGCTTTAATTTGATGTTGGAAAAGAAAGACTAGTGTACTTAATAAAATATATTGTCGACATTTGTTTACAGGCAACTAAAAAGATTAGATTAGAAAGAAATGAAGAGCATCACCAATGTTTTTGTTGTTTCTCAAATAATTGGAATAGTTGTTAAAAAAGTTTCATTTGTAGACGGATTTCGTCTCAATATCCATATATACGGATTTACTTTTAAACCTTGTGTAATGGTCACATTTTTAGTAAGCAATCACTTATCATAAGTAGCCAATTTCTGCAATATCAATAATTATCATTCTTAAAACCTCATTGAAACAGATAAAAACAATAGGAGGTAGTGTTTGATTTACGTGTCATCTCAACCACAGTTGGTACATTACAGTGTGCATATATTTTGAAATGTGTATATACATGTACTATGAGAAGCAAGAGATCATAATAAGCTTTGAACAGAGTACTAAAAGGGCCCTCAAACAAGCAAGACAGAATCTGCACGTGTTTGAATGAATGTAGATGCATTGATGATCATGAGTGCTTGGACTTGTATTATTTTAAAGTACTATTTTGAATTTTATGTCATATATATTGTCTTGGCTTTGAGTAATCTGAAGGAGAGATGTTACGAAAAGCAGTTTTCAGGCGGAAAGTCGAAGCTGTCAATAAATTTGAAGCATCATCAGAGCATTAAAACAATGTCGCCCAGTTCATAAAGACGATTGGAACAGAGAGGTCTTTATCATTATAAAGCAGACTGATCTGCAGGGAATGTTATCTGACGCTACACATAAATATTATAACTTTTGTCTGTTACCACTGAACTCAGATTTATTATACAGTGTCGGTTAGGGAGAGTGAAACGTACATCTTCCAGATCATTAACTAACTCCACATATGTGTCATATGTTAGCTCACTAGTATCACTTAACCTACATAACTTTGTCACTATATATAAAACGAGTGGGATGTAAAAGGAACAAGCACAGCTACCAATCCCTTTTCTAACGTCACATGTAGCAGCAGAGAAGGCGAACAGACTCTAATTGACTCACCCTCGAATTGCAAAACTGAGCCGTCCGGAAAATTGCAAACAAAATCGCAAAAAGAGTTGCGGTGACTGGGTGCCGGGTATGAGACTTCACCCTCTCTGCTATCAATCAATTACATTTTGTATCAAGACCGATTCGATATTGTGAACGTGGATCATACAAGTTCATTGTGATGAAACCATGCGGGGTTGTCTGTACGCTACTAAATAAATGTTTTAAAGAATTATAATCCATATCTCCGATGCAACAGGTCTGATAAATATTTCGCAACGTATGTTTATCAATACCATTAAACACAGCAATAATATTACAGTTATTCTTGATCACTTTAGGTATTTGTGTGTACCGTTGAGTAACATAAACCCAATCTGTGTTTTTATGTCTTCCCTGCGAGAATATCGGAGCTGAATGTGATTGTTTGTCCAGCATCAAATCATCGTACACGACTAAATTGTTAATAGACCCATCAAGGTCATCCACGTACGGTGCATCATTGATATCAGTAATAAAATCAATAACATACTCGCCGTTTATTATACTTGCGCTTTCCTTAAAATCTTTAAGTACATTGTAACATCGTTGATCATCAACTGACAGATATATTAAATACAAATTATCCCATTTCATCCACTTCATTATCAAATTAAGCAATAGTTGTGTTTTACCACTTCCAGATTGCCTAGTTATAATCATTCGGACAATATTTGTTACCGCTGGATGATGCTTATCGGTTCGCGCTTTCTTGTTGCCGAGAAATCAGTGACATCCATGTTATAGAAATATAATAAATAATATGATTTATATTGTGTGAAATGCATGACACGTACTCGTACAGGTTGGACTAACAGCTATTACAACAAAAAACAAACGACAAGCAGTTACAGGTAAGTGTGGACGATGTGGTACAAACAAATTTAAATTTATTCCTGAGCCAAACATTATTAAAAAGGGAGGTGATATTGCCGCCCGGTTAATAAAGTAACCAGATACACCATGGGCGAAATATCCAGGTGAAAAAACATGTTACAGCATATAACTACTGCGGTTCTGGCACTCGACTTGATATCAGGCTTGATAACCACGATCAGCCAAAACCAGGTGAATATCATGTGAATGCTATCGATAAAGCGTGTCACAATCATAATGTAGCTTATAAAAGTAAAAACCTGCAAGATAGACATATTACAGATGTGAAATTAATTCACGCGCTAACTTCCATAAAAAATAAATATGTCAAAGAATCGTTAGCTTATTGGTTGTGTGATCTAAGATGAAGGTTAAGCTTGTGTTGGGAAATGGTAATTGATCAACCGATTATTATTATAATGGAGTCTATTTGTTATAGCGCAAGAGGATATTGGAGGGGTAGATCAGCGATTAGTAAATTCACTGAAGCAGCAGTTGTCGAACCTGTTGATGCTGAAAAACGGTTAGCACGACTTACAATATGACAAATTTAGCTACCACCGCCTGACACAATCCAGTATGCACATTTTGATGTTAGCGTTCCTACTGATGTTAATCCGGCTGATATCTTGTACAGTACAGTACAGGTAGGTGGAATCGTTTATTTAAGATAAATGAAGTTTGTTTTAAGAAACAGTACTCTCGTTTTACTGAATCCGTCCTGTTTCTTGATTCATCTGTTTTTTCTGCAATTGTAATTATGGAAAAATAAAATTACCAACAGCAATACGCCACACCAATCGCGTGAGCTACTGTTGGATTTCTGAGTAACAGTTTAGCTTATATACATTATGATGCGTTTTATTATTGGGAGTCCTCTCCTGATTGTTCGAAACTGAATAGACAAGCACACCTTCCCACCATATCAACACGAGGTGGGTGCCCTTTTGCTCTCTCCCGGGGTTAATTTCGGGGGATTGTTTGCAAACATCTGTTCAATATAGAGAATGGATCCTGTGTATGTTGTGCTGTCCCTAATTAAATGTTATATACTTCATGTATTGTGCAGTCCTTAATTGATTGTAAACACTATATGTACTGTGTCGTCCTTACTGTAAATACTGTAAATTACTGTAAATACTATATGTACTGTGCCGTCCTTAGAATTAAGATTATATATACTGCATGTACTGTGCCGTCCTTAGAATTCAGTTTTACTGTCAAAAAATATCTTCGTGAGCCTACTAGACTGTCATCTCTAGGCTTTCATGGGCGATTGTTCCGTCCTTGTATATACTACATGTAGACTGTTGTTTGACAATACAGGGGCTCACATGGGATATTGTGCTTATAATTAAGATTATGTACTGTGCCTTCTTCTGCTGCTAAACACGCCCTCTTGGGTATGCTAGACTGTTGTTTGACAATTTATGAACTCACATGGCAGGTTCTTTTTCGTACAAGTTGAGACTGCTAGAATGTCATATGGCAAAATAGGGGCTCACATAGGCTGGTGCTGTCATTAGTGTAAATGAAATCTGCCTTCTGGACTTGCTAGACTGTCATATGGCAACCGCGAAATTCATATAAGAGTTTTAAATATTTTTCTTTTAAACGTATATTTAGTATATAATGAATTACGAAAATATCATCGATATTATCTTCGCTATTAAAAAATTAGAAATAGACTGCATGAATATATCTGATGAACTAAATCCTGAAACAAATTATTCCTGATTTTAAAACATTACAACAACGTAAGGAGGAGGGAGATACACTGCCATCAGAATACCGGTTAGTTTAAAAAAAATCAAACGGCAATGTTTCAATCGCTTACAGTAAATGTAAATGAAGTGAGGGAATTCGTCTTTTTCTCACTCGCATTAAACATAATAGATCAGAACTGTCTCGGGAATATGAGGCAAAAAATACAATCTATACTCGCACAAGACAATTAAGAAACATTGTGTCAGAAACTGTAAGTGATAATGAAAAGGTAAGTTAGACCCATTCGTGGAAATGAAGGTGAAAGTGTATTATATTTTAGTCGATTTGTCAGTAAAGAAACAATAACCCCTTGAAAGAGTCAAGGATAAAATCAAGGGATAAAAACCAAGGACGGGGATTATTGATCTTTACTGTTTTGATGTGTATCATGCGTCAGTGTCATTATATAAGTTTACACTTGTTCCCTTGCTAAAAGCAAGGGAGACAACACTTTATAATTAAAATTCATCGCAGATCGTAGATTTTTACGATTTCACGCATAATTTCAGACTCATCGTCTCCCCACGAAGGTCAAGCAAGTTGCTGGACAGGTCATTTAGTCTGAAATACATTCTTGATAATAGCGGATTATGACATCTTAGATAGACCGCGTTTATTGGTTCTTGCTCAATCAGAACTTGCGGGGTAAAATTATAAAGAATATATTATTGCAGTGCTTGATTTGATATTTCTGTGTTTGTCTGATGGCTTCCATCAATTACGTCACATACACGATTTACCGCGTTCTATGAGGTTCTAGCTTGGGTTTTTATTCTGACTTTACTAAAGTTTTCATAAGACTTTCGTAAACAAATTTAAAATCATATAAAATTTGATTTGATATTTCTATCTGTTTCATGATTTATTCTCTCGGCGATGACAAATCAAGACGATATTCTGTAAAATTCTGTCGTATTTTTTCTGATATTTTTTGTGGTTTTCTTTAATTTCACCGCATAACGTGTTTAAACTTGATATACCACCACCCGCTCTATTGGTGCTATCATCAGTGGTAAAATAAACTGTACTCACAATATAAATTCCTCCCCGAACAATAATTTACCTTTACAATCAGCTTCAATAATTATTGCTGTATAATACGTTTTATGTAATATTCTGGAACAGTTCCCCAGTACGAGCGTTTGTCCGAAGAAAAATCAGCTCGGGTTGGTTCAAGTATTAGCGGTGATGCCTCCGGGGCAATATCAGGCCATCCTAGCACTGATATGATCGATGACCAATAGATATTCACGGCGCAATCGGGGGAATTTATCTCTATTGTGGAGGACAGTGTTAATTCGTGGACTGTTATTGCTATCTTGGAGTATTTTTCCGGTAACGTAGTTGAATCTGCGCTGAAATTCATTATTGATTTGTTCTATTTAATAAGACGTTTCAGCAACAAATTATATACACACCAGTTAGATGTTGCGGTTAGTTCCTTTACAGCTGCTTCCAGTAAAAATGTCACTTCGTTCCCGCTATTTCACACAAGAGACACAATCCCTGAAAATGTGGCGGTTGAATTTCGCAACTGATATGTAGTGTATATACTAATGTTTTCAGCGCTAAGCACCGATAGTATGTACACACCAGTGACTACTGCGTTATGTTTGATAGGATTACTTTGCTGCGACCATGTTGAGAATCCCAAAGACATCGATTAGATTATATTGCTGATCTGTTTGTGAGGAATTTTAATCATATTAATTATGTTAACGATATCAAGAATTCCACTTATGACATCTTCTAGTGTTTTTTGTTTTTTGTTAATCGTTTCGTCTTATAGAGAGTTTTCTATTCAGCTGTCATCGGAGTATCAAAGAATTCCTCTGCGGTTTCATTAATTTTTATATTTCTACAAAGATTTGCAAACTTACTTACGTGAACATCATACTCAGCCCGCAACCTTAATAATTTACCATCTACGGTGCTGTGGTTAACGTCTACATATTTTTTTCTTGCGGCATCTTCGTCGGATGTTAGATTTAAAAGCATTACTATTTTATTTCCGTTCATGCTGAGCTCAACTGTCATTGTGTCACCGATATTCTTCAAACGATTAGCAAGGCTTCTTGTAGTTTCAGCTCTGATGGTTATAAACGATATATTTGAGTCTCTGATTATACCGCAGTCAGTAAACACATAGATGTTATCCGTGGAAGCACCTAGAACTCTACGAGTTATATCATTCCGTTTGCTGGTTTTCAAAACGCTTTATTTATCCTGAAAAAACAACAACTTCATCTCGGTCAACCCCAGAGAGGTTCATCATACCAGCGAGTTTGTATTTAGTCGCGTAATTTGGCAAATCTATGTAATCGAACTTTCTTTTACTCCTAGTGGTATCCCCGCAGGATCTGTTGTTGTAGGGTTTAACGCCATTTTCAGCACAAGATAGGCTATGCATGGCGGCCAGTATTAATGGTGGAGGACGAACCCGGGAAAAACCCTGAAAGAACCACCGACGCACGAGAAGCTACTGGCATGCGATCTCACATAACCACATTAGCCGAATCCGAGACTCGAAACGACGCTGACAGATGTGAGATGGCAGTGATCCGTAACGTTGACCACTTTAGACAACTCGGCCACTAGGGGCCCCGCCGCAGGATTTTCCGTAAATATCGACATTTATTCCTTTCTTTCTGATCTAAATCAATGATTCCCGAACTGTTGACTTGCATAATGAGATACTGCTTCGTGAGATGGCTACTATGGCGTATCTGATTTCAGCGTCAAGTACAGCAATTGCTTCACGGCTGCGTATTGGTGGATCCGTTAATGTTTGTGATGGTAGCGTTGAGTACCAGACTGGCACTCTGTGCCCGACTTTGTACGCAGAGATATTGTGTATAAATTCCTGCGGTGGAGATAACCCATACGAATCGAAATAAACAATTCCACGAGGATCAGTCCCGTATGCTACACAAAGAGTAACAGATTAATAATACCGGTTTCAATATTGTTTGGTCGTTGTGGTAATTGATCTCGCATAAAAACAACTGTATTGTTTTGTATTTTAGTTGCTTAGCAGCATCAAGGAAATCTAAATTTGACATAGGTGAAACTAACGAAGTGTTCATGGAAGTCTTAGACCCATTCGTCGATGAGTTCCTGAAGTCTTGGACCTTTTCCGGCCGATTTTGTAATGCCATTCCACCAGCTGTTCCAACAGCACCTAACGCGGATGCTTTTTCAACGGCTGGTGCTGCAGCAGTTATCAGCGCGGTATTGCTGCTAGAGGTGTGAATATCCCGCCTGTCTTAGCAGTATCTTTGATGGCGCCAAGGGAAAGTTTATGTCGTAATCCGGTCATGGTTTGTCTGGCTTTATTAAAATGTTTAATCTGACGTTCTGTCAAAAACAGTTTATTTTCACCGCCTGTGATTTGATTGTGCTTTAGCGTTATTGTGGTTCCGGGTCTTTTATTGATGGGGATTGTAGTTTTTTAATCTGACCAAGAACCAGACACTAACGTGATGATCAGACATTTCTATAAAATACTCGTGTTCTTAAATCGTTACATATTTTGAAAACATTATGTGTTTTCTACTGGTACGTCAACGGGTTTCGTTCTACCACTGGCCCCTTCAAATAACACTTCTTTGTCGATGAGTATAACTTCGATTGCTCAGTAATTATCACAACTGGATAAATGTAAGTGCTCCAGTGAAAGCAACAGATGGGATACAGTGTTCTAAAATCACACTGTGAGATTTGTAATCCAGTGTCTACGTTTGGATCACGTTCCATATACGATGATACTTGTGCGCAGTCCTATTATTTTCAAAATGCAAGATTATATCCTCGGATGGTTTTTGATGTCAGTTTATTCGTAAAGATACTTCATTGACTAAAAGGGGATTAGATATCATGTGACTACGCGTAGGACTGTTTAACCGATTCAATTGTTCTAGAACAGCAAATATTTGCCTGGTGCAGAAACACCTTGCTGAGTCGCTATTTGCCATGTAAATACCCCGGAAACATTACTCTGAATGCATTCCGTGGACTCTGTGTGCCATGGCAGCAATGACTTTCCGTATGTGTTCAAGAAAGAAAGCAATCGTTCTTCTTTAACTGTTGACGGAGTCATTACTGGCATCCACAGTGAAAGTTTATGCAGATTTACCTTATCAGCAGCAACTCCATCAGCACGCCAGATAGCATCAACGTTGTGTTTCTGACATTTCTGAAAAATCCAAAGATATGTGACAGTGGCGCATGAAATTTACGGTTACCTTTCAACACCTTTTTACGCGAGGCAAATCCAAGATTGTAATCACCGTTGGTGCCTTGTAGCATTAAAAAAAACAACACCAGGTCTTTCTTTTGTATTGTTGGAGGCGGTCCTGGTTTTGGGTCAGTCGAAGTATTCCGTGCTACTTCTACCTGAAGAAATAGCGTGTAATCAGGATGTATATAGTTATCTTTGTAAAATATCATCGACGACCAGCTGATCTTGAATAATCGTCGGAGTATCGTGCAAGCCCTATTTCTGTTGTGGCAACATCAACATCCTTTTGAATTGTCTCGATATTTGTTCCATCAATCATGTATGTCGCGCTGTTAAAAAAAAAAACGCCATAATTCCGTTATTAACAAAACAAATAATAGCCCCATCGCCGTATGGTCAGATGGTATGAAATATCTACTTGTATCATGGACATGCTAAACAATTATTCCGCGAGTGTTAGGTTCACGTGCGTCGTAAACATAAAATTGATAATCACGCACGGATTCTTCTTTGTGAATTGGTTCATCCAATATCGAATGCTTGAGTCAGATATACGTTTCAACATTTTATTGTACTGTGGTCTTTCCAAATGGTTATCGCGTGCGCCTACGAAGACCACTTCCTGAAATTAAACTGTTGTTTGTTTCGCTAGGTTCTTCTTGTCTTTTTACTAATTTTGATTTGCAGCCTGATTTATTATTTTACTGGTATTTGCAGGCATAACTTCGGGGCTTGGTAAGTTGTCTGGTTGTTGCTGAACCATCTTTCTTCTGCGTATTAATCGTACTATTCTGTCATTCATTGCCATGAACGCTTTACCAGCAACGTCGCTGATTGCATCAGGAGATTTTTCACGAATAACGTCGATGGCTTTCATTTATAATTGTTTTGCGATTGGTGCTGCTTTGGGGGCTATTCTTGTGAATAATCGCCGTCGACAAACATCAGCTGCTTCACTGATTATTTCCGGATAATTATTACCGGCTCGTTTTCCTCCTATGTGTACTTCTAGTCGTTGCACATCATTGATGATATTGTTAGGACAAGCAGCAAGACCACTTCCTGTAAAACCGCCACCAGTAGCACCGGTGTCAGGTACATCGTACAATTGTTCTGGTGATTGCGGTCGAGAAGGTTGTTGTGTTAGTTCATTTCATCTTCTTTTACTTGCTGCTTAAAATTAATGTAAACCGGAACTTGTAATTTAATCGGCAATTTTTTTGGAGCAAAATATACCACAGGAATCCAATTACCAAGTGTTATTGATCTATCGTTTTTTAAGCAATCTCAACGTGTTTCATATCCACTTGCAGCATTATCGATTAAATCATCCTGAGTTTTAAATACATTAAGAGCTTCATTGATAAATATAGTTTTAAGTCGGTAACCTTCTATACCCGACGGTTGTTGTTTTATTATTGCAGCGGTGGAAGAGGCTCTTGCTTTGGGGGTGACGAATGGGGGGAGGGGGCCCTTGTTTTCCCTGCAATAGAGCCGCTAAAATATACTTGTCCATTTCATCTAAATATCATCAATATAATACATCACTATTTGAAACTCGATCCTTTTTAGATTTTACGCGAAAGTTACATTTATATCATTTTTCTCTGCATACAGGTTTAACTCGTGTGTAGCTAGATCCCGTAGTCTTCGCGAGTAATGCTTTCGACATAGACGATTGATTTTCTTTGACTTTCTTGAGGGAGGTTGTACTGGTTGATGATAATGCAATCGAACTGTTCAAGAAATTGTGTTATGTATACTTGATTTAATTAATTTTTTATTTGATTCAATTGTTTGTTAGTTTTAACTTTTTCCATTACATGATCTTGTAATCTAATTATATTTGTTGAATTTGATATTTTCCACACATTCAGTCCAATTTTTCGGAAACCTAATTTTTGAAATTTGTATCTAAAATTTACTTAGTTCCTAATCTTACTTCTGGTACTAAAACACCTTTTTATTCATTCTTAGTGCGGGTTTCACAAACAATCATACAGTGGCTGTAGTTGCGTACGTGACTTTAGGTGTAAGAAGCTTCTACGATGTTTTGAAACATGTAGCAATTATTTCGAAATTTTGCGCCGTTATTTGAAAGTGCTAAGTTTACTGGAATTGGTATACGCAGTAGCTAGATTTAAAAGTGATGTGTCGGGAGATAGTTTTCAGTTGGGATAGAAACACTAAAACTCATGGTGTTTTCTTCTGTTGTGACCAGTTTGAGTAATATTTAAATTTTCAATGATATTTTTTGGGATTCTAAGAGATTATTCTTCCCTGGAAATTCTTGTGGTCAGAATTAATTCTTTGACAAAGTGAGTGATTGAAATTTACAGAAGTGAAAAACCGGAATATTATTTTCTGTACTTCAGCAACGAACTGTAGACAAATCAGTATTATACTGACCACATCATTCGTCAGTTTGGATATTCGTCGGGACTCGAACTCAAATTCAGTAGACCATTTATTAACATGATTTATATTTGTTTAATTCTAGGATTATTCTTGGATTATTTTTGGATTTGATTCTTAAAACAGTAAGTTATAATTGTCATTTTTACCTTGTTTTTCTAGAGAAGTAAATTATTTTGTTAACTTGTACAAAGCTTAATTTCTTCACGTTTTTTTTTTGTTACTGTTATAGGAGCCTAAACGTGTGACAATGTATACGATACAGTTCCTCCCAACCTGAATGATCTAACGGAAAATCAATGGCTTTGAGGGCAAATAAAGAGAAGGTAGTGGAAGAAGACGTAGTCATAGCGAAAGTGTTTAGAATTTCAAGAATGACACACCTTTATTCAGTGCTCAAAGTTAAACCTCGAAATGAAATACAAGAACACACAACTTCTAAAAGGTTAAGTACATCGCTAAATTGCAAAGCCAAGGTGTCAACGCGCAACACAAACAAGTCACTGTACAAAAGTGACGTTTCTAGTGTACCCTAGCAGTGACGGATTTTCAATTAGACATAGCATGTACCTACCCAATGGCCACGCGATTTTTGGGGACCCCGCGACGACGAATCAAAATAATATTGAATATAAATAATTTACGGGTTTAATCCGGCATGTACCCTATAACTTATGTGAAAATGTACTCTATTGACATTGTTTTCGTCAAGTATGACATTTACTTCGTGTCGATGTTAATGACGGTAATTTTGTACTGAATTTGTTTGTCCTCTGTGTTGGGTTCTTCTGTCACTCTGGCTAATATGGGTTTAAATTTCACAGTTTTCAGTTGGTGCTTTAAGTCCACTTTATGCACTGGATCAGTTACAAATGTCTTTGGCAATGTCAGCCACTTCGTGCGTCTAAGCATCGTAGCCAAAACGTTTCTAGTCACTTAATCTTTACAGTGGTGGTATAGGTCGCAAGCTACAAAAATATATTCGTAAGAATCCTAAGTTACTAGATCTTTTCTTGGCACAGAAGTAGAGAATTATTTATATGAAAGGGCAACGCTTTTAACATAATGATTGTCTAGTAAACATTTAAAGGAGCAGCTTTGACTTCTTTTAGGAACACTTAATAAATATAAAGTTAAAAAGAACAAGATGTTTTGCAGGAACTGTTAAATTATTCAAACGGAATCTGCTGGCAAACGAAGTGCTATAAATGTATTCACTAACATGCACACCACCAATATTTAAAGAAGATAGTACTTGTAAAATGTTCAGGGAATCCTCCAGATTCTGAATACGGTCATTGACTTCCTTCGAGGAATATGTTACAACGTTATAGATAATGGACGTGGCTCGGTGCTTTTGTATTGGCGATATAAATAGTGTCCTGCAAGAGTCAATATTTGTCTCGTCATCGTAAGGTCGTGTCCAAAACCCCACTTGTATATTTGTGAATAAAGTAGTTCCTCCACGAATTAATCTTCTCATACTTTGGAACATAGCTTTAAAAAGAAACTGATGAATGACTTTGTGTTTCTGTTCAACCTTGATTTTTACAGACTCTTTTTAAATCTATTCCCTTAGCTCCAGAGGCAGTTTCTGAATGTGCTCTTCCAAACAAGTCATTTATAGCAGTCTCGCCTCCTGTGATATTAGATGTAATGTTTGCACATAGTCTCGTTCACTCTAGTGACGAACATAAATAATGTAACACCAACTCACACACCTCGAAGGAATACAATTTCATGTACAATTTATTTTAGATCTCTAAGTCTTTCTTTGCAATTATATATAGCATTGTCACCTAGTATGTAGAAGTCGGTGCATTCAAGGCCGTTTGAATCTCAGTGGATAATCAATGTCTAACCATATGAACACTTTCACAAGAATCTCTCATCTTATAACATTCCGATACAAGTGGTTAAAACTTTTTGGTGATGCAAAGCATGCAATTGCTCTTTGTGTTTAATTTGTGTTTTAACGAAATCTTTGAAAAACGCTTTCTCTCAAGTCCGGTGGCAGATGAACAAAAGCTGTCTAGTAGAGTATCCATGCAGATATGAATGGAGTCCCAGTAAAAGAAGGTAGTGACAGTGCGGAGACAATGAGCATATTCCAGGTAGGCCGAGTCTTTCTACTCCCACTCGTGAAGTGTCACACTTCAACTGAAGCACTTGACTGTATATCCTTTCCCAGATAGATAAATCCAGCTCCGGATAATTAGTCATCTGTAGGTCATCTGTAGATATTTAAACGTTTTGAATTGACTTTTTTAAAGTCGCAGTATCCATTCAAAGCTACATGCAACGTATATTCTTCTCTGATGGATGCACTTCGACGAGAGAGTGTTAATACCCGAAGTTGTTTACTCATGCTTGGATGATATCCGTATGATGGTAGACGTACGGTATCAAGTTGATTATGTAAGCTAGTAAACGTGTTAGGATGATGAAAGCATCTCTTTCGCATCAATACGTGTTTCCACGGACATCATTACCTTATATATTAGTCATCGTAGTAGTAGGTACAGAAGTGGCCTTGTCGTACTGAATCCATGACGTATCAGGTACGACATCGATGCGTCTCAATGCACAGCATCGCAATCGAGTTTCTCACAGAACTTGAATCCCTCGTTCACCTGCAATTATGTGAAAAGATTCATCGTTCTAGGTCTTTATTTCTCATTGTCAATGAAATGTCGGCCGTGGAAGTCTTCCCATTTATGTACTCACTGATACCACCAAGTCCGTACGGTGAAGACGTTAGGAAGTCGCGTTCGCTTCCGGTAGACAATTTGATGTTCTTTCCAAGGGGAGACTAACAATTACGGGAGTTGATAACCGTACAATCATGTGAGACTTGTAGGTGGTCACTCTAAATTATGTTTCCTTCAATGGCTGAAAAGCTTATTTCAGCAGTCAAAGTTGACCAATTGACAAGTTCGATGGTTCAACATCAATCCTTTGACTTTGCCATGATGTTCAATTTTCATTGTTTATCTCGGTATTCGTAGCTATAAAGGTTTAGGACCTCCGCCAAGGAAACTCTGAAGATTGCGTTGGGGGTGCTTGTTTATTCGGTTTCCTTCAATGGTTGGGTAATACTGATGAAGAGATCGATGTAGATGTCACTGTCCATGTCACAGTACATGACGCCGTGTCTTAATTCGTGTAATGATTCGTACAATTTTATGCGAGCTTGGGCTTTCACATAGGCAGCAATAATGACATTTCCAACTTCATCGGCCTGTAGAAAACAGTTCTTCTTTTGTAGTTCACCAGGATTAGGGTTTGGAGAATCACATATATCTATTTCATATATTTCCTTTTGTAGCAAATCGTGTCGATGTAGCGGGGGGGGGGGGGGTGGCTCTGCCAAGTATTCCGTCTTGGGTCAACACGGACTTGGTGCTATTTTCTCCCATAAGCAATTCAACATGACTGGGTAATAAGCGTCTTCATTCGTCTTTTTCGACGTGGTCTAAAATGATGCCTTCGTTGGAACTGTATTCCTCTTTGAATTCGTTTTTTCCTTTGGTAGTGTGGCACCAGGAAGGATAACCACTATCTTCTTGTTCGAGTTTCAAAAAGGTATCGACTTTGCCCGCGAAAATGATAGATAGATAGATAGATAGATAGATAGATAGATAGATAGATAGATAAATAGATAGATAGATATATAGATATATAGATAGATGAATAGATAGATAGATAGATTGATAGATAGATAGATAGATAGATAGATAGATAGATAGATAGACAGATAGATAGATAGATATAGGTACATGTGTCATGGTAGTGTGTATGTATAAACGTCTAATGTGAATCGTCAGAATATACAATATTGTCTTTACATATATATATATATATATATATATATATATATATATATATATATATATATATATATATATATATATATATATATATATATGCTCCAGCCTATCGCATAAGGTAGAACACCACCGTCTACTAACAAATTGTTTAAATTTTATTTTAGAGTCCTAAAGTGCTGTTATCCGATTTGTTGTCATACATTGCACATGGGAAGCTTTTTGTGATAAGTTATGCCATACCAAAACTTAAGTATTTCTTTGATTTGCATGTGATAGTCAAAGGATAAAATGCATTTGGAAATACGGCAAATACTAATATAACCCTCACAATGAACTTTTATTCCCACAAGTATAGTCGACATTTATAATATGCATTCAGATAGCTATAATTCTGACCTCATCAAGTCTTGGTTTATCAAAACTTTATCAACTTGTATGTTGATTTAGCGGGTATAAGGACGTTCCGAAGGACAAACCCATACAGATTAAGTTGACATTACTACCATCGAGTTATCGTCGATGTATCATATCTTCTGTAGCTTTATTCAGTGACGAGACACACTAATTCGGCCAGATAAAGACGGTGTAATAATAACTGAGTCACCTAATTTGTGAATGACAATGCATGTGCGTAAATCATGTAGATTAAATCAGCCATATGTTTCAAACTTATTTTTATGTACACATATATGACTTATGATTATTTTCCTGCAAAGGTCAGTTTACGCACATTAATCATGTTCTTTTCCAAAGTATGAATTTTGAAGCACCACATTGCTTTCATTTATCTTGCATATATGTCTGAAAACCTAACTTCCATATGAAGGCGTTAAGTTAATTTAAAGTATTGAATAAAAGTGAGTACTAGTCCAGAATAAATCCAAAAACTGACGACGATGATGTGTCTGTTATAGTTTTCATTGTGTTGATGTACCAACAGTCCTTTGATGAACCACATAAATATGATTCTGGTTTGAATATATTATCAACTCCAGTGAATGTTTCTATCCAGTAATTTTATCAGAGCACACTTGAATTTCCAGAGAAAATAATCACTCGAATACAATAATTTGAAGAAAATAGATTCCAGTTCAAAACTACTGGTCCCAACATATAATGCAATTTGATTGCGCTAACACTTCAAGCACGAATGACAAAATCCTCTCAGTTACAATTAGCGAAATTAGCATTTCCAAAAAATACTAATTGATAATAACCCTCTAGAACGATCCTGATGATTACAAAATAAAATCCATACACCGGATTACACTCAGGAAATTGCAAACCTTAGACCCAATAAACTTATGTACCTCTTATATTAAGAGCAGCACTGATTTTAACCCCATACATATATGGAATAATGTATTTGTTTACAATGAATAAAAAAGAAAGGCCAATTTAGGTCATGCATAAATGAATTCAGATTTAGACAAGGTCAAGGCGAACATACAATGTTACAGTGCAATAACAGGTAATACAATAAAATAAAACTAACATACAAATCATATTAAATATGCATAACAGTACCCACATTTACAAGAACAGATGTATATCAATATGTTCCTCGTGCAATTGTGATACGGCCAAAAGAGTACTGATTAAATTGGTAAGATCGTGATGCTTATTATTCACTGTCAACATAAGTAAGTCGGTAAGCAGTTTGAAGTGTCTTGAATTTGTACCAATAACATATCGACAAGATTTAGGAATTGTGAAAACGTGAAACTAGCCAAACCATCGGGTTTACTATGGAAAGAAACATATATTTTTGGCAGGTGGTTTGCATCTAAAATAGATTTATAAATATTATGACAAGTTTACAAAATTCTTATTAATTGAAGAAATTAAGATTGACGTTCATAGTGACATCAGGATTCAGATGAAGATTATTCCGTGACTCACATATTTCATTTTTCACTAAGTCTTCCTAACTAAGTCAGGTGTTTGGTAAAAAGAGAACATCTCCTTCAAGTACAGGTATTTAATTTCAATCAACGTATTGGAATCATAGCATAAATGATCAGAATTCCATACATTTCCTACTTGCACTTTTCGCAGATAAACAGGACACCTTAATACTGATTGCAATAAGTTAATGAAAAAAGCAGCATAATAAATACACTTGCATTCTAAATGTCCTTTTTCATCCGATGTCAAAGTCCTGGTTATGTGTACATTGGATTTGTCAAATAAACCCAACTTGATATTATTATGGAGAATTATGAAACACGCATACTGAACTAATCTATATCATGTATTGGCGATTATGCCAATCATATTCCTGTTAAAATATTAAGGGACACAGGAACTTCTCAGATTCTTTTATTATCAGGAACTTTGCACTTATCTGAGTCTTATTGTATTGAAAGTGGTCACATTCAAGGGTAGAGTGCATATTGTTTTAGTATTCTCTTCGTTGTGTTAATATGTCATTAGATTAAAAAATTTCAGAAAAAGTTAAAGGTCTAAAAAATGAAAACAAATCGCACGCTTTACGAATGAACAGAAGGTGTATGAAAGTTATTTTAGTTTGTAAAGAGGCAGTACATTTCTCCCTTAAGTAATTAAAATGTACCATTTCCATTTCTTAAAAGGTAAAATAAAAGACCGCATTTACATCATAACATCTTATTTAAGTTTAACACTATATGTCTTTACAATAATTAGTACATACTGCAATTTACCTTTACAGTAGTCAGTAGCTACCTTTACAAAAATTAAAGTTCCTGAAAGTATTATCTTTTGTCAGTCGTTACTGGCAACAAAAAAGCAGTTTCTACTGTAAATTTGATAATAAGCAACTTTGATTTGCATCATAATACATCTTGTTACATTGCATATTCAACACGTTTCACCAGTGAGCTTGGGTTCAATCATCCGTGGTAGCAGTGATCACCATTCGGGTTTGATGGTTTCGTCTAGGATTTCTAATCTCCCTCGCATCCAAACCAACATATGCCCACGTATAACAGCCATCAAGTTCACAAAAGTGATGGTAAAATGATGCGTGAATAATTTATGTCATAAAAACTGCATGCCTATGGAGATGTCTGTTCACTACTGTAATCTTGGTAACAAGTTTTACTGTATAATAATGTGGGTTTATCTGGCAGGTAAGTGTAAAGTGTAAAGAACAAATGTAAAGAACAAACTCAAAAAAGAACAACATATTAGTATCATCCTTAATTAAAACATTAACTTTTTCAATAATTAAACAATAATGACCTGTACATATGGCAATAAGTTATATAATCACATCTTGTTTATCCAGCCCCCCTTAATCTGTCAATTGCATTATGATATGCTTCACATGTACATGCCTGATTAAACATAATGCATACATTTATCCATTTATGCGACAATTGCCTTTATCAAATATTTTAATATCAGTGGATTGTCTCATATAAACGAGATGAGACTGTATATTTTTAAGGAAATTTATGTTATATTACTATGTAAAATAACAATATACAATATTCAAATGAGAAAAGGTGCAGCAGGTCCATTACCAGCATACTAAAATATATATGATAATTGATCATATACTTTTTCCCCATTGACATAACACACAATGTTTTATACGACAGAAAATAACTTTGTTGTGCTGTCTATAGCTATATTTTGTCTTAAAACCTTTAAAAACATTTCCAACCGTTATTTATAAAGAAATTTAAAAGATATATGCCGTAAACGAATCACGTAATAATATCAATGGGTCACTTAATAGATGAGCTACAACAATTATTTAATTTTCTGATCCAAGTGCAAACCGATTATATTACTTCTATCGGTGTATTTAATTTACATCACACCTAGATTTACAGCAAACCAACAAGTACTGCAAGAGTAGTTGCATTCACAAAATTCTGACATACACTGCTTCAAGCTGTAAGTTAAGAAGGACAATAACTCCTCCAAAAATTAAGGAAGCAAAAGAATTTGTCAACATATGCGTATATTTAAATGATGAAACTAGTATGTGCTAAGTTTAACCGCAATCCCCCAAAATATCTTTTTTAAAAAAGGGAAAATAGGTTAATAACTAAGGTTACTCTATTGTGATTAACATAACAAGTCACTGACGCAGTCTATAAAATGCTGTATATATACTGCTGACTGTATTGTGCGGGAAGTCATAACTCGATCCTAGATCTAGTGGACACTTAAGACAATCCCGTTCTCTTTCTTATTGCAAAGCAAATTTTCTAAGGTTTCTAACTCATGCGAACATTCACAATGCTATAAAATGTTTTGACAGAAGCTTCTTTTCCCTATAACTTTGCTTCACTCGTTTTAGCTCATGTATTGCTTATCGCCACTGTGGACATTCTAGTGGTACCATAAGAGAGGAGCAATGAAAAAAAAACTATAATTATATCATTAACTCCTATATATTCTCCACAATGGGCACGAATGAAAGCAAAACTGTCAATGACAGTCACTAGCGAGAAAAAATAAGTCAGACTGGCTCCTCATCGCAATGTAATCAAACTGGGCATAGCCAATTAAAGACGAGCTAGCTCACAAAATTAGCGCGCGCAGTAGCCGTCAGCAAATACGTTAATTTCTTGGTTACAGCTTCCGATATGGACACAGAGTCATGTACGTACCTGTACGGCGGTGGGCATCGTCATCCTGAATGATCTATGGGTGATACGACACGTGGACATCTCAAACAGTTCAGCTACTTTTAGAAAGACTTGATAGACTTTTGCGACTGTACCAATTTTACCATCATAGAGGATTATGAAAAGACTCGGCAACTTTTGTTGGGGATTTTTTGTCAAAGCCTTCATACGGGCGAAATATGTGGTGAGTAACAATGAATACAATAAGCCCAGCAGTTTACTGAAAAACGTGAAAGCTTACATGCAATTAATAACAGAATAATGAAAACTACCGCATGAAAAAGGGTGTTCAAGAATTGTTGCTTAGCTTTGAGCAAAGACCGATAATTTTGCCAAAGAGTCAGTAGTAAATCGGATGTCGGCTGCCGATCCTTTGAAACATTTTGTTTTTCTCTTGTGGGAAACTAACATTTCCTTCAGAGTCGTGGCATTATATTGAGAGGTATACAAAATAGATTTCTGCTTCGGAGGATCTCAGGAATATACAGTGAAAACAATTATATATATATATATATATATATATATATATATATATATATATATATATATATATATATATATATATATATATATATATATTGATTATGAATGTAAATCCCACTGTTTGTGGCACTAGTTGTTGCATGAAATAGATTTAAACCTTATTCTCCGCATTGTTAAAATTGTTAAGTTAATCAACATGTTCACTTTAAAGTTGGTTAATGGTTTCATTTCGTTTTTATTGTATTTATTAATTTGTACAATTTGTTATTGAGTAATACGATTAAAGATACAAGTTGTCAGGCATGAAGAAAACATAATCTATAAAACGGTGACATCTCCTGTGGTTAAGGTTCCAATGTCCTTACTCGAAGTATAAAAGCTATACTTTCAAATCACTTTCAGTTATATGAGCTAATTTACTAAGTGTAAGAACATGATGCACTAACATGAACATAATGGGCTATATTAATAAGAATATCGATTTAAAATACTACTCAATAACAACAATTTAGATATGAATTACTAAATTTATCAGAAAGAGATTAAAATAAGTTGACAAAAACTGTGATAAAACATATCTAATTGATACAAAATGCATACTGAAAGACATAGTTGTATGCTGGGAAAGTATCGTTCAGATAACATACATTCGATTGACACTGCCAGCATTATTATTGTTATGGTTATATGTTTACTAGCCAATACAATTATTCAAGTACAATTATGTTGACAAAGAAGATATGTACAAGCATTAAAATATAAACGAGAATATAAACCACCAACAAAATATCAGTATACATTAATACTATCAAATTATAAATGCAATAAATTATAAATATAGATTATAGATCGTTAATCGGGTACAATCAGAAATCTAAGAGCTACATTGATACACGCACATATATCATGTTAACTCTAATTTTGAAGCAAATAATACAAGATAGCCATAAGCAAAATGACACTTTGGGTTGAAGAAATATTGTAGACAGCCAATATAGTAGAACAGCCAATATAGTAGATAGACAGCCAATTTAATTGATGGCCAATATATGACACAGACAATATAATAGACAGCCATTATGCTATTATATAAGCCAGAAAATCATCATTTTCAAGTGGTCTCTGAATGAAATTCATCTTTCTGATGTATGATCCTTTTCTACGATCGGGAACTAATAAATCTTTACCCACTCAAGATGAATGTATTAATGAGTCATATAGACATTCATTTGCTATTCACAGTGTGGCTTATCCGACTGTATATACTAATGTTCAAAAGCTGTTAGGTATAGGCCAGATTGAATCATAGATCTGTGGAGAGTGTGGAGACTTTTATAAAGTTTACAAAAAATAAGAGCGCATTTGTATGTCCTACTAGTACTGATATTATATCACAGCTGATATCTTTGAGATTTCAATTCTAATAAATAAGATAGCGTGCTTCATTCAATTTATCTTTCTTTGTGCATGAGCTATATCCCTGTCCCTCGCAACACCTTGAAATATTATTTAATTTGGAGTTTTAGACAAATTGTAGGCGTTCAGCTTTTGTTCTTCTGAAATCTTTTAGAAATAATGTTTATTACTGCTTACATGATCAAACAGGCATTTATATACAGGATTTATCATAAGTTGAACAACATTTATTATGAAACTAAAAAAACTCGGGTCACAAACTTAAACGTCTACTAATTTATTCACACACGTTAGGTTTTATGTGATACACTTAACTTTCTAGATGTGATTTGAAATAGTATTATGTCATTAATAACTCATCATTACTGAAAATAATGAGTACAAAACATGGAATTTTTTACCGCTGGAGGCAGCTCGCTTCTAGCCGAGTTCGCGCTTGGAAATTTCCATATAACAAAGAGGAATTGACGTGATATAGGGAACAGTGTATTTCTACTTTCTGTGCTAGTTACATTCAGCAGTTGGTACCATGTATTATCAGACCAGTGACAGTCGAGATAGTCTTCGGTGACTATATGAGACACGGCGATTTTGATACCGCCTATAAAATTAAAGAGTCACTTGGTATTACAACCATCGGACGACTCAGGCCAAATGCAGTGCAAGATGTGTTTTCTCGCCGGATAACTGAGTCCATGAACACCGGATCAACACAAACTAAGGTTACGGCAGGGTTTACAACATGTTGATTGAGAGGAGCTCTTCCAGAAGCGAGGGTCGCAAGTGTAAAATATTTATTCATCTTTATCTTGTTATATTATTGGTTGTCAGCCTTACATCTCGCCACAAATATACCTAGCAAAAAGAACGATCAATTGGCGATTTTAGTGGAACAGTGTTTGAAAATAATAATAACCCCACCCCTAACCCCATAACGAATCCTGCTTTACCATGCGAGCGGTGTGTGTGTTTGTCACTTGGATTTTTGTCTTGTCTTCTCCTCTATTATTATTTGCCCCTCCCTCCAGAAAAAAATGCATTCTCATGTACATATGACATATCATCTTGTGCATTTCGATGTCACATTGAACTTTCCATTCATTTCCCATGTTTACATGGTTTGTATAGCTTCATAGTTCATATGACTTCCTAAGTTATATCAGAATATGAGTCAATAATTAAATTCTGTAGTTCTTTTATTGCTGAAACACTATAATGTATTGGTAATATATACAATCTTATGATCATCCCTTAGTTTTAAAGGAAGGCAAAAACGTTTATTGCATATTTCAAATATTGTTCAGACATGCAAAAAAACCTTCATGTATGACTAACATATATATTACAAATGTATACACTCGAATTTGACAAACACATTTTTTCATGTTCTTATTACAGGGACTAGACACATCATACAGTATTGCTGTTCAATGTCAGACTGATATGACACTTGAGAAAATGCAAACAAGGAAACAAAATACATAAATTTTATTAACGAAGCACAGTATGATTTTGTAGGCGTTTGACTGTAGACCAAGCACTTGTTAACTTGTTATTATTTAGCAATGACACACTTTAAGTGATGCACATATTCATGAGAAATCCTCACCTGTGTAATAACCACGATGATCAGAATACAGATGTAAAATATTTCACCTACTACACAGCGTGTCAGGTAAATGTCAAGTAAGTAAAACGAAGGAGTAAATGCAGACTTTCATGTACTTTTCCGCATTCACACGAGACACTTATACGATAAAATGAGCTTACCTTTACAATGTCACTTATGCAAAAGTCCATTTTTAAAATGTTGGTAAACACATGTACAGTTGACGTCACATTTCCAGAAATAAATTTACTCAACACATTTTTTCTTCTTTTTTCTTCACAACAATAAAGTGAAAAGTAGTTACCACATGGAGAAATAAGGACTTTCTCGAGCCATAAAAAGCTGCTGCAAAACTACAGGTTGGAGGTAGATACTATAAGTATAGACAGGCATGTTCAAATACAGAAATGGATCAGAAAGAATATGAGAGCCACACACTGTTTTGATGTGTGACATGCTGTCAAAGGCTTGTTAATATTGCAATATTTACTAAACTGAATAATACCATTTGATAAAACTCGTATACAAGCACATATAGTAACATAACAGTTGTATGTGCAAAGTTCTATTAAAGATGGACAGTGAACATATCACTTGGAATACAGTCAGCTCCCCCATTATTAGTTCTACTCCTCTTGCCCCTTGTACATACACACTCAGACTGCAGAAACTAATTAAAGCGTATCCAGTCTGTTTTGTACCAATGTTCAAATTCATATATCGCAACAAAAATTAGTATTATTATTATAAATACTTATGTTAAATTGAACAAAATTTAAGTTTTGTTTCCAATTTTATTATTGTCTTTAGTAAATTGTCAGTGTGTTTATATGCAGTATATGACATTTTTCAGTTTCATGAATTACTGAGGTATCGATTTTGTTTCAGACGGTGTCAAAATATTGATGGCAGCTCTATAGGAACTGGTCAGGAAGCCCGATTCAGTTGATAGGCAGTTATTGCCACCTCTATGCAGTCATGTGACTGAACATAGATTAAACAGCACATTTTTAACCTTGAATCAAATTATGTTATTTCGTGTACATTATTTATTCCGCTTTTCTTTATTTATTTCGTGTTTCAGAGTCAAATTAGATCATTAAATTAAGTTTTACTACAACAAGTGTTAGAAGCTAAATGAATCAAAAGTAAACAGTGAAAACGTACAGTGTTTTCGTAATGGTGTAGATTTTTTAAAACTTCATTTGTTATTAATACCCTCGTAATAAAATATTATGTTTACAAACTTGATTCCTTCATTTTTTAGAAATTGCATCAATATTAATAAAATACAATTGTAGTTAATCTTAACTTGCATACAGAGAGCAATTATGGCTTTCTGATTATAGTTTCGGACTACTAACCAATAAGGCTGCGTTGCAAATCTGACAATCTTCACAGATCAGTTATCATAATGCGTCTCTAGGCAAAGTAGTTGATTTCAACTGCCAATGTACATTTTGTGTTTTGTTGTGGCACAGAATACGAAACGAAGCGAAAGTCTACCACTTTTAGTTTAGAATTTCAAACATTCTAATCTACAGATATTCAAACTCTCCCTCTTGCTGAAACTTAAATTTAAATCAAAGCAAGGTCTTTGCGTGCTACAACCTGGCGGTAGTTATTATAAATACTAAAAAACGTACAGCTTTGTATACATTGTAATTTTGCATACCTTGCTATTGGTAAACATTGCTTTATTAAAGACGATAATCGAAATATACAAATATAATAATGATTTTATGACACGTTTTGCAGAGACGATAAAGGACAATTATTGTGTACAAACTATGTACCATTGCTGTGGAAAAAAGACTAGCAAAAGAATAGCAACAGCCAGATTGGCATCCATAATAACAACAACGACAAGCACAAACACAATATGTTCTTCGGAAGGATTAGCTACAACAGAAGCATATTGGAAGTTAACAATAATTAGTGATTGTTTTATATACATGCGACGATTATGCTAAAAATTATTTTTCATAAAATCCCTCATTTATTGACAAATGTTTATCCCAAACTGTCATGTTGATAATATGTATTGCTGAAATTATTTGCCCATTATCCTTGGACTTCTTATGAACACATATTTTTCCTCATTAATTTCATTATTTGAACAGATTCAATAATATGACATTAAAACATAAAGCTGCCATTACTAGTTTGGCAGAGCATCTATGTTCGAAAAATGTAAGAACAGGCCAAGTTTGCGCTAATAACTACCCAAGTAATTAATTTGTTAATGATATTATTATCCTTATGGTCCTTATTATTATTATTATTATTATTATTATTATTATTATTATCATTATTATTATCATTATTATTACTATTATTATTATTGCCAATGATTCCGCCACACAATTATTTTAACAGCTTTAATTTAAAACTTTGAATAACTCTACTTTGATCTAATTTATGCTGTTTGTATCTCGCCATGCTTTGTCTCGTTTTTTGAGGACAATTTAGAATGAGGTCGAATTATACTGGTTGGATAATTATTTGATATTCACATGAACCTTCCCTTCTGTTAACTATGCACAACCATTTATTGCTACATAGTTTGTTGTATATTGTCCCTAGTAATTCCAATATATAGCAGTCTAGAATTCTTTGTAGATATTTAGTTTAGTGTTTTTCTTATATGTTTCTTCTCCCCTGACAATGAGCTTGCTTAGTCAAAAACGTTCGAAAACCGTTTTGAATTTGCGGGGTTATCAATGTTTGTGTCTTTGTGTGTATGTTTGAGTGCGCGTGTGTTTGTGAGTGTGTGTGTCTCATTGTATCAAACGTTCATTATTTCTGTCTAATGATTATTCTAAAGAAATGAATGAATTGGTTGCTGAAAGAATATTACATCAGTTAATGGGATATCATCATTTTTACATCAGTTTATATGAGTAACAAATGCTCCTCGTCTTAGCACAACCAGATGTAAGAAGAAAGCTATCACCTAAACGTTTGAAGCAAATTGCCCTTGGTAATTCTGGTATCATACTTTTGATGATTTGCTGCAGCTGACATTCTGTGGACAGACGGTGGATACTATGCAGATTTCTAACCACCACATACACATTGTTCTCACTGTCCAACACTATTCCAACAGGTTTCCCTTGGTTCGGACCTTCCTGGACCTTATATTCAAAGTACTGCATCCCATCTAGGCCGAAACAATACACGGTTCCGGCGTCAGAACATGAAATATATACACGTGTCTTGCATGAGTTTAGAGCTATGTTTACTATAGAATATGCGATGTTGCCACGTGGAATGTGAAAACATGATTTCTCCCGACCATCCCGGGTGATTGTTCCAAAGTAGTATGTTTTTTCTTTCACCACGGTACCAGCATAAACTAGCTCTGTCTTGTTGAGAGCGACTAATGATATACACATACGTCTTGTGGTCATATGTCCTGATGGTTGTATTTTATCACCGATCTTCAGAAACTGGATCCTGCTCTCATGAGGAAGTGTGACTGCGACTTCATCTGTATCTACAGTACACATACCCCAGGGTTTTTTAGACATCGTACAGTCAGACATGTACTTGTAAGAAGAATCATACAAACAGCATATGCTATTATAGTAGTCCGAGGTAACAACTCTTCCATCAGCGAGACAAACTATATCACAAGGACTTGAATTTTTCTTGTCTTTTCCGCCACTCAGAACAACTTCTTGAAACAAAACAGCATTACGGTTTTTAAAGGCCTTTATACTCTCTCGTGTTGTCCTTTTAGCTATACTTGTAGTCTTTAATGTGTCCTCTATAAAATCACAGTCCACAACAGATGATTGGAGCTCTAATACAGAGTGACCTGATGTTGTCATGTTTGTCTGGTTTGCTGCTGCAGTTTGCTGATGTAAAAAAAAAAGACTTCAGTTACAAAAACTGATTAATGATAATAGGGTAACTCCGATGAAAATGAAAAATTAAAAGGTAAGATTTTTCCGTTCTGGAACACTATTTTAGACGGGCGATGCATCAGAGTATGATACAATTTAAGACATAGTTTGATCTTTGTCTTCTACATTGCACTAAGAGAAATTACAATGAGGAATTTTTAATAATTTGCGCATATTTCTGATTTTAAAATTAATTTTAACGTATAATGGCTATACAACCTACACTAGTCGTTATCACAACAACACAATTGAATAATAATAATAGCAGCAGATGGAGCAATAAGAAGAACTCAACTAACACTACTTATAATACTACTACCAATAATAATAATAACAATACTAATAGGAAGAGCAAAAAGAACTAAACCATGAATAACTAATGCTCTTCCATGCATTACTAATGCAAACGTCTGAGCATCATAAATTTAAATATTACCACTACCAGACCCCACCCCGTCCAATCTAAATCATATAAAATACTAAGATCAATTCTGAAATGATATAAAAGTATGGTAATTTTGATGGTAATTGTTTGAATGTTTAGCGGTTTTAACTTCCTAACATCGAATGCATTACTACCATCATAACCTCCGCATATGTAGCGCAACTTGTAGTACCAGTCATGAACACGAAACGTAAAAGCTAATGAAGCGCAACTTGTATTACTAGTCATGAATACGAAACGTAAAAGCTAATGAAGCGCAACTTGTATTACTAGTCATGAACACGAAACGTAAAAGCTAATGAAGCGCAACTTGTATTACTAGTCATGAACACGAAACGTAAAAGCTAATGAAGCGCAACTTGTATTACTAGTCATGAACACGAAACGTAAAAGCTAATGAAGCGCAACTTGTATTACTAGTCATGAACACGAAACGTAAAAGCTAATGAAGCGCAACTTGTATTACTAGTCATGAACACGAAACGTAAAAGCTAATGAAGCGCAACTTGTATTACTAGTCATGAACACGAAACGTAAAAGCTAATGAAGCGCAACTTGTATTACTAGTCATGAACACGAAACGTAAAAGCTAATGAAGCGCAACTTGTATTACTAGTCATGAACACGAAACGTAAAAGCTAATGAAACGCAACTTGTATTACTAGTCATGAACACGAAACGTAAAAGCTAATGAAACGCAACTTGTATTACCAGTCATGAACACGAAACGTAAAAGCTAATGAAAATGAAAAAAAAAATCATATATAACAGCGAGGCCTTAGAAAACACTAGAACAGAAAGGATGTGTGATTTATAATGAAATTATCATCTCACTCTTCATCTTTTTATTGTAACAATAACAAAAAGCTTAATTAGATCATTTTTTCTTTTTATTTGAGAGATCAGGACTATAGATAGAGCGCAAATATAGCATAGGAAATAAAACGTGATCGCTAGTAAAACAGTGAGGGAGAAATTACGGTATGATTTTGGACATAAATGTTTTTATATATTGCCAGACCCAAATAAATAACACCATAATGCATTTAGTATGTTAGTTAGAACCTAAACTGGAATCTTACGTGGAATGTATTATTGGTGTGCGTGCGTTGGTATATGAGAGAGAGAGAGAGAGAGAGAGAGAGAGAGAAGGGTATGGTAAATTGTTTTAGAAACAAAAATTACAGCAGCTGATCTCAAAAATGTGTGAAAAAATGTAGCAAGAACCTAAAATCTGTGCAATTTATTTAGGAAAGCTACAAGATACATAAATAGGTGTCACCAAATCATTTCTTTTCATATACGTAATTTGTCCAATGTTAACTCTCATAAATCACGATTATAAAGTCATAAAAATCGCCTTTTCAGTGAAATATCAAAATGACATAAATATTGAGTCATCTAATAATAACTGTCTTTAATGATCATGATGAATAAAACTCTAACACTTTGTGTCAACATATCCAAAACGCGAATTACGTAAACTTGTGGAAAAGGGCAATGTCATCCAAGACATAGCAGGTTGAAAACAGAACCTTTGTTGCATGAATTCGTTCTCATTTCTTGCAATGTAAAGAACCTCTGGTAGTAGTAACTGTATCACTGTTATAAGCATTATTTGTAGTAACATTTTATCGCATTGTGTTACTTTTGATATTTTGTTTGCTAAACAATACAGAAGGTAAAACGCACTAAATGCGGAGTAAATATGAGTATAATAACACTATAGACAGCATGTACGACGTAGATCAGACAGTGAAATATAATTCCAGTAATATCTCCATTAGTGGCATAAACTTATTAAAGAAAGCAATAGTAAGATACTCCCATAAAGAATAAAAAATAATCATAGGTTGAGAAATTTTAATATTTTTTAAATTTTAAAGTTGATAGAAGACTGAGGAAAGCTAAATATCTCATAAATATGAGAATACTATTCAAACTGGAAATTTCATTAAATACATTACTTGATTTGATTAAATACGATAAAAAAACTGATTTGAATAATGAATTTCCTGAATTGATTAAATGCATCGCATGATCTCATTAAATACATTATATGATTTGATTAAATGCATCACCTGATCTGATTACAAGCATTACATGATTTGATTTAACACATTACATGATGTCATTAAATACATTATCTGATTTGATTAAAATAATTACCCGACGTGGAGTATATCGGCTCATTATATATCATAATATGTGTCACATTATATTTTATTATTTTCACATTTGTGTTATTAACAACTTCAGCCAATAAGATTATATTTATTCGCTTGATAGTTGATTGGCTGCATATTTATGCCGCTAGTCGCGAGCATGAGCCGCTGTTTGATATTAAGCATTACCAGACTTAGGTATACTGAAATTAACAAACATGTACATACATTTGGACGCTGTTATTTTAATTATCAATGTAATGTATTTCATTCGAGCTCGGAGCCAAGTAATGTACTCTCTTGAGTCAAACTATTCACAACATATACATATATAGATCGCAATATGCAATAATAATTTCGTTTCAGGTTTGTACGGATGTTGCAATGCTGCCAGTGTCGTATTTGTAATACTTGTAGTAATGAGTAATTATTGAACAAATATGCAGTTGCAATGGCAACATGATCATACTTAATTGGGGTTCATTTATTAGTCTATGTGGCGAACCACGATAAACCAGTGGATATATTACGTCTCTATCGAATAATTGTATCAAAAATGAGTAGTATGACAATGGAAATTTGAGACGAGTGGCCCGATTCCGTTCCTAGATTCGACATGTCGTTTAGAACCTCAATCACCTTTACCCGCAAAGGACGTTTTCACAAGTGGCTATCTGTCATTGTGGGTGACGTGAGTTAACATGGAATCTTATAGTAGCCGTGTTGTAAGTTTGCAACCTGATAGATACACGCTGACAAAAATTGAATCTATTTTTAATGATTGTTCCTTAGGACTCTGTTTGAAATTGCGATTCATAGAGATATGTGACAAGATATACATTCCACTTTGGTAGCACAGTGGCAAGTGCGTAAGGACGTTTAAAGTTAATAGTCCATCAACAAAGCGTTATCACCATGCCCTTTAGAGAGTAATAATCCAAAACGAATTTATTATAACGGCATAGACAAATGGGCGCATTTACTAGCCAGCCTAGCTATTTCGGACTAACCATTACGTGGCTATCAGAGAAAGCATGCCAGTAAGAATCATGTGGGTACATGTGTCTTCCCGGGAATGTTTGGGTTTTATCCTCTACAAACCATATCGGCAGTCATGGAGACCGATTTCGATTATATTTTAGTAAATCTTAGAAATTAACCTAATATGGTACTATCTAGCTTCTCTACTAAGATACGTCTGGGTGTATTAATTGAGTGTTTTTCAATCTGCTGGGCTTCATTACTCACTGCAAACTCAATTGGAATTAACCTTGATAACTATATTTATAATTACATGATTCATGTTCGATTTGTGAACAACATCCATTGATGCTATTAATACTTTTAAAATTGGAAGAATTATTAACAGTCAATATTAAGAGATATGATAATCGACAGGATATACTGATTTAGAAATGTCTTAAATTGGGCTGTAGTTTGAAAGCACCACTTAAGTCTTTTTAATAGCATAATAATAACTATAATGTAGGTAGTGTCTTCGATATATGGCCTGGAAGCGTCGCTTGATTTCAATAATATTTTCAGATGACACATTACTATAAGGTGGTCCAGACTGCTGTTTTGTATTATTCCTTGACTTACTGTTTCCATCGTGTGAAAGAGATAATGATAAATATATAAAACCGAGTCTGGTTATACTTTCGATACAAGAAAACAGTTATCTGACTACAAAACCTGTGTAAGAGGATCCCAAGTGTCTTTGATCCGAATGAATAGCTATGCTACTAGTACTAAAACTACTACTACCACTAATACTACTTCTACTAATAATAATAACAAAAAGAGCAATATTAGATATTATCATTGATGATTACTTGTAACAGCACCTAATTCTCAGAATTTATATGGAGACAATATTGCAAACAAAGACAATCTCGTGACATTACCAATATAAAAACCATAATAATAATTATCGTAGTCTTTACTATGTTCTTGAACCCGAGCAATGCGGGTTTTCATAGCACTCTTGCATGAAATCTTACTGCCATTCTCTCTAAATCATGTTGGCTGTGGCCTAGCAGGAAAACAAAAACACTTTAGGGTTTGATAGTGTGAATACGAAAATACAAGTGCCGAATGGAGAGTGTAAGTTTCGGAAAGGAATGTACACGTGTTTGATGTCATATTTGCGTTTTGGAATGGTGGCAGTCAACTAAAATGTACCACAGAAGACAGATTTTGCGATTATGTCAGAGTGCACCAGTAGCCAGTGAAGGACAAAGAGCAGATGTGGAAGAGGAGAGCACGATTCCGGTCTCGAAACTCCACGAATGGTTGAAATATCCGCGGTTTGAAGACTGGTGATTTTGAGACGAACCAGATGATATATAATTGCAACAACCCAGTCTAGAAAGTAATAAATACGTTTAAGTGTTTCCAAAATGTAAAATAAATTGCGAATGGACCCAGTGCGTCTCAGGTCCTGATACGAAGCCTTGCTTTTATGAGATAGCATTTTAAATGTTGATACCTAGGTTACCTACTACTTATGTGAGCTTAATGTGGATGTTGTTCCCACGTGTTGATTGAGATAAAAGAGATGAAGCTGATGAGTCTTTGTGTTGTGCTCAACATGGCTACAGATATATCGTCCTTAATCTGCATTTTGTTACATGTTATCAATGTCTTCAGATCGGAAATACACCTTTCTACCCCTTGTATGGAAGAATTAGGATTTGCGTGGCTCGCGAGATTGATAGATGACACGTCCGGTGGCCGAGTGTATGGAATGAAGAACACGAATACATCAATCACGTAGTCTGGCGTATTTTCCATTTACGGACATAAATTTCGTCCGCTCATGTCGACTAAGAAAGATCTGAACAATAGTAACGCTGTATCGCGAATGCCAAACACATCATGGAGTCTTTGGAGCTTTCGAAAGAAATATGTAATTAATATGTCCTGATATATTTTGCCAAATGCTGCAGATAGGTCAAGGAGGTCAGGTCTGTTATCACTCAACTATCAAAAACGAAGACCAAGTCTTTAACTAATTTCAGATAGGCTGTCTCAGTAATATGCATATGACGATATTCAGACTGTAAATTGCTAAAAGACTAATTAAATTCAAATGTGATACAAACTGGGACTGAACAAGATATTTTACATATAAGCAGATCGGTAGTGTTTGTCTTATTGACAGAGGGTTTATAGCGGCATTTTCCCCGGATGATGGATACGTAATAATAGCATAGGTTGGTGAAGTAATTTATAATAGAATTGTGTGCACATAGTATTTTTCATTATACCCGAACTAAATTGTGCTCTGGTGTTGTTTCCATGCACATCTTTCTCGGGAGTCGTTTATTCAAGTCCTACGTTATTTCCAAATATTGAGTTTGGTTCAACAAATGGTGCGCAAGCAAAGTGCTTGCAGCTAAAAAATCGATTATCTTTAGATTTCTGGTCGTCGATTACACCATATCGTGTCAGCTCAGACAATAATATCACAATGAAGTTTGAATCATGAAAATGTCTACTTTACGGATGTCTTTCGGAACAAAACAAAACGGATGTAAAGCTAACCATCTTTCAGCGGGTTCTTCCCAAAGAAACCAGGTATTGATTATATCCTGGAAAAGGTGTACACCAAAAATATTTATAGGACCAATAGTAGACAAGTAACAGCAGTATGAAGTGGGTGGTGGCTGTACGTTCTGATAAAGTGGCCATGGAAGTGAAGAACGCCGTGAGGCAGCTGCAATATTTGCGGTGAAGTCTGACCTACTGCAGACGCTTACGAGCCTTCGGAAGGGCCTCACTGATCACCAAATGAACGATTACAACTTCCACTGCGAAACAAGAAGGGTGCCGCCTTGATCATCATTCCAGCAATGATCAATCTTGTTATACTATTGTGAAAATATTCAAACTCTAGGATATTTAATCAATTTCGGTGGATTACGTAAAACATTAGAACAATTTGGTGACAGTAAACTTTCTCAGGATCGAATTGAAATAAACATTGACGGATATTATAAAAGCACTAGGACATAAGCACATTAGGCTCTTCATTCGGAACATATTTTGGATTATTTTATCGGAATATTGTAAAATTACTTGTACATTATGCACCTTTAGAAATAAAGAAATTAATGCTGTCAGTTACGTTTAATATTTTTTTATATTTTACAAAAAACAAGCTATAGTTTGGAAATTGAATTATTGTCGGCTTTTATCTTTTTGTTTTATATAGTTCTAGCCCAATAATACCAGAAAAACTGTAAAGACGAATTGACCACATGTATGATCCGCATCTATTAAACGTTTACAAAGTGTTCGAGTTCTTTTAATTTTATCAGATTATTCCTTTAGGGTACATATTCGATTGGAATACGTATTGTTAAAGCAATTATCTTGTACAAGTAGTTATGATGAAATAATTCAATACTTAATATGCATGTTCAAGTACATATTGATGGTACGAACATACTAGGTTGGTATAAACGTATATACATATAAATGACTGTGTAATTTCAAATGAGTGTTAGCATTTGTTCCCTAAGGGTATAGATAGTATAATGAAGTTAAATTCGAGTATTTGAATGTACCAGTTATTTAGGAAGGCAAAGAAAAAAATATCCAAAAGGCACAGGACTGCGTCTGATTTAAAAGCCGTTATAATGAATATAAAATGTAAGCCATTTTGAACACAATTTTGGAAACATATAACTAATAAAAACACATCAAATGTGATGAACAAGAAGAAAGAACATTAACTTTTGTATCGTATCGTGCGTGTCTGTCTATGCACAGCAATATACAAACAGAGGACACACTTCATATTGTTGTCACATCCATGCAAGCCATTCGATGTTTCAGCTATATGTTAGGCTATGGTCAGTTTCCATTACAAACCATCAAAGCCTAACACCCATGCCAAACTGAAAACGGTTCAATGAAGTACCCATGTAACAGATACGACAGGAAGGTTATCATTAAAATCTAACATTGGGTCCATTATAGTAAAAAGATAATCTAGAACTTGAAACAAATAACATTATTGACATGACAAATACGCCGAACAGATGCTTTGAAATTTAGAGGTTTTATTAATAACTGATTCATTGACAATACAAGAATAGGATGAGAATTCATAAACAACATTGGATCAGATTAATCAAAGAAAGGAATTATAGTTAAAGTCCAGCAAATAATGGTTCGTTTCACAAGCTCAATCCTGTATAAAGATCAAGGTCACTTTAAAGATACATGCTATCTAATATTGTCTCCTTTTTGATGCTATTGTATTTAAACCTCAGCAGACAAATTGATGAAACTTTAGCCAAGTGTGTATCTCGTCAAGTATGTTTGTCTTATATCACAGCTTGTATCTCGTCAAGAATGTTTGTCTCATATCACAGTTGGATATATCAAACTTACTCAAGGCTAACAGTGGATCAAACCTTACAAATGGGGATTATGATGTCAAATATATAGTACAACTGAACATTAAGCGCCACCTAAAATATCATAGTCCATTTTGTCACTGATTTATTCACAAATGAATGCAACGTTAATGTGACCTCCTAACCTTCGTACGATTTGCATAAATATTATATGCAGACGCAGTTTAGTTGAATAATTATTGCATCTCTTTCATAAAAGCAATGGTTCTGATTAGGTAAATTCAGAACATGAAGTACACTGCTGTTCTGTCTCCTAAAGTGTATCTTACTACTGGTTTGTGATATGTTCATCGTCTTTATGATATGTAGTTCGAACCAGATTTATATATTTATGGGTTACCTATTTCCAGGTGTTGCGTCTGAGACGTAATTCGTGAAAATGCTGGATAATTTGTACATTTTAATAGCCTTACAACATTATTCAAAATTTAAACGCTGGCCTAGTGGTTAGAGCGTCCGCCTCGGAAGCAGGAGGTCGTGGGTTCAAACCTCGGCCGAGTCGGCTGGGCACTCAGCATTAAGAAGTTAGTGTTAGGACTGGTCGAACTGGCTTCGGGATCATGTGGCTGGGTGGGACATCATGCTACGTGTCTGCGACATGATGCCACAGTGCTAGACTTCACTATAAACTGCCACACTGCACACATCGTAGCGTTACTACTGAAAAATTGTTAAATAAATGTTAAAAATCTATATCACACACACCGACACACACCAATTTCTTACAACTGGTGATGTGCTATGATGTACTTTGCTCTCTCTCATCTCTTGTAATTGACACAAATGACGTCGTCATTTATTCAATTTCTTCATTGCTTCCACATTCTAGAGACGTCGCTCAAACGCTGAAAATAGCAATGTTCCTTAATTCTGCATTAAGTGTGCCTTAATGTCACATTCTTTTTATAATACAGAGCATTTTATGTTTCAAGGCGACAATGCATACTCTTTGGATGGATTGGATATCATTTTTAATGGCATGATGTTTACTGTCAGTTCCAAACTGACAATAAAACTGTCAAATTGCCTTTAATAATTTAGAAATGTCTTTTTCCGTACAGACTTGTGGACTATGTTCATTTTAACTTTGTACATGACATCTTTGACATGTATCATGCATAAATTACTTGTATATTCTTTTCAATATCGAGTTATAAAAAAGTGAATTCCTAAATACAATTTTCATATTGTAACAATTTCATCTCGAAATTTATGAAGGTAGTAATTTTTCGAACCACAATTGTATTTCGAAATGAATCAAGCAATCATCCCAGATGCATCTTGTGTCACATAAAAAAACACATACTGTAAGACGCTCTGGCCTTCGGTTAAAATGAAATATATTCAAAATAAACATCAACATTGGTTAACGTATTTTCGTTTGGTAGTTGAATTTCCTTCATCAGCCTTCACGATGGTCAGTGATCTCTTGTCCTTGAGCGTTGGCGATATCGCGGACTCGATAGTCAGGATTAATTTGTTAGGTATTCACAGTTTTGCTTTTCATGCAAAAATCATTAAATGCCGTTATGTAAAACTCGTCTCTTTTGCCAAGGCTTAAACAGTTTCTTAAATAGGCTTTTTTAATTAATACTGTATTTTTCTAACTTTTCAGAATATTCACATAACTATTTAAAACATTCAACGTTTATCTTTATCAATTTCTACCTTTTACATTAATAATGGCTGTTTTTATACATCCATTTGCCTATTATGGCTGTCGTGTTATCAGAGTTCAAGCATTTATCCCATCGGCATCATCATTTACATTAATAAGTATATCTGCAAATATTTTCTCTTTCTGCAAAGAGCTAATTTTGATCAACATTCATGTTACATGTAAATGTTATCTCCTGAATCTGACAGTATTTGTTTCCATGCTAAGGAATTCATATCGCAACATTGAATTCAGTATAGTGTGGCATTGCAATAAAAAATAAACCCCGATTTGTTAACGTTCCCCCTGCCTGGGTGCCGGAAATATTGGATATTTGTATTTCCTGTTTGTAGCAACAGAAAACAATTAGGATGTAGATGATGACGATGACAATGAAAATCATGGCAATGATGTAGATTTACTGTAAAAGTGCTGCATTGGTCACACAGTATTATGTAATAACTTGTCTTAATGAAAAATGTGTATCCTGCATCTTAAATGAAGATGCAAAAATCACTATTAAGCAGAAACGTGCACTAGATGGTAACATTTCCTTTTTTAGATGTGTTAAATCATCAATATTTTAGAAGTGTTTAAACTTAAGCATTTTGTGTTACGAATGTATGTCTTGCATATTTAACAGAAAGTAATAAAGCAACATTTTAAGTAAAATAAAAAAACGGTTTTGTTTTGTAATCTACAAGGTATATAATGTTAGAAACACTTGCAGCATTGTAAGGTAAATCCACAATAATCCCAAATGTCATTTCCCCAGTTCAAATCTATAGAATCCTCCAAAATGAACCGCAATGGTCCTGAATACCATGATATATCAGAATGATGAAATCCAGACTGTCATTTAATGGGTTCTCATCAACTCCTAATTACCCCAAATTAATATTTTAATTCAAACATCCAATTAATACTTTTCAATTCAATGAATGATTTAGTCTTGTAATTCATATCTGACCACAAATTATCCAAAAGACTGATCGTAAGATCGGAATGAGGACTTTTGTTCACAAAACCCTTTTTATTTTGAATATGTCACTTGACCGATAAAGCAGGAGAATGTCTGTAGTTGCTAGATATGCTATTTCTATTTGGAAAATACCATACAATTGTAAAGTTGTTATTTATAGTATATTCTGGATCAAAACTGTTATGTCATCATCTTATTTACAACTTACATTCATGAACATACTGTAGTTATTTAGAAATTTGTTTACAAATGATTATTATTTCAAAGTACAATCAACAATCACAGACAACGATACACACACACACAAACACACACCATACACACACACATATAAATATAGACGAAATAATTTGATATAGAGTTCTGCAAATATTTTATGAATCGTGACATTTAGTTTAAGCAGGAGTTATAATTGTATATTACGAACACTGCCCTGGAATTCGAAGATGTTATTGGATGCGGCTGTAAGACAGGACAGGAGCATTAAACAGCAATGTTGTCCAGTTAATGAAGAAGATTAGAAAAAAGATGTCTTAATCAACGAAAAGTGGCGGAATGCATTATGTCGTGTGACAATCAGAGGTACCAAGTCATTATCTTACGTCATACGAAGATGGAATGATTATTGTGCGACACTACCTACCTCACACAGTTCCATCTTATTGCACTAGGAACGTGAGTTTGGGGTCCGTAACGGAGGGTGTACATTATAGTTATCAAGTCACTGTCCTAAAATACTGGTAAATAATAGAATGATTATGTGGTAGGATTTCCTCTACACCACTGTATTTATGTACTCTAACATTCTCTATTATTCTCACTGACTGCACATAAGTCTGCCTTGTTGTGGTAAGATGTTTGACATACTATATAGAAAAACGTGAGGAACGTTTGATGAAGATTTCAATGATTTTGTAAAATATAGGATATTGGAAAAGATGTTACATTAAAAAGATCTCAACGATTGGTTTGATTTCAGATTTCGTCGTTTAAAAAGTATAATCTCTATGGAGATGTCCACAAAACTTAATATGTATTCATTTCTTGTTATTTGGTAATGGACAAAGAATGCTACTGGAAATCCATTCTCATTTATCGACGCTAGACCAGTCCGAACAGTAAAAAAACGACGACAGAGGTGTGATGTTGATAAGCTATACAATCGAGCGCATTAAATGAGAAGACCATCAGGGTGTTTGCTTACAAATACGGAACGTAAACTCTACGTCGTTATTTTGTATTTAAAAAAGTGCGAATTTCGCTTTAATATGAACGCGAGAGTATAACAAATTATTAAAAGTGCATTGAATGGGCTATGCTAACTGTCGTGTGCTATAGTTTAATTGGGCAAATAAGCGTTGACAATTGCTTATCTGAAAATTATATTTTATTCTCTAACAGGTTAAATGGTAATTTGAAATACTCTTATCAGTAGTTGAATCTCATTTAATGTTGTAACTACCACATTTTGTTTTACAATTATAGCAAGTGCGTAAATACATATTCCATTGTCAGGTTCCAATGAGTAACATAATTTATGTAATAAGGCAATGACACTAGCAGACGAAAACAATTGGCATCTCCATTAAAAGTTAACCTTGATAAATAGTTTTGTCCAGTACACTACATGATAATACCTATGTGATGAAATTAACATGGATTGCAGGTGTCTGCATTAAATTGTACGTGCATATAGATATCTCGTCCATTTATAGATAAAGTTGTTGTCCAAATTGTAGTGGTCCAAATATTGGGCAAAAGTTGTATAAATTTTCAAAGTAAAGTACATACACGGGCTCATAAAACTGTGCAGTGAGACATTGCTTTGACATTACTCTGCGGCGCGGAAACTCAATGACCAGTTTTTGAAGATCAAGGCAGAATCATTTCAATCTGCAACTGCGAAATGATATTTGTTTGGGTATGAGCGTATATGATTAATTTGGAGAGAAGGGTACATGGTCGTGATGGAATATGGACTGGTTTGAGCAGGACTGCGATATGTGCCTTTTACCCGCAGACCTGGCTTTGAATCTCAGATTAGGACGAATTAGAAAAGGTCTAGCATGTACGATAGTAGTAACTGTATTAAGTATTAATTCGGCCTACTATCATCAAGCATTCTTCTTCATAATCCATGATAACACTTCCTGTTTTGTTTAAGGTATATTTATAATTATTTATTGAGTTATGTTAAAAAAGTATATATATATATATATATATATATATGTGTGTGTGTGTGTGTGTGTGTGTGTGTGTCTGTGTGTCTGTGTGCGTACTTACGGACTAGTACGGGAATATACGTAAGTCGAAGACGAAAACAGTGTATCATATACTAATACGTATAATGTACTCACATTTAATTTAATCAAACTCTGTATGATGATATATCTTTTGTGTGTTAAACAATAGCCACAAGTCACACACGCTTCCAACGGAGCGTAAAATAATATAAGACACGATTATATTACTCAACATATTTGGTTCTTATTAGTGGGGATATACAAAGGACTTTGTTGAAAACAACCCACACATAAATGGTATAAATGTCAATACTTATCATTATCTGCTTTATTTACTCTGGAAAGAATGGTTATTTCATTACCCAACCATGTTCTCCGCTTTTTGGTTTTAGTTATGAAGACGGACATTGTTTGTTGAATGTTAAAATGTTTCTGTTATAGTATACCATGTCTTCAATGACTTATGATCACTCTATGCACGCGCTAGAAATTAAGTGACGCATAGGACAGATTGACACGCTTAGCATGTGTTTCTATTAAAATTTAGAAGTAAGAAGTTGTGTTATAAAACAGATCCCACACATATCGAGAATGAGCTACATTATTTCTAAGTATGTGATAATGTGATACTTCCTCGCCTAGACGTTTGAAAAAGCAATTGCCCCGAGTAAGCTACAGATCATTACAGTTGAACCAGTCAAATCAGTACAAAAAGCACATAGATAAGAACCACTATGCCTTCTGGTGTATAAGGAGTGCACAATTAAGTATTAACTGTACTATTTTTAGCGCGATTATTTGACATAGTATAATCTTTTTAGCAATATTACACAGGAATCATTTAAAAACAATCCGCTCAGAAATGATGTATCCTCAATACGTTGTATTATTCAGTGGTTTTACGCTGGTAATAACTGCCATATAGTACAGGTCGTTGCGGTGATAGTTGTCTGGTACGATTTGCTATGTGGAACTGTTTTTGTTCTTGCACAAAGGGTGGGATACTCCAAGGATAAGCATAGTAAGTAATTCACTAACACTGCACCTATATACGAAGATGTTATTTGGTACCAGCAACCACACGTCTACATTAATGTGGCGAGACAAGCACAGCAATCAACTATATATTCATTGTTAAACGTATATGCCATGTTGATTTTCTGGCACAAGCTAAGTCAAACAATGGTGCCTATGTTCGAAATGGTTGGAGGACGAGGAATAAACACAGCTATTAAGTCATTTTCCAAAGCTACACACGTCATGATATTTTATATCGAGTGTGACCCCGCATAACACCGTCTTATTAAGTAAATGTTTGACATAATCTGTTGAAAACGTAAGATAGATATAATGCCGATTCGTTTTAATTTTTAAAACATAGGATGTAAGAAAAGATCTTACCTTCAAAAGATATCAGCAGTAGTAGGGAATTGAACGATTTGCTGATTGCGTGATATGGTTTTGTCTTTAGTTTTAAACACTGGAAGAGGAATGATGAGACGGTCGCTTGCATTTGCTTAAATCAGCGCCCTTATCAGCCTCTTTATCTAAAGTGGTTTATCTCCCTTCTCAGATGCCTGGGTTGTCAGATGCCCAAGTCCACGTAGCAGATAATAACGCTAATGTACTGTCTGGTATCACCGCTTACAGAGGAAAATATCTAGCACAGGGAATTCAAAGTTGAACCGTATCCTAAACGTGTAAAATGTATGGAAAAGTGTTGCGTGGTCACCTGCACACATACTGATATATAGTGGTTCATTGCTGATTTCAGTGGATATAATTTGTTGTTAAATGTTATATTGATATTCAAATCACATGTAAATTGGCATGTAGCGGAAACTAGTAGAGAAAATAAAATGATGATTCATGACTCAATGTGCACTTTATTTTACACGAGGTTACAATTATACTAGTAAGTCTTCACCAATAGGCTCGTTCATTGTGCATCATAAAAACAACGGTCAACAGCGAAACACGACTAATCGAGTTTATTTTAGGAGCTACTGTATCGATTCATCATGGGAACTATTTGTAACATGTTACTCTCATGCTAACAATCAAGAGGTTTTTCAGGACGTTGCAATCATTTGTAATTTTGCAACATACATTTCACTGATATCTCACCGCTGTCAGCGTGCATTTGATTCTCGGGTTAGTCTAGTAGGGATACATAAGAAAGCTGGCCAGTAGCTTTCTTTGAGCCGTTGTAGTCTGCTTATGGTGGCCATTATATCTCGTTAAAGAAACCCAGAAAATCCTTTAAGAACCAACAAAGCAAGGAAAGCGAATTGTGTATGTGACAAGCGAGCGATATAAAAATAAAGTGAACGAAACTATTCATTTCCAAGCATTAACCTGCTGACAATTTTTTTAATATTTAATAACGCACCATAAATTACATGGTATACATAGCTAATATACGCTTAATTTATACCTCAGAAAGAAGCTCTGATTAGCAAATGAAAGTGCTAAGGAGCTGCTGAAAAGTAATTAATACAAATGCATTTTCAGCTCATGTATGTCATCATAAATTGAAATAATCAAAGCAAAGTTATGGCATCGACATGTACTGCATGGAATGAGTTACAGGACGTCATCGAATAATTCTTGGTGTAACATTCATTCAAGTATCCGATAAGCTCTTTGTGCGTGAATCTAAAAAATATCAATGATGTAATTGTTGCTATTAAAATATTAGAAAAAGAAAGTATTAATATATCTGATGAACTGAATCCTGAAAAGATTATTTCTGAATTTGAAATTTTAGAAGAAAGTAAAAATGCTGGCGGTTTTACACTGTCGTCTGAATACAAGTTTATAAAACGAATTCAGGCGGCGATTTTCCGGTCACTAGCTGCAGTAAAAGATGACCAGGTCAAGGACTTCATTCCTCTTTCTGCTGCAGTAGAAACAATTAGATTCCATTTTAAAATCTTGTATTCAATAGTTCAACAAAAACAGCTATACTGTCAGATAAGGACACCACGATAATAATGAGTCTCTCCGGGATACAAAAAAATTTAGTCTAAAGTTCCAACGTCACAACATAGAAACAAAAAGATGCATTTTAATGGAAAATATCTGATTTATTGACTAGAAAATAATAGAATGATACATCATACACGTTTATTGATCTAATGAATGAAAAAACAATATATATATATATATATATATATATATATATATATATATATATATATATATATATATATATATATATATATATATATATATATATGGAAGCCTGATCATTATCATTAAACCCTGGGAAACTCGAGGCTGCAGAACAGATTACAGGCTGGCTTGATAGTATACATGTGAATTAGCCGACGGCTCTAAACAATAGCAAACCGACATCAAAAGAATTTCTTGCCAGACTATGACAAGCTACTACATGCCATGTATAGCAGACGCTTAGGACAACCCTTCGCCCGTGTTTGCTCCTTAGAGCAAAAGCATACGTTGTGAGCTTTCTAACTACATTCAACTCTATAAACGCAAGCGCATCTTTCCAATACTTTTGTTCCGTCATGTGTTGCTTCGTTCCAAATGTGGAGATTCTTATGGTAACATATTATGGTAGCAATAAAACAAAAGTGTAAGAAACTGTGCACTAGCCAGATGGCTAATGTTTTGAATTTATTAAACTCATGTATAACGTTTTGAATTTATTAAACTCATGTACACTAAAAGTATAACAACAGGGAAGTTAATCAATTTAGGAAACAATATAATTACTAAACATGATCACCTGTGACCGGATTATGGGTGAGACCACACGTGGCTACCGCAAAAGGATTAGTGACTTAGATAAGGACTTGAGAGGCTTTTTGGACATTACCTATTTTATCATCTACCGTAGGTACGAACTTTAAGGATTATGAAAAGTCTCATCGGCCTCTTTTGCGGCTTTGTGCCAACGCTTTTATAGGAACCCAACTTGTGAAATGCATCAGCGCAGAAGATAATCGCAAGAGTCTGCTCAAAAGCATGAAAATAAAATGCAACGCATTCGATCACAAAGAAATGATCCATTCTGCAAGAGCAGCACGAACAGGGGTGTTCACACATTGTTGTTTGCCTTGGGCTAAGTCTGAGAATTTTGCTTAACAGGATGATAGTAACCAGGACATTTGGCATAAATACGACCGAATTAGATGGACATATTTTGATTTAATTGAAGTTCAGGAGGACAAAATATATATTCATGGTGTAATGAATATTGATTATCATTGGAACCCGATTCTCGTCATTGTTTAAAATTGGTAACTTAGTCAAACACAAGAAGCTGACTAGAACGTTGTTTAGTTAATCACTTTGTTTTTTTATTCTGTATTCATTCGTTTAACATTTCTTTAGATATAGATATACGGTTATGAATTAAAATACAATATAATAGAATAATGCAGTCTTTAGGGATAGAAGAAAAAAAGTCGAAACTGATATCAACGGCTATGGTTAATGTTCTGATGTTCTAAAGTCATACCTAAAAGTCAAAAGTCTATACATTCAAGGATGGCTCTCTATATACCAGTTACGATTGACTACAATTTTTTAAAATTAATTTGAATACATTTGTTTTTAAAATCACATTTTCATAAATATTAATTTACGATGAGGGTATTCAGAGATAAAGAACACAAAACGTGTCTATGCCATTGAGAAAAAACTGTACGTTGCTAAATAGATAGACACACAGCATTTACGTTCAAAATGTAGATACGCGCTACGTGGTGGAAGAGGGAATCTAAGTATAGCAATGCTTCTTTTATGTAAATAGAAAACATAACTTTAGCTGAGTTTGTTAGAATATAATTTGAAAAAGATGAAAGCGAAAATCAATGCAAGATATAGCAGATAAATATAACCATCTCATTCTGATTTTATGGTAGTAATTATCGCTTCAGTTAAGTTTCGCTGGAGTCTGAAAGGGAATGTTATTATAATACGGATCTTATAAAATCTGGTCTATCTACGTCGTTCTACCACTTTGTCTGCATGTCCGTATATATATATATATATATATATATATATATATATGAGGAACGCGGACTACATGAAAAGAGATTTAATATTCCCGTTGCAGCCTTGTCAAAATTACCACCAGTCATTACTTTTGCACCCGATTCAACAATCATATTAATATTAAACAATATACATTTGATGATTTTATTGTCTGTATTCTTAATATTATTATTATTATTATTATTATTATTATTATTATTATTGTTATTAAAGTTCTTATCAATTATCCAGACACACGATTATTTTAACATCTTTCCTACAAAACCTCCTTGAATAACTCTACTGAGATATAATTTCTGGCGTCGATCCGCCACATTTTGTCTCGTGCTTTGTTGACAACTGAGAATTAGGTTACATCGTACTGACTGATTGGTTATAGCATAGACGCTGGTCTATATTTTCTGCACAACTTTTTATTCTTATATCTCTCGTTTTAACTTGCACATAGTGATTCTAATATGTAGGAGTCCAGATTTATGCGGAGATTATGGGTTGAGTGTTTCTTTTTATGGGGATTTTGTTTTCCCCTGGCGGATAACCTGCTTGGCCAGAAACGTTCCAGAAGAGTTTGAAATTTGCATCGTAATCAAGTTATATATATATATATATATATATATATATATATATATATATATATATATATATATATATATATAGATAGATAGATAGATAGATAGATAGATAGATAGATAGATAGATAGATAGATATCTGTGGGTGTTTGTCTGTGTGTGTTTGTTTGTCTGTCTGTGTTAGAAACTATCATTATTTCTGTGTAATGATCATTTAAAAGACATTTATCGCCTGGATGATGGATGACTATTGCATTCGTTTTACTTCAGTTTATATGAGTAACAAATGTTGCTAGTCGTAGCGCAATTAGATGTAAGAAGAAAGTTATCACCTGAATGTTTAAAGCAAATTGCCTTCGGAAATTCAGGAATTATATCCTTGATGACATGCTGCAGCAGACATTCTGTGGACAGACAGTGGATACTCCGCATATTTCTAACCACCGCGTACACATTGTTCTCATTGTCCAGCGATATTCCAAAAGGCTTTCCGTGGTTTGGACCTTCCCGGACATTGTATTCAAAATGTTGCGTTCCATCTAGGTCGAAACAAAACACAGTTTCGTCGTCATGACATGAAATGTATACACGTGTCTTGCATGAGTTTAGAGCTATGTTCACGTCAGCATATGTGATGTTGAAGCGTGGAATGTGAAAACATGATTTCTCCCGACCATCCCTCGTGATGGTCCCCCAGTAGTATGTTTTAACGTCTTTCATGGTACCAGCATACACTGGCTCTGTCTTGTTGAGAGCCACTAATGACCTGCACTTATGTCTTGTGGTTATATGTCCTGATGGTTGTATTGTATCACCGACCTTCAGAAATTGGATCTTCTTTTCTTCAGGAAGTGAGACTGCTACCTCATCAGTATCAATAGTACAGACATTCCAGGGTCTTGATGACATCTTAAAGTCTGTCATGTGAGTATAAGAAGAATCATACAAACAGCATATGCTGTGGTCATAGTCCACGATAACAAGCCTTCCATCAGCGAGACAAACTAAACCATCGAAAGATGGATCCTTTCCGTCTTTTACGCCATTCAGTATAAATTCTTGAAACAAAATAGCATTACAGTCTCTAAGGCCCTTTCTTTTTTTATGTTTTGTCGTTCTATCAATAATGGTATTATTCAGTTTGTCTTCTAAACAATCACTGTCTACAACCGGTGATTCGAAATCTGGTACCGAGTGACCTGGTGTTGTCATCTGTGTTGTTTACTGTTGCAGTTTGCTGAAGTAAAAGAAGAAATATCATTTGCTGTGATACTGAGGCTAACGTTTTACATTAAATGTGCTTGTAGACGATATTCGATGGTAGCTGTTGATGTTAAAACAAAATATTAGTATGTTAGAATAATATATTTGTCAGTGTGAACTCAAGACCCTAATGTTAATGTTTCCTACTGTCAGTATTAGTTTCTTTCCATTGCTTAGGGTTGTTCCATTTAAACATACATGGTACCCAGGGAAGGCAGTGTTATAAAACTATATGTCACGGCACTTTGATTTCAGAAAGTTCATATTAAAAGGATAAGAAGATTCTAAATTGTATCTGTGAGTAACCACTTTAAAATTGCCTTCCCTGGGTTCAATGTATGATTCAATGGAAACGCCCTTACAGTTGAACAATTCGTATTTCAAATGGCATCAATGTCTGGGGAATGTAAGATCTAAAAGTAAAAGGGAATACTTTGTTTTAGATAAAAACTGCTACTGAAGTGTGAAAGCAAAAAGGAAGAAAATGACTAGAATACCATGGTCGAAGAAGGAAAAGGCAGCTGTATAAAGAAAACTGGGACAATTTAGAAGGAACCTATTATGGCAAGGTGCCAGATTAGTCTATTAAAAGATCAAAAATTAAGCTATATTAAAGCTTTAAAACTAAAACCTTTACCTACAAAATTAAAACAGATAATAAATATTTACTGGTCTATAAGCTGGTACTTTTGGAATAGAACGTTTCGGCTTTGTTCAAATCAACAATGTATGGGTTATCTAATTCAAATCATGTTATCGTTCATCGTATAATTCTTTGTTACGTAATATATATATATATATATATATATATATATATATATATATATATATATATATATATATATATATATATATATATACATATATATATATAAACGTAATAAAAAAGTACACGATGTTATATTTCTCCAAAAGAACGGCATATAATGTGTCAAATACTTATCATTTTAGAAAGAGGTCGCGTACTAAAAATATCATCAGCCTACTTTGAGGAGGATTTTAAAATAACTGCTTGATATTCTATATTAAATTCATGTGCATCATATGTAATTGCGCTAAAACAGTATGCACTAGTTATATATTGTTTTAATTTGATTACATATATGTGCATTTGAAAATCCCTAACCATGACAGACAGTTATATATATATATATATATATATATATATATATATATATATATATTAAAAATAACATCGCTTTTGGAATGTTGGTAGAAAGAAATTTGATAAACCAATACTGTAGGTATATCAATTTGTGATCCGCCCATGAAGCAATGATATGCTTATATAAACATTCTTGCGACGGCGCCTTTGCTAATGTGTTCTGTCCACTTATTAATCACTAGTGACGTATGAAAATAGCGATAGAAATGTGAATAATCGCCGTTTTCTAAATGAATGCACAAGTTCATTGCAATCCTTTCTGCTTTCCGTAATTAGAAACTTGGAGTGAGTGAGATACAATCTGGGATGCATGAAACCTTGCAACTGAATGTAAACCAAGTAACATACAAGAATATGGTTCTTTGTATCGGTAGGTGTGCACTTGCCGTGGGATTTATAAACAAATAAGGAAAGTTACAAACACTGTCGACATTATCAGGTAAATTTCTTGCTTACTTGGTACTCATACATGTACTATGATGTGTGTTTGTGATCTGAATTGTAAACGTAGTATTAGCGTGTTTTCAGTCATATTCCTACGATATATGCAGTGTGGTATTTTATAGTGATGTCATGCACTGGGGAACCATGCCGCAGAGATGTTGCACGATGTCCACCGCCAGTTATATTACCCTGACACCAAGCCGACCAGTCCCAACACTAACCTATTAATGATGAGCGACTAGCGAAGCAGCAGTAGCATTTGTATAAGCATATATATAGTATTATTCTGCCAGAGTTTGAACCCGCAACTTCCCGCATCCGACGGGCTCACTAACTGCTAGGCTACCGGAGCAGTCCCTACTGTTGAGTATATACAATTTATATACAATTTATATACAATTTAGTTCTTGTTTCATAAACCTATTATAATGCTCTAAAATCGATTATTATTAATTAAATATGAAAATGACCACCCACCACCTATCTCTAGCTGGATCATAGTAGCATGATAGTGCGAAAATCTATGAAAAGACAGGCTATCAGGATGATTTTCGTTTGTGTCATCCCAAGATGCCTCTGGACGTATGAATGATGGTAAAGGTTAATTCAAACCGACCAGTGGGTGAGCGAGAGAGACAGACATAGAGAGAGAGACAGAGAGAGAGAGAGAGAGAGAGAGAGAGAGAGAGAGAGAGAGTTTATGGTCGTTAGTACTGTTATTAAAGCAGAATAATAATTTAGATCAACTGTAAATATATTAAAATAATTTAATTACCTCTTTTTTGTTCATTATTTCACTTTGTTTCTATTCCACACTAATTTCTATACGCTTGTCCATGAAGGGATAAGCGTTCACGTCAGTGATTGAGCTAATCATGTGTTTGTAGTTCTCTACTTTCTTCATTAATACCATCCTCCAATTGTAAATCATAAATGTGTTTATATTAATTTTAACAATGTAAAAAGGAGAAACTCAAAAGGAAAACAATCAACTTATAAGATTATGATAGTGATTTTAACAGCAATAAAAGGCACATACTGCAGTTTGTAGTGGATACACTCGGTTGGGATGTGAATAGTTCATTCACTCGGTCAATACACAGTTGCCTGTAGTCAATCTTAAAATGCATTCAAAGTGCAAACACATGTATTTGCATGTGATATCAATATAATATATGTACAGTGTGTACTCTGTATCAGTTATAAACCACTCGTATACATTTTTCATTGAAAATATGTTCGACAAGCCTCAATTTATTTTAATGAAAATGTATACATCTGACACCTACCCCATTTTTATCTATACTCTCTTAATTCTAAATATTTCAAAACCATAATATATGTATCTATGTATATACACATGCATATATATATATATATATATATATATATATATATATATATATATATATATATATATATATATATATATATATATATATATATATATATAATTTATTATTTGCACACATCTTTTTGATAAATTTAATTAATTATAGGCATATGATTTTAAGGCATAAACAAAATAATTAGTAATTGTAAAGCGAATGGAACGCAATTTCCTTAACTTCCTGTTTTATTCTGCCTAATATTTAAACTTTAGTTGCAATATATTGTTATATGAATCAAGCGCAGATTTCCCAGAAGCAGCTTCAGTTAAAGTGAATTTGCATTCGGTAATCTGACTTAAGACATTTGTGTTGCTTTGGTGTCAACCTACATTTTTAGAAATCACATTTTTTATTTTAATACATAAATTGACAATTTTGATATGTTTGATAGTCTCAAGTTTTTAGTTTGCACTATCTAGACTTGATGCATATTTTTGCTATAATGCTATTTCACATTTCCTAACTGGATGGTAACTTTTGATTTTGTCAATAAAAGAGGTTACAAAGTTGCAAAACAGTGTCTGAAGTTTTGTTTTTGCAATATAACTTAAGCTTAAATTTTAATAAGATTTGAACAGGTAAGCTAGTGTATATGTCTGTCTATAGTTTTAATTGCAGGTAAGTTAGTTCATAAGCTTTTAAATAAATATCTTCTCGTGCTTTTGCAGGACAGGCGCAATAAGAAAAGAAATATTAAGGTTCTCCTGGTTGATGGTAGTTGTTGATTGTGTGTAATTAGTCCTCAAAATGATGTCATCACAATGATGGTAAAAAAAGAATAGTCCTCATAATGGTTCAAGAAGTATACGGCAAAAATGAAGTGATAAAGATATTGCATGGCTTACAGTCAAGCTTATTTTCAAATTTCTAACATATACTTTCATTCATTCTTATGGTCCTCGAAATGTAGTCATATGTCAAGGTCGTCACAAATATAGGAATACACGTGTGTGTGTGTGTGTGTGTGTGTGTGTGTGTGTGTTTAATGTAATGTTCACATTTCTTTTAATAAAGACCTGATTAGATTTCCCGAAAATAGAAATCTTCAATATTTGTTTTCGCTGATATTAAGTTACATTTGTTCCCTTGTTTGGCTGCACATTTATGCCGCTGTTCACGTGTATGCTCCGCTGTTTGATAATTATAATTATCAGACTTCAGTCTACAGATCTAAATACACGTATGTATAAATTTCGGCGCTGTTGTTTTAAAGAATAGCGCAAAGAATTTCGATCAAACTTGGGACCAATCTTGCAATCTAGGGTCAAATAATACAACCTTGCTGATTGAAGTATTTCTCAGAATGCAAATATAGTAAACTTCTGAGTATATGTTCATTTGCTTAAATACTTATGGCTGAATAGAACTATGCTATATGTCGTTTTAACTTATTCGTGAGATCTACTTAAGTTGTAAAAATTATCATTTTGGTCTACTTACAATTGAAATTTAGAGTCATATTGTGAATATATGCTATGAATAACTAAGAAAGTACATTTTGAGGACATTAAAGATGCATAAATGGATGCATATTTATTACCATTTGTATCACCAGCTACAGAAAACTTGCTTAAGTTTGCTCACTGGAATCTCGCAGCCGGAGGGACCTCACCTTTCACCTGTATCATAAAGTGTCTTCTATCGCTAGTCTAACATTTTATTAAAATAGTTACACGGGGAATTTGAAAAGCAAATATTGTGTGATACCCCATTTACCCAGCGGAAATAATGCTTGTTCGTCGTCTTGGAATATTGGCTCTGAGGCTCTAAGTTTCCTACCAAAACCTTCAGCTGAATTGTTTTCTCGAATCTATTATTTTGACAGACTTGTAAGCGACTAGGTCTTTGACAGGTATGCTATAGCTCTTGGCCTCGATATGCTTTTCTATGGTATATTTTTGTTAGACATTAGAGAGCACTTGCCATAGTCTAAGCCATTCTGTTTGCGAAAAGATATGAATATTCTCCTATATAACTGTCACAAAGGTCAGAATGGTATCTTCAATTTCTCAGTCCCCAACTTTTTTTTTGACATTGTGAATATCACATTCATTCGTTTCCTTGTCTGAAAGTTTAATTGATGGTTCATTGAACTAGTAAGCATTGTTAAGGTTATCATCTATACCTTCAAATGGACAAAACAGCTGAGTTAGTTCGTTCACAAACAAATTTAATCAAATAGTACCTAAAGCGTCCACTACACGAATGTAAATGGTTTGCTTACAAAGTTGTTCCTTATAGACTATACTATTTTTAGGAACACATTTTGTGCACGTGCGTGTACTATGAAGGTGTTCAGCATTGTACAATACTGCAGTTTCTAACAATTTAAAGTTAACGGAGACAAATATGAGTATATAATAAATACAGACTTAATTTTCTATATTAATAGCTTCTCAGGTTTTCACAGATGTGGCAATGATGCCATAGTTTCTTAATTGTAATACTTGTACTGTTGATAAATTATTGTACAAATGTACAGTTGGAATGGAATCGGGGCGATACAAATGTGGGTTTAGTTTATTAGTCTCTTTGGCGAAGCATGATCAACCAGAGGGAATAGTGTGCATGTCTCTCTGTAAAGACATTGTTTAAACAATCAGTACTATGGTAATGGGGATTTTAGAAGTGCCGACATCGTTCAATTCGTAGACCCAACACCCCCTTTAAAACGAACATGACTTTTACCAACTAAGGACTTTTACACACGAGTGCATCCTGTTACTGTATGGTAAGAGAGTCCACACGGAAACTTGGTTATGTTTGGAAGCTGCACTGTTGTTGGGTCGCATTCCGATTTATATACTCTGACAAAGGTTTAATCTAATTTTGCTGAATTTAAATCAGCCACTATATTTAGTAATGTGCAAGACGATGCATATTTAACAAGTTTGTTATTTTTATGGATGCTAGCATGAAAGATTTATCTAAATTGTTAGAAGTTTCAATGTTATATTATTAAACTAAGGACTATTTTGCATAATGTAAATGAAAATAAGGTATATATAGTATGTTTTCATGAAACACATGGTACAGTTTATTGAACTGCTGAATGGAGATGCACATATATATCTAGCCAATGATCTTTAGAATTCATTTTAAAGTTGCCATTCACAGAGAAATATACTACTTGGTACCCTTTCAACTCGTTCATATCTGTAAGTGCGTACATGCTTTTTATATGAATATTATGTCACAAGGCGCGCTAGAAGGTAATAAAGATAAAATGAATTTAATGTTAGGCCTAGACACGTGATTCTCTTTACGAACTAGTCTAACTGGTCCGGACAATCTTTGATGTGGGTATCTGAGAAAGCATGCCAGTAGCATCCTGAGGGTCCATGGTATCATCTGGGGATGCTTGAGTTCTTCCTCTACCAAATACACTTACCGTCATGGAAACCGATTTCAATTAGATTTGACTAAATCTTAGGAATAAAGCTAATATTATCTTATGTGGCTTCTCTGCCAAGAGAAGTCTGGGTTTATTAATCACGTGATCTTATATCTCAATCAACTGGGCTTCTTTATTCACTGCAAAATCTGTTTCTTATTTAGTTTTGAATAACGCTTGGTTAATACATTTATATTTGCATGATTTATGTTCGATTTGTGAACAATATCCATTGTTGTTATTGATATTTTTACAATGAGAATACATTTTAACAGCCACTGATGTGGAACCAAATCACTTTTATACATCGTCATAGAAATGGAACGTATGCCCTTGCTCATAAAGTATACATAATTAGTTTTGATCGGTTTGAAAATTAAGAAAAATATAACTTTATAAACAAATAAGGAATAATGTGCAACCTTGAGTCATTTCGGGTCACCATATTGATAGGATCGAGGTATAGAGTAATTTTAAAACTATTGTTTAAGAACACAAACTTAGGCAATATTAGCTTTGCTGTTTCTTGCTTGTTTCGCGATTGAATAAGCAGAAATATAGGTATAATATGATATGGACCTATTTTGTGCTACATTCTTTCTGAACAAGATCTCTCTGTTTGTCGAAGATTGATTGTATTAAGGGATTACGCATGTTTTGATAATGACATAACTACTACGATTGTTGTAATGATTACAAAGGAAAAAGCACATTAGTAGTGATAGTAATAAAAGCAATATTACTACTAATACTACTAATACTACTACTACTACTAATAATAATAATAATAATAATAATAATAATAATAAATTTAAGTTCGGTGATGAGACCAACATAAATCGCTTAATTAAAAGTAAATCAGGAGACAGAGATAAAAACTGTGCTCGAAGTTTCAGATTTTGGAAGATTGAGTAATGTACACGTGTACAATTCAGAATGCTTGACAAAGCAACGCAAATAATCAGTTTAAAGTTAAATGTACAGTTGCGGAAAAGCTAACTCAACCTCCTCAATGTAGACAAGTGCTTAAAACCAAATATTTCTGTACTCACTCCATTTCCCATCAGCTAAATGACTCTCTAGCAGTAGCATTAGAAGTTATAGCAGTATTACCAGTAGCTTGGTGTTTCTTAGTTTTGATATGATTGCAATGTTTGTGGTCGTTAACATTGAGCTAAACAATACGGGAAGGTAACATAGGCTAAATATGGAGTCATTTAGATTAAAATAAAGAATGGCTAAACACGAAGATTGTTATTTTAATGTATACCAATTAGTTACACTTAATTGGAATCACCTCTTCATGATTGTAATGAACCTAACACAAAATTAATAGAATACAAATCCCCAAACTTTGCAATGTGTACTGGCCTTTTATACCTTTATTATATTGTTTGCTCTTAAAGTTCAGATGGTATTACACATCATAGTTGTATGACTATGTTTTGTATCCTTTAAATCTCCGAATGATATTTCCTGAAAATTTCGTTAAGTGTATTACCTGATGATTTAAAACCCTCGACTACCTGCTTCTTTCTATAAAGAAGTGTAAAGCACACTTAAATGAACCTTCATCCAGCACTTGCAGACGTTCTGGATGCCACTGTGTAAATGTTATTGTGACCTGAATATGGAATCAGGATTTTCCTTAATGTATGCTGTACGTTTTAGTGTCGTTATACTCCCAGACTACAATATATGATCGTACACTACAACCCGACGCTAACTCTTTGCAAAGGTTGTATTGCACCTCTAAAGAATAAATGTTAAGCAAGTCTGATTGTTTTAAACCACGTTGATTCATTTCAGAATCTACTTAATGTGTAAATGTGTAGTTTTGATAAGACTACAAGATGATTAAATCAAACAAATAAATAACTGGTAAAATCGATTATTTAGGGTCAAGAATGAAGTACAATGTACAGCACCTCTCAAAATATAATTGTATTTTATTTCAAGTAAGACATACGTCCGAAGAATATGTGACACCATGTACACATTTTAACTATTTCACATTGGTTGAATCAAATTTATAACCATCGGAAAATCATAGAAAGAATCGTCAACAGAAAAGGACACAACAGAGGCCCGGACGTTTAGATCAATTTTTATCTTTATCGCCACTGCCGGCTCCGTAAGTGATGTAGCCAATGATAACCTACAAATAAAGAATTAGCCTAATCATCCTGTTTATCTCTACATATGCAAAATCTTTTTGTGAAAGGATAAATTGGCATTCAGAGAATAATAACGTGTTTGTAGGTAGCAACTCACGTTTAGTTTCCAATCTAAGATTAGGTTGCATTCATTTTCCTTTGTTCTAGCATAGTTCGCGACATTAGAATCTAAACAACTCTGTGTAGGAACTCCAGTAAATTAGGTATATTAAAATTACAGTAAAATGAGTACCAGTCTTATCGTTTCTTTCATTTGTTATTAAATGAAAGCAACTATATTAAATTATAATAATCAAAAGCGATAATAACAATATTTGTTACAGACAAACATATAACTCGTAGATGTAGATATATGAGAATTAATTATTGGGTCGTCATGCGAGTGTGCCTGCTACACACGAATCCATATAACACCGATAAAGTAGTATCATTTTTTGGTGATGTGTACTTAGTCGCGATGGAACATGGGCTCGTATGTGCAGACAATGCCATGGTTTCCGATTATTTGCGGACATGGATTCAAATCTCCATAGAGTATGAATTTAAAATTCTTTAACCTGTAGCATAGTATTATATGGTATTTGTTGACCTTAAGTGTATAAAGTTATTATGCAGACTTATTAGGACAAATAATTCGCGAGTTCAAGTTTATTTTTATGTTTTAAATTACTGCCCTTGTATATCACTAATACAGCGTTTCATGACAGAAGCTTGGGGTTAATATGTTTTGCGTCCTTTTAGTAGTGAATATTTGTATAAAACGGACATATCAAACTAGAAAAACCAATTCCCTACGAAAAATTTTGTTGATGCCATTTAAGAAGATGTTATGCATGTATTGTTTCAAGCAAAATATAGAAGAGACATTTGTATATTTTATTCACCGTCTACAAGTATTTATGTTCAAGCTGATTCGTTTCATTCGTGTGTCCTATAACTCGTATTTAACTAAAAAATAAAAATCCAAACTGTTTGAAAACAGGTCATGTCAGTAATAGGAACTGTATAGACTGATTTCAATTAAAATATACGGATACACATAATTAACATGAGGTATGGAATCTAACTACATTCGCGCATTGAAACTTTAGTTATGGGTCAAATTTAGTTTTTAGTATTATGAACATCAATCTTGCGTATACAAGCTATAGGCATGAATAAAGACATCCAGTTTTATGATTATGAATTTAAATTTTTTGTATACAATTTTAAAGCTTAAATGGATGGAGATCTAGTTTCCGCTTGAATATGTCTACATTCACCCTGACTGACCGAGTACATAATGCTGTACATTTTGTTTGTTACCGATTATGTACCGTTTAATAGGGGACAAGAATGCTATTATTCATTGCCAGGCCATCTCAATTCCAATATTTATTTTCTAAGGATCTTGAGAGGATGATCATTTATATGGCAAGAAAATAATTGATCTGATGTGGAAATCACGCGCAAACGTAAGCTGAACATTATATTTATGTTTCAATCAAGCGTGTTTCTTTGTGAGTGTCTGTAAAGAAGATGATATTATAATTGTGCTAATTAGAAATTAACCGACATGCGTAATATACGCCCATTAAATTCACAACGGTGTTGGCTGTGTGCTGAATATTCGGTCATATTTCGTTCTTACAATAGCACACATGTATCGGCGTAATCAAGAAAAACATATGTATTTTGTTATGCATATAAACTTGAGATTTTTTACTCCAGTATACATTTCTTGCCCTCTATAACTGTGTATCTGCAGGCATGTATCCATATATGCGTACACGCAAATATGTATGCTTGTCAAATTGCAGAAAAGGGGGAAGTTTAGCTCTTCGTTATTTAAATATGTAGTATGTTGATAGGCAAAGGCTGTATAGATGGTGCGTGTGGCCGAGAATATTACATTGCACGTCTTGACGGAGCACTGCCTTCTTGTTTCGTCCGCATGGGGATGTCTAAAGGCTTGCCAGTAACGTCCCAGAGGTTTCTGTTTTTTCCCGGATTATACTGTGCTAATCCCCCAAACGTTAAATAAGGTCGCATATATAGAAATCATGGGCTAAATATGGCATTATACCCACAACAGCGCAACTCCAAAGGCTAGTTATGTACAACAAATAAGGCAAACAAAATTTGAAGCGTGGAGAATTGCACTGTGTGCTACGTAGAATAGCATGCGGTAGAATAAGTCAATTGTGTGATTCCTATTATTAACTGTCCTGCTACCTTTCGATTGATTAGATTCCATTCACAGATCTCCACCCTTTCTCTCTCTCTCTCACTCTCTCTCTCTTGTTCTTTCTCTCTCTCTCTCTCTCTCAATATATATATTTGTGAATGAGAGATAAGTGAATAAATGAATACATTTACATCGTAAGATATTCGATGCGGTCTCATCTCAGATTGTTACATACCGAAAATCTCTGTCAAACTTCAGTTTTCTGACACTCTTCCGTCCACTTTAGAATAATGCTGACATGGTTAGCCCCCAAATATCCAAAGGGACGTGTAAAACGGAACAAAATGCTTATTATACTGTAATTGGACGGGCAACCATGCTTGACGTTTCATATCCAAATAGTTGTCAGAGAACGGTGTATAACCTTTCAATACAAAAATATTTAAGGCACACTATTAACTTAATAGCAAACTTGTTGACACACGCAAATACCTTTGCGAAAAAAAGACTATTGACTTCATTTGTACCTGGGATAATCACGACAAAAGCACAAAAGAAAACCTTGAATGATACCTAGGTGTTCTCCCCATTATCTTTCACATAAAATCTCCACATTTTCATTTTCAAATGGATAGTCACGTTAATTCAAGCGTTACGTGATTAATTTTGAAAGGCCAGTTTATAAAATGGTGGGTATTTAAAGCCGTCGTACATGAGTGTTATGTAATATTACCGACATTATCCATTGAGTACTTTTGTTATATGTCTAAAGTATTTTTTGTCCTAACAGTTATTTTTACTCATACTTTCATTGCAGCATTTTGTCAGGCTATTGTTAGGTAGGGTGTGACTCGCCTGCTATATTTAGTACCCATACTTAGAAAACCAATCATGTGGTCGCCGGTCATGGAAGCTCTGAGCTGATCTTGTCTGTCGACATATCGTGCTGAAGCAACATTTTAGCGCGGGTGGGATCAAGCACGTGAAGAATAGAAACCTCGACATTACTGTCAACCTGAAACCGACAAAAAGCTCAGAAAACCATCGCCTAGTGTCCGATAGGTGGCAAATGCCATATGTTGTAGTCCGGTAGACGGGTTCGTTTGGAAACGATACAAGAGAGAGAAGTTTGTGAGGAGGGCGGGGACATCGAATAACGCAAATAAGTCAAGTGAGTCTCGACCATCCATCTTTGTTTAGAAGGGGACCTCGTAGTAGCTTAAATAGGTTTTCTCCGGAATGTCTCACTTTGATCAATTCAGGAGAAGCAGTAAAATTTGAAGAAGAGCAAGCGGAATGGTCTCACCCTCAACGACAACCAGTCCGACACGCGCGTATGACATTAACAAATCCCCAATGGTTGCGCCTACTCAAATCCCCGGCAGGTGTACCGACTCGCAGATGTAGACACCACTAAAATGTTTCATTGACCGGGTCAAATGCAAAGGTCAAAGCAGGGGAGGTGCGTAACGGCATTTTGTTTGGTCACTGGAGTACAATCTAAATCTTTCTTAAGAGCCATGGCACCAGGTGATAACGAAGTTCCAATCACTGATACAGTACTAATTCCCGCCATAGCCATGGATAGCAATGACATGTACAGTCAGTATGACGCCATTCTCTCGGTGGCTTTCTAGTCCACTCACGGAATTGTAAGGTCTATGCCATGCTCTTACTTGCTTCCAGCTTGAAGCTAATTGAACTGGGAAACTTCCGCATAATCAGTATAGAGCCAGATTCGAAAGATAAGGAGACACAGTGACCTATCAGAATTCTTTCCAGGCTGAATTTTAACGATGGTCACAAGATCTATTGTATGGCATTGCTTTACTATTTTGACCACGGGCGTATATGCTAGATCGCTTGTATGACTAGTGTTTTCCATTGAGGCATTGTCGACCAACATCTCGAACAAAATTAGTAAGGTAATGTGTGCTAATTTCGTTCCATTTATGTTATATCTTATACTTTGACAGTAGGTCAGAGTTACTGGTAAATAAAACACCTTCTTGGAAAGAAGGGTATATTCCACAGGAGATTGAGATTGAGTGCTGGATAATACACTTACGGATGATGTTCAGTCTAAACGAAGAGGCGTTGTTGATGGTATGGGGTGATCGTTGGATAACAAAAAACCGTCGCTCGCTAGCTGGTTCCTTTTGTCTGATCATTCTAGTACATGTTAATGTGCAGATTGAGTAATATAATTAAAATAAATTTATTCCTGTATTTATTTAATTAGGCAAGGTCGGAACCTTTTAGCTTCAATATATGATTAGCAATTTCCAATTGACCTGTGGCCTATATTCATATAGTAGCTTCTGACTGAAATTTTATTTATAGCATTTCATTTTCCGTGTACTAGAATATGCTTATATTATTTGCATTATTTGCACCTACTGGCCTCGATGCTCTGACCGACAACGATACAAAGAGGAAAAAGAGTATGTGGGCTGTAGACACCATATCTTGAGAAACTCATTAAAGCTGTACTTTATCGCCGTCAGCGTCCAATACACACAAGCTGTTTAGTCAGCCTTGACATTGTCACCAGAATATCATTTAAATAGCAACCTAATATATACATACATACATACATATGGACATGCAGATAAAGTGGTAGAGTAACGCAGATGGAGACAGTGTGTCAGAGAGACTATAAGACGAGATTTTACAAGCTAAATAGTGCAACAGCATATATATATATATATATATATATATATATATATATATATATATATATATATATATATATATATATATATATATATATATATATATATATATATATATATATGTGTGTGTGTGTGTGTGTGTGTGTGTGTGTGTGTGTGTGTGTGTGTTTGTGTGTTATTAGTATGATTTCACTATCAGTGCCTGTATCATAGTCTAGCTATAAGCAGTGACTTTTGGCAAGATCATTAACGTTCAGGATATTTTACACCTGAGACTGTCAACAGGTTCCATTCAGTTGTTTATATTCCCATGGCTAACTGAACCTGATCCAATTCATGCCCATGGATGAATGTTAAATTAATTACAAAAATCCATTATCTCTATCATTTACTAAGACAAAAATAGAATGGGAGAGTAGGCACATATGCAGCTGGGCTTGGTACTATAAGTTATACAGGTTCTGGCTGTTTTCCAGATGTTAGCGTTATTTTGCATAAAGTTACTTTAAACAAAATGATTAGAGTGATACACAGCGAGAGAGAGAGAGAGAGAGAGAGAGTAAGGAAGAAAGAGATGCCAGTATATTTCAGAATGATTTCGTGATGTCGCATGGGACACAGCTGTGCTGTTGATCCACCATCCGTTAAAAACGCAATCCATTAAGTGAGATATTTCTACTAAGCATAGGTTTGTTTGAAGTGGTGTTCATCCATTTCTCTCTGTTTGTTTGTATGTGTGTATATGTGTGCGTGTGTGTGTGTGTGTGTGTGTGTGTGTGTGTGTGTGTGTGACAGAGAGTGAGAGAGAGAGAGGGATAGATAGAGAGTAGTAGTTTGGTTTGGGTAATGTCTGGCTCACCTAACCGTATGGTCAAATGAGCTCATAGCATGTATCTTCATTTGTTCTACGCCCGTCAACAGTTGCTAATTTCAGCTTCATCCGTCAACCATAAAATCTTTAAACTAAGCTTACCATAGAGCATCCTGGTACAAATAACTTTAACGTTAATGACCATGATACGTATTGGTCATCAGATATTGCGTTCGATACAAATGAAGCACATAAGAGTGGTGTAGTGGGGCACATTAGCCTCAATGGGAAATCCAGGCACAAAAGTGTCCCGGCACTATAGCCTCAAGATGTTTAGCCTCACTGGGAATTAGCATTACCGACACCTCCACCTGCCAGTGTGCCTGTATATTCTCAAGACTTTTAACAACAATCTGGGCCGCTATAGCCCCAAGGGAATGAAAGATGGGAAATAGTGGGTCTCTTTACCACTGGGGTTGGTAGAGTGTCTGACGTCACGGTAAGGGAGATGGCTAACAATGTGGCATATAAGGGAGGTGACGTCACAATAGTGAGTAATTGAGCTGGACTTAGATTTATATAACACAGACAAGAGACAAACTCTGATACAACATTTAAAAAACATTTTGTGGGGGAGGCAAGAAATTCATTTATTTTCGAGGCATGTGAGTGGCCCTGAAAAGGGCCTTTGGGTTTATGTTAACATAATTTCATTAACACAGAGGGTATGGCATTGGTCTTTTTCTTTTCCGCAACCTTTGTCTGACTTCTGGTCCGTAATTCATAACTCTCTTTAAATAGCCTTGTCTCTTCACATAAATTCTTCTTTTCCAAACGCTTGTATCCGTCATCCTGACAATGGTTCACGATGATCTGACATACATGGGTGATTCCGTACGGAACATCATTGAACATACGAGAGTAGAGGATTCTAGGTTGGTCGACATCTTTGTGAAGAGAACAGGTGAAGGAATGCAGCGAACTGCGGTTATTTATAGGGGAAGTGAGGATCGAAAGGGATTGAGTTTGTTGACCAATCCAAACACGCAATACAAAATTCAGTCACCACACGGAGTAAGTCGTCTAATCCGAAGAAAGCAGTCTGTGACGTCACATCCCCTATGTAGAGGCGCTTGCGTCTCTGCTTAGTCAGTCCATGCGACACCGTTTTCAATCATGACGGAAACTAAGAAGACGATGAATTGGGGTGCACCGATCGTGGAGACGAGAAGCGATGAAATAGTTGCGACTACCCAAGTTAACACAGACCTACTTCCAGAAGAGGATACTTGTAATTGGAATTTTGTGGATTTTCTTACCTCGCAAGATATGTTCCGGTACCAGTACCTTTGCCAGTAGCTTTTTCTTCTTTACCACTCGCTGATCATTTCAAACAAGACAGAAAGAAGAATTTGAGAAATTTATACAGCGTCAAAAGGAAGCAAAACAAGCTTTTCTTCTTCCACAACAGCGAGAAGAAGACTTAAGAAGGAAACGAGAGGAAGAAGAAGCAGCTAAGAAACAAGTTAGTGAAAGTCAAACGGTCCCGGTACTCTTAAACATTTTAGCAGAATTAAGGAATCTGAAACAAATGTATCAGACTTCTTTATTACGAAAGAAGAGAATAAGACCTTCCCGAGCTAAACAACCCAACACTGTGACTACACCTACCGTACCACACCCAGTCATTTCTACCAAATCGGCATCGACTGGACGCAGTCCAGAAGTTGGCCCTGGCTGTTGCAAAGGCTTAAAGCAGTTAAAGTTGGTTGCCTCCCGTTCCTGAGTTTGTTTTTTAAACAAGCAAATGCCCAAAGGCACTTTTGAGGGCCACCTACTTCTCTCGAAAAGGGATACTATTTCAATTGCCAACATCAATTAAAAGTCAAAAAGTCCTTTTTACCCCTATTGTACGTGTGATCGTATGAGTGAATGAGTGTAGGTTCCTATTCTAAAAATCAAAACCAAGAGACACTTAGTTTTATGCATGGTCTATCCTCGTCCAAACTTTACAATCCAATTCACAGCACAACAAATCACTTTAATAAGTTCCTAACTTCTTCTCTGTCAGTCTTCACTCTCTTTGTTTTCAAGATTTCTTCACTTTCACAGTTTTTTCCTCCATTTCGTCCTCACTTTCTCCCCTTCTTTTCTTCTCATGTTTCTCTTTCTGCACGTGTCTGGGTTCTTCCTTGTGGAGGGCACCTCTTCTTGTTTTCCTCAATCCATCGATTCTTTTAGATGCTTCTGTCTTTTCTTATGACAATCTGAAGACCAATGTCCTTTTTCTTGACAATGATACCAGGTATCTTGACTTTTATATCTTCTAGCCCCTGTTTTGCTTTTTTGACGTTCGGGCCACTCCGAAGAGCAATGTCCTTTTTTCTTACAGATATGCAAGTATCTTGACTTTTATCTCGAAAGGAAGGAGAGTAGTCCGTCGGCTTGTCTGAAGAAAATTTTATTATGACCCCTCACAAAGCACTGATCAAAAGTTAGATCTGTGTAGGCTCTTCTATCGTTCTGCTCGATTTGAGAGTGAAATGAATATTGAAAGGCAAGATACACATAAAACTACGACTTACCCTTACAGGGTGAATATACAGATTTCAAGTTCAACGTACCGTTGGAGAATGCAGAGGGCTTTATCACCGAGAAGTGGGATTCTTTGTTAACCACGTTGAAACACCAACGTCAAGTCAAACAAGACGATCGCTTGAGACTTTCCATTCATCACGACAGCTTGAAATCCCCTCTTTAGATCGAGTTTAGTAGACCAGCAGACCTGACACCTTCCAAAGTCATCGACAAGATACAACACGTGCAACAATCCAAGGACCAGTTTCTCATCACCGATGGAAAAGCCACACTGTTTATGACTCACGTGTCTCTTCCTAAAGGGACATGACGAAAAAAGGTGTTATTGGTAGACGACCTTCGTAGTGCCAACAATAGCCGTTGCCCACGTCTCTCCTCCTCATGGGATCGGACAACGCAGAAAAGTGTTATTCGTGGACGACCTTCGCAGAACCAAAAGGAGCCTCGACCGAATTAACAACCCTCAATACCAGATGTGTTTAGCCATAGCCCTGGTGGTGGAACGAACGTATGCCAACAAGACCGACACGGCAGAATGGAAAAGGGCCTGCAAACCTATTCGACAATCGAACCGACCCAAACAAAGAAATGAAGCAGAACTTCTGTTACAGCAAGCGGGGTTATCCAAAGACACAGTCTGTGGCATTCCTGAAATGCAAAAATTGCAAGATGTCCTAGCTTCACGCTATACCTTGAAAGTACACCCTCACGAACGACGCGGGTCTCTGTTGTTTCGAGGCAAAGATTTTAAGGATGGAAAATACATTCACGTATATCATCACGATGAACATTTCGATGCCATTAAAAGTATCATCTGATTCCTGGGATACAGTTATTACTTTGATAAATGTGACTATGGCTCTAACAATCGAGAGTAACACAAACATAATAGATCGAAATGATCAGGATCTGTGAACGCACTTTTGTCAGCCCAATATGTTACCAACAACATTGTGGACACTAGCTTCACTGCGGAAACGTGATTGTCAACTCCTGAGATTGTGCCCTACGTGTGGACAAGGCATAAGTACCAATAATGCCAAGGCACACGTATGTTCACATTGGCGAATTGCGATCACTGGATCTCAGACCTCATCGACGAAACGTGGGGCCAAGAGGGAATCGAACGTTACGCAGATTGTCATCGCCATGCCATGGTGATGGCTCATAATTACGATGGACAGTTTCTTTTGAGGTACTGTATGGAACAAGGCACTGAGCATCCTAAAGCCACTTTGAACGGAGCCAAAATCATTTCCATGCAAGTGGGACAAGTACAGTTTAAAGATGTGATGAGTTACTTGGCCATGCCTTTGTGCAGAATGTCAAAAGCGTTTGGAATGACAGAAATGGCCAAAGGTTATGTTCCACACTTTTTCAATACGAAAGCCAATCAACACGCCGTCCTAGTCCATTTGCCTGAGTCTGACGACTACGACCCCGACAACATGCGTACCGAAAATGGAGAAGCTTTCTACGTTTGGTACCAGACTCAGGCCTCAAACCCTTTTTACTTTCAAGTTAAAGTAATGTCGTTCCGACGTGGAAATTGTACGGCGCTGCTGTGGAAAATTTTGAAAACTGTTTATGGTACACGGAGGGGTCCATCCTTTGAATGTGGCCTACACCATTGCCAAAGCGTGGTCCTTAGTGTAACGCCAAAGATTCATGCCTGAAAACACCCTGGCTGTCATTACCCCTCAAATGACCAACTTTGTCAAACCTCAATAATCGGACAAAGCCTTACGCTGGCTACATTACTTGTGCGACAATGAAGGCAAATGGATTCAGCACGCCCGCAACGGAGGGGGAAAAATAAGACTGGAACGTATTTGGCAGATGGCTGAGACTTAGAAATCCCCCGTGTACGAGTTTAACGGTTGCTTATTTCACGGATAACGCGTCTAATACCTGAACGTGGCACTAAAAATCAGTATTTGCAATAAACCATGGAAGACGTGTACCAGGCCACTTGTTAGCGACGGCTGAATTTGGAACAGCAAGGATACCATGTAGAGGAAATGTGGGAACACGAGTACGATTACCGTTTGAAAATCGATCCCGAGTTTAAACGCATCGCAGAAAGTTACAAGTTGATGGACCGAGTGAACCCGAGGGCTAGTTTTTACGGAGGAAGGACAAAAATGCCACTTGTTTGCTATACCAAGCCGACGAAGAGAAATGAGATGAAATCAAATACTTGGACGTGTGTTCCCTGTATCATTACGTGTGCAAATATTGTTGCTTTCCTGCAGGGCACCCACAATTGCTGACGGAACACATCGACCTGGAGCACATGAGACAATAACAAGGATTGATCAAGTGCAAAGTTTTGCCTCCCACGGACTTGTACCATCCCGTCTTATCTCACCATTGCCAAGGCAAACTGATGTCTCCCTTGTGCCGTACTTGTTCCGAAACGTGCAACCAAGACCAGCCTTGTCAACAGACCCAGGAAGAACACACCTTGACGGGAACGTGGGCCAGCGTGGAATTGGTCAAAGCTCTGGACCTAGTATACCGAATGTTAGAAGTGTACGAAATTTATCACTTTCCCAAGACACAGAAATACCACAAGGGTGACCAAACTCAGGAACGTATTTTCACAGACTAAGTGAATTATTCTTGAAACTGAAACAAGAAGCCAGAGGTTATTCTTCCTGGTGGCAAACACCAGAAGACCAAAAAACATTCAAAGTGAACTGCTGGAAGCAGGAAGGCATCACTTTAGACCAAATCGAGAAAAACGAATGTAGGCGATCGTTTGCCAGAGTGGTGTTAAATTGTTTGTGAGGTAAAATGACACAACGACCGTGTTTACCCAAGACGGAGTATTTAACAGAACCTTCCCGATACTTCCAGTTGATTCACGACAAGGTCAAATACACGAAACACGTGGACGTCGTTCTCGATGATTTGATCTTAGGCAATTACGAAGAAGATCTGGACTTTGTACAAGCCGACGAATTTGGAAATGTCATCTTTGCAGCTTACGTGACATTCCATGCTCGCTTAAAATTGTACGAAGGTTTAGAACTGTTACAGAATCGTGTCCTGTACTTTGACACGCACAGTTGCATCTACATCGATCGCCCGGCTCAGGAACACCCTGACATCGAAGGAAACGATTTAAGAGCCTGGACAGATGAAAACCCCGACGACAAGATTCTAAGTTTCGCTAGCAGCGGTCCTAAACATTACGGCTACGAATAACGGGACCCACAAGGAGAAGTGCACACCGAGTTTAAATTGAAAGGATTGACTCTCAATTATCGCACCAGTCAAGTGGTGAACTTAGGAGTATTGAAAGCAGCCTTGCAGTCTGGAGGGGATGGAAGCTTTAAAGTGACCACCTACCAACCGAACAAGATTGTACGTTTACCCACTCACGAAATCGTCAGTCGACCCTTGGAAAAAGTCTATCAAATCGTGTACCATAGCGTGTGAGGCTTCATAACCACTTCACTTTGCCGTACGGTCACATCGATATTGGTCATCATATAAATAGGGACAATGTCCAAGATCGATAGTTCATTGTGACTACCAAGACCAAGCGAGAAAGATGAATACCTTCAGAGAAACACAAAATAACTTCAGACAGGCACAATTCAAGTCGTCCTACCATGTCGTTTAAGAAACCAGATTATTCGTGTTCATTTTTAAAAATCAATAAACGTCTCCTGAAAAAGTATATATAAACTCATGTCTTGTCTGTCTTCATGTCACAAGTGACATTCTTGGCACTATGGCTACCTTTATTGTCTCTGCTCCCTCTTCCACTTTCAAAGTCTTCGACGAACACTTATATCATGCCCGTTGGGAGGCTTTGTATCTTCGTCATCCCTTTAACATTCTCATTGCTGGACCTAGCGGTTCAGGCAAAACCGAATTTGTTAAACGTTTGATCGAACATAAACATCATTTGATTGATCGTCCACCTCAACGAATCGTGTGGTGTTACAAAGAGTGGCAATCGGCGTACAGCCTCTTGCAAGAAAGTCACGGCGATTCCATTGTGTTTATGAAAGGCATTCCTAACGAAGACAACCTAATCATGTCTGACCCCCGTCAAACCAATTTGGTCATTTTCGACGACTGGTTAGGAGAAAACGAAGATGAAATTAAATTGTGGTTTACGCGCAAAGGGCATCATCGTAAAGTCAGTGTCATTTACATTACTCAAAATTTGTTAAAAAATAAAGCCTATCGAAACATCAGTCTCAATGCTAATTACATGGTCTTGTTTAAAAGCACTATAGATAAATCGCAAAGAAGTCATAAGATGGTTTACGGTGACAGCACGTCAATTATTGCAAGGCATCATTCAGATTCCTCATCAATCCAAACAATTATTTTGGATAGAAACAAAGTAGCCTAGACACAACCGGCCTATCCCCGCGTCGTCACTCAAACCAAAAAGCAAATCATTTTGAAACCTGGAGGGAGCGGTAGTCTAGGAGTTGACATCATTCGCTCCCTCTTAAAATCCGATCCTATTGCTCCCAAAGTTCTCCCCAAGAAAAATGTCACTCCCAAAAAAAGCAAAACGAAGTCCCAAGAAGAAAAGAGCAACGGTGTCAAGACCAGGTCACAATCAAAGAAAAAGCAAAGCCCATATAAAAAGAAAAGTCCACAGAAAACATATTTTACCCGCAAGAGTTGCACTTGGGCAAGGACGCAACCTTGCATTCGTAAACCACGACCTGCAACGAAGGTGATTGCATTTCTGGTAGCCTCAGTTTCATCCACTTCTCCGTTGCTGACGATGCTAATCCATCCCAATTTGACTCCCGTTCATCCTCAGTTGATGACACCATGGAAACCCGAGTCTCCAAGAACTTCTCCAGCGTTGACACCCTCCTCCTCTTTAGCTGCAGTGGCAGCTGTTTACGAAATACCTGCTCCCAAAATTAAAGTCCAAGAGAGATCGGACATGTTACAGAGTTTACTGGATTTGTCCAAGTTAGAACTGACTCTATTTAGCCCGTTGAGAACCCCTTCACAACGTGTGATGCCTCTCATCAAGTTGATACAACAAAAACACCATCGATTTTTAAAACGGTATGAGACAAAATATGAATATCAGTGGTTTTGAGATCCTGAAGACCCAAAGATGTCATCCTCCACAGAAAAAATCCCTCTTCTTAACCGAAAGGAAAGAAAAGGAAAGGACTGTCTCATCGTTTAGTCAAACATGGGGACATGTTGCCTTCCTGTCCAAAGCTTATCCACCCATGCGAAGACAACTCATTCAAACTGCCTCCAAAGATGTCATCGATACCGTGTGCGAATGTTGTTTGAACGTCTTGAAAGGTACGATACCTTTGTCAAGACACCAGAAACAATGCTTAGGCAAACATTATCACGTTCTTCGCCAAATGGTTCGAAAGAAAATCTCCATTCGTCAAAAGAAGAAGACGTTGGTCCAACGTAGAGGAAATGTGTCTCTATTATTAAGACCCTTACTGAAAGGAGTATTTGGAACCATGTTGGAAAGACTCGTGGGAGCAAGATAAAAAGGACCTCTAAAGTATCAATATCTCAGACGTGACCCTTGACATCGAATTGAAGGACGAACACTAGCTTTAGTGTCTTACAAACGATGGATGGAATAACATCGTTGGCATGAGCAATGCACCCCGCATTTGCCTCCCAATCCCAGTTTGAACGAGACGCCCCAGTTACAACACGAATTACAGTCGTTGATGGATCGCCACGATTTGTCTGAAACATAAAAATCGCAAAAGTACGGTCAACTCTTGCAACGACTGCAACTCTTTCACCAGAAAGCTTTAGACGAAACAGCTCTACCCACTCTAAAAAGATTTTAAGACCTTGATGAAATGTCCACCACCACCATTAATACTCCCAGTGACCAAGACAGAAAAAGAAGAAGGGTTTCAAACTCCACCAGAGAAAGTAGGCAAGTTAACAACACCACCAGAGAAACTAGGCAAGTTAACCACACCGCCTACATCCAGAACTGGTTGGATTAAAAAGATTATGACCAACCCTTCTTCATCACAAAAGAAAAAGAAGGTGAAGACAGAAGTGAAAAAAGAACCGATTACCCCTGCTCAGACATCCTCCTCGTTGACACCTATTGCTCGTCGGACAAGCAAAGCATTACAAACCAAGAGAATAACACACGAAACAAAAGGGTAGCATCAGTGAAGAGTGGATAACTTAGTAACAAAAAAAAAATGGCGAAGTTGTTAGACAGCATTTGCCACTATCCATCCATTTCCGCGGATTACAGAGGAGTTCAGAAATTGTATCGTGCTGCCAACATTTGACTGCAAAGTCTCCGTTTACCTCAGATGCAACGATGATTACAAGAACAATCTACCTACACTTTGCACAAACCCATTTGAAGAAAATTTTCCATAAGTCTCAAGTGGAATGCATCGATCATCAATGACAAGCCGATTTAGCCGATGTCTCTCCTTTGAACACCTACAACCATGGCTACAAATATTTGTTTTTTGTCATCGATGTCTTTTACAAATTTGCCTGGGTCGTGCTATTGACTTGCAAATCGAGCAGCGAGTTAGTGCTAGCCCTGCAACGTGTGTTGAATCAACGTAGTCGTCAATCTCTTCGATGGCAAACGGACAAAGGCACCGAATTTCTAAACCATGCTTTCCAAAAATAATTATAGAAACGTGACATTCATTTTTTTCATCACCGATAATAATGAAACCAAAGCAAAGCCAGCATCGTGGAACGTTTCCAACGCACTTTGAAAGAACGCATGTGGAAATACTTTACTCATCACCACACCCTCAAGTACATGGACATGTTTCCGCACCTGGGGCAAGCGTACAACCAATCTTACCATCGAAGCATTGGACTTGCCCCGCACAAAGTGACTCCCGACAAGGAAGTGCTGGTTTCTGATCGCCTGTTTCATACGTCCCGGTGGGTGGCTGTACCCAGAAAAAGTGGAGTGTTGACCGTAGAAGATTGTGTGCGCATTCGCAAATCCAAACGCACATTCGACAAGGGTTACCTGCCCAAATGGACCATCGAATTGTTTCCTGGTCGTCATCCTGCCGTCTATAAATTGGAAGACATGAACGGGGAAGTGTTAAAAGGAACGTTTTACTTACCTGAGTTACAAAATGTCACCAAACACGAAGAAAACTTGTACGACATCGAAAGCATTCTCGAACGAAGAACCCGTAAAGTGGGAAAAAGACGTGTAAAAGAAGTCAAAGTGCGTTGGAAGGATATCCTCTCAGTTTTGATTCTTGGATCGACGCTACGCAAGTCATCGACTATAAAAAGAAGTCGCCATCATGCCCTTTCGCACAGACTCAGCTATTGCTACCACTCCTTCACCTAGTTCTTCTTTGCAAGATTTACAGAAACAACCCTTGTGGGTGTGGTGTGGAGAATGTATGCCTAAAACGCAACTTGTCTTTTCTGCCAAATTTTTGTAGTGTATTGTGTCATCGGTGCAGCTGTTGCCAATTTGAGTTTGTAACAAGGAGACAAAGAAGTGTGGACTATTTTATTGAACGGTTGCATCGGTTAACTGCTTCCCAATTGTTCCCTGAAATTCTTTCTGAACGGCAACAACGGGAATCTTGCGTCCAATGCCAGTCACCACTCCAACAACGACAACCCCATTTTGGGCGTAGACACTTCTCTGACTTCCAGCAACCCTTCAGACAGCCACATAACTCTGGAATTATGAACAGCCATAACCAATTTTACTTAACATCACACAGTGATAGTTCCATGTAGATGTTTCCCGAAGCGCCTTATGCTGTTACACGGCAAAATTACCTCAGGCCATCCAATTATATCACGAAGCCCATTGGAAAGTGGCATTGGTGGAAATCATTCACCCGACACAAAACAAAACCATACTGAAAAGCAAAACACTTTTCAGGTGGAAATCCTGAATGCCCAATTGCAAGAAGAAATAAATAAAGTCTGGTTTTCAGGGGACACGAGACCAGCAAGCATCCTTCAGTATATACGCATTGAACATTCCTTCAGGTTATTATTTTAGTGGTGAAAATTTAGTGGACACTATTGTGGACAGGTTCGACTTGGCCTTTGTCAAAGCCCCGAACAGAGCCAAAATAAGTGTGAACACTGAATACCATCAAGTTCCTCATCGCCTCATGATCAAATTTCAGGATAAGACACTTTGTCCCTCAGGTTAAATGGCATTTTGTTTGAAATGGTGGCTGGACATCCACAGTTGGTAGCAAACAAGTTAAGCCCCAAGATCAACATTATTATGGCTTTTTACAGGGTTTTTGTAAGCCCGGTAGAACTGAACAAAGGACTGAATTTGATCTTTGTGTACTCCGATGTGGTGGAGTATGACGTGGTGGAACACACCTCCGTGCCGTTACTGCGTGTCATTCCTTTCACAATGGATAGTAACACGACCAATGGCCAGGAAGGTGCAAACACCTATCACGTATACCGTGAACTTGTACATTCTCACAATTTGCCCGTCAGTAAGTCGTATTTTGACACCGTCAACATTGCTATAAAGGGAGATCTGGGACAAAATATTCCATTCTCCAAATGGAAAGTCGCGGTGAAACTGCATTTTCGTAAACGATTATCTAACAAATTATAAGTCATGTATCCAGTGTACCGAGGCGTTGCTCGACAGCTAGGACACGGTTTAGGGGATATGCTAAAATCAGCCTTTCGATCGGTGGCTCCGGTTGTGAAACCGATGTTGACACGAGGATTGCATACCTTGAAAGTTGCGGTATTGACACACGGTAGAGAATTTCTCCAAAATGTCATCATCGACAAACAAGACCCAAAAGAAACATTCTTGAAAGCAGGCAAAAATGTCTTACTGAAAACGGGTAAAGACATTTTTGGCCGACGAGAAATTCTTATAAATGCTGTGAACGCTACTGAGTCAGGCATTCCTGCTTCCCTGGAGAAAGAACAAGAACAATGCAGAAAGAGACGACGAAGAAAACACCCCTTCACAAGTCTTTACACTTCTAAAGCTAGAAAGACAAAGAAAAGAAGAACTTTTCGAGACTTAGACCTTTCTGATTATTAAACATTAGAAACAGAAATGATGCATGGAGAGTCTTTCGCCTGTTCCATGTCGGAACCGGATCGGTTAGTCATTCCGCCTAACATAATGACAATGCAACAATCACAATGAGTCGAATTTCATCACATCTCAACTTTGACAGCCTCAGCTCACATCGAGTTTGAAATCAAAGGACAGCCCGAAGATTACATTGATCGGAACAGTAGTTACTTTTATTTAAATGTCAAAGAGAACGATACGGATGGTAGCGATCCAGATGCCGATGAGCCAGTACCTCCTGGCAACATAATCATGCATTCTTTGTTTAGCGAAGTGGACTTGCACTTGAATAACAAACTGGTCAGTAGCAGCATGGACGCTGACCCTTATCGAGCGTACCTGGAAAGTCTATTGTCTTAAGGAAAAGAAGCCAAACACACTCATCTGGATGCTGGCATGGCATGGAAACCTGACACAGCGAGTAAGTTCGATCGCAGATAAAGATTGCACCAATAAGGGAGTTGACGCATGACAAAAGGAAATTGCTGGAAGTCGAAGTGTAGAACTGATGGATCGTTTACATTTGGACATGTGATTACAAGAGAAGTGTTTGCAGAACCGCGTAGATATTCGCCTGAGACTGAATCTCAGCAGTACCACTTTCCATTTGATGCAAACTATTACAAAACCTACATCGAGGAAGCCAGACTCTACGTGCAACGTGTGGAAGTGTTACCAAAAGTGAGAAACGACATCAGTCACACTTTGATCAGAACGACCGATAAGTATCCGATACGACGAGTACAAGTGAAAACTTTAACCATTGCCACTGGACTCCTATCAAAGATCGAAGATTATCTGTTCAAAGGACAGTTTCCCAAGTGATTAGTCATTGGTATCGCTAGCAATGCAGCCTTCAATGGAGTCCACAAACAAAATCCTATCCAGTTTAAGCACTGCGACGTGTCCAAGATCGAAGTCAGTCGAGATGGCAAAAGCTTGTGTACCAGACCTTTTGAACCTGACTTTAGTGCCAAGATGAGTTACTTTAGGTCGCATATATCCCTGTACAAAGCCATGGGACAGTTAGGAAGCAACACCAGTCATGTTTTTTTGCTTCTTCGCGTTGTGTGGATAGTATAGTTAGAATTTGAGCTTGCTTCTTCTAGTGTACGGATAGTATAGTTTGGGTTTAATTTTGCTTCTTCGCGTGTGTGGATAGTATAATATTATTATGCTTCTGCCTATTTGGTGTGTGTGGATAGTATATTGTGATTATGTTGGTTTTTGTTGCTTCTTCCCGTGTGTGGATAGTATAGTTTGGGTTTGAATTTGCTTCTCCGCGTGTGTGGATAGTACCTTTTAGTCATGTTCTGCCTTCTTGGTGTGTGTGGATAGTAGATTTTAGGGGGGGTATTTATATTTTTTTGGGTTCATTGTGTGCGTGGATAGTATTGTTTGGGTTTGATTTTGCTTCTACGCGTGTGTAGATAGTATAGTTTGGATTTGGTTTTGCTTCTTCGACTGTGTGGATAGTATATTTTGGTTTTGTATATAATATGACAAGTGAGTATAGAGTATGTTTTCCTTCATGTCCGTATTTAGAAATAAAATTCAAACCGTTCGTCGTTTGCGCCGTCCAACGGAATAATGATGATCATCCATCTATTCAATGAACTAAAGAACTGTTGGTATTGGATAATGAATGGGACATACGTGGTGGAAAGGCTTGAGAAGGAATGGATGCATGAAGTTACGAAGAGTTTGGTGACAAGACAAGTGACCAGTTTCAAAGTAGCCATGGATCTTCTCCAAGGCATGACAAAAGAGGAAGTAGAAAAGTTAAGAAGATTGATTGACCGTCAGTATGTGAGAGTAGCTAGCTTGAAGGAAGCCCTTGATGATGTCACGAGAGTCAGGTGCTTCCTAGAAGATATCTTTGAATGGAGTGAATGGTTATTTGCGAAGTGGGGCTTGGACCAACTCATAAAAGCAGAAGAACTGATGAGAAATGTGCTGACAGAAGAGGAAAAGAAGATTAAAGAAAAGTGGACAAATGAGATGAAAGAAGGGAATATCAAGAAAAAAGAAAGATTTGAGCAACTCAACAGCAACTGGATGAAAGTCCAGGAGAAGTTTAGAGCAATGGGCAATCCAGAATTGATTCCAGAGTCGGAAAAGAAGAAGAAAGGAATACTTGAAAAGTGAGGAGATGGATGAAGAAATGCAGGAAATAAAAGAAGAAGCACAAGATCCTTTTCAGGAACCAAATATGCCTCGAAAAGAAATGACAACATTTTTTAAAAAGATACTGTATCAGTGTTTCTCTCTTGTCTGTGTTATATAAATAGAAGTCTCTCTCAATTACTCAGTGTTGTGACCTTACCTCCCATATTTGCCACATTGTTACTAATCTCCCCTACCGTGACGTCAGACACTCTACCAACTCTACTGGTAGACAGGCCCGCTATTTTGCATGTTTCATTCCCTTGAGGCTATAGCGGCCAAGGGTGAGGTTAAATGTCTTGAGGCTATACAGGCCCAGGGGGTTCTGTAAAGCTAATTCCCATTGAGGTTATAAATCTTGAGGCTATAGTGCCGGGACAGCATATTGACTGGATATCCCACTGAGGTTAAAGTGCACCACTACACTACTCATAAGTGTATAAAATATAGACTATCAGTTGACAAAGATTTATATAATGCATCCGTGCAGAATGCACATATTAGTTCTCTTCAGCAATGGTACCAGACACAGTTATTAGTAAACAAGCCGTAAGTAACATAGCACCATAAATTACAGCTATGTATAGCAAATATGCACTTAATGTCTACCTTAGCAAAGAAGCTCTGTTTAGAAAACGAGCATTGATAAGGTGCTGCTGAAATGTAGTTTCAGCCCATTTATGGCATCATAACATCCGTATAATGAAAGCGAAGTTATGGCATCAACATGTTCTACTAGAAAAGATCTCCTGGTCGTCATCGAATAATTCTTGGAGTAATATGCATTCAGGTATCCGATAAGATCATTGACTTTGCGCGTGAAGTATCCACTAACAATATATCCAAATCATAGTTAAAGGAGCCTATATTAGCTATTCTGTCAGATAACGAGCGATAAGATAATAACGAGCCTCTCGGGGATACAAAGAAAATTTGTCTAATGTTCCAACGTCACGACACAGAAACAAAATGATGCATTTTAATGGAAAATATCTGATTTATTGACTGAAAAATAATAGGATGATATATCATGCATGTTAATGGATCAGATTATTGAAAGAAAGAACTATATAGTAAAAGGCCTGTCGGTAATGTAGTCGTTCAAATCTAATTAATTTCTTAATTTTCTAGAATTTGATTTTATATAATAATTTAGATGGATATTATTCACTTTATTTACATCCTGAAACATCCATATTCATTTGGAAGATCATTATTTACAAGCCCCGCGAAATACATATAAGTGAATCAATCTTAAAGAACGTGGGCATATTAAATGTGAAATCCAGTACAATTTGGATTGAATATCTGGCAATGTTACTTCACATTGAAAGCTGTTCAAGTTGAAAGACAATGTGTAATACCGTACATTGTGATGGTTCGATTCATTGTAATCTCTTCTTGACTCAGTTTAAAACATGACCACTATTGCAAAGTTCTTTAGAAACCGATAATTTTTGTCTGGAATTTCTTGATTACAGTTCAGATGCTTTCTATAATTAGGGTTGATTAGATTGGCAATAACGTATGTTTCGTTACGTTTTAGTAAAGTATGGCCTTTGCTATAATATGTTACACGGAAAGACAAGCAAAAATATATTCCCAAAATAAATTAAACGACGTTGATTTAGAACATAACTGCAGTCTATCTAATAGATACGAAATGCATAACAAGAGACATAGATGTTGCATATGCAAGGTACATATCTAACTCTCATTCAACATACACGCGAATAAGCCTGCTCAGAATATGCTCGATATAAAAAGTTAAGCATAATATATAATAGCAATCAAATTAACATCACGCATATTATAACGAGACCCATCCAAGTCTAAACAAAGAAAACGAAAGTAATATATTAAAATACAATTTTTAAGATCATGGCATCATGAATCTAAAATGTACATTGACACATGCAGAAATCAAATATGTATACTTATATATCATGTCAGGAACTGAAAAAATATAAATAAGCCAAGATATGGATTATATTATACACACATAGAACTCAAGAAATGATGAGTTCATCATGAATATGATCATCAAGAAAAGCTCAGAATTGGTACGCCAGTAGAGGTAATCATATACAGGTTGTGCATGAACAAAATGCATCAATCCAATTACTGATAGATTTGTTTTCAGAGATAGAGAATAATATATTTATTTCCAGTCAATACAATTGCAAACAAATTTTTGGGGACATTCCATTCCTACAGGATAAGCATTTACCTAGGTCTCCTCACCTTTCGAACAACTGTATATAATAATATAAAATGTGTTGTGTATAGAGCTTACTATTTTGTACCAGACAGACAATATAATTATGTGTGGACAATTGGTCGCACTTGTTCTCGACAAAATGTAAACATGATTATCTTTCCATGATATAATTAGATAATATTTGATGATATCACAGAATATGTAATATGTTGATTAAATCCCGGTATATATATATATATATATATATATATATATATATATATATATATATATATATATATATATATATATATATATATATATATATATATATATATATATATATATATATATATATATATATATATATATATATATATATATATATATATATATATATATATATATATATATATATATATATATATATATATATATATATGCGTTTTTTTGTCTCTAGATTATTTCCCGGGCTCTCCATATCCGATGCTATTTTATGCCTTCGAAAGCTTGTTGATAAATGTTAGACATTAAGCTCTAATTCGTTATTTTATCCTAATCTTAATGAATGTACAGTTTTTAAATCATCTATTTCCGGAAGATCGTTGTCACAATATGACGTCGGGCAGAGTAAACGCTTTGGCATGTATAGGTTTTGAATCAAAGAAAAGATTTTAAAAATGAATATAATTAATAACATTTTGTGTCCATTATTTGTCATTGGTTACATAATAATTGGTATGAAACTAAAAATAGAACACACATCTTATGCAACAAAATAAAATGTGATGTCCTTTAATTAGCTGGAAGCACATATCTTTTCAGCATAGTTTGATTATCCTCTTAAAGATATTACTCAGTGTAACATAAACAAAATAATAATTATAATAAACAAGGCATATACTATCGAAACTTTGGATCTGAGACTCCGCCCCAAGCAGGTCACATGCATAATTGTAACCATTAAAAAAATCTTGCTTTTGTTTACGCGAAAGTTTCATCCATTGTTTATTCTGTTGAGTATGATTTCACAACCAAAAGTGGCAGTTTTCCTTATTTTACGCCATATCAACACATATAGGTTACTTAGTACGGAGGTGATCGGAATCTAATGCCTTACCGATGGACACACCACCGCAGCCTTGGGTTGAATCAATGACAAGTTTCGAAACCACACCTTTTGGGTCAGGCGACGATCACGCTAAACACTGGGCCACCGCTTTTGTCAGTTTACTGGATAATATTTGTTGCAATTTCATTTTATTAGTTTGGATCCATAGCTAAAATGCGGGAGTGTACATATTCATAAATATAGCATTTGACGATGACGGACTTCAGTAAAAGGAAAAAAAAAAAAACAGCGTGATAAAGTTAAACATGATATAATGTTAATTTCACTAGTATCCTTATACAGATAGACACTTAGCATTGTCTAAATTGGAAATGTTGGAACGGTGAATCTGGTGAAATAGAGAAATATAATCTATGTTGGGATTTGGACCGAGACAATGAAATCCCATTCAAGTGGCTACATTATTTGTCTACCCACTCGGCAAGGCTCAAGGGGAGACATATAATGTAACCCCGCGACCAAACCCCAACTTAGATTATTTTCTCACCCAATATTTTCCTTTAAAATAAAACGAACTCTTCACTAGTGTAATATAGCTCAAGGGTCAAATGTGTACATTTGGCTCATTAATACAAATATATTAATGAGGGTTCTGGTGCTACCGTTGCATCCGAAGTACATAGTTTATAGGCGTGATCAAAGAAAAATAACAACATTAAACTTCGCATAATAATGATGTATTACCACATTTTATGTAAGGATATTATATGAAATTGACAATAAAGAATTAATAATTTTTAAAAGAATCTTACGTTTTCTGCAGTTTCAATTTTAAGACGATGTATTGTAAATAATGAAACTATGCTGTGTACTCAGCTCTACTGTAGTTAAACTTAGTACAAGCTGTAACTAAGAATAACATTTTGCTTTAGATCATTCATTGGTAATTAGTGATATGTGTCACTATCGTATATAATTCTCCCTTTCTTTCAAAGGTGTGAAACTGTTTGTGACATACTTTTATGTAAGGATATTATATGAAATTGACAATAAAGAATTAATAATTTTTAAAAGAATCTTACGTTTTCTGCAGTTTCAATTTTAAGACGATGTATTGTAAATAATGAAACTATGCTGTGTACTCAGCTCTACTGTAGTTAAACTTAGTACAAGCTGTAACTAAGAATAACATTTTGCTTTAGATCATTCATTGGTAATTAGTGATATGTGTCACTATCGTATATAATTCTCCCTTTCTTTCAAAGGTGTGAAACTGTTTGTGACATACTTGTCTTGATCTTAATATTGATTCTGAAATTAACCTCGTGTATGAAAGATCCTCCAAATACGAACCATGGCGGATAACCATGTGCTTAACTTTCAAGTTCACGGATTCTATGAATAATTTTCGGCTGTTCGCAAGTTTTCGGTAGTTGTTTAGAGAGTTGGTAGTGTATGAAATGTATAGGTCTTTTGTCTATGTGCATGGATACATATTTTCTGTCATAGTTCATTACACACAGAATTGAGAATTTTATCATATCTGTAGCACAGTCATTTTTCAGCTCAGAGTCATTAAATGTAGCTAAGAGTATACAATTTGTTGCACACGAATTATTAAAAAATAGTTCGGTAGGTCTAGCTATATTTAATGACGCTGACCTGAAAATGTTCTGTGCTAGGTCTGCATATAGGATACAATTAACCATGCTGTGCAGAAGTAACCAGCGAAACACCAAAAGGCTCGACATCGTATGCATCTGTGTCTTTGTCTTTCTCGAAATGTTTTTGTATGGCATGTTCCGAAGGATGGATTTACCTTAAGTTACTATGATTTGTTAAACATTTGTTGTTGTTCTTGTTTGATTTTAGAACACCTAGATCAGGAACAGCAGACGATAGTAAGTGTTCATCTTTCAAAAGTAGATCTGATTACTCGGACACCTTAACTGAGACGACTGGTCCGAGATGGCTAAACTGAGATAACAAAAACAACTAGATTTAAATCGCATGGGTGAGCAAACATAAATATATCATGGCATCCATGATTTAAATATAAAATACTGCTTTTTTTAGTTTGCTGAAACACAAATTCAATCAAATTGACTACATTCAAGCTGTGTAAGATATATGAGAAAATATCAACTTAACATTTTTGTGAATTTAATGTCCTAATAATCCCATAAGCTAATTGTTGCATATAACGCGAATAAAGTTTATCTCCCCTGTTACATGCATTCAACATTGAAACGTCAATAGTGATCATAACGTCATACTTCTGAACTCTTAAAATCTCGTCCTATATATATATATATATATATATATATATATATATATATATATATATATATATATATATATATATATATATATAAGCAAGTATATCATTTAATAAAAAGGCATACGCCGCATTGTAATAGATATTTACTGCAAGAATATTGCTGGTCTCAATTTATTAACTAACCAATGCTGCATCTTACCATTAGATCCATATGACCCTGTGCGATACTTTGAAGATTTAATTACTCCTGAGACAATTAAATTTCTTTTCTAAACTGTTGATGCTTACACGTTAGTTTATGTACACTGTATTTACTGAAATATTTTATCTACAACCAAACGATTTTATGAACTTTTCCTGTAATCAACTCGAGTTATGTATGTATGTATGTATGTATGTATGTATGTATGTATGTATGTATGTATGTATGTATGTATGTGTGTGTGTGTGTGCATAGATATGTATGTATGTATGTATGTATGTATGTGTGTATGTGTATGTATATATGTATGAGTGTGTATATGTATGGATGAATGGATGGATGGATGGATGCATGCATGCATGCATGCATGCATGTATGTGTGACCTGCGTGCGCGTATGCCTGCGTGCCTGTATGTATATATCGATATATAAATACATCGATCTATCTATGACACCAAACCCTCTGTTTAACGGAATTCTCTTAGGACTGAAATCTGAAATTGTTTCTTCTTTAACATTATCATTTTCCCCAGTAATCAGAGATCTTACCATCCAAGTTATTTTCATTTCCTAGTAACATTTTATGCTAACAAGACATTAACAAGCCTAAACGAAATTCAAACTTGGACATTTATTTTGGCAGAACAGATTAATTACGGTTAGCAAGTTTTGTAGTAGCCATAGAAAGACACAGAAAATGATCAAAGGGTACGAAAAGTTACAAGAACACATGACTCGAGCTCTAATACAGACTAGGGGTGGCATATTATTCTGACGTCTTTGCGCTATTACAAATCGGTTATTTCTTAAAGCAAATATTAATAGATCCTACCAAATAAATCACTAAAGAATCTGCTTAGACTTTAACTGGAAACCAATAGGACTAACGCATTACTCTTTGCAAATCATGATAAACCAATAGGTATATTATATTACCATCTCGGCATAACGTGATAACATTTTTGTCTCTATTTGGAAGGATTGTATCGAAATATAATTATAATAATGAGATCGTGTTTGCATCAACTCTCATTATACCAAGCTGGCTTGTTTCATTGGCTTGGCTCTTTCTGAACATCAAGGTCACTCTACGGATGCGTATAATCGATATTGTTGATTGCTTCCTTTTGAACTCAACATATAAGTTGATGCAATTGTACCCCAAGTGTACATCTAGTCAAGAAAGTTTGTCACATATCAGAGTTAGATATAACAACCACATGTTCTGTTCAGTGGGCAACCGGTACTAATGATGTATATGGTGTCAATATATGGCATAAAATGAGTACCACATAAATCATCTTTATTATATTTATGTAGGAGATAGGCCTGCTTTTGTCAAGGATTTATGCGCAAATGAAGTCAACATTAATATTATATCCTTGATCGTATAGTCGTATGATTTACACAAATGTTATATGCAGACATAGGGGTAGTTTCATGTTTGTTATCTCTTGCGTAAAGTTAATGGCTTCGATTAGTCAACGTCAGCGCATTAAGTACTGTATTTGTAGGTCTCTTGAGGGGTATCCTACTACTGGCTGGTATTATTTTACTTGTGTTAAGTTTATCCGCTTTATGATATAAATTTCGTATCAGCTATATATTTTAAGCGCTATATATTTCCAGTTTCTTCTGTAATTCATTAAAATGATGAATAATTTGTACATGGCAGTCACTTTACCATATTTTTCATGTTTATCATTTTCTTATTGCCTATGACGTACCTTCTTCCAGCCGATTTCTGTAATTGAGGAATATTTAAAAGCCGTAATTTATTAAAATTATTCATTGTCGAATGCACTACTTTCTTCATGCCTGACACATTCTAAAGACGTCTTTCAAAAGATCAAAGTGGTCATGTTCCTTAATAACGCATTTTATGTATCGTCCTCTAACAAGCACCGATTTGCTGCTTAAACGCAATTATACATCCACGCTGGATGGATTGGAGATCAGTCTTTAACGTCATGGTACTTATTGGCATTTCTAAGCCGTCAATCAATTAGTCATATTCCTGTAAATAAAGAATACATTTTAAGGTGCAGTCTTTTGGACCATGTTCATTATAACTTTGTGTATTTCATCTTCTGTAGAATACATCCGTTAATAAATGGACCCCATTGTAAATACATTTAAACATGGAGTTGTAAACAAGTGAATTTCTCAAAGCGATTCGCCTGATGTTAACTATTTCCTCTGGAAATCTATGAAGGTTGACCTTTATAAAAAAAATATGTTGTATTTTGGAATTTAACATATAAGCGTTCCATACGAATCATATGTCACATAACTAAGCAGAAGGCTTTCTGTAGTATGCTTACGTGACCCTTTGACCTTAAATTTAAATGGATGATGTTCAAAATTTGAGTAACAGGTTTAGTTAAAGTATTTTCGTTCTCTCATTTTTTTCCAAACGTATAGTTGAATTTCTTTCCTACCGGTACTTGGCATGAATCATTGTGAATTAAAAATAAATCATGTATTCATCAACTTTCATCTTGAAAGTCAAAGCTCACACGTTCAAGAGATCTGATGTTATCGCAGGCTCATCAGGTAGGAAATGGCATTATTGCATTCTGGTTAACTTGTAAGCTATTCAAAATGTGGCTTTACATGCAAATAATTAAATATCCTGTTGTGAAACTGCATTCTTTCACCGAAATGTTACCTTTTAGGCGTAATACGTTTACTAAAATTGTTTTATCAGTCAATTCTGTTATTATTCACTTTTCAGAGTATTTCAGATAAGTGTTTAAAACAGTCACTGTTTCTTCTTATCATTTACTGTCTTTTTACTTAGTGTGTGTTTCAATATTAACATTGTCTGATTTCCAAATCAAGTTAAATAATATGACGGCCTTGTTATAATAGCTCAAGTATTTATCTCAACGGCATCTTCATTTAAGATAAATGATATATCGTTAAACCTTTTTCTTTCTGCAAAATTATTATTGAAAAAGCTAGCTTTGATCACACTTTTTTACCGTCCACATTTGTGACATGTAGTATTATCTCCTGATCTCGACAGCTTTCGTTTTCATTTTACGCTACGCTATCCGCATCAGATTGTAGATGATGATGGAGAAAATTATGATGACGTACAGATGAGTTACAATAGTCATGAATATCCTGATGTAATTGATGTAATCTAATTTGTCTTTGAATGGATTCTCATTAACGACTGAGTATAATTTACATTTAAACAGTCAATTATTATTTTGCAACTGCAACGAATGATCAAATAAACGAGTCTCTCAAATTATATCTGAAACAAATGATTCAACGGACTGATCTAGATGTCTGAATGAACAATGTGTTAAGCAAAGAAATCATATAGTCGCAGTACCTATAACGCGGCGGAATGTTCTTCATTTCCTGTAATTGTAGTCCTCAACTTAAGTCAGCTATGCAAACGAGCTGTATACAAACAAACGATTATTATTTTAAACAAAAATCTAGAACCATGAATAAACGTTAAACTAATAAAAGCTGTAAATTTAATACGGAGCAATAGATTATCAACGGCAAAGGCAAATACGATATAATTTGAATGAGCTCTAACAAACTACCAATGGCGTATGACCATACATTTCGTAATTGAAAAATTAAATTGACGTTAGATTTTGAATTAGTTTACGAACACTGTCCTGGAAATCGAATAATCAGCAGGAGCGGTGTTATTAAATGCCGCTATTAGACTGGACAGGGACGCAATTGTTGTGCAAGATGTATCTGTAAGTACATTTGCTGTCACGATTACTAGCAATCAAACATGTTGCACAATTAATGACGACGATGAGAAATATGATGTCGTCGTCAAGAGAGAGGCGACCAGTATGAATTAGGTCGTGCAACCGTCTCAATTCATTATCTAATGTCACATGAAGTTGCTATGATTAATATGCAATACCACTTATCTCACACAACCCCGTCTTACTGCACAATGAACTCGAGGGTGGGGTGGGTGTGGGAGTGGATCAAGTACAGTTATCAGGTCACTCTCCTAGAATACACGTAGATGCAATGACGGATGTTTGGGTTAGATTTACTTTACACAACCCTGTCCTTTTGTACAAGGGTTGGGATAATCCAGAGACAAGGACACCTACTAGCTCTCTAACATTACACCTATATACTAAAAGTAATCTCTGGTAACAGTTACCTCACACAACCCTGTTTTGCTGTAGGTGGGACAAGTACAGCAATACATTAATTTTCCATTCTATACAGGCATATATCTTGATGATGATCTGGCACCAGATACCTCACATAATGCTGCCTTTTTTTCAAGGAAGTTGGGGGACTAGGTACAAGGACTGCCATTAAGTCATTTTCAGACTCTCCATGTCATGACAATTGTCTGATACCATTACTGAACCCACATACCTCTACCTAACTTTATTAAGATGCTTGGTATAAAATGTTTACAAAGTTAGAAACGTATGATGCTGATTTTTCAAAATATACAATATTGGAAGCGATGTTACCTTAAAAAAGACTTTAGGATTAGAAATAGAAGAATTTCCTCCTTGTGTTTCGTGACTGTCTGATGAGAGAATCATGTGTATTGACTTAAGTCTGTGTTAGAACATTAACGTAAGTTATTTACCGTCATCATTTACGCGAGCAGAATATATGGAATCGGGTCAAAATAATGCTTCCAGTTCAGTAGTTCTAGTCTACTTTTATAATATTTGTTCCTTTCTCCTTTTGGTGGTGATAGAAGAGTTTTATTTATGCATTGTTTGGTAGGGATATAAAGGTAACTGTTAACCTTGATAATATGAGCTCAGGGTATTGTTGTGTGTGTGTAAGTCGGCGACAGTGCACAGTGAGTAATAAGGCCTTGGTGATGATCCGGAAATGAAATCTGTGTTCTGTTTACATGCTTTTTTGTTTGCAGTCCACTATCTCAAAAACGAGCAGGTCAACCTTTGACGAGAACTTCACCGTGATCTTTGAAGGTATTTTAAATTAACATATCATTTGTACTGATTGTCACACAGTGGAAAGGTCAGTACTGAGAACCAAATGTAGAGAACATATAGTAAAATGAATCGTGTTATATGTCATGTTAGGGCAGCATTGATTTAAATTTAAATTGCTATAAAAATTGTATTATTAAAGATAGACATGATATTTTCACACCATGTGTATATTGAGTGTAGCAATTAGAAAATATAATTAAATATAAAAATTATAATTAAATTTATTTAAAAATTAATCTAAAATATTTAACATCTAAAAATAAATTTTTCCCTATAAATTCACAGAAATGGTATCTGTTGGAGATGACACTCATTATTATTAGCAGCAATGTATTATACACCATAAAAAAGCTGCAATGGAGGATTTTTTCAAAGCCTGTCAGCAACAATCTTATTAAATTCTGTGATAGCACATAATAATGGTTGTAGAATATGGACAGGATGTGTAACAACAAATGGATTATATGGCCTATTGTCATATAATGATCCCGTGACCAACACATAGAAGAAGAAATATGTTCACAGACTGGCAATGATGGTGAAGTTGGGGAGTCTGACTATACCAAAGCAGCTAGATGCATCCCATTTATGCCATAATAGTTTGTGTGTGAATTTGGATCATCTGATTCAAGAGCGTCATTCCGTTAACAATAATAGTCAGTATTGCAAAGGTTATGGTAGTTGCATTGCCATGGTGACTATCCAGACTGCATGATAAAATTGAAATTGTAATATGGAATAAATTCAGGTATCATGATATATCCTTTACACCCACCACATCCATATCAACTTATGTCTGGCAGGGAGGGATGGATGGATGGATGGATGGATGGATGGATGGATGGATGGATGTGTTGAGTAACAAGGAGAAAGGAACGATTTTGCTCTTTATTTTAGCAGACCATGCTGGTATGACAGTGCTTTCTTAAATCTATTCCTCCCCCCTTCCTTCCATCATTCCTTCCTTCATTCATTCATTCATTCATTCATTCATTCATTCATTCATTCATTCATTCATTCATTCATTCATTCATTCAGCTAGTCTAGTAAGTCATGTCATGTCACGTCATTTTCATTGCTTTGCTGTGTCCTGTACCTCAGATGGGACTGTGTCATATTTCCTCGTCTTGCTAGAATACTTTTCCTGGTTTGTGGATGCTTTTTATACAACTGATGGTAACTGCAGTCTTTATCCATTGTCTCCAGTGATCTCAGATTCCTTGTTGACAGTTTATCTCCCAAGTGTGTCACTTTTATTTTCTGTGATGATCCCAGGCTGTTCTTGAGTCTGCGTATTGTTAAATGCACTCTTGCCTCAAAGTTTCTGGAATAGTTCACCTTTTTAAGTAATGAAACACTGATTGATCTGTTCACCGCCTCACATTTCTGTGTGTTTGTGTTCAGTCGCCGTATTTCTACAATATCACAGGAGAGTTTCATTTTCCAGGATATTCTTATCATTTTCTGTCATGTTGAGATGAGTCACTTGATGAGGGCCCAGGTATGCTCATCGCATCTACCAGATGTTAATACTTCCTCCCCCACAGACCTTTGAATAATGCCGGCATTTGGAGCAGAACGTTGAATAACAGCGAAGAGTGGCATCCAGTACTTGGGGAAGATGACATTTAATTTTTGAAACATCACCACTATTGTCCTTCATCATTTGCTTGAAGATTATATTGCAACGTGCTTTAATGTCTTGGCTGACAATTTCTGTTTGAGCCTATTTCCTTCTCTTGTTCATATTCCTGGAAAAATATTTTCACTAAATATTGCAGAATTACACCGCTTGAACTGCAAACGACCCAAATGGATGGGATCCAACAGTCTTTCTACTTTCCACATTGGATGTAGAATGGTGTAATCATTTCGGAAACCAGCAGCAGCCTGTCGATCTCCATTTGTTGTTGCATGTCTAATGAGAATTTCTTGCAGCACAAACTTGTTTCTCATTTCTCTTGCCATTTTATACTCTAAATGTGGTGCAACTGGTGCTGTGCAGTCAACATGGCCTCCTGGACATTGCACATCAATACCTTTCCCTTTCAGCCATGTTCCAGTCCAACACAGCTTGTGTTCTACTGTAGTCCCCACAATGTATTGCTTCTCTGTAACAGTTTCGCAGGCAATTCCAACAGCTTGTGATGAACGTTGACCAGGTTTATTTTCATGTCCAAAGCTAATGGCATTGTATCATGCATCAAAACAACATTTATTTGCTCAAGATGCTGAACACCACGCATAACATTAACTTGTTTGACTAGTTTCAGCTTGTCTGTCATGTCCATTTTTTTAAGCTCCACAGTAGCTTTCCCTACAAGGTTGGAGGCCCTTTGCATAGATGTTCTGCTAGGTGGCGGAATGTCAGTGGCTGCAAGCAAGTATCTAGCCCTGGTGTATCTTGTAGTCCAGCTTGAAACATCATATTAAAGTGGCATGCTTTGGCCCAGGTTTATTTATTTTTATCTCATCATACAACGTATAGTCTGGTGACGTAAAGCTGCAGTTTTTACACATCATGTATGCTTCCATGCAAGTCCCCATTTTATTTCATTAGCAATTTGGAACTCTGGTCTGTCACATGTGTTGACTTGATTACCATGGCGATGAATGATATCATTCCACATTCAACATTTTTTTTCATACAGATCATACGTGTCCCATCGTGCTCATTCAAATGTGTCTCTTTCAGGTCCACTTTTGCTTTGGATGATGGTCATATAATTTTTGCAGCCCCAGGTGTGCTATTACAGTATGGTGCCTGAATTGACTTGAGACCCCCATTTGTCGGCTTTGTCACTGCTATGAGAGAGAACTTGTCTGCATCAATTATTCTGGTCACTGGAACAGATGCAGCACTGGAACTTGGTAGAGTATCAACAGTCAGATATGTGACTCCTTTGTTATGTGGAATATATCCAGGTTTAAAAACAGTTGTCTTCCTCTTCTTGTAACCTTTCATGTTTTCAGTTGCAATAGCTGCATGTAAAATACAAGAATTATCCTCTCTCTCTCACTTATATTACTAAGAAAAGGCATGCTAGTTGGTTTCAGAGAACTTCATCAACTCTTCAATACCACTGGAAGCCTAACATCTGAAGACTCCTCCCCTTCATGGGTGGAAATGATGTCATGTACTTGGTTAGACCTAGCTTGCGTATTTAGATGCTACCAGATTTCAGGTGTTACCTTTGATTAAGCTCTGGTTTAATTGCTTCACACCTGATAAGAAAAACAATTGATGTTTATGACAAAGGAATGGAGAGACTTTGCCAAAGAACAAAATTTGTCAACTTCAGGTTTTAAATTTTCATTAAAATTTAAGTTCAATTTAAAGTTTCATATCAAAATATGTCTCATGTTTTAAAATTGAATTTTCTAGGACGGTTAAGCAGTCAAGTTTAATTTCATAGTAATTAGAACTAAAAACTAATTACAGTTTATTTGAAGTGTTTATCTTGATTATCAAATTCACTATTAAACTTTAAATTTTGTGAATATATGAAATTCGGCCATTTGGAATTGGCTTGTGCTTGTGTTAGAGTGGTGTCAGCTAAAAGCCTGTAACTGTCCTATTCATGGATGAATTCCTTAAAACTTTGCAGCAGTATTTAAAAGACATTGATTTGATCACGGATGGAAGTTGTGTCCATGGAGGTGAACTTGTCTAACCCTGTCAGGAATAATGTCACACATAATACTTTCAGTTCAGTACCCATGAATGTAGTTCTAGTCTATTTTCAGAACATTTTTTCCTCTCTCATTTTTGTGGTGATAGAAGACTTTTATTTCTGCATTTTTGGTAGGGATTTAAAGGTAACTATTTATTCTTGATAATATGAGCTCAGGGGCTTGTTGTTGGTGTGTATGTCGACGACAGTGCACAGTGAGTAATAAGGCCTTGGTGATGATCCGAAAGTGAAATCTGTGTTCTGTTCACATGCTGCTATGTTGACAGTCCAGCATCTCAAAGAAGAGCAGGTCAACCTTTGACGAGAACTTCACCGTGAAGTCATCTTTGAAGGTATTTTAGATTAACATATGATTTGTATTGATTGTCACACAGTGGAAAGGTCAGTACTGAGAACCAAATGTAAAGAACATGTGGTAAAATTAATTGTGTTCTATGTCCACATAGCCTTTGGTATCTGTTTGAATGCCGATATTAAGATCTGACAACGAGAAGGGAAGGAATAATCTAGTCGACATAGCCTACGTCCAAGGAGCAGATATTAGCAATATAGTCAGTTCTGTTCTCACTGTTTGCATAGGTAAATGTCTACCACAAGAGGTGGGAATTCAGAGTTCGTCATCCTAAACGTGTAATATTTATGGAATGTGTGGTATGGTCATGCGCACAAAAATTTATCTGTATTGATTTCTTATCGGATACAGTATATACAATCCTTTGTTTAACGTTATATATATATATATATATATATATATATATATATATATATATATATATATATATATATATACCACACGTTAAATGTTGTTGAATGCCTCAATTCAGCGAGGGAACTATTTGGAAGATGATATTCTAATGCTAATTAGAATGGGGTTTTCATGGACGCTGCAATCGTTGGTTTGTGGGTTTGTGCTTTTAACGCCATATTTCAAAATATAGTTCACTGACATCTCGCCTCTGATAGCCTGTGTTTAATTCTCGGGATCGGTTAGCGCAGATATATGACAAAGCTTGCCAGTAGTTTTCATTCGATCATTGTAGTTTATAAATGACTGACATGATATCTGGTGGATGAAATGCTGGGAAAGTGTCCTGAGGAACCAACGATGAAAGGAATTCTACGGACAATCATCTTCATATATCCACGCTGGCCTAACCCGAGAATCAGACATGCAGACAGAGGTGAGATGTTACTAAACTCCACAATCGATCGCGTTAAACAACTAGATCATACAGGTCCCGCCTCTATCTGTGTAAAAAATTAAAAAAACGTTTCTTAGTTAGAGGCCATTTGCGAATAAACTAGTGAGCATGACGGTTCACAAAACATTGTTTATCAACTGTATGTTGTTATTAACGTACATACACAAACACACACACACACACACACACACACACACACATATATATATATATATATATATATATATATATATATATATATATATATATATATATATATATATATATATTAATATATACTTGTGTATGAGTGCGCTTGTGTGTGTGTGTGTGTATGTTACATTCATGACAGTAACGTCTGCTGGAAGATTTGCGCTGACATTTTGTCAGGAATAGAAGTTGGATATTAATAAAATATGAATTTAGTAATTTTAATACATTCCTTAGATATAACATACAAATAACTGTTTGATGATGAGTCTTCTTTCTACTAACGGAAGAAATGATGCTTGTTAAAAGTGTGGCGTTTCGCTTCTGTCTGCTGTAGAGGTCTTTTCAGGAACGGCCATTTAATGGTGTCCTTATCTTTGTAGAGCATCATTTGGATATTTCTGGGTGCGCAAGACGTCAAGGTGGTTTGACGTAAATATGACTTCGAAAATAAATGAATAATTACTCTATGATGTGTAAGTTCACCTTTATTAAAGTAGCTTTAAAAGTAATATAGAAGAGACGGTAGATTTATAGGAATCGAGAAACAAAATAAATCCAATAAATCTTCGCATTGCCACCCACGAACCGGGCTTTTCCCGTTTTAACTGACAAATTTGAGATATTTCAATACCGCTGGCCTTAGTAAAAAGGAACTTAACTCATATTTCCATTCAAGGATAAAAACTGTCATTTAGATAGCTTTAAATCGCTGGAAAATATATTAAACTACTGATGTACACTTGTCAAGCTGACACAAAAGACGACTTCTTTTTCTGCTGCAATAACAGGACAGCTGGTGCCACTTTTCAAGGAATTATTTTTCGACCCTCTTCCGTAATGAGAACAACTTGCACGCGTTCAAATTCGTCAACATAAGTGCAGTACAATTGTCAACGTGACTGAAATGCAGTTTTTAGAGTTCTTATATGCTAATTGTTAGTATAGGCTGTGTAACATAAATACCATTTAACTCGATAATTTGAAGTGGCAGTCTATTATATGGTTTTTAAAATCGCTACGCCAGATACTATCACGTTCACTCCATCAGTGCGTTCTGTGGTCATTGTTCTTTTCACGTCTATACTAAAGGCCTTTGTAATTAACGCTGTAAATCAGTTTCACGCTCTAAAATGTTTTCAATTTTTCTGCAATTTGTCATTTGGTCCTTAAAGGTTAAATCAGTTTCTAATAAATTATGTTTCTGTTTAGAAAGTTCTGAAGTTTAATGTGGATATACTTTCATATGTTTATTCGGAAAATATTTGATAATAATATGCATTCGTGTTCATGGGCTTCTATAATGAAGGTCAGAATTATTTTGTGAGTTGGGTCAATGTTTAGTAATCCATTGCACTTTACTATTGTAACTACTACATACTTTTTACAAGTTTAGCAAGTACATACATCAATAATTCCATTATCCTGTACCATAATCTATCATTTTTGGTGTAATATGGCAAGCAATGGGACAAGCACACGAAAGCCTTTGGCATGCCCATTAAAACTAAATGTACATAATGACTTTTGTCTAATACCCTACGCCATACTTACGTAAGTGGTGGAATCAACGTGGATTGCCAGTTATTTTAAATGCTAGTGCATATAGAGATCTCGTCCATTTATATTTAGAGTATATTTTCAAATAAATGTTTTCATAACAGTTAAGTTAAAACCACTAGCATGTAGCTCATGATGGGGCACAGGGCAATCTACGTGAAAAGTTGCATTAACTTGCAGTGTAAACTATGTACACACACGCTTAAAATTGGCAGTGGAACGTATTATCGTGTATGGCGAGCGGAAATAGTGCGCAATGAGGTGTTGTGTTGAAATACCCTGTGGCGTGGAAATTTCAAGACCATTCTTAACAATCAGACACTCGTTCCTAGCTGCAACTGGTAAATTAACTTTTGAGTATGAGACTGGGGCAGTACACATATAATCGCATTAAATTGCTTTGAAGCCTAACTTCTTAATTCGGTCAGCAACATTTACCGTATCCAATTAATGGACCAGAATGTATCATGCATGAACCGTTTCACAATAAAAACATATGGAACGTGTCACTTCGGCGGGACCATGGTCGCGTAAATGTTGCTGATAACGCTAGTACTGACAAAACGACAGGTGAGGAAAATATATGTTTGAACTGCCGCACGAACGAATGGATAATACATGTTCTGTGTACAGAACTACTGCAGCAGTAATGACAGGCTGACGAAGAGAGCGTGTTGGATGCGCATTACTCTTCTCTAAATAAAGGGACTATCTGTTTTTCGTAGCAGTCGCTTATGTCGATATCAACATAGTGTAACGAGAGAGCACCTGGCTATGGTAATTTATTCAGACGATTGCAATATACATTTCAAGCAACAAAACGTTCTGATCAACGTAACGTGGCGACTAAAAAATTTCATCAAATGTTTTGATTCCACCCTGGCAAGTCAAACGTTTATCTTGAAGGAAACCTCTGAAGACTACTGTTGATTAGTTGCATTATGTTGTGTACGTATCACAGTAAAACACGCATGTGTACTGTGAATTAAAGTTAGTTTTCAAAATCATTACTATATCAAAGGCTAGTGAAGTTAGCTCGTTAAAATGATGATAAGAATGATTGGTTTGATGCTTACGCTATTGTCCCTACGTTCTGATATTTTACACGGTTTGTATACCATAATAAAACGATTCCAAACGGTAATTTTATTTGCTCTTGACCTTGTTTTCAAATCATTCATTTTTATTCCATTATCTACAATGAGTTAGATCTTCCACAATATCATGAATTGTCGATATATTTTTGTTTAACTTGTTTCTGGTTAAGACAAGGTTTAATATCTTGTATATGTTTATCGCACCATAGCCACAGAGTTCTCCGATGGATGGTTGACCGATTATTTAATAAAGGACAATCAATCTCTCAAGTTCTTTTATCTACATTTTCACATTCAAAATAATTATATTGACTTATCGTGCATTGATTTCGTCCGTGTTAATCGTGACTTCGCGATTCTTTAATTTCCCCATTCCTTGGAAATAAATAAATGTTATCTTGTTCAAACGAAATGAAAGGCACGTGAAAGCCATTCCAAGAATAGTGAATTAAACGGTCGTCTTTACGTGGGTATATTTGTATATCACCAGTTCGTCCTGCACGTGTCTTCCCTATTGCACGATCTTCAACGCGGCATCTTCAGCGGTTTTGTTGCGAATAGTTCTTGGTTCATTTTTTCGACGATACCTTGTCTCCTATAAAACATTTTATACATGCATGACTTATGCTGCAAGCATAGTACATATGATCGATTTGAAATGTACATATTTGCGTTGTTGTATCCAAATGTATTTTGTTTCACGACAGATTTGTAATTATTATACAATACTCCGTTGCAGAACAAACTGAGATGATACTGTCTATAGGATGCCATTCAGTCATTCGTTTTTTATGTGTTTTACATCCATTCTTCCATCAATTATCCGTTCATCCATCAATCGGTTATTTGGTTCATTCATTTGTTCGATGATTGATTGATTGGTTGATTCGATCATTCATTCATCCATCCATTCATTCATTCATTATTTCATTCACATTTACTTCCTTGTAATTTATGCAATACATTGTACCCCTGAATTATTTATCAGTTTACATGGCTGCTAATTTTAATTGTATATAGAGATCTGATTTAGAAAAGTGGTAAAATTATTGCTTATCATTGCGACAGATGATGAGTCAGATATAGAAACTATATCAAAGTTTCATACATTTCACACAAAAAGGTGGAAAATATCGATTTTATTTTGTTGATTGCCACATTTTATATTAGAAGTTAATCACATAACTTCTAATTATAACTAAGACTTTATCTTGTAAACATCTGGAACCTTCAAGCATGAAAGTTTCCTTTAGGTAATCTTCTTTTTAAAAAATAAATACTAATTATGTCTTAAGGTCAAGTAGACTACAGTCTTGTTTCACAATACCTTATTCATCCGTGGTCAAATATTTGAGCAGGATCAGTTGTATTATTGCTTAAACGCATTAGATTATTTAGACAGGTATATCTTTAAAAACAAAGAAGAACTTTTTGAATCTTTTTCATATACTATATATTGCTAGAAGTAAATCGTTTCATAATTTTAGAGCTACTGGAAAAGAATACAAATTTAGAGTAAAATGACATCGAAATCAATACTGGCCCCATTTCTGGAATCAGCGTTTTACTTATCTGGTGATGTCAATTTCATTCCTACTTTACTACTACACTAATAGCATATCAAATTAGTAATCCCAACACAAACATAATGCCCAATTTATATATAACCACTAAATAGTAAGAATGGGGAGTCTGAATTATATTTCTATCCCAATAAATAGATATGTTTTGCTTGCCAAGAGTCGCATGCAAAAAAGATATATATTCTGTGTTGTCACTAAAGGATTGCGGTAGGTGCGGACTGCACGGGTAACACCATCAGAAGGGGTGATCCGAAAATGACTGTCGATAAATTGTTTGCATTTTTGTGCAGGAAGGATGTCCATGCGGGTGACACCTTGTGTTACCAAACAAGACTGTGTATACAATTCTTTAATCTTTTTGCAGGAAGGGCGTCCATGGTGGTAACGCCATGAGTTATCGCACATGACTGTCTATATAATTGTATGAAGTTTTGTGCAGGAAGAATGTCCATGGGAGTGACACCATGAGTTACCGCACTGGGTTATACAAACCCTAGAGACGCCACTGCATATGTAAGTACATACCACACGAGTTTCGAACCCGCAACATGTTTGTGTTTTTACTAAACTTTGTATTCATATATGACGAAATTTATCACTGATTGGTTAAAGACAGGACCAGCATTAATGTTAGGTGGTCATGTGGGTCTGTAGGATTTGTTGTCGACATTGTGCGTAAACCTGTATTCGTACCAACGCCATACAATACTAAAATGTCACCCGCACGAACGTTTTAAATTATACGGGATTAGATGTGCTTTTGCGTTTGGTAGTATTTATTCGCAGGTAGTATTATTCCTTTACGAATTTGTAAGTGCTAACCTGCTACATCAATGGACACATTTAAAATTGGGCATAATAAACTTATATTAAATGGCTTTACTAACTGAGGTATAAGTCAGCATCCAGTCCGTTTAAGCACATTACATCATAGCATATCAAATTCAGATTAGTAAGGCAGTGAGCCTAGCGGATGAAAGCCCTGATCATGTTCATTAAAAGAAACTACATACTTGCCATCTTCCACTACCATCCACCGTAGTAATACACATACTGATTGTTATATTCATCACGAAAGCTGACATCAATTGGTGAACGATGTTTGTAATATGCATTCAAATAATCACAAATTATTCTCTCAAAGAAATTTCAACTGTTGGGTAAATGCTCACGAACCACATTTGCAGTCTTACTTCGCAGTCAGGTTATATAATTTGTAGCTATTTTAGCACATGTTTAGAAATGAATCTTCCTAGCTAAGTTTTATTTTTCTATTATGATTTAAGTGCATACTTGTATTTCGTACATTTAGAGATAAAGTAGATGTTCAGGAAAATACGTTCATCTGGGTTAAGCAAACACAATGGTGTGACTTGTGGATAATCATTGGCAAACAATGTTAGAGAAGATATATCAAACGTCAATATCATGTCAGACCAGGAACCGGACAAATCAGTATTATTAATTACATTTTAATGCTAGATCTCAATACTTGAATTAATTATACTAATTGTTTCAAGCGCTGGAGATTATTCCCCTCCCAATTTTCCAGCACAATGGTCGCTATTCGCAGTGATGTTGACTTAAATAATATTGTCGTATTTAGTTATCATTCATTAAATGAACATGAACTCAATGAGTTACTGTCAATTGATTTTTGTATGAGTTCGTATTTTTTATTTATTATTGTTAAGTGATTTTTTTAAATCGATATCAATTTTGTGGAATTTGCAAGAAAATGATAGTTCCATTTGTATTTACATTCTTATATTTGTAATGCAGTAATTGGTTTTTCTATATAATGTTAGCTGTTCATTTTATCTTTGAATTCATGATTTCTGGCAATCTCAAAATCCTTGAACATTCGTATCGCACAAGAAATATACTTCATTTTGTACGTGATTATACCATAAGTATAATTAGGAAAATTAGTAAGAATACTTTCTTGTGGTATCATTACACACGACAGCTTGTATATCATATCTCTTATAACAATAACATGGGACCTGCCATGAAAATTCGTTTAAAAGGATGGTTTTCCCTATTAGCGTGTTCATGTATAATCGTGGTGTTATATCATATACCTTAGGATTATAATTAGACAGTGACTTCACGTTTGATAAAAATATTTATTCAAACGAAAAATATATTGGTAGTATTAGACTATGAATTATGATGACCATACGGTGTTTGTTCTCAGGTAAGCAAATACATTGGAAGGTAGATGTGAACTAGATTAGTATGCCTCTGGAGTGTTAGGTTTACGAATCCCTGCTTTGCGATGTCAATCAGCAACGGATCTACTAGTATATATGTACTAGTAATCTGGAATTATTGTTCCATCGCGCAGCTACAATGAAAATGAAACTAAAGTAGTAGCGGCATTTATGCAGAACCGAACTATCAGTGCGTGTTTGTCGGCGAAGGTCATGACAAAAATTTATCACACATTATTAACATCTATGCCAAAGAAGTCGGAATGTTGTACCTCGCCTAAAAACCAACAAGGTAAACGACCCTCTTAATAACAATAGCTTCGCTTATTTCTGAAATCAGACTACAGTAATCAGGACGACCTTGGATCGCAATTTCAGTATCAGTCTTGACCATTTATAATAAAAAGAAGAAAAAAAATCCTGCACTCGGCTACTGCTGTCACGTCAGCAAGGCATCTTAAATCAACATATCCAGATAATTAACAAACTCAGCCGTCAGCATGGGCAAGAATAGTAAGGATTACACGTTTCAAAATATACCACCGCCATGTGAGTGGATATGTGGCGTTGTCTTCGTTTTATTACTCGTTGACCTTTATTTTTACGGTTCTTTAGAGGATTGAAAGCATGTTTTATTAGCCTGCTCTTCCGGATTAAAACCAAAACCACCACGATAACCGCATGCTAATAACTGACAAACAAAATATCATGCGAGGACCCCCACCGCCAGATGATGGCTGAAATTTTCTTAGGCGACCACACAGTGCTAACAGCAATAGGTTCTAACATAACAGAAATGCAATGAGTTTCGAACTCATTTAAATCCATCAAATATGTATTGAACGTGAACAGGCTGATTTAGTACCTTTCGTGATGCACCTTATAGCTCTTTAATTATTTTGTTGTTTATACTGTTTTTGTAACATTATGTAGATCTATACATTCTGCTAATAGTTGTTCATGACTGTAAATTGTAGTGATCATCTACAGTTATATTTTTTGTACACTGCTGCGTATTGTATTTTAAGATTTTAAGTGTGCCTTTATATTGCATAGGATATATAAACCTTTCATGTGAAGTTTCTAATCACAGAAATAGCTTACAGTTCTGCCATTATTTTACATTGGATAAGTCATTCAGGAGATTTGTTAGAAGATTTCAGTTATTTCTCATTGGTTAGGTTAGGTCAGACAGGTTTTTTTACGATGTGTAGTATTTGCTTGTAGTCGTAACTTGTATTTTTATTTACGTTTTTGTCGCTTGAGCGGAGGTGTTACTCGTCTTAGGTTGTGTTTCCAATTACCTGAGCATTATTTTATTTCAAATTCTGGTTGCGATGATGTTTACATTCACCATCAACAATGATTTAACTTATGATCATAGAATCCACAGAATAAACGAAATTTAGATTAATAAGTAAGCTATAAGACCCTTCATTGTGACGGAATTGACATATAGTGTTCCACAAGCACATACATTGTTCTTAGGTACTAACTATGTCTATCATTCGATATAAATGCTGTCCAAGAAGAGCAAATTCATATGCGGTACACTTCATATGACAAAAGCTATAATGAATGCGGCTACTAATGACGAATACGGTGTTGTCAATGCACCTTAAAAAATTCCACAGAGCGAGACAGCTAATGAATAGTACTCAATTTATGTTAACGTACGAGATACGTAGGGCAGTCCTCGGAACACTATTGATGCGGCTTACCGTCTTATGTAGTAGCGCCCGAAATGGAGTGCTAGGATACAATAAGATTTAGAATATGGCAGTGGCGTAGGTCAGCTCCCCCTTATTACTTCCTATAGCGACAAAGACATGCAAAGTCTCTCAATGTTTGCGCGTTCTACTGCGTCTACTTTGTTTAACATTTACTTCCCTTCCCATCATATTTTTTCCATCTTTGGAACACATCTATTGCTTTTCTTTAACTGTTGCTGTGGTACAATAATCAGCTCTTAGTCGGAAACATCGCTTCAGCTGTCGGAGTAAATTCCAGCTATATTTAGCTCATATACACTTAAAGTCTAACACAGTACAGTAAAGAACATTGGCGTCTACTCTAAAGTAGTATATAAATAGGTATTTTTAGCCTTTCTCTGATGTTAACATACCAACATAATTAATGCAAAGAAAAAGGACCAACAGATAAAAAAAATAGATGAACTCCTCCTGGTCCAATAATGCTCGGAGTAAGCAATCAAGCAAGTAGATGATAAGCTCACTGACTTAGCGCGTGCAGTAGACACTAACAATACAACCTTTCTCATGTCCGGAGCTGCCGATATAAGCTAACGGTCATTTAGGTAACGGATTTTAATCTGATGCTATATAATTTTTACATTGGCATGTGAATCAAGAACATGTTTCGTACATTAGTGATTTATTCCATTTCTAACTCTTACGTTCGTTCGTTCAGCGCGTGACAGAGCTATACAGACAGATAAAGAATAATAAGACAATAATGAAGCTCTCAGGGATACAAAGAAATTTTATAAAATAGATGTCATTCGTTGTATATAATGTTACAAAGTCACAACTCAGAATCAAAATATCTATTTTTAATGGAAAAAGGCTGATTTATTGACTATATAAGATTAGGATGATCTATTATAAACATTTATGGATAGGATAATAAAGGAACTGAAAGATAGTAAAAGGCAGGCAAATAATATAGGTGTAATCAAAACCACTTATTTTCGGAATGGGCCTCATGTTTTATAATTTCATTTTTCACACCTTTAAATGGAAATCATTCACTTTAGTTAGATCCTCATACATCCATATTTTGGAAGATTAATTTCACGCCCCGAGAATTATAGACAACAAAACTAATGATAAAGTAAATATATATTTTTAGACAAGATCACCTTAATGATGTTGACCGGTACAATCTTGATTTAATGTCGGTCACTGTTCTGTCAGAATGCTAGCTGGTAAAATTGGAAGACATGTGTAATACCCTACATTGTGAAGATTTAACTCCACATAATATTCGTACAGTTTAGAACCTGGCCACCACTGTAAAAAGTCTATAGCAACTGATAAGTTCGTCTGGGTGTTTCCTGATTACAGTTACTGTGCAAAGAGTTCGATAATTAGGATTGAATACATGTTAGTCACAATTAGCATTACGTTTACATCAATACGTTATATCTCACTCGAAATGAGTATACTAGCATATATACAGTAAATACATCGCATTGCATGTATATGTCAATTATGGTAAGTAACAAAAGGCTATTGAAAAAAACAATAGCAAATGAAAAATACATGCAATCCAATGTGCGTGCCATTTACAATGAAAATATGAAGCGACCTATTTGCACACTTGAAAAATATACAGATAACGGCTAACGCATTCGTGTTACTTTTTGCTTAATATTGAGTGCAAACATATTAAAGATAAAATCGATCAAAAATGCAAAACACTTTCACCTCGGGTATATTGGTAACAAACGTTCAATAATTCTGTACACGAATTAGTAAAAGAGAAATGTAACACTGATCGTTGGAACTGTACAGCATAAGTGAATGAATATACCAATAATATTACTTCATTTTGTATGAGTAACAAATGTTGGCAGTTTTAGTACAGCCAGACGTAAGAAGAAAGCTGTCACCTGCCGGTTTGAAGCAAATTAACCTCGGAAAGCGTGGAATCGTATCTTTGGTGATTTGAAGCAGCTGACAATCTGGTGACAGACGGTGAATACTGTGCAGATTCTTAACCACCACATGCATGTTATTTTCTCTGTCTAGCTGTATTCCTAGGGGATACCCTTGGACCTTGCCTTCCTTGACCTTGTATTCAAAATATGCTATCCCATCTAGGCCGAAACAATACACAGTTCCAGCGTCATAACACGAAATCAAGACACGTGTCCTGGATGAGTTGAGATCAATATGCACGGTACAATAGTTAATTTTGTCACATGGAATATGGAAACATGATTTCTCCAAGCCATCTCTGTTGATGACTCCCCAGTAATAGGTTCTGGAATTATCGGTGGTACCAGCATAAACTAGTTCCATCTTGGTGAGGGCGGCTAATGAAAGACACATACGTCTTGTTGTTATATGTCCTGATGGTTGTATTTCATCTCCGATCTTCAGAAATTGGATCTTGTATTCGTCAGGAAGTGCAACTGCGACTTCATATGTATCTACATTACACATACCCCATGGTTTTGAAGACATCGCATAGTCTGACACGTGATTGTAAGAAGAATCATACAAACAGCATTTGGTGTTGTTATAGTCCGCAAAAACAACTCTTCCATCAGAAAGATAGGCTATGCCAAAGTAACGTGGGACCTTATCGTTATTCACACTACTCAACACAATTTCTTGAAACAAGTAAACATTGCCTTGTGATGCCCCATTTACCCCATTTTCTCCTTGGTTCTTCGTTACACTCAGACTGGTTTCCTCTGTATTGTCATCGGTACAATCACTTTTTACAACCGAAGATTCAGGCTCTGGGACAGGCTTTTTGTGCACTGGTCTTGTACTCCAGTGACGTGGTGTTGCCATTTTCGCCTGGATTCCTGCTGCACTCTGCGTATGTAATATAAAACAAAAATCTTTTAGAAAATTGATCTACGACAATGCCATAATGGCAAGAAAAAGAAGTATACGTATGTTTATACGCTTCCGTTGAGCAAAAATATTTAGAATATTTGATGACTTTGATTATAATACTGTATAAAGACAAAATAGACATGTGTCATCTGTATTACACAACTTGCAATATTAGCGGAATATATAGTATTGTTTGCAAAGGATAGTATATGTAATCAGATTTTAAGGGCCTTCCCTGCATAAAATTGCATATTTACATCAACATAACTGTTAAAAACGCTTCCAGTATTATGAAGTAATTACAATGGCCATGAATGGCATAATGAGAAAATACAGACTGCCTTTGTGTGGGCTCTAGATAACCCAAAAGCAGTGCTTTAATTCAAACATCCAATGTATACTTTGTAATAACAATGAATAATTAAAATCATAAATGAATACACCAAATCCGAAGACTAATCTGAAGATCCGAATGAGGATTTTATTTACGAAACCTCTACTTATTTTCAGAATGTCATTTGACCGATGACGCAGCATAATGTATTGCAATTCCTAGATATGAGTCATTCTTAATTGGAAAATGCCATCTAATAGTAAACCAGTTTGGTTTTTAAGATATTTTGAATCAACACTGTTATGTCAGCATCTTATTTACAACTTCTACATATGGACATGAGTTAACAATGAAAACAATATTTTACAAATGATCATTATTTGAAAGTATAATCCACAATAAAAAACAAACGATTTATACCACATACATTACAAGTGACATGGTATTGAAGATGTAGAATTAAAGCAATTTGATTTACCAGTAATATTGGTATATCAAATTGTGATCCGCCAATGATATTAATTCCCTTTTTTCTAAATTAATTTAAAATGACAGGCAATTTCATCGTATTTCATTCTGCTTTTGTTTCCCCCATCCCTTCGCATGCATACTGGAAAGCAACTATGCATAAATCTGGAGTGAAATAGCAAATGCGTTTGTTTTGGATAAAAGCCTTGAAATTGAACTCACACCACGTAACCTACAAGAATATGGTTTGTCGTAATTGTATGTGTGCATTTTCTTTCGGATTTATCTACATTGTTTACATAATCACTGATGAAAAGTTTCAAACCCTGTCGACATTATTGGTAAATGTATCGGTTACGTGGTACACATACTGTGATGTATTTAATGTTATGTTGCTTATATTTTTGTTTCTTAAACCTATTATAATGTTCTAAAAATGAATTAACTAAATATGAGAATGTCCAAATAACACCCTCTCTCTCTCTCTCTGTATTATTAAAACATAAAAATGACTCAGATCAACTATAAATATATCAGAATAGTTCAATTACATATTGTTGGTTCGTTTATGTGATTACTGTCTATTCAAAATTAAATGCCATTCCCCGGTTCGTGTACATTTGTGTAAATGAGGTAGCTAGCCAAGTGCTTCAGTGCTCTCCTTTGTTCATTAAAACCATGTTTAAGTCCTAAGTGTATACTATATTAATTGAATCAATGTGAAGAAAAATAGAAACCAAAAATGAAAACATTCAACTTATTAATATGCAAAGGTGATTTTGAATAGCCACATGAGGCATATAACTACATTTTGTAGCAGACAAGCTAGGGGATGTGAGGAATTCCTTAACTCTGTCACTACACAGTTGCTTGTAGTAAATCTTAACTCCGTTCAAAAGGCAGATATATGTAGTTATATGTGATATAAATATAATATGTATATTATGTACGCTGTAGCACTGATTTGCCACCCGTTTCCTTTATAAAAAACGTATGCGTGAGTTGGCATAGAATGCGGATGGAGTGTGAAACCTGACATTCAATTAAAGTAAGATTTTGAATTTCATTGTACGAACACTTTCCTGGAATTTAAATAATCAGAGTGGGGTATTGAATGTTGCTACGTGACAGTACAGAGACGAAAACTGTTTAAGATGTATATGTCAGGATATTCAGTGTCACTATCACCAGCAAATAACATGTTGCCAAATTAATGAAAACATTTGTACATAATGGGTTTTGAACAAAAGACAAATGGCGGGAATACAATAAGCCCTGTAACAATCACAGGTACCAAGTCATTATCTAACATCACTTGAAGATACTATGATAAATATACGGCACCACGTACCTCACACAACACTGTCTTCATGCTCAAAAAACTCGAGGGTGGGGTGCGTGCGGGAGTATGTCAAATACAGTTATCAAGTCTATGTCCTAGACAACAGGTAGATAAGATGATGGTTCTGTAGTACGATTTGCACCTCTGTCTTTTTATTAGGGATACTCCAGAGACAATCAAGCCTACCAACTAATCCTCAAACACTACTTTTGTGCTAAGAGTACTATCGGGTACCAATTAATTAACACAATTCTGCCTTATTTTATGGGGGACAAGCACAGCAGTCAATGCATTCTCCATCGCTACACGTATATATAATGTCGGTTGTCTGGAACTAGCGTACAAACACATGGCTACATTAAGGGACGAAGGACAAGCACTGCTTTTAAGTCACTTTTCCAACTCTGCACGCACATGTCATGACAAGTCTCTGTTATTTTCACCAAGTCCACGTACACTGCCCTGCTGTGTTTTTCTGGTAGAATATGTCGAAAACAGTAAACACCGTATGATGCAGATTTGTATGAGATTTTAACATATCAAATATTGGAAGAGATCTTACCTTAAGAGGATATCAGCATTAGAAGGGAATATAACGTTGCAACTAGCGTTTTACGCCTTTTCCTCTAGTTTCAAGCACAGGAATAAGAAACGATGAGAGGGCCACGTGTACTGACTTCAATCTGTGTGAGCCCACTTATCTGTTTTTATCTAAAGTGGGTAATCTACATTCTCTTATATCCTATCAAGTCATATGCCTACGTCCAAGGTGCAGAGATTAACGCCAATTTATGTTCTAGACGAACGCCTTGAATCGGTAACTATCTAGCACAAGAGGTGGGAATTCAATGTTAGCCGTCCTATGCGTGTAATCGGTATGGATATGTATATTATAGTCATATGCACATAGATTGATATTTATTGGTTTGTTATCGAATACGGTCTACAAACTGTTTGTTTAATGTTATATATTTATAGTGTTATGACTATATATGTTCACAAGCTTAAGTAGCAGAAAAGAAGCAAAACCAAAATATTTTGTGAAACCTAACAAATAATGTAATTATCAAAGTGATATATCACAGATGTAAGAGGAACCTAACAGTATGAAGTAAATCCAAACTAGTCCTTAACAAGGCCTATGAAAGTGCTAAACGATATAAAGTCCCTTGTCATTTTGACTATCGGATATGTAGTTGTCTTAGAGTATGTACGTGTGTTGTGGCCATTAATTACTGCCCATAGGAAACAGGTAAGATAAATCACGTAGACGCGCAAATCAAGTATCAGGTGGTTGGCAGAGAATACATATGTAATACTGTAAGGTTATGAATGCTGATGTTATAAGTGAAGGTAGTATAAGCCAGTGATGCACTTGTCGCAATCGTTGCTCAATACATCAACATATGGGTCAGCGGTCGAGTACATATAGTATAGAGTTGCGCAAATGCCAGACTACATATCACAAAGTCCAACCAAAACAATAAGAATCACAAATGAGTTTCGTTCATCCTAGTGCAGCTATTGAGTACAGGATCGGAGTTTGATTTTTGTCAAAGCAATTGCGAACTTGAGATGGATGTTAGGGTTGAGTGAGGATGGGTGTGTGCCAGGGGAGACACGTTAAAGTTTAAGGTAGCAGGAGTTATTTGGTTGAATTGGTCCAAGTTAAATTTCTAAATTTAAGACTACCATCTGATATTCTGTGCTATTCATTTCTAGCAATTACAGATATGGATATTTTGATGGATTTGGTGCTTCAGGTTGTATCTAGACATTAGAATACAAATAATATACGAATAAGTCAGCAGAGTAGAATTCAACGAAAGTGGAATATATAAAACTTCGGCCTTGATTTCAACTATTGTGATTTGTATGGAGCTGCTAATAATGGAACATTGCTTTGAAAAATAAATTAGTACACTGCGTAAGGCTTGCAATTACAACGTGAGTATCACTTTGTATCACAAATGATCATCGGCCGTTAAACATGTATTTGTGAATTTGGCGTCGGGTCACATCATTTCCTTTTGCATGAGCTTCCGTTGTCTCATCAGGTCAAATTAATGATAAGTATTAACGTTCCAAATCACATGGACCTGTTTTGAATCTCTAGTGGAATTTTATTCTATATTGCTGCAGTAGTCACACCATTATCATCGCATGTGTATATCGTCGTATTTTCCTGTTTGCAGAATACTTCGTCTCCAAAGCAGATTGTTAAGAAAACTTACATCCAAATTATATACACGTTCTTCTTTAAACCGTTTCTTTTTCATTAACACCTGGTCTATACAATCACCAAGACCATTTATTATAATTATCAACAATACATTTGATCACCTCCTTTCAGTGCATGCAATGGCTATTCTAATCACATGATTCTTGTACATGTATGGTGTATTTCGTGACCTTTCTGACCTAATATGTCTTCTGTATATGTTGTGTACATGTGTAAGATCAAATCAATCCTCATTTTACGACGCAGTAGCATGTGAGTAAGAAGTATATGAAGAAGATAAACGAAACAAAATATAATTCAACGAAACTTTATAAATGTGACGACATCATTAAACAATGTTCACTAAGAATAATACAAGGTTGAAGGCATCACAGTGGACAGTGAAGATACAGCGGTAAAGGACATGAAAATATCCTCCAACAATATGCATCTTACATAAATTAAATAATTCGTTCATAAATAAATAAATAATGCACTCATTTTTAAGGTTCAAACTGTAAAGAAAATGATAGTGAAAACTTGAGAAATAAATTGTATTAATTCTTCTTGTATGTACATCCAACATTGAGACAGATGGAACGGGTTCGCATCTTAATCAGGACAGTTAGACAAATATGCAAAACATAGTACAAAGACACGTAGTCTAGCACTAAAAGACAGAACGAAATGATCATTGAAAGAAACCCAATAAAAATAAAGCAATAACATATAAGCAGGTGTACCTTTCGATTTGCAGGTTTCGTTGTTCTACACTCGGGCGATTGAACACTGTTCATCGCTGTTCAATGACAGACTATATTGCTGAAAACAGTTTCTTAATATTTAACGTCATGTATGTAGAATGCTACAAGATCAAATATATTTATTTAGTATATTGATAATAATTTTGAACCTTTTATCCAAAAATCCAGGTGCATAGGTTAATTTATTTATGGAAATTATCACGATACGTCTAAGGAGAATATTTTTAGACCACCATAAATGAATCCCTACAACGTTACAATAAAAATGATCTAATTATTAACATCGTTTTCTATTTATGTACTCAATGTATTTAGTTTCTCCATGACTTATGTACATTTAAATTGTAATGTCAAGGTACGCTCTGGAAAGTAATAATAACAAAATGATTTATTACGTTGCAGCACTCTAGATGTATGAGACAATTTGCCAATTATCTTAGTATTGTGATATAAAGCAGCCTGACAGCAAGACACGCGATTCTGGTTCTTTGTTTAGATACAACAGCTAAACTTGATATCTCTTCCATGACATCTTTGGACTCATCTGATTTAGATTTCAATGATGTCTCCTCTCCCGTTGCAGTGTATTAGGGCACCCGAATTTCAAAGCAAGCCAATATGTTTTTAATAAAAATGACAAGAAGAGATAACTAAATTATACCAATAGTATTTATTGCCACTTTAAAACATTTACTAGGTATAAAAAGTCGACGAAGAGTTAAGTACCTTTGCGCGGACGTTCCCAGTCAGCTAGCTCAGGCTAGCTTGAAGGCGTATCCGTCTGCTACCTTTAAATTATGTCAGACCGTTAATAAGCTGATCTATCTTGGATTTCCGTATATAACGTATATTAACAGTGGTGAAACCATAAAGTACTCTGAACGAAAGAACAACAATAAGATGATATATATAGCCCTGTTTGTATTTTTAAACAAATGCACAACTTGTATTAATTCTAAAAAAATTATCTGAAATGTAAATACTTTTGTCCACAAATTGTGTGTATGTAGATAATGCTAAGAAATTATATACGAATTTGACAGTTTTATAAACACTGACGTTTGCAACTTTGGTTGCATGAGACATGAAGTGGGAAAACAATCTAACAATGTCAGTTGTTAATAATTCTGGTACTTGTGGACAGAAGGAGGCGTCCTGTCTATTTGATTTCTAATTACAGTCAGACGTTGAGGCATATGCTCGTTCCACGATCTACATTGTTGGTTATGCGAGACCGTCATGCGACGCTACATGAATACTCCAAAATGTACTTTTCAACAATAATATTTGAAGATAAGTATGATTAAATCAAATTGCTGATATTATATGAATAAACATGGGTATACAAAAGTAAAGCTGAACTAACTTGATATTCATTCCTAGACGATTTCTATATTCACTTAGTCGTCATATCAAACATAATGGTAAATGTACAAAAGTCCTAAGGAACAGAATGATATTTTCAGAATAAATTTGGTTTTTAATGAACATCAACTTTGGCAGTAAACCTCTTATTATGATGTTATGTAAGAAACAGTTCAGAGCCATACAACGAGAACAACGAAATGTAAATACCCATGATATGAACAAGAACAACGAAATGTAAATACACATTTTAGTAGATCAGACGATTAAACGTTTGTCCTTATACATAAATGATTTGAGTTCGTCTAATTAGAGGACATTATGCACAGAAAGCGGCGTAGTGACTTATAATCGCTGAACAAAGCTGTATGTAATGTGGACTGAAAACAACAATAGACATTTGCACTGTATTGATATTGATCCAGAAAGAGAGACAGAGAGAGAAAGAGAGATGGTGATAAACATATTCTAAAAGAAAACATTATTAGACTTTGTTATGAACGAGATTTCTCAATATTAAAATCGTTAGCATGCATATAATTGGTCCAGGATCTCACTACTGTTGTTGTTGTTGTTGTTGATGCTGTTGTAGGGTTTAAAACCATTTTTCAGCACACGATAGGCTATACATGGCGGTCAGTATTAATGGTGGAGGAAAAACCACCGACCCACGGAAAGTTACTGGCAAGCTTTCTCACATACCCACATTGGCCGAATCCGAGACTCGAACTAACGCAGATAGAGATGAAATGGCAGTGATCCGGAACGGAGAGCACTTTAGAACATTCGGCTACTCGAGCCTAGCCTCCCCCCCCGTGTTTATGTGAAGAGAATGATGTGATTGATACACTAAACCAGTGGTCTGAAACCCATAGCGCACTGAGGCCCGCATTAGAGCATTTTCGACGACCTAAGGACTGCATCACCTTTTTTATCTCTCAAGACACATCGTGACGACAATCATTTCACGGTCCACGCGTTGGAGACCCCTGCACTAAACCATTAATACAGTTGTTCTATTTTAATGTTCTTGTTCTATTTTAATGATAGTCTATAAACTATTTGCATAGTGTTTGCGCCTCTGGGATATATATCAAGCTAGTTTTTGTACCTTTAGGATATCTAACTATATCAAGATAGTTTTTGTATCTTTAGGATATACAACTATATCAAGTTAGTTTTTCTCTGATTTCAAACAATTTGTTATTGTTTTGCTTGGAGCTTTCGGTTGTTGATTTACTTTACAATCTGCCTTAAAGGTAACCCTTTATAAAAAGGTAACAGCCTGTCTTAAGTAACCGTTGATGATATATCTTGAACAATGCATCTTATCATACAAAAAAACGTATATCAAATAGGAGGAAATGCTGTTGTTTTTTTGTTCCCTTTTACCACAGATGATAGTTTCTTTCTTATCTCTGAATCAGATATAGGTTTACATGTTGTTAAGACTGACAAATGGTTATAAATGAACATTTAACAAAATAAAGAAAAGCAATACATAAGTATGAAAGAATTGCATGTAGCCGAACTGTTACTTGGGTTTTTAAGAATATGTGTTATTATAAAATGAGATTAAGGTAATATTGTTTTCCTTTATTACACAAAGTCCTTGAATTAGAACAAGCGGTTTGTGCAATGTTATGGACTGCCGTTGGTAATCGTGAAAGCAAAGAAGATGGTAAGATTTAGCTGTTAGGAAATTTAGTAAAAACATCTGCAGCTTGAAAACATGTGGTCCGATTAATTAAGATAATTTGAAAGAAGCTGTCGTCATCAAAATAAACTAGGCTGAGCTGCAAAAAGCAGCGAAGCAAACACAGCTACTAAATCATTTTCAAACGTCACATGTAGATGTTATGATTATTATGTGGTACCACCTATCACAGACAACTCGACCTAGTTATATAGAGATGACGTGAATGAGGTCGGTGGGGTAGAGCGAACTAACAACACATTTTCTAACTCTACACTGGGATGCTATATATTGCCACGGATCCTACACATAACTATCGCTGTGTATAGAGGATGTTGGAGTTCAAGCGGGAAAATACACTTACCATGACATTATTTAATGTCATACATATATGTTATGATGAGTAACTAGAAACACTTACACAACAAAACTTATTGCATAAGGATACAAAAGAGGGACAAACAAGCCCTTTTCCAAATCCATCCATAGATAATATCACGAATAGCTGGTATCTCTTAAACCATAACTCCACCTTATGTTAAAATTTGGCGGGGGTATGGAGGGACACTGACAGCTACCAAGTCGTTCTCTAACGTTACACGCTAATACTATGATGATTATGTGATATCACTTATTCCAACGAACACCGCCTTATAGTATTCTCTACATAATTCGGTATAATATGGCCAAAAGAGTATAATTTTGGAAACACAAAATGAAAAATCATTTGCATTTTTAAAAATAAAAAAACTATTGACAGGAATAAAAATATTAACTTGCAAATTACCAGAGCATTATAAGAAATTTGGGTCGTTTGCTTCATGTCATATTTGATTGTGCGTTTAGTTTCAAACCGGGACGAGACGAATGATGAGAGGGTTACGTGTGTTGATTTAAGTCCACATGTGCGCAGTTATTTCAATGGTTGTTCAAAGAACGCATAGCTTTACCTGACTTTTTGTTATGATCACACGGCTTGAATAGGTAATTGCCTATTATGATTTTGGGGAATTACGACCGCGTCATCTTAAATGTGTTATCTGTATGGAAACATGCTGTAAAGTCACGTGCACATGTAACACTATGTATTTTTGATGTTTTGATACGGGCTATAACAATATTTTAAACAAAGATTTCTAATTGTGAAAAGATTATGCATTACACTTAAATTGTACTTTGAGATTATACTACAGACAAAACACAAGGGGTGCTTCTCAAAGTTCCATTGCTAGCTATCTGTAGTAATAGTAATTATTTACTATTGAAATTCGTTAATTTTGTTTCCTCGAAAAACGGTAAAAGGTAAACAGAATGTATTTATTTTAAGAACTTCAATAAAGAGTTCAACGAGGTAAATATGTGTAAGGTATTACACTCTTCCGAATCGCCAGGACCATGTAGATGATGGATCGAATCTCCACGTCACAATTTAATTCCGAATTCAGTGGAATCCGTGCAAATATGGACGCGTGTTAAAATGATAAACTTTATAGTCACCAGCACCCTTTTTGTTAACAACCGTCTTCTTCCTCTTTACAGGCGCATACACAATAAGTTTAGAAATTTGCATAGTTATCGCGCTAAAAATATTTTCGTCGGTACAAACTGATGCACTGACATGTTATTCACTGAGCAATGTGTAAGAGATTCGAGAAAATCGTGCTTGTCAGTCTGAAATGATATGACATTGACGATCTAGATACGCACGTGTCATCGTACCTTGTTAAATGGATGGACTTAGTTCCTTGGTAAACATTGGTCTGATGCCATTATCATGGAACCAGTTTCTCAGTTTTAACACAACTGATCCGCCTGTTCATTCGTATCTAAAACTGCATCAAATGCAGGTAAAGAATAGAAAAATTCGTGAATTTTGAGAAGAAAAAAACATTATTTATGAAACAAACATATTATTTGAAGTGCGCTTTAATTTTCTATGATAATAAAACAAATAATTGCTTATCAACAATTAAATTATGGAACGACCTATCCCAATATACAAAGGATTACCAATATATTTCTTGTTTAAAGACATACATTATAAATGAGCAAGTACTTCTGTGACAAAAAGAAGCAATCATTTCAAACCGGATAAGAATTAACTGCTCTGCCCTAGAAATCTTTCCATATTTTTATTTTTATTAAAACTTTATCTGACTTTTTCGGGGCAAACGAAATAGAAGTATAAATATCATTTGGAATAAGACAATATGATACATCATGATCAAGACAATACAAACATAATGGTCAAGACAATGTCGCCAATCAAGAGCAAAACAATATAACCCATCAAGATCAATACAGTGTAAAACATCAAATCAAGACAATGTAACACATCAAGATCAATGCAATGTAACCCATCAAGATCAATACAATATAACACATCAAATCAAGACAATGTAACACATCAAGATCAATACAATTTAACCCATCAAGATCAAGATAATGTAAAACATCAAAATCAAGACAATGTAACACATCAAGATAATGATAATACACCACACAAAGATCAAAACCATATAACACACCAAGATCAAGACAATGCAAAACATTAAAACCAAGACCATATAACACATAAGGATCAAGACAATATAACACATCAAGATCAAGACAATAAAACACATTAGGGTTGTCGCAGAATAGAAACCGAGTGGGTTCTGGGACTAAATGAATAAGACAAGCACAGTGTGGAAAAGATGGAAATTTATGAAATGAATTAATAACGAAAAATATGTGGTGTTAAAATAAAATGATTCTCCCACGCTCTCAACATACGATTGACCCACACACTCTACACAGACAATCGCACATTGAAAATAAGCCAAGAATATGAATTAAATATGAAATACAGATACAAGAAACCTAGTTTCTCTTGCAGATCTAACACCTACTGGTAGGTAGTTCTTATTTCCTCGTTCGCAACGTCACCTGTCCATAGTTCGAGTAGTAACCGCATCAGACCTCGAACTGTTCCTCCGTACAGCGATTCGAAGGGTGAAAACCTTAAACTTTCTTGCGGTACTTCACGGTACGCGAACAGAACCGGGTTCATGTAGCGGTCCCAGTCTTCCGGACGTTCCGCGCACATTTTTAGTTAAATATGTTTTAGGGTACCATTCAATTTATCTATCAGTCCATTGCACATCGGATGGTATGGGGTAGTGTTTAGCTGTTTGATGGATAACAGCCTATTTATTTCACCCATGAGGTCGGAGGTGAATTGGCACCACAATTGGTAAGGATTTAATCTGGCACCCCGACCCTACTGAAGATGTCAACCATTACTTCAGCCACCTGTTCAATTTCAATAGTTGCTAACGCTACGGCTTCGGGATATCTGGTTGCGTAATCTACAAGAGTAAGAATATACCTTTTCTTCCTTTCGGTAACTGCTTCTATTTGTCCTACAATATCCACCGCCACGGTGTATCTATTAATGGCATCTGTCCTAAGGGTACCCTTGTGTCTCTTCCCTTACATACGGTTTTCTGGCATACGTCAAAAAGACCTACATAACTGTGTGACATCGTCATTAACACCAGGCCAGTAGAATTCAGCGACTACTCTGATGCGGCCTTTGCCTTACCTAGGTGTCCTGCCATGCTAGACTCATGTACCACCCTAAGTACTTGAGATCTGTATTTCTTGGGTACGACCACTTGCCAATACCTCTTACCCTCCGGAGTATTAAACTCCCTATGAATTAGTTTGTTCCTCCGAACGAATCTCAAGCTACCCCCAACCCTTGCAGTGTTTAATTGCGCCGGACGCGATTTTCTCAACAATAGTTTTGATGGATTAGTCACGTTCTTGTTCTCGTTTGAATACGTCATGCGAAATTCCGGAGATCGATTCAGAGACAATTAATTCCTGAAACGCGTTTTTCTCTCGTCGGTTTAGCGCTCGCGTTTCGACTAACTGGGTCAAAGCTATCCTGAAATATGCCATGGATGGAAGACGGGAACCTTCAACATTTCCGATCGTCAGATCGTAAATAGGAGTTTCCACACAAAGGGCATCAATGGTTCAGGTTATGAAAGGTGTTTGTACCGTGATCCTTGCTACGGGAAGGCCACCGATCGTCTGAACGAGTAGAATTACATGGGGACTCCCACCCGAGCATTTGTTTATACTGAACGAGACTACGTTTGATCACTACACCCGTGAAACCAGTGTCACATAATGCTACGACTTCTCGACAGTTCACGAAACCTCTCGCGATTGGTACTCGCGATTCGGGGAAAGGACACGTGCCAAGTGTATGAATACCCGGTTCTACCTGCAGAAGATTATCAGATATACCTATATTCTGTATAGCCATGTCTACCTTATGTAGACGTCCCTTTCTTTTAGGACATTTTACTTGAAAGTGACCCCATTCCTTACACAAGTAACATTGTATACCCTGACGACCTGTATCCCTAACTGACCTAATTGCCTAATTTCACAAGCTCCCTAGGCATCGGTCTCGTAGACTGGAAATCAGACCTAAAAATCTTTCGAAACCACATTCTGGATTCCCCATGAGCCTCAGCAAAGAAATAGGCCTGCTTAGCCATTTCATGTACGTTTGAGAAGATTTTCTTTTTCGAAAACGGACTTAGTTCCCGCCCAAATGTGTTCAACAATTGATCTTTGAGCAAGAAATCCGTCAACCCTTAAAATGTTTTCACCGCTTTGCTACATTCAGTCCACCATCGAAAATAGTTCGCTATTCTAACGATGAACTGATCAAAGGTTTCTCCCTTCTCGGGCTTGCTATACCTGAACCTTTTACGGAAACCCTATTCAGTCAGCTTGTACCTTTTTAGAAGTGCTTCCTTCAGGACGTTGTATTTGAACCCATCGTCTCTAGGTAGTCGCCAGTACACATCCAGCGCTTTACCTTTTAATAAAGCACTGATATGCAGTGCCCAGGCATTTCGACTCCACTTCTGGTTCTCGGCATACCACTCAAACCGATAAAGATAACTATCCATGTTATAATTTTGGATCCTTTAATTTACTAGAGGCGGATATGTTCTCCGTTTCAAGCTGTTTCTAACTTTATCTTACGTGCATGATCTCGTTGCTTTAATCTTTCTTCTGTCTGCAAAGCTTCTAACCTTGCTTGTTTTTCTCTTTCTAACTCTCTATCCTCTACCTCTTTAAGCAGTTCTATATTATCCCTCTCCGCACCCCTTTCCCGTTATATCCTTTCTTTTTCGGCCAGTTTTCTAACTCTGTGATTTTTAATCTTGCCTGCTTTTCTAACTCTACCCGCATTTCCTCTGTTTCCCTTTTTTTCTTTCTAAGTCCCTTTTTCATCCCTCTCCCTGGCTTGTTCTTCCCTTTCTAATCCCCTCGTCTTTACCCTTTTATCATGCCTCCGGGCTTGTTCTTCCTGAATAGGTTTCCTTAAACTTTCTTCCTCATACCCAAGTTCTTTGCCCAAGGCGACCAAGTCCTTAAGAGATGACATGATTAATAGTAATATAACAAATTTAATTTTACAGAAAAAACTAACCTTATATCCTGATGAAGGCAACCAAACAAAATGAACATATATTTGTACTGGACCCACATACCTAGAACAACTAAACAAAATAAACACCTACTTGATGATTATGTTGTCAAGAAGGTCACACTCGAATATAAACTATAAGTGTAGATTTTCCCAAACAAGATGATGACGATTCACTTGATCCAAAGATCTTACTTCTGACACCATTGTTGCAGAATAGAAATCAGTGTGTTTGGGGGCTAAATGAAAAAGACAAACACAATTTGTGAAAGATGGAAATTTATAAAATGAATTGATAAAGAAAAATATATGGTGTAAAAATAAAAAGATTCTCTCACGCTCTGAACATACGATTGACACATTCACTCTACACAAACATTCACACATTGAAAATAAACTAAGAATATGAATTCACTATGAAATAAAGATCGAAGAAACCTCATGGACTGCAGATACGTTCAAATAATATTATACACTACAAGAGAGAATAACATAGTCTCAAGTATGGACTCCGATTTAGATTCAAAATAATCTTATGATATTCAACTGTATTTCAAATAATGTTATAAACTATAAGAGAGATTCACATAATCTCTTGGAACACAATTAAGATTCAAAATAATCTTATGAACATAAAAATGCACCCAATTGACACAACAATTGGACCACACATATGCTTCTAGACCCTTGTACAGTGGTACGGTTTATACTCTGATGAACTACACAGTTTCACCGCGTCCTTGGGTTGGCCCAAACTTGTATCGGCCGCTCTCCCCTTTCCGGATCCACCACATGTACATTCATACGTATACACACGTACAGACAGCATACAACACCCTCTAATTAGCTACGTCTACGTCCATGGCTCCACCACATGTACAGACATACGTACATACATCCATACGTATCGACAGCACGCAGTCCTAAATACTCTGGAAACTCCAGACAGCTTTAAACAGTTCTAGTCAGCTCTAGTCATAGTCACAGTCAGCTACAATGAAACCAAACTGGTCATAATAATAGTTTCTATAAAATCTCTAGATGTATGCTAATACAATAACCTCTAATAGTGACGTGTAATTCAGAGTTCAAATATGCGTTGTAATAAATGCATTATTACGCGATAAGACATTAGAAACCGAATAAGCTTCGCATATCAAATGAAATATAAATTTAATACTTACTTTCTATGGCTGGATAACAATGGAGAGCGTACACCCCATGACGTGATCCAAAACGATCAGTGTCGGTTTGCAAGTTGATCTTACTTAATTCCTTAGGAGAGTGAGCAATAGTCATTGTAAATAACCCGTGCATATCATGCTATTAATGGCCCTCGTCGCAAGTAATTTCCGGCAAGACAATAAATCACATCACGATGAAGACCATACAACAAATAATGATCAAGACAATACAACACATTAGGATCATGACAATAGAATACATCAAGATCAAAACAATACAACAAATGATGATCAAGACAATATAACACATCAAGATCCAAGCAATATAACTTATCAACATCAAGACAATGTAAGATATCAACATCAAGACAACACAAAACATAAGGATCAAGACAATTTAACACATAATGATCAAGACAATACAACACATAAGGATCAAGACAATATACTACATCAAGATCAAGACAGTATAACACACCAAGATCAAGACAATACAACACATCAAGATCAATACAATACAACACATCAAGATCAAGACAATGTAACACATAATGATCAATATAATACAACACATGAAGATTAATACAATACAACACATCAAGATCAAGACAATGTAACACATAATGATCAATATAATACAACACATCAAGATCAATACAATACAACACATCAAGATCAAGACAATAAAAGGCATCAAGATCAAAGCAAGGTAACATATCAAGATCAATACAATATATCACATCAAGATCAAGACAATGTAATATATCAAAATCAAAGCAATACAAAATAAAAAAGATCAACACAATATAACACATCAAGATCAAGACAATGTAACACATCAAGATCAAGACAATGTAACACATCAATGTCAAGACAACACAATACATAAGGATCAAGACAATACAGCACAAAAGGATCAAGACAATACAGCACATCCAGATCAAGAAAATACAACACATCAAGCTCAAAACAATAAAACAAGACGACCTTTGATAAATGTGCCACGGTCACTTTTAGTTCGAAACGATCCGCGCAGATGTTTATTTTAATATATATATATATATATATATATATATATATATATATATATATATATATATATATATATATATATATATATATATATCGCACAGTATTTTCGTGAAAACTAATATCTCTCCTGTCTGATTGGACATGTATAACCGAAGATCTTGTTGCAAAGATTTGTTTAAATGAAACTCATTTCCATTCCTAGTTCTCAAAAATCATCACGTTCAAGGTCCCTCAAACTTGTATGTCACCTCCTACTGATTTAATTTTTCTAGGTTCTCGTGTGTGATATAATTAAAGCTTGAGTAAACAAATAAATAGTATGCTAATATACATCTCCATATAGCTCTAAATAGACACTTTGTACCTGTATACTAAAACTAATTTCCTACATTCCTATATGAGATGATACATTGGTATTATATTATTTTTATCAAACAGAAATGTTTTCTATTAACAAAGTCTTGTTCGTTGTTTGTTTCTTTACTATTTATTTTTTATAATCCCCCACATCACACCCAGTCTGTTGAATAGTGAATTACTTTAAATTGTTTATTATCCTGGTATATACAGTGGATACATAACTTTGATGATTTACACACCCATGCAAACAGACACATAGATTCACCGGTGGTGGACATAATTACAAACATTGTACTTAAAGAGTCACTTTGCATACGAATCCCAAGGTGTTTTAAATTGTATGTTCGTCTTTTATATTGTTTTTTTTAAGTAAATATTTTTGCTGCACGCCATTCTCACCCTCTGAAAAAAACACAGAAATGATAATGCTCCAAAATTTGAAGGAGAGTGAGGTATAGTGTATAATGCTCTGGTTGTCATATCATTGAGTAGCGTCGATAACAAACAGTTTAACAAACATTTTCAAATTTTCACAGCACAATCCATCTTTATGTTAAAGTATGTTATAACCAGATACAATAATTCTTCATGGCAGTAATTTCTTTAGCAGTGTGCATTAAGCTGGACAGGAGTTAAGCTATTAATTGTGTGCATACAACACTCAAATGAGACTGGTCCGACATGACATTCTATTATAGTTTAAAGCAAACATGTATGTGTGTGTGATATGGAATTTTAACGTAGATTTAAAAACAATCAGTCATGTCGCTACGATCGAAGTCTGCATAGTGGCAGTTTATATTGATGTTTAGAACAGGAGAATCATGCCGCAAACTTGCAAAATGATGTCCCACCCAGTCACATTGTCATGACACCAGGCCGACAAGTCATAACGCTAACCTCTTAATGATGAGCGCCTAGTATCATTTTGTATCAGTCTTTAGTAGAACTCAACTGGCGTTCGAACTAGTGACCTCCGGCATCTAACCACTAGGCCACCGCAAGGGTCCGTTAAAGTATATATATATATGCAATAAAATGACAACGACCAGTGCAAAACTAGTATGTAAATAGCCTAAGCTCTTTCGACTCTCACTGAGTCTTTTTCAAAAGCGAATACAAAACATAGATAAGACACGCAAATAAAACACAAAAACCGTTGTGTTTGCAAAACGTTACATGGCTGTTTCTCCTGGAATTAAACCTTTAAATGCATTATCTTTCAACTAGTTTATTTCAACTTGTTGATGTTACTGGAAAACATTTGTGTTGACCTTGAAATCGATGAAACACAACGACATCTGTTGTTTTATGTAAATGTATGTAAGCACAAAGTATATGCCGGATATTTCATTGTTATTGTGGTAATTTAGGAATAGCAAGCAAATTTAGAGACTTATTTAAAAGAAAACATGTCGGCTACAAAAGATAAGACTCAAAGCCTATTTTGCCTTGCAGCCAATGAATATATGAAAGGAAAATATAAGCTGCAACCAACCCATATTCTGAAAGAAAAGTAATTGGGCCCCACCAAAAAGTTAAATTCCAAATCTAGAAGCCTTTATCAACTTATTTGAAACAATCACTTCCTAACACACCAACCATACTATTAAATACTGTAAATTGACGAAAGAAGAAACAGATGCCCTACCGTCACTGGAAAGCAGAACAGACAACATAAATAAGCCTGCAGATAAGGATTCTGCTGTGGTAGTTATGCACAGGAAAGACTACATCAGTGATGCAAGTAGACAACTAAGTGAGTTTATCATGTTCCATCAAAAACTAAACCATGATCCAACACTGGAATATGCACAATCCAGCACTAATATTATTGAAGAGGTGTACCAAATCGGGCACATAGACCAGCAAACGAGAAACTAATTAAGCACAGGAAACCCAAGGGCAGGTAGATTGTATCTTCTTCATAAAATCCACAATTAAGGTCACTTGGTTTCTACACTATGATCAGGTAATATAGCATCTACGTTTTCCATAACCAATTAAGTTTGCTGTTGGTTTTCAGGTTGGCCTTTGTACGATATGTGGCGGTTGGGATTATATTCTGGGAAATTGTCATCAATGGTTAGGCTTATGGGTGATTTTAACCATCCCTTATAACTCCTGGCTTCTCGTCACAAAATATCCGTTGGAGGGCTTAGACAAAACTTCTGGAGACAAGGCCATGTTGCTAATCTGGAACACCGATAGATAGCTGCTGTGCGGGGTTTGTTGAGTGAGAGACATGTTTGTAGTCGAAGAGCACCTCGTATTTCTAGTTAATGATAACGAAGCTGAGCCTGGATTAGTTTGGCTTCAACGCTTGTTGTGTTGGCTCTATCAAGGAATTCCGGGCTGGAGATTTGGTCATGCCACTAGATCCGCATGATTGATCGCAGAGAACAGTGGTGTAATTGCTCCAACTGACTGATAAGCGTTTGGTAGACAGTCCAAGTTTCAAAGCCATACAAGAAAGACGTGACGACAACTGCATTGAACACTTTAATCGGTGTTGGTAGGTGTATGTCCTTGTGGTGTGTGACCCAGGTTCGGAATCGTCCAAGTGCTTTATTGGCTTTTCGGATCATTGCTGTGATCTATTTGTCCAGGGAGGCATCACTGGATATTGTGCTGTCACGGTATTTAAAACTGTCCACATTCTTCAGGTCTGGGCTCGAAGAGGACTTCTGTCTTTCCTAAGCTAATTGTGAGTCCAAATATGTTGGAACAGTGCCTGTGTGAAGAAAAGATTGAAGAGTAACGAAGCGAGTACACGGCCCTTTTGTCACCGTTAGACATGGGTAATTTATCAATGGGTCCACCGTCTAAGATAATTTCTCCAGTCATGTCATCGAGGAAGAGCCGGATTAAGTTGATAAAAATCTGAGGATAACAAGGCTTCTTGAGTAATACCCATAGTGCGTCTCTGTTGACTGTATCGAAAGTCTTTGTCATGTACACCAAGACAGCACGCGAATTCATGTTCTGTTCATGGTATTTCTCTTGGACATGTCTCACTACGAAGATCATATCAACTATGCTGCCGTCTGAGCGAAAACTATACTGGGACTTTGGGAGGTTATATTTAGACACTGCTGCAAAAAGCCTGTTGAGAATGATGCGAGCAACTATTTTGCAAGCGATAGAGAGCTAGCAGATGGCTTTTTAGTTTCTGCAGTAAACACGTGTGCCTTTATTCTTATAGAGGGTCACAAGTGATGCGTCGCGGAGGTCGTCTGGCATTTCCACTTCCGTCAAGATGATGATTATCATATCGTGTAATGCCTCCAGAGTCTATTCTCTTATAGCCTTATACACCTCATCTGGGATACCATCCTCTCCAGGTACCCTGCTACAGCTTATTTGTTTAATGGCCGTCCTCAACTAAACTATTTTTGGTGGAACTTCCAGTTGGTCGTGCGTTGGTTGTTGGGGTATTTGGTCAAGAACAGATTGGCTGACCGATGAGGGCAGGTTTAGGAAATGACTAAAGTGCTTTTGCGTCTGGTCTCAGTGCTAGTATCGTCCTTTATTAGTGCATTGCCATCTGCAGCAAGCGAGATGGCAGAGACAGACTTTGAAGGGCTGAAGATTGACTTGATGGCATTGTGGAACTCTTTTTAGTGTTGGCATAGCGTTGCACTTCATCATCATTCCTTTTCCACCAATGGTCATGCATCTTGCGGATTCCTCTCTGAGACTCAGCTTGATGGGATTTGAAGCAGTTCTTTGGGTGATTGAGTTTGTGTCATTCTGCCAGTCCATGAATCCTTTGTTCTTTCTGGCAAGTAGATCTTCAATGGCACCGTTGTTCTCGTCGAACCAATCTTGATGGGTTCGCTTCTTGGGACGCAGTCGCTAAAGCTCCTTCTTTTATCATGTCTCTAATCTTGTTCCAATTATCAGAGGCATTTCCACATATAGGTCTGTTGGTAGACATCATGGCAACTAGGTTCTTCTAAAAATTGAGCTGGATGGAAGGCGGATGAAGTTTGACAATTTTGAAGGATGTGCGCACAAGCTTACGACGCTTTGGGTGATGGGAGGCAATGCGTAACTTTAGGGTAGGTCGAACAAGTATTTAATATCTGTCCAGCATTCCGCTCCTCGCATGGCCTTTGTGATGAGTACATCCTGGGCACCGCGCTAGCCGACTATTACATAGTCTATTAAATGCTATTGGCTATATCCGGGGGGGGGGGGGCATTCAGGTGTTATTTTATTTGTTTTCCACTCCAAACATTGTGTTTGTGATTAGGATGTCCAAGTCTGCTCATTGGCTGAGTATGAGCAGGCATTTGTTTTTCATCTTGCCGAACCCATGCTTGACACGTACAAATTTTCATCTTCCGTAATCGCAGTCAACACGGGCATTGAAGTCTCCGGTTAGTATAATATTCTCGTCAGATGAAACTGAGCTAAGAACAGAGCTTAGGTCCGTATATAACTGCTCAATGGTTACCGCTGAGCTCGAGTGGGAGACGTTCCGTGGCGTTTTTGACTGTTAGGTAGATGCAGTTTCATTAACCTCTCGTAGATACCAACAGGCAGGTCTGGAAGCTGCACAGAAAAACTAACTTGATTTGATAGCCTGTCCGACTCCGTGGATCCTGTGCTTGTTCTGGGCATTTCCTTTCCATAAGAAGGTGTAGCCGCTTGCTAGCTTAGTCAGATAAGCCTTCTCGTAGAACTTGGTTTCACTCAAGGCTGAAATTTTGGAAAGCTTCTTAGCAACTAGGGCTGTTCATCTGTAAAGTTATGCTACATTCTCCTTGTCCATAAGAGTATGGATGTTCCATGCTCCAATAAGAAGTTTTATCTTTGATTGTTTCGACCGTAGATATAGACGATCTTACCAGCAATCTGGCCAGATTTTGAAGGGCAGGCTACTTTGTATGCCACCGTTTCTAGGCCCCTCCCTATGCAGGGTGAGCAGCGCTGTCCTGAAAATATCTGCTCAGCCGAACTGTATTGTTGTCCTGGGTACAAGGGCAGCCTAAGTGCAGGTCTCTGACTAGATCTATTGGCGATCATCTCCACCTATTGCGTCGCCAGTCGATCATCACCGTAGGACGTTTGTAGGTGCAAGTAAGGAACGATGAGTGTGATGACGATGAATGATAGGAAGACAACATAATCTGTGCGTGAAGGAGATTAAACTGAAACAGCCTTTGCACAGAGACAGCCAAACTCTCTCGGTCTTGGTAGTTAGAACTCAGTGGTACGAAATTATCCACGGATGGGGACACCTTCGTCTGCATTGAATAGACATGGCGTGTTCACTGCCTTGTCATGCCCTGCGCTCTCAACACATTGTTTGCAGATTCCCCTTCTTTGCCGTTTGGTCACTCTGTTCATCGCTCCAGACCAGTTTTCTGAAGCTGGTTTTACGTGCAAGGATAGGCAACCTCCTACGTCACCGAGGGTTTGAGGCCCGTTGGCAACCCTCAACCTGGTTTATCCGGTCAGTCGAAGCCGTAGTGGTGTGGCCGCTGCGCATGCTACAGCTGCTTGGATCTATAGGTGAGATTCTTAAGAGAAGGCGGCAAATAAATCAAAAGCTAAATATATACAATATATACAACAGTTGTTATTAAATTTTTGTGGAGTAAATAAAGTAATATATATATATATATATATATATATATATATATATATATATATATATATATATATATATATATATATATATATATATATATATATATATATATATATCATAAAATTCTTAAGAGAAGGCGGCAAATAAATCAATATCTAAATATATACTACAGTTGGCTGGTTTGTATGTGAAAAATCTAAACTTATTTGTTGTTTAAATGATCGAGATTTTAATTTAAATGACAAATTGCCAACATGAAAGGTAATTTTGAAAGTTCATTATATTTTATTACAACACTATTTTAGTGGTCGTCAAAATGAAAATATATTATGTCAAAAGATAACAAATAAAATAAAACCTGTTTTAGTTCGAGAGGGTTTGATAGCCTTGAAATATACATCAACAAAGACTGAATACTGCTAATAGCAGCAATGATGAAACAGGTATTGAAATCAAATGCATGAAATACAATTCGAAGTCTTTGTAAATTGGGATAACAATTCTTCAGTCGATGTAGATAATAACAACACTGCGTTGTCTTTATTAAATAAGCAGCGATCGATTCAGGCATCTACTGATTACTTTACAGTGTGTGATAATTCTCATACTTCAAATGTATACATTCATACAAAACATAACCTAATGTTTGTTATTCGTGTTTGTTGGACATCGGATAAATTCATTTGAAAGGATATCATTTTTCTGCAGAATGTTTAATGCAAGAAACGTACTTAATCATTGGTATGTGATATGTGTTTATTTCAATCCTCTCACAAAGGTTACCATAAAATGTTTTCAGAACAAAATTCTCTGCTTTCCTAAATCTGGATTCATCTTTACCTTTCTAACCTCTGAATCCAAAATAGAAAATGTTACAAAATTCATGTGAACAAAAGTGCCGTCTACTATTTATTTCACAACCGCTGTTTATTACAATGAAACAACTACGCACATCTTATCTCAAATGAATAAGACAAAGGGTCAGATTTCTAAGCTGACTTGAGAACTTTGACACATATATGTCTGCATGGAACAAGGAACGCGACATGTGTGTAGCGAAAACCGTTGTTCCTTTATGCGATCAATAAATCTGACTGATAAAACATAAAAGGTTTACAGGCTTGCGCTTTCTTTGCCAAGTTACGCAACATTCCAATAATGCAGTCCGGGGTTCTGTTTCGAGAGTAAATCATACTTTATAAGCAAACACAACTGACATAGCAAACAAAGTAAATATCAGCTGGCAGGCCAGCTTAAGTGCTAAACAAACAGACCTATATTTGCATTATGATACGTAGAGCTCTCATGTGCACTACGTTGAATATTTGGTTCACATTACAAAATGACAAAATGTTATTCTAATGTACATGACAAGAAGGTTTTATCATCACAATTCATATAAAAATGTTATCGCACAATCTGATATTGCAATATAATTGATGTATCTGAACAGTGCAGACGAATATGACAATATCTCACCTCATAAATTAAAATTGGATTCTAATTCGTCTCAGTGAAGAAAAGAAAGTACCTGAAATAAGATACACCGTACATGAAATATACAAGCGCCACTCAACACTACACTAGCCTTTTCAATTCCTTAACAGCTTTCTGAGTTAATTTTGTTGAAGACCCACGTTAGCTTGTCGGAATTTAATCGAACTGTAAGAACACAGTTTTTAAAATTTCATGTTGCTAAACCTAATTCGATGAGTAAAAACATAACCATTCAAATTCAAAGGGTACGTGCACCATATTAAATCATCTAACATAAAATATGAAACTTAAGGTTGTATTCACTATGCAGGAGAAAGGTTATAAATGTCGCCAATGTTTTACAGAAACTTCTCAGTATTCATTTTTGTAGACTTATTTCATTTAAATAATTATTACAATATTGATGAAATGTTTTGATCACGATGTCGTATCTCTCAGTTACGCTTCTATAGATGTTCTATGTCACTTAACAAGCTTTTATATGAATGCAAATTTCATTTATATTTAAATGATTAGTCATGTATTTTCTCATATTCTGATACAGTATTGTTACCCAGATGATGCGTTGTAGATTAATAATAACACCATCTTCCTAAACAAGATATATTTAAAAGTAGAACAACTTTATAGATGCCCATTCATTAAGTTCACCAGCTCACAGCTGGACAATGATGAAACAAACACACACACCCACGCACACACTAATAAAATAATGAGAAATAGCTAAGTACTTTTTAAAAGTTTGGTTCTTTACTATTGCTCACCGGACTCATGTACTTTGCAATAATAAAATAACTATTTTAATTAATCATGTGTATTTTTTATATCCAAATTCTTGATGAAAATGTAGTTATAAAGCAAAGAAAAATAGTTGATCAGTTAATTACGAGCATCAGCAGCATTACTTGATAAATCATAGCTTTGTTTGCATGAATGTTGGTTGAATCAAATAGCCGAAAGTAACTAAATGTATCATATGATCAGAGCATCAAAACAACGTCTATTTACGCAGAATCAGCATCTTTAAATAGCACATATCTATTTTGTGAGGATTAGAAGATATTGATGGAGGTATAGCGATATACAAAGGAGGTTTACTGTATCGTTGAAAACGGTATAACTAAATAATAATGCCTCGAACACAAGACTGATTTATAAATAACAATGGACTTTAGAAAACTCCATAATTGTATTATTCTGATGCATTTGCTTCAATTCTATCTTTCTTTTTGTTCTGATATGCACGTATAACAAAAATTGGCGTCTGTATAGATAGGGTTCGTTTTATATTAATGCATATATTTTACATAGCGAAAGTTTGTTTGCTTAACGAATTGTGTTTTAGAACAGTAATATGCATCTATTATTTAAGACGATTGGAAATTTTTGTTTCTTCTTCAACATTCTCGTAATATTTAGTCATCGACAGTTTCTGGTTTTCTACGAATTCAAATGTTTCTGTTTGTCTTCAGAATTGTCGCTTTGAATATTTCCATTTTATCATTCGTTTTCAAGCAAGGTTAAGACATTATATATCTGATAAGACATTGTTCTGTGTAAATTAGACCTTTAGATGTATTGTTCATATAGTATAATATTTGATCAAAACCTCAACATAATATTCCCGCTTGAGGCACATAGGCAAAATGGTCCTTACATTGTCAATTATGCTAATTAATCAAATCAGATGAGTTAGAATTATTTGAGCAATATATATATATATATATATATATATATATATATATATATATATATATATATATATATATATATATATATATATATATATATATATATATATATATATATATATATATATATATATATATATATATATATATATCGCGTATCCACTGGTCCATCTTTTAATAGTTCTTGAGACCAATTTCGTCACTGAATGGCTCGAAACACTGTGCAACATGAATCTTCATTCCGAAGTCAGGCTGGAACTGACCGTTTTGGGAGAGTTGAAGTATACGATATGAGAATGATGAATCACTATGTACACATTGACCTACCTGTCCAGTTGTATTCCACTTAGATAAGCCTACTGAATCTTGTACTCAACATATTGTATCCATCCAATCCTCAACAGAGCATAGATTGTGCAACAGAACATGAAATATGGACTCGTGTGTTTGATGACTTAAGAGCTAAGAATATTGTAAGATAATCCATACTACCACCAGACAGATGAACACAAGACGTCTCTAGATGATTTCTTGTAACACTATCGCAGTACAAACTGTTTTCTGTTTCATCACCAGTGCCAAAACAAAACCTAGTTCTTTCCCGTTTAGAAATAATCTGACTATTAACTTTCAGAAACTGAGTCATCGACTCGGCGGGAAGTGCGATCCCAACTTCGTGTGTGTGTAGAATACACATTCCATGAATTGGAAGACAAAAAAGTCCGAAAAATGTTTTTAGGAGGAATAGCAGAAATTCATGTATTCCACTAATACAACTCCAACTTTGGATAGACACATAACATCAATACAACCAGGATTTTTTTTAAATTCAAAATCTTTCACAATAACCCAACGAATATCAGCTACATATAGATGATCATGTTTAATTTTTTTCTATGCCTAACACGGTGGCAACCTTGCTGTGATCTATAGCTTGGATCATGATCGCCTTGTTTAGTTACTGCACAACTGTCATTAGTAGTGAATGGGGTCACAGTAGCGACAATGGGAATTAGCATTACAGACCCCACCCCCCCGGGTCACTCTAGCGACAATGGAAATTTAGCATGGGGAAAAATCATGGGACTCTCTAGCGACAAGGGAAATTAACATGGGAATAAATCGTGGGTCTGTTTAGCGACAAGGGAAATTAAGATGGGGAAAATTGTTGGGTCACTCTAGCGACAAGGGAAATTGAACATGGGGAATTGATCGTGGGACTGTTTAGGGACAAGGGGAAATGGACCAGGGTCGGGACCCTATTTTAATAGGGTCCCGACCTGATGGGTCTATGGAAATGGAACATATGAAAATTGAAACAAGGAGGGGTCTCTAATTTTTTTAAAATAAAAAAAAATATAAAAAGGGGTAGGCAATTGAAAGTCTATCTCTTTTCGAGAAATGTGGGTAGCCCTGAAAAGGGCCTTTGGATTTATGTTAATATGCCCTTAACATAAAGGGCATCTGCGGCATCTTCTTGTCCTCAAGCTGCGTCTTACTGCAAGGACATAAATCAGAGTCCTCTTGAGGCATCCTTGTCTTTCCACATACACTATTCGTATCCACAGACTGGTGTCTGACTTGTGGACAACTGTCCACTTGGATCGGACATACATTAGTATGTCCGTCCTGAACATCACCGAAGAAACAAGGGTGGATGATTCGACTGTGGTCCATATCTTGAGGCGCCGAGAACAGATGAATCAATGCAGTGAACTGCGTTTATTTATAGGTAGAGGAAGGATTGAAACGGATTGAGTTCATTGACCAATCCAAACACGCGTTACATAATTCAGTCAGCCATCGTCCAATCGGAAGAGAGCAGTCTGTGACGTCACGTGGTCTATATAGATTCGCTAGCGCTTGTGTGCAGTCAATCTATGCGACGGTTGTTCAACATGACGGAAACTCAGAAAACGATCAATTGGGGTGCACCAGCAGTAGAGACCACCCAAGGGAACCCGGACTTACTTTCAGAAGAAGTAAATTGGGATTTTGTGGATTTTCTTACCTCGCAAGAATTTGTTCCGGAACCTTCGTCACCTTCTTCCTTATCGCACGTGGAGAATTTTAGACAGAGACAGAAAGAAGAATTGAAGAAATTTATACAACAGCAAAAGGAAGCGGAACAAGCTTTTCTCCTACAGCAACAGCAGCAAGAAGAAGAGGAAAGAAAAAAACAACAAGAAGAAGAGCAGCAGCAGCAAAGAAACAAGAGGGTGAAAGTCAAACGGTCACTATACTGTTGGACATTTTGCGGAGTTAAGAAGTCTGAAACAAATGTATCAGACTTCTTTATCACGACCGAAGAGAATACGACCTTCCCGAGCTAAACACGCCAACCCTGTGACTAAGCCTACCATACCACCCTTAGTGATTTCAACTAAATCATCATCATCAACAGTACGCAGTCCAGAAGTAGGCCTCGCCGTGGTAAAGGCTTAAGACAGTTAAAGTTGATTGCTTAAACTTACCCCTACACCAAAAACCAAAGGCCTTTTTCAGGGCCACCCACGTCTCTAGAAAAAGAGATAGACTTTCAATTGCCAATAACTCAAAAATATAAAACCCATTTTACCCCTATAGTACGTGTTTGTGTATGACTGTGTGAGTCTACGTTCTTATTTTAAAATCAAAACTCAAAGACACTTACTTTTTTATACCTAATTTATTCTTTTATAAATATTTTCAATCCAATTCACAATTCACAACAAATCACTTTAAAAAGTTCACAGACTTCTTCTGTCTCATTGTTCACTCTGTTTTTTGAATTTCTTCACCGTCACAGTCTTTTCCTCCTCTTCCTCCTCACTTTCTTCCCTTCTTCTTTTCTTCTCCTGTTTCTTTTTCTTTGCCTCTTGTAAATAGAATTGTCTTCTTTCTTCCTCTTCTTTCTCTGAAGAATCCCTCTCTTCTTCCTCCGAAGAATCCCTCTCTTCTTCTGACTCCTTTTGTGTCTTTTTGGGCAATCTGGAGACCAATGTCTTTTTTCTTTACAATAATAACAGGTATCTTGACTTTTGTCTTTTCTAGCCCCTTTTTTTCTTTTTTGACGGTCTGGACACTCTGAAGACCAATGCCCTTTCTTCTGACAGATATAGCAAGTATCTTGACTTTTATCTCGCAAGGAAGGAGAGTAGTCCGTCGGCTGATCTGAAGAGAATTTTCTAATGACCCCTCGCAAAGCTCTGATGAAATGTTCGATTTGGGTAGTCTCTTCCATCGTTCTGTTCGGTTTGAGAGTGAAATGAATAGTGAAAGGACAAGACACACACCCTTTTATATACGCTGGTCTGCCAGGACTATAAATTAGTCCATGGTGTTTAAACTTTAGTCATATGACGTTTTTCTATCAAGATGAAACGATCCAATTCATTTGAAAAGAAAGAGGAAGAAAGGAAGAGGCAGAAACGTGATCTATCGCCTCGTACCAGGGCTGAAGTCTTGGCACAAATTCATGCCAGTGATTTTGAAGAGGACATGAGTGAACCAGAATTCAAGCCCAGAGAGTCTTCCTCTAAACAAAGTTCACTACCCTTAGTTAACCCTGAAAAATACTATGACATTCGAGAGACAGAAAAGCGCTCCTCTAGAAAATTTAGAACCACGGCTTACACGTACAGGGTGTAGTTTAAAAATTTCAAGTCCCACTTACCGTTAGAGAAAGCAGAAGGATTCATCACCGAGATGTGCGATTCTTTACTTACCACACTCAATAGACAATGTCAACCCAAAGAAGACCATCGCTTGAGACTTTCCATACAACACGACGGTTTGAAATCCCCTGTTTGGATCGAGTTTAGCACCCCTGCAGAATTGACTGCTTCCAAAGTCATGGACAAAATTCAACACGTACAACAATCCAATGACCAGTTTGACATCACCGATGGTAAAGCCACACTGGACATGACCCACGTCTCTGCTCCTCAAGGGACTGGACGCAAAAAGATGTTATTGGTGGACGAGCTTCGCAGCACCAAAACAAGTCTCGTCCGAATTAACAACCCTCAAGACCAGATGTGTTTAGCCAGGGTTGTCGTGGTGGGACGAATCTAAGCCAACAAAAACGACACGGTAGAATGGAAAAGAGCCTGGAAAACGATTCAACGATCCGACCGAGCCAAACAACGAAATGAATCAGAACTGCCGTTGCAACAAGCCGATTTGCCCAAAGACACACGTTGCGGCATTCCTGAGATGCAAAAATTACAAGATATCCTAGCTACACGCTACACCTTGAAAGTGCACCCTCAAGAAGTGTGCGGACCTCTGTTGTTTCGAGGCCAAGATTTTAAGGATGGAAAATACATTCACCTTTATCATCACGATGAACATTTCGATACCATTACCAGTATCACTGGATTCCTGGGATATGTTTATTATTGTGAGAAATGTGACTATGGTTATAACAATCGAGAACAACACAAGCACTGTGGATTGAAATGCTCAGGATGTTTGGCCTCTCCACCCTGTCTGAGCGAAGGACAAGAACCAGTGCATTGTTCAACTTGTCTGCGCACGTTAGTCAGCCCTGCCTGTTACCAACAACATTTGAAGACGCAAGGTTCACAGCAGAAATGTCCTTGTCAACTCCTGAGATTGTGCCCCATGTGTGGACAAGGCATACATACGAACAGTACCAAGGCACACGTATGTTCAGGAAAGAAAAAATGTCACATTTGTCACCACATCGTGGACTTGGAACACCAATGCTACGTGCAAAAATACCAATCCCCACCAGAGAAAGAAGACGGTCACAAGAAGAAAGGCAATTTCATCTTTTTCGATTTCGAATGCATGCAAGAGACCGGTATTCACATTCCTAATTTCTGCGTGGCTCATCGAGCGTGTGAAAAGTGCATTCAAGAACCTATCTTCAGTCATTGCCCTCACTGCAGTAAGATTCCTGGAGGGCGTGAACAAATCTTTCGAGGACCGAAAACGCTAGCCGATTTCGCCAATGGGTCTTAGACTCCATCGACGAAACGTGGAGCCAAGAGGACATCGAACGTTACGGAGATTGTCATCGTCATGCCACGGTGATGGCTCACAATTTCTCCGGATACGATGGACAGTTTCTTTTGAGGTACTAAATGGAACATGGCACCGAGCGTCCTAAAGTGACCTTGAACGGAGCCAAAATCATTTTCATGCAAGTGGGACAAGTGCAGTTTAAAGATTCGATAAGTTACTTGGCCATGCCTTTGAGTCGAATGCCTAAAACGTTTGGAATGACAGAAATGGCTAAAGGGTACTTTCCACACTTTTTCAATACGGAAGCCAATCAACATGCCGTTCTACCCCATTTGCCTGAGGCTCACTATTACGACCCCGACAACATGCGTACCGAACAACGAGAAGCTTTCTACGCTTGGTACCAGGCTCACGCCTCCGACCCTTTCGACTTTCAGGAAGAAATGTTAAAGTATTGTCTTTCCGACGTGGACATTTTACGGCGTTGCTGTGGAAAATTTCGAAAACTGTTCATGGAACACGGAGGGGTCGATCCTTTGAAGGAAGCTTGCACCATTACCAAAGCGTGTTCCTTAGTGTACCGCCAACGATTCATGCCTGAAAACACCATGGCTGTCATCAGTCCTCAAACGATCAACTATGTCAAACGTCAATACTCGGTCAAAGCCCTACGTTGGTTACATTACTTGTGCGACAAGGAAGACAAATGGATTCAGCATGCCCGCAACGGAGGAGGCGAAAAGACCATCGGAACGCATTCGGTCGATGGCTGGGACGTAGAAAACCCCAAGATCGTGTACGAGTTTAACGGTTGCTTATTTCACGGATGTCCCGTCTGCTACCCTGATCGAGGCACTAAAAATCAGTTTTTACAACGAACCATGGAAGACCTGTACCAGGACATTTGTCAGCGACGCCTAAAGTTAGAACAGGAAGGATACCAAGTGGTGGAAATGTGGGAACACGAATACGATCACCGTTTGAAAACCGATCCCGAGTTTAAACGCCTCGTGGAAAGTTACCAGTTCATGGACCCCCTGAACCCGAGGGATAGTTTGTACGGAGGAAGGACCAATGCCACCTGTTTGCTGTACCAAGCCAACGAAGAGAAAAGAGAAGAAATCAAATACCTGGATGTGTGTTCGCTGTATCCTTACGTGTGCAAATATTGTCGCTTTCCTGCAGGGCACCCGCAATTGTTCACCGAACACATCGACCTGAAAAACATTCGACAATACGAAGGTCTGATCAAGTGCAAAGTCTTACCTCCCACGGACTTGTACCATCCCGTGTTACCTCACCATTGTCAAGGCAAACTGATGTTTCCATTGTGCCGTACTTGTGCCGAAACGTGCAACCAAGATCAGCCTTGTCACGACACCCAGGAAGTACGTGCCTTGACGGGGACGTGGGTCAGGGTAGAATTGTTCAAAGCTCTGGACATGGGATACCAACTGTTAGAAGTGTACGAAATTTGCCACTTTCCCAAGACACAACAATACCACAAGGGTGACCCCACGCAGAAAGGCATTTTGGCAGACTACGTGGATGCCTTTTTGAAACTGAAGCAAGAAGCCAATGACTATCCGTCCTGGTTTCACACTCCCGAAGACCAAATACAATTCAAAGAGAAATACTGGGCACAAGAAGGCATCACTTTAGACCACATCGAGAAAAACGAAGGCAGGCGATCGTTTGCCAAAGTGATGTTAAATTGCTTGTGGGGTAAAATGGCACAACGCCCGTGTTTACCCAAGACGGAATATGTGACAGAACCTTCCCGCTACTTCCAGATGATTCACGACAAAACCAAATTCATGAAACACGTGGACATCGTTCGCGAAAATTTGATCTTAGTGAATTACGAAGAAGATCTGGACTTTGTACAAGACGACCCTTTTGGAAATGTCATCATTTCGGCTTACGTGACAGCCCATGCTCGCTTAAAATTGTACGAAGCTTTAGAACTGTTAGGAGAACGCGTCCTGTACTTTGACACGGACAGTTGCATTTACATCCATCACCCGAGTCAACATCACCCTGACATCGAAGGAGACCGTTTAGGAGCCTGGACAGACGAGCATCCCGACGACAAGATTTTAAGTTTCGCCAGTGGTGGTCCAAAAAATTACGGCTACGAATACCGGGACAAACAAGGAGAAGTGCACACGACGTGTAAAGTGAAAGGACTGACTCTGAATTATCGTACCAGTCGAGTGGTGAACTTTGGCGTATTGAAAGAAGCCTTGCAGTCTAGAGAAGATGAACACTTTAAAGTGACCACCTATCAACCCATCAAGATTGTACGCTTACCCACTCACCACATCGTCAGTCGACCCTTGGAAAACGTCTATCAAATTGTGTACCAGAAGCGAGTGCGACTTCCCAATCATTTCACCTTACCGTATGGACACGTCGGTATTGGTCTGTATATAAAAATGAACCCTAGGCAAGATCGATAGTTCAATGTGACTACCAAGACCAAGCGATCAAGATGAATACTTTGAGAGAAACACAAAACAAGTGCAGACAGGCACAATTCAAGCTTGGGGCCTCTGAAGTGGAATGCGATTGTGAGCCTTGCGATGGGAACGATGCTGTACGCTGTGACCTTAGCGATGCCGTAAAGCATCACGGGAACTTTGTACTCACTGCCCCTGTCATGGAAAGTGATGCTGTGCGTGTCAAACCTGAGGGATGTGAAAGCGATGCCGCTAGTCCTCTTGGACACTTTACTGGGTCTCGTTTTAAATGTGGATGTCCACCATCAATCTACCCCCCTACGGATGTCATCCAGCCCTGATCAAACTCCTGTCCATGTCACCCAACCCTCATCGAAACGAACCTGTGAAAGACGAATATTCGTCTTCAATCGTTCAAAGGAAAATGGCCTAAGTATCTGGGAGGACCGACCCCTGAAGAATTAGCCAGAGCCGGAATGTTCTACTTGGGCGAAGGGGATAAAGTCAAGTGCTTCAGTTGCGGTGTGTCACCTCACCACTGGGAACCACAAGATTCGGCCTACCTAGAACATGCTCGATGGTCACCGAATTGTCATTACTTACCCTTAGTGGGACCGAGACATTGAAGTAACTTACCATGTCGTTGACGAAGAAGAAGAAACCAGATTGGTTAGGAGTCAAATGTTGGACATCACCTAGACCAGTATTTAAAGTTCATTTCAAAAACGATATTGAATCATTACCTAAAGAACTGCAAGAGAAGATTTACAAGGAAGTTTGGCAGGGGTTTGCCAGAGTGAAATCTCAATGGGTGACTGTAGAACTTTTGTGCCGAGAAATTCACAAGAGGAAAGTGAAAAAAATCAACCAGTGTGTTAGATTTCTCTGGGTCAAGTGTGCATTCGTCCTATTATATCACTCTAGACCGTTTACATCAAAAGAGTTTAATGAGATTCTTGGACGTTACCCTGAATGGCAGTGGTCAGAAATTACTCACTATGTGGATTACTTTTACTATAGGAGAAGATTGTGAATTGTACGGACTGACCTATTCATGGATACTTTACAAGAGAACATTCGTGCTTTGCCTGTGGAGTTGAGAGAACGCATTTACCGAGAGCTGATCAAAATACAAGTCAAACGTAAAGAACAATTGCATCCGTTACGTCACCGGTGTTTGAACCACTGGTACCTGTATGCTATACAAGGACTGATTCAGTTGAAAGTGTTCCATTGGACAGACATTGATCAACGATCCCCTAGTTTTAAAAAGGATTGGTTTGCTATTGATGATTCGATCTACAACATTGCAAACTTACTGCATCGAATTCCAGAGGAAGAGTTAACGAATTGCCAACATCTTTTACACCATGTCAGCTTAGTGAAAGAGGAAACTTCTGAACGAATTGTAATGTGTAAATTAGTGACTAAACGATTTAAATTTGACATTGAAGTAAAACCATGTCTGTGCAAATGGTACATTTATTGTGTCAGAAAGAGGATTTAGTATGGCCTATTCATGGATACTTTACAAGAGAACATTCGTGCTTTGTCTGTTGAGTTGAGAGAACGCATTTACCGAGAGATGGTCAAAATACAAGGCAAACGTAAAGAACAATTGCGTCCGTTAAGTCACCGGTGTTTGAACCAGTGGTACCTGAATGGTATAAGAGGACTGATTCGTCAGAAATTGTTTCAGTGGTCAGACCTTGTTCATCACTTTCAGTTAGTGAATGAACTAAATGTTCGTAATTTTGGTTACTTCGAGATTCACCTAGAGCAACGTATTGAGGAAGACGAGTTAAAGGATTACCAACATATTTTACGTGGAATCTGCTTAGCGGAAGACGAAACATCTAGACAAACTCTGAAGTGTAGGTTACAGTATGCAAGATTTAGATTCCCTACTGGAAAACGAAGATGTCTAGTTAGAAAGTACCTTTATTGCTTCCGAAATAAAGAGACTATAAAATCAGGAATCCATGCCACGGCTTATGTCACAAGTGATTGAACAGATTCCGTGGAAGGAACTCAATGACCATATCCAAACCGTGGATCATTACCATCAATTATTACAAGAACTGTATCCATTCAATTTGGGACGACGCATAGTGTATGTCTTAGTGACTTGTTTTCTGGGATTTCGTTTACCAGCCGATTCCTTGTGGACTCTTTACGATCAGTACTTACCACCCCAATGGCTTAAATGGTCACGAAAGACTGCTTTTGCTTAAAGCCTTGCGTTTTCATCTGGATACTTCTCGACCTCAACGGGAAAAAATGATTCGTCAACTTTTAGCTACCGAAGACGTGTATGACGATGTGTGTGTAGCTTGTGACTTACACACCCACTGGACAGATGTTCGTGACTGGACAAAGAGGGGTTTTGAGGCTTGGACCCAAGAAGTGGCCCAGTATGCACAAAAGTTGTTCAAGGAAAAAAGTTACTTTTCAACCGGTGTTAGTGACAGTGCCAGAAGAACCCGTCACCGAGAACAACCCCTCGCTTCAGGACAGGACTGTCATGGACATTCCTGAAAGGTCATTCCGGGAGGACACTCGTGTGACAATACCTCATGTAGAGACTGTAAGAATCTTACACACTGTCCCTAGGACATCTTGGTTACCCAAAATATGTTGTACAGAGACTTGTTTATATTCCACTTTGACCGTTTTGATGTGTTTTTATTCCTGTACATAACTATTTGGCTTTTATGTATTTTTGTCTTTCGTGTTGTTCATATTTGAAACATTCAATAAACGTGTCCTGAAAAAAGTATATAAACTCTCGTCTTATTTGTTTTCGTGTCACAAGTGACATTTCTAACACTATGGCTACCTCTGCTGTCTCTGCTCCCTCTTCTTCTACTGTCAAAGTCAACGACGAATACTTAGATCGTGCCAGTTGGGAGGCTTTGCATCTTCGCCATCCCTTTAACATGTTCATTGCTGGACCTAGCGGTTCAGGCAAAACCGAATTCGTCAAACGTTTGATCGAACATAAACATCATTTGATCGATCGACCACCTCAACGCGTCGTGTGGTGTTACAAAGAGTGGTAATCGGCGTACAGCCTCTTGCGAGAAAGTCAAGGCGATTCCATCGTGTTTGTGGAAGGCATTCCTAAAGAAGACGACGGCATCGTCTCTGACTCCCGTCAAACCCATTTGGTCATTTTCGACGACATGTTAGGAGAAGACGAAGAAGAAATTAAACTGTGGTTCACGCGCAAAGGGCATAACCGTAATGCCAGTGTCGTTTACATCAACCAAAATTTGTTTCAACAAACTAAAGCCCATCGCACCATCAGTCTCAATGCGCATTACGTGGTCTTGTTTAAAAGCCCTCGAGATAAATCACAAGTGCAAGTCTTAGCCAAACAGTTAGGAACGCCTTGGCTGACTCAGGCGTACGACGATGCCACTCAAACTCCACACGCCTATTTATTCGTCGATTTGAAACCTACGACCCCCGATGATTTCGTACCCACTTGTTTCACCACTGGTGCCAAGACGGAGGGCCTGTCCTGTACACGTCTCCGTCCTCCACTTAACTTCACTCCACAAAAAAATCAATAAAAACCTCAGACCCTTTTCGTCTGTCTCACACAGCGTCAACATGACGTCCCTTCAGTCGCATCTTCCCGTCAAATTGATTCGTGCCTTGTATGGCATCAGTCGAGAAAAAAATCCACAAATACGGGCTCGTGTCTTAGAAGCTAGTCTCAAAGAAGTCTTACGATGGTTCACGGTGACGGCACGTCAATTACTCCAAGGGATCATTCAGATTCCTCATCAAACCAAACGCTTTTTTGATAGAAACAAAGTCGCTTTAACCCAACTGGCCGATCCTCGCATCGACACTCAAACCAAAAAACAAATCATTTTGAAACCTGGAGGGAGCGGTACTCTAGAAAGGGTCATCATTCGCTCTCTCTTAAGATGGGACCCTAATGTTCCCAAACTTCTGCCCAAGAAAAAAGTCAAACGAAGCTCCAAGAAGAAGAAAAAGAGCCACGATGTCAAGACCAAGTTCCCACGGAGACCCGTGTCTCCAAGAACTTCTCCAGTGGCGGTACCATCCTCTTACCAGACACCACCCCGGAAAAACAAAAGAAGCCCCCAGAAAAAGAAACAGAAAAATGTCCCCAGAAAAAGAAAAGTCCACAGAAGAAAACTAATTGCAAGAGAGGCACTTCGGCTAGGACGCAACCTTACACTCGCAAACCACGACCTGCAAAGGCGGTGACCTCGTCTCCAGTAGCCTCAGGTTCATTCACTTCCCCGTTGATGTCACCAAGAACTGAAAAGTACTTGGAGACGTTGATCACACCAAGAACATCTCCTTTGATAACCCCAAGAACTTCCCCAGTGGCAGGTCCCTTCAATTTAGCGGCAGTGGCCTCTGCTCACAATGTACCTTCTCCCAAAATCAAATTTCAAGAGAGATCGGGCATGTTACAAAGTTTACTGGATTTGTCCAAGCAAGAACTGGCTCGATTTAGTCCGTTACATACCCTTGCACGTGTCATGCCTGTCCTGAAGTTGATACGCCGTAAAGACAACCAGTGGCGACGCGTTCCAGTATAAAAAAGGCCTGTGACTAAGTAGGGGTATCAGTGTTTTTGGTGCTGAAGACTCATAGATGTCACCCTCCAGAAAACATCCCTCTTCAAAACAACCCCAAGGAAAGAAAAGGAAAGGACTGCCTCCTCGTTTAGTCAAACATGGGGACATGTTATCTGTCCTGTCCAAAGCTTCTCCACCCCTACGAAAAAACTCATTCAATCAGCCTTCAAAGACGTCATCGATACCGTGTGCGAATGTTGTTTGAACGTCTTGAAAGGCACGATCCCTTTGTCCAAACACCAGAAACAATGCTTAGGCAAACATCGTCACGTTCTTCGCCAAATGGTTCAGAAGAAAATTCCCATTCGTCAAAAGAAGAAGATGTTGGTCCAACGTGGAGGCATTTTACCCCTCTTCGTAGGTCCTTTGCTGAAAGGGGTCTTGGGAACCATGTTGGGAGGACTGGTGGGAGCAAGATAAAAAGGCCCTCTGAAGTCCCAAGATCTCAGAATTTACCCTTGACAACCCCATGGAAGGACGAAAACTAGCTTTAGTGCCTTACAAACGATGGATGGAATACCATCGTTGGCAAGAACAACGCACCCCGCATTTACCTCCCAATCCCAATTTGAGCGAGATGTCCCAGTTACAACACGAATTGCAGTCCTTGATGGATCGCCAAGATTTGTCCGAATCAGAAAAATCGCAAAAGTACGGTCAACTCTTGCAACGACTGCAACTCTTTCACCACAAAGCTTTAGACGAAACAGCTCTACCCACTCTGAAAGATTTTAAGACCTTGATGAAATGTCCAGCACCATCATTACTACCACCACCACCACTACTACCATCCCCAGTGGTCACCAGAGATGCTACCCCACGAAGACCTGAGGAAGAAGAGATGTGAGAAGTGTTTCAAACACCGTCAACAGCTCCCATTTCAAGTAAGATTTCAGCATCCTTGTTGACCCCGTCCCCCACACCCCAACGAGAAGAAATGAAAGCTTGGGTTAAAAAGATGATATCCACTCCTCCTTCGACAGAAGTGAAAAAGAAAGAAGGGAAACCAGAAGTGAAAAAAGAAAAGAAGACCAAAGCCATTCCATTGCCACCTCCACCACCACTACCTTCGACTTCTACTCCCGTAGCCCATCGGACACATAAATCCGTTTCTAAACCACCCTTTTGTCCAACCCAAAGTAGCATCAGGGAAGAGTGGGTGACTTATTAACACACCAACAAAAATGGAGAAGGTGTTAGCCAGCATTTACTACGATCCCTCCCATCCTGCAGGTTACGCAGGAGTTCAAAAATTGTATCGTGCTGCCAAAACGCGACTGAAAAGTCTCCGTTTACCTCAAGTGCAACGATGGTTACAAGAACAAGCTACCTACACTTTACACAAACCCATTCGACGTAAGTTTTCCAGAAGTCGTACCCGAGTGGAAGGCATCGATCATCAATGCCAAGCCGATTTAGCCGATGTCTCTCATTTGGCCAGCTACAATCGCGGCTACAAATATTTGTTTTGTGTCATCGATGTCTTTTCCAAATTTGCCTGGGTCGTGCCCTTGACTTCCAAATCGAGCAGCGAGTTAGTGCGAGCCCTGCAACGAATGTTGAAACAAAGCGGTCGTCACCCTCTTCGATGGCAAACGGACAAAGGTACCGAATTTCTGAACCAAGCTTTCCAAAAAGAATTAAAGAAACGTGACATTCATTTTTTTACCACCGAGAATCCCGAAACCAAAGCCAGCATCGTGGAACGTTTTCAACGCACTTTGAAAGAACGCATGTGGAAACATTTTACGCATCACCACACTCTGAAGTACATCGACATCTTACCGCACCTGGTGCAAGCGTACAACCAATCTTACCATCGAAGCATTGGACGTGCCCCGCAAGAAGTGACTCCCGAGAACGAAGTGCTGGTGTTTGAGCGCCTGTTTGGTACGTCCCCGACGAGGGCTGTCCCCAAGAAAAGTGGAGTGTTGGCCGTAGGAGATTGGGTGCTCATTGGCAAAACCAAACGCACTTTCGACAAAGGTTACTTACCTATATGGACGACCGAAATGTTTCGTGTCACTGGACGAGTGCATGGCCGTCATCCTGTCGTCTATAAATTGGAAGACGTGAACGGAGAAGTGCTCAAAGGAACGTTTTATTTGCCCGAGTTACAACGTGTCACTAAAAAAGAAGACGACGTGTACGACATCGAAAGCATTCTCGAACGCAGAACCCGTAAAGTGGGCAAACGACGTGTCAAAGAAGTCAAAGTACGTTGGAAAGGATATCCACCCAGTTTTGATTCTTGGATCGACGCTTCGCAAGTCATCGACTATAAAAAGAAGTGACCATCATGCCCTTTCACACAGACGCAGCTACGTCGACCACTCCTTCACCCACTTCTACTCTGCAAGATTTACAAAAACAACCCTTGTGGGTGTGGTGTGGAGAACGTGTGCCTAAAACGCAAATCGTCTTTTTCTGCCAAATCTTCGTGGTGTATTGTGTCATCGGGGCAGCCATCGCCAATTTGAGTTTGCAACAAGGAGACAAACAATTATGGACCATTTTAATGAGTAGTTGCATCGGTTACCTGGTTCCCAATCCCTCCCTGAAATTCTCTTCCAATGGGAACTACGGAAACCTTGTGTCCAGTGCCAGTGCCAGTAACCACTCCAACAACAACAACAACAACCCCATTTTGAGCGGAGACACGCCTCTGACGTCCAGTAACCCCTCAGACAGCCACAGAACTCTGGAATTATGAGTCACCAAAACCAATTTTACTTAACCTTACCCATTGACAGTTCCATGGAGGTGTTTCCCCACAACACGTTGTGCTGTTACACAGCCAAATTACCTCAGGCCATCCCATTAGATCACGAACCCCATTGGGAAGTGGCTTTGGTAGAAATGATTTACCCAAAACAAATCAAAAACATCACTGAAACTCAAAACTTTTTTTACGTCGAAATTCTGGACCAAACAGTGCAGCAAACCATGATGACCACTAATCAACATAAATCACTTCCGAAGACCCCAATACCCCTCAGCAGCAGTGACACTTCTCCTCCTTTTTACATTTATGACTTTAAAATTAACTCAGGCCATTATTTTAGTGGTCAGCATCTGGTGGAGGCAATCGCTGCCAAATTCTATGCAGCATTTGACAAAGTTCTGACCGGACTAAAAAAATGTGTCACCATTGAGTACCATAAGCTGTCTCATCGTCTACTCATCAAATTTGAAAGTGAGGAAAAAAGTATACGTATTAAATTTTGCGCTGAATTGTATGACATTTTGGGTGGAGACCTCAATATGGTTACGGATAAGCACTCCAAAAAAATTCACATGGCAGACATTGACAACAACGGGCATTTTGCGAGGTATTTTCCTTTCCCGGTAGAACTGAACCAGGGACTAAATTTGATCTTCGTGTACTCCGATGTGGTGGAGTACAACGTGGTGGGACACACCTCCGTGCCGTTACGTGTCATTCCTTTCAAAGTGAATTCTGCCACGAACACTGACGAGGAAGGTGGAAACACTTATCACGTTCACCGCGAATTTGTACATCATCATTATTTGCCTGTCAGCAAGTCGTATTTGGACACGGTCAACATTGCTATAAAAGGAGATTTGGGACAAAATATTCCATTCACCAAAGGAAAAGTCACGGTGAAACTCCATTTTCGAAAACGGTTCTCTAGCGACTCGTAAGTCATGTATTAAGTGTACCGAGGGGTTGCTCGACAGCGAGGACACGGTTTAGGAGATATGTTGAAATCAGCCTTTCGTTCGGTGGCTCCGGTGTTGAAACCGATGGTGACACGCGGATTGCATGCCTTGAAAGATGCCGCAATAACGCAAGGCAAAGAATTTCTCCAAAATGTCATCATCGACAAACAAAACCCGAAAAAAGCCTTCTTGAGGGCAGGCAAAAATGTCTTGCTGAAAACGGGCAAAGACATTTTGGGCCGACGAGAAAAACCTATAAATGCCCTGCACGCTACCGAGACAAGCATTCAGCAAGGACAAGACAGAAAGAGACGACGAAGAAAACACCCTTTCACCAGACTTCACACGTCTAAAGCTAGAAAGACAAAGAAAAGAAGAACCGTTCGAGACTTAGACGTTTTTGATTATTGAGAAACAGAAAAAAAAATTATGCACCGAGAATCTTGCGCCTGTTCCAAGTTGGAACTGGATCTGTTTGCCATGCCCCCCACCATGATGACCATGCAAGAATCCCAGTGGGTGGAATTTCATTGACAGATTCCGCTCACATCGAGTTTGAAATCAAAGGACAGCCCGAAGATTACATCGATCTGAATAGCAGTTACTTGTACTTGAAAGTCAAAGTTCTAGATAAGGGAGGAGATTCTATAAGCGGCGAAGAGAAAGTAGCTCCCGTCAACAATTTCATGCATTCCTTGTTCAGCTCAGTGGACTTGTACTTGAATAACAAACTGGTCAGTAGCAGCATGGATACTTACCCTTACCGTGCCTACCTGGAAAATCTCTTGACGTACGGAATAGATGCCAAGAACACCAATCTCAATGCTTGCGTGCTATGGGAACCTGACGAAACGGGCGATTATGATAAAACAGGTCTTAGTGATAACCCCAAAACAAAAGCAGACACCAATGAGGGATTTGTAGAACGAAGAGACAAAATCAAAGATGGAAAGAGTTTAGAATTGATGGATCGTTTGCATTTGGACATGTGGTTGCAAGAGAAATATTTGCTGAACGGTGTAAATGTTCACTTGAGACTGAATCGTAGCAGTACCGCTTTCCATTTGTTGGCTGATACTGATGCTACTACTGGTGGCAATCCCAAAAGCAAAATCGAGGAGGCCAAACTCTACGTACGACGCGTGGAAGTGTTACCTAAAGTGGGAAACGATATCAGTAACACGTTGAGCAGAACGATCGCCAAGTATCCGATACGACGCGTGGAAGTGAAAACGTTCACCATTCCCCGCAACCATCATTCCATGATCGAAGATCATCTGTTTCAAGGACAGGTACCCAAACGTTTAATCCTTGGTGTGGTCGAGAATGAAGCCTTCAACGGAGCCTTCGATAAAAATCCTTTCCGCTTTTAACACTTCAAGGTGAAGAAAATCGAAGTCAGTCGCGATGGCAAGACCTTGTGTACCAGACATTTCGAACCTGACTTTGAGAAGATGAATTACTTGAGATCGTACTTGTCCCTGTAGGAAGCCACCGGCCAGTTAGGAACCAACACCAGTCACGGTATTACGTACGACGATTATGCTGGAGGCTATGCTTTGTGGGCTTTCGATTTCACTCCAGACCAAGGCAGCGACGAGGGACATTTCCACCCTATAAAATCTGGCCAGTTTCGTGTGGAACTTCAGTTTACAAAAGAGCTGGAAGAGACGGTGAACGTCATCCTGTATGCAGAATTTGACAATACGATAGAAATCAACAGTTTGAGAGAAGTCATTCTAGATTATTAGAACCTATGGAAGACTGTTATCCCTCTTTACCTATTGGAGAAACTTTGGAGATGGACTGTGAGGAGACCGTGGAAGGAGAATCCCAAGAGAAAGACGAAGAAGTTATCATGATGAAGTCGAGATAGCCAGAACAAGACGCCCATTTAGTCTCCTGTTTTGCCAAACACCTGGTCGAAAAAATTACGGAATTGATCAAGAAAGATTCCTATGGATGTCAAAACGATCATCCCAGTCAAATTCAACACGATAAATGCCTGATGCTGAGTCAAGAAGAAAAATTGGACGAGTATCTGGACGAAGCTTGGAGTCTCATTTCGGACGAAGTCGTGTTGCATCAGTGGTATAAAGACTTGCGTGAACATTCTTGTCCACCACTAACCACTCAAGAGATTCATCGTATCAAAGTTCTCCTGAATCAGAGTGGGGAGACGAAGCTAAACGCCTTTTACTTGTCAGACATTTTCAAGCAAAAAGTCAGGATCGAATTGATCTGTTATTATTACCTGTGAAGACGAAAAACCCACACAAATCAATGGTTACCTGGGAACTCTATTACCTTTACAACCACAGTTCGTACACGGCTTCTTGGAATCCTGTCGTCTGTGCTAAAGATGAACTCCCTCATCGCAAACCTCAAGACCATCAAGCTTATGTGATCAACACGGACGACAGTCATCTCCCAGGAACCCACAGGGTAGCCGTCTACTTTCCTCAAGAAGGATGTGTGGAATATTTCGATTCGTACGGACTGCCCCCTTTGGAAGACGATATCATTGACTTTATGAGAAGAAATGCTCAGACCACCCGATTCAATAATGTGAAATTACAAGGCACAGATTCTTTGGTGTGTGGACAATATTGTGTGTATTTTCTGCATCATCGCAGCCTGGGCTATTCGTTAGACTCATTTTAATCCTCGTTCTTCTTCTAGAAACGATGTGAAAGTAGATCGATGGTTTTGTGACCATTATGCTTATCCTTTGTCTCAAGCTAGGAAACGTAGTGTCCATCAATGGCCTAATGACTTCCAACAGTGGAAATCACAATTTCATTCACAACGTTGTCAGCCCTGTTTAAAGTAGAGTGTTAATTGAAAAAAATATTTGTGATTTGAAGAAAAAATGTTTGATGTTATATTGTTGGGTTATTGTTAAAAAATGTTAGAGTTGTTTGTTAGTGTTAAGTGATTTTGAATAAAAAATTTTGTGTTTTGAAAAAAAAAAATGCCTTTGTAGTTTGTTTGGCTATAGGAATCTTGATTCATGCTCTTTGACTTCTTACTATCCCTCTCATGACACTCATTGAACGTTCCGGCTCGAAAACCGTGGAGGGATGTTTTCCTTCACGGCCGCGCTTTGACTTTAAAGCCGGGGTAGCCTCCAGTCTAACCATCCATTGTCGACTCACCCTCCTACGAAGATGTGCTCCAAACTAGCTAAGCTAAACGAAGCCTACGTGAATTTGCATAGGGTCAGACACAGTCTGATACCGAAGCCAGAAGAGATAGAGAATGTGAGAATCTTAAAAGTCACTGAAGACCTGATAGAAAAGCTCTTCAGAGAAGAAGTGAACAGGGAGAAAGAAGAATGGACAGAGAAGTACAGACTTCAGAAACAGCAGAGAGAGCAGCAACAGTAGTAACAACAGCAGCAGCAGCAACCTGAACCTGACAGAGGCTTTGTCGATTGTCGTATCGACACCAAAGAGTTCTTCTTCTCTTTCCGAAGAAGCAGACCTATCGTCAGAAAGTCTATCGTCAGAGGACGTCACATTCTTAGAAACTAAAAGATTGCCATAGCAAACAAAAAAACAACAGCCCTTTTCAGGACTACCCAATACTCTAGAAAAGAAATAGTAATCCATTTGCCAATGTGTGTATGTAGAGTAGTGTGAACATAAACACTGACTCTTTTTTATAGTGTGAGTGAATGTGTTTGTGTATATGATCGTGTGTTTGTAAGTGCTCATGTACGTTTGTGTGGATAGTAGATTATGATCATGTTTTTTTTTGCTATTTGACGTGTGGGGAGAGGAGATTTGGGGTTTGATTTGATTGCTTTGCGTATGTGGATAGTATATTATTTGTTTAATAAATTTTTTTAGAATAGTGATGGGCAGTATAAAAAAAGTGAGTGAGTGTTTCTTTTAGGTCCGCGCGTTGTTTGGTCATGATCTAGGTAATATCAATTTTGTTTTAAGGGATGTTTTCCTTCACGTCCGCGCAACAGCGTTACTGAATCATTTGATAGGTATTTATTATTGGATAGTAGATGTTACGTTTGTCATGGAAAAGATAGAGAAAGAATTCAAGTTAGAAAAGTGTCTTGGCTGTTTTAATACTCTGAAGGAAGCAAAGGAGATAGTAAAAGGAATGATGGAAGAAGAGGAAAAGAGATTGAGAGGATTGATTGACCCGCCTTATGTAAGAGTGGGAAGTTTAAAGGAAGCACTTGAAAATGTCACCGAAGTCAGGTGCTTCTTAGAAAAGATATTGAATTGGACGGAGTGGCGATACGTAAAATGGGGGTTGGACCAGCTGACAAAAACGGAAGAAGTAATGAGGAAAGTGATGACGGAAGAGGTAAAGAACATCGAAGAAAAGTGGACTAAGGAAAGAAGAGAAGAAGAAAATAGAAAGAGACAAGAAAGCTTTGAGAAACTCAACAATAACTGGATACGAGTACAGGAGAAATTCCGAGCGATAGGTCATCCTGACTGGATGCCTGAATCAGAAATAAAGAAAAAGACAGGAATAATGGCAAAAGTTACAAGATGGCTACAGAAGTGGAGGAAATAAAAGAAGAAGATGATGATGAAACCAAAGGCCTTTTCAGGCCACCCACATTTCTCGAAAAGAGATAGACTTTCAATTGCCTACCCCTTTTTATATTTTTTTTAAATTTTATTTTTAAAAAAATAGAGACCCCTCCCTGTTTCAATTTTTATATGCTCCATTTCCATAGACCCATGAATGGAGATACTATATACATGTACCCTTAACAAGTGACATGACCTCACCTTTAACGTGACTTTAATAGTGTTAAAATACCAATCAGGAATAGTCTCATTAACCCCAATGACTAAAATGAAAGTATATCGTAACAAATATGTCATATATAGATATATTCGTTCGGTTAGTGCTAGCAATACTACATTCAAAAGGTACTAAACTAGGTCAACATAAAAATAAGGCAAGCCAAGTGAACAAAAGAAAAATCACAAACAACAAATCGGGACTGGATAATCAGCGTTATTTATTTCAAGTGTGCAATATCAACAATGCGCTGTGGAATATATCGCTATTGGAAGAAATTAAAATTAGTAATTAAAGAGAGAAACAAAGATATGGATCTGTTTTCTTTTTCAAACAGAGACATCATATTGCAATTGAGCGATGTAAAAATATCAAAATGTAATTTCTCAGTTGCCAAAGCAACGTTCATCTACGAAGCAAATATAATATACAAGCTAAATTGTCTTGATTAAAAAGCAGCAAGTACAATAATATAGGAATGTCAAAATAAACCAAAGGAATACACCAGATTTTATCGGAGAACCAATGCACACCTATTTATCTACCCACCTACCTGCTTAACTATCCACCTTCCTAACAGCATTCAAGTACGCGTACGTACACAAATACATACATGTAAACCATGGTGCTGTTATTGTTTTGGGTTTAACACCATTAACCTAGATAGATAGATAGATAGATAGACAGACCGACACATAGATAGATAGATAGATAGATTGATTGATTGATTGATTGATTGATTAATAGAAGATAGATAGATAGATAACTAAGTTTTATTCAAAAAGTAAACAATGATAATCTCTGTCGGACTGAAGAACACTGTGCATGGGAGAGAATCGGGTGAAGTAGGCCGGGGATGGAATTGGTGACTACCTTTCGTTAAATGTGTAAATGATAATTACGTGCATCGCACCTTCCTTATATCTATCTATCTATCTATCTATCTATCTATATATATATATATATATATATATATATATATATATATATATATATATATTGTTCAACTATTTTATTTGAATGTAGTAGCAATGATAGGGATGCTCGTCTTAATTCTAAAGAACTTAAATTGAGATGCACGCACGCACACATTCACTTATATATATGCTGATCAAGACGAAGTACAATTCCTAGTTGTTAATCCGTGCAGCCTGTGTTCAGTCTACCCCATAACTTTTCAGCCTGTTGCAAGATGCGTTATGTCTGCGGACCCAACATAAATGTATGAAAATTACAATTGGTCGACGAAAATTTTACATTTTTCGATTTGTTTAGCAGTGAATCCCAGCTATGGCAAGCCTTCCGATAATATTGACTTCATTATGTGCCAAGATAGAGTACAATAATTGTTGACGTATTCCAGCCAGGCCCATAACTTGCCGCGCAATTTAATACAATCATATTGATTACAAATAAATCAGGTGTTATTTTCAAATCATTCACTCTAGTGTATTTCAAAATTATCGTTCGATCGATAAGGGCTATCGTGTTTACCATAAAGGCTTACAATTACTAGGCGCACACGGCTTAAACAATCTACCTTTTAGACCGTGTGCTAAATAATTAAACCTTGGTAAATATAATGGGCCTTCTGTGTGCTAAAAGTTTAAGCACAAATATGCAGTCGATGTTTACAACAACACACTGTATGTTCATACGGGCCGGAACAATACACGCTAATTATAATTAATATTTACGTGTTATTGGGTCCTAATAGTTTGAACTCGATTTTTGTTATCAGCTGCATGAGACGTGCATTTCATCACATGTCGGAAATAAAAGTGAACAAACCAGCAGAGACTTATACATGTACTGAACTGCAATTCAAAGAAACTGCATCGTCTTGTAGAAAGTAAAATAAATGAGTTGAGATTGGTTGACATTTTCCGCACTGAGACGAATAATGAACGGACAGACTGATATTATTAATGAGAAATTATGCAGGTGAGTTTTGGGTCAGTCAAGATGGCCGTTGTTAAAAACAAAAACAACACTTTATGAGTAACATAATCGTGGTGAAATTTGAATTGGAAGGTGGATAAGAGGTTTACATCCTCGACGCGATAGACTTAACTATGGAACGTTATTGTGACTGGTTCGCCCGAACGGTACTTCCTACAACACGTGACATTTAGACTGTTATAACGGATAATAAGCGGTACCCAAGGTTGGTCACGGTGACTGCCGTGGAAGCAAAAGAAATAAAACTCAGCGTACAGAAAGTTATAGAGTCACTGTCGTTGGCGAGTAAAGCTAATATTTTGCATTGAATCCCAGTATTTCAAAACCCAGAGGTATGTTATGCCCTAACCTCATAAACTGATATTAAGTACGCGAAATTTAATTGGGCACTTGTGTGCGTGCTGGCAGTGTTATCATTAGCCAAGATATCGGTCTCTAGGGCAAACAGGTGATAACGGAAAAAAATCTGGCAACATTGCCGCCAAACAAAGTTAAGATCACCTAGATTCAAAGTTTACTTAAGTTAAAAATTCCCTCCAGGATACAAACTGGCATTGGATATATATATATATATATATATATATATATATATATATATATATATATATATATATATATATATATATATATATATATATATATATTGAGACAGAGATCAATATCACAAATTGATTTTCATAAACGACATAAATACAGGTTTTTCAATTCGCAGTTATACATTGCTAGTAGTGAATGGGGATACTATACGTACAATGGGAATTAGCATTACAGACCCCCCTGGGTCAATATACGTACAAGGGGAATTTAACATGGCGAAAAATCGTGGGTCAATATACGTACAAGGGGAATTTAACTTGGGAATAAATCGTGGGTCAATATACGTACAAGGGGAATTTAACATGGGAATAAATCGTGGGTCAATATACGTACAAGGGGAATTTAACATGGGGAATAGAGTTTGGGCTTGTTTAGGGACAAGGGGAATTGAATATGGGATTATTTTTTTATTTTTTAAATTTTTTTTAAAAAAAGGGGTAGGCAATTGAAAAGTCATTCCCTTTTCGAGAAATATGGCTGGCCCTGAAAAGGGCCTTTGGGTTTATGTTAATGTATCCATTAACATAAAGGGCACCGCATTGGTCTTCTTCTTGTCCTTAGGCTGCGTTTCACTGTTGGCCCGTAAATCGGGACTCTTTTGAGGCATCCTTGCCTCTCCACGTAAATCCTACGTATCCACAGGCTGGTGTCCGTCCTGTGGACAACGGTCCACTTGGATCGGACATACATGGGTATGTCCGTCCGGAACATCATGGAAGACACAAGCGTAGAAGATTGTACATCGGTCCACATCTTGAAGCGACGAGAACAGGTGAATCAATGCAGTGAACTGCGCTTATTTATAGGTAGAGGAAGGATTGAAACGGATTGAGTTCATTCACCAATCCGAACACGCGTTACAAAATTCAGTCAGCCCGCATCCAATCCGAAGACAGCAATCTGTGACGTCACGTGGTCTATATAGATTCGCTAGCGCTTGTGTGCAGTCAATCTATGCGACAGTGATTCAACATGACGGAAACTCAGAAAACGATCCATTGGGGTGCACCAGCAGGGGAGACCGCCCAAGGGAACCCGGACTTACTTTCAGAAGAGGTGAATTGGCATTTTGTGGATTTTCTCTCCTCGCAAGAATTTGTTCCGGAACCTTCGTTACCTTCTTCATTACCGTAAGTGGAGAATTTTAGACAGAGACAGAAAGAAGAATTGGAGAAATTTATACAACGACAAAAGGAAGCGGAACAAGCTTTTCTCCTACAACAACAGCAACAAGAAGAAGAGGTAAGAAAAAAACAACAGCAAGAAGAAGCAGCAGCAAAGAAACAAGAGGGTGAAAATCAAACGGTCACGGTACTGTTGGACATTTTAGCGGAGTTAAGAAGTCTGAAACAAATGTATCAGACTTCTTTATCACGACCGAAGAGAATACGACCTTCCCGAGCTAAACACGTTAACCCTGTGACTAAGCCTACCGTACCACCCTTAGTGATTTCAACCCAATCATCATCATCATCAACATTACGCAGTCCAGAAGTAGGCCTTGGCCGTGGCAAAGGCTTAAGGCAGTTAAAGTTGATTGCTTAAACTCACCCCTACACCATAAAGAAAAAAGGCCCTTTTCAGGGCCAGCCACATTTCTCGAAAAGAGATAGCCTTTCAATTTGCCAATAACTCAAAAAAAGAAACCCACCCATTTTACCCTTATAGTACGTGTCTGTGTATGAGTGCGTGAGTGTAGCTTCTTATTTTAAAATCATAACTCAAAGACACTTACCTTGTATCATTAATTTATTATTTTATGCATTGTTACAATCCAATTCACAACACTTTAAAAAAAGTTCATTGACTTCTTCTTTCTCCTTGTTTAGTCTCTCTGTTTTTTAAATTTCTTCACCGTCACACTCTTTTCCTCTTCTTCCTCCTCACTTTCTTCCCTTCTTCTTTTCTTCTCCTGTTTCTTTTTCTTCACCTGTCTGCTTTCTTCCTCTGAAAAATCCCTCTCTTCTTCCGAAGAATCCCTCTCTTCTTCTGAAGAATTCCTCTTTTCTTCTGACTCCTCTTGTTTCTTTTTTGGGCAATCTGGAGACCAATGTCCTTTTTCTTTACAATAATAACAGGTATCTTGACTTTTGTCTTTTTTAGTCCCTGTTTTTGTTCTTTTTTGACGGTCTGGACACTCTGAAGACCAATGCCCTTTCTTCTGACAGATATAGCAAGTATCTTGACTTTTATCTCGCAAGGAAGGAGAGTAGTCCGTAGGCTGGTCTGAAGAGAATTTTCTAATGACCCCTCGCAAAGCTCTGACGCAACGTTCGATTTGGTTAGTCTCTTCCATCGTTGTGCTCGGCTTGAGAGTGAAATGAATAGTGAAACGACAAGACACACACCCTTTTATATACGCTGGTCTGCCATGACTATAAATTAGTCTATGGTGTTTAAACTTGAGTCATTTGACGTTTTGCACTCAAGATGAAACGATCCTATTCATTCGAGAAGAAAGAAGAAGAAGAAGAAAGTAAGAGGCAGAAACGTGATCTATCGCCTCGTACCAGGGCTGAAATCTTGGCACAAATTCATGCCAGTGATTTTGAAGAGGACATGAGTGAACCAGAATTTGAAACCTCTAAACCAAGTTCACCACCCTTAGTCAACCCTGAAAAATGCTATTCCATTCGAGAGACGGAAAAGAGCTTCTCTAGAAAATTTAGAACCACGGCTTACAAATACACGGTGAAGTTTAAAGATTTCAAGGCTGAAGTGCCGTTAGAGAAAGCAGAAGTGTTTATCACTGGGGTGTGGGATTCTCTGCTCACTGCACTCAAGCGACAATGTCAACCCAAAGAAGACGATCGCTTGAGACTTTCCATACAACACGACGGTTTGAAATCCCCTGTTTGGATCGAGTTTAGCAGCCCTGCAGAATTGACATCTTCCAAAGTCATGGACAAGATTCAACACGTGCAACAATCTAATAACCAGTTTGACATCACCGATGGAAAAACCACATTGGACATGACCCACGTCTCTCCTCCTCAAGGGACCGGACGTAAAAAGATGTGTTTAGCCCGTGCCATCGTGGCGGGACGAACCTATGCCAACAAGAACGACACGGTAGAATGGAAAAGAACCTGGAACACTATTCAACGTTCCTATCGAGCCAAACAACGAAACGAAGCAGAACTCCTGTTGCAACAAGCTGGCCTGTCCAAAGACACACCCTGTGGCATTCCTGAAATGCAAAAATTGCAAGATGTCCTAGCTCCACGCTACACCTTGAAAGTGCACCCTCAAGAAGTGCGTGGGCCTCTGTTGTTTCGAGGCCAAGATTTTAAGGACGGAAAATACATTCATGTTTATTATCACGATGACCATTTCGATACCATTACCACCATCACCGGATTCCTGGGATACGGTTATTATTGTGAGAAATGTGATTATGGTTATAACAATCGAGAGCAACACAAGCATTGTGGAATGACATGTCCAGGATGTTTGGCCTCTCCACCCTGTCTGAGCGAAGAACCAGTGCCTTGTTCAACTTGTCTGCGCACGTTTGTCAGCCCTACCTGTTACCAACAACATTTGAAAACACAAGGTTCACAGCAGAAATGTGCTTGTCAACTGCTGAGATTGTGCCCTACCTGTGGACAAGGCCTACGTACCAATAGTACCAAGGCACACGTATGTTCAGGAAAGAAAAAATGTCACATTTGTCACCACATCGTGGACTTGGAACACCAATGCTACGTGCAAAAATACCAACCCCCACCAGAGAAAGAGGACGGTCACAAGAAGAAAGGCAATTTCATCTTTTTCGATTTCGAATGCATGCAAGAGACCGGTATTCACATTCCTAATTTCTGCGTGGCTCATCGAGCGTGCGAGAAGTGCATTCAAGAACCTATCTTCAGTCATTGCCCTCACTGCAGCAAGATTCCTGGAGGGCGTGAAAAAATCTTTCGGGGACCGAACACGTTAGCCGATTTTGCCCAATGGGTCTTAGACCCCATCGACAAGACGTGGAGCCAAGAGGACATCGAACGTTACGGAGATTGTCATCGTTATGCCACGGTGATGGCTCACAATTTCTCCGGATACGATGGACAGTTTCTTTTGAGGTACTATACGGAACAAGGCACCGAGCGTCCTAAAGTGACTTTGAACGGAGCCAAAATCATTTTCATGCAAGTGGGACAAGTGCAGTTTAAAGATTCGATGAGTTACTTGGAAATGCCTTTGAGTCGAATGCCTAAAACGTTTGGAATGACAGAAATGGCTAAAGGGTACTTTCCTCACTTTTTCAATACAGAAGCCAATCAACACGCCGTTCTACCCCATTTACCCGAGGCTCACTATTACGACCCCGACAACATCCGTACCGAACAACGAGAAGCTTTGTACGCTTGGTACCAGGCTCACGCCTCGGACCCTTTCGACTTTCAAGAAGAAATGCTAAAGCATTGTCGTTCCGACGTGGACATTTTACGGCGTTGCTGTGGAAAATTTCGAGAACTGTTCATGGAACACGGAGGGGTCGATCCTTTGAAAGAAGCTTGCACCATTGCCAAAGCGTGTTCCTTAGTGTATCGACAACGATTCATGCCTGAAAACACCGTGGCTGTCATCAGCCCTCAAACGACCCACTTTGTCAAACGTCAATACTCGGTCAAAGCCCTACGTTGGTTACATTACTTGTGCGACAAGGAAGACAAGTGGATTCAGCATGCCCGCAACGGAGGGGGCGAAAAGACCATCGGAATGTATTCGGTCGATCGCTGTGACTTAGGTGGCGCTATACAGTTTCGCATTTTGCATAGGGTTAGGAATTTAAAGAAAAAGAATGTCCCCGGCTTTCCTCACTGGTTATACTGGCTATTTAAAAAAGACCTTGTATATCTTAGGTATAATGCAAAGAACCTTTAATTCCCTTTATTTTGGTGTATGATTGATGGGTGTACTATGGGTTATAGAGTATACAGCTTGGCCTTACTTCAAATGTGCACCTTTCAAAAAAGTGCTAGCTCTACTTGGTCATTTTCACTTCCTGAACTTCAGAGGTCATTTGTACAAAAAAGAGCCGATAACTTTTTTTACATGTTATATATTTGGTAATTCATTCATTGCACTTTCAGAAGCTGGTATTGTCTAGTCTGGCAAAATTCATTTTCCCTATTTTAATAGCTGCTATGTATAGTGTACTTTAGACTAATTCAGACTGATTTTTTAACACAAGGAAGCAGTCATTTTAGTTAGCAGTGTGCTTAAATCATGTAAAATTTCCAAAAGTACAATATCCAAAAGAAATATCATCCACATTACATTAATGTAGCATAGAGGTATGCAAACATTCTCTCCACTGTGCATGTTTTAAATGCGAACTACTTCACCTTACATACGTCACTCTCTCAAAAGTACTTATTATCTGGTGAGCGCCACCTTAGAAAACCCCAAGATCGTGTACGAGTTTAACGGTTGCTTATTTCACGGATGCCCCGTCTGTTACCCTGACAGTGGCACTAAAAATCAGTTTTTACAACGAACCATGGAACACTTGTACCAGGACACATGTCAGCGACGCCTAAAGTTAGAACAGCAAGGATACCAAGTGGTGGAAATGTGGGAACACGAGTACGATCACCGTATGAAAACCGATCCCGAGTTTAAACGCCTCGTGGAAAGTTACCAGTTCATGGACCCCCTGAACCCGAGGGATAGTTTGTACGGAGGAAGGACCAATGCCACCTGTTTGCTGTACCAAGTCGACGAAGAGAAAGGAGAAGAAATCAAATACTTGGACGTGTGTTCGCTGTATCCCTACGTGTGCAAATATTGTCGCTTTCCTGTAGGGCAGCCGCAATTGCTGACGGAACACATCGACCTGAAAAACATTCGACAATACGAAGGCTTGATCAAGTGTAAAGGTTTGCCTCCCACGAACCTATACCATCCCGTCTTACCTCACCATTGTCAAGGCAAACTGATGTTTCCATTGTGCCGTACTTGTGCCGAAACGTGCAACCAAGACCAACCTTGTCAGCACACCCAGGAAGAACGTGCCTTGACGGGAACCTGGGTCAGCGTAGAATTGTTCAAAGCTCTGGACATGGGATACCAACTGTTAGAAGTGTACGAAATTTGCCACTTTCCCAAGACACAACAATACCACAAGGGTGACCCCACGCAGAAAGGCATTTTCGCAGACTACGTGGATGCCTTTTTGAAACTGAAACAAGAAGGCAGCGGCTATCCTTCCTGGTGTCACACTCCCGAAGACCAAATACAATTCAAAGAGAAATACTATGAACAAGAAGGCATTTCTTTAGACCACATCGAGAAAAACGAAGGCAGGCGATCGTTTGCCAAAGTGATGTTAAATTGCTTGTGGGGTAAAATGGCACAACGACCGTGTTTCCCAAGACGGAATATTTGACAGAACCATCCCGCTACTTCCAGATGATTCACGACAAAACCAAATACATGAAACACGTGGACGTCGTTCGAGAGAATTTGATCTTGGTCAATTACGAAGAAGATCTAGACTTTGTACAAGACGACCCTTTTGGAAATGTCATCATTGCAGCTTAAGTGACAGCTCATGCTCGCTTAAAATTGTACGAAGCTTTAGAACTGTTAGGAGAACGCGTCCTGTACTTTGACACGGACAGTTGCATTTACATCCATCACCCGAGTCAACAGCACCCTAACATCGAAGGAGACCGTTTAGGAGCCTGGACAGACGAGCATCCCGACGACAAGATTCTAAGTTTCGTCAGTGGCGGTCCCAAAAATTACGGCTACGAATACCGGGACAAACAAGGAGAAGTGCACACGACGTGCAAAGTGAAAGGACTGACTCTGAATTATCGTACCAGTCGAGTGGTCAACTTTGGGGTATTGAAAGAAACCTTGCAATCCGGAGAGGATGGAAACTTTAAAGTGACCACCTATCAACCGAACAAGATTGTACGTTTACCCACTCACCACATCGTCAGTCGGCCCTTGGATAAAGTCTATCAAATCGTGTACCAGAAGCGAGTGCGACTTCCCAATCATTTCACCTTACCGTATGGACACGTTGGTATAAAACATTGGTTGTAAGAATATAGTCACCTGCTAGAAGGATGACTTCGCCACAGCAAGAATCGAGTGAGAAACCCGATGAGAACTCCAAGTTCAAACCCTACCATTTTCCAGTCTTCTTACCTGACTATTGTGATTGTGCCCGTCGATTGGACACGTTTCAGAAATGGCCTACGGATAGGGAAGGATTACCTTCTTCGCATGTTTTAGCTAGAACAGGATTTGTCTACTTGGGACCTGAGTCAGGATTGGGATACGAGGTAGAGTGTTTCGCTTGCGGACTGAAGTTACGAATGGATCTATGTATCTATAAAGATTCAGCTATTCTGGAACATACTCGATGGTCTCCGCACTGCCCTTACCTTTCTATGGCCTCTCCACCCATCACACTACGGTACAATGTTGACGGTACCTTAGAGACGGTACCTTCCAAAACAGGACATAGAAAACGTAAAAAAGGAAAGATGTACAAGCTGGAGACTGCATTGCGACTAGTATAAAAAGGGGGCTATGGTCAAGATCGATAGTTCATTGTGACTACCAAGACTGAGCGAACAAGATGAATACTTTCAGAGAAACACAAAACATGTTGTTTACAAAGGCACAATTCAAGTGTGAGGCTTCTGAAGTGGAATGCGATTGTGAGCCTTGCGATGGGTACGATGCTGTACGTTGTGACTTTAGCGATGCCGTAAAGCATCATGGGAACTTTAGTGTCACTACCCCTATCATGGAAAGGGATGCTGTGCGTGTCAAACCTGAGGGATGCGAAAGTGATACCGCTCGTCCTCTTGGACATTTTACTGGGTTTCGTTTCAAAGGGGAATGTTCAGCTTCACGTCTACCTCCCTACGGATGTCATCCAGCCCTGAGCAAACTCCTGCCCATGTCACTCAACCCTCATCGAAACGAACCTGTGAAAGACGAATATTCGTTTCCTGTGCGTTTGTCGGAATACTGCGACTTTGAAAATCGTCTTCAATCGTTCAAAGGAAAATGGCCTAAGTATCTGGGAGGACCGACCCCGGAAGAATTAGCCAGAGCCGGATTTTTCTACTTGGGCGAAGGAGATAAAGTCAAGTGCTTTAGTTGCGGTGTGTCACTTCACCACTGGGAACCGCAAGATTCGGCCTACGTAGAACATGCTCGATGGTCACCGAATTGTCATTACTTACCCTTAGTGGGACCAAGACATTGAAGTAACTTCTTACCATAATCTGTTCATGGATACTTTACAAGAGAACATTCGTGCTTTGCCTGTGGAGTTGAGAGAACGCATTTACCGAGAGCTGGTGAAAATACAAGTGAAACGTAAAGAACAATTACATCCGTTACGTCACCGGTGTTTGAACCACTGGTACCTGAAGGCTATACAAGGTCTGATTCAATTGAACGTGTTCCATTGGACAGACATTGATCAACGATCCCCTGGTTTTAAAAAGGATTGGTTTGTTATGGACGATTCTATCTACTACATCATTGTAAACTTACTGCATCGAATTCCAGAGGAAGAGTTAACGAATTACCAACATCTTGAACACAATGTCAACTTAGTGAAAGAGGAAACTTCTGAACGAATTGTAATGTGTAGATTAGTGACTAAACGATTTAAATTCGACACTGAAGTAAAACCATGTTTGTGCAAAGAGCACATTTCTTGTGTCAGACCAAAGAGGATTTAGTATGACCTATTCATGGATACTTTGCTAGAGAACATTCGCGCTTTGCCTGTGGAGTTGAGAGAACGCATTTACCGAGAACTGATCAAAATACAAGTGAAACGCAAACGCAAAGTTATTCAACCGTTTTTAAATTATGCTCTGTTCCAAAGTACAAGAAGACTGATTATGAGTGGATATTACATTAGGCACAAAGTTAAACGAGGCTATTGGCCACCACCCAACGATTCCAAAAACAGTGTATATACTTATGGATACTTTACAAGAGAACATTTTGGGCTTGCCTGAGGAGTTGAGAGAAAGGATTTACCGAGAGCTGTATTGCTTCCGAAACAAAGAGACTATACAATCAGGCTGCCATGCCACGGCTTATGTCACATGTCATTGAACAGATTCCGTGGAAGGAACTCACTGACTATATTCAAACCGTGGATCATTACCATCGATTATTACAAGAACTGTATCCATTCAATTTGGGACGACAAGTGGTGTGTGTCTTAGTGACTTGTTTTCTGGGATTTCGTTTACCAGCCGATTCCTTGTGGACTCTTTACGATCAGTACTTACCACCTCAATGGCCTTAAATGGTCACGAAAAACTCCTTTTGATCAAAGCCTTGCGTTTTCATCTGGATACTTCTCGACCTCAACAGGAAAAAAAGATTCGTCAACTTTTAGCTACCCAAGACGTGTATGACGATGTGTGTGTAGCTTGTGACTTACATCCCCATTGGACAGATGTCCGTGCCTGGAAAGAATGGGGTTTTGAGGCTTGGACCCAAGAAGTGGCCCAGTATGCACGAGAGTTGTTCAAGGAAAAAAGTTACTTTTCAACCCGTGTTAGTGACGGTGCCAGAAGAACCCGTCACCCAGGACAGGACTGTCGTGGACAGGCCTGAAAGACCCTTTCGGGAGGACACTTGTGTGACCTTACCCACTACTATAGAACTGGTTAGAACATTACCCAAAACATGTTGTACAGACACTTGTTTTTATTCCACGTTAATGGTTATCATGTGCCTTTTATCCTTGTACTTATGCCTTTGGCTTTTATGTATTTTTGTCTTTCGTATTCATGTTTGAAAAAAACATTCAATAAACATGTTCTGAAAAAGTATATAAACTCTTGTCTTGTTTGTTTTCGTGTCACAAGTGACATTTCTCACACTATGGCTACCTCTGCTGTCTCTGCTCCCTCTTCCTCTACTGTCAAAGTCATCGACGAACACTTAGATCGTGCCAGTTGGGAGGCTTTGTATCTTCGCCATCCCTTTAACATGCTCATTGCTGGACCTAGCTGTTCTGGCAAAACCGAATTCGTCAAACGTTTGATCGAACATAAACATCATTTGATTGATCGGCCACCTCAGCGGATCGTGTGGTGTTACAAAGAGTGGCAATCGGCGTACAGCCTCTTGCGAGAAAGTCAAGGCGATTCCATCGTGTTTGTGGAAGGCATTCCTAAAGAAGACGACAGCATCGTCTCTGACTCTCATCAAACCCATTTGGTCATTTTCGACAACATGTTAGGAGAAGACGAAGAAGAAATTAAACTGTGGTTCACGCGCAAAGGGCATCACCGTAATGCCAGTGTCATTTACATCACCCAAAATTTGTTTCAACAAAGTAAAGCCCATCGCACCATCAGTCTCAATGCGCATTACGTGGTCTTGTTTAAAAGCCCTCGAGATAAATCGCAAGTGCAAGTCTTAGCCAAACAGTTAGGAACGCCTTGGCTGACTCAGGCGTACGACGATGCCACTCAAACACCACACGCCTATTTACTCGTCGATTTGAAACCTACCACCCCCGAGGATTTGCGATTTCGTACCCACTTGTTTCACCACTGGTGCCAAGACGGAGGGCCTGTCCTGTACACGTCTCCGTCCTCGACTTCATTTCACTCCACATAAAAAAAATCTATAAAAGCCTCAGACCCTTTTTCGTCTGTCTCACACAACGTCAACATGACGTCCCTTCAGTCGCATCTTCCCGTCAAATTGATTCGTGCCTTGTATGGCATCAGTCGAGAAAAAAATCCACAAATACGAGCTCGTGTTTTAGAAGCTAGTCTCAAAGAAGTCTTACGATGGTTCACGGTGACGGCACGTCAAATACTCCAAGGAATCATTCAGATTCCTCATCAAACCAAACGCTTTTTCGATAGAAACAAAGTCGCTTTGGTCCAACTGGCCGATCTCCGCATCGACACTCAAAGCAAAAAACAAATCATTTTGAAACCTGGAGGAAGCGGTACTCTAGGAGGGGGTCATCATTCGCTCACTCTTAAGATGGGATCCTAATGCCCCCAAAGTTATCCCCAAGAAAAAAGTCCAACGAAGCCCCAAGAAGAAAAAGAAAAAGACCAGGTCCCCAAGAAGAAGAAAAACTTCTCCAGTGGCGGGACCCTCCTCTGATCAGACACCACCACCCCGGAAAAAGAAAAGAAGCCCCCAGAAAAAGAAACAGAGAAAAAGTCCCCAGAAAAAGAAAAGCCCACAGAAGAAAACTAGTCACAAGAGAGGCACTTCTTCTTCGGCCAGGACGCAACCTTACACTCGCAAACCACGATCTGCCACGGCGGTGACTGCGTCTCCGGCATCCTCACGTTCATCCACTTCTCCGTTGATGACACCAAGAACTGAAGAGTACTTGGAGACGTTGATTACACCAAGAACTTCTCCGGTGATGACCCCCAAAAGAACTTCCCCAGTGGCAGGACCCTCCAATTTAGTGGCAGTGGCTGCTGCTCACAAAGTACCTTCTCCCAAAATCAAAGTCCAAGAAAGATCGGGCATGTTACAAAGTTTACTGGATTTGTCCAAGCAAGAACTGACTCGATTTAGTCCGTTACGTACCCCTGCACGACGTGTCATGCCTGTCCTCAAACTGATACGACGTAAAGACAATCAGTGGCGACGCGTTCCAGTATAAAAAAAGGCCTGTGACCAAGTCGGGGTATCAGTGTTGTTTGGTACTCCTGAAGACTCAAAGATGTCACCCTCCAGAAAACCCCAAGGAAAGAAAAGGAAAGGACTACCACCACGTTTAGTCAAACATGGGGACATGTTATCTATCCTGTCCAAATCTTCTCCACCTCTGCGAAAAAAACTCATTCGATCGGCCTCCAAAGAGGTCATCAATACCGTGTGTGAATGTTGTTTGAACGTCTTGAAAGGCACGATCCCTTTGTCCAAACACCAGAAACAATGCTTAAGCAAACATCGTCACGTTCTTCGCCAAATGGTTCAAAAGAAAATTCCCATTCGTCAAAAGAAGAAGATGTTGGTCCAACGTGGAGACATTTTGCCTCTCTTGTTAGGCCCCATACTGAAAGGAGTCTTGGGAACCATGTTGGGAGGACTGGTGGGAGCAAGATAAAAAGGCCCTCGGAAGTCCCAAGATCTCAGAATCGACCCTTGACAACCCCATGGAAGGACGAAAACTAGCTTTAGTACCTTACAAACGATGGATGGAATACCATCGGTGGCAAGAACAACGCACCCCGCATTTACCTCCCAATCCCAATTTGAGCGAGATGTCCCAGTTACAACACGAATTGCAGTCCTTGATGGATCGCCAAGATTTGTCCGAAACAGAAAAATCGCAAAAGTACGGTCAACTCTTGCAACGACTGCAACTCTTTCACCAGAAAGCTTTAGACGAAACAGCTCTACCCACTCTGAAAGATTTTACGACCTTGATGAAAAGTCCAGCTCCATCATCACTACAACCACCATCACTACTACCATCACCAGGGGTCACCAGAGATGCTACCCCACGAAGACCTGAGGAAGAAGAGATGCGAGAAGTGTTTCAAACACCGGCAGCAGCTCCCATTTCGAGTAAGATTACAGCATCCTTGTTGACCCCGTCCCCCACACCCCAACGAGAAGAAATGAAAGCTTGGGTTAAAAAGATGATGTCCACTCCTCCTTCGACAGAAGTGAAAAAGAAAGAAGAGAAACCAGAAGTGAAAAAAGAAAAGAAAACCAAAGCCATTCCATTGCCACTTCAACGCACTTTGAAAGAACGCATCTGGAAATATTTTACGCATCACCACACTCTGAAGTACATCGACATCTTACCGCACCTGGTACAAGCGTACAACCAATCTTACCATGGAAGCATCGGACGCGCCCCGCAAGACGTGACTCCCGACAACGAAGTGCTGGTGTTTGAGCGTCTGTTTGGTACGTCCCCGACGAGGGCTGTCCCCAAGAAAAGTGGAATGTTGGCCGTAGGAGATTGGGTGCGCATTGGCAAAACCAAACGCACTTTTGACAAAGGTTACTTACCTAACTGGACGACCGAATTGTTTCGCGTCACTGGACGAGTGCATGGCCGTCATCCTGCCGTCTATAAATTGGAAGACATGAATGGAGAAGTGCTCAAAGGAACGTTTTATTTGCCCGAGTTACAACGTGTCACCAAAAAAGCAGACGACGTGTACGACATCGAAAGCATTCTCGAACGCAGAACCCATAAAGTGGGCAAACGACGTGTCAAAGAAGTGAAAGTACGTTGGAAAGGATATCCACCCAGTTTTGATTCTTGGATCGACGCTTCGCAAGTCATCGACTATAAAAAGAAGTGACCATCATGCCTTTTCACACAGACGCAGCTACGTCGACCACTCCTCCTTCACCTAGTTCTTCTGTGCAAGATTTACAAAGCAACCCTTGTGGGTGTGGTGTGGAGAACTTGTGCATAAAACGCAAATCGTCTTTTTCTGCCAAATCTTCGTGGTGTATTGTGTCATCGGGGCAGCCATCGCCAATTTGAGTTTGCAACAAGGAGACAAACAATTGTGGACCATTTTATTGAGCAGTTGCATCGGTTACCTGCTTCCCAATCCCTCCCTGAAATTCTCCTCAATCGGGAACCACGGGAACCTTGTGTCCAGTGCCAGTGTCAGTCACCACTCCAACCACAATCAGAACCCCATTTTAGACGGAGACACGCCTCTGACGTCCAGTAACCCCTCGGAGAGCCACAGAACTCTGGAATTATGAGTTACCAAAACCAATTTTACTTAACCTTACCCAGTGACAGTTCCATGGAGGTGTTTCCCCACAACACGTTGTGCTGTTACACGGCCAAATTACCTCAAGCCATGCCCTTAGATCACGAAGCCCATTGGGAAGTGGCTTTAGTAGAAATAATTTACCCTACAGAAATCAAAAACGTCACTGAAAAGCAAAACTTTTTTGAGGTGGAAATCCTGAATGCCCAGTTGGAGGAATAAATCAACAAAATCGGGTTTTCAGGGGACACAAGACCAGCCAGCAATCCAGCCTTCAGTATCCACACCTTGAAAATTCCGGCAGGGTTTTATTTTAGTGGTCAACATTTGGTGGACACTATTGCGGACAGGTTCGAGTTAGCCTTTGGCAAAGCCCTGAACAAACAAAGTAAAAGTATCACCCTGGACTACCATAAAGTGGCTCGTCGCTTACTGATGAAATTTCCGGATACCCAAACGTTGTCCTTCAGGTTCAATGGTAGTTTGTTTGAAATCTTGGGTGGACATCCAACAATGGTCGCAAACAATTGGAGCCCCAAGATCAACAGTAATATGGATTTTTACAGAGCTTTTGGAAAACCGGTAGAACTGAACCAAGGACTGAATTTGATGTTTGTGTACTCCGATGTGGTGGAGTACAACGTGGTGGGACACACCTCCGTACCGTTACTGCGTGTCATTCCTTTCAAAGTGGATAGTACCACGACCAGTGACCAGGAAGGTGGAAACACTTATCACGTCCACCGGGAATTTGTACATCCTCATTATTTGCCTGTCAGCAAGTCGTATTTGGACACGGTCAACATTGCTATAAAAGGAGATTTGGGACAAAATATTCCATTCACCAAAGGAAAAGTCACGGTGAAACTCCATTTTCGAAAACGGTTCTCTAGCGACTCGTAAGTCATGTATCCAGTGTATCGAGGGGTTGCACGACAGCGAGGACACGGTTTAGGAGATATGTTAAAATCGGCCTTTCGTTCGGTGGCCCCGGTGTTGAAACCGATGGTGACACGCGGATTGCACGCCTTGAAAGATGCGGCACTGACGCAAGGCAAAGAATTTCTCCAAAATGTCATCATCGACAAACAAAACCCTAAAGAAGCTTTCATGAGGGCAGGCAAAAATGCCTTGCTGCAAGCGGGTAAAGACTTTTTGGGCCGCCAAGACACACCTATAAATGCCCTGCACGCTACCGAGTCAGGCATTCAGCAAGGGCAAGGCAGAAAGAGACGACGCAGAAAACACCCTTTCACCAGACTTCAAGCTAGAAAGGCCAAGAAAAGAAGAACCGTTCGAGACTTAGACGTTTTCGATTATTGAGAAAGAGAAAAAATGATGCACCGAGAGTCATGTGCTTGTTCCAAGACGGAACTGGATATGTTTGCCATGCCCCCCACCATGATGACCATGCAAGAATCCCAGTGGGTGGAATTTCATCCCATTTCCTCATTGACAGATTCAGCTCCCATCGAGTTTGAAATCAAAGGACAGCCCGAAGATTACATCGATCTGAATAGCAGTTACTTGTACTTGAAAGTCAAAGTAACCGAAGCGGACAATGACCCTCTCATTAATACGTCCAGAGTAGCTCCCGTCAACAATTTCATGCATTCCTTGTTCAGTGGAGTGGACTTGTATTTGAATAACAAACTGGTCGGCAGCAGCATGGATACTTACCCTTACCGAGCGTACCTGGAAAATCTCTTGACGTACGGAAAAGAAGCCAAGAACATTCATCTGGATGCTTGCGTGGTATGGAAGCCTGACGCATTAGGTGCAAAGTTCGACAGCACTACAATTGATGGGGATACTCAAAATTTATCGGGATTTGTAGAACGAAGAAAGAAAATTGCACTAAGTCGGAGTTTAGAACTGATGGATCGTTTACATTTGGATATGTGGTTGCAAGAAAAGTATTTGCTGAACGGAGTGGATATCCGCCTGAGACTGAATCGCAGCAGTGCCGCTTTCCATCTGTTGTCTAATGCTAACGATTACAAAACTGTCATCCAAGAAGCCAGACTCTACGTGCGACGTGTGGAAGTGTTACCTAAAGTAGGTAACGACATCAGTCAGACGTTGAGCAGAACGACCGCCAAGTATCCGATCCGACGAGTGGAAGTGAAAACCTTCACCATTCCTAGGGGACAGCGATCTATGATCGAAGATCATCTGTTCCAAGGACAGCTACCCAAACGTTTGATCCTTGGTATGGTCTTCAATGAAGCCTTCAACGGAGCTGTCGATAAAAATCCTTTCAACTTTCAACACTTTGGCGTGTCCAAGATCGAAGTCAGTCGCGATGGCAAAACCTTGTGTACCCGACCTTTCGAACCTAACTTTGGTGACGAGAAGAATTATTTGAGATCGTACTTGTCCCTGTACGAAGCCACGGGACAGTTAGGAACCAACACCAGTCACGGCATTACGTACGAAGATTACGCAGGAGGCTACGCCTTGTGGGCTTTCGATTTCACTCCAGACCAAGGCAGCGACGAGGAACATTTCCACCCTATAAAATCCGGCCAGATTCGTGTGGAAATTCAGTTTGCAAACCGAGTCCCTGATGAAACGGTGAAGGTCATCCTGTATGCAGAATTCGATAATACGATAGAAATCAACAGTTTGAGAGAAGTCATTCTAGATTACTAGAAGCCATAGAAGACTGTTATCCCTCTTTACCTAGTGGAGAAGCTTTGGACATGGAATGTGAGAAGACCGTGGAAAAAGAAGAAGAAGTGATCATGATGAAGTCAAGATGGCCAGAACAAGAAGCGCATTTAGTCTCCTGTTTTGCCAAACACTTGGTCGAAAAAATGACGGAATTGATCAAGAAAAATTGCTATGGATGTCAAAACGCTCATCCCAGTCAAATTCAACACGATAAATGCCTGATGCTGAGTCAAGAAGAAAAATTGGACGAGTATCTGGACGAAGCTTGGAATCTCATCTCGGACGAAGACGTGTTGCACCAGTGGTATAAAGACTTGCGTGAACATTCTTGTCCACCATTAACCACTCAAGAGATCCATCGTATCGAAGCTCTCCTGAATCAGAGTGAGGAGACGAAACGAAGAAACCGTTATTTGTCAGACATTTTCAAGCAAAAAGTCAGGATCGAATTGACAACGTATTATTACCTGTGAAGAAGAGAAAAAAACAACACACAAATGGATACCTGGGAACTTTATTACCTTTTGAACCACAGTTCGTATACGGCTTCTTGGAATCCTGTCGTCTGTGCTAAAGATGAACTCCCTCATCGCAAACCTCAAGACCATCAAGCTTATGTGATCAACACGGACGACAGTCATCTCCCAGGAACCCACTGGGTAGCCGTTTACTTTCCTCAAGAAGGATGTGTGGAATATTTCGATTCGTATGGATTGCCCCCTTTGGAAGACGATATCATTGACTTTATGAGAAGAAATGCTCAGACCACCCGATTCAATAATGTGAAATTAGAAGGCACAGATTCCTTGGTGTGTGGACAGTACTGCGTGTATTTTCTGCATCATCGCAGCCTGGGCTATTCCTTAGAACATTTAGTGACTCATTTTGATCCTCGTTCTTCTTCTAGAAACGATGTGAAAGTATATCGATGGTTTTGTGACCATTATGCTTATCTTTTGTCTCAAGCTAGGAAACGTAGTGTCAATCAATGGCCTAATGACTTCCAACAGTGGAAATCACAATTTCATTCACAACGTTGTCAGCCCTGTTTAAAGTAGATTGTCAATTGAGGAAAAAATGTTTGTAATTTGAAAGAATTGTTTGATGTTATAGTGTTGGATTATTGTTAAAAAATGTTAGAGTTGTTCTTTAGTGTTAAGTGATTTTTGAATAAAAAATGTTGTGTTTTGAAAAAATGCCTTTGTCTTTTGTTTAGCTATAAGAATGTTGGATTGATGCTCTTTAATTTCTTACTATCCCTCTCATGACACTCATTGAACGTTGCGTCTCGAAAACCGTGGGGGATGTTTTCCTTCACGTCCGCGCTTTGACTTTAAGAACCGGGGCAGTTTCCAGTCTAACCATCCATTGTCGACTCATCCTCCTACGAAGATGTGCTCCAAACTAGCTAAGCTCAACGAAGCCTACGTGAATTTGTATAGGGTTAGACACAGTCTGATACCGAAGCCAGAAGAAATAGAGAATGTGAGAATGTTAAAAATCACTGAAGACCTGATAGAAGAACTCTTCAGAGAAGAAGTGAACAGGGAGAAAGAAGAATGGACAGAGAAGTACAGACTTCAGAGACAGCAGCAACAGCAGCAACAGCAGCAGCAACAACAACAGCAGCAGCAGCAACCTGAACCTGACAGAGGCTTTGTCGATTGTCGTATTGACACCAAAGAGTTCTTCTTCTCTTTCCGAAGAAGCAGACCTATCGCCAGAAAGTCTATCCTCAGAGGACATCGCATTCTTAGAAACTAAAAACAAGATTGCCATAGCAAAGAAAAAATAAAAAACAGCCCTTTTCAGGGCTACCCCAATACTCTAGAAAAGAAATAACGATCGATTTGCCAATGTGTGTAAGTAGAGTAGTGTGAATATAAACACTAACTCTTTTTCAAAAAATGTGAGGGTATGTGTTTGTGTTTGTAAGTGCTCACATAAGTTGGTATGGATAGTAGATTAAAATGATGTTTGTTTTTTGGTGTTTGAGGTGTAGATTTGAGGTTAGATTGGACTACTTTTGCGTATGTGGATAGTCTATTGAAGTGGTTAATAACAAAAATTTTTTACAATAGTAATGAGTAGCATAAAAAAGTGAGTGAGTGTTTCTTTTAGGTCCGCGCGTTTTTGTTTTTGGTCATGATCTAGGTAAGATCAATTTTATGTTTTTAAGGGGGATGTTTTCCTTCACGTCCGCGCTTTCAGTATAAATTGAAACTCGCTCGGCAGTCTAGCTACCCTTGTTGATTGATCAACACCAAAAATGAACACGAGACTGGCGAAACTGTTGGAACTTCATGTGCATCTGGAATATGCCAGGCGCCTGTTGAACGAACTGGCCGCGGAAGCCATTGTGGAAGAAGGAAGGATGAGAGAGGAGGAGGAAAGAAGAAATAAAGAAGAGGAGGAGAGAAAATACAAAGAAGAGGAGGAGGAGAGAAGAAACAAAGAAGAGGAGGAGGAAAAGGAGAGAAGAAGAAGAAATTTCAGAATCCCAGAGAGCGAAAATTGGGATTCTGAAGCCACATATCCTGCCTCTGCTCTCTCCCCCCAAAAGGTAAAAAGTAACTGGGGGACAAGATGTGTATGCGGCGCCAGGCCTGGAAGGTGCCACCATTAACCAGGTGTCCATGAAGTTCCCCCCCAAAAAAAAACAGCCCTTTTCAGGGCTACCCGAATACTCTAGAAAAGATATAACGATCAATTTGCCAATGTGTGTAGGTAGAGTAGTGTGAATATAAACACTAACTCTTTTTTCAGAGTGGGAGTGCATGTATTTGTGTTTGTGTTTGTAACTGCTCATGTAAGTTTGTGTGAATGGTAGATTATGGGTTTCTTTATTATTTATTAGCATATGTGAAGAGTATAGTTAGGGTTTTATTATATGAAATGAGAAAGTAGGGGATGTTTTCCTTCACGTCCGCGCGTTGTTCGGTCATGATCTAGGTAAGATCACTTTTATGTTTTGGGGGATGTTTTCCTTCACGTCCGCGCTTTTCGTATAATAACCCACAGTATCCGTCGTTCAAACCATTCTACGGAATAACAGATACAAGATGGAAGTGTCGGCGTTTTTTAATGACTTAAGAAATGTTTACTTTTGGATGATGGATGGAGAGTACACTATTGAAAGGATAGAAAGAGAATGGAGGTTGAGAAAAAGTCTTGACTATGTCAATGAACTACAATTAGCGAGGAAGATGATAGAGGAGATGATAGAGGAAGAAGTTAAGAGATTGAGAGGATTGATTCAACCAGAGTATGTAAGAGTGGGGTCTATAAAAGAGTCTATGGACAAGGTAAACGCAGTGAGATGCTATTTAGAAGAGCTAGAGAAATGGTCAGAGTGGAAGTTCGTGAAAAGGGGCATTGAACAACTAAAGAAAGCGGAAGAAAAGATGAAAAAGATAATAGAGGAAGAAGTGCAGAAAATTAAGGACAGGTGGGCAAAATATAGAAAAGAACAAGAGAATAGAAAGAAAAAAGAAGAATATGAGAGACTGAACAATAACTGGATAAAAATCCAACAGAAGTTCCGAGCCATGGGTCACCCGGACTGGATACCGGACAATGAAAAGAAGAAGAAAAAAGGAATTTGGGGAAAAATTAGGGGCTGGATGAGTAAATGGAGGAAATAGAGGAAAGCCAAAGGCCCTTTTCAGGGCCAGCCATATTTCTCGAAAAGAGAATGACTTTTCAATTGCCTACCCCTTTTTTTTAAAAAAAAATTTAAAAAAGAATAAAATAATCCCATATTCAATTCCCCTTGTCCCTAAACAAGCCCAAACTCTATTCCCCATGTTAAATTCCCCTTGTACGTATATTGACCCACGATTTATTCCCATGTTAAATTCCCCTTGTACGTATATTGACCCACGATTTATTCCCATGTTAAATTCCCCTTGTACGTATATTGACCCACGATTTTTCGCCATGTTAAATTCCCCTTGTACGTATATTGACCCAGGGGGGTCTGTAATGCTAATTCCCATTGTACGTATAGTATCCCCATTCACTACTATTGCTCATGAAGTATCTATTTAAGAAGGAAGTAAAATTCGTATCACAAACATATACTAAAGAGGATATAAAATGTTAACCCACCTGACATCACAATCAAGAAGAAATTAAACTTGCAATATTTATAGTCTATGTATTATGTTTACCCTATGCGGTAGACAATCCAGTAAATCTACCCCAGGGAGCTTTATCTCACATGCGTTATATTCAAACGCTCCGGTTAGTAGTGTATGTGTAAGATGACAAGTACTCTGTGGGGTGATTTTTAACGTAGCTTTAACAGTTTTTCAAGGACTAACGAGAGCTATGCAATATAATCTCTTCAAGCCGATCTTTAAAGCTGCGATTATATTTTATCAAAGATTTTACTACTTGAGCGTTGTTATAAAATCTGTCCGCAAATATAAAATGATTACCTTGCTATACTTGATGTATCAAGCATGCAATACCCTGTCCTTCTTTTGTGATTTATTTGATGGCATACTATGGTTAGAGCTACTTGAAGATAATAAAGAAAAGAGAAGAAATGTGAACAACGATGAATTTATCTTTACTTAAAAATCTTATAATTAAGGGAATTGAGTCCCTAAATTTAAAACAAGTCGCCTTAATTGCAGCTGGTTCAAGAACAATCAACACTGTTCGTCAATACAGTAAACCCAGACATTGTACTTTATCTTTGATATTACGCAATAGTCTCATCTTGAGAGATGCGTCGTCTAATGATGCTCGTCAGCATGAAAAAAAAAATCAAAAATTAGCAATCTAAGTAAGAGCACACTAGCTGGCATGGGGGATAACGGTCAAAAAGAACTGAGCTATATTAGGATTAGTACACATGCACTGCTTCTTCTTTATAACGATGTGTATGCAACTTCGAATTATCAAAGAGGTTGTTGAACATAAAGGGATCCTCGGGGAAATTGTATAATAGCATATCAAATAAATTAAAATCATTTTTATTGTTTAAACCTTATATTACAATGAATCCCCTATGGTCAGGCAATAACATTAAGGGGTGATTAGGTAGCAATTAAACGATAGGAAAGGAATTAGGACAAAGACTGACATCAATTAATTCGTTTATGTAATAAGATTGTGAATTATTTTCAACTGACAATCGATGGTTGTAGCATTACTAGCATATTAAGCTAGTAATTTACAGCCATAACGTCGTGTAATGGTTTATCTAAGAGGTATAATTATGTCATAGTTACAGTTAGTCAGCTGACCATAATTTAGTGCTGTTGAAGTACGCAAATATAATATCCTACGTAAAAGATGTGGGAATATTGTTCGATCCTACAAGAGAAAAACGTGACACGTGTTTACGCTGTGTATTATATTTATTGAAGGACATGTAGCTCCATAAGTGTCAGGCAAAGTTGAAAATAGGGCTGTCTACAATCAAGACTATTGATGAACCGAAACGACTAGATAAATATAGAGAGAAAGAAAAGAAATACGCCGAACATTCACCAACAGTGATTTGGAAAAGACCGGGAGCAACCAGGTGATGCTGACATGAAAGTAATGTCAGTGCAATTAGTCCCTCAATTATATGATAAAATTTGTTTGTATTTGCGTAACAGAACAACAAATTGAATTTAACGAAATTTTGAAACAGAGAGTGAATGATTCAAATGATTATATTTGTAGCAGAAAGTGCATGATTCAAATGTCATATTCCAGTTCATTTCTTCTATTCTATATCTCTGCTCATATCTCTATTGTTACATCCAATAATTTCTTATTGTATTGCTAACTCGATACATTCAGTAACTACGTGGTCGGTCATTTCTAGATAACTATAACGAAAACACCATAAGGGGCGGGGATCTCACGTCATCTCACCTCTGACAGTCGATTAGTCTGCTTGCCTTACTAACCCTAAAAGTGATAAAGAAAGATTGCGAGGGGGTGGCTTTTCAAACCAATCAATAAATATTAAGAGCAGTTTTACTAGGTTTTATAAAACATGAAGAAAGAAACAGAAACAAACAAAGCATGAAATAGATTATAGTATGTGTATTCCTACTTAAAAATAACTGTACCACGCCAGTTTTGACATGCTATTGCAATTTTGTATAATTGAAATTGTATATACTAAATACAATCTCAAGGAACGTGTACGTCTGGCGATTAAAAAGTCACAGTTTTGTGTAGGTTGCTCCATGTAAGTTATTTTTTTCTTCTCAGCCCCCAGGAAGCAGAGATATTCTGCACCATGTGTAATGCATTTAGAATACAGGGATTATTAAGATATGTATCTGTACAGATTAAGATCAGCACAGATTTAGAGATTTTTTAGAAACAATGGATTTAGTTATTTTAGAAATGCAACCTATTGTTGAAACAATATATAAACACGTAACATAAGAATACATATATATATATATATATATATATATATATATATATATATATATATATATATATATATATATATATATATATATATATATATCTGTATATATATGTGTGTTTGTGTGTGTGTGTGTGCGGTTGTATAAACTAGAATAAATGTGATAGCAGCTTGCTATGCCAGTGGTTCGTGGAACACTGTTTTTTGTGCAAAATAATGACGCATTCGCAGTGTTATATTGCTGAATAAATAAGTGACAGAACTCAATAAAGAGGTGAGGGAATGCATGTTACGGAGATGCCCAGGGACAATGGGGAGCGCAACTAAGTACGAAAACACAAAATGTCATGGAACGCCGTTCTCAACCGTTCCCACAGCACTGCACACTGTGCTTTTGATTGACTACATTATGCACATTTGCTTCGTCTTCAATTAGTATTCGTAACTGCATAGGCATAGTTTCTTTTGTTGTTTTAACACCTATTCAAGCAGCAAGTATTTTTATATTATGCCAAATTGTAAAGCGGAGGCTCCCATCATGATTAGCGGATGAATTGTATGACATCTAATGTTCGGCGCCGATTTGCTCTCTCTCTCTCTCTCTCTCTCTCTCTCCAAGCTGTGACCTTGACTTCCTCACCCAAATTAGACCAACTAAACCGATAGATAATCTTGGCAGAGGCAGAACACCTTACATATTGGTTGTTTGAGAAGATTCAGCATGGTGAAATCTTCTAGTGCTAGATCGGGTAAATGGTTCAGCCAGGACTTCTTTCATTTGGAGAGGATCAGCTTGCATGTCTGACTCTTCAGGGCCCACAATCCATCTCCACTGATTGATATTGTGTCCACGGCTCAGTTTTCTAGGTCCTTTGTTGGCGAGACAAAGGTGTGAAATTTGTTATTCCACGTTCGTAAGAAAAGAACGATCATCACACTCCGACTGAACAATCTCTGATTCCTATTTTTTATTTAAATAATGACAGTAAGAGGGTGTTGACCACAGAATACAAAAATCGGAGAAGGAGGTAAAACCTTCAGTATGTTGCAAAGCCAGTTTCAAAGCCAAAATTTCCTTCTAGGCTTTGAAATAAATTATCTGGTGCTGGTTTCTTTGTTCAGACAAACCGCAAAATGGATGGAGCACATCAGTTGTACGTCCTTGGTCTACAATGCTTGTATCAACACACATTTTAAATAACTGACTGATACTTAGAGCTGAAAGAACTGGTGCACTTTTATTTATGGCCTTTATTTTGTCAAAAGATTCTACACGTTTAACTTGTCACAAAATGTATCTTACAAAATTCCACACAAACACCGCAAAACTCACTATTTCCTAAATTGATTTTCAAATTAGCATCACTGAGTCGAACAGTTACCAAGCTATCTGTATACGTATCGATCAAGATTATGACGTAGTTGATGAACCCGTTACAAGTATCTAGATCAGATGTTATCATGTTCATTAAGCCCTGGAACGTCAACGGAACATCCCAGTTCCTTTTACTCGTTTCAATACAATCTCTCAACATTATATAATGAATTTAATTTTTCAAATTTTCCTGATTAAGACAATATGTATTCTAATGGTGACCTTTCCCGTGTGTACAATCTGCAATATTAACGTCATGATAGATATTATATTTATTCTTATTGAAAAATCAGGAAAAGGTCAACATTTTCACATAAAGCTTGTTTTAATTATTTTCCTATGATTGTTGATGTTTCTGGTCATGATCGATTAATACTTCTGAATACAGAAGAATAATTAAAGAAGAGTCACTATGCTCAGATTACAATCCACCAATTACGTCCTAAGTGTTGGAGACAGGAAAAAATTAATTTGATCTAAGACACAGTATAATGATCTAGAATTCCCATAATGTAGTTATGCCTGATTGGAAGAATCCATCAAATTATTCTGGTACATCCTGCGCTCAAAAGTCTCTTTCAAAGTCTTATTCACAACTTCTAAGCACGGACAAAGGTTAGCCATATAAAGATGTTTTCCAATAACCATTATCTTAAAGTACAATCTACAGTCATTTACAAATATAGATATATCTATAAGAGTTAACTGACAAAGGCAATGTGAGTGGACATTTGAACTTCAGGTCAACAATTAAGGCCTATTTTTTTATTAAACCTTCTGATTGTCAAGATAAGATCGGATTCGTGTTGAAAGCAGAGAACATTTAAACAGTAGCTTAAACAATTGATGAAAACATGTACTGTAGTTGCAATTCTGATAATTTAGCTGGGGATTGTACTCGCTTTCGTGATATTCTCATTTGTAAAAGTAAGGACTTATGGTATACTAGACGGCTGGTATTCTAAAGAGTTATGTCAAATCGAAAGCAATACATTAAGTTGCAACTTCTCTTCCGTAGCCGGAGTGAATTCTAAATCTGGTCAATCAAGGATCAATCCTCGGACCTTTACGCTTTAATATGTTAACTACATTATCTAAACCTCTGCTGACTATACCATGTTTTCATTTTCCTCTACCGAATTTATCATTCTGATGGACATACCCGAAACTGAATATAAGATACTGCTTGACTCTTTCAATGTCAACAAACTGTTTCCAGGTATGGCCGTGAGAACGAAAATACGTATTATGAGGTGTGTACGTAACAAATCCAGGAAGAAATATTTAAACTGCTATGAATTGACGCTGACTACAGATTGCGTTTCGATGCGTACGTGAACAATATTTGCATGGAAGATTCAATGCAGCTATCTGTCTTGAATCAAATTGCCAACTCAACAAACTAACAATCTTGGCATAATCATATGCCATTCGATTTTTACTTCTGTCCTTTAACCAGGCATGTCTTTAGTGTTGTACGACTTCTTTGTAATACAAAGTAGCAAAACCAGTACGTTTAAGAAAATTCAACAAACATCTTATTTCCATTGAATACGAAAAGTAACTTCAAGAGGGACTCACAGTATTTTGAAATAAATCCCAAATAATTCTTAATGTTCTATCACAAGTCCCAGCAATATAGAATATTCCTAAGGAATTATAACACCACTCTTGAATGTGATGATGTATCAAACGATATAATCCAAAATGACTTTGAACGACTCCTCTATCATTCCAAAGTAGTGGGGGTTTTTTTCTTCAAAAAAGCAATGTACACCTTGTAAAATTCAATGGATAATTTAAATAAATGATTCTTCTCAACGTATCACTGAATATAACTAAAAATGATTTTCAGGCAGGTATTATATCTGGAAAGAAGACTATGCCTGTAATTTCTTCTTTTTACAAACTGCCACCTACCAATGCTACAACATAATGCCCTGAATATGAGTCGTTTTGAATGGAACGTTCCATCCAATTCCTAAACAAAATCGCTTCTAGAACTTTCTAAGTTCGTAACAAAGTCAGACTTTAAACTCAAAGTTCTTGTAAACATCATACAACATGACAAAAGTCGAATTAGTAAAACCTCTTGCTTCTACCACGGACAAATTTCAATCATACAATATACATTCACATGAAAAGTAGCATAAACAGTAATTAAATGGAAAACATGCAAACACATGAATTGAGTCTGAGCATTATTATTACAAAAGCAATTATGGGAAACCCTTACTTAATGCGAAAATGCCAGCTCTGAAATTACACATATTGTGGGATGTGTCATAAGGAACTTTTACTATTTTTGAATGAAAACGCTTATAAACATTTCGATCATGTCATGTTTTGAAGACATTGAGTATAGTGTAAGACATTCAAATATATTAATCCCAAGAACTGAAACAACAACATAAGGCAAAATCTCACATGCAGCTGCCATTCCATGGAATGCCTTAAAACGTTTTGGACAAATCAAACCTTAATTCAGTTAAATTATTAGGTTTGTCTGGAATGGTTAAGACTAAAGGTAATATCTGCAAATAATATCAACCCCATCACCGCAGGCATCAAGTTTATTGTTTCACTCGACTTGTATTATGCACCATCAAGCTCGCCGCTATTAGCCTTCCTCTATGTCTAATTAGCGCAAAATCTTCATATCGCCATACGTTAGGTCTTGCCCTTTTATTTTTCATCCTTATGATCATTTGCTACGAAACACCTGATATGGCTTGCTTAGACCACCATACATTCCAGTATTTGATGTATTTTGCGTTCCATAGTATTTTGTAAATATACTTTTTCTTTGCATCGCGTGACGCCTTCATTGCTTGCGCGGCACGTGCGTAATACATATTAACGCGCACGACTATATATGTTACTTAGGGATCTTGACTGACACAACCATTAGAGGGAAGTTCTTTATGTGTTGAGCTGTCGGGGCGGGATCACCATTATGTCTTACATAGTTTGAGCCAACGAGTTGGGTGAATTATATTCTTTTTAATCAGTTCTTTTTAATTAATGTTCAGTTTCGCAAAACACGTTCAATGTTGTATTATACGTTTACCTTGTTTTATCGTACTTGTAGTTTAATTCATCAAGAGTGTATGGCTTATATAATTTGGTAGCGAGAGATGGTACGATTCGGATTATTAACAGGGATATGAACACATATGCAATACTTCTATTGGTAGGTTATCGTGTCGCTACTATAATTAATATTGAAGACGTATTATGTATGTATTAGAGTTTTAGTATATCATATTTCTATTTTTTGGTATGCCATTCGTACGTCTCAGTCGTACATAAGGAATATTTCCGGTGTGTTAGTATTAATCCATTTGAAATGCTCAGATATTTTAATCTAGATACACAGAAAACAGACTATTTGGAAAGTTGTTTCTTTTCTTATTCAGCTAACTAGGTGCGGATAGCTAGGTGTGGATAACTCGGCGTGGACTACTAGTTGTGGATAACTAGGTATTAGTGTCTAGGTGTGGATAACTGTGTGCGGACTGACTAGGTGTAGCCAGAGGCCGAAGCAATAGTGATTAAAGACCGAAAGGAAAGTGCCAACGTATATGTGCATGAAAGGTCTGGATGGTTGAAATGACCGATCCGGGAAGCGAGTCAAAAGGCATATGAAATGTCAAGTAAACATTGGACATACATATAAAAATTTCATTATAGTATTTTTTGGTATGCCATTTGTACGTCACAGTCGTACATAATAAATATTTCAGGTGTGTTAGTATTAATCCATTTGAAATGCTCGGATATTTTAATCTATATACACAGAAAGCAGACTATTTGGAAAGTTGTTTCTTTTCATATTCAGCTAACTAGGTGTGGATAACTAGGCGTGGATTACAAGTTGTGGTTATCTAGGTATGTGTGTCTAGGTGTGGATAACTGTGCGGATCGATTAGTTGTAGCCAGAGGAAAGTGCCAACGTATATGTGCATGAAAAGTTTGGATGGTTGAAGTGACCGAGCCGGGAAGCGGGTCAAGGGGCATATGAAATGTCAAGTAAACATTGGACATACATATAAGAATTTCATTATAGTATTTGACTATAAGATGGCCATAGTGTTTGACTAAGAGAATTTCATTATAGTGTTTGACTATAAGAATGTCATTAGTGTTTGACTATATATGGAAAGGTCAGCACATTGGTTGATCATAGAGACGAAAAGCATGGTAGTGTTTAATTCTGAGACAACTTTATAATTATTGAACATTTCAAATAATAATTATATCTGTTCTTCATCATGGTTTCCATTGGATCCATATTAAGTACCTTTGTATTTATTTTAATGTCATGTTACTTCATCATTATTGTGAGCGAGCTCGATTAAGTTACATCATTCTAACCTGATTGTAGCTAAATTCTAAATTCTCTTTAATTACTGCCATTTCAAAATGTTTACATGCCTTTTTATGTCATGCGCTAGATATTTTGTCGACTTGTGTTTATACATCATGATTTGATTGCTTGTCATTCAAATATTGTGTGTTGTTATGTCCTTATTGACGTTTTATGTCATAACGATGAAGAACTCATTGTATCTTACGTTTAATTGATTCTTTAGTCATGTAACTATACATAAATCTTGCTTTGTGTCGTCTTATCTTACATTACCGACTTTGAACAATACATAATCTTATCTTAAGTATACATATTATGAATATTGAAGCTGTTAATGTCATTGCATCTAGAATATTTGGATCATAAATCTTCTTGGTCAAGCGAGGCCAATGCAACTTTCGTAATACATGTCAAAGAACAAGAACGGACAGTGAGAAGGTACAAAATACAGAATACATAGTCTGGAAAAGGGTGTGCAAGAAACACAGGAGGGACACTGCTAATATTATATTTTATTACATATTTCTTAGTGAGATATTGAAATACACCGGTGGGAGAAACATTATCCCAACATAGTGGCGATTCAAAGTTTATTGCCATGATAGTGATATATCTTTTAAAATTACTTTCCCCTTGTAGGAATTACCTCTTCCATCGTGTTTGTTATTTAAACCTGCACTTCCATATCTAGGCCTTTTCGAGTCTTTTCTGATTCTGCTCCTTCTCTTTCTACCTCTCTCTCTCCAACCTTCCACAACAAGATGAATAGATGAATGTAATATGTCTACTGCAGACCATCTATTGTTTATTTGTGGAACCAATAATGTAATATCTAGAGATGCGTAGAAACGAATTCCGACCAGCAAAGAGAAGCATTGCCTTTTTCTTAACTATTTTCTACATAAATAATGGAAACTGGGAGTGAATGAATTACATGACCTGTTGGTATTTGTCGCAGCATATATCGCCCTTATTCTTATAGTTAATTATGCCCTTGTTAATAGGCAGCCAAGTAGAGACATGATCGCCTTTTGTCTAATCTGTATACCTGTACTACCCTATGAAAAACAGTACAAGAAAAAATGGGATTAAACATAGTTACAGACTTTTTAAAGTACAACATTTATTTCGCATCATAATAACGTTTCAGAACAATGAGCACAACTGGGTGCATATTAGTGCTAATCTTAAACCGAAATTAAGTGACAATCTAAAATTAAATTCAGCGTCTGCTATCGAAATAGACTGCAGCTTGCCAAAGCTTCAAAACAAGGAACATTAAAATTTTGCTCTCAACCCGAACTGGTGTTCCCAAATCAGGAAAGAAAAGGAATCTTACTGGATACGCCACCTTAGAACATTGAATCCAAGCGGATTAAACATAGAAGACTAGAAATAAAGATAACTATGCACAAATAAAATTATCTATTGCAGCCGACACATTTTTGTTTAAATAATTCTCTATGTTTGATTAATAGCCTCTAATGACTGCTATAACAATGAAATATCCGGGATATAATTTGCGCCTACATGCATTGACATAAAATAACATGTTTTCTATAGCTCATCAAGTTCTAGGTCAATGCAGGTATTTTCCAGTATCGGTAACAATTTAAAATAAACTTGCTCATACATAATAAAGTTAAAGATTTAATTCCTAGAGAAACAGCCGTGCAATTGTTTGCAAACATAAACGTTTTTCTCTTTTATCTCTTTGTCTTGTCTGTTTTGTATTTGCCTTTGAAAAAGACTCATTAAATAGTCGAAAACGCTCAGGCTTGTTAGATACTAGTTTCGCACTGTCAGAAGCGAGTAGTAAATTTTCAAAAAAATATAATATTGTATTTCAACTAATTTGCTAACTGCATAAATCTCAATGAACAAAAATGTTACAAAATTAGTTGTTTTGACTAGGTGGGACAACATGCTATATGTTTGCGACATGATGCCCCAGTGTTAGGCCTCATTATAAACTGCCACACTGCAGACGTCGTAGCAATATGACTGAAACAATTGTTAAAGCTACGTTAAAAATCCAAAATCACACGAACACACACACACACACACACACACATAGATATTCATCAACAACCACAGTTTAATGCAGGTGAATAAAATTTATATATATGCATAACCTAAACAAAACACTGTAATCAATGTCCATAATGGTGAAGGGTCACTTATTCAGGTGGACGTCACAACTCAATAGTTTACATCAGAAACGGCAAAAGAATGTCACCCTTTTTTCATTCTCTCTAGATCAATGTTAATTATGAAAGCACAGAAACCAAAATAACGTACATGAACTGCATTTATGCCAGTCAGGGTAGAACTCTTCCTGTGGAATGGATGAATATGTGTGGGTTACGAAGGGAGAGCCGCGTATAAAGCCTCAATATGTGAACCATTTGATGAAATGAACGAATGCAATTACAAAAATATATTACCTATGATATACCAGTTTCATAGCCAAACAAAAATGCAAAGTAAAAGGATACAAAAGACAAATCGTTGGAAACTGTCAACATAATGATACAAGAAAACCTGTGTTAATTGATATTATATGAAAAGAATAATTGGCAAATATATCTGCAATCGATACACATAACACACAAATATAGAATGTGCCAAAAATCAAGCAGAAGTGAAGTTTCAGAAATGTACATAAAAAATCACAGCATTTTAGGATAAATTCAGTGCACAATAGACACTTACTGATTTAATTCAATAGTTAAGCCAGTTGATATACATAACAAATCCTCCGATCTGACTCTGAACCGTTTGTGAGGATGAATTCGTTGCTGGAATGTTTAAAAGATAGTGCAATAGGAAATGATGGAATATTTGAACTGAACGTTCGCTGGAGGTGTCCATCTGTGGAAAGAAGTCGAATGCTGTGAGACTCATGTACCACTACATACACATTATCCTGACTGTCTAAATGAATCCCTTTCGGGCTACTCTGTTCAAGCTTGTATTCAAACTTTATCTTCCCATTCAATCCAAAACAGAGCACAGATTGTGTTGCAGAACACGAAATATAGACTTGCGTTTTAGACGCATTCAATGCAAGATATACGGTACGTGAATGTATACTACCACTAGAGAAATGGAAACATGATTTCTCTTGTCCGTCCTTTGCGATGACTCCCCAGTAAATATTTCCGACTGATTCAGTTCCAGTTTCGCAGAAAACAAATTCATTCCTGCTGAGAGCAACTACCGCAACACATACCCGTTTCGTTTTCATGAACCCTGATGGCTGGATTGAATCCTCAACTGTCAGGAACTGTATTTTATTTTCGTCAGGAAGTACAATTGCAACCGCATTTTCATCCATAGCACAAACTGACCATGGCTTCGAAGACAATTTGAAGTCCGAAAGATGCTGGTAGGATGAACTACAAAGACAGCATCTGGCGTTTTTATAATCCGCAATTACAATTCTACCATTGAGCAAGCAGGCTACACCAACATAACCGGGAATATCAATGACTTCTAAATCCTTCAACATAAATTCTTTAACTTTGCGAATATCAGAGACGTTCTTGACCGGTGCTGGTGCTATTTCTCCAGGACAGTCGTTGTCTGCAATGTCAGAATCACAATCGACAGCATATTTTGCACTCACTTTCCGTGATGACATTTTAATATTCCTCTTTTGCGTTGTGCATCAATATGAATATTTTACCCTTTATATAACTTTTCTCAAAACTAAAATGTGCTTAGCTGTTTAAGAACAACATTGGCAGCACTAGCTCATTCTAAACAGAGCCAGCCTGTTTCGGTACTCAAAAGCAGTTTCCAAAATAGTGCGCATAAGTCGCTGTACTGATCACCCGCTTCATTACGTATACGTGCTTCTCTAATATATCTCGTATATTATAGTCCAATTTACGCACCAGGAATGCCTGTATAGGTAACTACACACCAGGAAGTTGTCGATGTGTCCAATAGAAAAGTACAAACCATAGTGTCATTCGAAAGCATATTTGTCTTAACTGGGCAGGCATGTGTATTTACTTAGCCCTGGCATATTGTACCTACACCACAAAGTATATAATTATTAGGTATGGAACTGATGATAATGAAATATCGGGGTGGGTATCGCAGCTCCCAATACTTGTTTAGTCTTTTAATAACCACTATATACTTGCAAGGTTATATGGCTCGATACGTAACTTTTTCCAAGTTATGACACTGGAGGCAAATTCAGTTGCGTACATAAACCTGGCTTGCTGTGCCCTATAGCCAATCCTCACCATGCCCTATATTACTATTTTATCGTGGCTCAATAGTCTACAAGGTATGGCCAAAGACAAATATTCAGAGTCCACTGTGTTGAAGGGGAATGAGGTCCGGCAAGAAAAGGGGCAAGTAAATAAAGACCAGCAGACACGGCACATACTTTAATTATAACATGAGCACTAATCACACGCAATATAGTTGTACGAGATAATAGACAAACACTGAAGGATCTATATAATTAATTTAGAAAATATCGTCTCAAAGCCATAGCCCCAACCCAAGTTCAAATTACAGCTTGTTGACACAATCTACTTACACTGCACTAACAACCCCTACGTTGTGTGTGCAATGTATTAACTGTGAAGGGGCCTTTAATGACATGTTTCACGTACGCATGCATATCCCTACATGTGCACAAACAGTGCCATGAATACCGATACATGTTTGAAAGTGCGGATAGTGAAAGGTTCAGTAGTGTATTTTGTTTCAATCTTGACGTACCTGCTTGTATGGCTTTAAACAAATTTGACTGCAAAAATAGTTTTTCTTATAGTAATATACGACTTACAAACATGATTAAGATGCAAATTTTTCTGCCACAACTTCTCCGTAGAATTAAAAGTTTTTGTCATGGCATCTGCAGTGTATATGAGTATGATTTGTGGGTTCAAAACGTTGCTAGCACCATTTTAAAATCTCTTACTTGGCATTCAAGGTTCCCTGGTTGGCCAAGTGTCTCAGTCGGTCGCCTTTTTGTAGATCGCTGTCATCTCACATCTTCCCACGTGGATTTGAGACTCGGGCTCAGCCAATGTGGATATTTTAAAACGCTTGTCAGTAGTTTTACGTGGGTCGATGGCCCTTAATTGGGTTTTCGCGGGTTCTCCCTCCAGCTATTATCTCATCTGCTAAAAGGACAGTCAACCCAAAAAGACATATAAAACAACTTGACTTTGAAACTTTTAGTTAATTTTCTAATTTCTAATCTTCATATCGTGTAAAGGCCCTCGATAAGGAATCAATATTTCTACGAATTACTGGACAGTATTATATCAGATACAAACTGATATGGTATTTTAGTAGCAATATAATTAAGAGCATTTATTATTATTAAAAAAGCACATGAATATTGTGAAAACTTGAGTAGGTGTGTTCTGTTGGTATACTCACCACTTTTGACATAGTATTGGCTACAAGCGCACATGCACATTATATGGAAGCTAAGATCATTTACAAAACTGAAGCACCCAAGGTGACTGGTCTTGGCTGGTGTTTTACCAACGACCCTAAATTAGGAGTTTATTGGTCTTCCAACGATTTACGTGCTTAATTTGTGTATAATCTACAGGCATGAGCAATGTTCTTATACCCCTAGTACACAGTTAAAAATAGCTATGTAGGTTTTACTATATTATTCGAAATAAACGTGTGGGCCTGGGAATGTAGATAGTAATTTTAAATGCATTTCGAATAGCTCAAGAATTATTTATCTCATATATCTAATAAACAGATTATATGAACAATGATCCAAGCGTAAACAGACATCAGACTGTGGTCTATAGGATATACCCTGCGTCTTTAAAATACAGCTCCTTCTACCTCTGGCAAACAAATACCCATATCCACTTAAGTAGTGAATGGGACGATATAGCGACAAAGGGGCTTTAATGTTAAAATAGGGTACATCCAATATAGCGTGAAGGGGAATTTAACATGGGGAAATTTAACATGGAGTGAATGGGGAATGGAACATAGCGACATGGGATTGAGCCACTCTAGCGACAATGGGACTTTAATGTTAAAATAGGGTATATGGAATATGGCGACAAGGGGAATTTAACATGGAGTGAATGGGGAATGGAACATAGCGACAAGGTATTGGGCCACTATAGCGACAAGGGGACTTTAATGATATTAAAATAGGGTATATGGAATATAGCGACAAGGGGAATTTAACATGGGGAAGTTTAACAGGGAGTGAATGGGGAATGGAACATAGCGACAATGGATTGGGCCACTCTAGCGTCAAGGGGATTTTAATGTTAAAATAGGGTATATGGAATATAGCGACAAGGGGAATTTAACATGGGGAAATTTAACATGGAGTGAATGGGGAATATAACATAGCGACAATGGATTGGGCCACTCTAGCGTCAAAGGGACTTTAATGTTAAAATAGGGTATATGGAATATAGCGACAAGGCGAATTTAACATAGGGAAATTTAACATGGAGTGAATGGAGAATGGAACATAACGACAAGGAATTGGGCCACTATAGCGACAAGGGGACTTTAATGTTAAAATAGGGTATATGGAATATAGCGACAAGGGGAATTTAACATGAGGACATTTTACAGGGAGTGAATGGGGAATGGAACATAGCGATAAGGGATTGGGCCACTCTAGCAACAAGGGGACTTTAATGTTAAAATAGGGTATGTCGAATATAGCGTCAAGAGGAATTGAACATGAGTGTAAAAAGATATCCATTCTGGCGTCAAGGCGAATTGAACATGGGAATATATAACGGGCCTATAAAGCGTCAAGGGAAATTGAACATGGGAATATATTTCGGGCCTGTATAGCGTCCAGGGAAAACGTTTAGGATAACCGAAAGGTTAAAGTATTTTTGTTATATCCTTGACAATTTTAAGTTATACATACTTCGTTCCAATAATTCCTTTTACTAAGAAAATATTTGTTTCATGGGTCATTATAATTTCATTGTGTAAGAATATCCTTGAGCATAAATATGCATTGATAACACGCATTGAGTTCCGCTGCTTATTTTGGTAACTATATATAGGCGTATGCAACGAAAGCAAAATCCATTAACTGTAATGTAAATATGTGGCCAGGTTTCTTGACAGACTGGCAAAACATGCTTACATCACATGCATGATATATTCAAAACAACGCTTATAACACGATCGAAATGTTATGCTCGATTTGCGGAAAGCCCTTTGATTAGTGGCAGCTGTATACATTCTGCCTGTGATCTCCTGATTTACATCTAGTAACACGTATCATGAGAGAGTGAGTAAATAAATATGGTTGTAAGATCAATATATTCCTGCCTTCAATTTATACATATGCAGTATTATTAAAAATATTTGTTCTGGTAAATAATTTCAGTCAATCAGTGAGCTTTATAGTTTTAAATAAGGTATTTACTTCTGTCGATAAGTTCATCAGTGATTAGCTGAAGTCATGTTTTAATCGTCATTACTTGAGTTATTTACTTAGATGGCGTCAATATCATGATGGAACATATTGATTTTGTGATAATTGTCATCATAAATGAGTCATATTCACAATACATATCAAACTTTAGAGTCCATTCAGCACATGGAACGCAATCCCTTTGCACGGTCTCTGTATACATTAATTAGGGTTCAAACAATATACCGTTGATCTTGACCTACACAGTCCAATGTGTATGATGTGCAGATTATTATTATAAGGCTGGACGTTACATATTCATTTGTTGCATACAAATTATATTATCCTTCTTGCAATCCTTTGTCTCATAAATGCTGATGTCTTGTTGCCAAATCAGTCATACGATGTAGCGTTCTGTTCCGTATTCATTTCATCAGTTTATTATACCAAAATTGGTGGAGTCACCATTTTGATAATTCCCATACAGAAAAACCGACGCAAATATCAAGTTCTACCATTTGGTATATTTTTGATATCTAAAACAAAAGCAATATATGTAATAAATATGGTATTAAATGACAATTGTTTTTTTAATATCAAAACCATTCAACGCATCTGCACATTCTAAAACCTATTTATACCGTATTCGCTTTATTGAGATTTCACAGTTATCGGCAGTTTAGAAGAAATTATTCTCTAAATCGCTAAATACTTATTGTACCACGTCTGCATTGAACGCCGTACAAACCTAAGCCACTTTGAAATTGTTGTCAATGGTAGACCAAATTATGCATACAATTTTACGGCTATAGTGTAATGCGAGTTGTGTTTCATAATTAGGCGAGTAACTTAGATGCTGCTGGTTTGGATGCTTTCCTATTTTAAACTAAAACTTTCGTCATAATTTGGCACAAAGTTTAGATGGTTGTATTTGGAATTATCGCTAAGTATCTAGGACAGCCGCCTATATAGTATACGCCTATTAATATAGTTTTAATCATCATTACAATAATTGTCATTTTTTGTCTCTAAATATTCGGTTTCTTCATTATTGTACCATATTTTCTTTATTGAATGGAATGCGCTAACATATTATCCATCAACTAAGGTAATTGTAAGGACATAAAAAAGGATTTAGCATTTGTTCAAACGTACCCAACATATTATCGACCTTTTCCTCTCAAGATCTTTGTAAATGGATTAAGTACATACATCCATTATTAATATCAGCTGATATTGTGGCATCTGAAGCATATCAATGTCTATCGAAATTCAACACAGAGATGCATCCAGAGGTAAACCAGTGCGCTTTAATAACTAAATTCATCAATATCTGGATTTTAACAAACAGTATGAAACTCTTCAATAATATATAATAAAAGTAGCTTGTCCGGCATGGCGTAATGATTATATGAATCATCTAACATTGGATTGTTAACATACGTCAAGGCATCATTGACATTATAATAGTTCCTATTATACAAGTTAAATCTGAACAACCTTTAGCTGGTAATGTTATTGTTATGTTACCCATTATATTGTTCTTTCAATACATATCACATCATTAAAGTATAATTCTAATTGTACAACAGAGTGCACAATAAACCAGTAGGTGCCAACTTAACTTTATTTTCCTTTAAAATGTCCTTTCTTTCGTTTATCGATATATCGAGAAATGTTTACTAAATGTAATACAGGTTTCCTTGTTATTTGGCATGGACATTGCAACGTTCTAAATATCAGTTTTAATAAATTCTTGATACAGACGTCATTAAAGTATTTTCAATGCTATGAGTTACAAGAATGTTGAATATTTGACCTTTAAATGTATGTGTCTTCTACCACATTGTAGACATAAATATACATACTCAATCCATTGTCAAAGTCCTCAGTTTTGCTGAAATCAATCCAACGTTAATACCCATTTGAAACAGTTATTTCGGTCTCATTTGGAATAATTAGACTCGGAAGTTACCATATTCATTTATTATCAGGATTTTGCACATGTGTGCATCATTTTCTTGGTGTAATTAGGAGAAAGCTGTGCCCGAGCTACCGTTCAAAGGGTTACACTTAGGTGTGTTATGGCCAGGTTTTCAGTTCTGTAAAATACCTGGTTCTACCTACCTCTGATTTTCCGTGCAAAATGTGTGTCAAGGCCACCACAACATATTCTAATTCTCTATTCATATCAATTATATTGTTATTCAAATATTTCTTTAACACGAAAAACATGTCGTTCTTTTTTCTATTCCTTATAAAATAACTTCAAATAATGACTCAAAATTCGTTGCGCGTTTTATGCGGCCGTGACGAAAGCTATATTGTAGACTCACTATGCGATTTCCCTCCTCCCGTCCCGTCGAGTTGGGTCATTCCATGGTTGTTTAATCTATTTCCGAGTTTAAATCGTGTATACGCTCGGACAGTAAGCTAACAGTGAAATTTGAAGACAAAGACACACATGGAACGTTGAGATATTAAACTTCTATAAAAAGTCGGTAAAACAAAGCGCTGCGCAGCGAGTATTTTACCTCAGCATAAATATATATTGACGGACGGACATTTCAATAGCTATTCTGCATTATCAATATAGGGAAATGATAAGGGAACGTTTTATAAATCGATCTATCATCTACTATATGCAGTAGATCTACAAAAGGACTTTTTAAAAAAAAACTAACTGGCTGTTAGTTTCATTCGAATCACCTTTGCTACGTTTCATTTGCAGAAGAAATGAAAAATTTAGACTAAGTCATCAAATTGAATAAATCTTTATATATGTGATTTAAGTAAGAGTAGTTAAGAAACATGCAAATTAAACGTTTATCACGTTGAAAGAAAATCACAAATCGAAGTGACGACAGCATGTACTAATACCTTAACGGTTGATAACAAAGCAATATGTTACGAACAACTTACTGAATACATTTTACCTCATTTGTGTTATGCAAACGTCATGTATATAAAACCTATATACTTCTCTGATAGGCAATCCTTCGACTGGTGAATATGATCCTAAGCTGTATACATGTCAGTCTATCCGTGAATTATCTTTTGCATTTACAACAATATTGATTATTATTATTTATATAATATATTTCATAATCGTATATCACTGTGTGTGAGTGTGTGTGCGTAGGGGTGTTGAGGGGTAGTTAAGGGATGATTTAATAGATGTTTCATGACACTAATTAAAACGTTGACGAAAACTTGTCCGTAATGTTACAGGTGTGTTTCTTTATTGAATACCCTGGGAGTCGTTTAAGAAAACATTATATTCTGACTTTTCCAATCGACTCTCACTAGCCATGATGTCTTTTGTGATGTTTTATATTAATGGGATGTGAAGTAAGCTAAGTAAAATGAAATAAATTAAATAGGAATCTAGTACTTGCTTTGTATTTTCCAAACGAATTTATTTCCTCATAAATAAAATCATAATTTATTGTAACAAATATGCTCCAATCGACGAAGATAATTACAATATAGTGTAATAAGGTAACTGAAACCTGTTACCAACACGTTATATTTATTTTATACAGACTGTGACTTCAGTAGCAACAATAACTTTCCAAATCAGAGGAACAAGCTATGCAGACATCGAATAAAAGGATTCAAATGTTCCTAATGACACTATTCTCCGTTTGAAGGAATTTATAGCCATCTTGATACGAATATTAGAAGGTAAGGGCCTTACCACTTGCATTCGTCGGAGATAAAGAGGATAAGGTAAAGAGATAGAATTATTGATTTAAACAGGATCGAAATTTGCAATCTTGCAATTGATACAATGTACGACCTTTCAAAGTGGCTTTAGGAAAAATCGAATTTCTGAGAAAAGTGTAAATTAAGAAAAATTTAAACGGATTGTGTACACATTTTGAAGAGACTGTTTGCACGAAAAATACTATAGAAAACATGCTTGAACTTTTTATAGATGAGAGTGGTGGAGTTTATTGTAATTATACATGTTTACAGTGATTCATAGCAACAACATTTTAATCTAGATTTTGAAAGAAACCCCTTATTCAGATCGAAACATTCTGGACTTAAGAGGAGTATACATTTTGATACACGGATGTTAGCGACCATAGCCAATTTTAAGAGACTAACATTTTGGAGCAATTCATTTTCGCTTTTGTCACTGAGTTGGGGCAAATTGCATGCTGTACTGATTAATGGTTATAATAATGTATATATTGTCTTTTCTTTGTTTCCCATGATTGTCCATATTTGTATTGTCGACAAAATACAATATGTGCACATGTTTCAGTTACAAAGTAAAGCTTTTTATCGATCTGACATATAAATGAATATCTTATTCCAACCCAACCATAACACGACACTCCCCAGCACGACTCATCCCAGCACAACTCACCCCAGCATGGCTCAAGCCAGCCTCTTTGACTGATTTAACATCATGTAAAATATGTTTTCGCTGTGCTAAAAATAAAATTTTGTTATTATATTTGTTTCGGTTATTTTCGTTTTGATTTGTCTTTGCTTGTTTGTTTCGTTTAGGCTTTTTTATTATTATTATTTTATTTATTTTTTGTTGCTTTTTGTGATTTTTCTCTGGGGTGGAGTTTTCAGCTCAATATTAATGTTATAAGCGCAGAATTCGTGACAAATTAAACAACTATTTTTATTTTATTTTGAATTCACTGATTCACAAATGCATATATGTAATTACAAAATAAAGAAAACAAATCGTCTCAGAAAAAGGTCCATTTCAAGAAAAGACTGCGTACTACATTGCACCCTTTGACTTCACATGCAGCCAGGAGCGAGTGTAACATTTTGCGAAAGTACTTCCTTGCACAACAGCTTTTCACAAAACAAGCAAGGGGGCCCCGAGTGGCCAAGTGGTATAAAGCGCTCACCGTTCCGGATGACTGCCATATCACCTCTGTCTGCGTGGGTTCGAGTCCAAGGCTCGGCTACCGTGGGTTTGTGGGAAAGCCTGCCCATAGCTTCTCGTGGGTCGGTGGTTCTTCCCTGGGTTTTCCAGGGTTATTCCTCCACCAGTTATACTGGCCGCCATGTATAGCCTATTTTTGGCTCAAATATGGCGTTAAACCCTAGAACAAAAGAAACAAGTCGCGAAAAAGTAACATTTTTATGTACGGGAAAGTACGTCAAGGATCAAGGCTCCATGTTAATGGTTCCTTGCTTTTGGACAAAATTTCAACTTACATCGGAGTGCACGGCATTATAGATTATAACAAACTAGATATTTAAAAAGACACTGTATCTTGTAATTGAAAACAATAATTCGTGTAATCTAGAGCGGCTAGTGAAACCTATGTATTCACTTTGAAAAGCGCTTTGAAATACGCGTCAATCAATTTTAATGGCATTGAAAAAGCAGCAGCTGACGTGGTGAAATTCATTTAAATCAAGCGATACAATTAAATGTAAATAGGGAATATAGTTGCATGGTATTGCGTTTAGTTCAATAATAAATACGTGCAATGAGAAACATTGCAAAGTTTATTTATTTTGGCAGTACTTTGTAAGCATGCTAAATAACTGCAGCATACACTCACAGTTAAAGATGAATCATACTTGGCATTGTTCTTTATAGCAAAGGATATAATATTATATTACATATTCCTCTCTCATACTCGTACACACGCACACACACGTATATTAGTTATATTATGCTCGTATGTATTCCTCCTTAACTGCCAGATTATATATATATATATATATATATATATATATATTGAGTTGACACGAAATCATATTTTAGGTATGCTGTTTATAGCATGTATTTTAATCAGTGTTAAGTAATGGCCTAGCCATGAAGGTTGTGGGTCTGTTTATGAAGCTTGTCCATATGATTCTACTTCAAATTCGTAAGCATGTTCTGATTTAAACTATTCCATATATAGAGTCAACTTTTAAACGTTACAAATGCGAATAGTAATAGTATACTGGCACAGAAAGCTATGAGTTGAAAACTACCCTATGCTCAACAATATACTGTAATGGTTGGTGAATTAAAAGCTGTCTATAACTTCTTGATTACAAGCAATCCAAGGAATCAGTTAAACTGAGATTAAATGTTGACGATTTCAATCATAACAAAAAATCTAAACAGCATAACTGTTTCGTACTTTAATGATGTCGGGTTATTTGACCATGAAATGGCCGTTTGCACTGGTTAATATGGCGGGTTTATTATACTTGCTTTATTATAACTGTCCATTCTTTACGAATAATTCCGAGAGTAAAACATTCCATCAATCATATTTGTTCCGAAATATTCATCCTCAAAACGTCGTCAATAATCTTAGGTTGAGGTAAATATTTTCTACTTAGCTCATATAGCTTTTCCCAAAAAGGATGTAGACCCCTGTTTGGAGACTTTTAACGTCAAGGCGTTTGCGTAATTAGATGGAAAACAGCTGCACGGATCAAAGAAATTTTAAACACTTTTTATGATATCAAATTAGAAAACCGAAATATTAAATTCCCTAAAAATAAGAGTATATTCAGAAATATATTACAGATCATTTTCTCTACCTTAAACGTTTTTTACTATTCTGTTTTTTTTATATAAATTTTTTTTGTAATCATGAGAGTTAAAACACATACCCTATTATATCCCGTCATATATATATTTCATCAACCATGGGTAGATATTTGCTCCTCATTCAATTTACGTCAAACCGCCGAAAATACATCTCACATAATACTTTAAAGATATTAAATTATATCTCATACTTCATAGATACAATATACCAATTTATAACTTTTAAAAACTACTTCTCCTCTTAGCAGTAGGACGGTTGTACCAGCATCTAGCAATTTTACAACGAATTAATGTTGGTAGAATGATACGTTTTCCAAGATTCTGTGTTTCTTTTTGTATGTATATTGTTCAAGCCTAGTAGGTTAATGGTTATACAGCACGTATAAAAATGATTGATGTCCCCGACGTATATTTTTGGCTAAAGAACCACTGATAGCATTTTGTTGACTTGACCAACGTAACCAATACTGGGAGATTCCGTTTTATAGTTATAAGAAAATGTATAGCTGATGATGCATCTTATTCCTTTCAATTTCTATACGAAAAAAGAGTTCTTATTGATGGTAAAACCAAACAACTATTGTTTTCATTTAAATACAGATGTACTTAAAATGACCTTAAGATGGGGGTTAGGGATTCTGCAAAGTCCTAAATTTGAGAGAGAATGTTTATTTTTAACAAATTCTACATATGAACCACACTTTTACAATCAGCATGGAAATAATTAAACTAATTCGCATATCATGGTGAAAGTGTTTTGTGCGTATATCTATGATGATATCTAAACACGATGACAATGCGTACAAATTCAGGCTATCAAACAAGAACTGTGCTCCAAATAAGCAGTCTGCACTAATAGTCGGGGAGTTGGGGGTTGGAGTTAGATAGAAAGAGAGTAAGTGTGCATGTACTACAAATTTTAGATATCCATCATGTGCTCCATAATAACTAAACAGTTTTCTCGTTCTTTGTTTGCGGTCATTAGACCTACTGTATTTGCTGACAAATCAACTCAATATTTTTAAGTAGAAATTCGACATATTGTACTAAATAAACAATGCGATCTGTCTATGTAAATGTGCATTAGACATACCGTACTAAATGAACAATGCTATCTGTCTTTGTAAATGTGCATTAGACATACCGTACTAAATGAACAATGCTATCTGTCTTTGTAAATGTGCATTAGACATACCGTACTAAATGAACAATGCTATCTGTCTTTGTAAATGTGCATTAGACATACCGTACTAAATGAACAATGCTATCCATAATTGTAAGTGTGCATTATACTCAATGTACTAAATTAATAATGCGCTCCTTCTTTGTATGCGGGCGTTAGACATATTCCACTGGCTGAACAATGCGCTCAGTCTTTGTAAGCATTTGAAATATTATTCCAGCTTTCGTGGAAACAATTGAAAAGACGTCCTCAACAATATCTTAGGATCACTCAGCACTGTACACAATATGCATTATGCATAAACTGAACATGCAAGTGTAAATTAATTACTTATTAAATTCACGTGTGGCCTGTCAAGTTTTCAGCAAAATTTTAATTTTCGTTTGAAGACAACGATGAACGTACTCAAACAGCCATTTTATTCGCCATACATAAATTTATTTTACAGTTTTTTGCAATGATGAATTTCATATATATATATATATATATATATATGGACAATGGTATTGTTTGTAAATGTTGTGACAAAAGTACATTTCGGTTTTGAAAATTATTCAGAATTATTCATTCCTTTTAGACTTTCTCAAAATGTTATCAGGATTATTCTACACACTTCATAATAAACAAAATGCACTACAAGAAACAATGTAAATGAATGAATGCCTTATTTCAAACTAAATACACAAGCGCAGATTTGTCATTACACAATAACATCATTATTAATGCGCAGATAACTCCGCCCGGATTAAACTGAACTTAGTCGCGAGCTTGACATAACTTTCGAAAGAAAATGGCGTGTCTAGTTAAAATTGAAATTTGCAGTCATATTGTAAATGAATGCGCATTGCAATGACTTTTCCATTTGATCTGGAATGAATATATTTTGGTATTTTGTTTCGATTCGACGAAAGTTTGTGATTTTGGAATTGATTCATCTGTGCAAATTATACATGAAAAACATCGGATTGAAGTGGTGCGGGAGAACCGTGTTCACGTCTGCAAATGTATTTCTGTTTCTGTCATTGAATGTTTGAAATCGTAACGTGGGAAAAATATTAGGTCTTTCAATTGCAATTATCAAAATGACGCTATGGAATTTAATGCTTATTTCATTTTGAGTGCAGTAGGAGGATGCAATTGCACTTATCGTCGAAATAACAGCACAATTTCGAAATGTGTAATCCAGATTGAAAACCTATGACATGGTTCATGTAATTCGGTTTCAGAATCAAGAAAAAACATTTATTGAAAATTCAGGATGTAAAACTGTAAGTATATTTTATTTTGCCATTCTTATCACCAGATAAAGAAGACAGAATATGCCTTGTCACTTGTATAATATTTGTAATGACCTAATCTTCGGTCTTTTATATAATGTAGCTAGCATAAATCCGTAACATTGTATCAACGCAGAATGTGCCAGAACAGCTTGGTTTTATTGCAGTCCACGAAACATGTTATAGTTCATTCAGAAACAAATTTAAACAACCACAACGTAAAGAGCCTCCTGCGTGAGTGAATATGATTTGTTTCCAAATCAAAAGTGCGTCTGCGTCAATGTTTGTTTACAAAAGAAATTAGTTCCTTTATTCACGTGAATGCTATATATATATATATATATATATATATATATATATATATATATATATATATATATATCCGTGTTTGTGTGTCTGTGTGAATATGTGGGTATAAATGAATATATTTAATATGTAATTTTCTGTTTGATGTCTGGGAATGCATTTTACATTAATCAAGTATTATTTTCTTAATAATTTTGCAACATTAGGATCATAAAGACAAGTCAAATGTATTTGTAATGCTTTGTGACAGAAACTCCACGAGTTATGTAACTTTACTTGCTGTTTTATGCATTCACGTTCACTTTGGTATTTATTTTAGCTCGAGCGTGCTTTTGCATGCCTTATTCAGATACTGAAATAACACAACTTGAGGCTTTTCAAATGGCTACGCATACTAATTGCTGAGTTGTCCAAAGGGACCTCAGCTTCGTGGAATATGTGTGGTAATAAGGTGCATATGCTGATTGGCCAGTATGATTCAAATATAATTAGTCTATGATGGTTATTTTTAATGTCTTAAATTCGAGTCTGGTTTTGGTATCAGCCGCATGAGCAGGAGAGATTTGTACACTGAAATCCACTTTGACGAAATTAGCTCTTCGTGTAGCAAGATAATAAATGCCTTGTAATTGGTTGATATTTTCCGCATTGAGACTGCCAATGAAAGAGATGGACAGGTCTTATTAAAAATTCAATATTTACAGGTAGTTGAGCCAGTCATAATGGCTTTTGTTAAAAATAGAAATAATATCTTGTAAGCCAGTTGCATATTCATAGTGGAATATGCGTTCTAAGTTCAATCAGACGTTTATAAAACCTACGTGATGGACCTAGTGTATTCCAAGTGTATGGCATCTTCGTTGAGAGCAAGACTGTTTACTTTAAAGGCATGCAACTACTAGGCACACATTGTTTGAATAATCACTTTGACCGTCTGCTAAATAATAAAACAAAGGTAAATAGTAATTCCTTTTGTGTGCTAATGTTTTAACACAAACATGTAGTCGATGTTTACAAAGACAATGTGTCTATTCAGACTGGCCAGAACAATTCACTCTAATTAAAATTAATCTTTAAGTGTTACACAGATTCAACGCTTTTTGTGTTATCAGCTCCATGAGAACTGCATTTCAGTACATATCGAAAATAAGAGTCCACAAACCAGCAGAGATTGATATGTCCTGAACACCGCTGTAAAAAATATACATCTTCGTCTAAAAGAAAAATAAATGAGTTGAAATTGGATGACATTTTCCTCACTGAGACGGGCAATGAAACAGATGGACTGGTATGGTTAAAAAAGAATAATGCTTGTGAATTTTGGGTCAGTCGAAATGATCGTTGTTAAAAGGAAAAACAAATGCTTTGTACATCAGGTACATAATCGTACTGAAATCTGAGCTGGAAGGTGGATAAGAGGCTTGCATTCTCGACGCGATCGAACTAATTGTGACTCGTTTCTTTGGCTAGTTGGCCGGAACATCACCAACGACTTCACGTGACATTAAGACTGTTATAATGGATTATAAGCGATGCCAAAGTTTCGTCTCCGTGAATCTCGTGTGGTAAAGAAGTAAAACACAGCCCAAAGAAGGTTTAGAGTCATTGTCGTTGCCGAGTAGAGCTAAAGCCTTGCATATAATCTCAGATATAGATAGAGATCACAAATTGCTGTTCATAAACGACCTACATGCACTTGTTTCAGTTCGAAGTTATATAGCTATATATTGCTCGTGACGTATATATTTAAGTAGTAGGAAAACCTGACAGCCATCAGTTTGAAATAATGAAACTTATTTTTCAAAAGAAGAAACTTAACGTGTATTATTTAAAATATATTTCTGGCTTTTGTTTACTTATGCGGTAGATATATATCTCATGTCAAAGGACAATGTTGTAAATCTACTCTGGGAGCTTTATCTCACAGGAATTATCTTGAAGCAGTCCGGTTGGTAATTTATGTGCAAGATCACAGGTACTGACAAGTGGTATGCATAATGATCTCGTCGAGCCGATCTTCAAGTTTGCGATTATATTTAATCAAACATTTGAATGGGATTATAAAGCCTGCTTGTATATATAAAAGAATTAACGAGCTGTACTGGAAGAATCAAGCATGCAAGACTCTGTAATTCTTATATAATGTCATCAATCGTATTCTCCGGTTAGGGCTAGTTTATGATAGTAAAGAAAACAGAAGAACAAATCGTGAACAATTAAGATCATCAACCATTGAATCCGTATTAGATATTCACTTAACTTGCTCATAACTAAAGGCATTCTCATGCAACTCGAAAATCTCAGCATGTGCACGAGCTATGACCTCTGTTCGTCAAAACAATATAACCGAGATATTTTTTTATCTTAGATATTACGCAATAGTCTTATCTTGAGAGATGCGTCGTCTCGAGTTTAGTTTATTTTATACTCGTCAGCAATAAAATAATGCAAGAATAAATATGTCAAGTAAGAGCACAATAGCTGGCACGGGGGATAACAGTCACAAAAACATGTCTATATTAAATTTATTACAAATGCACTGCTTCCTCTTTATAACGATATGTATACCACAACGCCTTTTTAGGTATCACGGTACCAATTGTTTTTCCATATACCTCAATGCTAATGTTTTGTGAAATAAATATACTTTCTGTCCTACTTGGGCATGCATGTCACACACTGTCATATAGAACAATGCTAGATTGTCAATTTGACAATGACATAACCAGGTACTCCATTGCATTTAAGAGAGATAACTCTACTGGAACTAGACAGGGGTAAGAGTTATCTAGTCACAACAAGCACATTTTCAGCCATGTGTACCATATTTTAAAAAAATCATAAAAAATACAAAATATGATCTAGATAGAAATTAACACAAACTCACATGTTGCCAAGAGGCTCAACATTTTTTTAAGCCAAACAGAAAGTACAACTCTTACATAATGCACCAATCACAGCTAGTGTTGTTCTTTAATTCTGAATACAATGTTCCATACACCTTAAGCTCCGCCCACCTGGACTTGCGCAATTGGTACCGTTATACCTATAGCAAACCTTAATTTTTCCAATAATCTGTGAAATAGTTCGGGACTGTATAAGTAACAAATATACTTAGTCTCACTTGTGAAAAACAATTTGATGAGGTACTAACCTATGTCTTATATGAATGTGTATAGAAATGTCATTGAGCTGTTTGAACTATTGTTTTCATACTTTTGCTTCACCATCAAAATCATCTTTTGAAATAAAATGAATTCTTTCAACTATGACTTGTATCTTATTCCTATCAGCACTTATTGAACTTCACATAGGTGATATGGGATAAATCACATTATGTCATATTATGTAATAACTAGGTCAAAGGTCAATGTACCAAATAGTATGTACCTGTCCTATTTCAAAATGTACAATTCACCTAAAAGAAAGGAATTTATATTTGTTTGGTAGGTGCAGAACTTAACATCAGAGACAGGTGGACATGACCCAATCTTATTATAAAGTATAAGCTTTGACCACATTACACTATCTGCAGATACAAGAAGTCACTAACCACCAGTCCTCACACAAAAGGTCCACCTACCCATCCTCTTTGTAACACAAATAGTAAGCTTTCCTCCTTTGTAATGTGAACAAAATTGTTTCAATAAGCCAATCAGTCACCAAATATAGTAAATCACAGCCTCTAAGTGGTTATGTTGGATTGGGGGGTGAACTTAGGGGAATAAAATACAGAAAAATGCCAAATATAAACACTAAGTATAGCACATCAAATGGAGTTAAAAACAGGAGGAAAGTGTTTATCTAAAAGGGAGAGGTAGCTTATGATAAAGGAATTAAAGGAGGCAAAATCAGCAATGCTGAAAATGAGAAGTGAAAGTTTGATGACCTTACCTTGGACAAATATATGGGGCAGGGCCCAACAGGTCCAAGGACAGCCCAATGGCAACTGTGCTATAACATCCCTTACAGGTACCCAAATTTCAAGTGAAGTTGTGTTCATTTCCATCTAATATGAAAGGGTGAATAATTTAGATAATATAGATACATATAAAGTATATTTCTTCTACATAAGAATTTAATAATAATTGGCATAAGATAGAGAGAAACTTATCTCAGATCCAAACAGAAGATACCTTATCAGTTTTCAAACTTGTAAACTTTACTGTGAGAAATTATTAAATTGCTTCTACTTACATTTGCATCAAGATAGAGGGCTAATATAATACTTCACAAATCTTCTCTTTATTTTCATAACCAGTTACTGAAAATGTGAGATTTTATTTCCTTAAAATGTTATGACTGGTGTAAGGGAGATAACTGAATGATATACATAAGGTGTGGTAACCTCTAATACAGTATCCATGTAATATAGATGAGTTCATCAACAACCTATATTAACTTCATTGCAATTAAATTATCTCAAAACACATTACTGATAAAGTGAGAACCTAACATTTAGACTCCTATATTTAGTGGAGACCTCAAGAGTCATGTAATTTTAATTTCTAAGATGACGCAGCTCTTTCATATCACATAGTTCATATTTTCTACAATGCCAGCATGTAGAGTGCAGCCTTCCATAACCATGCAGATATCATCTTATGCCAATTTGGATTCTTGCGATGAGATGCAAAGTTTCAAGAACAGTGGATTTGAATGGAATGAATACGCACTGTGTGACTAAAATGGTTATCATTCTGTAATGTTGGACCAAACATGGAAATTCCACAAGAGCAGCTTGACACAAAGAAATAGGATTAATTGAAAGTCAATAGTAGATTATAATTGGGCTTATACAAGTGCCAATGGCAAATGCTGACTTAAGGAAACTGTTCTTGTTTGTTGGTATTCACTGCTACTTCAACAAAAGGGAATGCAAGAGAACTGAACTAACTACATGAACAATTTCAAAGCAGGAAAGTGTAAAAAAAAAAGGACAATTACAGCAGGACAATTCAAATCAAAGTGGGAAGAAATACCATATCCTTAATAAATTACCTAAAAATTACTCATGCCAGAACATCCCACATGGTACAAGTGATCTATCTACAAGTGTACTTAGAGTGTTCTCTATCCTGGTTTATGGCATGCCTTACAAGAACAAGATAGCTGTTTTTGTACACATGATTTTTCATCTTTTGCAGGTAAAATAGCCAATATTTGGCCAAAATCAATTATATTATGTTTACATAACTTATTTTGTTGCATGCATTCCAATCTAGGAGGTAACAGCACATACATAAAGGCATCAGGTAACACAAGCCTATATCTATCATAGCTATAGTTATCAAAAGTCCCCATCCAAAGCCAACTTGTGCTATTTTCTGAAGATTTCATACATTTTATTCTTAAAGAACTTTCAATATTTGGCCAAAACTGTTCAGTACACATTTGTTTTCCTACATCAAACTAGTATAGTTCATAAATGCCGCCCACATGTATGCGTTTCTATGGATACACTGTGAGGCTATTCTTTCCTTTAGGTATCACGGTACCAATTGTTTTTCCATATACCTCAATGCTAATGTTTTGTGAAATAAATATACTTTCTGTCCTACTTGGGCATGCATGTCACACACTGTCATATAGAACAATGCTAGATTGTCAATTTGACAATGACATAACCAGGTACTCCATTGCATTTAAGAGAGATAACTCTACTGGAACTAGACAGGGGTAAGAGTTATCTAGTCACAACAAGCACATTTTCAGCCATGTGTACCATATTTTAAAAAAATCATAAAAAATACAAAATATGATCTAGATAGAAATTAACACAAACTCACATGTTGCCAAGAGGCTCAACATTTTTTTAAGCCAAACAGAAAGTACAACTCTTACATAATGCACCAATCACAGCTAGTGTTGTTCTTTAATTCTGAATACAATGTTCCATACACCTTAAGCTCCGCCCACCTGGACTTGCGCAATTGGTACCGTTATACCATAAGAGAGAAAGATGTACATAGCTGGATCCTCCAAGAAATTGTATTTATAATAGTTAATAAATATTAAAATGCATTGCATTGATTCGAACTTATATAACAACGAATATCCAATGGTCAAGATCTAAAATTAAGTGCAAATCAATATCCAATTAAACAATAGGATCTGACCAATTTAATGTAATCAATGGCTACCCGCCTCATTTGAGAGACCGCTGATGACCGTGGGTCCTTGTTGAATTCATGCTACAGTAACAGCTTCGCTATTTAAGCTGTTGCATGCGAACATTGTGTTTAACTATCATGGAAATTAAGTTCCGGATTAATAGCATTTTTAGAGAAAAGTGGATGTATACAAAGTAATAATACCAAAAATGACCCAAAGGAGATTGCAGCATTCAATTGTAAACATTTTCATTTTTTTAAATCACATAATGATTTTTTTGTGTGTATTAATCGTGTGATTTGTTATATTCTACATTTTAACAGCATTACCACACTTAAGCACAAATTATCTGTGCTGCATATAACTAGAGCTTTTGGAATTGTTTTCTCTCGTCTTTTGAAATATGAATGCCTAAATCATTTATTCATCTTGCGGCAAAGAAGTCAGTGGATTTGATGAGGTAGAGTAAAGTTTTGTTATGTTATATTTTATAAATGGTTCCCTCTGTAGAGCGATATGAACATTTAATTAAAGCCGGATAATGATCAGCAAGAGTGATCTTTATATTTCAGTCCCGATTGACTTCGCTCAAAAATATATGTATGGCATGTACGTTGTATCATTGATATACCACGAAATGCATAAATTTTCATTGAAAGGAAATAAGGTTTGCAATTAATATTATATAAAAAGGCGTGCATACTATATATATATATATATATATATATATATATATATATATATATATATATATGAATATCGCATACAAATGCACATATTTGAATTTCAGCATGGTTAACTGCTTGAAGATGAAGCGCGCTTGCTTTCACATACTGGCTAGCATATTGAAGAGAGTTGGACATATACACTAAACGCAAAGATAAATAAGCAAGTGGTATGTCAAACATTTAAATGTATTTACGTTCATCTATGTCATTATCATATAACCGTATAATTGTTTATATACTCCATTTCCATCGATCTCCCTTCCGTTGCTTCGCATGAATATAGTTTGCCATCATACATGCCTACAGAGGCATTGCCACATGAAAGGCGAAAATCCGCTACTCTCCGGATTTTTGCTTTTATCCTTCGACAAAGGTCAACACACAGAGAGAAATAGAGAGAGACAAACAGACAGACAGCGACAAAGAGACAGAGAGGGAAAGAGAGACTATGGTAAAACATGATGACAGACAATGCAAAAGAGAAAGATCTGGAGGAAGGGTTGTTAGGACGTACCTTAAAGGCATTTATCAATTGCCCATCCCTGTGTTTCTATATTGGTCAAGGTAATAGTGCAAAATGTTGAAGATAATTTCGCAGTACATTCTGTAGTGGCCATCGTGACATGTAACAATTAAGATTGACGTAATGTCTAGGCTCGCAATAACTTGGCAGCCTGCAATAGTTAATCTCCCTTGTTTGGAGGCATAAGTGAATCTTAATTAGAGTCCGCTTGTTAATCATGAGACAGAATGTTAGCGTGAGACCATGTAGCCGGAAAATAACTAAGCAAAGATAAACCAGTCCAAAACGTTTGGGCAATATTGGATCATTTGTAACAGGTGTCGTGAAATGATATTTTCCTGAATCTCTGTTAATAAAGGTGTTCTAGAGAGAATTATTTTGACTTACATGGGAGTGTTAAGCATTACTGTTGGTTAGAGAAAGTTAATTCTTCTTGGCTAAGTTAAACAAACGGGGGTGTTCAGCCCAAAGGGTGTGGTTAAAGAATGATACAACGAAGTTTTAGTCAAACCAAATTTTTCTGTTGAGGCCAAAAGTCCGAGGGACTACGAAGAAGATTAATACGTAATTTCTGTCGTTAACAAATTCGTCGAAGAAATTGAAGTTGCTCTTCAGAGAAAGGGGAGCTAGTCTCGGCAAAGGCACAAAGGTATTGCCTCAACTGCAAGTTTGTAATAATTTGTTCAATATACTTGCTTTAAATTCATATTTCAATTGTCCTTGTGTTCAGAAAACAATTGAACATTCATATTTCCTGAATGTAATAGAAATCATGTAGTGTAGGACGTTCATGCTATCTCGCATTGCGAAATTAATTTATTTGTTTTGAATATTACAGGAATCATGTATCCTAAATATTGCATGCATTTCTTCTGAACTGTAAGAAACATAAATTTACAGCCTTAAATCACATGAATCATGTATGCTTAGAATTGAGTTTACAATATCTGGAAGTGTATGTAAATGAATCGCTAATTAGCAGGCAAAGCAGTTAGGACAGGGTCGGACGTACATTTATTCGTTAATGCAATTAAATTGTGAATTCTTTTCAACCGGGAATCGATGGTATTAGCATTAGGAGTATAATAAGCTAGTAATTGACAGTCATACAATGGTACAATGGTTTATATAAGAGGTCTGATTATGTCATAGTTCCAGTTAGGAATGCGAATCAGGTTGGGTACGATTTTTTGTGAAGGAAAAATATATCCGTGCCTGAACTGGACAGTGAAACAGAAGGCAGTATAAAATCAAGGCGGTTGATGCTAAGTCGAGTCTAAAGAAAGAAAGAGAGATGGAAATGAAATAATGCAACGCCAAGCTATTACCACCAGTGATTTGGAAAAGACCGGAAGCAGCCAAATGATGCTGGTATGCCGTCAATTTCAGTTCGAGCAGTCACCTGATTATATGTTGAAATTTGTTTTATTGGTGTAACACAACGGTTAAATAAATTTATCATCAATTGTGTAACTCTGTTTCTAAGAGAAAGTGAAAGATTCAAATGTCATGTTCAACTTCATTTTTTTTATGTACTTAATTAAATTATTATATTTTAAATGCCGGGCCTCTTGTTGTTCTATTATATAGACCTGCTCCGATCTCTAATAGACCTGCTCCGATCTCTATTCATTAATTTCATATTTTACTTTATTGCCTACTCGATCCGGGTTTATAACGCCGTGGTCGATTATTCCCTTGGTGACAGTAAGCAAACCACGTTAAGGAGTTAGGATCTCACGTCATCCCACCTCAGAAGGCTCTATAAATTCCCAAGGAATCTAGCGACTAAAAAGTCCAAAATTCTTGTAGGTTACTTGTTGCAAGATAGTGTTTTTCTCTCACACCACATTCTTCTCCGTATTCTCTCTCTTGTGAATGTGGAGAGAAGCAGAGAGGATTTAGTATTTATTCAGAATCATGTTTAATGCATTTAAAAGATGCAGTGACAGTTCAACACAGATTTAGCGTTTTATAGAAGCGACAGATTTTAATATGTTAGAAGGGACAGCCTACTGTGGAAATATAACCTAAGGTTGAAACAAAATGTATATATGCGTATTAATGCGCCATGGGTGGAACAACATTTCATACACCAATATTACTGATATATCAAATTGTCTTGTATCAAAACTTTATAAGCCGTATTTTCTAATATTTGCTTGCCATGCGAGTACTTTTTGGAACACTCGATATTTTGTGCGAAGTAATGCCACATTAGCAGTGTTGTAGTGCTAAATAAAGATGTAAGAAGACGCAATAGGGAAATGAGGGAACGCATGTTATTCAGATGCCGGGGGTAAACGGTGAGCTTAGAAAATTAAGAGAATGCACAAAAGGGTAAGACAAGGCCGATCGCAAGCGTTTCCTCAGCACTATATAATGTGCGTTGGATTTACTACATTATGCGCTATCTTTCCAATTTGCTTCATCTTCACTCGTATTCATTAAAGGCATAGTTTATTCTGTCGCTTTAACGTCTGTTCATGAAACAAATAGTTTCGTAGTATGCCACTTTGTAAAGAGCAGGCTCCTATAATGATCCTGAAATGAATCTTCCATACCTAATAATCGGCACCGAACAACGTGGCATCTCGCTCTCTCTCCCTCTCTCTCTCTCTCTCTCTCTCTCTCTCTCTCTCAGGACCGTGATTTACTCAGTCAATTCCAACCGATAGAATAATCATATTATTGCTGTTACTTCAGTCCCATCGTCCACAGTTAGCGTTGAATACTACCGACACAGAACTAATGCTGACAAAGAAACTCTCAGCCAAAGTTTCTTCACTGGGCCTAATGTCAGCTAGTACATAAACGTCTCACCTTTCCGCCTCTATACATGTATTCAGTAATTCAGTGTGTCCATGAGTTATAATGTTGTGATTGGAAACAATGATTAACTGGTTGTTAATGAAGTTGAGCTTGGTTATCGTCGATCATATGTCTCCTAAGTCTGCTTGCTGATGATGATAACAATGGAATCCGTGTCTGTTAGCAGAGCCAGCTCTACCAGAGTAGCTAATTATTTCGTTTATTATCCGGGACCTTCATTTAAACAAGGTACCGACTTGTTGATTTCTACAGACTTTGTTAGTGTTGTATTTATAGAGACTACTTCAACGTTGACGAATTTCACTCTATCTACCATTACCTTTTATTTAAAGTCTTGGTTAAATCATTATGATAACGACCTAAATCATTACAGTGCAATGTCGCATGATTTTAAATTTAAGATTTCAACTAGGTCCTTTCTAAACGTTCAAATGTTTCTCACTTGAGCGATGATCAAATCCCAGGACAGATTACATTTTTGAAACAGGGTCTCCTGTTTTAGCAAATCCAAATTACAGTTGGATAGTAGGTCTGGTAAATCATTATCATGATCTGCGTCTCTTCTGTCACGGTGATTCAATGTCAGCTATCACGGTACTAAATGGTGCATATTGGAGCAAACTGTTGTACCTCGTAAAGCCAGTAAAGAAATTTCGGTGTGATGAGAGATCGGAACAGTCAAATAGATGTTCTTTTTTCTATGGCATCAGGTTCTGAAAACAGCCATATATTTCCCCATAAATTTTCAGAGCGGATGGCCTTCTTCCTGGTGAGATACTCTTCACAATCGAAGGTATCGGTTCTTTCTCTCGAAAGGCTATCCTGTCTAGAATCATTGCAGAGGTAGAACACCTGAGTTCTTGGTAGCTTAAGACGATTCAGAGTGGTTGAAATCGTTCTGGGCAAATATATTGCTAGATCGGGTAAATGGTTTAGCTGGGACTCGTTCCATTGAAGAGACTAACAGCTTGAATGTCTGGCCTCTCAATTTCTGAACGAGTGTGGGTACCAAGATCGTCGGTGAGTAAGAAATGACCACAACCCTTCCAGATGACTGGCATTGTGTCCACTGTCCATATTTATAGGTCCGGAATTGGAGAGACAAAGGTGAGCAATTTTTGATTCCACCTTGTTGCGAAAAGGCTGATCATCGAACTCCAACTAAACAATCTCTAATTCCTATTTTGTATTCCTTAATGACAGTAAGGGGGTTTTGATCACAATAACCTGAGAAGCAGCTGAAATAAGATACACTTCAAAATGTTGCAAAGCCAGTTTTAAAGCCACGCTTTCCTTCTAGTCTGTGAAATATATTATATGGTTCAGTTTCTTTGTTTCGACAAACTCCATAATTGATGGTCCACACCATTTTGTATTTTCTTGGTCTACAACCCTTGCATCAACATTTTAAAATACCTTGGATCTGAAAGCACTTTTAATAATGGGTTTTAATTTGTCAAAAGATTCTACATGTTTAACTTGACCTTGTCGCACAATCTATCTTAACAAATGCCACACAAACACGGCTAAATTCGCTATTAGCTAAGCTGATTGTCAAATAAGCATCACGGAGTCGAACGGTTACCAAGTAACCTTTCCACCCATCGATCAAGATTATGATGCGATTACTGCACGTGTTACTATTATCTAGATCAGATGTTACTATGCTCATTAAACGCTGAAACTTTGACGGAGAATTCCAAATCATTTTACTTTAATCAACAAAAGCTCTCTCCAGTATATACATTTTACTGATTGAGACAACTTGTCTTCTAAGTTTACTCTTTCACGGGTGTACAATCTGCAATACCAAGTCATGATAGCGTTTATTTAGTTTTGTTGAAACATCATGAAACATGTGCTCATTTTCACGTAAAGACTTATATAATTCACTCTTTTTCTCTGATTGTAGATGTGAAAGTTTCAGGTCATGATCGCTTGAGATTTCTGAATTCCGAAGATTAGTTAACGAAGACACTCAGATTGCAATCCACCGTTTACGTCCTAATTGTTTTTGTCAGGAAAAAGTTAATTTAACTTGACCTAAGACACCATATAATGATCTGGAAATCTCTAGATGTGAGTAATGCCTGATTGGAAAATTCCATCAAATTATTCCATTACATTCTGAGATCAAACGTCTATTTCAAATCTTATTTACAACTTCTAAGCATGACAAAAGTTAGCTATGTAAATATATCGCTTACCAATGACCATTATATTAATGTAGAATCTACAATAATGGACATATATGGATATACTTAACAGAATGAGTGAACAAAAACCAGTGTGCACGAAGGGTTGAACTTCAGATCAACCATTCAAGCCTATTTTGTTTTTCTAAAAAGTGTTTTCGTTGTCACGATAAGATCTCATTATTTTTGAAAGTAGAGAAATTGTAAACAATGCCAGGGACACATGTGGCAGCATAAATACGTTTTATGTAAATATGTCACCAGGAATTGGGAAGGGTGTTGCTTTTGATTCTTGTTGGCCATGTAACATATCGAACTAATATGACTGTATTGTCAAATGTGTTTTTTTATCGTCTGCAGTAAGCTGAAAATGAAGTTCAGGTTTTTATAAAGAACAAGTTTAAACCGTTTTCGTGCGCAGACAGTAAAATTTTAAGAAAGTCTAAGACACACAGGGTTCGTGGAGATAGCAATCATCTATAAAATGTCGCTAAATGTTAATAATGTGTATAGCGCTAGTATAGAGAGAGTTTTTTCAGGTAGAGGTAAAATATAATTTTAAATATCAGTTGTTTTTCTGAGCCGCTTTTCAATGTACCTTTAGCTAATTCTTACGTTGCATGTTACTCTGAAACAATATAAGAATTTTACGACCAGTTTCATAGGTTTGATAACGAGAGCATTGCCACATTAGCAGTGGATTTCAACATCCAGTTAATTTCATTGTTCGGCTCCAAATCCAACAGTTTAACACCAAACAATAGAGGTGCTGCTCTGGAAATGTTTTTGTGCGATAGGCATTTGATATCTTTTAATAGTCAATCTATGTGTATTAGACCTGAATTTACCTTTTCTCAGCCGATGATTTATTTGAATCTCTGATATGCAATATACAATTGAAACAAAGTAAGTTCGACTTAGCGCTAAGAGCCAATACAATAGAACGTCATCTTTGAAAATGCCATTATCCGGTACAACATAGGTCTAGTTAGACCATTTGTACATAGTACAACGATGGCCACCGATCATATAATCATATCAGAACTGAAAAGTTTGCATAAGGAAGCACTTCGCAGCAATCTTTTTAAACTTAACTGTGTATTGCATCATTAGAGACGAAAGTCCATATTGGAGGTATTATTCAAGACAAAATATACATAATTTGACGCGGCTTCTAAGTTACTGCTCAAACACATGTCCTGTCCGTACTCTAATCCGTATTGGAAACTATTAAATGTTTCAACGTTTCGCACGGAGACGAACAAAATATGTTGAAAATGAATATATAATGGTCGCCCAAGAGACCGTTAATAGTTGTCATACACGAAATATAAGAAAGCGAAGGCAACGTTTGCAAAAGAATTGTTGAAAGCCAAGGAGAACAATTCAGTGATCATAAAAATGTTGCTGAGCTTAATATTTCTGCATTATATAATTTTTTATGGACAAACAAATATAAGCCGGTTTATACTTACGAAATCGATTCACAAGGAATAATTGGAAGCAACTACGTCTCTATTTGAGAGTTATGTGAAATCATTTTTCTAGTTTGTTGTTACCTGACAATACTTATTGGTACAATGAGAATCATTGTTAGGTGGTCATAGAAGAGGTTTGGAAGTAGAGGGAAGAAACTTATTCCAACTACGATGAAGTTTTAATAAAATTCCCATTACAGACAAAATGGCGTGGACTATCGCAAGCTGAATGATGTGACCATTAACGATTCATATCGCCATCCCAGAATAGATGACATTTTGGATGCTTTTTCTGGCGCTAAGCTATCTTAAACTCTTGGCGTCAAAAGTGGATAGTAGCAGGTGAATGTTGCAGATAGGGATAAGCCTAAAACAGTATATTCAGTTCCTAGTAGTGACCTCTGGCAATTTACAGTGATGGGTTTTGGTTTATGCAACGCACCAGCCATATTTGAGAGACTTATGGAATGGGTCTTTAGGGGCTTATCCTGAAAAGTATGCTTCGTGTATCTGGATGATATAATAGTCTTTTCAAAGACCTTTAGTGAACATATTGGAATTTAAGTCAAGTTCTTAACCGCCTTCAACAGGCTCATTTGAAACTGAGTCCTGAGAAATGTCACCTGTTTAGAAGACAAGTCACCTAATTGGTTCATGTTGTGAGCAGTGAAAGTGTTGGAACCGATCAATCAAAAGTAGAGGCTGTGATGAGCTGGCCTGTACCAAAGAATGTAAAGCAAGCAGAAGTTGTATTGGCTTGTGCTCCTATTGTGCTGGGATTGTAGCCCGGTGCCAGAGGGAGCCTATCTAAGGGGTGTCGTCAGCGAACTCCTAGAGGAAGGTGACTTGGTACAAACCAGGTTGCAGAACCTACAAGAAGCACAGGATGGGCGGATGATACTGCATATAGGATGAACTCGTTTCTTGATATGCAGATCAACACAAATGCAAATCCAGCCTCCTTATTGGCAGCCATTACTTATCAAAATTCTACCTTTAAGCCATACGAAGACAAGGTTGTTGTTTATTCTTCTTTGACAGAGACCCAGCCTATTTTAGGCATATCCTAAATTATCTCCGTAACGGAGCATTATGTGAATTGCCCACCCTACCCCGTGAGCTGAGGTTCCTTACGAACTCAAGGCCGGAGCCGCCTTTTACTGGATGACTGGACTAGTCAATATCATTGAAAAATGTATAGCAAAGAGAAGAGATGATGACCTGTTAAAAAAGAAGAAAAAAGAAACAAATTGTCTTTAGGATGCCTATCTGTAAGCTTTGATTCATACTTTTTGTCATGTATAGTTTAATTTCACAAGCCTGCAAATGGGGTGCAGCAGTATAACCTGTAAATGGGGTGCAACAGTATAACCTGTAACTGGGGTGCAACAGTATAACCTGTAACTGGGTTGCAACAGTATAATCTGTAACTGGGGTGCAACAGTATAGTCAAACAATTTTGATATCATATCATATGCAAAAATATCAATCAGTAAATGTTCACAATTTGCATATTCCATGTTCGTATATATTCAGATGTATGCGGAACTGAAAAATAATTGTGCTACATTAAAGTAATTGAACACGCGATGGTTCTGTTCTGTTTCAGGAATAGCGTATGCACATGTATTATTTAATAAAATGTAATAGTTTGTTTTGTTTCTAATTAAAAATAGATAGGAAAAGATACTGAGTGCTGCTTCCTGTTTATATTCAGCTATCACATATTGATTAGGTGGCATAGTTCTTTTTTTACCTGTACAACAATAACAGAACTTGATGTGTGTATTCAAACTCATGACTACTGTTGAAACTTTACTTTGTAAATGCCTATTCAGTGTCATAGAAATATGGAAAGTTATAATGGAAATGCTAGAGATGGGAAAGGTGGATTCAAGCATAATATTTTTTTAACATAATACTTGCCTACTATTAATGATCATGAAGTAGTGTTCATTCAGATTTTTCTGATCAGGCTTGTACCTTTCTATCATCATTATGTTGATGAAAATGGTACTTTCATTGAAAATGTTCTTTTAAAAAAAAAAAAAATGCATTGTAATTGGTATATTAAGTATAAATGATATGGATGAATGTCTTATGATATAAACATTTATATCAGTTTTATATGACTCATCATGTGCATGAAATATTATAAGATCTATTAAAACAGGGCTCATGCTTTTAACAATTAAGTGAATTCAATGTATATTTTGTACATGTTAGTAAGATTCTTCCTTTAAAAATGAGATCTAATATGCTTAATTATTGTGTCTCGTTTAAACTGTAGTGTTTTTGCATATATTTATTACAAAATTGTATCAGTATAATAGCTATGTATTACATACAGATGAACAGTATTTGCCTTAAAGGTCACGGACCATACTCCAACATTTTCCTATTTATATAAGATTTGCATCACATGATTAAAAATAGTTATACTCGCACCAAAAGAACAAAAAAATATCAAGTGTAAAGAAGAAATAATAATTTAATTACTCGAAATAGAAGTATACAACGCTGTTACTTCCCTTTGGTTACGATTTCCCACCTATAGAGGACGCAATCGGAAATGACGTACATTTATCCCTACAAGACGAAGTACATGCTTCTTTTTGTCGAAAAATAAAACACTATAAATTATGGATAGGGAATATTTTATATGAACTAATGCAAAATAATTTACTGTTCAGCCTTATATCGGTATGCGTGCACGACGCACTAGCTTTCAAAACTATTCCATTGTTTCAATTTATTTTGAAAATTCCCGCTAATACAGGTAAAAAGAATCAATTCTGGCTTCCCTGTGTTGGCAGACTTTATATTAAAAGAAAGATGAAAAACATTGGCACAATTAAAGAATCCAAAAGGAACCAAATTTGACTTCCTTTTGTTGGCCGACTTCAGAAGAACAAATCGGCACACAAAAAAGATACCAAAGTCAAGTTTCCGGGGTTGGTTTGCATTGTAATAAAATAACCAATGTATTTGATATCCTGTTGGTAAGTTTAAACAATGAGTGTATTGCTCCATGCCGGTGTGTGTATCACCTGGGCTTCTATTTGTTTGCCATATGTAATCATAATTGATGTTTGCAGTTCAAATATTATACACAATAATAACTTTCTTTAATTAAACTTTTGTAACCCATGCTAGCAAAAAGATTATCATTTGCACTCACATTGAATGTCTTTTAAAATAATAATTTTTTGCTGTTGCGAGATACCGACTTATATTTAACCTGGATACAATACAGTCTGGGTCAGTTTCCAATCAGTAACTGATCATGCATAAATGGCAGGTGCCTTCAAGCAATTGGGTGATAATTTCGTCTCATAAGCGATGCACACTACAATAAGGATGCATATGCCAGCCGGTATCCGCTACATATACGGAGTTCGTAAATATGTATTTTTTTTAAAAATAATTTTCGCATGATGAAAAAAGAAGGAATATATAATAATGAAAGGTTATTTCTTTCATTTTATTTTCAAACAAGTGTACGTTTATCAATTTATTTTGTACCGTGAGTGTGTGTGTGGGGGGGGGGGCACAAATTAAATACAAAATTATTTCCTTTCTAATTTGTACGGAATAATGGAGCAAATATGATTGACGATATTGACCAACTAATGACAAGCTTTCAATTTACGCGCGCAAACACAAAGACAACTTGAAAAATAAAAACAAACAATAAAATTAACTGGTAAAAGCTTCATATTGCAGCAACTAAATACTGAAAAAATGTTCAACATTATTCTCTCTCTCTCTCTCTCTCTCTCTCTCTCTCATGTGTAATCTAGTATGTATTGTATGCAGCTGTGTTACAACGTGAAGCCTAAAATTAAGAATATTTGTTATGATAACTCATGTACACTACCCTTTGCAAAATGTATACGTATTATGTAGAATATTATCTGTTACATATTTTTGTTTTATAAATGATTATTGATAATTTGACCGGAAGACTTAAATTGAGACTGTCGTTGTGCAGATGCATATATTTGTTAGCATAAAAAATGTATATAAATATTTTAATTAGAATAAGCAAGATATGTCAGTTTGTGTCTTCTCTCATAAATATGTACGTTACGAAGTATGAGTATTTTCTTTCAAAGAATATCAAAATAATTTGTTTATTTATTTATTTTTTTCTTTCCTAAAACCTGTCTTACATAGCATCTACTTTTTTGTTGAAGAAAAAGAGCGTAAAACTACTGTTAAGTTTGGCCGAACTGTATTTCGAGTTGGTCCGAATTGTCTTTGGGCCAAATCCACTATAATCCGGCATAAATGATACAACTTTCCCATCCCTCCCCTATTCGATCCCACAGATTAAATACACTTTGTTCTGGTAAACATGGTTTTTCGGAAACAGAAAGAACGTTTTCTCCCATCATCACTCTTTTGGTTACATCCGTATGCAACACAGTGCAGCATATCTGATGTAAAAGAATCACGAGCGTACGCTATATCACATAGACATTTACATGGGGAAATTAAGCACTTCAATGGCTAGGTTGAATAGAAGGTATAAATGTACGTCATATCCGGTTTTGACACGCGGAAACTACCGATTGTTTACGGAAATTGCCGAATACTTTTTTAATTTTATAAGGCGGAGTTTTAAGTCTAATTAAACATTTTTATGTTATACTAATAATATCACACGTTTGTACAATATAGGTGGCCGGTGACCTGTAATGATGAATTTCAATAATCCATTAAGTGGGTACTTGCTTATTTATGTTCATGAATATGTTGTGCAAATACTCAATTATATAAACAGGCATTAGTTTAAAGATAGTACTCACCATCTATATTTTGAGACCAAATATTTACTAAAGTGAGGGCAATTTAATGCGATGTACATTATGTTAAAGCCAACACCGTCATCTTAAGCATGTTTACAGCATGGCATTTCTCACTACACCATCGTTATATATATATATATATATATATATATATATATATATATATATATATATATATATATATATATATATATATATATTGGTCATGAAGTGAGCTATTTCATGCAACTAAGAGGAATGACAATATAAGTTAAAAGAAATTGTTATGCTTAAAATGTTAACCAGATGTACCGGCATGACAATACATACATACATACATACATACATACATACATACATACATATCTACCTACCTACCTACCTACCTACATACGTACGTACGTACGTACGTAAGTACGCACGTGTGCACATACATACATACCTACATACATACATACATACAAACATACTTAACATACATAGATACATACATACATACATACATACATTCATTCCTATGTTATTTATTTTGTCCGCTACATGCAACAAAATGTATTTACGCTAATTTGAGCATGTCGTAATGACAAGTTATTTCCTTTAATATATGTGTTGCTATATTTTCAAATGCGGTAAATAGATATATGCGCGATGTCAAAAAACAATCCCGTAAATACACCCCACGCCCCGCTGATTCATCCCGAACAAATTATATTCAAGCACTCGGGTGGGTAATATATTGGATAAGATCACAATTACTGACAATTACTGACAAGTTATATATAACCTCTTTAACCCACCCTTCAAAATTTGCAATTATAGTTTATAGAATATTTTGTTACTTGAAACATGACCGATGATTATCTTGCTGTACTGGAGGTATCTAACATGCAAAAACCTGTCTTTCTTTTGTGATTTCATCGAGCGAACGCTCGGGTTAGAGTTATTGTACGATAAAAAGGAAAAGTTGAAATTTGCAATAATATCTTATCAGGGATATTGCAGCTTGAGTTGGATTATAAAATATGTCAGTAAATATAGAATAACCACCTTGCTTGCTGGAGGTATGAAACAGTGTATGTTCATTTCTATATTTTGTATTTCATCTATCGGACGCTCCAGTTAGAGATAACTAACGGATGAAAAGAGAAAACGAAGGAAAAACTTTAGGACAATGAATCCGTAATATAAACATAGATGGTGAGTATATACGCTGAGTCGTTTCCTGTTACAACTCCCGTCATCCAGAACATTTGCACTTTCACATTCACAGAAGGAGACATTCTCTCAGCGAATGTGCTGGATATCTGGCCTTGTTTTGCCATGTCATTGAGAACACATTTACCCCTTCCCATAAATAAATACGGGAAAAGCGCCCGTATTAATTTCACCGGATGGCGCTTTTTTACGATACATTTACAGAACAAATGATTCATATAAAATAGGTCATCAAATTGAATAAATCCTTGTATTCGCAATTTAGATAAGAGCAATTAAGAAATTTGATACGTATACTTTTATCACTTTGAAAGAAAATCAAAACTCGGACTGAAGAGAACATGTGTCAATAACTCGACAGTTGCACAAAGCAATATATTAAATTCTACTTACTTAATACATTCTACATTTTTTCTGTTGCAAACTTCCTGTATAAGCCCGCTACATATATCTCAGCTTCAATGCTGCGACTAGAGAATATGAACTTAAATTATATACGTCAATCAATGAAGTCTATTTTGTATTTACAACAATACTGATTATTTAAAGGTGTGTTTCTTGATTGAATTCCATGCGAATAGTGAATTTATGTTAAAGAAAGTATCATTATTTTAGCACCTTTTCAATCGAATCGCTCCAGCCGGGCTGTCTTCGTACGATGTTTTATATTACGGGGATGTGACGTAAGCTAAGTAAAATGAAATAAATTAATTAGGAATATAGTATGTGCCTTGTATTTTAACAACGAATATATTTATTTATAATTAAAATCACAAATTACTGTAACATAAATATGCTTCAATCGATGAAGATAATTAAAATATAGCGCAAAGAGACAATTCGACACCTGTTGCCAACACCTTAGTTTTCTTGTATACAGACTGTGACTTCAGTAACAACAAAAACGTAACAAATCAGGGGCACGAGCTCTGCATACATCGAATGAAAGGATTGAAATGTTATTAATGGCAATACCCCTTCTGCGTGCAGGAATTTAAAGTCATCTTGATAAGAATTTTAGAAGGTAAGGACTTTACCACTTGCACAAGTCGAAGATGCGGAGTGGGGTGAGAACATATAGAATTAATGATTTAAACAGAATAGAAATTTACAAGTTAGCAATTGAAACAATTTTTAACGTTTCAAGGCAGCTTTATGCAAAGTTGAATTTCTGAGAATACTGTAAGTTAAGATACATTGAAACGGATTGTGAACATATATGTATAAAGAACGTTTGAACGGAAAATGCTGTAGAAAACATGTTTTAATTTTCAATAGATCAGACTGTTGAAGCTTATGTTAATTACACATGTTTACAGTAATGCATGGCAAAAGCTTTTATATCTAGATGATGCAATAAAGACCTTGCTTAGATCACACACAAATCTGGACTTAAGAGGAATATAAATTTTGATGCAAGGATGTTAGCGCCCATAGCCAATTCAAAGAGACGAAGATTTCGGAGCATGCACAACTTTGGCAATTCATCTGCGTTGTTTCCGCAGAGTGGGGCAAATTGCATGCTATACTCATTAATAGTTATGAAAATGTACCTAATGTTTAGCTTTGTTCTTTTCTTTGTTTCCTATAATTGTCAAAAATAAATTTGTCGACGATTTACTATATGTAAACATGTTTAAATTACAGCTAAAAAGACATTCTTTATAGATCTGACATTTAAACGAATATTTTATCCCAATCCCCACCCCATCACGACTCAACCCAAATCATGACTAGCCACATAACGAGTCACCGCAGCCTACTGTGACTGATTTAAAAAGTGTAATTACCAGAAAAGACTGCTTACTTGCTTCATATTCGATACAAACTAGCTTGAACCATTTGGTTTGACATGCAACCTGGTGAGAGTGCAACGTTTTGAGAAACTACTTCCTTGCACAACACCTTTTCACAAAACAAACCAGTCGCGAAAAAGCCGCATTTTTATGTACGGGAAAGTACTTCACGGACCAAGGCTCCTGGTTAATGGTTGTTTCCTGTCGGACAAAATTTCAACGTAAATCTGAGTGCACGAAATTATAGATTATACAAAACTGTGTATTAAAAAGACTCTCTATTTTATAATTGAAAACTGCGTTCACTTTAAAATACGCGTCAATACATTTTAATGCTATTGAAAAGCAGCAGCTGACGTCGTGAAATTCATTTAGATCAAGTTATGCTATTTAATTTGAATAGTGAATAGAGTTGTATGGTATAGTGTTTATTTATATAATAAATACATGTAATTAAAAATGTCCAAAATTGTAGTTGTATCGGCATTGTTGTGTAGCTATGCAACATAACATCAGCATCACAGTTAAAGAGTGACAGAGGAATAACTCATGGTTTTGTTCGTTTTTGCAAAGGATATATTATTTCACACATCTCTTTCTCTCTATCTCTCTCTCTCTCTCTTTCTCTCTCTCTCTCTCTCTCTCTCTCTCTCGTACGCACGCACACACACATATACTCGTTATATGTATGTATTCCTCTATAACTGTGTGTATACATGTATAAACGAGTTGACTCGAAATATGTTTTATGTATACTAGTGTAGCTTGTACTTTGGTTAGTGTTAAGTAATGTGCCTTTCCAGTAACGTTCTGGGTCTGTTTATGGAGCTGGTCCATGTGATTTATATTATATTATAAATCTGTAACCATGTTCTGATTAAAATTATTTCTTCGGCATCAAGTTTGAAAAGCTTTAAGTGCGAAAACTAATAGTCTTCCGGTACAAAATAAAATATGTCGAAAACTTATGTATGCTTGACAATATACAGTATGGGTTTGTGTATTGAAAACTGCTTTATGCTAGACAAGATTCCGTATATGATGTTGTTTTCAGTCCATGATATGTGTTGCTTTAATGACTAATGCTTGCTAAAGAAAGTTCCTTAAAAGGATACGTGTTGAATCCTACTGTAAGTTAGAGATGATTCAATCAAAAATTATGTTGAAAACTAATGCGCCCTAGACAAGAATTCCTTGAACAACTTTTTTTGTTCAAAAGGTATTGAATGATTGATAAAATTACTTAAAATAATTTCTTTAGATTCGGTCAAGTTTCACATCTACATGTCAGCAGGATTAGCTATGATAGATAGATAGATAGATAGATAGATAGATAGATAGATAGATATTCTTTTTAACACCTGGTAAATATTTATACATATTTTGTAAAGATTTAATTTAGTTGGTGGTATGCATGCATAGGGGCTGCACAAATCTACAAAAGGACGCCAAATTGCTCACGATCTATCAATAGATTCTAACGGGCGTCTTGACAGTTGCTAATAATATAATTATTAGTCAACATGTTTATGAGATTTGGCCTTTTTCCCATTGGGCAGATCGGTCAGGTGGTATCTTTGAAGGATTAAATAAATTTGTATTTGATGCGTTAGGTAACATTAACGGGTATTTTGAAAATTTAGAATCAGTAGTATCATCTGTCACGTGTTGGTATGTTATGGAATATATACGTAATAGGACGAATGTACAAGGAGAAAACTGAGTTATCAGATTTCATCTCTATTTTGAAGTCACTATTATTTCCTGTGTTCCTATTGCAACATCAAGTCTGCACACGTGCTTTATACTGTACTTAGATATTGTTTGCGAGGGAAAGCATGCTTAGACTACTCAAATGAAATATAATGTCTTCATTTTTGGGACTGCAATATAATTGTGAATTATTTAAAGGTGCTCTGGACAACACCATTTCGAAAACGTGACTGTGCTTGACGGACCAGTACACTTCCGGTCCTGAAGTTAATACATTACATTTAATTCCTTTGGACTGTAATATAACTCACTTCATAATACTGTAAGTCCCTCTCACACTGTCTTTGATAACTTGGATCATTAAATCAATTGTTAACTTTAACAAAATGGGTTGGTTTTACTTCTTGCTGGATTCGTAACAGTATTCCATCCTTTAATTCTTTCATTTTATGCAATGGTCAATATAGGGGCTTGTCAATTTCAGTTTTGAAATTTATGTAAAAGCTGCCTAACTGATTTTTACTTTGCAAGACAAGAAAATAGGTTAGAACAGTTCTACAATATAAAACAGTTAAAACTGCTTCAGACCATCCATGCATCCTAATACTAGGATATCTCTAAAACACTTGTAAATGTATAAATACAACCAATAGCACTGTTACGAGGAAGTTGTTAAGCAAAAACTCTTAAAATTGAGATGAAACAAAAACATATCTCAAGCACTTGTAAATTTCTAAATCACAACCAACCCACTTGAGTTTCCAGACCATGGCATGTCATATTAATATCAGTATAGATACATTTTTAACATCATCAATAATAGCACACCGCTAAATTGTGATAGATCTAGCAGTTTGTAACATCATAAATAATATAACAAAGAATAAGTATGATAGAGATGGCAGGTTTTTAAACATCATAAGTGATCACACAAAGCTCAGTTGTGATAGATATAGCTGATTTTAAGGATCATGACCATTGCAACAAAGACGCAATGTTATATATTAGTAATTGTAGCATTATCAATATCGACACAAAGCCAAACTGTGATAGATATCACATCTTCTAGAGAGGCGGTATAGATACAAAGCCAAACTGTGATATATATCACATCTTAGAGAGAGGCGATATAGAGATTTATCACTGCAGCATAACTTCAACAAGCTCAGTATCAATAGGTAGCGTGTATTTATTTATTTATTTAGGTCTGAATTGCATAAAACGTATAGTAAAATGTTTACCTCTGCTTTTTATATGTTGTCCTATTAATGAGGTGTTTAAATCTGTGTAATGAACTGGTTGTTTAAAATCTGCCCATGTCTATCTACAAAGACTTTTGACAATTATTTTAGGTTAAAGGAAACAAAATATCAAACTGTTGCTGAAACAGGATGAACATTGCCATGGAAACGCCAAATTGACAAAATCCTTACGCTTTAAACTGCATCATTGGTGTTGATACTTTACTGTCAGTTGGTCCCGAAACCAACACATTTACGTACGCACTTTTGACGTAAATTATAAAATACTAATAGTTTAAATAATGCCAAAGATGAAGAAACGCAATTCTAGTTATATATTTATAAAACGCTCCAAGTCATCTATTAAACTGAGATTAAACAGTAAATATTTAAATCATAACCAACAATGTAAACAGCATAACTGATAAATATATTGTTACCTATTCTAACTAATTCGGGTTACTTGATGATGGAATAGCTGTCTTCGCTATTTAATGTATCTACGTTAACATTATTATCTGCTTGATTATAGTTGTTCACCTTTTTTCAAAAGGTCCCTAAAGTAAAGCATTCAATCAATCGGATTTAGTCAGACATATTCATTCACAATACGTGGTCAATAATCTTAGACGATGTAAATATTTCCTAATTAGCTCTCATGCCTTTTTCCAAAGAGAAAACCCGCCCATGTTGGAAATCTTTCAAAGTCAAGGCGCATGCGTAATTAAATGGAAACCGTGGCACATATAAATGGCATTTAAAACGCGTCTTCCAGGATCAAACTAGAAAACCAAAACGTTATATTCCTTTGAAATAACTATATTCAGAAAAATATTTCCCCTATCTCACATTTTCTTTATTACCTAGTGTTTTGCTTTTTTAATCTTCTTTTGTAATGATGAGAGTAAGAAACATACTCTGTTATTTGTTATTATTTAAACATATATCAGCCATGGGTAGATAGTTGCTCCTCACTGATTCTGCGCGAAACCGCTGAAGGCACCTCACGTACAATTCTTTAGAAATCTGAAATTGTATTTCATACTTCACAGATGCACTTGATCAATTTATCACTTTTGAAAATTATTTTCTCTCTTAGCAGTAACTGGGTTGTACCTGCATTTAACATTTTTGCAACGAATAAATGAAATTAGAAGAATTACATTTTCCAAGGGTCTGTAATTCTTTATGCATATATACAGTCCAAGTCTGAGAAGCTATTGTGATATACAGCACATTCATACAGGAGTTATGTCCCCTACATATCTCGTTGGCAAAATAACCACTGACAGCATTTTTGTTGACCCGGAAAAGGCAGCCAGTACTGAGAGATTCCCTTTTCTATTTAAAGCAAATTAGATAGCTGATAATGCATAATTAATTCGTTCGGTTTCCATAATTAAATTGTAATAATTTGTAATTATGTTCGCTATTATTGACGTCACATAACACACTCAATCAAATGAAACTAGTTTTTCTTTTTTTAAACAAAACTACACCTCGAGAATTTAAAACGATCGAGCTAAAGGTGGTGTTTAAATTTAAGAGAGGCTGTTTATTTATGTTTTAAACGTTACAAATGAAAAACTCTGTTACAATGAGCCTGGAAATAATTCATCGAACAAATTTACATTTCAACTTCCTTAAGGTGAATGAGTTTTGTGCGTGTATATGCGATAATAGATATTTCTCTAAGCACAATGACAAGGTTTACAAATTCATTATATCACACACATAAAAATGTCACTCCAAATAAGTAGTCCTTGGCACTCAAACATATATTGAGAGATGAGCGTGGAGTTGGGTGTGGGCGGGCGTTTGCAGGGCAGTAGAGAGTGATCACGGGCCCTGGGGTACGAAACACCCGTTCCTGTCCTAGTTCTTATTTAAACAAACATTTTCTTTTATACAATTTATCCTGGCCACTAGGATATATCCGGCATTGCCCTTCCCTCTTGTCGCCCATGAGCGTTGTATGTAGATAGAAAGAGATTTAGTGTGCATGTAGTGCAGCTTTAAGATATCCATCTTACGCCCCGTAATAACTGTTCAGCGTTTGCTGGCTGTACTGGCTGTTCAATGTGATCCGTCTTGTTAAGTGGGCATTAGACAGACATTACTGGCTGACAAATGCGCTCAGTATTTGTATGTGGGCATTAGACATATTATTCGAACGTTCATGGAAACAGTTCCAAAAAGGTCATATGAAATAATGCTGCATCACTCAGCGCTATATAAAATATGCATTCTATGTAATAGAACATGCAAGTGTGAATGAATAAAACATGTCTGCAAAACATGCAAACGAAAGGTTGTGAAAATAAAAAAGTCATTCAGCTTGCTTTCATCACTTTAAAACATATAAATTACTTGTCTATCAAATTCTTGAGTGGTTTGTAAATATTTCAGCTAAGCTTTATTTTCGATTCGAACTCAGTGATGAAATTACTCAAACTACCATTGTCGTCGTCATTAATATTTTTTTCACTATAATTAGTTGTTGTATAGGCTTTGCTACTTCAATTTTACCGTATGTGCAAGAAATCGGAGAAGTTGCTGCCATTTATGTATCAAGTTTGAGAACTTATTATCATTGATGAAATCTAAAAGCCAAAATAATGTTGTTTATAATAAATTTCACGATTCGACCAATCTAACTAACGTTTGGAAATGAATATATTTGACATAAACCTTTCTTTGAAATAATCAAAAATTTCTTTTTAAACAACTTTTCAATATCCAGTCGAGAATTGAGATGTCACCCCTTAATTCGGTGAACAAAGTCGCTCGTAATTCCGATCTTTAATGGGAACACTCAGAAAGTACTGATGTGACACATTTAACAAATTCGTTTAGTAACTAATCTAATAACAATAACTGTCGCATATGATTCACATATTGATTCGAGGGGGAATAAATATAGACTGGTTCGCTTTTAATGTGGATCTGGGAAGCGAAAACGCACAGTAAATCAAAATAAGACTCGGTATTGGTAATCAGCTGGTGCGCTGGAATACAAAATGAAGGGCGAACTTTGGATGCTGGGGCGCTGAAATGTGCAACTTGGGATGAGAGATGAAGATAATCCGACATTGCTTGAAGTCACCTTCTTATGTTTACAAAGTTGACATCATCAAATATTGCGTACCAGGTTTCTACTGAAATCGATTGAACCACGGACGTTGACGATTAACATCGTATTAGTTCGTACAAATTTGGACAATGGCACGATATCTAAGCTCGAGGCAAAAATTACATGGCTAATATTGTATTAAAAAAAAGTCGATATTAAATTGGTTTTAATGAAACCCAATCATGTTTTGGACCAACATCTTTCAAGATTTAATATTATTCAGATGGTGTTGCATATACAACGTTTTACACGTGACGGCGACATTGAGGCGTTAAGCTCCTCCCCCAAACAATTTTGAATTTCAATGTGTATAAAAAAAATAGCTTTGTTTGCTTTTCTGATTGCCATGATATGCTTTCTTTGATCGACTATTCTCTCTCTCTCTCTCTCTCTCTCTCTCTCTCTCTCTCTCATAACACACACAAGTACAAATGTTAGCTGTGCAGAATGGGTCATTTCAGTCTAATTCTGAGGGATAAAGACCACTGTTTGCTAAACTGTACAAAACTGACAAACTATAAAAATAGCGATCTGTCTAGCATTGGTAATGGGTAATGTTTTCCTTTGTTGTGACATTTTAAACATAAATCTTTCATGCATGCGCAGAATGAATTCAAACTTATGATGAGTGCATATTCTTATAACACTTGGCATGACATTAAAAATTTGGAAATGAGGCTAAAGTTCCCAAATACCATGGGATATGTACCACAAGATTTTTAGACTTAGGTTGTTTGCCATAGTGAAGGACGAGTGTTGTATTCGCATGAAAACAATATCTTTTACAGTGTATTAAAAATAGAACGACACTCCATTCTTAGTATATTAATAATTAGGACATTTAACTGTGAAAGTACACAACGCATACAACCCGACGACACGTAATCTTTACGTTTCTGTCTTGTAATATTTGTCACGTAAAAGAAAGGAGCTATTAACAGTAACTCTCTTCAGTTAAATAATGGACTGAGGCGGTAACTAATGATTCACTTCAAGAAAAAGAGACTAATATATCTTCTAGACGAAAGTTAAAGTACACGCGACATGTATTTGATTTACTTCGTGGAGAGGTTCATAATGGATTACTAATGAAAATATTTTTTTTTACCTTCGTATGTTTGTAACTTCTGAGTACAAATATTGTAAGCTAAAATTGATCGTTTCGTTGTGTCTTCAATGCTAGAAGTGTACCTAATCACCATGTCTTATTGTTAGGTGGTTTATATCGAGTTTACGGCTATACAGTTATTGATTATGGAACTCACATCTCATTCAGTTAAAGCTTATATAAGAATTCATAGTTTTCCAATATGAATGTGCTACTAATTTATCAAAACACAGCATATGGATTGACAAATGGGAAGATATATATATATATATATATATATATATATATATATATATATATATATGTCTTATTCCGTCGTAACTTCAATAACCAGAGCAAACAAAATTTGTTGTTTTTTTTTTTTTTTTAAACTGAGGAGCAGCTATTAGGAAAGAATTGTATAATACGATCTAAGCCTTCACTCAGCCAAAAGTATTACCGACACGTGTCTTCATAGCACTCTAAATATAGTATACACTACGTCATCATCAATCCAATTAATGTGATGTGCAAAAGTCAAAATATAGCTCTGCCTCTGATAAATATGTGTAGCATTGGCGTTAGTGTGGCGTCATCGATCGCTCTCTTAAATCTAAAAATAGGATATCCTCTCAGCTTCGGACAGACAAGTGAAAACATGGCGGCCCAGTACGGTGACGTTTCACTGACGGAAGATATTGTTCTTCTTTGTAAATTAACTTATACTTTGAGAGAAAAGTCTCTCTATAGTGAAGCTGAAATGATGACTAGAGCTAGAGATCTCAAAAGAAGTTGTGTGTGTGTGTGTGTGTGTGTGTGTGTGTGCATGATTTTTCAGTCATATCGCTACGATGTCTACAGTGTGGCAGTTTATAGAATTGTCAGGAACTGAGGCATCATGCCCCAGACATGTAACATCATGTCCCACCTAGTCATATCCTGACACCAGACCGACCAGTTAAAACAGTAACCTCGAAATGCTGAGTGCCGAACACGTCTGCTGCTGGTATCATTTTATATGTCTCTGGTATGGTTCGGCCGGGGTTCGAACACGAGACCGGTCCTGCATTCGAGGCGGACGCTCTAAACACTAGGCCACCCGAGCGATCTCAAAAGGATTTGAAATCTACTATAGATTACCCCAAAAGATTTAATCGAAGCAGGAACGGATGTAATATGTTAAATAACCTGCATATCTGAAGGACATAAAACACTACGATCAATCATTAAAATTGTGGGAGAGTCCTTAGGATTCGAGACATGGCGTAAAATGAAAAGATGGGGTGGGGTGAAATTAGTCAATCAAAAAAAAAAACATTGACATGAATGCATCGGAGATACGCAGGGAATGTGTGGGAAGGGTGGGTGTTTAAGTACAGGTGACGCAATAGATATACCATTCTTAAATGCAATCGAAGATTCGTTCCGTTAATTGCGACAATGTGTCTGACATATTAATTGCGTGAAAGATGTCTCGAGGAGTGAAAAGTATTACCGTGTGTATCGTTGTCAGGCACACAATCGTCTGCACATTGTGTAGTCTTGTATTTGATGATACTTATTGCCAATACAGAGTGGGTTATGAGGCATTATTATGCTTTTTCAGTGACACTGCAACTATTTTTTAAATAGTGGTCACTAATGCAAGGTTAGGTCTCAGTCTGAAATCTTGGCAGAACCGAGGCTTTGCACAAGGGTGAATAAGGCATACAACGTGTCGTCATCTAAAAGAAAGACCGTTGATAATTAATGTTGAGGAATCGAGACTCTTCAGTTTAATGAAGTTTATTAGGTGAGGACAAATACGTGTAAAACAGAGTGCATCCTAATCAGAAAGGCTAAGCATATGACTTGTACAAAACGTTTTTTTTTTTCTCTCTCACCATATTCGGATGTTTGCTCAGTAGAAATCAATAACTTATCGAAATGGAAGGGAAAGAAACAAGGTTTCGTGACGTGGAATCGATCTCTAAATAAAACTGACATTTTGAAAGGTATGCCTATTGTATTGTGACGTGAGCGTAATATAAAGTATAAACAGAACAAAATAGAGAACAGTTGAATTCGTTTATTACTTTTTACTTTATACTAAACGGATCAATTTTGAATTATATCATTTTCGTCGATATTCTCAAACTAAAACAAAGTTATCAGTAAAGTACAAGATTTTAATTGCATTGTTAAATTTTTCGGAATAGAAAGATTGTGTTAGTCTCTATTGTTGTTATTATTATTATTATTATTATTATTATTAATTTTCAATTTCAGATGAACGTCTTGAAGAACTCAGTCTGCAATTTTGTCTCTGTTTCTTTGTTAACTGTTGTAATTATTTTTATAACATTGAAGTGGTCACGCGACCTAAGTGGGGATGTGACTTTAATCCCTTTTAACTTGTCGAACAGAACGCGCCCCGTCCTTGGGGATATAAGTAGACAAGTTAATACATTGGTGTACAACAAAACACATCTTGATTCAGGAGGAATCGAAATTGGTTTTCTTTTGTCAACCACTGAGAATGTCCTAGAAGTCATGGAATGGGAGAACAACATTAATTGTACCAAGCCTCGTCGTAAAACATTAGCAGAGGATTTATTGTGCCTGGTAAGAAGGACACACACACACACACACACACCAAATTGCCTGCTTGTCTGCATATATACATATGTGCATACCTACTTACGTAAATGTATGTATACGCTTCATACATACAAAAATACAAACATACATACATACATACATACATACATACATACATACATATGTAACACAGGTTGCACACCCGAAATCATCACCGCCCTTCTTCCTACTCCACAAAAAGCACGGATACTACTATCAGTTTCAAAATAGAAAAGGAAGAAAGCGAAACCAACAATTTTAGCAAAGTTAAGAAAGTATATCTTTTTCGAAGTCACAAAGTTAAAATTCAAGACACACTGACATGCATTTGAATTAAATTAGAAAGAATCCTAAATTTCACATATGAAGTCCAAGTTGATAGAGTGTTCCGACTTATTTCCGATAATTATGTTGTGAAGATGGATGGCCTTTAGTGTGTGTGTGAGAGAGAGAGAGAGAGAGAGAGAGAGAGAGAGAGAGAGATTGTCAGTTGCTTTACGTGAGTCGGTGATTTTACCGGCGCTTTCCCAGGTCCTTCCTCTTTTAGATATACAGACTTATTTTTTGTTGAAAAATGGCGTTAACTGAAAAACGAAAAACCAATGAATATTCATGAATGTCTTAGTGTAGCAGAATAAAGCAATCCAGAATTCATAAGTTTAAAATAATTCAATAGTGTGTCTATCCAATTCAAATGAATAATTTAAATAAATAATAAATATTTTGAACACAACTACTGAGTCCAATTAAAAAATGTATTTTCACAGTCTGGCCAAAACAGGAATGATTTGATTACAAAGTCCCTATATATACACATTTTCACTTGAAATAGATGTAGGTAATTCCCATAGAAAATTGATAGCCAATTGTAAACATGTTTGCTTCTAGAATATTATATACTTATAATCAAAACAATAATAACCTGCAGGAAATAAAAAACTAAATAACCATTATCATAACGTACAATTTACAATCATGGATAAGCATACAATATGCATGAAAAAAGGTTGTCTTGTTTAGTATGTTATTTGTTTCTGTCTAATTGTTGATGTTATACAAAATCATTAAGTGTATGTGACGATATATTGTAATAAACCACCTACAATGCAAACCTTGCTCAAGCGTGCATTAATGCACTCTAAGGTGTGAATTTGAGTAAGCCATGTGTCAAAGGTGACAATTTACTTTTTTGTAGATGATTACTCGTCAGTGTTGCAATACAATTTTGGTTGATTTATGCAGCAGAAAGGACTGCTTAAGTTTCTTGGTATTGCACATTAATCTACATTTATCAAGGACACCGCTAGGGTTGCGCAGGCCACGTTGTAAAGGTATAAATGTTAATCAACCGATATCATCAATGCATGGTTTATGATTTTCATAAGGAGGCAAAAAATTCCGCTGAAAAGAATGGTTTAGAGAAAGAAAATGAAATGAAAGTGTATATGGCCTATACAGGAACTGCGTTCATACTAGACGTCACAAATCAACAACACGACATAAGTTTAATTCCTAGTGCGACTTTCTTCTGTCCTACCCACCCCGTTTTAAATTATTGTATTACATTTGTGTTGGGGTGTGGTGTAAGAACTGTATGTCTATAGAAAAGTTGGAATTTGCCAGTATATTTTGGTTGCGGCATAGGATAGCCGCTTACTAACAGGCATAACAAACGTGAACGACCTTACAGTGACCCATACCTGTGTAAAATCGATTAAGTGAATACTACATTTTTATATCATGTAATTATTTAGATTAATTTCATACAATGTGTAAGTAATACAATCAAAGAGTTTTAAATGATACTACATATTGGTCTCTAAGACAACTTCAAAATTTTTTTCACAAATAATATTTTTTTCGTTGACGGTCAGGATGATTTTAAACCCCAATAACTAAGTTTATAGTCCTGAATTCTGAAACTCGATACGATGGAAAGGATGATCCGATCCAACTAGAGGCTTGCTTTTTGTTCATGAAAGATCCATATGAATAGACGTAGAAATTCTGCTTCAGAAAATATCAACGTGAACAGTGGTAAAACGCGAAACTATAAGGTCAATGTTATCGGAAACATACAGTAATATACATTAGTAATCATTAGTTATTCAACCCGAATCATGCGATGAACAAATCACGCTACTTTAGGTAAAACGCTCAATGAGGATTTACGAATCATAAAAACGGGGAAAACTAAAATCATCTATATTACTCTAATGGGATAAAATAATTTAAATTAATATCTGTTACCTGACATTTCACCTTGAAGCGTTAATAGCTGATCAACACACTTAAATAATATTAATTCCGCGTCAAATAATTGACATCGTCTTTTAAATCCACCCAGGTAAATGAAATGTAAATATTGAAATCCTGTTTTTCCTATCATTTATTTTAATAAAAACTTAAAACTTTTGACTATATTATTTGAAAATTCGATGTATTTTGTTGAAGATTAATTATATGGCGTTCACTTGTTATCTTGTATACATGTAATGAAACTGTTACATGTATACACATATAAGGTTCCTAAAATAGATTTTTGTTGTATATAAACGGAATTCCAGATTCGTTATGTTTTCAAAATTGGTTTTATATATGGTTCACTCAAATGCTAGCTAGAAAATTAATTGAAAAATGTTCATTAAAATTTAAATACAATTCTCCTGCCTTTCAAAAACATAGAGAAATATTATATGTCATGTGATTGGAATATTAGTATGTATGAGTTCTTTTATATTAGTTTCGATACAACCGTCTTCGACCGTGTATTTTCGCCATCTTATCATAAATAGAATAAGACACGCATTGAATATATGCTTTTAGCAGCCTAATTAAAATAAACAGACTAAGTATTGAGAAAAGTTCTTCAAATTACGTAGAGATAGTTCCAACTGTGCAGATTTAAAATTTTAAAGTAATTTGACATATGACCGAAATGAAAAAATATCGAAACAACAGTAAACCATGTACAATAACAACACAAAATAACAGTACACAATGTATGATAACAACACAAAACAACACCATGTACGATAACAACAGAAAACAACAGTACACCATGTACGATAGCAACACAAAACAATAGTACACCATGCATGATAACAACACAAAACAACAGTACACCATGTACGATAACAACACAAAATAACAGTATACAATGTATGATAACAACACAAAACAACAGTACACCATGTACTATAACAACACAAAACCATATACCATTATGACTTTAGCTCTACATTCAACAGATTCACAAACACTTCATGGGGCCCCGAGTGGCCGAGTGGCCGTGTATAGGATTCGGCCAATATGGACATATTTGAGAAAGCTTGCCATTAGCTTTTCATGGGTCGGTGGTTCTTCCCGGGTTCTTCCTCCACCAATTATACTGGCCGCCATATATAGCCCGTCGTGTGCTGAAAAATTGCGTTAAACCCCACAACAACAACAACAACAACAAAAACTTAATGCCAGTAGTTTACTGAGGGACAGAAGTCTGAAATGACAGTTTCCAGCATTTGCATTTAATGGCAGGAACTTTTTATGACGAGAATGGACCAAGAAACACATCTAATGGAATAGTAAACAGAAGTGGAATAGTGAACAGTAATGGAATAGTAAATAATATAAGTCTACATGCCTATCAACATATTTTTCGTATTTAAAAAGTGTTGAGTAAAGGAGAAAAACGAGCAATAAAATGCAATTAGCTACAATGTAAGATATCATCACTTACCTAAACAACAAAACAACAGATTGGTCATATATATATATATATATATATATATATATATATATATATATATATATATATATATATATATATATATATATATCAGTTCAAACTGCAATTATATTAAATATATACCAGGATTTACAATTTATCTTGATAGGTTCTCGTCCAATTATAAATAACTTATAAACAAATTATCCAGACAAAGAAGTATTTATAGCAAAGATGGATGAAAAATAATTTTTGTTTAGTAAGGAACATATTATCAATGAAAATGTTTAATAGGAAAGGAACCTATAGTGGCAAGAAAAATCAGACAGGCAGACAGACGAACGGACGGACGGGTTGATTGATGGATGGACGGACGGACGGACAGATAGATAGATAGATAGATAGATATGTAGATAGATAGATGAAAGAAACAATCACTAGAACAGATTGATAAATGCTTACACGTTGAAAAATTAAAGAAGTAAAAAATTTAGGAAAAATAATACAAATATGGTATGTATCTCAGAGACTTGCAAGATTAGTGTGCAAGGACATACATTTTAATGCTAAGTGGCAATTTTCAAAGTATTTAGTCGGAATTATTCTATTCCAGTTTGTTATATTAGTATACACGAACTAGCCAATGATACTAGCTTCAAAATAAGTAAATATATAATCTTTTTGACGAATGAAAGTTTACAATGTATAATGAGGTGTTATTACATAGAAATAAACCGATTTCCTAAGCACTTTTTCGTACTGAATAACATTAATGGCTTCTGCACCAGTGGGTTGTGTAGTATCCATTTATAGTTTGCTTATCATTACGTCTTCCTTGGTCTGTTTTCTTATTTGTCGCATATACTATGCAATTGTTCCAATAATGTTACTTTTATTTAACAGCACTAATATGGAAATGTGTATGTCTCTAATAAGCTGTATGTCTAAATTGTTCATCTCCATTAGCCTTTAGTTCGAATCAAATAAAAACTACGACGCATAATACATACATCACATTCCTTGGAAGGTATTCCCACTTGAAACTTTTGGCATTAATGTTTTGTAGGAGAGAAAGACATTTCTGAAGAATTACCGAAATCCTTGTTATTACGAGAATAATTCTACCTTGAGATGTCTACCATACTTTGAAATCTTCGGTGTGTGCAAAAGTGGTACATCTGATTTATTCAAACGAATGCTAAAGCATCCCCAGATTGTACCAAATAATGGAATATTCAATAAAGAAACATGGTTCTGGACATGGAGGCGCCATGGAAATGGTAAATGTCACACACACACACACACACATACATGCATACATAGCTAGATAGATAGATAGAATTTGTAATGTGTGATTGGCCATTTTCCGTAATTGAGTATAGAGACATAGCCTACCTGGCTATTATCATGTTTTTGTCATGTTTGTAAGTTATAAATATACTGGTTACTGATATCTGAATTCAAGGTCTACCCTTAGTTATAAACTTAGAATGTTATGAGGGATAATATTTTACCCACATTCTGGTAAATTTGTTTATTTTAAGTTTATTATACAAGGTTGAGGTAAACCAATGTATTAATTACTATTTTAATATCAGTCTGTTGATTCGCGTTGCCTTTTGGACTAAAACATTACTTTGGGATTATTGATTACTCATTCACATACATTCTGGATTTCATCCTTGTAGTACATGAAAGGTATTTGTTCATCAGCACATTCAAGATTTTAGGAGTTTATTTAAAATATTCTTTATCGAAGCGTATGCATGTGCAGCCAAAACAAACTGGCAATTATTTGGGAAAATGGTTCCTGTATATGAGTATAATCCCTTGCTATAAATCTGGTTGACATTACTGTCAACTGTGCAAATCAAAATACTTGAAACTCATTCAACTTGACAGTTTTATTTTCATCTTCCTACGAAATAGTGTGTATCATAAATGTGTATCGTCGATAAGGATCGTTGCAAAAACTTGTTTAAATTGTATATGCTTGTTTCCTAGATGTATACAACGTAGTAAATTAATATTTATGTAGCAGTATTAATGTCCTTTCGAGTTTGTTTTATTTTTTCTTTCTATTATTTATAGCAGAGTTTCATAGGGATCAGCCTGGAAACGCTATGATGTTATCCACATTTTTGGACCTATTCGATGCTAAGACGATTCAGACAAATATAGTATACAAAAACGATACCGGAGATTACCATCCGCTTGTTACTGGTGAGTCATGTACTCTTTCTGTCTCATATCGCATTTACCTTTGTAAAAAGAGAACCGTGAATGATCTGCCTGCTGTAGTTGGGGTCATGCCTGCTTGATGGAATGGAGGCCAGGTCTTTTGCTAGAGTGGAGGCCAAGTCGGTTTGTTGGAGTGGGAGCTATGTCTGCTTGGTGGAGTGAAGACCAGGTCTGTCTACCGGAGTGGGGACTACGCCTATTTGCTGCAGTGGGGCCATGTCTGCTTGCTGGTGACCGGACCAACGGTTTAACAATAGACTCTTGCCCAGATCGGATAGTCCGCATTTGTGTGTGTCTTGTCAAATCATGTTAATTGAATCGCAGTGTAATCTATACCAGGGTAATGAGCCATAGCAATCAATCAATCAATCATTGCCCTTACATAGTATGCACATAACTTTACAATGTATCAGCTCTGATCATTACAATGTTCCATCATAATTATAGTCAGCATAAAGTGCCATCATAACAATGGCCAGCATGACGTGAAATCATAAATATGGTTAGCGCAATGTACCATCATAACTATGGTCAGTGTAATGTGCCATCATAACTATGGAAATGTTCTAAAGCCCTCTCTCTCTCTCTCTCTCTTGACCACCGTAGGAAAATACCGCCGAAACTCCATGAAACGTCGAGAGCAGCAAATTTTTGCTTGTGTCATACGACGACGGTAACAGTTAAATCAAACCAACCAGAGACGTCGAGAGCAGCAAATTTTTGCTTGTGTCATACGACGACGGTAACAGTTAAATCAAACCAACCAGAGAGAGAGAGATGCCATTTTATGGTCTATAGTAATGTCAATTAAGGCAGAATTTTGACTTAGATCAGTTGTAAGTATATTGAATATTTTAATTACCTCCTGTTGGTTTGTCATTTCGCTTAATTTCTAAACCACACTTATTTACATGCTCACGTACATGAAAAGTTGAGAGTTCAGTATTTGTAGTTTTATTATACAAGGTTGAGGTAAACTACCTTCTTCATTTAAACCATCTTTCATGTTTAAATCACAGGTGTTTCTTATGTTGACTTAATCCATATGAATAAGAATAGAAACTCAAAAATGAAAACAATCAACTTATCAATATATCAAGGTGATTGCGAACAGATACAAAAGGTACAGAACAACATTTTGTAACGGACGCACTCGGCATGGATGTGAGGAGTTCATTCACACTGTCAATGCACATTTGTCTGTAGTCAATCGTAACCCCGTTCAATGGGCAGAAAACGTTTATTTTGTATGTGATATAAATCAACTATTTTTATAGTATGTACGCTGTATTAATGATACACCACGAGATGTATAAGTATTTCGTTTAAAGTTATCTCGGCAATCCTCGTTTGCTTTTAATGAAATATTTATACATATCGTGGTATATCATTGATACAGCGTACATACTATACTAACATTTCTGTCTTTCTATGTATATATATATATATATATATATATATATATATATATATATATATATATATATATATATATATATATAACGTTAGTCTTTTTTAATAGGCTGTGGAGTCTATGTTTCCGTATCAAATTCCAAGAATATTACCAATTCGATGATTTTACATCCATACCCAACGTATCTCTTATTTATGTTAGACTGCTTATTCCGCCAGTTCAGGATAAAATCTTTTAGTATTTTTCTCGAAATAACATAATCGTTTCTGTTAGATGAATGTGCCTTTCGTTTATTGCATACATTTTTTTTCTTCAGGTCATGGTGACCCCATGGACTTCTGGGATCAAGCCAGCTGGCGCGATATTCCACAAAATGATCCAAATGCTGACGAACCAGTCTACACTGACGCGCATGTGATTCGACACGTGAATCCCAATTTAAATCTCATCCTTCTTCTTCGTGATCCAGTTGAGAGGTTGATCTAATATACTCTTGTTATTATCATTTATTATATTTTTAAGGTGTTTGACATTATTCATGTTAGACATGTTAGTGCCGTTATCACATGAAATTGTAACCCTGGACATGTTCATGCATGTCTTTAAAGTGTTTCCACACTATACGTGTCGTGTATTAGATCTAATGCGCATTCCAGACAGTGTTATTTTATACCATCTTTCACTGACGCATAATCTTTGAATTAGATTTTGAGTATTCATGTAGATATACTGTAAATTTGCAGGCATTTGTCAATTGCTCTTGTATTCCGGTACTTTAACGATTGTTTTGGCATATTGTTGATGTTGCTCCAGCTGATAATATTTATGATCTAAATTTAGAAAAGAAAAATCCTTCAGAACTAAGTGAATATGGCATTTATAGAAATGTCGACTGCCGCATTGTCCGTTTGATAGTGACTTGTACAAATATATTTTGTACTATGCAAATTAAACACTTGTAAGTACCGATATGCTTTTCGATATTTCCATATGTATAAGTGTGCTCTACGTTACGTATCTCGCTTAGTGATATTTGACCTATGCAGAATCAGCCATTGTGTGGAATGTAGCTTTGCCATTCGATGTACCCGTGCCACTCATGCATGAATAAAATATGATGGATTTGGATTTCGATTTATGTTAATACGGCTTTATAAAAAAAAAAATAACAAATGGCAGCTTAAACTGACGTCTAGCACCGGAGCATCATGCTGCAGACATATAACATGATGTGCCACCCAGTCAGATAATCCTTACGCCATGCCTACCAGTCCTAACATCTCTTAATGTTGAGCGCCAAGCGATGCATTTGTTAGTACCATTTTTATAAGTATTTGGTATGACTCGACCAGGTTTCAAGGCCACGACGTCCGAAGTTCCAGGTGGATGCCCTAATCATTAGGCCACCAGACCGGTCCTAAACACTGAAACATAAGAAACAAAAATAAATTAACAAATCTATGAGTAACGTGACACCATTTAAATTGCATGCTGTTTGACAGCGATATTTTATTTGTTTATTTATTTATTTATTTGTTATTTATTTATTTATTTTTATTTATTTACAGGCTTTTCAGCAACTACCTACACGCGTCCTTTGGGTCGACTGCAGACGAATTTCATAAGGACGTTTTGTTGTCTTTGGATCTCCTCAGCAATTGCACACGGAACAGAACGATGCGAGCATGTCTTTATACACCGTCCGTACTAGGATCTCTTCGGGTATTTACATCGTTTATATTACATCCATATACGTTTTCAAAACATACATACATGCATACAATACATGCATGCATACATACATACATACATACATACATATTATAGAAAATGATATGATATGATTTAGATAGTAGAGCATAGACCAATGCAATATAAGACAAGATACGACAAGAAAAGACAAGGGAACACAATACAACACAATGAAAAATACACAGCCGAGTACGATGCAATCCACATACTTGACAACCTTAACAGTTGTCCATTTAAACATACATGTGTTGGGCTATTTCAGAAAATGCGTTGCAAAGGGATATAAAAATAAAAATTTTACTACACCGATATCTTAACATTGGCATATGCATAAAGAATGGTAATCATATCTGGGATTTGTTATTTTTGTTACTTTACACATCGCATGTAATGACTATTGATTATAGTTTATTAAATCGTTTCGTACCATATTCACCTTGTCGTACTAATTTTTGGTTTCAAACATACAATTATTTTATATTAGATAACAAATTGAGTTTTAGAATCATATAGATGAGTTAAAATATGTTTCAATAATAATAATAATAATAATAATAATCATAGTCATCATTAATAATGACAGGGCGATTTAACCTTACAAATATTTGTATTGCTTACATGTTCTTTAATGTTTGCATCAACGATATTGTATAACAATATTTTATCATTTAGTCCCTCTTTGCAGACGCCAATATCGGGTAGTTTTTATTCCTTGCATTTAAAAGAATGGTTGAAAGCGTTTCCAAGGAAACAGATGTTTATCACAAGAACGGAAGATTTCGAGGGAGATATTTTGGGTACATTGGTACAAATATTTCGATTTTTAAGGCTAGGTAAGAAAAGTTCCCTAATGTTTTATCGCCTGCCATCCTAGCTTGCTGGTAATGAAAGGTATTTCTCAATACGATTTAATTCCCCTGTTTATTATTATTTGCAACCCTCATAATGCAAGCACAAATAATATTTTTAGTCCACACCTTAGGGGCCACGAGGTTATTCTAAAGGGTCCGAGAATAGACTCACTAGAAATATGTCTCTCGCATACAGTACTGTTTTTGAAATATATATACTAGTTGTCCTAAATACAATCTGAGTTCATTTACAACGGTTTTGGGGTTCATAATAATTTTTGTCAGTTAACGGAGCCTAAAATAACAACTACTAGCATGAAGTTAGAAGGGGTCTTCGTACTCGAAAAGGTTGAGAATCACGACCTTTATTTGGTCTGACACTCTCACTATCTCCAGTGGTAATAATACAGGCATAAACAATACGTTAACGGAGCTTTGTCGCTTCTATGATTCACAATATCAAGTTAGGTTCCCGTGAGTTTTCATTCCGATGTTAACCGGGTTTCTTGTTAGAAGCACTTCTCAGGCATACGCTGAAAAGGTACAGTTATCTTTTTCATTCAAAACATGCCGAGATACACTCGCAAAAAGAACCTTGTAGTAATATATATATATATATATATATATATATATATATATATATATATATATATATATATATATATATATAATTACATGTGCCTATTTCTAGATATAACTGTCTCTTTCTGATTAAATGTGTCTATTTCTAGTTATGTTTCTACTTCTAATCATATGTGTCTAAGTACGTTCATACTTTTCCATCCTAAGCTAGTACAGTGTGAAAGCACATGTTCATAGCATCTATAATGTAAAGGAGGCACACAGAATCATCATTTGCTTTGAAATACGTAATTATCAAGAATTAATATTAATAGCAAACCTTCAATGTCTGACATCATCAATTACTCGAAATGTATTTTTGCAGCAACGAAAGTTAACTAAAACTTACAAAGCACTTTTTCTCATAAAATCTATCCGCTTTACTTATTACTTATATATTTATAGGGTTGGCTACAAATTCTAACTACCTGCCAGCCTACCTAACTATTGAGATTGGCGCATATTGAACTATTTGCATTTATACACATGTGTATATATATATATATATATATATATATATATATATATATCATACATATATACATACACACAAAGTTGGTTGCTTACAATGTCAATTACATAATTTCCAGCTTCCGTAGATTCAAAAATTAAAAAGCAAATTAGTAAGTTGATAATATAGTTTTATATCAACGAAGTAACTAACTCCTGAATAACGAAATACTAAAGTCACACACACAATAAAATAAAATCCCATATCATCTCAAAGTCAGGTCAACATTAATTCATGCCAATTGTATCCATGTTTTTATGTTGTCTAATACAGGATTACTTATTGTCCTGATAATGAGAAAATGTATGCCATTTCTATTTTAAGAGGGGATAAAATCAGCCAGTCATGAATAATTACACACATATGAATACATATATATGAATACATACATACACATACGCAAGCACGCACTCATGCTTGCATATATACATATTTATATGAATGCATGTACTGAGATGTTTCAATTCAATAATGCCTTAATTGACTCAGTATTTCTCTTTTATTTTTTCAATTTCATTCTCTGTTGTGATTGTGCAAGATCTCGGATTAACATCAGTTTGATTATCCAAATGCAATATGTGTAGAAGTGAAAATACATACATACATACAAACATACATACATACATACATACACATTCATACATACATACATACATACATACATACACATTCATACATACATACATACACACACACACACACATACATACATACATACATACATACATACATAAAGACATGCAAAAAATATCTCAAAAAGCCAGATATGACATTTTATATGACCGTATTATGTATTCAGCAATATTACCTCCATTGTAAACATTTTTGCAATACACCTGACTCAGAAGTTAAAAATACTTCCTTTTTATTTTTCAGACGCGATGCCGACGAAAGATCTGTATCAGATCTCTCAAGAGGGTCATTATTATGTCACATGGAAGAAAAGCATATCGGGAAATATTTTAAATGAAACTCGTGTTTTGCTAAATGAATATTTTAAGCCCTACAAGGAGGAATTAGCGCAGATGTTGGGTGATAACAAATATTTATGGAACAACATGCTGCGAAGTTAAAACATGCAAAACATGTGATCTAAAAATAAATATACTAAATCCAATGTTTAAATTTTAAGTTTGATCATACATACTTTAGACATATACTGAAATTTCCTTTGAAACTCCTCTATCTACTCTCTCTCTTTCTCTCTCTCGATGCCAAACATCTGCTCTCATAAGATATGCAGCAGAAGGTAAATTCACCATGACAACGTACAAACAGAAGCAAGTTAGTACCAAGAAAGTTTCGTGTAAACGATTTAGCGCACTAAGGACGATAATGTATTAACTGGTGTAATTGCTTATATGGTTTCCATTCTCTGACTGGCTCTGATTACTCTAAAAGAAGATTGTTGAAATCTGGCTTAGGGTGTAGGATGGTGAGATTCCAAACAGTACTGGACAGCTGCAGTTGCAACCATGAAGTCACAATATTCACGTTGCATGTGTAGATGTCGCTTGATGATACATTGTTACGTACATAGATATATACATTAAATCTTTGTAGTAAATACAATTTAAACGTGCCAGCCGGATTGGCGGGACGCAAGAAACACGAACTGCATATGATACGCGGGGGGTGGGGTGGGGTGCAATAGCATAAAAGCAATATGTAAAATAAGTTCAAAGACTGTAATGCACTCACCAAACCGTCAAAATGTCCACGCCATCCATGGACATTCAATCATCATCAAGCGTTTCAATGGATTCCACTTCGAAATACACATACTGTTATAGCATTATTAGCAAACGCCCTCGTTCCATTGTAAATAGTCAGAGCGGACTGAAATGAGACACTCCTGAAAGGTATATTACATTGTGTCACCATAAATTGGTATGCATTGAATGCACATCCATGAGGAAAATTGTGTGATACTTCTTATGTATAATTCTGAACGTAAGCATAAGCGTCTAACGACACTTCAGCTCAGTAAAGACTATTTGGTGAAGATTAAAATGTACCGTTCAAATCGTTGAAATTAAAGAATTGCACAAAATTTTAGGAAGATAAATTCTTGCAACAAAAAATACCCACGTAAATATGAGTTACTATAAGTTAGAAAATAAAATTTAAAGAAGCGAAATTTATTAAAATTCAAAGTTAGAGGTGAAAATCAGAAAATCCTTAAAATATAGATTAAACGTATGTTATACGCTCTACATACCGTCAAAACGTTCACGCCATCCATTGGATAATCAATCATCGTAAAGATTTTTAAATGATTACACTTCTAAACAAACAAAATGATGTTAAGGGCAAATCATGTGCCATTTTTTTAGATAAATTAATCTCTAATCTAGCATCTATATGGTAACGTTGAGTAATTATGTTGTTCTGACGGAGTATTTTTTCTTCTAGCATGGCCAACAAAACATGAGGTTCATCTGAGCTGAATATATATATATATATATATATATATATATATATATATATTGTTTTGCCTAATATGTATTGCAATTAAGTCTCAGTGATGACTTTCAATGTAAATTAATTTCCATTGTAACCTGCTATGTCCAAATACATTTGCAAACAAACTTTGTCTATATTAGATCATCTCAAAATCCTTAGCATCCTTATGGTCTTTGGATTTGTGGCTTGATCAGTGAACATTTCGCAAAAGTATACAGCGCTCATAGTAAGAACGATACATTGATAGTATTGATAAAGGTCGCTGGTGTATATTTATAGTAGATAAATGGGTGTTGGATAGGAGATTACTGGCAGCTGGTCACTCGAAACGGCGTGTTGATGGCATATTGCAGGTGTTGCATAGTATATACATTGGTGCCAGATGGAAAATAATTAGGTGATGGTGACCCTAAATGTTTTGTTAATGGTAAAGTGTGAGTGTTCAATAGGAGACAACTGGGTACTGGATTCTAGATGAGTAGAGGATGGTCATTTTAAACGGAGTGTAGATGGTATGACATGGATGCTGGATAGCAAATAATTGGGCACGTCAAGCCAAATTTCATGTACGTGAGTGTTCAGGATTGTCAGGTATATAAAGATTGTAAAAATGTTAGTTCATTTAAAATAGAAAGTTCGACTGGGACAGGAGATTATCTTTGTTTATATGAGGATTATAGGGCAGTCGTATGGGCATAGAAAATGTGGTTTGGCATTAAACGATTTAAATTTAATGGTATACCCCTTTTATTATACCATATCATGTGTGGCCAGCAGATGACTGGGCGATTGTCATTCAATATGGTATGTGCTGGTGGTGTAATAGGGGGTATAAGAGTGGCAGGGACGGTATATTGGTTTAAAATAAATGATGGTAACCTTACCATGGTGTGTGTGTGTGTGTGTGTGTGTGTGTGTGTGATTTGGATTTTTAATGTAGCTTAACAATTGTTCAGTCATATCGCTACGATGTCTGCAGTGTGGCAGTTTATAGTGATGCCTAGCATTGGGAAATCATGTCGCCGACATATAGCATGATGTCCCACCAAGTCATATTATCCTGACACCAAGCCAACCAGTGCTAACACTAACATCTTAATGCTGAGCGAGGCAGCTTTTAGTACCTTTTTTGAGGGTCTTTGGTATGACTCGACCAAAGATCTAACCCAAGGCCTCCCGCATCCGAGGCGGACGCTCTAACCACTAGGCAACCGGAGCGGTTCTGCTAGGGTCATATAAATTTCAGTTCATTTATAAAGGAACGTACGAAATGTAGATTTGGTGTAGACATTTACTCTACTTTGTGCCCATTCATTTTCATCCAAGCCAGTGTGACGAACCAGTGTATGGGTGGTTATTGGGTACTACAAATGGCCTGCTGTGTAATATATGTGGGGTATTGAATAGCATATAACACGGTTACTACAAATGGCCTGTTGTGTAATATATGTGGGGTACTGAATAGCATATAACATGGTTACTACAAATGGCCTGTTGTGTAATATATGTGGGTTATTGAATAGCATATAACATGGTTACTACAAATGGCCTGTTGTGTAATATATGTGGGTTATTGAATAGCATATAACATGGTTACTACAAATGGCCTGTTATGTAACATATATGGGTTATTGAATAGCATATAACATGGTTACTACAAATGGCCTGTTGTGTAATATATGTGGGATATTGAATAGTATGTAACTTGGTAAAACAAAAAGGCATGTTGGAGGGCAAAAATAAAAATAATGGACTTTGATAACTCAAACAATGGTAATGATTGTATAGTGTGGGTGTTGGATAGATAGTATATAACTGGTCAGATATTTAAAAAGAGTTATTTAAAAATATACCTCCAACATGACTTCAGAAACTTCAGACTCCTCCTCACAAAATAAAAGTCTAGATAATCATTATGTCCCTCCCTGTCTATCTCAGTGTTTGTCTTAACAAAAAAAAAAAAAAAAAAAAAACTGCACAGTTTCTACTTATAAAGAAATAAAACAATAAGATAAGATCAGTCAATCTTCTTAAAATCAGGGTTGGCAAAATCATAAAATTTGGATCCAGAAATAAATCATTAATTAATTTGCTTCATTAATAATACCATTAGGCTTTCTTCTCTGTGGAACCAATGTATTTCAATGTCATCACTGAAACATAGCCACCAGAATAAAATGTACAGTGCTGGGGATGTCCGTCTTCCAGCTTGCCAATAAATGTATACTCATAGATGGGGGCCATCTCTGTGCCCATTGTAGTGCCATGTTGGTTTACCCATCTTTGAAAATATATTTTGTTAATGTTTCTGTGTTTGTAGTCAGATTAAAATCAAATATCCACTGTCGTTAGGGAATATCGGACAGCATCTGCTTAGGGGGCATATTCTGGTGACCTTTGAATTAGTCAATGAAAATGCAGGCTGAAGAAATCTGAGAGTGAATCAAATCTTTCGGCACACTTTGATGTTCTTCAGCCAGTTTCCCAGATCTAAAGATATAAGACATCATCTAATTGGCTGATAAAATTAGCGATTATGGTAATAACATTGGTTACTAGTAAATGATCCTTAAGTGGTCATTGTTAGATCTTCACATAGGACAGTGAAGACCTGATTTTATTAAGTTGCTGTGTTTATAACTTATTTTTTTGTCTTGACCACCTTGAAAAAGGATCTAAAGATCTCAACATCATTTGATCCGTATGTCAAATATGCTGCATCATTCTGTCAAAACCAGTCTCTCAAAGAAAATATTGGGCGAGTTTGGAAGCACTGCTATATATATATATATATATATACACACACATATATGTATGTATGTATGTATGTAAATGTGTGTGTGTTTGTGTGTGTGCATATAAGATACACAGACTAGTGAAACTCATTTTGGATCAAACATTTGTTGATGATACAAGCTTCCAAAACGACCGTAGATCAGTCAAAACTTATGTCAGGACAATACAAAAAATGTTTTTATTTCTAAAGATGCTCCTAAACATAACTATAGAGAATACAATATTGGTGTTTAAACATTTTTGTCTTTGTTATCATGGATTTTCATATGTGTTTTTAAATTTTCACTTCGATTGAAACATTTAAAACAAACTTGACAAACATATGGTTTTTCCCCTGTATGTAGTTTCATGTGTTTGTAGCGGAGATTATCTTTACGGCTGAATGCCTTCCCACAGACTTCACATTTGTATGGTTTATCCCCTGTATGAACCCTCTCATGAATGTGTAAATTTGTAATTGAGCGAAAAGATTTTCCACATGCATTACATTGAAATGGGTTTTCACCAGTGTGTGACATTACATGAATTTTCAACTTGGAACTGTCTGCGAATGCTCTACCACAAATGTCACATTTGTATGCCTTTATATGTGTTTGTCTATGATTGTTAAGACCAGACTTGGAGCAAAACTGTTTGCCACAAACATCACACTGGTAATGTTTTTTATGTAAATATATGTGTGTACGAAGAAGTGCTTGGCTAGCAAACATTTTGCCACACTTGACACATTTGTATGTTTTTTCTGTGCTGTGCTTACTAGCTATATGCATTTGCAGAATACGGGAATTTCGAAATGCCTTTTCACATGTTCCACACGTATATGCTCGTTCATCCATATGTACTGATATTATATGCGTCTTCATGTGACTGTGTGTTATGAATGAGTTACCACACGTGTCACATTTGTATGGTTTCTCCCCAGAATGAATCCTCATGTGATTGGTGTACGACTCCACAACGAGTGTTTTCTCACAGATTTCACAAGTAACTGTTCGGCCCAAGTGCGATCTTCTGTTGTGTTTTAATAAATATCTCCTATTTAGAAATGTTTTGCTACAAATTTCACACTCGTGCGACTCTCTAAGGTGAACAGTCTTATGGTTCTTGTAATCACTGACTCTCTTTTGACACACCTCACACGATCTGCATTTTGTCTTTTTCTCTTGTGTCGACAATAAGCCTGAATATTTGTTAGAACGTTTCCGTTTGGCATTATCCATGGTGAATTAGTATTCAGCAATAGCGAAGTATAGGATTTTCCTTGCTCTACCTGGTTAAAGGCCACGTGTGGTATTCATGTGTTGTTTGTAATGTCAGATCCAATTGAGACAATTAATGTTCATTTTCAAAACGACGCTCGTACGTGCATGATTACGATATGTCACACTTGTATCTGTAACGGAAAGTCACATGTCAGCGTATTTGCTCCACGCCGTAAGTCAATAAATGAACGAGAACTAATAAAACATCATTGTGCGATTGTCTCATTAAACTGACCGTCAAACTTGAATTACGTTCTAGTCAACTGAAACAAATTTCGGAGTTGCACACAAAGACTACGTCATCAACATGACTGATTATCTGGAATAGTGCTTACATCAACAAAGTTTAAGACACTATTACCAAATCGAACCCTACAAAGACGTACCTAAATTTTCCTTACCTAAGGTATTTAATCTCAGTTCAAATGGGAACAGTGGTCTTTTAATATTTTGTAGAAAGGCATCTTTGCTGACTTTGTAAATAGTTCCCAAAGCTAGCCTGTTAAGTGATAGAGGTCACACTAGGTCAGTGTGTTTGTATAATGGTGCCGTAAAATGGAGAGACGATCTGATAAGGACAGAGGCTGGCTGGTGCGTGTTCTCCTGGCAGTGATACTGTTATAGGCTTCAGATGTAAGGTTAATGACCTTGTGATCTTACAAAAGATTGTAATATGTCACTGTCAGGAACAGTTATAGGGAGGATAGAAAAATCTGAGAAAATCTAGAAGTTAAGTTAGTATAAGAGAGTCCATTGTAAGATCTAGACCAGGTTGCATGCTACAATTTATTTATTTATTTATTTATTTATTTTGTTTAAATTTTCTGTAAGAATGTAAGACGAGAAGGCAATATAGGTTCTTCAAAATATAAATAAATGAAACAGAAACCAAAAACATTTGTGTACGATGCACAATATGTAATCACTGTATAGGAGTCAAACTATTTCTTCGCCAAGTAGTGACTTACTAAGGGTAAATTACACCCGGGGCGACTATGAAGACCCAAAGAGATTGTGGTGCCCCAAGACATCTGACGCCCGTGTCTTTGGCGCCCCATGACTTTTGGCGCCCGAGGCAATCGCACCCTCCCCCCGCCTCCCGTTAGTTCGATAATGTCGCCAACTCAGAAATAACTTAATTTCGGCATATATTGCAATAAACCTAGGTATTATTGTTATTACTATTTATAAAAAAAATTCGGGGGGGGGGGGGTGGTGTTGTTGGGAAGATATTCTCAAACCGAGTAATTAGCCGATTTCTAGGAAAAGACAGCATTTATAAGTTTCGTTAAATGGACCCTGCCTAATTCTTAACCAATTCATGGGATATTATATTATTTACATATTTTGTCAACTGAGGTAGGGATATTTGTTTGTATTCGGTGCTTGTGTCTTGTTTGAAGCGCATGGCGTAAATACACATTGATTTCTTTCATAGGAATCCGGAATGATTGTGAAGATAGAAGAGAATTCATTACTGGGTCGTCATACGTGTCTCTCTCTCTCTCTCTCTCTCTCTCTCTCTCTCTCTCTCTCTATATATATATATATATATATATATATATATATATATATATATATATATATATATATAATAATAATAATAATAATAATAATAATAATGAGGACTTTGTATAGCCCCTAATCTTTAGAAGCTCTAAGCGCTTTACAACATTAGACAACACCTATAAGATAAAAAAAACCCATATAATAATATTATTACAAAAATAAACAACATGAAATTATAAAAACATTAAAAAATAGAAAACATGCTGAGAATGTTTGAGGTAGGAAACATTATTAGGTCTTTAAGTTTGTTCTTGCAGTCCAAATAAGTGAGTTTTGAGAGCCCTCTTGAATGTGAACACTGTGTCTTTGTGTCTAAGTTCAGTGGGCAATTCATTCCAAGTTGCTGGGCCCTGGTATGTAAAAGAACGCTGTCCATATGACTTTGTTTTCATAGTGGGAATAATGAGTATATGATTGTCAGAAGAGGAGCGTAAGTATCTTGCTGGTGTGTACACATGAGTGAGGTCGGATAGGTATGTTGGACTAGAGTCCGACAGTGAAACGTAGCACAGAGAACAAATTTTTTGTTTGATTCTGGATCGAATGGGTAGCCAGTGTAGGGTACAGAGCAGCGGGAAGGTGTGCTGTGATCGTGATGCTCTAAGTATGATCCGAGCAGCTGTGTTTTGAACGTTTTGAAGTTTCTGGAATAGCTATTGAGATAAACCAGACATAACTGAGTTACAATAGTCCAGTCCTGAAAGTACGAATGAAAACACACGTGTTTTAGTGGCATCAACTGAAAGATATTTGCGAATTGAGGTGATGCGTCTCAGCTCAAGATTTGCAGCCTTGCATATGCTCATGACATGTTGGTGCAATGTGAAAGTACTGTCCTGAGTAACACCTAGGTTTCGTACTGATCGTATGAATTTAATGTTGGCGTTGCTGATATTTATTGTTTGAGGTAAAGGATGTGAATGAGAAAGTCTCTGCATTGTGATCAGAATGGGCTCAGTTTTATCATTATTCATCTGCAGCTTGTTACATGTCATCCATGATTTTACATCTGAAATGCACCTCTCTACACCTTGGATGGTAGCATCAACTTCAGTTGGGTGGCTAGACTTGTATATTTGGGTGTCATCAGCGTAAGTAGTGAATAGGGATACCCTAGCCTCAATGGGAATTAGCATTACAGGACCCCCCTGGGACAATCTAGCCTCAACGGAAATTTAACATGGGAAACAATCGTGGGACAATCTCGCCTCAAGGGGAATTTAACATGGGAAAAAGTCTTGGGTCACTCTAGCCTCAAGGGAATTGAACATGGGGAAAAAGTCTTGGGTCACTCTAGCCTCAAGGGGAATTGAAAATGGAACAGGGTCGGGACCCTATTTTAATAGGGTCCCGACCTGATGGGTCTATGGAAAGGGAACATACGAAAATTGAAACAGGGAGGGGTCTCTATTTTTTTTAAACAAAAAAAAAAAAAAAAAATGGGGTAGGCAATTGAAAGTTTATCTCTTTTCGAGAAATGTGGGTGGCCCTGAAAAGGGCCTTTGGGTTTCTTTTTCTTTTAATTTCTTATATTTCTCCACCAGCTTCTTATTTTCTGTCCTACACTCTTTCTCTTCTTTTCTTTTTTTTCTTCCTTCTTTTTCTCTTCTTTCTTCTTCTCCTCCTCTTCTTTCTTCCTCTTCTCATTTTCTTCTTCCTTTTCAATTTTTTCGTTCCATACTCTCATCCTTATCCTTTCCTCTTCATCCTCCTTCTCCTCCTTTATTTCTTTCATCAGATCACTGACCATTTCCTTTACTTTTCTTAAATTGTTGATCTCCATCTTCACTCGATGGGGACTATAAGAATAGTGATCCTCGTTTAACCTAACTAACATTTGCTCCATCATACCCAAACTGTCCAGGACGTCTTGCAATGTTTTCATTTTATCAAGTTGGTTTGAAGCCATCTTCTTTTTATTCTTTGTAGAATGGTTTGATCGACGAATACTGTGGGTTCTTATAGTGAAAGCGCGGACGTGATGGAAAACATCCCCCAAAACATAAAATTGATATTACCTCGATTATCACTTAAAACGCGCGGACGTGAAGGAAAACATCCCCTACTTTTCTCATTTCGTATGATCTACTATTCAAATACGTGAAGCAGCAATAAATAAACCTCAAATCTACTATCCACACAAACGTACGTGAGCGCTTACAAACAAACACACACACACACACACCCACACAAGGAAAAAAAGAGTCAGTGTTTATATTCACACTACTCTACCTACACACATTGGCATTTGGGTAGCCCTGAAAAGGGCTGTTTTTTTTAACTCCATGGCACCTGGTTAATGATGGCACCTTCCAGGCCTGGCATCACACACACATCTTCTTCCCCAGTCTCATTTTTTGTGCTTCTGGTACAGCCATTCCTCTCTCCTTTTCCTCCTCTTCTTTTTTTCTTCTCTCCCCCTCTTTGTTTCTTCTCTCCTCCTCTTTCATCCTTCCCTCTTCTACAATGGCTTCCGCGGCCAGTTCATTTAGTATGTGCCTGGCATATTCCAGGTGCACATGAAGTTCCAACAGTTTTGCTAGCCTTCTGCTCATTCTCAAGTGTTGATCAATCAACAAGGGTAGCTAGACTGCCGAGCGAGTTTCAATTTATACTAAAAGCGCGGACGTGAAGGAAAACATCCCCTAAAACAAAATTGATCTTACCTAGATCATGGCCAAACAAACGCGCGGACCTAAAAGAAACACTCACTCACTTTTTTATATTACCCATTACTAATTTAAAAATTTTCATTAATCACTTCAATATACTATCCACATACGCAAAGCAATCAAATCAAATCCCAAATCTACTCTCCACTCACGTCAAACAGCAAAAAAAAAACATGATCATAATCTACTATCCACAGAAACGTACGTGAGTGCTTACAATCATATACACAAACACATACACTCACACCACAAAAGAGTCAGTGTTTATATTCACACTACTCTACATACACACATTGGCAAATGGATTGTTATTTCTTTTCTAGCGTATTGGGTAGCCCTGAAAAGGGCTGTTGTTTTTTTTTTTTTTTGTTTGCTATGGCAATCATTTAGTTTCTAAGAATGCGATGTCCTCTGACGATAGACTTTCTGGCGATAGGTCTGCTTCTTCGGAAAGAGAAGAAGAATTCTTTGGTGTCGATACGACAATCGACAAAGCCTCTGTCAGGTTCAGGTTGCTGCTGCTGCTGCTGCTGTTGCTGCTCTCTCTGCTGTTTCTGAAGTCTGTACTTCTCTGTCCATTCTTCTTTCTCCCTGTTCACTTCTTCTCTGAAGAGCTCTTCTATCAGGTCTTCAGTGACTTTTAACATTCTCACATTCTCTATCTCTTCTGGCTTTGGTATCAGACTGTGTTTGACCCTATGCAAATTCACGTAGGCTTCGTTTAGCTTAGCTAGTTTGGAGCACATCTTCGTAGGAGGATGAGTCGACAATGGATGGTTAGACTGGAGGCTACCCCCAGCTTTAAAGTCAAAGCGCGGACGTGAAGGAAAACATCCCTCCACGGTTTTCGAGCCGCAACGTTCAATGAGTGTAATGAGAGGGATAGTGAGAAGTCAAAGAGCATGAATCAAGATTCCTATAGCCAAACAAAAGATAAAGGCATTTTTTTCAAAACACAACATTTTTTAATTCAAACTCACTTAACACTAACAAACAACTATGACATTTTTAACAATAATCCAACAATATAACATCAAATATTTTTTTCAAATCTCAAACATTTTTTTTTTCAATTAACACTCTACTTTAAACAGGGCTGACAACGTTGTGAATGAAATTGTGATTTCCACTGTTGGAAGTCATTAGGCCATTGATGGACACTACGTTTCCTAGCTTGAGACAAAAGATAAGCATAATGGTCACAAAACCATCGATCTACTTTCACATCATTTCTAGAAGATGAACAAGGATCAAAATGAGTCACTAAATGTTCTAAGGAATAGCCCAGGCTGCGATGATGCAGAAAATACACACAATATTGTCCACACACCAAGGAATCTGTGCCTTCTAATTTCACATTATTTAATCGGGTGGCCTGAGCATTTCTTCTCATAAAGTCGATGATATCGTCTTCCAAAGGGGGCAATCCGTACGAATCGAAATATTCCACACATCCTTCTTGAGGAAAGTAAACGGCTACCCAGTGGGTTCCTGGGAGATGACTGTCGTCCGTGTTGATCACATAAGCTAGATGGTCTTGAGGTTTGCGATGAGGGAGTTCATCTTTAGCACAGACGACAGGATTCCAAGAAGCCATGTACGAACTGTCGTTCAAAAGATAATAAAGTTCCCAGGTATCCATGTTTTGTTTTCTTCTTCTTTCACAGTAATAATATGTCATCAATTCGATCCTGACTTTTTGCTTGAAAATGTCTGACAAATAACCGTTTCTTCGTTTCGTCTCCCCACTCTGATTCAGGAGAGCTTCGATACGAACGATCTCTTGCATGGTTAATGGTGGGCAAGAATGTTCACGCAAGTCTTTACACCACTGATGCAACACGACTTCGTCTGTGTTGAGACTCCAAGCTTCGTCCAGATACTCGTCAAATTTTTCTTCTTGACTCAGCATCAGGCATTTATCGTGTTGAATTTGACTGGGATGATCGTTTTGACATCCATAGCAATCTTTCTTGATCAATTCCGTCATTTTTTCGACCAAGTGTTTGGCAAAACAGGAGACTAAATGCGCTTCTTGTTCTGGCCATCTTGACTTCATCATAACTTCATCGTCTTTGTCTTGGGATTCTCCTTCCACGGTCTCCTCACATTCCATCTCCAAAGTTTCTCCACTAGGTAAAGAGGGATAACAGTCTTCCATGGCTTCTAATAATCTAGAATGACTTCTCTCAAACTGTTGATTTCTATCGTATTATCAAATTCTGCATACAGGATGACGTTCAACGTTACATCAGGGTCTCGTTTTGCAAACTGAATTTCCACACGAATGTGGCCGGACTTTATAGGGTGGAAATGTCCCTCGTCGCTGCCTTGGTCTGGAGTGAAATCAAAATCCCACAAAGCATAGCCTTCTGCATAATCATCGTACGTTGTGCCGTGACTGGTGTTGGTTCCTAACTGTCCGGTGTCTTCGTACAGGGACAAGTACGATCTCAAGTAATTCTTCTTCTCAAAGTCAGGTTCAAAAGGTCGGGTATACAAGGTCTTGCCATCGCGACTGACTTCGATCTTGGACACGCCAAAGTGTTGAAAGTAGAAAGGATTTTTAGTGATAGCTCCGTTGAAGGCTACATTCTCGACCATACCAACGATCAAACGTTTGGGTAACTGTCCTTGGAAGAGATGATCTTCGATCATGGATCTTTGCCCCTTGGGAATAGTGAAGGTTTTCACTTCCACGCGTCGTATCGGATACTTTGCGGTCGTTCTGCTCAACGTCTGACTGATGTCGTTTAGCACTTTAGGTAACACTTCCACGCGGCGTACGTATAGTCTGGCTTCTTGGATTTTGGTTTTGTAATCGTCAGCATCAGCCATTAAATGGAAAGCGGTACTGCTACGATTCAGTCTCAGGCGGACATCCACTTATTCAGCAAATATTTCTCTTGCAACCACATGTCCAAATGCAAACGATCCATCAGTTCTTAAATCTGTTCGTCTTTGATTTTGTCTCTTCGTTCTACAAATCCCTCATTGCATTTTTTATTTTTATCAGTTGTAGTAGTTTCGAATGTTTCAAACTCGTTAACTTCGTCAGCTTCCCATACCACACAGGCATTGAGATGAGTGTTCTTGGCGTCTATTCCGTACGTCAAGAGATTTTCCAGGTAGGCACGATAAGGGTAAGTATCCATGCTGCTACTGACTAGTTTGTTATTCAAGTACAAGTCCACTCCACTGAACAAGGAATGCATGAAATTGTTGACGGGAGCTATTACCTCATCACCATCTAGGGGTGAATTATCCTCATCGACAACTTTGACTTTCAGGTACAAGTAACTGCTATTCAGATCGATGTAATCTTCGGGATGTCCTTTGATTTCAAACTCGATGAGACCTGAGGCTGTCAAAGAGGAGACGGGGTGAAATTCCACCCACTGGGATTCTTGCATGGTCATCATGGTGGGGGGCATGGCAAACAGATCCAGTTCCGACTTGGAACAAGCGCAAAATTCTCGGTGCATCATTTTTTTCTGTGTCTCAATACTTTAATAACCGAAAACGTCTAAGTCTCGAACGGTTCTTCTTTTCTTTCTCTTTCTAGCTTTAGAAGTGTGAAGTCTGGTGAAAGGGTGTTTTCTTCGTCGTCTCTTTCTGCCTTGTCCTTGCTGAATGCCTGACTCAGTAGCGTGCAGGGCATTTATAGGTGTTTCTCGTCGGCCCAAAAGGTCTTTGCCCGTTTGCAGCAAGACATTTTTGCCTGCCATCATAAAGGCTTCTTTAGGGTTTTGTTTGTCGATGATGACATTTTGGAGAAATTCTTTGCCTTGCGTCAGTGCTGCATCTTTCAAGGCGTGCAAACCTCGTGTCATCATTGGTTTCAACACCGGGGCCACCGAACGAAAGGCCGATTTTAACATATCTCCTAAACCGTGTCCTCGCTGTCGAGCAACCCCTCGGTACACTGGATACATGACTTACGAGTCGTGAGAGAACCGTTTTCGAAAATGGAGTTTCACCGTGACTTTTCCTTTGGTGAATGGAATATTTTGTCCCAGATCTCCTTTTATAGCAATGTTGACCGTGTCCAAATAAGACTTGATGACAGGCAAATAGTGAGGATGTACAAATTCGCGGTGGACGTGATAAGTGTTTCCACCTTCCTCGTCAGCGTTCGTGACAGAATCCACTTTGAAAGGAATGACACGCAGTAACGGTACGGAGGTGTGTCCCATCACGTTGTACTCCACCACATCGGAGTACACAAACATCAAATTCAGTCCTTGGTTCAGTTCTACCGGGGTACGAGAGTGAGTTATTGGCAAAAGACTCGTTGTCAGAAATGACTAGTAATTCGCCTTTTTCTTTTTCTACTTTCTTCCTCATCTCCATGTCCCCGCCCAACATGTTAAACAATTCAGGACAAAATAAGAAAGATATTATTTTACGCCCCTCAGGAAATTTCATCAGGAAGCGACGAGCTGTTTTGTGCTACTCCAGGGTGACACTTTTATTGACACTCTCCAAAGCTTTCAGAAACACGACATTAAACCTGGAGGCTATGGTGCTGACCAAATGTTGACCACTAAAATAATAGCCTGCGGGAATGAACAAGTGATAGTCGGTCCACTTTGGATTTTTTGTGTTAGGGGTTTTCTTGTCATATTTGCTATGGGTATCCAAGTACAGTTGCATTTGCTCGTCATGAATTTCCACCGTAAAAGAATTTTGATTGGGAAGGACATTGTGGACTTGGGTCGGGTGAATGATTTCCACTAAAGCCACTGCCCAATGGGCTTCATGATCTAATGGGATGGCCTGAGGTAATTTGGCCGTGTAACAGCACAACGTGTTGTGGGGAAACACCTCCATGGAACTGTCACTGGGTAAGGTTAAGTAAAATTGGTTTTGGTGACTCATAATTCCAGAGTTCTGTGGCTGTCGGAGGGGTTACTGGACGTCAGAGGCGTGTCTCCGCCCAAAATGGGGTTGTTGTTGTGGTTCGAGTGGTCACTGACACTGGCACTGGACACAAGGTTCCCGTTGTTCCCGTTGGAGGAGAATTTCAGGGAGGGATTGGGAAGCAGGTAACCGATATAACTGCTCAATAAAATGGTCCACAATTGTTTGTCTCCTTGTTGCAAACTCAAATTGGCGATGGCTGCCCCGATGACACAATAAACCACGAAGATCTGGCAGAAAAAGACGATTTGCGTTTTAGGCACACGTTCTCCACACCACACCCACAAGGGTTGTTTTTGTAAATCTTGCAGAGAAGAACTGGGTGAAGGAGTGGTCGACGTAGCTGCGTCTGTGTGAAAGGGCATAATGGTCACTTCTTTTTATAGTCGATGACTTGCGAAGCGTCGATCCAAGAATCAAAACTGGGTGGATATCCTTTCCAACCTACTTTGACTTCTTTGACACGTCGATTGCCAACTTTACGGGTTCTGCGTTCGAGAATGCTTTCGATGTCGTACACGTCGTCTTGTTTTTTTGGTGACACGTTGTAACTCGGGCAAATAAAACGTTCCTTTGAGCACTTCTCCGTTCATGTCTTCCAATTTATAGACGGCAGGATGACGGCCATGCACTCGTCCAGTGACACGAAACAATTCGGTCGTCCAGTTAGGTAAGTAACCTTTGTCGAAAGTGCGCTTGGTTTTGCCAATGCGCACCCAATCTCCTACGGTCAACTCTCCACTTTTCTTGGGGACAGCCCTCGTCGGGGACGTACCAAACAGGCGCTCAAACACCAACACTTCGTTGTCGGGAGTCACCTCTTGCGGGGCACGTCCGATGCTTCGATGGTAAGATTGGTTGTACGCTTGCACCAGGTGAGGTAAGATGTCGATGTACTTCAGAGTGTGGTGATGCGTAAAATATTTCCACATGCGTTCTTTCAAAGTGCGTTGAAAACGTTCCACGATGCTGGCTTTGGTTTCGGGATTCTCAGTGGTAAAAAAAATGAATGTCACGTTTCTTTAATTATTTTTGGAATGCTTGGTTCAGAAATTCGGTACCTTTGTCCGTTTGCCATCGAAGAGGGTGACGACCGTTTTGTTTCACCACTCGTTGCAGGGCTCGCACTAGCTCGTTGCTGGATTTGGAAGTCAAGGGTACGACCCAGGCAAATTTGGAAAAGACGTTGATGACACAAAACAAATATTTGTAGCCACGATTGCAGCTGGCCAAATGAGAGACATCGGCTAAATCGGCTTGCCATTGATGATCGATGCCTTCCACTCGGGTGCGACTTCTAGAAAACTTGCATCGAATGGGTTTTGTGTAAAGTGTAGGTAGCTTGTTCTTGTAACCATCGTTGCACTTGAGGTAAACGGAGACTTTTCAGTCGCGTTTTGGCAGAACGATACAATTTTTGAACTCCTGCGTAACCTGCAGGATGGGAGGGATCGTACTAAATGCTGGCTAAGACTTTTTCCATTTGTTGGTTTGTGTGTTAATAAGGCACTCACTCTTCGAGGATGCTACTTTGGGTGGGTCGAAAGGGTGGTTTGGAAACGGATTTACGTGTCCGATGGGCTACGGGAGTAGAAGTCGAAGGTAGTGGTGGTGGAGGTGGCAATGGAATGGCTTTGGTCTTCTTTTCGTTTTTTACTTCTGGTTTCCCTTCTTTCTTTATCACTTCTGTCGAAGGAGGAGTGGACATCATCTTTTTAACCCAAGCTTTCATTTCTTCTCGTTGGGGTGTGGGGGACGGGGTCAACAAGGATGCTGAAATCTTACTTGAAATGGGAGCTGCTGACGGTGTTTGAAACACTTCTCGTATCTCTTCTTCCTCAGGTCTTCGTGGGGTTGCATCTCTGGTGACCCCTGGGGATGGTAGTAGTGGTGGTGGTGGTAGTGATGATGGTGCTGGACTTTTCATCAAGGTCTTAAAATCTTTCAGAGTGGGTAGAGCTGTTTCGTCTAAAGCTTTCTGGTGAAAGAGTTGCAGTCGTTGCAAGAGTTGACCGTACTTTTGCGATTTTTCTGTTTCGGACAAATCTTGGCGATCCATCAAGAACTGCAATTCGTGTTGTAACTGGGACATCTCACTCAAATTGGGATTGGGAGGTAAATGCGGGGTGCGTTGTTCTTGCCAACGATGGTATTCCATCCATCGTTTGTAAGGCACTAAAGCTAGTTTTCGTCCTTCCATTGGGTTGTCAGCGGTCGATTCTGAGATCTTGGGACTTCAGAGGCCTTTTTATCTTGCACCCGCCAGTCCTCCCAACATGATTCCCAAGACTCCTTTCAGCAATGGGCCTAACAAGAGGGGTAAAATGCCTCCACGTTGGACCAACATCTTCTTCTTTTGACGAATCGGAATTTTCTTTTGAACCATTTGGCGAAGAACGTGATTATGTTTGCCTTAGCATTGTTTCTGGTGTTTGGACAAAGGGATCGTGCCTTTCAAGACGTTCAAACAATATTCGCACACGGTAAAGATGACCTCTTTGGAAGCTGATTGAATGAGTTTTCTTCGTAGGGGTGGAGAAGCTTTGGACAGGACAGATAACATGTCCCCATGTTTGACTAAAAGGAGGCAGTCCTTTCTTTTTCTTTCCTTGGGGCTGTTTAGAAGAGGGATGTTTTCTGGAGGGTGACATCTTCAGGAGCACCAAAACACTGATACCCTACTTGGTCACACACCGTTTTTTATACTGGAACGCGTCGCCACTGATTGTCTTTACGTCGTATCAATTTCAGGACAGGCATGACACGTCGTGCAGGGGTACGCAACGGACTAAGTCGAGCCAGTTCTTGCTTGGACAAATCCAGTAAACTTTGTAACATGCCCGATCTTTCTTGAACTTTGATTTTGGGAGCAGGTACTTTGTGAGCAGCGGCCACTGTCACTAAATTGGAGGGTCCTGCCACTGGGGAAGTTCTTGGGGTCATCAACGGAGACGTTCTTGGTGTGATCAACGTCTCCAAGTACTCTTCAGTTCTTGGTGACATCAACGGGGAAGTGGATGAACGTGAGGCTGCCGGAGACGTGGTCACCGCCGGGGTAGGTCGTGGTTTGCGAGTGTAAGGTTGCGTCCTGACCGAAGTGCCTCTCTTGCGACTAGTTTTCTTTTGTGGACTTTTCTTTTTCTGAGGACTTTATCTCTGTTTCATTTTCTGGGGGCTTCTTTTCTTTTTCCGGGGTGGTGTTTGGTAAGAGGAGGGTCCCGCCACTGGAGAAGTTCTTGGAGACACGGGTCTCCTTGGGGACCTGGTCTTTTTCTTCTTCTTGGAGCTTCGTTTGACTTTTTCTTGGGGAGAACTTTGGGGGCATTAGGATCCCATCTTAAGAGAGAGCGAATGATGACCCCTCCTAGAGTACCGCTCCCTCCAGGTTTCAAAATGATTTGTTTTTTGGTTTGAGTGTCGATGCGGGGATCGGCCAGCTGGGTCAAAGCGACTTTGTTTCGATCAAAAAAGCGTTTGGTTTGATGAGGAATCTGAATGATCCCTTGCAGTAATTGACGTGCTGTTACCGTGAACCATCGTAAGACTTCTTTGAGAGTAGCTTCTAAGACACGAGCTCGTGTTTGTGGATCTTTTTCTCGACTGATGCCATACAAGGCACGAATTCATTTGACGGGAAGATGCGACTGAAGGGACGTCATGTTCAAACTGTGTGAGACAGACGAAAAGTGTCTGAGGATTTTATAGATCTTTTGTGGAGTGAAGTTAAGTCGAGGACGGAGACGTGTACAGGACAGGCCCTCCGTCTTGGCACCAGTGGTGAAACAAATCTGTACGAAATCGCAAATCATCGGGGGTCGTAGGTTTCAAATCGAAGAGTAAATAGGCGTGTGGAGTCTGAGTGGCATCGTCGTACGCCTGAGTCAGCCAAGGCGTCCCTAACTGTTTGGCTAAGACTTGCACTTGCGATTTATCTCGAGGGCTTTTAAACAAGACCACGTAATGCGCATTGAGACTGATGGTGCGATGGGCTTTACTTTGTTGAAACAAATTTTGGGTGATGTAAACGACACTGGCATTACGATGATGCCCTTTGCGCGTGAACCACAGTTTAATTTCTTCTTCGTCTTCTCCTAACATGTCGTCGAAAATGACCAAATGGGTTTGACGGGAGTCAGAGACGATGCCGTCGTCTTCTTAAGGAATGCCTTCCACAAACACGATGGAATCGCCTTGACTTTCTCGCAAGAGGCTGTACGCCGCTTGCCACTCTTTGTAACACCACACGATACGTTGAGGTGGTCGATCGATCAAATGATGTTTATGTTCGATCAAACGTTTGACGAATTCGGTTTTGCCTGAACCGCTAGGTCCAGCAATGAGCATGTTAAAGGGATGGCGAAGATACAAAGCCTCCCAACTGGCACGATCTAAGTGTTCGTCGATGACTTTGACAGTGGAGGAAGAGGCAGTAGAGACAGCAGAGGTAGCCATAGTGTTAAGAATGTCACTTGTGACACGAAAACAGACAAGACAAGAGTTTATATACTTTTTTCAGAACACGTTTATTGAATGTTTTAAACATGAACACGAAAGACAAAAATACATAAATGCCAAAGGCTTAAGTACAACGATAAAAGGCACATGATAACCACTAACGTGGAATAAAAACAAGTGTCTGTACAACATGTTTTGGGCAATGTTCTGACCAGTTCTATAGGGGGTAAGGTCACACAAGTGTCTTCCCGAAAGGGTCTTTCATGCATGTCCACGACAGTCCTGTCCTGGGTGACGGGTTCTTCTGGTACTGTCACGAACACAGGTTGAAAAGTAACTTTTTTCCTTGAACAACTCTCGTGCATACTGGGCCACTTCTTAGGTCCAAGCCTCAAAATCCCATTCTTTCCAGGCACGGACATCTGTCCAATGGGGGTGTAAGTCACAAGCTTCACACACATCGTCATACACGTCTTGGGTAGCTAAAAGTTGACGAATCTTTTTTTCCCGTAGAGTTCGGGAAGTATCCAGATGAAAACGCAAAGCTTTGAGCAAAAGGAGTCTTTCGTGACCATTTAAGGCCATTAGGGTGGTAAGTACTGATCGTAAAGAGTCCACAAGGAATCGGCTGATAAACGAAATCCTAGAAAACAAGTCACAAAGACACACACCACTTGTCGACCCAAATTGAATGGATACCGTTCTTGTAATAATCGATGGTAATGATCCACGGTTTGAATATGGTCATTGAGTTCCTTCCACGGAATCTGTTCAATTACATGTGACATAAGTCGTGGCATGGCAGCCTGTTTTTATAGTCTCTTTGTTTCGGAAACAATACACGTACTTTCTAGCCAGAGATATTCGTTCTGCAGTGGGGAATCTAAATCTTGCATACTGTAACCGATACGTCAGAGTTTGTTTAGAAGTTTCCTCTTCCGCTAAGTAGATTCCACGTAAAATATGTTGGTAATCCTTTAACTTGTCTTCCTCAATGCGTTGCACTAGGTGAATCTCGAAGTAACCAAAATGATGAACACGTGGATCATCGGGGTCCTGGAAGTATTGAACATGGTCTGACCACTGAAACAATTTCTGACGAATCAGTTCTCTTATACCATTCAGGTACCAGTGGTTAAAGATCCGGTGACGTAACGGATGCAACTGTTCTTTACGTTTGACTTGTATTTTGACCAGCTCTCGGTAAATGCGTTCTCTCACCTCCACAGGCAAAGCACGAATGTTCTCTAGCAAAGTATCCATGAATAGGTCATACTAAATCCTCTTTCTAACACAAGAAATGTACCGTTTGCACAGACATGGTTTTACTTCAGTGCCAAATTTAAATCGTTTAGTCACTAATTTACACATTACAATTCGTTCAGAAGTTTCCTCTTTCACTAAGTTGACATTGTGTAAAAGATATCGGTAATTCGTTAACTCTTCCTCTGGAATTCGATGCAGTAAGTTTACATTGTAGTAGATAGAATCATCAATAACAAACCAATCCTTTTTAAAACCAGGGGGTTGTTGATCAATGTCTGTCCAATGGAACACTTTCAACTGAATCAGTCCTTTTATAGCATTCAGGTACCAGTGATTAAACATCTGGTGACGTAACGGATGCAATTGTTCTTTACGTTTGACTTGTATTTTGACCAGCTCTCGGTAAATCCTTTCTCTCAACTCCACAGGCAAAGTGCGAATGTTCTCTTGTAAAGTATCCATAAATAGATTATGGTAAGTTACTTCAATGTCTCGGTCCCACTAAGGGTAAGTAATGACAATTCGGTGACCATCAAGCATGTTCTACGTAGGCCGAATCTTGCGGTTCCCAGTGTTGAAGTAAAACACCGCAACTGAAGCATTTGACTTTATCCCCCTCGCCCAAGTAGAAAAATCCTGCTCTGGCAAATTCTTCGGGGGTCGGTCCTCCCAGTTACTTAGACCATTTTCCTTTGAACGATTGAAGACGATTTTCAAAGTCGCAGTGTTCCGACAAACGCACAGGGAACGAATATTCGTCTTTCACAGGTTCGTTTCGATGAGGGTTGCGTACCATGGACAGGAGTTTGCTCAGGGCTGGATGACATCCGTAAGGGGGTAAGCGTGAAGGTTGACATTAAAACGAAACCCAGTAAAGTGTCCAGGAGGACGAGCGGCATCTCTTTCGCATCCCTCAGGTTTGACACGCACAGCATCACTTTCCATGATATGGGCTGTGAGAACAAAGTTCCCATGATGCTTTACGGCATCGCTAAGGTCACAACGCACAGCATCGTTCCCATCGCAAGGCTTACAATCGTATTCCACTTCAGAAGTCCCACACTTGAAGTGTGCCTGTCTGAACTTGTCTTGTGTTTCTCTGAAAGCATTCATCGTGTTCGCTTGGTCTTGGTAGTCACAATGAACTATCGATCTTGATCATAGCCCCTTTTTATACTAGTCGCAATGCAGTCTCAAGCTTGTACATCGTTCCTTTTTTATGTTTAGTTTTGGAAGGTACCGTCTCTAAGGTGACGTCATCTTTGTACCGTAATGTCATGGGAGGAAAGGCCATAGAAAGGTAAGGGCAGTGCGGAAACCATCGAGTATGTTCCAAAATAGCTGAATCTTTATAGATACATAGATCCATTCGTAACTTCAGTCCGCAAGCGAAACACTGTACTTCGTATCCCAATCCTGACTCAGGTCCCAAGTAGACAAATCCTGTTCTAGCTAAAACATGCGAAGTACGTAATCCTTTCCTATCCGTATGCCATTTTTGAAACGTGTCCAATCGACGGGCTCAATCACAATAGTCAGGCAAGAAAACCGCAAAAGGGTAGGGTTTGAACTTGGAGTTCTCATCGGGTTTCTCACTCGATTCTTGCTGTGGCGAAGTCATCCTTCTGGTGGGTGGCTATCCTCTTACAACCAATGTTTTATACAAACATGTCCATAAGGCAAAGTAAAGTGGTTGGGCAGTCGCACTCGCTTCTGGTACAGGATTTGATAGACTTTTTCCAAGGGTCTTCTGACGATGTGGTGAGTGGGTAAACGTACAATTTTGTTGGGCTGATAGGTGGCCACTTTAAAGTATTCATCTTCTTTAGACTGCAAAGCTTCTTTCAATACGCCAAAGTTCACCACTCGTCTGGTACGATAATTCAGAGTCAATCCTTTCACTCTGCACTGCGTGTGCACTTCTCCTTGTTTGTCCCGGTATTCGTAACCGTAATTTTTAGGACCACCACTGGCGAAACTTAGAATCTTGTCGTCGGAGTGCTCGTCTGTCCAGGCTCCTAAACGGTCTCCTTCGATGTCAGGGTGCTGTTGACTCGGGTGATGGATGTAAATGCAACTGTCCGTGTCAAAGTACAGGACACGTTCCCCTAACAGTTCTAAAGCTTCGTACAATTTTAAGCGAGCATGAGCTGTCACGTAAGCCGCAATGATGACATTTCCAAAGGGGTCGTCTTGTACAAAGTCCAGATCTTCGTAATTGACCAAGATCAAATCCTCGCGAACGACGTCCACGTGTTTCATGAATTTGGTTTTGTCGTGAATCATCTGGAAGTAGCGGGAAGGTTCTGTCAAATATTCCGTCTTGGGTAAACACGGTCGTTGTGCCATTTTCCCCCACAAGCAATTTAACATCTCTTTGGCAAACGATCGCCTGCCTTCGTTTTTCTCGATGTGATCTAAAGTGATGCCTTCTTGTTCATAGTATTTCTCTTTGAATGTCTTTTCGTCTTCGGGAGTGTGACACCAGGACGGATAGCCGCTGGCTTCTTGCTTCAGTTTCAAAAAGGCATCCACGTGGTCTGCGAAAATGCCTTTCTGCGTGGGGTCACCCTTGTGGTATTGTTCTGTCTTGGGAAAGTGGCAAATTTCGTACACTTCTAACAGTTGGTATCCCATGTCCAGAGCTTTGAACAATTCTACGCTGACCCAGGTCCCCGTCAAGGCCCGTTCTTCCTGGGTGTGCTGACAAGGTTGGTCTTAGTTGCAAGTTTCAGCACAAGTACGGCAAAAAGGAAACATCAGTTTGCCTTGGCAATGTTGAGGTAGCACGGGATGGTACAAGTCCGTGGGAGGCAAGACTTTGCACATGATCAGACCTTCGTATTGTCGAATATTTTTCAGGTCGATGTGTTCCGTCAGCAATTGCGGGTGCCCTGCAGGAAAGCAACAATATTTGCACACATAGGGATACAGCGAACACACATCCAAGTATTTGATTTCTTCTCCTTTCTCTTCGTCGGCTTGTTACAGCAAACAGGTGGCATTGGTCCTTCCTCCAAACAAACTATCCCTCGGGTTCAGCGGGTCCATGAACTGGTAACTGTCCACAAGGCGTTTAAACTCGGGATCGGTTTTCAAACGGTGATCGTATTCGTGTTCCCACATTTCCACCACTTGGTATCCTTCCTGCTCTAACTTTGGGCGTCGCTGACAAGTGGCCTGCTACAAGTCTTCCATGGTCCGTTGTAAAAACTGATTTTTAGTGCTACGATCAGGGTAACAGACGGGACATCCGTGAAATAAGCAACCGTTAAACTCGTACACGATCTTGGGGTTTTCTAAGTCCCAGCCATCGACCGAATACGTTCCGATATTCTTTTCGCCTCCTCCGTTGCGGGCATGCTGAACCCATTTGTCTTCCTTGTCGCACAAGTAATGTAACCAACGTAGGGCTTTGACCGAGTATTGACGCTTGACATAGTTGGTCGTTTGAGGACTGATGACAGCCACGGTGTTTTCAGGCATGAACCGTTGCCGGTACACTAAGGAACACGCTTTGGCAATGGTGCAAGCTTCCTTCAAAGGATCGACCCTCCGTGTTCCATGAACAGTTCTCGAAATTTTCCACAGCAACGCCGTAAAATGTCCACGTAGGAACGACAATACTTTAGCATTTCTTCCTGAAAGTCGAAAGGGTCAGAGGCGAAATCGGCTAGCGTGTTCGGTCCTCGAAAGATTTTTTCACGCCCTCCAGGAATCTTGCTATAGTGAGGGCAATGACTGAAGATAGGTTCTTGAATGCACTTCTCGCACGCTCGATGAGCCAAGCAGAAATTAGGAAAGTGAATACCGGTCTCTTGCATGCATTATAAATCGAAAAAGATGAAATTGCCTTTTTTATTCTTGTGACCGTCCTCTTTCTCTGGTTGGGGTTGGTATTTTTGCACGTAGCATTGGTGTTCCAAGTCCACGATGTGATGACAAATGTGACATTTTTTCTTTCCTGAACATACGTGTCCCTTGGCACTATTGGTACATAGGCCTTGTCCACACGTGGGGCACAATCTCAGCAGTTGACAAGCGCATTTCTTTTGTGAACCTTGCGTCTTCAAATGTTGTTGGTAACAGGCAGGGCTGACAAACGTACGCAGACAAGTGAAACAATGCACTGGTTCTTGTCCTTCGCTCTGACAGGGTGGAGAGGCCAAACATCCTGAGCATTTTGATCCACAATGCTTGTGTTGCTCTCGATTGTTATAGCCATAGTCACATTTCTCACAGTAATAACTGTATCCCAGGAATCCAGTGATAGTGGTAATGGTATCGAAATGGTCATCATGGTGATAGACGTGAATGTATTTTCCATTCTTGAAGTCTTTCCCTCGAAACAACAGAGGCCCACGCATTTCTTGAGGATGCACTTTCAAGGTGTAGCGTGGAGCTAGGGCATCTTGCAATTTTTGCATTTCAGGAATGCCACAGGGTTTGTCTTTGGGCAAGCCAGCGCGTCGTAACAGGAGTTCTGCTTCGTTTCGTTGTTTGGCTCGGTACGATTGTCGAATAGTTTCCCAGGCTCTTTTCCATTCTACCGTGTCGTTCTTGTTGACATACATTCGTCCCACCACGATGGCACGGGCTAAACACATCTGGTCTTGAGGGTTGTGAATTCGGACGAGACTTGTTTTGGTGCTGCGAAGAACGTCCACCAATAACATCTTTTTGCGTCCAGTCCCTTGAGGAGGAGAGACGTGGGTCATGTCCAGTGTGGCTTTTCCATCGGTGATGTCAAACTGGTCATTGGATTGTTGTACGTGATGAATCTTGTCCATGACTTTGGAAGCAGTCAATTCTGCAGGGGTGCTAAACTCGATCCAAACAGGGGATTTCAAACCGTCGTGTTGTATGGAAAGTCTCAAGCGATCGTCTTCTCTGGGTTGACATTGTCGCTTGAGTGTGGTGAGCAAAGAATCCCACACCCCGGTGATGAAACCTTCTGCTTTCTCTAACGGTACTTCAGCCTTGAAATCTTTAAACTTCACCGTGTATTTGTAAGCCGTGGTTCTAAATTTTCTAGAGGAGCGCTTTTCCGTCTCTCGAATGGAATAGTTCTTTTCCGGGTTAACTAAGGGTGGTGAACTTCGTTTAGAGGGTTTGGATTCTGGTTCACTCATCTCCTCTTCAAAATCACTGGCATGAATTTGTGCCAAGACTTCAGCCCTGGTACGAGGCGATAGATCACTTTTCTGCCTCTTACTTTCTTCTTCTTTCTTCTCAAATGAATTGGATCGTTTCATCTTGAGTGCAAAACGTCAAATGACTTAAGTTTAAACACCATAGACTAATTTATAGTCATGGCAGACCAGCGTATATAAAAGGGTGTGTGTCTTGTCCTTTCACTATTTATTTCACTCTCAAACTGAGCACAACGATGGAAGAGACTAGACAGATCGAACATTTCATCAGAGCTTTGCGAGGGGTCGTTAGAAAATTCTCTTCAGACCAGCCGACGGACTACTCTCCTTCCTTTCGAGATAAAAGTCAAGATACTTGCTATATCTGTCAGAAGAAAGGGCATTGGTCTTCAGAGTGTCCAGACCGTCAAAAAAGAAAAAAAGGGGCTAGAAAAGACAAACGTCAAGATACCTGTTATTATTGTCAAGAAAAAGGACATTGGTCTCCAGATTGCCCAGAAAAGAAACAAGAGGAGTCAGAAGAAAAGAGGGATTCTTCAGAAGAAGAGAGGGATTCTTCAGAGGAAGAAAGCAGCCAGGTAAAGAAAAAGAAAGAGGAGAAGAAAAGAAGAAGGGAAGAAAGTGAGGATGAAGAGGAGCAAAAGACTGTGAAGATGAAGAAATTGAAAAAAACAGAGAGGCTAAACAATGAGACAGAAGAAGTGTATGAACCTTTTAAAGTGTTCTGCTGAGAATTGTGAATTGTGAATTGGATTGTAAATATTTATAAAAGAATAAATTAATTATATAAGGTAAGTGTCTTTGAGTTTTGATTTTTTAAAAAAAGAACGTACACTCATAAACACGTACTATTGGGGTAAAATGGTTCTTTTTTTTTTTTGAGTTATTGGCAATTGAAAGTTTATCTCTTTTCGAGAGACGTGGATGGCCCTGAAAAGGGCCTTTTTTGGTGTAGGGGTGAGTTAAAGCAATCAACTTTAATTGCCTTAAGCCTTTGCCACGGCCAAGGCCTACCTCTGGACTGCGTACTGTTGATGATGATTTGGTTGAAATCACTAAGGGTGGCACGGTAGGCTTAGTCATAGGGTTGGAGTGTTTAGCTCGGGAAGGTCGTATTCTCTTCGGTCGTAATAAAGAAGTCTGATACATTTGTTTCAGACTTCTTAACTCCGCTAAAATGTCTAACAGTACCGTGACCGTTTGACTTTCACCCTCTTGTTTCTTTGCTGCTACTTCTTCTTGTTGTTGTTTTCTTCTTACCTCTTCTTCTTGCTGTTGTTGCTGTAGGAGAAAAGCTTGTTCCGCTTCCTTTTGTCGTTGTATAAATTTCTCCAATTCTTCTTTCTGTCTCTGTCTAAAATTCTCCACGTGTGGCAATGAAGAAGGAGACGAAGGTTCCGGAACAAATTCTTGCGAGGTAAGAAAATCCACAAAATCCCAATTTACCTCTTCTGAAAGTAAGTCCGGGTTCCCTTGGGCGGTCTCCACTGCTGGTGCACCCCAACTGATCGTTTTCTGAGTTTCCGTCATGTTCAATCACTGTCGCATAGATTGACTGCACACAGGCGCTAGCGAATCTATATAGACCACGTGACGTCACAGACTGGTCTCTTCGGATTGGATGCGGGCTGACTGAATTTTGTAACGCGTGTTTGGATTGGTCAATGAACTCAATCCGTTTCAATCCTTTCTGCCCCTATAAATAAGCGCAGTTCACTGCATTGATTCACCTGTTCTCGGTGCCTCAACATGTGGACCGACGTACACTCTTCCACCCTTGTGTCAACGATGATGTTCAGGACGGACAAACACATGTATGTCCGATCCAAATGGACAGTTATCCATAGGACAGACACCAGTCTGTGGATACGTAGGATTTACGTGGAGAGGCAAGGATGCCTGAAAAGAGTGTTAGTCTATGGACCTACCATTAGACGAAGCCTAAGACGAAGAAGATGTTGCAGATGCCCTTTATGTTAAGGGCATATTAACATAAACCCAAAGGCCCTTTTCAGGGCCACCCACATTTCTCGAAAAGAGATAAACTTTCAATTGCCTACTCCATTTCTTTTATTTTTTTGTTTGAAAAATAGAGAGACCCCTCCCTATTTCAATTTTCGTATGTTCCCTTTCCATGGACCCATCAGGTCGGGACCCTATTAAAATAGGGTCCCGACCCTGTTCCATTTTCAATTCCCCTTGAGGCTAGAGTGACCCAAGACTTTTTCCCTATGTTCAATTCCCTTGAGGTTAGAGTGACCCAAGACTTTTTCCCATGTTAAATTCCCCTTGAGGCTAGATTGTCCCACGACTTTTTCCCATGTTAAATTTCCGTTGAGGCTAGATTGTCCCAGGGGGGTCCTGTAATGCTAATTCCCATTGAGGCTAGGGTATCCCTATTCACTACTAGCGTACAATTGGTGAGACACCGGATGATGATGTATGACACTTGAGAGCGACTGAGTGTACAGAATGAAGAGAACAGGTCCAAGAACAGACCGCTGTGGAACACCACAACATAGATCAACTGGATTGGAGTGTATTCCATTTGCAGATACAATCTGTGTCCTGTTGACCAAGTAGAACTTGATCCACAGTAAGGCTGTATCTTGAATGCCAAATACATGCTGGAGACGGTGAAGTAATATATCATGGTCTATTGTGTCAAATGATGAAGACAAATCAAGGAGGGTGAGGACTGTAAACTTTTCGCTACCCAACGCAGAGAGAATGTCATTCACTGCTTTTAGAAGAGTAGTTTCAGTACTGTGGCAAGGGCGATATGCAGATTGTACATTGCTAAAAAGACTGTTTGAATTTAGATAAGATATAAGTTGGGATAGAACAACCTTTTCTAAGATTTTTTTTATATGAATGTGAGATTAGAAACTGGGCGGTAGTTCTTTAAATCGTTATCGTCTAGTGTTAATTTCTTCAGCAGAGGCTTTACAATGGCAGTTTTGAAAAATGATGGGAATTCCCCGGATGAGAGTAAGGTATTAATAACATCAGTTAGTGAAGGCAATACTGGATCTAAGCACTCAAGCAGCAGTGATGCTGGAATTGGATCAAGTTCACATGACTTTGGTGCACTATGCACCATGATTGTACCTACGAAACCCATAGAGACAGGTTCAAATGCTACTAATGGCTGCCGCTCAAATTCTGTATCCCAACTGCATGGTGACGACCAGTCAATTGAAATTGTGGTATCAAGCTTATCTCTAATGGTTTGTACTTCGTCACGGTAGAAATTTGCAAACATGTCCGGAAGGTCGACTGGAGAGAAGGTAGTTGGAGGTGGTGTTGATTTGTTCCATGGCATTAGGTTGTTAGTAATCTCGAAGAGCTCTTTGCAGCTGGAACTTTCCATGATCTTAGTAGTGTAGTGGGCTGATTTCGCTGCATGGACTATATTTGTGACATTCTTCTTAGCGACTTCATAGATTTTCTTATGAATAGTGAGTCTGGTGGAAAGCCAGAGCATCTCAGCTTTACGGCGGTCTCTTGTAGCAATGCGAAGCTGGTCCCTAACACTGCTATACCATGGAGAACACTTTTGAATTGATATTCTGCACTTGGTAGCTGGGGCATGTTTGTCAAGCAATGAACGCAGACAGTTATCGAGTTGTTCTGCGGTAGGAGGTAAGCAAGTTGTTATGTTATCTTGGATGTCGTGCATTAGTTTGGTTATATTTATCATACGGAGGTTTCTCTTAGTAGCAGATACAGGTGGAGGGTTAGGGACTGATACGGCAAGATGGCATATAATGCAGAGGTGATCTGATGCAAGGTCATGGGATACCAGGGAGGACCGTAAAATGTTATCATCATGTCTATGAAGAATCCAGTCTAAAACGTGACCATGTTTATAGGTGGGTTGACTGTTTGAGGTTGAAAACATTAATGGAATCTATGAGTTTTGATATATTTGTGTTTCCTGGAGAGTCAAAGTGAAAGTTGAAAATGAAAGATATATTTCCTGGAGAGTCAAAGTGAAAGTTGAAAATGAAAGATATATATATATATATATATATATATATATATATATATATATATATATGTGTGTGTGTGTGTGTGTGTGTTGTGTCTTTGTAGCGCATATATATATATATATATATATATATATATATATATATATATACTTACGACTGTGTGGTTTTAATATTAATCGAAAGAATGGGCAAAACTAAAAGGCTTTGTATAAAACAAAATAATTACTTTTTTTCCCTAAGATGCAAAATTAAATATTTAAAAATAGCTTACGATATAGTGAAATAAAAGCCTAAATGTTCCATCAGTTCCAATAGTTTCGAGTGATACGATTGAGTTCCAATAGTAGTCCGAATGATAATCAGCAACGTACTGATATGTCAACAGTCTACATGAAATCACTATGATATAAATGAATTGATAGTAATTCAACTACATCTATAAATCCAAATGTATTTGAATGTTTCTCAGTAATTCCGTGCATCAGTATATCCAAATAGTCTTATTAGAGCACTACAATTCCAACGAATGATTAAACTATGTGAAGTGTCGAATTTGGAATTGCAGTGAACATTAAAGTTAAGTGCATTGAGCATCACAAATTTATCCCATTTAAGACAGAAAAGCCTTTGTGAAGGGTCACTTTGACCTTTCTTCTTTCATCTCCCCCCCCCCCATGTCAGTGTAAACTTAAAAGGGGCAGCATTCCAACCCAGCGAATTTGACCGGGGTATCTTAACACGATCCTTAGAAAGTAAACATTTGATCTACCAACCCTAACCGCTTGGTAGGCACCTATGTCAACTTATCATTTTTTCTAAGGGAAATTGTTACGTACCGTCGTTCACAAGTTCAGAGCTGTCTAAAGCTGATGAAAGAAATTATTTCTTTGGGGACAATTAAGGACCGCTGCCTACGGTTGGGCAGAATAAATTAAGGCGTACACTTTAGAAGCAATCAGACTTTAAAGTGACGACCATAGTCAAAATTCTTTAGTCTGAAATTTCTTGAAAGAGGAACAGAATCTTGACTCCGAGGAGACCTAACGAGGATAGTGCTTCTTTCCTCGTTAAATAAGAAAGGGACCAGGTGGCCGTCTTCTATAAAGAAAGACTGGTTTTAGTACGAGGACGCACAAGTTCTGAAAAAGAACAGCAATAAGAAACTGCTTTCAGTGAAAGAGACGGGACAGTCTGGATACAGAAGTACGAGGAAAAGAAGGATGAGGTCAGAATGAAAGGACCAGAAAGTCCATGAAGGGGCGAAGCATAGAGCTTTGAAAGGATGAGCTAGGAGACGCTGATATACGGTCAAGAGAGGAAGGTGAAGCAAATCAATCGTGGACATTACGCTCTTTTCACCTGTCATTATGATGAAGAAATTAATCTAAATTGGACACTCCTGTTAAATTATATTCATATAATCTAACTTGAATTTGAATTGCCGTTATTAATTTGTTCTGATTAAATTTGTTAATTTCTTGTCAAAGGGGGCTCGTATTTATTTTTTTCATCCCAGTATTCTCGCTCAGCTCTCTGTTGAAATTCTATTTTTTTTCACCCTCTTTATCAGAGTCATCCAGATTGGAAAACAGGCGCGCACGCAAGCACATATGATATACTGGACAAGCCAGATTGGCATAAAAAAATCACGGTAAAAGAAAAATGTATTAATGCCAATCTGGCTTGTCCAGTATATCATATGTGCTTGCGTGCGCGTCTGTTTGCCAATCTGGATGATTCTGATAAGGTGTTGTCTGTGTATTCCACTATCGTTAGTCCAAATACTATGTGCCAATTCGGTTGATCCAGTGGTAGAACACTTTGTGTTTTTGTTTATGATTGGTTCAAATAATGTTTGTGCTTGATTGTGCCAGACTGATAGGTACAAATAATGTGTGTTTGTGCCAGTCTGGTTAGCTCAAATGATGTGTTTCTTTGTGCCAGTCTGGTTGGACCAAATAGTGTGTCTGCGCATGTCGTTGTGTTTGTGCCAATTTGGCTGGTCCAGATATAGTGCTAGCTTTCTCTGGGATCGGGTTTACAAAATCCAAATGCGTGCATGTTTCTTCGCAGCAAGTTTATTTAAATAAGAAAACCATACGACGGAAATTCTTTCCTGTATACGGACATTTGATAGATGGACCCAAGGTTGAATAAACCGTTGCTGCATCCCCAAATGCAACATCAAGCATGTTACTGCAACCAGCCTCCATTACTGTCTTTCTAAGCACAGCTCTGAAATATACTGAAACCTCTTTACTTAGTTTAGCTATTGTTTTTATTCTTAAAGCCACTAGAAGCCGTCAAATGGGCTAAACATTATTACTCAGTCCTACATGACACGACTTACACAAATACTCCATAAAATGTTTCCTGTACTGTTAGTTGCTCAGTCAATTTTGCATTAACTGTGCAGATAAAACAACAAGGACATATGTAAGATTTCATATAATGGCACTAAGTACTAAATTAATCAATGCCTGAGGAGATGAAACGAGTTTTTACTTTTATTGTCCAATTGGTTTTCATACGGTGTAAATCCTTTTTGGTCATTCCACATGTGTATTTTGGTAATAAGACATCAGAAGAGTAAATTAAAAAGTATACATTGTATCTCATTTTAACTGATAGCAGTATATAGGCAACATTAAAGCAACTATGGATTGATCACATTGTTGAATCAACTGCCACAAAAACAGCAAACGTTTGTCTCTCCTAAGCATTAGCAACCTTATACTTGGGCCAAAACATCCAAGATTAGTTTTGATTTGGCCTATTACACATGGAGTTGAAAAGTCAAGGTTATTCGCTCGCAACATTAGTTGACAATATGGTCTAAATACGAGAAGAAAAATGGCTGAGAGTGTACGTGCTCTCCTGTACATACACAGGGGTTATTTCAAAATCGCTCTAAAATGTTTGATACTTTTAACGATTGTTTGGGTGAAAGTTTAAGATGGATGGATGGATATATATATATATATATATATATATATATATATATAGAGAGAGAGAGAGAGAGAGAGAGAGAGAGAGAGAGATGTGCAGGTATGTAGATAGATAGATGTGCATGTAGGCAGATAGATAGATAGATAGACAGATAGATAGATACATATATGGATAGATAGGTATAACATGTTGTCCATGTGACACTTTATTAAATATTTGTACCTTTAGGCAACTACTAAAATGCAATTAATAGTCAAAATAGGCAAAAGTGGCATAATTAGGTGTATAAACCTAAGAAAATTGTCCTGTTGACTGATTGATAAAGTATCGCTATTATACTGACGTTTCTACATAGATTATTATTGGCGGATGGTTAGAGTTGTGCGTGAATGCGGTAATATAACAACACAATAGTAATTAAATGACATGTTATTGGCGAAAAGAGAGGTTGGCGAGAGATCGAACATTAAAAAATCTACTCGTATGTGCACCGTTTAAGAAAATGCAAAGTTACAGAAAACTTACGCGTACTTGTGTACGTGTCTGCCATGCAACATATACTAGATACAGTATCGATGGATCCAGAAATATGATTCTTCATGGTGGTTGGAACTGAGTGATGGGTAATCAAGGATGCACAACCCCAGATGCAGGTCCATAGAACGAAACACTCTGAATATCCCACATTTAAACGGTTTATAGGGCATCATTTTAACAATTTAACTGTAAAATAATCTTACTCCAGTTGACGGATAGGAGTGGGGAGGGGGCACAGAGGAAAGTGTCGTCATAATTGGATTATAGTTATAATTTAATGTAAAAAACCGGGCAGTTCGCAATAGGACCTTTTTGGTTTTAATTTCACCCTGTACTACTTGTGAATGAGGGACAAACACTGTATAGCTTATTCACTAACATTTCTTACAAAACCTACTTTTAACTTTTAATGATTGTATAGAATATAAAGAGGGCGTATGCGACTTTGAACAACATTAACCTAAACGAAAGCTTCTAGACAACACACACCCAAAAAATATAGTGATTTGAGGAGCTCTTCTTAAATAAAATCAGACCTTAATTAGTTTGGTAGATTAGCAAGAGAATGAATCGTGCCATTTTTATAATGTCTATTTTTCAAAAAGAAATAATCATTTCGGATATAGATAATGCGTCAATTTCTGCTAGTGTGTACGTAAACACATCTCAGAAAATTATATAGTCCAGTTTCTTAAATATTTTTAACTGAACCGTGTAAGTTGCATCGTCTCTAATATTTCCTATTCGCTCCAATCCTATCAAAAAAAAATTAAGCAGACAGCTGTTTCTTGCATATACTGGGCCACTAACTACCGCCCTTTTAATCATCATTACCGATATTACACTTTTCCTATCTACTTAAGCCCAGTTTGAAACAAGTGCAACCATACTGTTAAAGAAGAATAACAAATTTTGTTATTGGTTCCATTGCATGTTTCGAATCTTGGCACAGTAGAGTATCGTTCTTGTATTAAAGCAATTGTTAAGAATAGTTCCCATGACCATTGTATCCTCGTGATTCTTTCACACTGCAAAACACTTGTTCACTTTCTTTTCGAAGCCTTGTTGATCAAGCAAAATGTGCTATATAATGGTGAATATAGCTTAAAGCACCAAACATCTCATGCCTTCAACGTGCAAGCTGACAAAAATTGTACATAAGCCTTGTCGTTTGTACATGAATGATATCTACAACTTATACATTACTTAAGAGTTGTGGATATATGAATGCTTGCCTTTTGCTGAAAGTTGTAAATAACAGAATAGCAACTCAATATCTCTTTCATGAAAACAATTAGTTATGGCTAATAAATAATCGTAATTAATTGTGTGAGTTAGTCACGAAAGAGGCAATAGCAGCAAGGACTGGAAATATTGGCAGCACTTTAAGCTGGCATCTGAAAACATCTGAAAAGGTGGTCAGCAATGTGTTGTTTGAATGTTTCATAAATAACTCTTTAATGACAGGGTTAGGAGCATCTTCAAACATTTTTCTTACATTACAATTAATGATAAACATTTAGATCTATTAAATTGAGTCGGGAATACTTCGATTGTTAAATGGCAATAGGATATGCCTAAAATAGCCGTTAGCATCCATACTGCCTAGTTTAGCTGTTTTTGCCAGAACCTTATATTTTGTTGTGCTATGTATCGGTTCATCAAACTCAATATAAAGTGCATATATCCAAAGTGTTGAATGCTATCATTGCGAAAGGCTGCGTCGGATTTGAGCACATTTCTATTCAGTTATTATATACCTGACACATATTAACAGAGCCAACATGCCCAAACATATCGGGGTTATGTATAACCTTAAGAACTACTTTTTTCGTGTATTCTTGCTTCAGAACGTGTCAAATGAGTTGTAATCAGTGTTGCTATGACATCAATTCAATCTCGTAAAACGTCGACTGATCTAATTTTCATTTAAAGCAATATACTTGCACTTTCACGTCTTTCAGGTGTTGAAAAACCTTTCTGGTTTTGTTTCTGTTCTTTTTGCGGCTTTCTGTCGGAGTAAGCTAAAACTATTGTGTTTACCTTTTCCAGCAAACCTTCAACTTTCCTGTAGCGAAGCTCATTGTATTCGTCCAACTACCTGTCCAGTTCTTTCGTTTTATAGTTGTTCTCATTATGTTTCCCACAATTTAGAATTATCAGTTATTTCAAGTGAGATAAAAAAGGCACACAAAAATATACCTCATGCTTGATGCAATTTAATAAATTTAATTTAATTTAATAAATACATGAATGGAATTTTTTTAAAGCTACGTTAAAAATCCAAATCACACACACACACACACACACACACACACACACTGTATTAACAGTATAGAGACAAAGTCAATATGATGACTGTCTAGGGTATGCGTTTTATTAGCAGTAACATTGCTTTGAATCAATATTTCTAAACATGTAGATGATTTCGAAATTAATGCTACATTTTGTCTTTTCTAATGCTGACTAAAGACTGTGGCAACATATACTTTAACAAAGATTGCTGTTTGAAATCTGGCTCTTATAAATTCTCTTTTCGTCTCATTCTTTGCACAATAATCTGTATAAATTCATCAACGTTTTATTGCAAACTTGTCTGCAAATAAGGTCCTTCATTCATAACAAAAGCTTAATACTTATATTCCATTGTTTTAAACACCCTGATGCAACATTTATTTCAATGGTATCACCAATGAAATTAATTTTCATGGCTGTATCGTCTCTGAAAACTTTAAATATGTTGATTTGTTATTTTTGGATACAACATACATGCGCTTTCGTGCTCGTGTATATTATTATTCTGCTTAATAGACATTGAGAACACTTTAATTTTGGTTAAATTTGTAAATAAATAGGATTTTTGTCTAAACTAGTCAATAAATAGGTTTTATTATGAATAAAATTGCAAATAAAAATGTATATTATAACTAAACTTGTAAATAAATCAGTTTTATTAGGACAAAATTTTATATAAAAAACCCAGATTTTATTAAGACTAAACTTGTAAATTAATATGTTTTATTAGGAACAAAACATGTAAATAAATAGGTTTTGTAAGGACTAAACTTGAAATTAAACAGGTGTTAGTATTACTTGTAAAAATGGGTTTTATTAAGGCTAAACTTGTAAATATATAGGCTTTATATCTTGATATCAACAATTTCACGTTAAGCGCATAACAATTATGTCACCACTCTAAGCCTAAAGCATTGCTGAGTCATCATGTTCATATTTTAATACGTTTATTTGATGCTTGTGTGCTGGCGCTCATGTAACAGACCTCGGCTACAAATAAGAATAGAAGGTGTCAATCCAATGATATCCACCGAAGGAGGGTGGTTTTAAGAATTATTTACCCTAATATTTACTTAACAAATGAAATCCATATATATATATATATATATATATATATATATATATATATATATATATATATGGCTATTTCTTAAAGCTATAACAGGTAAGGTGGGTCAGTCACTATTCTTTGTAATAGCAGCTTAGGCCAAGTTGTACAGTATTATAATGAGCAAAGATATACATTGCAATACTAGGCAAATTGTACATTATCCATATAGGAAAAAAATCGTACAGTGTCATAATAGACAAAACTGTAAAATATCAAACTATCAAAATTGTACAATAACATAATAAAGAAAACTATAATATTATAATAAGAAAACTGTACAATTCCATAATATAAAATCTAAAATTAAACTAGGCTAGCTGTACAATAACATAATACTGTACAGTTTTCCTTATTATGTTATTGTAAAGTGTGTGATTTGGATTTTTAACGCAGCTTTAACAACTTGTCAGTCATATCACTACGATGTCGACAGTGTGGCAGTATATAGTAATGTATAGCACTGGGACGTCATGCCTCGCGGAAGGTAACATGATATCCCACCCAGGCACATTATTCTGACACCAGGCCGACCAGTCCTAACACTAACCTCTTAATGCTGAACACAAAGCGAGGCAGCTACTAGTAACATTTTAACTCGCGACCACTCGCATCCGAGGCGGACGCTCTAACCACAAGAAAAAAGTGTTTAGTAGCTTTCTTTCCAGTCTTGCTGATGGCAATACTGATGTTACTGTATCAAAGCAAAAAATAGTGATGCAAGATACAAATGAAAATTTGTGATGTAACTGAATGTACAATATCAACCTCTAAAAAAAAACAGACTTTAAAAAGTTAATATTTTGTGTATTGTATCGTTTGTTCTTTCTATTGTTTAAATTGCTTAAATCTCATTGAATCTTGATAAGTTATTTAATTAAGTTATTTAAAGTAGGTAGAACATGTGAATTGTCTAAACCAGCTTGTCCTAGTAATTGAATAAGCCCCGGACAGGGTCAAATGTGAGTATATGGAGAGCGTTTTAACACATATAACGTCCTACCTACCGCTCCGGTGGCCTAGTGGTTACAGCCTCCGCCTCGGCTGCGGGTGGTTGTGGATTCGAACCCCGACCGAGTCATACCAAAGACTTATACAATTGGTACTAAAAGCTGCCTCGCTTGGCATTCAGCATTAAGAGGTTAGTGTTAGGACTGGTCGGTATGGTGTCAGCATAATGTGACTGGGTATGACATCATGCTACACGCCCGCGGCATGATACCCCAGTGCTTGACATCACTATAAACTGACACACTGCAGACATCGTAGCGATAAGATAAGTTAAAAATCCGAAATACACACACAGACACATGACCATCCAAAATAACTTTTAATATCAGGTATGACCGTCATTTTTCATTTTAAATATCTGGCCCATATTTAGTTTGCAAAAGAAAAATATTCTCAAATATGAGAACACAGAAAACATGTTTACACATGTATGCTTTTCAGCATCACACATCCTAGTGGCGGGTTTGTTGCAAATTTGCACTGGATGAAATTATGCTCCAGGTGACTACGGTCATAACTGGTTTTATCATTTTGTTAGTATAAATGATCCTACAGTTACAGGTCACAGAAGCTCAGCTCCAGCTCCACATTAAGGTGTAACCTCATAGGCTTTTTGATAATATAGCGTGAGAAGCTAGCGTGGACGTGATTTTTCTGTTTTAGAGTTGTAATCTAGCCAATGATGTAGTTAAATCAAACTCTTCTGTTGCGTTTATTCTCTAAAATATAGTATGTTGTTAGAAGTTAACATTTTGGAATAACTTGGTTTGATACCGTAAAGAAGTAAATCTCCATAACAATAATGAAACTTGGATGCACACATTTATGTGTTAATTGTGACACCATGGAAAAACTCAGTCACTTGAACTCACCCCATTCAGCTGAAACGTGGAAGAGATGTAAGTAAACTATGCAGTTTCACTGAGATGTTGTACGTTTAGAAAAGACAAGAAATAAACCACATAAAAATATGCTTCTCTATACATTATTGGTCAGGATCACATTATTGGTCAGGATGGTTGAGACATATACAACACGTTTACATTCCAGGCTAACAAAAACTGTCCCATTTATCAAGAGGTTTTAGGACTATTGCAATCCCAAGCAAACCATTATAGCAGAGAGGCATATATTCAATAAAAGAATCAAACAAAGGAATGAAACCATTGACCAATATGTAACAGGTCAAGAACTGCTTTGAAAATCTACAAGATGAAATGGTCTGAGACATAAATGTCTTTGGAACTATTTCTGAAAAAGTAGAAGAAAGACTTCTAAGACTAGAAGATCAGCTGACAATACAAAAGCACTGGCTAACTGCAGAACAGAAGACAAAAAACTCCAAAACGCAGATTCAAAATATGCAAAATTAATCTTAAGTGCAGGTTGTGAACAAACAATGAAGAACAAAAGCACAACGAAAACAGAAAGCGGAATTGACAACCATAAAATCACTCTCCAGGTTATTTAAGTATGGCAAATGTGTCAAGTTACTTGCCCATGGTAGATGTTCAGCCTATGAAGAAACATGCTACAGGAATGGAGAAAAACATACTTTTCTGAAAATACTGCAAGATAAAACAGATTTATTTTGTGGAAGAATATTTAAGTACAGATGAAGAAATATTTTGTCTCAAAGAACTGTGACGCAGGCACACTGTGAAATAAATGATGAAGAATGCTCTGTCACTCTAACCCTTCATGGAACTGAAATTAAATTTAATATAGATACTGGCCTGCAAACAACGATCTGGTATCACATTTCTGAGACAATACATACTGACAATGTTGAAGTAAAACCAGCAAAGACTTATCTCACAAGTTACAATGGCGAAAAGCTAATTGTCATAGGCAAATGCAAATTGAACTGCATGAATCAAAGACTAGATTTTTATATCGCGAAAAACAAAACTACCTATTTTAGGGTTAAAATCATCTGAAGATGTACGCTTAACACAAGTAGTTTACAATATTAATAAGAACAAGGACAATACGTTGAGAAAGAATTTCCCGATGTATTCAAAGATCTAGGATGTCTGAAACAAAAATATAATATTGCAATTGATAAAAGAGCTAAACCCATTGTTAATCCATCAAGGGTGTTTCCAGTATATGCATAAAAACCATTTACATCAACTCTGGAAGAGATGGAATTGAAAATTGTAGTATGGAACGCAGATAAACCAAAGTAACTCTTTAAAAAAACCAAATCAGGAAAACTACAAATGTGTCTGTATCCATGAAACTTGAAACAAGCTATCAAACAAGACTGTTATAAACTTTTTACAACTGAAGGTAAAACCACAAGTATGGCTGGCACGAAGGTTTTTCCCGAACTAGATGGCAATCATGGTTACTGGCAAATATTCCATGGACTATGACAACCTGTTAACAACACTTAACACACTGTTTGGTTTAATTGCTACCAGAGAATGCCTTCGGTATTAAATATGCTCAAGAAATATTCGATAAATGCATAGCAGTGTTTTGAGGATCTACCTGGATTGGAGACTGATATGGACAGCAGAATTGGTTGAATGAAAACTTTAAAAAGGTTTTAAAGACCTGCCTGGAAATAAGCCTGACAGTGTGTTTAAAAAAAATGGTAATTGGGACTAACAGAAGTGTGCTACATGGGACACATACTGACATCATCTGGTATAAAACCTTACCTCGCAAAAGTAAAAGCAATCACACAGATGCTTGCTCCAGTGGACAGGAAAAGAATTAAAAGACAACTTTGTATAGTAAACTGCCTGAAACTCTATCTCAAATATGTTTACAAAGACAGAACCAATCTGAGCACTTTTGAAAGGTGACCATGAATTTGTTTATGAAACTGCAATGAAAGATGCGCTTGAAGGTATCAAACAGATTCAAAGCTAAGAAAAAACGTTCTTAAAATATGTTGGTGTCCAAATGCCCATCATTGTTAGTTGTAATGCAACCAAATCAGGAAGAAGCAGTGCACATCCAGTCAGGGAAACCAACAGCATTTTCATCAAAGTCCTTGAGAGATGCAGAAACAAGTTATACAAGATAGAAAAAAAACTAACAGTTGTGTTATTCAGTCTTGTAGATTTAATTAACCAATTTACAGATTTATTCGATATACTTATGCTCATCAAATGCAAACTGAATAAGATTTAGAACCTCTAGAATCAATCCGCAAGAAACCTCTATCTGCCGCATTGCCTAAGATTCAGTGAATATTTTTATGGCTGCACAAGTACAGTTAACTGTAGCAGATACATTATCTCGACCATTCAGACGGACACTTCTGATAAGGGCTTGAATAGTGGAACAAAATTTGATAATATAATTGCCAAACTACAAGAAATGATTCAAATGGGATGGTCAAGTGTTAGACATCTCATACCCTTTGAAAACTACTGAAACTGCAGCGATGATCTTTCATAAATAGATGGACTAATACTAAACGGAGAGAAGATTGTAATACCAGGTATACACATGATGTCCTGTTTTTCACACTGGCCAAATTATTTCAAAGACTCAAACAAATGGTGCTAACAGCATTATGAGATCAGTGTTAGGACTGATTCAGTTTGCATCATGATGCCCCAGGGCTAGACATAATTGTAAACTGCCACACTGCAGACACCATAGTGATATGACTGAAAAATTGTTGTTGTTGTTGTAGGGGTTAACACCATTTTTCAGTGCAAGATAGGCTATACATAGCAGCCAGTATAACTGGTGGAGGAAGAAACCTGGAAACCCCAGGAAGAACCACTGACTCATGAGAAGCTACTGGCAGGCTTTCTCACATACCCATGTTAGCTGAGCCTGGGAGTTGAACCCACGCAGACAGAGGTGAGATGACAGTGGTCCGGAACAGTGAGTGGTCTAGACCACTTGGCCACTTTGGAACCCCCTGAAAATTGTTAAAGCTACAATCAAAATCTAAATCACACACAGATAGTGTTTTTCATCCTTCAACCATTCACATTTTCTGAGAGAAGATGGCAGTGTCATTCAATTTCACACCTAGGCAAGAATTAGAAGTGTTGGAGGCTGTCAATTTAACTTTCTAGGGGTGGGGGAGGTCCGTCCACCAAATAGCTTAGAAAAATATATTGATACTCAAATTTGTTGAAAAGAAGAACTAATTTTCATGAATTAATTAGTTGAAAAAGTATAATCTATCTGGAGGCAAATGAAAAAATTTTGGCCATAACCTGAATAGTCCCTAACAGGAATGTATGGATTTTTATTTACATGGATGTCATAAATGTTATATCAGTAATAAATAATTATTACTTATTTAACACCTGCTTTTACTTCATTTATAAGCAACACATGGAAAGCCAACTGATTCTTATTGTGCCACATATGCAAATAGTTACATATTTCAAATCTAGCCATGTGCATCTCAATTTCAGCCTAAATGAAGTATCATGCATTTACAGAGAGATTCAGGATCAAGATGGTAGACTAGTCTAGCAGAGGTTGATGCAAATCTCTTTGGAAAAATGCTGTCATGCTGTGAATGAAATGAGAAAGTTTCCATTGTTTCCTACCACAATGACATTGCTGGAAAAGTCTGAATGCAAATATAGCACTTCTTACCTGGAATAATTCAAAATAAAGGAATGCACATGCGTATTCAAGGAAAATGTTGATGTGCAAATCAGACTCAATATAGCAGGCATTACATTCAGCTTTCCAGAATTTATCAACAAATATTAAACTTTGAAACAACCTGAAAACAGACACATTATGTTATTAAATATTTAATTCTAATACAAAGACTGAATCACTTCTTTGTAGCCAATATCAAGTTTAGATTGGAAAATATTCCATGAACATACACAAGCAGGATTTTTTTATAAAAATTATATAAAAGATTTTGACCTACATGCCTACGATATTTTTCCCCTTGACCAGAACTACATATTTTTGTTTGGCCTAAGGAAAAGAGAGATGACAGAGACCAATATTTATCAATATCAGAGTATAGAATTACACAAGTTGATGATACAGGATCTCCTGCACAAATATGCATGAGTCAATGACTTCAATCATCTTGGCCTAATAAAAACATACGGCTACGTCCCCTACTATCAACATACAGCTATGTCCCCAAGTTACAAAGCAAAGAAACTCAAGAGGAAACCGAGTAAAAAGAAATATGAGCAAAAGAGCTTCCAAACTTCTGGATACAATGTAATAGTCAAATCTGATGTTTATGAACCAACTGTAGTTGTTAGAAAAGATCACCCCAAGCTTGTATGGTATGCCAACTCAGGATCATGCATAAATTCAACAGAAACCAAAGGATATCTGTTACAAATGATATGTTACCAGGTATATCTGATATATATGAAGACACTAGCAAAAAAGTTACTAAACTGAATGACAAGATGCCATTATTTATGCATGAAGCAAACCAGAAAGTGGCATCTGAACAAGCATTGGACATCTAATCAAGAAGCTAGCAAGATACAGACTGTGCATCTTGCTGGCTTCTTGAAATTCAATTTTTTTTTACATATTTTAAATAATTCCTGCTTCAGAAAAAATTATTGAATTCACATAACAGAACCTCTGTAACAGAGGTTCTGTTATGTGAATTCAAGAATTTTTCTTAATTATGTCTTGTGAACATTATAAGCTGAAGTGCTAATAATACCAGGGGAGGCCCCGAGTGGCTGAGTGGTCTAAAGTGCGCTCCGCTATGGATCAGTACCATCTCATCTCTGTCTGCATGGGTTTAAGTCTTGGATTCGGCTAATGTGGGTATGTGAAAAAGCTTGCCAGTAGCTTCTCATGGGTTGGTGGTTCTTTCTGGGGTTTTCCCCTGTTCTTTCTCCACCATTAATACTGGCCACCATGTATAGCTTATTGTGTGCTTAAAAAATGGCATTAAACAAAAACAACAACAATAACAACTACTAATACCACTGTTATACTACATCAGCATATGCATTGATAATATCTGGACTGAAGATAAATAAAATAATGGTCTGTACAATTTTAGTGGCAATGCCAATCTATGACCATGTACATTGCATATATTTTCGTGTAAGACTGTGAATTTTATAGAGCTGAAACTTCCTTTTTAAATACATTTAGCAGAATTTTCCAACTCAACCAGGAATTATTTAAAATATGTAATTGTGTATTAAACAGAATATTGTCAAGTTTGAATATGATTGCAAAATTAAAAATAACTGTGAATAATAAGAAAGAAAACCCACATTATTCAATTTTAGGGGGAATTATGGTAAAATATGCTTGTAATATTCTGCTGCTACAAATCATCTGATAGTCATAGATGAGATACGGTCAGCTCCAAAATCCACACTCTAAAACTTAAGAGTTGTATTCAAGCCATTTAAGCTAGAAATGGCTATTGTTTTTACTGCCCAGTACTGCCTAATGTTACTTGTCTAAGTAGTGTTCCAGGAAAACAAGTTTCCAAAAAATTCATATTTTATCAGTAGAATGTGCCTTGTCACATGCAAGTACTCAACAAATGATTTTCTACAGATTCCATATTCATACTGTTACACAGCATTATGTAATTTCATGTGTGCAGTCAAGTAAGAGTTCATAACAAACAATTTACCACATATTTCACATTTGTATCGCTTGTCATTCTTAAATGTATGGACAAATTAGACTTTTGGGTGAACATGTTCCCACATATATCACACTTGAAAGGCTTGTCACCTTTATGTGTCCTCATCTGAACAGTCAAAGAAGAGTTCATGGAAAACAATTTACCACAAATTTCACATTTGGGTGCCTTCTCATCAGTGTGTATCCTTATACGTATCTTCTATGCAGACTTTTGGACAAATAATTTCACACATCATGTTTTGCATTTAACAGATTAATCACCTGTGCAGATCCTTGTGTGCATCATCAAATATGAATACACTGTAAATATTTCACTACGTATTTAGCATTTGTACAGTTTGTCACTAGCATGTGTTCTATTATGTCTTGTCAAAGTGTAGTTCTGACCAAAACATTTTCCACATATTTTGCATTTATATGGTTTTTCACCAGTATGAACCTTCATGTGTTTTGTTAAATGGGAGTTCACAATAAATGACTTAGTACAAATCCCACATTTATATGGTTTTTCATCAGTATGTGTTTTCATGTGCACATTCAAACGAGAGTTTACAATAAATGATTTACCACAGGTTTCACACTTGTATGGTTTCTCATTCATGTGTGTCCTTAAGTGTATGGTCAAACCTGAGTTTTGGGTGAACAATTTCTCACACACTACACATTTGAAGGGTTTATCACCTGTGTGTATCCTAATGTGCCTTGCCAGGTAAGAGTTCAAGGAGTACATTTTACCACATATATCACATTTGTATGGTTTGTCTTCAGTGTGTGTCATAGTGTGTCTTTTCATTGTAGAACTCTGGTCAAACAATTTTCCACAGTGATGACATCCGAATGGGTGTTCACCAGTGTGTATCCTCATGTGCTTTGTTAAATTAGAATTCACATTAAACGATTTACCACATACTGTACATTTGTATGGTTTCTCACCAGTATGTATATTCATGTGCACTGACAAACGTGATTTCACAATAAACGATTTATGGCATAGTTCGCATTTGAATAGTTTGTCACCAGTATGCATCCTCAAATGTGTGGACAAATAACAGTTGTGGCTAAAATATCTACCACATACTTCACATTGGAAGGGTTTAGCACCAGTTCGGATTCTTCTTTCTGCTTCCATTATCACCATACACACATTGCAAAAACGGGCAGGGTCAAATACCCGCTAAGATAAGGCAAACACTAAGCAAATACACGCGAAGGCACGCAAATACTTCGTAAACACGTTTCAAATGTACAATAATGGGGAAAAGAAAATGGTTAACTGTTATATAACATTTACATTAATAAATAACAATTAACAATGTATGCTTTGTTTATGTGATGAGCGTTCCCCTTTTAAACTTTCACGTTGTAGGTCTAATGAAACTCTACGTTCTCATGAATTAATCAATCATCTATTTCGTCAAAACAATGCAGTCTTTTCATAATTGTTTGTAAGAGATTTGTTCTCATGTTTTACTTATAGCAGTACGTTCCTCTTAGGTGTTATATATATATATATATATATATATATATATATATATATATATGTGTGTGTGTGTGTGTGTGTGTGTGTGTGTGTGTGTGTGATTAACCTTTGTTAGTACTGAGTGTTAATTCCTAACTGTATATTGCATTTCTGTTTGTTTTCTTCTTTTTTATGCTTTGTAAGTTTATATATTATGATTGTTATTACTTGGCGGTAAACATGTTAATTAGATGTGAGTTTTAGATAAACCCTTCATTCTGACCTTAGAATTTTTGTTTTTTTTTTTTTGTTTTTTTTTACAGTTTAATGAATATTCCCATTAAGTTAATTCTCATCCAAGCAATGCAGTTTTGTCTGTTTTTAATTAATTTTGATTACTTCCAAATTTATTCATTAATCTGTAATTTTGCTCTTTACGGTAAAAGGGGTTGTAAAAGTATACATCAAAACTTACAACTACTTGTCCAGCGTTAGTATGGAAATGGAATCAAGAATTTTTATTTATTGCTGATAGAGATCGAATATTATTTCTTGCATTGTCATAGACTTAGGTCTTTTCAAACTAAAATAATGGATATAATTTTATCAACCAGTATTTTGTTTCAACAAAATTGCAAAATTCCCTTCAAACATGCGTACTTTGTGTAATGACTCCTTCGAGACTTTATCTCATTTTATTTGGGACTGTTCCGAAACTGGGTCATTACTTCCTAGTTTTAGTCATTGTAGTCATCTGCACAATTTTCCAGTTTCAAAAAGAGACTTTTTTTCATGGTAATAAATACAGTGAATTATCTCATTCTTTTGTAACTGAAATAAGATATTTATTAATTTAGATTTAGCAATGAAACACCGCAAATGTTGTTGTTGTTGTTATGGGGTTAACCGCCATTTTTCAGCACAAGATAGGCTACACATGGCGACCAGTATTAATAGTAGAGAAAGAACCCCGGAAAACCCCTGAAAGAGCCTTCGTCCCACGAGAAGCTACTGCCAAGCTTTCTCACATATCCATATTGGCCGAATCTGAGACTCGAACCCACGCTGACAGAGGTGAGAGGGCAGTGATCCGTAACGGTCAGCGCTTTAGACCAATCGGCCACTTGAGACCCCAAACACCGTAAATGACCCATTTAAAAAACAAATGCCAGAAATATATTATGAATATATCCATTGTACATGGAGAAAGTTGACAAATTTCAACTGTACAAACATCTCTGAATTATTCGTAATATTCTTGCAAATCACAGTTACAATTTTAAACAAGTTCAGATATAAACATATATGAAATTAATCATGTTTACAGTGATTCAGGTACAGCCTCATTTATTTAATGTTTGGCTAGGTATGTTAGAAGAAAAAAAAACATGTAGTAGATGTATATAATATAAAGTAAAGTAATTTGAAGGGTGTTAATGCAGTAACTTGCTTAAGTACTGTTTGTCTCATAATTGGTGTACTGTTTTGGGAAATTAGTAATAAGAGAAACTAATCATTTCAAACCATCACACATTCCAAATATTGTGAAGTGAGTAAATCAAATAGTTAATTTATGAAACATAAAATAAATGGTGACCGTTGAAGCTAGCGGTAACATGCATATATGTGCAGCAGTATCTGTAGGAGTGTATGTGTGTACTTATGCACGATTACCTGTATGTAAATCTTTGTATTTGAATATATTTGTATGTGTGTATGTATATGTGAACATTTCTCTCTCTCTCTCTCTCTCTCTCTCAGCACATTAAACATACTAAGTTTGAAATTCATTCGGAACACTACTGGAATTCATTCGGAACACCACTGGAATCCATTCGGAACACCACTGGAATTTTTTTGGAATAATCAATACTTTTGGACGTCAGATAGAACTTTTAGGACAGCTCTGCGATTTAATTCACAATAATGCAAGTTCTTTTTTGAATTTTCACTTCTATATTCAAGGGAGATAAATTATTTGTTAAAGTTTGCAAAACGTTTTGGTTTTCGCTCTGTTCTGTTACTTAGTTCAAGACCATGGATTCGTACCATAAGTATATAATTTTATGTGCATATAGTAGATGTTGGAAAAAAGGAGGTAGGTACAAACAAGTGTTGAGCGAAGGGATGCGATACAGTGCAACGACACGCAAATACAGTACAAAGACACGCACAGACGGGCAAAGACTGGGTAGTATCGATGCAGAGATATTATATACTTACACAATTTACGGTTGATACACAATTTATATAGATAAATCAGAATTGAAGCTGTTTGATTTATGGATAGTTCTTTTCTTTAAATATTTAAATATTTTGACCTATAGAAGTTGAATTTTCTTCGCTTTTGATTCATATTTCTACGCTTTTTTTTAGTGACAATAAAAATCTTCGTGTAAATCTTCAACATCTTTAAAAATGTAAGTGTTGAGAGCCTGAGAAAGATACTCAAGTGCATGGCAAATACGAGCAAACCACTTGGGATAATGGAGAAATCATGCCAGTCATTAAATATTCATTTATGCAAATATGCAAATGACTTTGGTTGAAACGACGGTTTTCATTGGACATTGTCGTTTTTAAAAAATAACATTGACATTGAGACTTGTGCTACTAGAAATATAGTATTTATTATGTTATCAGACCGGTAGTGTATATACTTCAACCGTTACATATAATTCATTGTACGTAATTACATTTTATTTTGTTTACTATTACAATTTTGAAAGTACTATTTGAAATTAGACCGCCATTGGTGGCGTTATCAATTTTCGTGGATTGGCTGAATTGCAAGTTTATTTCGCAAGTAGTTTTATTATTATTATTATTATTATTATTATTGTTATAGCCGCATCTATGAATTCTTTGTACGTTTATATATTTTAATAGACACGTTTTTAAATTATAACTGAAATTAAACGATACGCCTCATACCCATTTATGACCGTTATCAGTTTTCGTGGTTTAGTAATAAGATCGCAATATTTTATCTGCAGTAGTATGTATACTGACACGGTTACTAAGAAATAAGTTACATTTTATTTGGGTACTGGCAATTACATTTCTTTCTGATTAATCCACTTTAAGTTTATCACCATTATTAATTTTCGAGGACTGGTATATATATAAAAAAATTCATTGAAAAACCCACTGGGGCGCGTATCGTTATTTACATTGGACCTGTCATACATGTGCTATATAGTAATTATTATATAGTGCATTAGTCCGAGTTTTCTCTGACCATTGCCACCCCATTTTTGATATTTGGACAACGTAAATATCCAAATATCAAAAATGGGGTGACAAGGCTCAGAGGAAATTCTGACTAATAGTACATGTATGACAGGTCAATTGTAAGCAATGATACGAGCATTTGTGGAAAAACTAATATGGTGTAGCCTGGCTTCCGACGATATTGGTTCTATGGTATCTCGATATTTGAACTTTTCTGTATTTATTTTATCTATTGCAACACATATCGTGTACTTATATGTACCACGTGACCATATGTTACTAGTTCTAAACCATCAGTTTATTTTTGGAAAATGTCAGGATTGCTGACGAGTACACTATTTGATAAATAAACCCATGAATATTACTGTTTCAAAATAATATCCTTAACCTATGTTCTCAGATAGAATCAATATCTTCTTAAAATTGCTATCACTTTAACAAATTGTTTAGCCAGTTTGCTGTCTGATAATGTCCAATGATGTTATACAAGAGTTAGATCATATGATTACTGTGATGGTCAAGGACTAGGAGATCGAATCTATGGTAGCAAATAAGAGTCAAAATGTGAACATGTTAATGTCGTTTTTTGGTGGCTTTCGCATTTAGCAGGTGCTGACTTGAAAGCTGCATTGTGCACGATTTATTACTTTTCGTTGGAACACGGGTTGTTGTTCAAACAGTCTTAGGTTGATATGTACTTTCATCCTCATGTTGATTGTTCATTCTCACCAACAATCCCAGAGCAACTCCACTCATCATGGGTGGCTATTTACAAATGCATTCCTTTAATTCTTTCTTGTAAGTTTCTGTTGCTGTAGGGCACAGGTGGCATAATGAGTGCCATAGAAGTAGCATCCATTTTTCAAGATGATTGCACTTTGTGCAACACATACATTAAATTTCCAACATTAATACAAGTATATGCCATTATCAGATTATTTTTTTGTTGTTGGTCTTACTGCGATATCAGAGTAACTCCCCTTTCATAACTAGGACTGCACATAACGTCTGTTTATTGTGTGTTTCCCACAGCCATCTGATTTATAGTGGAAAATAAATTCATTTTAATACAAACAACAACAAGCAGACTTAAATTATATCTTGAGGGTCATTGTTTTTATTAACTTATTATCTATTGCAGACTTTATGACCTGAGATATAATAGCACTCATGTATAGTAGAGAACAGAAAATCAAAACAAAAGGAAAGAAATAATTCGAATTTTGAATCATTTTAAATCAAAAACTGAATTGACTGATTCTTAACTTCTGTGACATAACTACACAAGTTTTAAGACCCTTTTTGGTCTGCTTAAATGATAAATATACATTATACAGCTACATCACTCAAATGTGTGTTACCGTAGAAGTTGAAAAGACTTTGCTGGGTCTATATACTGGTTCAAATCTTCACATACCCTATATATACCAAAATCCATCCAACAGTCTCCTAAAACAAACATTTTACAACCTTGATTATATCGTATTGATATTTTACAGTCAGCTGATCATTGACATCAGAAGTCTGTTCAGCGGATGCATTAAGTTGAATGATCCATATCTGATGATAGTAACAATCAGTACTGTTCGAGTTTTTCGAATAACATGTCCATATAAATGTACATTTGCCCATATATTATAGTATGTGTTTTAGATTTTTAACATAGCTTTAACAATTTTTAAGTCACATGGCTATGATGTCTGCAGTGGCAGATTATAGTGATGTCTAGCACTGGTGCATCATTCCCCAGACATGTAGCATCATCTTCCACCCAGTCACATTATCCTGACACCAGGCCGACCGGTCCTAACACTAACCTCTTGATACTGAGCGCCAAGCGAGGCAGTTGTTAGTATCAGTTTTTGAAGTCTTTGGTATGACGCAGTCGGGGTTTGAACCCACAAACTTCCATATCCGAGGCGGACGATCTAACCACTAGGCCACCAGAGCGGTCACCTGTATATTATATAATAATGTATGTACTGGTAAATCTTGTAATAATGACATGATTAGTTCATTCTATTGCTTTTGTTTTTCTGTGACACTAATAGGTCGTGCATAAAGTATGTATTCATTGAGTGGAGTTGGGAGGTGTTGAACAAAATTCAAAAAGCATTAGCCTGTGTATGTGGCAGGGTGACTGCTAAGTATGTACTGCAGTGGTAGGGGTTAATATTCCTTGATAACTGTGATGTTTATGAAGAGTAGTCAAGTCAGAAACATAACTAGCAGATGGGTTAGATCTAAAGTGGCTGTTATGCCATGGCAGGCAGAGCCAATATCTGCTTAGAATTATGAAGTGTGATATGTTGTAGTTTTATTGCACATGGTGCACTTTGCAGAAGACATATTTTCTTCTTCATTTTCTGACATGACCAGTTATTGTATCACATGCATTCTAGACCCCGGTACCTCATGCGAATTTGTGAAGCCATACCTTGCCAGACTGGGACAGTATTGTATTTGGATAGACACGTGGATTGCCTTTTGAACACCTATTGTCCTTTACTTTTATAAGAGTGAGATTCAGAAACGTGTCTTAAATTTATTACTCATCCTAGGCCAACATCAAATGTCACATGATCGCACACACGTTACAAATATTGTCACCCGAGAAAAGAACTGCTATGGTTCATGATTTGGATGATATCGAAGCTGATGATAACAATTTGAGGTCCAGTCATTCCAAATGCTGATAAGGCTGATAATATTCCAATTTTCCACAGTTGATATCAAAAGTTTAGTCACTGGCTGATAGTTGATTATTAAAGTTAAGGTCTACTAAATATTAGCTGCTGTGACTTGTTTAAAACTATTATTAGAGACAAATATTTACATTTGCCTTAGGAAAACATAGGTTACGATTTCTGTAAAATTCATCCTATGTATTACTATTATAGTTGATGTTAATACTTCCCTACTTTCATTTTCAAAGTTTGTTTTACATGGTATTAAATTAAACCTCTGCTTATTTTTAATGACTGTTCTAATAACTTCATCTTTTAAAATTCAATTGTCCCAACTATTCTTGGAAAGTGGGTGGTGACTCAGCAATGTACATACACAAGGGTGGGATACAAAAATGTATGCTCTGCAATGAGTAATGGGAAAGGGGATAAAACAATCACCAATTGTTTGCATATGTGCTTTATGGACAACCCTTAACATCATTATCAGAATATTATTATTGCCAGCGTAACTGTTCTTGAGTAAAGTAATTGGATCGATGAAATGTTTTAACAACTGACCATAATGTCATTATAGTTCATTTGTGCATGATATATCATTCTACATTATAACTATTTTCTCTTCTTTTTGTTAACGTTATTTGCAGATTAGTGTAGATTTCGACTGATTTTGGTAATTATATAGACTTTTACAAATGGGCCTTGTCACCTGATAGTCGAAAAGATGTTCACGTGACCATTCCTCTGATAAAGGTGAGTAGATGAGTCAGCGGCTAAGGACAGGCTGCGAAATGTGATGCTGCAAAGGTATATTTTCCATTTAATATATCATAGATGACTCGTATCAGCATCCATGCTAGAAGTATTGGTGTGACTGACTATCCCATATTCTGCATGAGACAGAAAAAGCTATCTAAAGTTGTTTGCCACATTTCATAACATATATGCTATACATTAATGTGTATAAGGGAAATATTATTTATTTTGTAATAGAGTGGGAACATTTTAATTTGTCATAACAAATGGTACATTTTCCTTCCTTAAGCTATGGATCGACATTTTGAATTATGTATTATTTTTAACATTAACATGAAAAATTGGCAATATTTTTGTGATTACTCCAATACACTAAATGGTTTAACCTTCTTTGAGCAACAATTATTAATTTTTCCTACATACACACAAGGCATCACATGCTGCATTTCTGGATTAAACACATTAATTCCATTATGTCTTAGATATTTCACTTTGAATTGTTCGCATGTAAATGTAAGTTATTGCACACGTATTGTATTATTATGTGCAGTATTAATTTTAATCTTTATGGGGGGTGGTATTCGTAGTGATGATTTAGTATCATTTAATAATCAGCTTTACATGCTTGGTATGCAGATGAGTTTTAAACCGCTGTTGCTTTCAACTACTGCTGTTCTAGTATATTAATAGCCTCTGTATCACAAGTAGAACAAACTTTTACCGAAAGTTGGGAGTGAAAGCAATTTTACATTGTAGGTAATAAGTAGAGAGAGAGAGAGAGAGAGAGAGAGAGAGAGTTCACAGGCACGGGCCAAACCAAAAAACAACTTAGTATGATGTATCCCAAAAGATTACCGTCTAGCAAAGAATCTTACAATTGCCAGTCACGAAAATATATCATGTGTTAATTCCAGAGACAAAGAACTCTTTCGTACTATGTCCAAAAAGCTTAGAAATAGATAATATTGTAATAAGTCCAAGATGAAATCAAAGCACAAAGTATCGTGATAAAACTGCATGTAGCAACACAGTTGTGATTCAAAAAGATTCTTTATCACTGACTGTGCACAGCTTCTAACTTACAGACAACTGTACCAAAGCGACACGGTTACAAAGAGTAATAAAATATCTTCCAGTCAATAAACAAACAATATGATTACACTACTGGGCCAGCAGGAGGGGGGTATTTGTTAAAAAAGGTATGCACTAAATTCTGTGTAGTGACCTAATGTTAACTCAGATGTAAATATTAATCACCTAAATTTTCTGATAGTTACAAATAGACTTGGTACCTCTTTATGCAATTAAATGTGACCTCTGCTTTATGTTGGTGAAATAAATTATGTAAGATGGGTATGTTTTGATTCCTTTTTGTTTCCACCAACGGTATGCAAGGTGTTCAGACATCTAACACAAAATGTTTCTTTTTCTTTCATTTGTTCAGTGATCCAATAAAGTCAGTGGGCAATTCCAGAAGGATTTCTTCATCAAATGTAAAGGGAAATGCTGCGTTACTAGATTACATTCGATTGTTTGGGTAAGTTATTCAGAATGACGAATGCTGATTTGGATGTTAAGATTTTTTTGTTCTTGAACAAACTGGATACTGCACACTTTCCATGCAGTCATTCAGTTTCAGCTGTATGGATAACACTCCTATTTCATGTATATGAATGCAGTTAAAGCAAGTTTTGGTCTGAAATTAGATTATTCTAATTAGAGGCATCATTTGTCTCAATAGCAATGTAATGAGCATTGTTGACAGCACTTTGATATTAGTTTACTTTTTAAACATCAATTTTTATAGTTTAAACTGCTGAAACAAAATAGTTCAGTTTATCATTGTTCAATGCTGCTTCATTACAAGGTATATATTTATGACATACTTGTTGTCTCTGTAATATATAATCAAAAAATTAAACTAACATATGAAAAATATACTACATTTCGCAGCATTTTAGACAGAAAATTTTGGTGGTTCTAATATATGGATGATCTATTTTGAACATATACATTATTGTTATTGCAGAGGCTATCAATATTACTATAAATTAGTGCTACTTGACTTTTAATAATAACTCTTTATATTGGACACAATAAAATAATTATTTTTTCCTTTGCTAGAACTTTTGGTGAAACTTTTTGACACCTAGGTCATATGTTCCAAAACTTAAAAAAATGAAATAAATTTGTGTTTAATTTGTAACCCCATGCTGCATTAAAATTGATAAACAAAATGCTTATTTGGTAATACAATGAAAGAAATTAACATTGTATTGTTATCACTTATTCCTCTCCTTTTTCCATCATGAGCATTAAAGAAGATGTATCCACAAACTCCATATATGCAGCATAGACATCAATACTGTAGCATGTTTCACTTATATCAGATTACACAAGACACAATGTTTACTGACATGAACATAGAGAAACAAATCGTGTCTGGTTGTACTCAGAGGTTTGAATGTGTTATCTGATTGAAAACTGGAACCAACAAAATCACAAACGAGAGTGAACAAGTGAAATCATTGCTTGAAGGTATGTGCCATTTACACATGACGCAGTGTTATGTGCAAAAATAAACAAGATTGTATTATATCCAGTTCAATTATCATGACAGTATCTTGCAAACAAAAATCATTATTTGTCATTTTGCCAACAGCATATTGAAGACAAAGGTTATTTTTTTTATTGCAAAGCAAGCTGACCTTGGAAGCCGACTTTGGATACTTTTAAACAGATTATTTTTTAAAAGAAATCAATAAAAAGGTTAATTATTTTCTCTCAAAGCAAGCCTACTTTGGATTCTTTTAAGTGTACTGATTATATATATATATATATATATATATATATATATATATATATATATATATATATATATACACACACACACACACACATATATACACAAATTCGGCCCTCATAGGGAAACTTGACCAGTATTCACAGGAAATTTGGAAATAATTTCAAATAATGAAACAATATTTAAAGTGACAATATAGTATTTCATGCATGGACATCGATGATCCAGGGTCACCTAGATGATTTGGAGAAAATAAAATCATTTGATGAATTTGTAAAGGCCAGAAGAGAAGATGATTTTGCAGACAATATGATTTTTAACATGGATGAAATTCCAGTGTGCTTTGATCTCATTCCTGGATGGACGGTCATTAAGATGGTGTTTGAAAGTGTGAGAATTAGCATGACTGGTGCAGATCTTAAATAAAATGACCTTAGTTCCATGCAGTTTCCGCTTAAGGAGACGTGTTGCCTCCAACAATACATTTTCACTGTATGACAAAGCTAAAAAGATATTTATGCACTGAAAGAATGGATCATATGTGTGCAGGAGAAGGGTTGGGTTGATGAGATGATGCTGCATTGGATTAAACAAAAGTACACAGTTTTATATTTTTTAAAATAAAAATTTAAGTTTGAGTGCATTTTCCGACGTGTAATTTTCAAATGATTTAAAATGTGCCCACAACTTAAGACTGGAAATAAACTGTGTACCAAAACATCAGTACACAAAAATGTACATTCAGAATTGATTTATGGTGTCTCAACATATATGGTAAATACGGTAGATATAACTATTTATGAATAACAAACTGTTGACTGAGTTGCATAGCTAAATGTAAGTGAAACTGCCATAATGCTTCCATGCTCTTACATACAAATAGTAATAACATTGTCACTGTATGAATTGTTTGCTAGTCATTTAAAGAGTGATATATTTATTTTATGGTATTTATATTATTATTTGGCAGCATAAAATTAATTTTTCAACACACTTTGATGCAGTTCACTAAGTTCTATAACTGTTGCAAATTTCACCAAAATGTTTCCAAAGGTGAAGAAAAAAAGTTGCTGTAATTATACTGCAGAAAAAATGTTTTTCCTTTTCTTGATGGGATCTACACTGACATATATTTACATAACAATTCCTAATAGTAACATTTCATCTGAAATGTTAATTGCCATAACGTTTTCATTTATTATGATATTTGTAAAAGGAAAACTGTTCTGGAATGATTTGAAAGAAAAAAAATTTCAAGTGATTCATTCCTTCATAGAAATTCAGAAAAAAAGAAATTCATTTGCTAAATAAAATCATTCTTACTTCGTTCATATTATTTTCACCCGTCCATTCCTCCTTTCTGGGAAATGCGTATAAAATATATGTTATGGTTTTAACCGAGACAAGTAAATCCCATTCAAAGAGTTACATTGGGGAGACATATCATGTAACCCTGCAACTGGGATTTCCTTTTCTCGGTCCAAATCCCAAAGTAGATTATTTGTTTCACGCAACCATTGCATCCGAAGTACACAGGTCATACGCGTGAGCAAAGAAAAATAACAACATAAAACGTCACATAGTAATCAGGTATTATCACATTTAATATATGGATGTTATATCAAATTGACAACAAATAATTAATATTTATTACAAGAAACTTTAATTTTCATCAGTCTCAGTTGTAGTTATACTTAGTACAAGCTGTAACGACAAGTAACATCTTGCTTTTGATCATTCATGGGTAATTAGAGATCTGTGTCGCTATCGTATTTAACTCTCCTTTTCTTTGTAGGAGGTGAAACTGTTTGTGACATACTTATGTTGTCCTTAGTATTGATTGTAAAATTACCCCTATGTATAAAAGACCCTCCAAATACGGACACTAGCGGATAAACATGTGCTAGAACTTTCAAGTTCACTGATTCTTTGAAAATTTATTCTTCTGTATTGGAAATATTGCAACTGATACAGTGAAAGCTGCTTATGGATTAATGATTCCTTCTGGCTGCTAAGTGCATTATTTGTCATTAAATATTGTTAGTTTATCTTTCAGATCCAGTGCTGAATGTCATTTTCATGATTGAGAGGAGCAAGGTTATGCTCCACTGAAATCCATGTACCTGCTACAGATTGCAGATTTACACAGAGAATGCAACCTCTTCTATGTCTGTCGGAGCACAAGCAGACATAATCAGTCTTCAACAGCACAAATTTTCAAGAATCACAAATTATTAGTACTAAACATGTTATTTGTATTGCTAATTCAATATACAGTAATACTGAAAGGGATGTACATTTCTGAGCACACTTTCTGCAGTTCCCATGATTTCACTCTTAACAAAGCAGTACTGGTTTACTCATGTTACAATGTTGCTCTTTTGCAAGAGCAATTAATAGAGCTCCATTTTTCATTAATGTTTACCTTTCTTGTTTAGCACAGGCATCAGCTCCAATTGTATTTTACACGATTGTGTAACTGAGTAATGGTTAAGATGTTGCTTATTATTTCAGCTTGGTAAAAAAAGTAAGAGAAATGTAAATAGCATATTACGGATTGCTTCTGATTGCTGAATACACTTAAATGATGGCAGCCAGATTAATTTATATTCCATTAAAACATACATGGGACCGAGGAAGGCACTTTCAAAGTGGGATACTCATCCATTGATGCAGTATAGAATTTTGTTATTATTTTAATATGAAATCAATGAAATCAATGTACATATATTTTTTTTTAAACTGCCTTCCCTGGGTACTATGTATGTTTAAATGGAACAGCCCTAAAAGCAAACCTTACAAATATGGAACATATAGTGAATAAGCTAAATCTGAAAGAATCTGGGGGTGGGGAAGCTCCACTATTTAAATAATTAGATTATCATATGTGCATGCTTTATATCTTGTACTTGTGTCAGTAATTGGCTTAAAGCATTAGATATGTATATATGTTCATAAATATATGAAACATGAACAGGCATCAAACCATGGGCAACAATTGTTGTCCAAAGAGTATTCACGTAAAATATTTTGGTGGCTATCTGGGTAGAAAGTAGTTGCCTATGGGCACGAAATGGTGGGTAGTGGATGTGTTCCTCCTGTCAAGTAGCAAAATGAACAATATGTACTTGCATGTTAGAATGTTTTAGGTCTACAACAGTGATTTAAATGAATGGCAAGTTGCATTGTGTTCTTCATAATTTGCTACCATTTCATTCAGTATATGCTTTAGTAATGTTTTCAAGTAGATAAGATGCTGTCCATCAAAGATGTCCTGCTTTTCAAACACTTTTTACCAGTCTCCCACCTCCATTGACCCCCATTGTGTCCCAAATGTTTTTCAAGAATTTGCACACCTGGACAGCCTCTGACGAGTGTATGAGTTATACTGTGATTTGTAAACACCATTTATTTCATTGTAACCATAATTCAGATTTATATACTAAGAAGTTGCATTTTTGGAGCTTGAGTTTTTGCATTTATAAAAAGACTTGTTTCACATGTTTACAGGTCTTGTAATAAGTATTAAAGAAAGAAATGAAAAAAATAGCAATGTCTATCTTAGTTATGTTTGAAATATTTTTCATTGCATGATTTGAAATTCATTTTGTATTCAGATTTTGTGGTCTTTAATGTTTCTGTGTGAAATAAAAAAAATTAATGAAAGATTTAACATCATACAATATTTCTTTTATTACTTGCATGTACATGAGACCTTACTTACAGGCCACACATTGTCATAATTCTAAGCATCCACAGTATGTTTCTTCAAATAGGGAAATAATGGAATCAAGATATATTATTTTCAATGAATTATCTGTTTCCGTTCTAGATTGTATATCTACTATCTTCTCACAATTATCAAATGTATTTTTTTCATCAAAATTAAAATCAGTATTAGTCACTATATATAGAGTGCACAGGCCAACACATCAAATTAATAATGGGAAATGATAATTAAAGCAAAATAATTTCCTTTCGTTAAATTATTTTCCATTTCCATGTGTGTGTGTGTGTGTGTGTATATATATATATATATATATATATATATATATATATATATATATATATATTTCAAGACTACTAGTTTCACAGACTACTCTGGTGGTCTGGTTGCCCAGTGTCAGGGTAATGTGACTGAGAGGGATATCATGCCACATGTCTGCATCGTGATGCCCCATTACATGGCACCACTATAAACAGGCCCCTGTGGCTGATTGCATTAAGACATCACCATACAAGCTTTGGGTTTATTCAATCTCATTAATATTGCCAACATGTAAGACCCATAAAACTACAGAAATCCGAATAACTCACAGAAACCCGGGTAACTCTGTAATTATATTCCATCGCTATTCAATTCCTAAATTTGTATCATAGGAATTATGGTAAATAAAGGGTTCTGAATTATTGGACTGACATCGTCAGCTGATTTCTTTACCTTCTCGCATATCATTCTACCATTATTGTTTCTATTCCCCACCCCACCCCACCTGGCACTTCATAGAAAGTCTTTTGACAAAATAATTTCTTGCATTATGTTGGATTGGTAGTCGGGAGGCATGACTATAAACAAAATTCCCATGCTAAATTCACAAACAATAACTGCATTTGTTTTTCTTCCTCTTCAGTTCAGTACAGTTGCAAATGTAGAAATGGCCCAAAGAGCAGCACATTTCTTTCCCAACCAAACCCCCAAGTTGAAACTACGAAACCTTAACTGTCTACTTCCCCCAAATGCGGGTCCTGTATTCAGAAAAATACATTGTCTATTTCAGCAGCTTCATACAATTAATATATGCTGTCTTACTTTCATGGTGAGAACAGGAGAATGACTGAAACATGAAGGCAATCATCATGCTAACAGACATAAGATTGAGAAAATATTATTTGTTGACTAAGTGAATGACAATGACATTAATATCAATCAAGTAAAACAAGCAATTATGGTTATTTGTTAAATGAAAGAGGCTTGAAGATTTATTCAACAAACTAAATGTTTCATAGAACTAATGCCATGTTTGTGTGTTACACTCGGCTTACATCTTTCCTTCTTAATACTTAATACACTTCATGGTGAGCTACCATTGTACTGATAATAACATTAATGGTTAAGCAGAGAAGAGGTTGTGAAAAGATACATAAATCATCTTTCAATGATAAAAATCTCGCTTAATCTAAATATAAATTTAATATAAACAAGATGCCAATTAGTTCCTTTATGATCTTGTTAAATATACACCAAAACTTACATTGTACACAAAATAAGATAACAGTGTAACAAGTAAAGAACACGTACAATGTAAAGCAGAAAGGTAAGTATTATACACAAGTACTACTACTAATAATAATAATAATAGAATAATAATTGAAATCCAAGTATTATTATAGTCTGGATAAATGTATCAATGGAAAATACCACATACTGAGACCAAAATGCTTAAGAAAAAGAATACATGTGAAAAAAGCTCAAGTCGATTCACTGCAGAAAAAAGTGAGTTCTCTGAGCTTTCTTGAATCGTGTTGCAGTTACATTATGATTAAGTTGAAGAGGCAGACTATTCCAGAAATTTGGGCCCTGGTAATCAAAATGATGCTTTCCAAAGTATTTCAATCTAACATTGGGAATAATGATGATTTGAATACAGGAGATGAGTGCAAGTGTCTGGAAAGTGTGTATACACGATGAACTCAACAATGTACTTAGGGTTTGACATATAGAAAATGTTGTAACAGAGAAGTCATTTTTTATTTAATCCTTGATATGACCAGAAGCCTGTGAAGGATGCCACGCATAGAAGATAAGTACTCACTGATGGGAATTCATTGACAAAAAAGGAGCATTTTGCACCTTTTTGATATTTTTTTAATACTATGTACTGGGGTAAAAGCAGTGAGACTGGAATCGAAATAACCAAGTAGAGAATTTATAATGTAAAGATGCATCTTGAGGAGACGAATCCAGTGGTATATCGTTGATGAAAATCAGTTGAGTCATTTGTGAGAAAATTGTGTTCTTATGACTTAGGGTTAGTTACGGTTTTCCGGTAGTAACGTACGAATAGATAGTACCATTTTGGCGAATTTAATGCGGTACGTGTGTCATACAGCCCGATAGATAGGTATTTCTTTCATGAAAATCGGTCAAGTGCTTAGGAAGAAAATTGGATTCTTGTGATTTCCCTTATGTTTATCATAGGTTAGGGTTAGTGATGCAGTTTTAAAATGATACGTAAGAACGGACCCGGCGATTTTTATGTCCTTTTCACTGCAATACGTGTCTCAGGGAGTCCGATATATAGGTACTTGGTTCGCGAAAATCGGTCGAGAGATTTTGGAGCAAACATTAATTTTTTGTCATGTTGTGTTAGGATTTAGGGTTACCCATGAAGTAGCTATTTTCTCAACATCTTGGGAATTTTTCATGCGGTTTGCTTTGATTGATTTGCCGTGGTTAACCTATGTAAAGATGGCGCGTATGTCTTTCTGCGACCTGCAGCACCCATTATAATGCGAAATGAGTGTTTGGTATTGTAGTGAGCATACGGATCATCTGAGTTTTATGATACCTGTATCCAAAGACGGATCTTAAGGAGATAAATCTATTAATACTTTGATGAGACAGAGAGCTTGATTTTTTTTGCTAAGTTATAGCTTTCCAATAAAGTTCTGACTGCGTCCTTTTTAGATGAATTTCTTCTTTTTAGGTGAATATTTTGGTAACCCCTTTGAATTGCTTGCTGACATTGGCCCTACCAGATGAACCCGGTAAAGACGCATGCCGAGACACTTAGCCTATGAAGGTAGCTTGAGGGCTTATCGAGTTACTTGGATTCGAGTGACAAAACAGACCCTGTACAGCATAAATTGGAAACAAGTCCGTCTTCCAAACTGGCAACGTAAGACAGTCTGCTGGAGGTAAAATGGCCAAGTTTCCACATCAGTATTTTCTGATTATCTCGATACCGCCTTGGAAATTTTGACATACGTTTTGCTTTGCTAGATCGGCCTTGGTGAGACAAACATAAGGATGGTTCGCCCGCCTGTCTGCGACCTACAACGCCCCCATAATTTGAAACGAAAGTTTGGTACTAAAGTAGCGGACAGATCATCGGAATTCTATGATACCTACGTCCAAAGACACGTCTTCATGACAGTAATCCTACACTACCTCATTGGTGAGAACCGGTCGATGCATTCGTAACAAAATCGGATTCTTGTGACTTACGGTTAGGGATATGTGCTTCTGGTAATAACGCAAGAACAGACAATACGATTTGAATGCGTTTTTTACAGCAATATGTGTCTCATGGATCCCGAAAGATCAGTACTTGGTTCATGAAAATTGTTTTTAGTAGTTTTGGGAGAAATTCGGATTCCTGTAATTTCCCACAGATGTAGCATAGTTTCGGCTTAAGGTTACAGTTTTATGTTAATAGCCTATGAACGGATGGGGCGACCTGGATGCAGTTTTTACTACGATACATGTCTCATGGAGCCTGATAGATAGGTAGTTACTTCATGAAAATCAGTCCAGAGGTTGGGTATGAAAATGGATTTTGTCATTTAGAATTAGGGTTAGGGTTATCTGTGAACTAACATCAATATTTCGATAACTCATGGGATTTTGTCATGTGGTTTCCTTTGCTAGATCGGCCTTGGCGAGGCCTAATTAAAAATGGTTCGTCTGTATGTCTGTACAGCGCCCCCTATAATGTGAAATGAGTGTTTGGTGCTGTATCTGGCTGACGGATCATCGGAGTTATACGATACATATGTCCCTTTTTCATAAGAGGTTTCCTATGCTGGATAAAGGTAAATCTGTTATCATAGTTAATCATATGGAACTAAGTTTTATCCCTGGTATCGATGACACGTCAAGTACTAGTCTTGCTTGGTTGTGTTCACACTAGTTTCACGTATGTAAAGTTTTTGTTTTATAAAATTTCAATTAATCTGCAGTAGATAATTCCTATTGAAAAATATGTAACATACAGGTAATGACCATTAAATGTTGTCTTCTACTAACATCTTCAACACTCCCAGGACATATGTGTACATATGTATGCGGGTTTGTAAGGAAATTAAGTTTTAAAATACATTATTGATCGGATGTATTTTGTATCGATATTAGTTATGAACAAATATAATTATTTTATTGAATAAATTTAAATAATTACTGATTGGAGAATTTGTAAATGATTAGTGTACAGGGGCTTAGACCTTGAAATTACCGTCTGTTGAATTGAAAACTGTTCTTTGTCGCATTACGAATACATGTTGGATGATAGTCATTTTCTGAGCGTACGTGCTTGCAGTGTTTGTTTATGCACCTTATGCAGCTAAAACAAAATACTATACAAACCATGCTATGACGACGAGTAGCGTAAACTAATACACGCTGACCTGCCTTGTGATCGACTAGAGGTTTCAGCAATGTCATGTACTAATAGACGGTGACCTGCCTTGTAATCAACTAGTGGTTTCAGCAATGTCATGTACTAAGAGACCATGACCCTGCCTTGTGATCAATTATTGATTACAGCAATGTCATGTGCTAATAGACGATGGTCCTGCCTTGTGACCGACTAGAGGTTTCAGCAATGTCATGTGCTAATAGACGACGACCATGCCTTGTGATCGACTAGTGATTACAGCAATGTCATGTACTAATTGGACACAATGATTAACATGCTTAGCAAAATAAATATTTCCGATTTAAGTTATTTTCGAGCAATAGTGGAGCATAGCATTACAAAGATACGTGTGTAAAATCCCGTTATTCACAAGAGAGCAAAGTTAATGGTGATATAAGCAGTATTTGTTAGCAGAATTCGCAGTGGAAAGTACATCAAAAGAGAGGTCGATGAAACAGTGACGAAACTTTTGTCTGGACATTTACTAGTGATAATGCCGACCGCATAACAAATTTGCGATGTCCGGGATAATGTAGTAACATTTTCGGCAGATTATATTCCTCATACAATTAATTAGTTCTGCTTCTGTGTATTCTGCCATATCAGCAACTTCGCCATCATCACCAAACCATCTGACGATCACAAACGCGACTGAATCTTTCACATACCTTGAAACGTCTGTCTCATTTGTGGATAAAATCCAAGACGCAGTAGCGAGCACTTGTGACAATCCGTGTAGACCAACATGCCGTATGAAGCTACATCTGAAACGTCCACATCCAATAAAAATTGTGGAAGATAATATTGTGTCAACTTATTCAAATTGCTAACAAATGGGTACAAGAATTACAAACGAAGAATATTATTGTCATCAACGATGTATCCATATGGGTTGTATCTAAACCGTCTATGGTCTGAATGCAGATATCTATCCCAGTAGCGATTTCCTTAGTGGATATTTTCACGTAGTTTCTGATGACTAGCTCAAATTGTGTTCAGACTTATATGACTAAGTTGTAAGGCAGATTTGTCCTCAATCTCAGTGAGAATTTCCTTTGCGGTAAGCTCCACGTATTTTCAGATGTCTAACTCAGAAGGTGTTCTCGACAGATATGTCAAAGATATTATTTTTAATCTTTCTTTTGGCAATGCCACCAGCTATAGCAAATGCACATACTCCATGGACCGTGGCCATCTTGAAGCCACCAACACTGGTTGGCATTCTGGTAACTTTGTTTTATCTTGTGCACTTTCACCGACGACTCAAAAATTCTATTAAGATACGTTTTATTGTTGTTGTTGTTGTTGCTGTTGTGGGGTTTAACGCCATTTTTCAGCACATGATAGGCTATGCATGGCGGCCAGTATTAATGGTGGTGGAAGAACCCCGGAAAACCCTGGGAAGAACCACCGACCCACGAGAAGCTGCTGGCAAGCTTTCTCACATACCCACATTGGTCGAATCCCTGACCCGAACCCACGCAGACAGAAGTGAGATGGCAGTGATCCGTAACGGAGAGGGCTTTAGACCACTTGGCCACTCGGGGCCCCAAGATCCGTTTTATGTAAAATGATTTATTCATATAGATAAGTTATTCTTACAACTAACATGCAGTCTTTTTCTAAATAGAGCGACACCATTTCTGGTGGCAAGCAGTTTTATGTAAAATCTCAATATAGCGGCATAAGCCATTGCATCAAAACAACTTCTGATGGCTTGTTAGTAATACAAGTATAAAGGCGATTATACACCACAAAATGGGTTCACAGCATGGCTGACCTACTTACCAACCGAACTCATTCTCACATCACCTGGCTGGTACTTGAGTCAATAGCTCTTGTTAGTTCAAAAAGTAAGGGCAAGTGGCAATCATCCAATTTTTATAAAAGAGACTATCTTCATAACCACTTTTTTACATACTAATCTTGAACACAGATGGGCAATTCCTCGTAATACTTCCAACCTGAATTTCACAGTAGAAAATATGCTTGCTCGGCTTTAATATTTCGTTATCTAGACCAAATGAAGTTTACTTACCTGAATAATAGGTTTCTTAGAATGAACAATTACATTTATTTCTCCAAGTTAGAAAGTTAAAAAAAATTAATTCCATCATCGAATATGCTGATGTACCAATAGTCGTGAATGAGCAGATATGCCGATAGTATCGATGTATCACGATGATATAATCCCGATATAATTGAATACATTCACAATAATCCCAAATTGTGAATTTGTATAAGATGCCAATGAGCACCTTATAATTTATATGAATAACTCAAATTAATTGATTAGTCTCAAATTATATCTGAATACAATAGTAAAATAATCGAGAGACCAAACTTAAAGAAACCAATAAATTTGTTCACAACAATCCTAGAAAAACTTACGACACAATAAAGAATGTGTATAGATACCAGATACATTTACATAATTTTGAAACAATGTTGTTACACGTCAGTTATTGAAAATGACAGGCACATCAGTTCTAGATACGGGTTATGGAGTATATCCATTTGCCACAACTGGTGACATTGCCAAAATAAAAGAGCAATAAGAGTAAAGGGACACTACCCAATTGTATGAGAGTCTTTCCGCATCATATTTTCGGCGGAGTTATCTATCTTCAATATTACCCCGTATGTCAGACTTCGTGTTCAATAGTTTAGCAAGAAATAATTCGTTTTCTTGGAGAAGACGTTTGAAATTATAATAAAATCATATTTTAGCTGATACTTATATTCTTGGAAGGATTTCCGGTCCTATTCTTTCCACATATACGTCTCTTGTTTCTTTTATAGCAATCACGATATTCACGAAACGTGTCCCCTACCAAAACCTAGAGAGCTAATTCAATTCCGATTAAAACATTCCGAAATCATTATAAAAACAAAATCTCTTAACCGCAAGATTTGAAAAGGATTGAAGGTGGAGACACGGAACGGTTTCTTGTCCTCCGAGAAATCATTGATGTTGTTTCAATGTAATAAAGTTGACTGAATACCGATATTATCTCAAACAAAGTTGATTTAGTACGGATGTTATCTCATTTGAATAAAGTTGATTGAAATGAATACGGATGTCATCCCAATGTAATGAAGTTCACTGAATACGGATGTTGTTCCAGTTTAATATACCTGACTGAATACAGATGTTGTTCTTTCTAATTTCATCTGACTCAAGAGTTAAGTACCAAGAAATCTCTCAATAGTGTGCCTCATTTTTTCTTCTTTTTTTTGTTTTGATTCAGTAATGTACAATTTAATATACTATGCTTATTCACTTCCTGCAAGATTGATCGTCATTATATCTCTAAAGATTTATTGTGATTAAAATTACTTATTTAATATTGTACTGATGTCTTTTAACATTGGAATAAGCTTGATATTTTAAATTGGAACCTGGTCAACTCTTCGTGCAAGAAAATAAATGTGAAAATACGTTTTTTTTTTCTTCCAGTCAGCATATTGAGAAAAATTATATTTTAGTCTATGAGTATTCAAATGTATTGCACGATAGTTCGTTAAATCATTTCATATGACACCGTATCATTTGAAATCTGGATTTATCATTTCATTTGCTGCGTTAAATCATTTGATTTCATACTACATCGTTTGATTAATGTAATTTTGGCGGTGACGGCTGCCTATAGCACGACATGGATATTATATAAGTCACCTGACGCATGGAACCTACTGCTGAAAAGAAATTCCTCTGTGAAAGTAAAGAAAAGTATATAGATAAAAGTGATTATCGTCATTTTTCATAAAAACGTCAGGACTGAACTTTTGTGTGCCATTTCGTAAAAACGATTCTCTTATAAATAAATAGAGCTATATGAATATGTATTCTTGATAACCAGCGATCCTACTGTTAATTGATACTTTGTTCAAGTTAAAGAATGAATAGTAATTTTTTTAATATAGTAACTTTACTCTGCGAAAATAATATGCAGAGTTCACTGGAATAAAGTCTGTTTTATTATTTGATCAAAAGACATAAAGACCAAAGCGCAGCTTACGTCATTTATAAACCGGTGTGCTAACAACGGGTTGACAGCTGGTTGGGTGCGACTAATTCTAAAAAATCAGTTAAGAGGAGTACCAAAGACGGATAGAGAAAAAATTACTTTTACACCGAAAATAATACAACGTTAGTCATATATTTGTAAAGAATAGATGAAATGCAGACTAAGCGATGAAAGTACACGATTGACAAGAGTAACATAAGAATTTAAAAGATATTATTATATGCTCAATTTTGTCTCCGTTAACTTTACACTGTCAAAATTGTGAAGTATTGTACGATGCTCAACACCTTCATATTGCACGCACGTGCACGAAACGTGTGCCTAAAGACAGTATAGTTTATTAGTAACTACTTTATTGACAAACCACGTACACTCGTGTAGTAGACGTTTTAGGTTTCCGTTGATTAGATTTGTGACGTACTACAGCAGAAGTTTCGTTCATTTGCTAGTATGGATGATAAAGTTAACAATGTGGACGAGTTTATTGAGCCAGAAAAGAAAATATCAAAGAAGTAAACGAACCAACGTGATATTCGCAATGTCAACAACAAACAAGAGACGCACTAATTGATAATACCGTTCTGATCACTGAAATAGTTATTTAGGAGAATATTCAGATCTTTTCATAAATAGAATGCTTAAGACTATGACCAGTGCTCTATAGGGTCTATAAAAATATAGCATAGAAAATTATTGTGACCAAGATCTATCGCATCTATCAGAGACGTACCATTTTACAAGTCTGTCAAAATACTAGATTCTAAGAAAAAATGCAGCTGAAGGTTCTGGTAGGAAATATCAGAGCCAATATTTCAAGACGACGAAAAAGTACTATTTCCGTTGGCTAAATAAAAAATATATATAAAAAATAAAGAATACAAAAACATATTGAGGCCATGGACTGTCACATCTCTTTGTCAGAGACGTACCATTTAACAAGTCTGTCAAAATACTAGTTTCGAGAAAAAATGCTACTGAAGGATCTTGTAGGAAACTATGAGCATCAGAGCCAATAATTCAAGACCACGAAAAAGTATTATTTCCGTTGTGTAAATGGAGTGTCACAAAACAGCTACTTGTCAATTTTCACCGTGCAACTATTTTGAAAAAATGTTAGCTGGTGATAGAAGACACTGTATGATAAAGGTCATAGCTAGGGTATCTCCAACAGCGCGATGCAAGTGACAAAGGAAAAACATTTTTTCTTAAGCTGGTAATAAAAATGACAATAATTATACTTACATTTATGCATCTTGAATTTCCTCAAATTATACCTCTGTAGTTAGTTCTTCAAATTCGATCGACATGTCCTGCAAAACTTGATACACATCGAAACTATTTCGAGTAGCCTACCTTTCCAACTGAAATCCATTCATGTGTATGCAATGAATTGACCCAATAATCCAATATTGATGAATCTACGGGTGTAAATGTATTTTGGAATAAATCATAAATTCAGTCACGATGTTTCTTATAATGCCATTTATTTATGAACTCTTTTTGTCAGAAAAATACTTAACTCCACAAGTTCGTGCAGTATTTCTTTAAAAGAAAAACACCCTCGTTCATATTTTCCCATAAAATGCAGATACCTATAAACGGCAAAACTCAACATTTTAGAAAAATAAACTTTACAAAGAATGTTTACGCACTCAATAGAGCCCATAAAGCACGAGAGAGAGAGAGAGAGAGAGAGAGAGAGAGAGAGAATACAGAATAAATCAATTTTTTATATGAATGACTGGAATGTAAAGTTTAATATTTTCGATTACATTTTGAAGAAGGCAAAGTTGTTTTTGACAGGTCCACAGTTCTGATATATCTAATTTAGTATTTAGACTCATCTTCGCTACCCAAGGTTCCAGTAACCCTATCTAAACCTTAGCGGATCAAACAGCTATATTGGTGCTTTGTCCTAGCGACATCTACTGGATTTCATGCATTGCTCCCCTTAGTATGTAATGTCAACTAACCAAATAGTGTGGTAAATTGTTCAAATAAGAACAACTTATTTTTAATTAGATGCGGTGGCTTGCCGCCGCATCCAATGAAATTCACAGACCCAAAGCACAGAAATATCTGCTCGATATGCCAAGGTGTAGATAGGGTTATCTGAACATCTGCTAGTGAAGATCCTTTACAAACCTTAAGGATAGCAATATGGGTATTAGAGAGGGAAGGACAGGGTTCTATATGGAGCAAGTACTATTGATGATGTCATGTGGCTATATCACAAGGCGCCACGCGAAGTGGACAGGTCCAAGGAATAGATTGGAAACCACTCCATACAGAAATTATATGACACGTACAAACACACACACGTACACACAACAGTCTATAAACTACAATTATAAGGAATCTTCTTCTATCTTAAACCTCACCCTAGAGAAGTAAAAATCTGGCGGAATATTTGACAACTAAATAAATAAGAGATAACCTGCTCGAGGTGGGAGAAATACAAATAATTAAACAAAGTACGGACCTCACCTCGAGTACAGAGTTCTAACCTCATGATATAGAATGCCAGAGCGACACACATTAGCATACACATAAGGATAATGTTTTATTTTTATACAAGCACACCACTGACTCGCCAAAATTCTAAATTTTATAAATCGTCTATTGAGAACAATACTCAATAGAAAAAGATAAGACAACTGGGTTATAATTTGATAATTTGCTGTCCCAATATGGAAACATATATAGCAGTCATACCATATATCACACACGGGACATAGGTGACCCCTACCAAGGGTCAACCATGAAAACCAGGGAAGGAATTCCGAGCAGGTGATAGAAATCGTTCTCGGATGAACAACCCTATAGAAACACTAGGACTTCTTGGATATACCCCAACCAAATGTTTCTATTTTAAAAAATAATAATAAATAATTCAATTTTTTTTAATAAAACAACACAAACAAACATAAACACTTTACTATCTTTGTCGGGGGGGGGGGGGGGGCATCTGTATGGTGCACCCCTCCCAAAAAAAAAAGTGGAGATGATTTTGATTATATGTTCCCTATTTCAAAAACCACTATGGTATTCACAGTACGACAAACATATTTTCAGCCTGGGACTGTTTCGGCCGGACTAATTTTTTTTAATATTTAAGTCTCTTTATATTAGTTTCAGATATACCCGCCATGTCGGCCTATTCTGCGCGTCGGGTAATTCTACGCAACGATATGTCATTTCTGTAAACATTTGATCACGTGCAATTTTGGTCAAAAATCAATTTTGTATCCAGAAAGAAGAATCGTACCTAATTAAGAAAAGTGATATTCATAAAGTGTACAAAAATATCCCATATTTAGACTCGAAATGCACATAAAATGTGATTTCTAAATGGCAACGTGAAGACCCACTTCATGACCTTCTTGAACCTGTAACCAAGAAAATTCGATTTACTATGCATCTTTCAGAATTATACAAAATAAATAAATTATATAAAAGACGGAAATTTGCACCTTAAAACAAAACTGTATTTTAATCCAAGTTTCCATTTTGCAAGAAGTGATCATACACGTACAAAATCGTCTGCTACCCAACGTGTCAAGTTGCCGCTAGAAAATAAATTCTCAACAAATTCCCTGGGGTATAGTCTGTTTCTAAATTCTGTAGCAATTTTTCCTCATCAACAAGACGTTGTAAACACATTACATCCTATTCATTGTTGTTTCTCTTCCACGTAATAGCTTATTTTTCATATAATGTTAAACTTTACTAACATTTTTAGAAGATCGGTTTAGTTTGCTTAATATCTCTTGCCATTTATTGGCATTTTTACGTTTGTTTTTGTAAAACTAGCTATAAACCTGACCTAATTACTCAACTGAACTGCTGACAGAAACAGTCCAAAGTAATGAATTTCATTTCTATAGCCAGATGGATAAACATATTACATCTTTTCAAAGCTATGCGCAGAATAGGCCGACATATCACGAGTCATGAAAACAGGTGGGTGGTATCCCGTGTCCAAAATTAATATTATTTTGAACAGAATATTATGGTGACAATTGCATCTTTTCAAATGGTAAGCATTGTTGTATTTTATTTTTGCCAATCGCTCGAATTCGGTATGCGTTTTGCTTCAATATTGGAAACGAAAACCTAAGGTGCGCAGAAATGCCCGACAGCGGTTTAGTATTATTTATGCGAAATTTTTTCGTGTACCAGTCAAGTTTCAAACGTGCCCACACAAGACAGGAAGAAATAAAAAACACGATCAGTTTAAGCTGTATTTGAGTACATAAGAAGCAGTTATACCTCAATATTAGACAGCAAAATAACGGGGCATCGTTCACAATGGCGGCGGCTATAACACATATTCAAGAGGAACCAACTTGTCCGATTTGTTTGGGACATTTCAACGTACCAAGACAGTTACCGTGTGCCCACACCTTCTGTCAGAGTTGTCTACAGTCCTACATCACAAGCAAGGCTACAGAACATGAGAAAAAGAGATTCTTTGAGTGTCCGGTATGCAGAAAAACAGCTGGCCAGTTCAAACAGAATCAACCAGCTAGTGACTGGGCGTCTCTCTTTCCAGTCGACACTGTGATACAATCCATGTTAGGCACGAAATCGAAAGTTGATCGTGTATGTGATGCTTGTAATTCTGAGGAAGCCTCTGTCACTGCTACGGGGTTCTGTGCAGTATGCGAGGAAGCAATGTGTGATAACTGTCTAAACGTTCACAGGAAACAGAAAATATCAAAAACTCACACTATTCTTACAACTGAGGAGGTATTGAACAACCCACAAAATGTGATGAAATTTGCTGAAGGTTTTACATGTTTTGAACACAAAAGCGAAGATCTAAAATTCTACTGCAACAGCCACAAAGTTGTCTGTTGTGGTATTTGCTATTTTGATAGCCATAACATTTGTTCTAATGTGAGAAAGTTGAAGGAGGAACTCCCTGCTCTGCTACGTCAAACAAAACCAAGTGAAATCATAGAAGAGTTGAAGAAACTGGAAACTCACTTAAAAACGTTTATCGATGTAAAAGAGTCTAATTTGAATGACATCGAGTCCCAAGTTAATGGACTGATTGATCAAATCAAAGAAATGAGAAACAAAATCAATACAGCCTTGGACGAATTAGAGATGAAAGTGAAGACAGAGGGAAGGAGAATCCACAAAGAAGTTGCTATTAGAACACAAGAAGAGAACCATCGATGCTTGTCACTGATTCATGCCATAAGAAATTCTAAAATTCTGTGTGAAACAGTTGACAAATATGGAATTGATATACAAAAATTTCTGACTGCAGAAAAAATAAAGTCACAACTGAATTTATATTACTCTCAGGTCAGAGAAAAATATGAGAGGTCAGACACACCGACAGTGCAGGTGAAATTCACTCCACTGGTAGAATCTATTTTATCATTCTCATCATCCGATATTGGAAAACTTGTGACCATGACTGGCTCAACTCTTTCTATACCTGGTTTGAGGAAACCAACAAAGGAATGTCAGGTTGAGAAAGTTGAAACATTTGATGTTAATATTAGTGGAGATGCATCATATTATATTTATAGTGGTATTGCTATTCTCCCTAGAGACAGGGTGATGCTTGTTGCTGACATCAATAGTCAGTGCATTCTTCTTAACAATTCACATCAAGTCGTTACAAATTATGAACTCACAGGAAGGCTTTTTGATATCTGTGTGGTGAGTGAAGAAGAGGTGGCTGTATCTGTGTATAATCAGAATACAATTCAGATTCTGTCAGTCAGGGATGACATCATCAGTCCAGTCAGAACAATAACAACTAAACATAAGTGCTGTGGAATTACATCATCTGGGAAGGGAGAGATGGTTGTGGTTGGGGACTGTGGTAATAACAAGTATTGCTGGAGTCTGATCAGAGATGGGAGAGAGGTCAATTATTCTGATCAGTATGACTCACCATCTGGACGCTACAACTACATAGCTCTGAATAACTCTAAAACACAAGTGTATGTTACTGTGCCTACTCAACATTCCCTTCACTGTTCCAATATGGAAGGCAAGAAGCAGTATACCTACAATCCTGACAACCTCAAACATCCCATGGGAGTAGCTGTTGACAGGGATGACAACATATATATTGTTGGATACGTATCTCATAACATTCATCAGTTATCACCAGCAGGTTACAGCCTGCAGGTCATAACTACTGGAGTGCCACAGTATCCATGGGCTATCTGTTTTGATAACATTAGGGATACTTTTATCATCACAAACAACTCTGAAAGTCAAAAGGTGTGTATTTACCAACTTAAATAAACAATTAACAGTAATCACTACCATCATGCATCATGTGCTAATAAGTGTCAAGTTGGGGACTGTGGTAACGACAAATTTTGCTGGAGCTGGATGAGAGATGGGAGAGAGATAAATTCTTCTGATCAGTATGACTCACCATCTAGATTCTACAGCTTAGTTAGTCCTATTCATTCCATTTTGGACATAAGGCTGCAACTATCTAGGTCAGTCCTGAGGTTTGTGCCTTGCAACAGGAAAGTCCCATCTCTTCCATCTTGGGCATCTCTGTCCTTTGCCAGGTTATCTTTGGCCATCTACATTTATGTTTACCAGCTGGTGTCCATCTGAGGGCTACCTTGGCCAGTCTGTTTAGCACACTGAGTCTGTCAGATTTCTCTTGGAGATGAAAGTGCCTTGATGTAATGATGGCCAGATCATCGGCAAAGTTCAGATCTTCAAGGTGTGAGAAGAGTTTCAACTGTATCTCTCTAGCATGGTCATATGTTGTTTAATGCATTATCTAGTTGGTGTTGATGAGGAACATAATGGAAACCTTGCCTAACACAAGACTTCACTTTGAACAAATCAGTACGAGTGTTTTTACGGATAATGCTGCATTCAAAGTACTCATGAAAGCTTCCCAATGAGTTTTACTACCTTGAGAGGTATTCAGAGCTTATAGAATACCACACTAGATTCCACAGCTACATAGCTCTGAATAACTCTAAAACACAAGTCTATGTTACTGTGTGCAAAATAAATTTTCTTAATGTTCCAATATGGAAGGCACAAGGGGTATACCTACAGTTTGATAACAGTTGGAATACTTTAATCATCACAGACATTGTTAGAAGTCAAAAGCTATATATTTATCAACTGAAATAAAAATTAAGAAACTGAAAAGTCTATCATCATGCCTCATGTCTTGTGAAGTAAAAGGCCTTAGGGATTTCTTTAATGGTGCAAAAAATTTCAATTTAATCTGCATTATATTGTAAGATGATTAATGTCAATTCAAGCCAATCGTCATGTCTTGTGTGATCAATGTATTGTAAGATAATTAAAGTCACTTCAAGCCAATCATCATGCCTTGTGTGATCAATGTATTGTAAGATGATTAATATCACTTCAAGCCAATCATCATGCCTTGTGTGATCAAAGTATTGTAAGATGATTACTATCACTTCAAGCCAATCATCATGCCTTGTGTGATCAAAGTATTGTAAGATGATTAACGTCACTTCAAGCCAATCAACATGTGATTAATGTATCGTAAGATGATTAATATCACTTAAAGCCAATCATCATGCCTTGTGTGATCAATGTATTGTAAGATGATTAACGTCACTTCAAGCCAATCATCATGCCTTGTGTGATCAATGTATTGTAAGATGATTAACGTCACTTCAAGCCAATCATCATGCCTTGTGTGATCAATGTATTGTAAGATGATTAATATCACTTCAAGTCAATCATCATGCCTTGTGTGATCAATGTATTGTAAGATGATTAATATCAATTCAAGCCAATCATCATGCCTTGTGTGATCAATGTATTGTAAGATGATTAATATCACTTCAAGCCAATCATCATGACTTGTGTGATCAATGTATTGTAAGATTATTAATATCACTTCAAGCCAATCATCATGCCTTGTGTGATCAATGTATCGTAAGATTATTAATATCACTTCAAGCCAATCATCGTGCTTTGTGTGATCAATGTATCGTAAGATGATTAATATCACTTCAAGCCAATCATCATGCCTTGTGTGATAAATGTATCGTAAGATGATTAATATCACTTCAAGCGAATCATCATGCCTTGTGTGATCAATGTAAGATTATTAACGTCACTTCAAGCCAATCACCATGCCTTGTGTGATTAATGTATTGTAAGATGATTAACATCACTTCAAGCCAATCATCATGTGATCAATGTATCATGATTAATATCACTTCAAGCCAATCATCATGCCTTGTGTGATCAATGTATTGTAAGATTATTAACGTCACTTCAAGCCAATCACCATGCCTTGTGTGATTAATGTAAGATTATTAACGTCACTTCAAGCCAATCACCATGCCTTGTGTGATTAATGTATTGTAAGATGATTAACATCACTTCAAGCCAATCATCATGTGATCAATGTATCATGATTAATATCACTTCAAGCCAATCATCATGCCTTGTGTGATCAATGTATTGTAAGATTATTAACGTCACTTCAAGCCAATCACCATGCCTTGTGTGATCAATGTATTGTAAGATGATTAACGTCACTTCAAGCCAATCATCATGTTATCAATGTATCGTAAGATGATTAATATCACTTCAAGCCAAAATTCATGCCTTGTGTGATCAATATATTGTAAGATAATTAAAGTCACTTCAAGCGAGTCATCATGCCTTGTGTGATCAATCTATTGTAAGATGATTAATATCAATTCAAGCCAATCACCATGCCTTGTGTGATCAATGTATTGTAAGATGATTAATATCACTTCAAGCCAATCATCATGACTTGTGTGATCAATGTATTTATCGTAAGATAATTAATGTCACTTCAAGCCAATCATTGTGTCATCATGCCTTGTGTGATCAATGTATTGTAAGATTATTAAAGTCACTTCAAGCCAATCATCATACCTTGTGTGATCAATGTATCGTAAGATGACTAAAGTCACTTCAAGCCAATCATCATGCCTTGTGTGATCAATGTATTGTAAGATTATTAAAGTCACTTTAATAATATAGATATTTTGCTTATTTTTATTAGTGATGTTGTTTTTGATATTTTTGATGGTAATTACCCATAATGATGACTCAAGTCTTTGTACTGGAGCACTGTTTATTTATATGACTTTATAAAGTTTATATAAAAATACTGTGTATCATCACCTCTTTATACAGATGTGCTGTGTGTCTACAAGTCTTTATACAGGAACACTGTAGGCTTTTATACACTGTGAATCTCTAAGTCTTTACGTAATTGTACTGAGCATCCACAAGTCTTTAGAAAGGAGCACCATGTAACTGTATGTATTCATTAAGGAGTACTGTGTAAAAGACTCTTACTATTTAGAAAACGACAAAATGATATATCAAAGAAATAAATTGATGTATAAAAACAAATATAAAATGCATTCCACCCAAATGGATTAAAAACAAAGAATATATAGTCACATGGAGTTCTGGAAAATTAACCAATTTTTATTTGCAACAGTCTGTAAAACTGTACATGCCATTTGCAGTTAACACTGAATTTTCATAGGCAACTGAGGATAGGTAGGTCTTAGACAAAATGGAGCAATTAATTCCTGTTCACATAATAGAACTTTCTCAAAAACCTCTTTTATCATTTTATGAGCATTCCAAGTTTGTAAGTTTTTGTTTTGATTTTTTTGTTTCCATATCTATTTTGCTTGGTAAACGTTATTTTGCCTTTCGACCTTGGAAGGTGTAGAAGATATCTTATTCACACACAGAGTACAGGTCATGGGTTTCCCCTTTGGAAAACTAGATGACCTAATTTATGACTGGTTAGCTGCTAAAGGACCTGATCTGACTGACAAGTTGAAATGATTATTCCACCCACACTCAGGTTCTGAAATTGTGTCTTAGTTTTTCATAGAAGGGATGTTTACTGATTAACAGATTTTCCATATGTGATGAGTAGTCTTTTGCTTGTGGCAATTTTTCTAAAAGTACATGCATACACATGTAACTTAAAGGGGACAAATATGCAAAACTGAAATTTGCGCAAACTTCATATACAATTTGTTATATGTATAAGGTTCATTTTCTGACAATTTGTACCTTTTATTCTTACTCGTTACAAAGAAATTTATGAAAAACCAATCATCTCTCCCAGTGTGTCTTGAATAGAACAACACGCTTTCCTCCCCCTGTAAAAATAGCGGGTGTGACGTCATTTGAGACACTGTGTACACAATGGCATTGTTGATAACGAATTATGGAGAACTCGCCCTGTGAAAACTCATCCCAGGTGTTAGAAGTGGCCCCATGGTGGTTGGAGACGTTGTCCCACTGCGTCTGGAGAAGTCACCCCAAGGATCATATATACTAATTCTGAGATGTCGCCACGTGGTTGTTAAGGCTTTATTTATTGTTGTTTTTCTTCAACTTAGTAACTTATTAAATCTATAAAATTTGCAATTTTTCAATTTGATCAACTTCGCTTCTGTTCTTAACGAAAAAGAAGTGGTACCTATCCCTTTTGCTCTGCTCTTCAAATCATTAAATGCATTTTAATTGGAAAAATAGAGTGGGTGTAAGCATGATGTGACATCTGCAGTTTTATACATGAAAGGGCTCCAACCTAATAACTAAAGTCATCCTGAGACGACTTTATGGCATGGACCTCTATAACCCGAAATCGACTGAATTCTTGCTGACCATCAATAATCCAAAGGGTTACAGTATCATCTCTCTAACTGAACAATTTAACCTGATTTTTCACTGAGATTTGCTAACCATTGACGAATGATACTTGAACTCGATAAAAAGCATCACTGACGTCTACTCAGGAAATGCAGTCGCTACTGAGTTCAACATCATGGCTAATGCACAGAATTCAGACGGTTTCTGAAAGCTGTCATGTACTACGCCCATCATTTAGTTTATTTCTTCTTTTTCATCAGTGTTCATAATTGTATTATTTCTCAGTAAAAATTGCTGATGCACAATAAACATGATTACGTTATTTTATTATATATAACAATACCATGATCATGCATACGAAAGGGATTTTGTTATTCTAAATGCATATTTGAACTGCTCAATGTACTTGGGACATAATGAGAAGATCATTTTTAAAAACAAATTAAATGTCAAATTTAAATCCCAGACTAAACTGAAAAAACATTTCACATGGTCTGATGCAGCCTGCAAGTTTGGAGAATTAGCCATAATAAATTGATGTTGGAAACATTGAATGAAAAAGCGTAAACATTTCTTTAATATTATTTCATTTGGTTGATAATTTCTTACTTTTCAAAGATGGAGGGGGGGGGAAGAGTAAAATAATTATGGATTGTTCCAGAACTGCTATTATTCAAGCAATATAGAGATGCACATTGAACCATCTAGTTTCTAACTGACACTTTGCTGCACAAATTGAATACAACTCTTATATGTTAATTGTCTCAAATGACATCACATCCTGTTTGTATGGAAGGGAGCTAACAAATTCAGGGCAGGTTCTTTCCGTTTGATCTCGGAATACAGGACAATATTTTGTATGCAATGTCTGTGCAAATACAATAGATGCAAAGAAAAAAAAGGGTATAGATTATATACACAAACTACTAAATATCCTTCTATTTACAATAAAATTGTGCAGGTCGGGGTTTTTGTCACCTTTAAGTAAGGCCCGTAGTTTGAAAAAATGGTATTAAAAAATGAAAAACGATAATATAGCTCAAAAATAATTCTTTGTTTTCAATTATTTGCTGTTGGCACGCAATGAAACTAAAACAAGTATAATCATTAAAACACTGGCTTAGTCAATATTGAACATTAACTTAGAAAAACTGTAACATCTGCCCCCCCCCCCCCATTTCCTTGAGTATGAGGATTATTGTTTATAGGTGTGGGTATATCTTATATGTCTTTGGTATGACTCGGACATGGTTCAAACCCGTGACCTCCTGCATCCGAGTCAAATGCTCTAACCACTTAGGCCACCAGAGCGGTCCACTTGTTTATATGTGTAGGCTTGAAAGACCTGAAAAATTAAATGGAATTGCAAAAAAGAAGGAATATATTTGCTGAGATGTAAAACTAATGTGTGACATCCAAACTCCTTTATACACATCTGTGAAAATGCTCATTTTCTCATCATATTAAGTTAATTTGATGTTACAACTTACATCTTTTCTTAAGTATATTATTGTATGTGCATGTACATAAATCAAAGCAATCATTGCAAAAAAAGACAGAATTACAGCTGTAAATGAACAAAGTACCAAATTTTCATATATATATATATATATATATATATATATATATATATATATATATATATATATGGATTTGTGGAGATGCCAAAATAATTTTGATGTGGTTTATTGTTTTAAAGCAGAGCAACACATGCAGGCTTGGTGTAAAATGCCATGTCCAAAGACATCAAGGCAATTAGTGTATAGTGCCATGCCCAAAGACATCAAGACAATTGGTGTCATGCCCACAGACATCAAGACAATTGGTGTAATGTGGCATGTCCAAAGACATCAAGGCAATTGGTGTAAATTGGCATGCCCACAGACATCAAGGCAATTAGTGTAAAGTGCCATGTCCAAAGACATCAAGGCAATTGGTGTAAAGTGCCATGTCCAAAGACATCAAGGCAATTGGTGTGCCATGTCCAAAGACATCAAGACAATTGGTGTAAAGTGCCATGTCCAAAGACATCAAGACAATTAGTGTAAAGTGCCATGCCCAAAGACATCAAGGCAATTGGTGTGCCATGTCCAAGACATCAAGGCAATTGGTGTAAAATGCCATGTCCAAAGACGGTTAGGGATATGTGCTTCTGGTAATAACGCAAGGACAACAAGATTTAAATGCGCTTTTTACAGCAATACGTGTCTCATGGAGCCCGAAAGATCAGTACTTGGTTCATGAAAATTGTTTTTAGTAGTTTGGGAGAAATTCGGATTTTTGTGATTTCCCACAGATGTAGCATAGGTTAGGGTTAGGGTTACAGTTTTCTGTGAATAGTCTACGAACGGATGGGGCGATCTGAATGCAGTTTTCACTACCATACATGTCTCATGGAGCCTGTTAGACATGTATTTGCTTCATGAAAATCAGTCCAGAAGTTGTGTAGGAAAATGGATTTTGTCATTTAGAGTTAGGTTTAGGGTTATTTGTGAAGTAATATCAAAATTTCGGTAACTCATGGGATTTTGTCATGTGGTTTGCTTTGCTAGATCAGCCTTGGCGAGGCCTAATTACAAATGGTTCGTCTGTATGTCTGTACAGAACACCCTATAATGTAAAATGAGTGTTTGGTGCTGTTTCGGGTGGACGGATCATCGGAGTTCCACGATACATACGTCCACTTTGTCATAAGAGGTTTCCTATCCTGGATAAAGGTAAATCTGTTATCATAGTTAATCATATGGAACTAAGTTTTATCTCTGGTATTGATGACACGTCAAGTACTAGTCTTGCTTGGTGGTGTTCACACCAGTTACACGTATGCAAAGTTTTTGTTTTATAAAATTTCAATTAATCTGCAGTTGATAATTCCTATTGAAAAATATGTAACATACAGGTAATGACCATTAAATGTTGTCTTCTGCTAATATCGTCAACACTCCCAGGACTCAGGAATACGATGTTGTCAAGAAAATTCTTGTATCGGTTTCTTATATATATATATATATATATATATATATATATATATATATATATATATATATATATTACTTGGACATATGTGTATATATTTATGCGGGTTTGTAAGGAAATTAAATTTTAAAATATGTTATTGATCGGATGTTTATTGCATCGATATTAGTTATGAACAAATACATTTTTTATTGAATAAATGTAAATACTTACTTATTGGAGGATTTGTAAATGATTAGTGTACAGGGGCTCAGAACTTGAGATTACCCGTCTGGTGTATTGAAAACTGTTCTTTGTCGCCATGCGGCTAGAAAAGTGACCGCAGTTTATATGACCGGGGGGTGGGGGGTGGCAGTCGCCAATGAAAGATTTATACAGGATGGATGATAGTCATTTTCTGAACGTACGTGCTTGCAGTGTTTGTTTACGCACCTTACCACTTGGAAGGCGTGAACTGGTATTTACCTAGGTGCAACACAATTAGTGAAGAGTTGGTGTCAACTATGTTTTTCTGGGTCAAATGGATAAAGAAAATAAAAACAAAATCATTGTGCACATACACTAGAACTAACAGGACACAGCATACAGTACACAGACGCTCAAAATGTAGGATAACAGAAGAGCAGAGAGAGACAGTGTGAGAGATACAGAGCGAGCGAGAGACAGTGTGTGTGAGAGACAGCACGAGAGAGAGAGCGAGAGATACAGCAAAAAAAAGCATTAGACAGAGCAAGAGAGAGCGAGTGAAAGACAGCGAGCGAGAGACAGTTTGAGACAGGTGCAGAGAACGAGCGAGCGAGACGCAGAACACGAGACAGAATGCGAGAAAACGAGAGCGCAAGAGAGCAAGCGAGACAGAACGAAACATATCAAGCAAGAAAGGCAGAGAAAACATAAGACAAAGTGATACATGAAGAAGACGGATAGAAAGAGGAAGTGGGACAGATCAAGAAGGAGAGAGGGATTGAACAAGAGAGACAGAGCAAGAGATAGAGAGAAAAATATACAGATATACAGAGAGAGCACGAGACATACATATGGAGTCAGACTGAGAAAGAGACATATAGAATATATGTTGGAGACAAGTAAATCCCAGTCAAAGGATTACATTATTTGTCTCCCCATGAGGCTTACCAAGGGAGATTTCCTTGTCTCGGTCCAAACCCCAACATATATTCTATATGTCTCTTTCTCACTCTGACTCCATATGTACATCTCGTGCTGTCTCTGTATATCTGAATATTTTTCTCCTTATCTCTTGCTCTGTCTCTCTTGTTCAATCCCTCTCCCAACGTAGATTCTATTTCTCACCCAATAATTTCCTTTAAAGTAAAAAGGAACTTCTCAGTTTTGCAGTATAGTTTACGCGCAAATATTTACATGCGGTGCATTAATACAAACATGTTTATGAGGACTGTGGCATGACCGTGTCATCCGAAGTACACAGTAGTTATGCATGAGCAAAATAAACCCAAAAAACAGCAACAACATAAAATGTTGCATAGTATTGAGGTATTATTGCATTTAATATATGGATGTTATACAAAATTAACAAGAACTAGCTAATATTTATTACAAGTGAATGTTTCATTTTCATCAGATCCGATTTAGAAAATTACACAGTAAATAATGGAATGATAATTGGCCCAAACCTCTGTTGTAGTAGTAGAGGCTATGTGTCGACGGATAAATGATTCCTTCTAGCTGGTAAGTGCAATATTTGTCATTAAATATTGTAAGTGTATTTTTGATCCAACTGAGGCACAATGGATATGCTTAACAAAGTTAGAATAAAGCATGTTTCACATAACACATTTCTGGCTGTTACTAAGTTTTCCGTAGTTGTTAAGAGAGTTGGGAGGCTATGAAGTGTATAGGTCTATAGTATGTGTGCACAGATCAGTGTTTTCTATAATATTTCATTTCACACAGTAATGAGAATTTTGTCCCATCTGTAGCCCAGTAAATTTTCAGGTCAGCGTCATTAATTGTTGCAAACAGTATACTGTTTCACACAAAGTATCTAAAACTAGTTATGTAGCTTTAGCTATATTTAATGACGCTGACCTGAAAATGTACTGAGCAATGCCTGCATATAGGATAAAATTTACTATGCTGTGTGGAACAAACTAGCACAATATCAAAAAGCTCGACATTGTATGCATGTGTATCTCTGTCTCTCTCTCAAAATGTTTTTGTATGGTGTTCTCAAAGACGGATGGACATAAGTTACTATGTTGTTTGTTATATAGTGTTGTTGTTTGATTTTAGAACTACATCAGACACAGCAGAAGACAACAAGGGTTTCTTTTTTTAAAAAGTAGTTCTGAGCACGTGAATACCTTGACTGAGACGACTGGTCTGAGATGACTAGACTGAGATAAGAAAAGGTCAGCAAAACAGCTAGATTTTTCTGTCGCATGGGTGAGAAAAACAAATAATAGCCATTTGAAACTTTTAATATTTATTCCCAGCCACAAGAACAGCATAAAATAATTTAGGAAATGTTAATAATTTTCAACAGTGGTAACATCAATAGAGCGGTTCAAATACAAATATTGAAAATAAAGTTTTACAACTGTTCATCTCATGAAGACGTTTGATGAGTTTCACTATAAACGATACAATAGACGACAGCTGATAATGTGAAAAAGAAACATTAGTGGATCAATATTTGAAGGACAATTAGTTCTGGTCAATTTCACATGTACATCATATAACAGAGCAAAATCAAGACCCAATTATTGATGGGATAGAAATGTAAATAAAAGTTTGGGGTTAACAAAAGAATTACTGACTATATACCATGATGAAAGGAGGTGGAAAAAAAACTAATACTGTTTAGACTACCTGCAGTTTAAGGAGCCGAGCAATGAGAACCATTATCTATGTCATCATGTCCTGTAGGAAATGACTTGCAGTCTCTCTAGAATTAGTATTGGTGTAAGAAAATAATAAATAAAAGGAAAACAAACTGTCCAATATATGGAAATATTCTTAAATGGAACAGCTATCAAATTTATTACATCAAAGAAATGAAAATATTTTTGACTATCTATTAAGTTTTTTGTTGATTAATACCACAACTGTTGTGTCAGTTAACAATCATGAAAATAAATGAAGAAAAGACATTAAGTGTATGTGTGTATGTGTTTTAGATTCTTAACTTATCATTAACAATTTTTCAGTCATATCGCTATAATATCTGCAGTGTGTACTATTTTTATAAGTTTCTGATATGACTCGGTCAAATGTCATTCATTCTTACCAGCACAAACAATACCAGTGCATTGTCTATTTACTGAAATGTATGGATTAGAGCTGAAAGCAGCCACAGATTTTGAAGATACAAACAATGGAAGGAGTCAGTGATGTTTTACACAAGAACAAATTTCACTGACTGGAGGATAGAGTTTCCACCAAGGAATCTGCTGTTTTGAACCAGTCAACTGATTCCTTGAAACCATTATATGTACGGCTATGATGACTTTTCCACAGAATGCATCTGGATGGATTGCTTTCTTATAAAGCCTGTGCAAGATGAAGAAAAGTTCAATAAAATGTTACAATTAAAAAAAGCTTAAAACTAAACCTGACTATAACATGGAATATGATAAATAAAGAAATGGAACTTCAAAGATTCTTGGCTGCAGAAGTTTCTGTGGCATGATGCCAACAAAGATCGAACAATTGCAGCTTGTAATGCATGTAAGAGATGGTCCTGATACCAACGAAAGCCAGCGGATTGTTTGCAGGACAGGTTATCACAAGGAAAGATGCATTGTTAACAAACCAAAAAGTGCAATACACATGTCAATTAAAATGTTTTAGTGAAAAGGTCAAATCTGATAAAGATGTTGTGGGTGATTTAGACAGATTGATCAATAAATAATGTGAGCCAAAGTGAGCTTTGCAAGAATCAGTTTAACACAGCATATACTATAGCAAGGCTGAGAAAATCTTTTGCAGATGATAAAGTTTTTTGAGAAGTACAAGGAAAAAAACCTGTAAATCTGATGACCTACTGAAAAATGTCGAGGATATAATATATAGAGCTAAATTTTTATTTGTCCTTTCAGATGCTACTATTGATTATGCAGCAGTTAGAGACTGGGAATGCATTCTTGTTAAAGTTGTAGACCCTAATAATAAAAGTACAAAACTAAGAGAAACTGAAATATCCAGTGTATTTTAGCTGTCACAGATCTCAACTGCATGTATTTATATGGTGCAGCTTAAAAAAGTAAACTTTTTAACAGTCCTGTCTTCCACTATGAAAACAAAGATAAGAGGGCATTTATACAGACAAGTCAACTTTTTAATTTACTTGCCCATTGTCAACTTGTTTTTGACAAAAGTTCTGCACCCCTGTTCTCTCTCTCTGCCAATATTATTTTTGTATTGTATTTAGAAATACAATGTAACACTATGTACTAGTGTTGAGCTACTAGTTTGTGGGATGGATCCCATAACTATGGCTACCTTTGTATGGAAAATAATAATAAAGAAAACAAATATTAATAAAACAATCAAATGGGCATACAAGGAAATGTGATGCTATTATTATTAAACAGTGACAATTTTATCACTAAACAGTGACAATTTTATCACTAAACAGTGACAAGAGTATTCTACTCTTCAATATGGCTAGAGTCTTAAAAACCTGAAAACTTGTATACTATACACATAAGGAAGATATTATCACAATCACAAATAAATCTTATCTAAATCCCAAAATTTTTGGTTAACATAATAACTTTAGCAAGAAATCCTAATATGTGTACAAATACAATTTAAAATAAAGGATGATAAGAAAGTATTTAATGCACACTGTATACATGAGTATCAAAGTTTAAAAATGCTGCGTTAACTAAAATTCCAAAAACAAAATTTGACACATTTCCTTCAACATCCAATTATTAGTTCGTATATAATAAATAGGTACTTCACTGCTGTCCACTTTTATTTTAAGTAATGTAAATATGAAAAGTCCCCCTCTACATTGAACAATTTGGAAAAGTGGATACATTGATAGCAGCATCCTCAAACAGTTGAAGCTGCTTATTTTTTTGAATCCATGAAATGGTACTCTATCAGTTGAGTGATAATGTCATGTTCAATGCAAATGGCTTTATGAGATTTTTCCAAATTGGTTGTAAACACAGTTTTTGCAACAGTAACTTCTGATAAATCACATTTTCTTTTACAATTGTATGGTTAACATCTGGCGGATGTAATGAGGTTTCCTGCAGTAAAGAATAGCACATGGAAGATAGAACTTTGTCCTATTTTCTCATAGAAGCTGTATCTTTGAAATAAATTCTGCAGTTTGCTACTCAAACTCATGAGCACTGCATTTGTATAGCATTCATAAGTATTTGCTGTGATCTTCAATAGTGTATGGACACTGGTGGCATTTTGAAATATTCATCTCATAAATGCAAATACAGTTTGGATCACTATAGACAGAGAAATAACGTGAATTGTGTCTGTAACCAGCACATGTCTTATAACTTAATTTTAAAAATGTACAATGTGATGTAGTTATGTTCAGTTTTCCTCATTCAAAAGTGGTGATGACTGCCATAACCCAAGGACCCAAAAGAGCTGATATAGTACTCTAGGAAAAAACAATACCTGTGAACCTATGCAACCAATACAACTTAATGTCACATATTTCCAAGTTAAAAACTCCAAATATAGAATACATAAATTTTAATGCATTTATGTTGCCAAGAAGACAATTAATTGGTTAAATTCTAAAGAGTTATTTCACAGTTTGGCATAAATGCTTAAGAAACTTGCACATAATCTCCTCCATTTCCCTTACATGAGGAATATGTCTGCACAGGTAATGGTTCTAAAAGAAGTCTTCCTTAGTAAATTTCACAGGACACTCAGAACAACTGAATACCTACAATGAAAGAACAGTTTCAACAGTTATAATGTTACTGCAAAAGGAAAAGGACATAAATGTTAACCAAGCTGCATTATTTCAAATAATAGTTTATTATTTACTATATTTCTAGAATAGTGACTGAAAAACTGATCACATCTAAAGATAAGAGTTTACCTTTACTGGTCAACTGTAAAAGCAGTAGTCACAAAACAATATAGGATACTGAAATAAAGACCAAACTTTATATTTTCTATGTACCTTTGCAGAGGCAATTCTCTGGAATAATCTTTCATCTTTGGCTAATGGTTCGTAATGACAGCATGAATGTGTTGATCCTTAAAAAATTATATGATGACAAGAAATGAAGGCAATCGGTAACAAAAAAAGTGATGTCAGCATTAACATGGTTAGATATAAAAGTTGCCTACTGCATCATTTAGTGCATCCAAAATAAAATTTATATTAACTACCTTTCTAATTACCACATTATCCTTAATTTATTTTTCAAAACAGACATTACTTTCACAGCAGTTGCAACAATAAACAATAATACTCCAATTATCAAGTCTTTTCTTCTGTTATTGCTTCAAAAAGTATCTTTCTGATTGATACAATCATACCTTGACACTGAACAATTACCTTGTATATGTTATGAATAGCTGTTTGTGATATTACAGGAATGTCAACACCAATATTCACTATTATCTCATACTGATCTGATCAGCATAAAATGGTATATATCAGTGCACACATTTAAAAAGATATCTTCCTTACACAAAAAAACCAGAACAGAATGAAATTACTCAGAGTATCAGCAACTCCTGATACAAAAGAAAAAGACACCTGTTAAAAAAGAGAACATATAAATGTGTCTCTGGTGTAATTATAAATGTCAAAATAAACATGTCTTTCAAGAAAAAACAACAACTAAAAACTAATAAAATGCCAACAATATGATAAGAATACACCCATTGGCTGTAATGGGTGGAATTTGGAGAATATTCATGTTGATCTATAAAAGAAATTAATTTTTAATAAATATGCATACAAATGTAATTTCCATTATTATAAACATTTTGCAAATATATATGCAGTTTATGAACAAACTATAATATACATTGATATTACTGGCACCTTCAGTTTTCTCCTAGCAGAAATGAATAAGCCATTATCAATGTTGGTATCTATATTCAGTATATAATCCATAAGTGTTAATGGTTTTCAAATGATTTAGTAATCATGTTGTAACAAAGCAGCATCACAGCCATTGGTAAATTACTATCAGCCATCATTAGCTTCATTTCTTATTATTTTCCTACTCAAGTAAAATCACAGGGACTTTCACTGGCCATGGCTTTGGACCAATTTTTGGCATTTTTTTTTAAATACAAAAATTGAGTTACTGTTAGCACTGACAATATTAAAAACTTTTCCTAGGTACCAAGGCAATGGTGTAATGGTGGTGGAATCGAGGTTTTAATACCAATGTTGACACAAATTGTCGTATATGGTTGACAGTCTTAATGGTGGGGAAGTAAAATGGATTCATCCAGGAAGCAGACCTGCCAACCCTAACAAGGTGTCAGTATCATAGTCGATTTTTTCCATAAGTTAGGTCAGTTTTCAGTAAGATGTAATAAAATATAATGTTCTGCTATTGTCAATCTGGAAAATATTCATTTTAGAAGTCCAGAAGTGTGATTCAAGGATGGTGTACCAATGGAAAACACCGTGTTCAATAAAGGTAAAACTAAATTACAGAAAATTAATAAAATCATAAGTTTAACTATGCCATAAAATATGGATCATGGAAGCTAGGTCATATATAGAACTATCAGTGAACCAAAAACATGCATCTGTTAATTTCAAGGCGCATCTGTAATGACAATTATTGTAATATCTCACCAATGGCACTGGACATAAATGCAGATCAGTAGTTATTTTTGATAACTGTCTTAGAGGTAAAGCTTGTTCCCATTTGTCAATGGAATGAAAAGAAAACTGTTCCTGCAAAAGTGAAAAATATAAAAAATTAAAATGTTTAAATAAGTAATTATTTTGATTGCAACAAAACCTTAAAAATCATGTATGTTCCAGAGAACATTACATAAAGAAGTGGAAAACAAAATATATTTTGAACATTCAATTGTTCTCCACGAATTACTCATATGATAATCAAGATGGCCTTAAAAACGTAAAAGTGAATAAAAAAATCTGGGTATATAATGGGGGGTTGAGTTATCATTCACCAATGGTCAGGTTTTCACAACTTAAACATAAAGAAATTCATGGTAAGTAGGCAAAAACATGGTTAGGTTACCAGAAATAAATGTTTTTTATTTATGACTAAATGCAGTAGGTGGTTTTGAAAGTTCCTCTTCCAGCTTCACGTGCCACTGCTGAAATACATTTCTTCAATTATGGTTAGCAACCAACAAAAACAACTTGTTGTCACTGTTACTGTGCACAAGATTATTTTAATATGTTACCCAGTATATTAAATATTTCAGCCAAATAAGTACAACTGTAATAATGAAGCAGTAATATTGTCATTACAAAGTTAATATAATCATGATTAAGGTCTTCATAAGGACCAAAATACTGTTACCTGCCACAGTAGATTTTTCTAGACAAAATAATTTTCATAGCATAACTTATTTAATTTTTGTTTGTGATGTCACCAATTTGTGCTGACAGTAGCAAAAACCTTAAAAATGCATTAAAATCAACAGAATTACAGCAACATCCTCACTGACATTCACTAATATCTCATGCTGCTCAAATCTGCATAACAAAGTATATATCAGCAAAAACATTTAAATGGTTATCTTCCTGAGAATGCTTTTTCTGATAGAAACAAATTTCTCAAAAGTATCAGCATTAACTCTTGACACATAAGAAAAGAAATCCCGCTACAGTTAAATAAAAGACCATGTAAATGTGTCACTGGAATTACAGCTGTAAAATTAAGTACATGTCTTACACGAGAAAAAAAAAAAAAGAAGAATATGCAATCAATATTATAATGATGGCTGCACACAGTAAGGGGTGGAATCTGGTAAAGAATATTCACTTTAATATAAAAAAATTATTGTGAAATAAAGATGCATACAAATGTAATTTCCATTATTAGTACCATTTTGCAAATATGCAGTTTATGTAAAAAGTGTAAGATAGATTCATATTGCTGGCAATGTTAGTTTTCCACATACAGAAATGAATAGGCCGTTCTCAATCTATGTTCAGTAAATAATCACTAACAGTTAACAATTCACAGATGACTTAGTAATCATAATGTAGCAAAGTAGCTATACAGATATCAGTAAATTACTATCAGCCAACAATAGCATCACTGATGATTATTTTCCTGCTCAAGTAAAAATATCACATGGAAAAAGGGAAAAGACAAGAAAAATAACAATACTAAACAGTAACAACTTTAACAAAGTATGTAAACTTAAGCTGCATTTATCCAAGTTCCAATAGTCTGTAACAATCCACACACAAACACACACATAATGTATGTATTAATGAACACATGCACATTGAATAAACTTGAATCAAATATATAATCAGTGCGCATATTTTGTTTTTGTATGAGTCAACAGATTCAGTTTTATCATCTATAAATAGACATGCAGAATAGGTTAATATATGTTTTAACTAAGCTGCAGGATTGATCATAATCTCTATAATTAGAAAATATAGCAAACACGGCTTTGCATAATAGATTACATGCACAGTACCAAACCTTAATTTCTAAGATGGCCAAATATTGTAATTTTTAGGATTCATGTAAATTTTGGGCAAAATATAAATCAATTATTAAAGCAGTAAACAACATTGTTTGAATATTTAATGTACAAATGAAGTAAAAACAAGAAATGTTTAGGTTATAAATTATAAAATTAATTTAAAGGTTAAGTACTCAAAATTTTGAAACCCTCTGGCTTTCATGAATACCCACAGGAACCCCAATATGATTTTTATACCTTTGTTAGAAATTTAAAATTCCCATTGCATGAGTGTTGTATATATTCTTTTTAGTGGTTTTAGACTTTTGCAGGCCAGGCAAATGTTTTTTTTTAATTTAAACAAATATTGTTAGTAGTAACAATATAACAAATTTCATTTCTCACATTTGTACATTCTTAAAATGAATTAAAATAAAAAAGAAACCCGTTTGGTTCATAACAAACACATTTTGTTATGACTGAATAATAAATAGTAATTTTAGAAATAATACCCATATAGAAGGTAGTGAACATACTGAGCTTTCGTAATGTGAATAAAGATATGCCACACTTAATGATTTTATTATATGCTGATGAAAGGATAATTTAATGGTAAATTAACATGTACATTCTGACAAGTATAATTTTACTGTAAATTAACATGCACATTCTTATATTACATTAACTTTATAAAGTGGCATGATTTATGTCATCATCTGTATTGTAACTGATAGACAGCAATTCGAGTCATCTGAGAATGATGTTTATTTGTTTTATTGGATTTTTAATGAAGGTTTACCAAATTATCAGTTACATAACTATAAGGTTTCCTTGTCATAGTCTCTAGCAGGGGTGCACAACCATTTTCAGCCAAGGGCCAGATTGCATTTTCTAAGACCACTTGAGGGCCACAAACACATTTTTTAAATATTATTACTGTTCACAGGCCAGATTTCTGTGTTGTTTTAATTTGTCCTGAGGGCCGGACAGAACAAGTTTGTGGGCCAGATTCGGCCATATGGCCAGGGGTTGTGCACCCATGGTCTATAGTGATGCCTAACACATGCCAAAGACATATTATATTAGTGCACAACTATTAGGCATTAGATAGCTATGGCAAAGAATGTTACTGCACAGATAAAGCTAAAGTATAATAATTTTGATCTATGAACAATAGATGTGTCAATGACTTTCACAATTTCTGGGTGGGTGTAGATATGACATGATCACATAAATCATGTTTCATAGGAACAATTCCATAAAATCTTTGTGAAAACCCAGACATTATTTAAAAGTCGGAGCCTGGACAAGCCTGCGGTAGGCCTAACCTAACCTATGACTATCAACCATAAAGTGGAACATGGATATCATAATTATAAAACATTATCAATATATGTAAACAAATTTAAGCAAATAAATCTGTACTTAGGCCAGTCCAATTACCCTCAAGTAAATAATAAACACATTAATAATTTTACCTGTCTCCTTAAAAAGACAAACATGAGTTTGGACTTTTTAAAAAATAAATAAGGGCACAACATTATGATTTAACATGGACATATTTCCCTAATGGAGATGCCATTCAAAGAAAAATTTAAAATGAAATAATTACCAAAGACCTTTAAAGAATATAGACTGATATGACTATGTGACCTTTATTCATGTTAAAAGCAAGTTTTAAGTAAAAACTATAATTTATGTTAATCACCTTATCCTTGTAATCAATCAACTTAAGTTTCTCTCTGCATGGAAACTGCTTTACTACATCTGCATAAGACATATGGGTATCGACAAGGTGGCACAGGTCCGAGAATAAAACAATTTCAGCGCTATTTATCTGCACCATGTCCACACAAACAACAAATGACTCCGATACTGTTTTCAATACACATGCACCATTTCTGTGTACATGGAGTCCATCAAGTGGCAAATGCATACTTCAATCAAACAATGGGTTATAGTCAATAAAATGGCACTTATCACATTCTTGGCTTACCGGTAAGCTCATAATGCTATCATTTAGTGCAGCACATCCTCTTTGTAAGTCTGGTAAAACAGTCCAGTTTCAGTGCAAAGATTTAAAGTTACTGGTGGTTCGAGGCATAATTCCAAACATTGACCAACATTGTGGGATTTGTTTCCAGCAGCTGATGAATAAAGTCTCTGTAACAAATGAAAGCAAGAAATGCACAAAAAGAATTAACTAAAATGTGACTAATAAATCGGTGAAAATTTCAGAAAATCACCACCATGGTAACTGATGGTCTTATTCTAATGAGAGAGATTATTTGGAATTCATCACTAGCCAGTTCTACTCCGTAAGATCAATATAATAAATTAAATATACAATACAAATCTATAATAGATCTGCTGCAAATATTGGGCACAAATAATAACAAATGTTTTTAAAGTAAAACTGACAAGTAAAAATACCTTCTAAATATGTTCATATCTTTTCCAACATCATTGGAACCTATGTAAAGAATCAGCAGGTCGGGTTTTTGGGCTCAGACAACATGTAACACTTTGGATTCAAAATTGGTGGTATCTACAACCAATTTTGCACCAGGAATACACAACAGGAATAAGTTGGGAAGATTCGGAATACCACAGAGTTGCTTCAAATTTGAATCACATGCAATGAAAATGATCCTTGACACTCTGGCAAGTATGCAGCGGCTATGCAAAATATACAATGAATATGAAATTAATATCAACTATTTAAAAGAAGTTCTTGTTGTTGTTGTGGGGTTTAACACCATATTTCAGCACATGATAGGCTATGCATGACGGCCCGTATTAATGGTGGAGGAAGAACCCGGGAAAATCCCGGATAGAACCACTGACCCATGAGCAGCTACTGGAAAGCTTTCTCACATACCCTCGTTAGCCAAATCCTAGACTCGAAGCCATACAGACTGAGGTGAGATGGTAGTGATTCGTAACAGAGAGCACTTTAGAGAACTCGGCCACTTGGGGCCCCTTTAAAAGAAGTAACTGTCTTTCTAAAAAGAAAATAGCAATGACAAACATGAAATTATATGACCTTTTCACCCTATATCAAGTGTAATCAAAATGAAGTTAATAATAAACACTTCAGAAAACAAACAACTATTTGGGATACAAACGCATCAAATGAATATAACTAATAAAATAATATCTAGTATATTTTTCACACTAGCAGTTCTAATAATACCTTAACTAGTAGTATGTGAATAAGCAAGCTAAAAACATCTTACTTACGAAGTAATCAAACGCTAAGACATATAACTAAACAAAAACCTTAGCAATGTAAGTACAATATCAAATAAATTCAGCCAATATTCAGAAAAAAGAGAAAATAAGTCAAACTGATAAAAGAATGAAACGAAAATTCAAATTGGTCTAGCAGTTGGTAACGTGACTATGGTCTATACAAACTAGTTTGTTCAATTTGCGCACTAAGATAAACTGTCAAATAAATCAAAGTGTCAGCAGTTATAATTACCTGATGTCTGATAATTTTTAAATATATATAAATGAAGAAAATTGTAACTAAGCTGCAGCAATTAATAATTGTTATTGCTCAAATTTAAAAGGTGTCCACACGAATTTTGGTTCAAGCGGAAGCAGGAAGTAGAATTGATGGTTTATGGGATTGTTTCCAAGAGATTATTTGTAAAACGAATCAAAACCATTGCTTTTAGCGGGTACATTTGCATATCTGAATATATAAATATTTAATGACTGGCAGAATTTCTCCATTTTCACACCTCAACACAAGGAAAATATGAGCAAAGACAGGGAAAATATGGACATAAACAAGGAAAAAGCCGTGATAACTGAACAAAGACTGAAAAAGGCAGGTTAAATCAAACGAGCAAATACATGGCAAAGATACAAAACATGGCAGATCTGGGACATAAAAGTACTTACAAAGTTTACAAAGAATAAATATATATAGTGTTGGATGTAAATGGAATACACCGCGGCCTCAGAAACTATACCCGAAGAAGGCAGAGGAAATGAAGCTGAAGAAATACTCTGGCACTCTCGAAACTTCGTCATACAACGAGTATTGCCCATCTGGAGAGGGCAGTCCACTAAAAAGGGAAGAATTCCAGAATCAGTTGTTTTGCTGTAAACCCTTTAGCAGGATATCATAAACATTTCTCCAAGCCAGATATTCCAGACGCGGTACTAAAGGACTGCTGTATGCCACTCCCAGGATATTATGTTCAGAGATACTGTGGATCTGAACGACTAAATGTGTACAGACAAGTTTTCTGACTATATTTCAAGTCTAGGTTTTAATTCTGCGAATATAGAGGAGCACACTAGAGGACAGAGGCAAAATATTGTTTGTAAATAGGTGTGGGAGAACAGAATTACTGCTTCAAAATTTGGTAGTGTCATGGCTAGGAAAGAAAAAACACCACCAGATAATCTTGTGAAGTGCTTTGCTGGATATAATAAGGACCCATATTCCAATTCTTTGGAATGGAGAAAGAAAAGCAAAAAGAAGGCATTAGTTAGCTATGTACAATTTAGTAATAAAAATGAACATAAAATCAGTACAAAAGACTGTGGTCTTATTGTATCAATTGATTATCCTTTTATAGCAGCTAGTCCAGATTTCTTGGTTCATTGTGAACCTTGTAAAGAAACAAGTGGAATTGTTGAAGTGAAATGCCCCTCGAAATACATGCATTTGACACCCATGAAGCAGCACAATAAAGTGATTTTTTCTTTGGTGTTAAAAATGGCAAGATAAAATTAAAATGCAGACACATGTACTACAGTGTACTAGCAGGTACAAGGACAGTTAGCCTTGACTAATCGTAAGTGGTGTGACTTTGTTTTATGGACACCCAAAGGGATACATGTAGAGAGGATTTGGTTTGATACCAAACTCTGGGAGGAGAGAGTGTTGCCTAAGTTGAAGACCATTTTCATGAAAAGCATTCTACCAGAAATGTTCTCTAGGAGAATTAAGAGGCCTGCTTCTTTACCCACAAAAATTAATTTAATTCAGTACTCAAGATTCTGACTCCATTCATTATTGGGACAATTTTAAATTACTGTCATCATTTAAAGCTTAAGTTAAGAACAGAAGAAATATAGTATTATTCTAGTCACCCACAGTATTAAAGTCTTTTTTATGGATTCAGTTACAGTTTGATATCGACCTCTGTGTATGTATATGTATATATAATAGTTTACATTTCTTTTCTGGGCAAGACAAAATTGTTGTACTTGCACATAACTTTACATATAATTAAGAAATATTGACCAACACATGTACATTACAGTAGGTTAAATGTTAGAGAGAGAGAGAGTGAGAGCTATCAATACATAAGACAAATTTTAAAAAATATAAGGAAGGGGGGGTAACGAAAAATGACAACTGTATACCTTGTGCTGCACCAATGTTTAACATTTATGTCCCAAAAAATCATGTCACTTTGATAGCCAAAATGCACACATAGCAGGGTCCAACAAATCTTGTTTCATGGGTTTGGGTTGCCTTATGTTGATTTCAGGTAAAATAGTGAGTTATTGTATATCTTGACTCCTTAATCAACTGCAAAATATTACCAAAACTATGACAACAAAAGCTTAGAAGGTACCATTTTCATGTCAAAGTGCCTTCTGTAAACTGGGCTGCAGGGTTGTTTTACAAGTTGCATGCTGGCCTACCATTCTTTGTTTTTCAATTTTATGCATAATAATCTGTTCTTTGCACAAGTTTGCATGGATACAAAGTCAGTCCTGTACAAGTGATGGCTGGAGTGTTGTTAGTGCAGCACAAATTTTGAAGAAAACATATGATGCTGTTAAATGGCAACAAATTGACATCACCCCATTAAGGATTTTAAAAATTTTAATTCGTTGTATCTCCCTTTCCACATGTATCCTCAGACTGGCTATCTGTCGTGTCTCCTCAGCCTGCCTCCATGGAAACTGTTTCATTTTTACGTGATATGAGGAATGACAAGAGCAATTTCTTGTCAGATCACTTAATAAAAAAACCCTTATCAACCATTATTGAATCACCTGACTCACAGAGATCCACTACACCAGACAGCTCTGTAATTTTTTTGTCCGAAATACTTCCTGCATAGCAGTTAGATACAAAACTAATAACACCACAAGGACTCACACCATACAAAATATTTCATGTCATGTGAGATTTGTAGTTAGAGTACATAAGAGATTTCGCTTTTAGTGACTCTGGGGTCTCCGTTAAAATTTCAGTGCAATCTAGAATGACTCTTGTATTTTGATAAGATTCTAGCATGTTTTCTGATACTACTTCTCTCTTTGGCTGTAGCAACAGTAATGGTACGTGCTTATTGGATAAAAACCTTACCCACATCCTCCAAATGCTACTGCATAGAGCAGTTGAAATGTGAAATCTATGTGCCAGATCCTTTTCACATAACCACCGTCTAAGTCTCATGAGCACCAACCAACAATCATCGATCAAACGCAACTTTCTTGCTGGCCCTGGCTTATTTTTTCCATTTAGTAGGTAGTCTTTCTCACCATGTGACTTTTCGCCTTTCGAATAAGACATGTTCTGGGCTTTCATTTTGATGGTATTGAAACGTAACATTAGTGTCACAAATGATGGAATGCCTGTGTACTTGTACTTCCACATCAGTATCTTTGATATCCTCCACTGCAATATCAGGTTTGTTGTATTGTGTCCCAACATTCACTGTTTCTGATTTTGTGTTGCATGTTACTGGCAAGTCATTTGATTAGAACTGTCTCTTACATGCACTTTGCAAGTTTGTATACATGTATTAACCTTGCTACTTATCACTGAAACAGGTCCTATGTAATCATGCATGTGCAAAGAAACATTTAGTGAAAATGATTCTTGAAGAGAAAGTTTTAATGATTCATTTTCTTCAGAGCTGTTACAGTCATCTCTTTCTACATCTGCATTTGCATCTGATGAAATGGTCTGGGGTAAAGAGATATCATCAACCTGGAATATAAACAGACCATTTGTAGGAAATGATGTGCACATATTTGACTGATTATGTTAAATTAAAACAAATACTACATAACCTATTTGTTTCATCGATTCCAAGACATATATTTGTACACATTTAATTTTATATTCTATATAGTCCATTGAGTACTTCATAATTGTATTGATATGAATGTTTCTTCATACTGAATTATTAAACATATCATTGCCAACATAATTTCAGCAATAAGGTAACAATTGTTTTGTAATGGCATGTCACCTGAAAAAAAGTTTTACTACATTTTATAGTAATGAAACACTGACCATGTAATTTTCGAGGGGGGTGGTACATGTACCCCGCACCACTCTCGAGATTAATTTGTCGGTACCAATGTCAAATGTTAAACATTTCGTTTGAATGTAACATATGTAATTACCGTCCAAGTCTGGAAAGTTTTCTGAGGAAATATGCTGGGAACTGGTGCTGTCTTTGATGGTCCTGCTAATCCCACAAAATGATCACTGCATAGTCGTGATGTCGACTTCAGGCGAAAGTCCTTTCTAAAACATCCAACTCGTTGTTTCCAAATACGCGAAATTTTACCATTAGCAGGGAACCTATGCAGTGAAACTGTCCTCTCATCGACAATCTTTCCTGAATAATTGGAACAGCCTTGCGCACAGCAGTATATTTTCCCCATGTTGACACTATTTGCTTAACTCTATGTTTCGCATACCAAACATAAAAGGGTGCGAAATTTTACAAAATTCTGAACTATCCGGAACTGGAATTTTTTGTGGGCATGCGCATTGAAGCTAAGGGAGGTAAAATTTATGTGCTACGACCAGTAACTCCGTTGTCACCGTGAAACACCCTCTATACCATATGAACTTACTAGAGCGTGAGCACAGGTGCTCGACGCGAGCATGATGTTGAAAAGGAAAAAAAGACAATAATGTCAAGGAAAAAATAATACAAAGTGAAAATAAATACCTTAGATTACCCCCCATGACCCGTTCTGACAGAGGACCCTCTCTATCATGCTATATAAGAGAGAAGCTTCGTAACTTCCAAATACTTCGTTCCACCCATGACCCCCGATTTTCTTCTGATATTTCCGTCCTTAAAAAAATACGACCAAATTATATGGCTTGTTTTACTCCTGAGATATTTTTCTATGCAAAATACGAAATTGTACAGCACAGCATTTACACGAAAACAAAAGCGAAAGCCGACAACGAATTGTCACGTGATCTAAACAACTGAGCTCAATTGGAAAATCCCTGTCCTGTAATACAACCGCGGTAAATTCATTACATTAAGATTATATTTGTCTGAGACATAATGCGAACTTTACTAATACATTTGGGGACAGGAACTGTAGCCTAAGTGGTTCGAGCGTTTTCAAACCATGGCCGAATCATAGATTTAACATAGGTAATGGCATTATGATGCCAAAATTGTCATTCTAATGCGTGTTTACTCACTACGTGCGATGTTAAACAAGTGTTGACACCAGTTAATCAATAATAGTGTAACTATCCTACCGTATACCATACATTTTATATAAACAGTACATAATTTCCAGTATTGCAAATTTGATATGTTATGTTTATGATAAAAGAAGCAAAGCAAACATTGAATTTTCTCATATATTTATTCTTTGTAAGCTTTGTAAGTACTTTTAAGTCCCGGATCGGCCATGTTTGGTATCTTTGCCATGTATTTGCCCTTAAATCTGACTACAACTTAGAGATCATAAAAGTCAGGGAACCAGACTAAACTTGACCCTTGCCATCCGGTATGTGCGCGCATTGTTTACATTTTCATTCTGGAATGGTGAACACGTGTACAGTTATGTCAGCTGTTTTAAAAGTTGTATTTGTGGATTTATGATAAAGCAGTATATTAGAATGAAAACTAAGAACTTCAGTGACAGTTGCACTTTAGAGAGGCACATAATGATACATACTGGAGAAAAACCATACGAGTGTTCAATATGCGGCAAAATGTTTAACCAGGGTGGAAGTCTGAAGGTGCACATGCGACTACATACAGGCGAGAAACCGTTTAAGTGTGAAGTTTGTAATGAAAGGTTCATACGCATTTCTCAGTTGAAAGTGCACGGTGGCATACATACTGGAGGAACACAAGTCCAGTGTAATGTTTGTGGTAAAATGTTTAAACGTGAAGCAAGCTTGAAGATGCACACCAGGATCCACACAGGTGAAAAAGCATTCAAATGTGAAGTTTGTGGTAAACTGTTCAGTCAGAGCAGTATGTATAAGAATCACGCGAGAGTACATACTGGCAAAAAACCATACACGTGTAAACTGTGTGACAAAATGTTTAACCAGAATGCAAGTTTGAAGGTGCACATGGGGATACATTCTGGAGAAAAGCCATTTAAGTGTTCAGTGTGTGATCAAATGTTTAAGCGTATTACACATTTGACTGTACACATGAGAATACATACAGGTGAAACACCATTCAAGTGCCATGCATGTGGCAAGATGTTTACACAGAATTGTACATTGAAGAAACACCTAAAGGTACATATTGGAGAAAAACCGTTCAAATGTGAAGTTTGCAATAGATTGTTTTGCGAAAGTTATGCCTTAGGAATCACATGAAAGTGCATACTGGAGAAAAACCATTCAAATGTGAAGTTTGTGATAAAACATTTCGTGAGATGGTGAGTTTAAAGAGGCACATAAGGGTACACACACTGGAGAAAAACCATACAAATGTGAGATATGCTACTTGCTGTTTAGTCACAACTATGGCTTGATGAGACATTTAAAGAGAATACATAATTGAGAAAAAGCATTGCATTTAATGTAAATTTTGATAAAATTTGTTAAGAGAATTCTTTCAAGACTACATTGAGAGTACATAATGCCCCCCACCCCTAAGTAAATTTAAATTAATATTAAAATTGTGAATAAAAGCAATTGATGAGAATGATAATTTCAAAGGTAATGAGATTACGATTAATAGGAATAATTCATTTAAATTATGCAACGGGTACATGGTCAGGGATTATTATTTTGAGTCAAAATATTTTTTATTTACCTCAAGATAATGTTTTTGCAAGTAACAGATACATTAGAATGATTGTTGCTGTATACCAGAGAAAGATTACATAAGTTATTGAAATGCTATAAGTTCGAGTTTTTTAAATTATTTGTTCAATAGTATCTCCTTTAGTTACTCTAGACATTATACAGCTTAGGGTGAAGGTGAATAAGAGCAAATGGTTAATAATGGAGGGAAAAATAAATATTCAGAGCACAACCTGTTGACCGACATGGAAGCATCCTCACTGAATGTGGAGGGTGAACTTATGTAAATTATTTTTTCTAAGCATTATGAAGAACTAGGATGTCTTGTTTTATTTAGCCTTGAAATTGCAAGGAGCATGTGAATGTTCTTAGGGTAAACGGGTGCAGAGTAAAACTGTCAGCATGAATGTTGAAGGTCATCCTCATTATCCTGGCAGGCTTCATGTTCAAACAAGGTTCAAAGAACCATGTTCCAATCATCACAAAATCAGTGTCTTTTACGCATGAATAACTTATGACATCTTGGCTGAGCAACATGAAATGATCATGTAAACACTCATGCTTGTTTCAGAGTAAATTCTACTGTACTGGATGTAACTAAAGTTCAATTTAACGTTAGATTTTTTTAGGCCTAGATCTTTACTGTTGCTGAATCAGTCTTGAACCACAATTCTGGACTTTTAAATGCACGTTGTTTAGCTTGACAATAACAGTAAATGATATTTTGTTTTATTTTACTGAAAAATGGAGGAAAATAAATTGATTGCCTTATTGAGAAAGACTTATAAGGGTTGGCAGGTCAGCTGAACATGAGTTGGCAGGTCAGCGATGGTTAACAGGATGTCATCAAGACCAAATGAAACAAAAGATTAATTAGTCAGATATAAATAGAAACAGTCAGATAAAGCAGAATGTCATATGATCATAAATAAATTATATTTATACGTAATATTTTGGAAAATGTAAGGTCTTTTCAAAATAACTTATGATGTGGTATTCTGAAATATTGAAAGACTCTCTAAAATGATGTATGATATTGAAATCCATTTTGATATATCATTCAATGATGTTAGTCCTTGTGAGAGAAAAAAACATTGGGTAAAACCTATGGTGGATAGTACAATTTTTTTCAGCAGTTTTGACAAAGATGGTAGTTGTTGTAGTTGTAGGGTTTAATGCCATTTTTCAGCACAAGATAGGCTATAGATGATTACCAGCAGCAGAGAGGGTGAACAGACCTTTTGCTGAAATGTCATTTTGAAAACTAAGACCGCATATGAAAAAAATAATACAAGGTCACTAATGCTAAACCAAAGCCTTTAACTTTACAGGGAGTTTCTTTAATTGGGTTAGGTTTTTTTGTTACTTTATTGTTGTCAATAGTGGTTTTCTAAATTTGTGTGTTTTCGTTTACCATGGGATGTTTCATTGAAGTCACACCCTCTTTGCTGCTATAATTAAATCAGTCTCTCATCCAAAGATTTTATCAAGGCCTATATGATATCGTGATTGAGGATCGTGTACATTTATTGTTATAAATCTGTGTGGGGTTAACTGCTCATGAAAATAAGTTTTAATTATATCCATGTCTCCGCTACACCAAGTCTGGTGAATATTTTGCAGAGTATGTGTATCAACTCCATTAAATACAACTAAAATATTGCAGTTGAACTGTTGTCTCTGATCACTTTTGGTATTTGTGTATATTGCTGAGTAACATAAATCTGGAAAATATTATAGCTGGATTTGACTGTATATCTAACATTACATCGTCATATATACTAAATTATTAATAAATCCATCTAGTTCATATATCGATGGGGCTTCTTCAATATCGGTAATAAATTAAAAAAATATCATTGCCATCCTCATTTAACAGTTTTGTGTTTTTATTAAAATCTTTAAGAACTTTGTAGCATCACTGATCATAAACTGAAGGAGCTACTGAATACAACTTATCCCATTTGAGCCATCTCATTATCAATTTAAGTAATAATTGCATTTTACCAGACCTAGATGGACCTATTAATATCATTCTGGTGGAATTTGGTAATGGTGAAATATGTTTGACTGGTTCTTGCTTTCATGTTGCTGAGAAATCAATGACATCGTCGTTGTAGAAATATAATAAATAATATGAATGTATATTGCGTTAGATGCAGAAAATCAACCCCCACAAGTGGATTAACAACTATGATAACAACAAAATAAAAGTCTGCACTTACAGATAAATGTGTAAAATGTGGTACAATAAAATATAAATTTATTTCCCTGAATGAGTTAGGGACACAGTCCACACATAAAATTGGCGCTGATATTGCTGCTTCATCAGAAAAGTTACCAGGAACTCCATGGGTTAAATAACAAAGAGGACTTTGTATAGATGGCGCTCTACAGTTTCATATTTTGCATAGGGTTCAGATTTTAAAGAAAAAGAATTTCCCCAGCTTTCCTCACTGGTTATACTGGCTATTTGTTGTTGTTGTTGTTGTTGTAGGGCTTAACGCCATTTTTCAGCACAAGATAGGCTATACATGGCGGCCAGTATTAATGGTGGAGGAAGAACCAGGAACAACCCCAGAAAGAACCACCAACCCATGAGAAGCTACTGGCAAACTTTCTCGCATAACCACATTAGCCGAATCCGAGACTCGAACCGACGCAGACAGAGGTGAGATGGCAGTGATCCGTAACGGTGAGCGCTTTAGGCCACTCGGCCACTCGGGGACCCTATACTGGCTATTTAAAAAAGACTTTGTACATCTTAGGTATAATAATTGAAAGAACCATTAATTCCCTTTATTTTGGTGTATGGTTGATGGATGTACTATGGGTTAAAGAGTATACAGCTTGGCCTTACTTCAAATGTGCACCTTTCAAAAAAGTGCTAGCTTCACTTGGTCCTTTTCACTTTCTGAACTTCAGAGGTAAATTGTATAAAAAAAAGAGCTGATAACCTTTCTTACATTTTATAGATTTGGTAATTCATTCATTGCACTTTCACAAGCTGGTATTGTCTAGTGTGGCAAATTCATTTTCCCTATATTAACAGCTGCTATAGATAGTGTCTTTTAGACTAATCCAGGCTGATTTTTAGCACAAGGGAGCAGTCATTTTAGTTAGCAGTGTGTTTAAATCATGTACAATTTCCAAAAGTACAATATCTAAAGAAATATCCACATTACATTAATGTAGCATAGACGTATGCCAACATTCTCTCCATTGTGCATGTTTTAAATGCAAACAACTTCACCTTACATACGTCACTCTCTCAAAAGTACATAATAACTAGCACCTAATCTTTAGAAGCTCTAAGTGCTTAACAGCATTAGGCAACACCTAAAAAAACATATAATGATATGATTACAAAAAACAAACACCATGCAATTAGAAAACATAAAAACATGCTGAAAATATCTAAGTTATGAAACATTATTTGGTATTTAAGTTTGTTCTTGCAGTCAAAATAGGTGAGTTTTAAGAGCACTCTTGAATGGGATCACTGTGTCTTTGTGTCTTAGACCAGTTGGCAGTTCATTCCAAGTTGCTGGGCCCTGGTATGCAAATAAACATTGTCCATATGACTTCACTTTTATAGTGGGAATAATGAGTATACGATTATCAGAAGAGGAGCATAAGTATCTTGCTGGTGTGTACACATGGGTGAGGTCAGATAGGTATGTAGGACTGGAGTCCATTAATGAAACGTAGCACAGAGAACAAATTTTGTGTTTGATTCTGGACTGAATGGATAGCCAGAGTAGGGTACAGAGCAGTGTTGAGGTGTGCTCTGATCGTGATACTCCAGGGATGATCCTAGCAGCTGTGTTTTGAACTTTTTTGATGTTTCTAGAGTAGATATTGAGATGAACCATACATAATAATAATTGAGTTACAATAGTCCAGTCTTGAAAGTACTAATGAACACTCAAGTGTTTCCGTGGCATCAACTGAAAGATATTTGTGAATGGAGCCGATGCATCTCAGCTCAAGATATATGCAGCGTTGCATGTGTTTATGACATTTTGGTGCATTGTGAGAGTACTAACCAGAGTAACACCTAGGATGTCATACTGACGGCATTACTTTTATGTTGGTATTGCAGATATTTATTCTTTGAGGTAAAGAATGTGAATTATAAAGTCTTTGTGTTGTGATCAAAATGGCCTCGGTTTTATCGTCATTCATCTGCAGCTTGTTACATGTCATCCATGATTTCACATCAGAAATGCACCTCTCTACACCTTGGACGGTAGCATCAAATTCAGTTGGGAGGCTAGATTTGTATATCTGGGTGTCGTCAGCATACAATTGGTGAGACATTGGATGATGATCTATGACACTTAAGAGTGGCTGAGTGTATATAATGAAGACAACATGGCCAAGAACAGACCCCAGTGGAATACCACAACGTAGATCAACTGGGCTGGATTGTATTCCATTTGTGGACATAATTTGTGTCCTGTTGACCAAGTAGGTCTTGAATGCTAACTACATGCTGGAGATGGTGAAGTAATATATCATGATCTATTGTGTCAAATCAACAAGGGTGAGGACTGTATCCAAAGCAGAGAGAATGTCATTAACTACTTTTAGAAGAGTAGTTTCAGTACTGTGGTAAGGACGATGGTACATGTACATTGCTAAAAAGACTGAATTCAGATGAGATACAAGTTGGGATAGAATGGGAGATTAGAAACTGGGCAGTAGTTCTTTAAATCGTTATGGTAAAGTGTTGGTTTCTTAAGCAGAGGCTTTACAATGACAGTTTTGAAAAATGATGTGAATTCCCCGGATGAGAGAGAGGTATTAACAACATCAATTAGTGAAGGCAATACTGGATCTAAGCACTCAGGCAGCAGTGATGTTGGAATTTGATCAAGTTCACATGGCTTTGGTGCACTCTTCGTCATGAGTGATATACTAAATCTGTAGAGACAGGTTCAAATGCTGCTAAAGGTAGCTGCTGGAATTCTGTATCCCAACTATATGGTGACGATGAGTCAATTGAAATTGTGTTGTCAAGCTTATCTCTAATGGTTTTTACTTTGTCACAGAAGAAATTTGCAAACAGGTCGGGAAGGTCAATTGGAGAGCAGGTAGTTGGAAGTGGTGTACATTTGTTCCTTGACATTAGCTTGTTAGTAATCTCGAAGAGCTCTTTGCAATTGGAACTTTCCATGATCTTAGTACTGTAGTGGGCTGATTTCACAGCATGGACTATGTTTATAATGTTCTTCTTACTGGCTTCATAGATAAATTAACATTACTTTGACTTATAAACGTATTTGTATTCGTTGTATCAGCATATATAAAATCTAGTTCAGCATAATCTATAATTGATCTTGTTCAATGTCGTTTATGATGATATGATCCAACTTGGGTGAATTTACAGATTATTTTTCTGCCAAGATCTTTTGCGATATTATTCTCAAAATCAGTGATATCATGATTTTCATTATCAGAATATTTCTTTTGTTGTGGTAACCAAACTTCTTTCTGTGGACGATACGACATAACTGTTTCACTTACTGTTAACAATAATAGTATTTTTACATCGAATATATACCGTAATAATAATGTTGGTGCCCACATTTTTTCTGAAAAGTATTTACCAAACCAAACAAATCAGATCAAGATTTTCATCAAACTGAAATGAAAATGGTCCATTTATCGATACTCTACTTATTTCGTGTGTGGGATGTCCAAATCGCCCAAAATACTTTGAACACTCTCTCATACCAAGAAAACTTCCCGGATGACATGTAACATTTCAACTGAAATAACTGCTCAATAATCATATTAAGTATTCCATAATCCACCGTGGCCCTATTCGACACAATTGCGTTGTATTTCTTCAACAAAATCCAATCGTGTTGGTTTCCATGTATTTTTCTCTCTAACAAACTGAGCAACAACTGACGTAACAGTAAAACAATTACTCAGTAATTGTTCAGTATTGTCGTGTGTATATTTCAGTACAAGATTTTTCATTTCTCCATGGAGAGATTTTGTCAGATAAATAACGCCATTGGGCCATACAAACTGATCATAATTTCCATTATCTGAACTTTGAAATACTCATACAGGATCACTTTAACTTATTTCTTTTTTAAAAAATGAAATATGTATCATTGGTAAAATTTAAGAATTCGATTTGGTGGAAATATTGTTACTGCATTAGGCCACGGATGCGCATTATGATAAATAATTTCAGTTGAAGCTCTTTTCGATTTATACTTTGATTCGTATCAATTCTCTCCAGTTATTATTCTTATTGTGATTAGAATTTTTTATTTATTTCCTAATTCAGCTACGTCTTTGACAGATGCTCCAGTATCATTAACTATTTCTCCCCACTTGTTTATTATTGTTATGTCTTTTATCCGTTAAACTATTTCCACGTACCGCATTTGTAAAATGTTCAGTTAATTGTTTGTCTACACAATTTATTTTTGAACATTTTATCGGTTTGAGATTATTAGCACTTGGTTTATCATATATGAGATAAATTCCATAAAAAACCATGGTTACAGGATACGCTCTTTCATAGGACGGTTTGTCACCAGTCAACATTCCTGGTTTGGAAATGTTACTTAATACGGCATTTTTTTCATTATGAAGGACAGGGTCACGTTTGTCACTAATAATCCAAGTATTGTTTGTTTCTGCTAATACAATAAACTTTACTCTAAAAAAAAAATATTTGATCGTCGAGATAATTAATAATTGTTGCTCCTCGTTTGTCGTTTATTGTAGCATCGACGATATTCTCGATGCCATCGGTGTTGCTGATTATTTTGAACGTCGACCACATATGAGATGCACCATCCCGGCTAAATTCTGTATTTGCGTCATGAATAGTATTAATCAAACGTTTTGTTCATCGGATCAACCAGAGCTTGCTTCGGTAAGTCGGGAGATATCTTGTCAAGATAAAATTTATTTTTACTAAGCTTAATTTTAATGTCCGTCATTTCGTTCATACTAAAATTATAATATATATGTATACAATTATTCAAACTATACAATTATTCTGTAACTCCTTGTCACAGAGCTTGTGTAATTGAATTCTGCAGATATCATTTACAAAGTGTACGGAGAGGGAGTTTAGGACCTAAACCGTGTCTGAAGTGTGTTATAGTTATAATGTGGTGGTAAAAAATACAGAGAGCTCAAACGATATTATGATAGAGAGAGCTCAAACGATATTATGATAAAAAAATTAAAAACGACAATAACGATAAAGTTATAAAAAATGTGAAAGATTAACTAGCTAGATTTTAAAATGAATGATTTAGGCAAATTATTAATTAAATAATTGATAATATTTAGAAATGGAGCAAAATGAATTTGTGTGACATCCCATCATCAAGAATTATGAAGCATCTCGTGATGGTGTGATCAGGCACTGTCGACTAAAAAATAAAACCAGTAGGTACTGTCACTAATACTGGTTATCTCACAATCAGTGCTAAAGAGAATGAACATTATTCCAGTCAAGGTTCGTTAACGAATGTTTTTCAGGGATACTCGAATACGGTCTTGTGATCGATCATATTTATAACCAGCAACTCGATAACTCTTTAGATAATTTGCATGGCATTACACGAAGTCAGAACAGCAGATATGGAAATACTGGCAAACGTTAAAAAAATTGCAAGACTTGTTAAAGCTGTAAATACAGAAACTGGTGAAGAAATGCCATTTCAGTCAATGAATGCAGTTGGCAGATATTTTAATATTTGCTAGCGATCGGTTCAGCACGTCGCAGAGAATACTACCCTATCGGCCTTTTCGAAAAAATATAAACCAAAAGTGCGCTCTCATTATTGTTGAAGGAATATAAGTCTGTCAAGCTAAGATATATCCGGTAGTTGCTACCACTATTATAATTACTATCAATACATTTTGTTGTTATATTCTACATCGTTGAATACAACTATTATTTGATTAATCTGAGGCTTGTATCATTGGTGTGACAAATATATAAATGACTATAAAATATTAGCATTGTTGCTGGGAGATAACTCTGTCTCTTTTGTAGCGTAACTCAGTAGTTACCTCGCTTGTTACTGCGAATGACCTCAAGAATGGATAAAACTCTGTAGCTTTCTTTCTCCTTGGAGATGAATGTTTTCCCTTTTGTGTTGCAAATAATATAACCAAAGCAGTATTTTCAAAGAAATACAAACAAAGGTATCTTAGGTCAGGATATACCTCTATCGTAAGGCAGTAATTGAATGTTTTTATGACGTCGGAATAGCTCTGTTAGATAAAGGTAAAACCTGTAATCAAGCAAATAATTTTTATATATTGATCAATAATATTCTTTCGCTTGATCTTTTAAGAAACATTATCCTTACTTTTCTTGTCTTAGCGACCCGATTATTATGCAAATATATGTCTTAATCAAATAGAGTTAGACTGAAAATAAAATAACAACATACTAATAGCTTCATTAAAAAACAAAAATCAAAATAAAGATAGATCAGAAAGTACTTAGCCTAACCCTAAACCCACACCTATAGAAACAAACAAATTGCAATAACCCTTAATTCAAACGTAAAAAGGAAATGATTAATTCTTGTTCTAGGGCACCAAGATCCAACAACATGAAGTTAAGGATACTAACATATTTTCCTGCAAATTAATCAAACCTTGATTAAAGTTCCCTTCATCGCACTCGAGTGAGTTTCCATCTAGTATGTAATGCCTGCTAACCAATAACGTAGTGCATTCCACATTGGCTAAACATGGTATGGGGAATTGGCATAAAAAGGATACTTTGGAAGTTTAAACATAGTATGACTGTGTACCATTATGGAGCCATTACAGTGTGTTTGAGTGAAAGGTATTGTTCAAATACAGACATGCACTGGAACATTGCTTATTTATCAGTCCATTCAAGTTGTGTGCTCCCTTTGTTTCGATCATGTATGAACAGTGTTCAAATTTGAACAACTTAATTTTGATTGGATGCGATGGCTTGCAGCCGCATCCGATGAAATTCACAGACCTGAATCACTGAAATATCTGCTCGATACGCCTAAGCGTAGATAGGTTTATCACATCAAAACCCTGGCTAGCGAACGTGAAGTTAGTCAGTCAAAATATATACAGTGGTGTAATGCTAAAAACGAAGTGGGATAATGCAATAAAGAAGTCAGGAAAACATGCTACTCATATGCGCATGGACAAGGGTGAGCCAAACAAAGTAGGAGGAAGAGAAATAAAAGTGAGAGGACGACGTTCCCATAGCACTACATCCCTGAATATATATATATATATATATATATATATATATATATATATATATATATATATATATATATATATATATATGCGCATAATAACTAGCTTCTTACAAATATTGTTTTTTATTGTTAGAGATGTGTTGGGCAGAACACAGTTTATCCAATTATTGCCAAGTTTCAGCTGGTGAATCATAGACTTATTTTGAGTCGATAGCTCATTTTTGTTATCGATTCAGTTTTTCTTTCTACGCACATCTCTTAATACTCACAAATGTCTTCATTGTCGTATCTGAATTATTCATTTAATGTCATTTTTTTTATCGAACTTCATGTTATCGTTTGCATATGGCACTCCGGATTTGCCAAGTATTTCGTTTGCAATTGCAGTCCTTTCTTTTTTTTTTTCTTTCTTTCTTTTCTTTTTTTTTTTTTTTTTTTGTATTTTGTTAGTCATGATATGCCTTGCTGTGTTGTTCTTTATATAAAATAAGTAGAGTTTCTTTGCGCCTCGGAAAATGTCATATTAATGGCATTGGACTTTGGTTTCTCATCATCAGTAACAATTATCAGTAGTTATATTTTAGTCAATTCTAGTCATACATTTCCATTCTGGTGGGCAACAATATGTTATAAGAAGACATACCACCGTCCAAACCTAACATTGAACGCCCCAACATTATTGGTGGTTCCCCAATCTTTCCTCTGACATCCTTGTGGCTTTTGTAGGTAAGTGTCGTAAAAAAGCATGGCCCAATCTTGACGTTGGTCGATTCTGAGCACGCTGACATTAGACTGAAAAAATGATCGTGCGTCAGCTTTGTAACATTATAATATGTTTAAGAGTCAACAACAACATAGCATTAAATACGCTAAAGTATGCGTGCCTCGTAAGCTTGTAACCGACAAATTTAACATGTAGGCCTAATGTCGATTGGCGATTGCAACTATGTATCATTGGTATTATGAACAATGTGGATAGATCACAAGGAAAGCGTAAACATACCGTTACGATGAACCACATTACTGTAGGTTACTTGGTACAAGTTCAGTTTTAATGTTTTCGTCCAATGCCATATCTCCCACTCAGATGTTTTTTCTTTTATTCTCCTTTATGCATAAGAGGGGAGAGGGGAATGGAAAAGAAAGTATTCCGATGACATTGTGTACCATTTTAATTTCATTTAGAAAAAACTGACTATTGATAGTTTTTATCGTTATTTTCATATGTCATTTATGATTAATGAATGAATAGAAATTCATCATTGATCCTTGTGCCTGCAGCTGAAATAATGTTTATACATTCGTATTATTGCGCCATTGGCGGATCACAATTTGATATATTAATAGTATTGGTATATCAATTTGATTTATACCAATTCCTTAAATGCCATGGTATTTTTAATATGTGTGGCATGTCTATATGATTACATTTTAAATATTCCGATTAGTAGAAATTGGAAACATGTTTATGTCAGTCTGAGTTAAATATAGTCTTCATTATGACCTTTGAAAGTCCAGAGAAGAAAGTTTCCAAAAATACAGCGGTAATATCACTTAGCGTTAATTGGTTAAGCTAGGGCACTATAATGAGAGTCTAATAGAAGAACACACGTCTTCTTATTGCGTTCTGACATTCAGTTTGGCCTTTTTATTATGTGATATCTCACCAATATGTGTCACGAACATAAAAACAGTTTTACCATTTGTATTTTTTCTTTGAAAGTTTGTCGGAAAAGGGTCACTGTATGAACGTAGTGAGTCGAAGAGAAATATGACATTGATAGTAAAATTTGCTGGTGATATCTCCGTTGCCTACCTTTTATGAATTTATTTATCTTTCTTTCAGTTAAGTTATAGCTGGTATCATTTGAATAATTAATAAAGACATTAAATGTTCTACTGTTTCTTGAAGCTTTATGATATATACTTTTGATTTTAAGTTATAAACACGTAATAAAATTATATCTTTGAAATAACTTTAACTGCTTTTCCGTCACAACTTTCAAATACGTTCCAGTTACTCTGTTATAGGTTAGTAATATCTGAAAATATAACAAAATGCATAAATCACAAAGGTTTATGAATACTACATAGATCATTCAAAATTGTGGTTGAAATGTAATCTGAAAATGAAAAGTTGGAATTCTTTGCGATACACGGAACCTAAATACTTTTATCCAGAGTTTATATTCATTATTCAGATGCCCACAGACCATTCCTTTACTGTTTTCACAACACTGCAAGTTACATAATAATAATAATAATAAGAATAATAATGCGGACTTTATATAACGCTTAATCGTTAGAAGCACTAAGCGCTTTACAACAGTAGACCACATCTATAAGATAAAAAAAACAAACATATAATGATATGATTACAAAAAAAAACAACAAACACCAATAAATTAGAAAACATAAAAAAACATGCTGAGAATACTTAAGGTAAGAAACATTATTAGGTCTTTAAGTTTGTTCTTGCAGTCGAAATAAGTGAGTTATGAGAGCACATGTAAATGGGATCAATGTGTATTTGTGTCTAAGTTCAGTGGGCAACTCATTCCACGTGGCTGGGCCCTGGTATGCAAAAGAACGCTGTCCATATGACTTTGTTTTCATAGTGGGAATAATGATTATACGATTGTCACAAGAAGAGCGTAAATATCTTGCTGGTGTGTACACATAGGTGAGGTCGAATAACTATGTTGGACAAGAGTCTGACAGTGAAACGTAGCACAGAGAACAAATTTTGTGTTTGATTCTGGATGGAATGGATTGCCAGTGTAGGGTACAGAGCAGCGGTAAGGTGTGTTCTGATCGTGGTACTCTAAGCATGATCCGAGCAGCTGTGTTTTGAACTTCTTGATATTTCTGGAGCAGATATTGAGATGAACCAGCCAGCATTGAGTTACAATAGGCCAGTCTTGAAAGTACTAATGAACACACAAGTGTTTTGGTGGCATCAGCTGAAAGATATTTGCGAATTGAGCTGATGCATCTCAGCTCAAGATATGCAACCTTGCATATGTTCATGACATGTTGGTGCAATGTGAAAGTCAATGAGGAAACTTTTTATCAGATGGTAGGTAAATATTTAACAGTAATGAAGGTTACACCTATCTGTTCAATGATGTCGTAAGGAAACTTTCAGACCCAGAAGAATAGCTTGAATGTAGGAAAGATATAATTGGACCATTGCAAAGTTTTACCACTATGAAACATGCTACAAAATTTTGTCTGATGTCTTAAAGAGAATCGTTTCATGAAGATTATTTTCCAAGTTGTTGCAGGATGCATCGGTGAACTGTTCGGAGATTTAATTATTTAAAGACCATTTTAAAGGTAAGAAAGGGATTCGAGAAATTCAAGGGATTTGATGCAGAGATTGAATATATGGAAGCTCTAAAAGGTCTAAATGGATTTTGAAAATTTCCATTCTGAGTTATATTTCATTGTTATGGGGGTTATTCTAAGTTGTTGCATTATGCTTTCATGCTATATTGGAATTTTGTAGAAAAGACAATTTTATAGGTAAGAAAGATCTTGAGGGAGTTCTTGCATAAAATGAATATTTAAAAGATATTAAACTTTAAAATGTATTTTTACTATTGCCCAACATAACATATATTTCACAGCTATGAGGGTTATTATGAGTTGCAGCAAAATGCATGCACACCAAGTTTGGAACTTTAATACACGGAATGTTAAAACCATTGCAAAGGTAGGATAATTATTCAAGGTAGTTGTTACAGAAAATGGATATTTGGAAGATATTAAAGGTCATGTATCATATTACTATTATCCAACACAGTGTAGTTGGGTTATTCCACGTTGTTGCATGATGCTTGCATGCAACATTTTAGAATTATTATTGGAACGATGGATTTAAAGGTAGGAAAGGCCCATAAGGGAGATGTAGCACAAAATGAATATATGTAACATATTGCAAATCTAAAGGGACTGTTACTGTTGCCCCGTGGAGTTATATTTCACAGCCTAGGGTGTTTGTTGCATTATGCCGGCATACCGTATTTTAAACATTTAGCTCTAAATAAGACCATTTTCAAGGTAGATAGACCTATAGGAGATATGTCGAATGATATGACTAGTAGGAATTTATTAATTGTCTAAAATGAATTATACTTATGCTCCGTAGACTTGTATTCCACACTTATTAGGATTGTTCCAGTGGATGTTGCACGATGCATACATGCCATATTTTACAAACTTAATTATCTTAAATACTATTCATATTGTAAAGCTATGAAACGTCTTCAAGATAGTTGTTGCCGAATAGGAATATCTTTAAGATATTAAAGGTATGTAGGTGTTATTTTTATTGCCCTATAGAGTTCCATTTCCCGATGGAGATTATCCCAAGTTGCAGCATGGCATATTCTGGAATGTAGTACTAAAAAGACTGTCGTAAAGGTAGGAACGGTCCTGAAGGGAGTATTTTGCATATGCAATGAATATCTTGAAGATATTAAATAACTCAAATAACTCTAACTATCATCCAGTAGGGCTATATTTCCCATTTACGGTTTTCATTTTCTGAATGCCAGTTTTGTGTGTGTTTTTTTATATATAGTTCTGTAAATATCAAACGAACAAGAAATCCACATATTATGAGATAATTCTGTGTTTACAACTTTCCAGTATGATGACCTCAGCCTCAAGATGGGGATGCCTTCAGCATTTTATATCATATGTATCAGTACCTTGAAGCTAATGAAGAAATAATAGCTGCTTGAAAATATTTTATCAAACATGAGAAGGTGATTTAAGGTGTCAAAGTACTGCGTTCAGGATATATCCATATACATGCCAAGATGTACTGTTAGGACTCTGTAGTCTTAAAGTCAGTAACAGAAAAGAGTGAAAACCAACAGTTCTGTAAAATTCAAACACAAATTTATTTTCCTAAAATACACACTTAAAATTAAAAAAAAAAACTTTACTTTATTGTCAGTAAATTGCAAATGGGCCAAACAGTTATATCAAATGTTTAAAAGTATTGCAAATGAATTCCAGTGATGTTCCAAATGATTTCCAATCTTGAAAGTGCTGATGTACCGACTGCCTTTAATAGCCTAAAATTATATTTATGTGCTATCAATCATGATGTATCGCACATATATAATCCAAAAATGTCTCCACATGAATTCACAATAATCTCTAAATAGTAATTTAGTTTGACAATATTATTGAGCACTCTGTAATTCCAGTTAATAATTTCGACAATAAATCCTTATATTAAAACTGAAAACAACTTAAGTCAAAGATGGGAATTAAGAATTTCTGCCTACTTCTACCTTTTACAAAAATACACCAGACACAATATGAGGCCCAAAATGGGGGTTATCTTAGTGCAAATTTTCCATCAAGCTGTAAAATGTGCTTTAGAATTAGTGAGATCAGAATCAAGGCTGTGTCTTGAACTCAGAACCAAATAAATATGTATATACACAAATAATAATAATTTTAATATATAACCTGCAACCACAGACCACAATTAGTTATGTAATATGTTGTTTATCACAAAGACATTCGTCAGGTAGGCCCAACTTGTTACCCCCAGTCATGGACAAGGGTCAGTCACCCCATGAAAATAAATATACATATCATATACTGATCAGCACACAAATTTAAATAAACATAACAGTGCAGTAAGTGACCTGTCTCTTCCTCATCCCTCCTCCAATACAATATAATGCTTCCAGGCTATGATAGAGTAATTACGGACTTGATTATTCCAGGCCTTGTTGCAGTGATTGCTGACTTGATTATTCCAGGCTTTGTTGCAGTGATTACTGACATGATTATTCAAGACCTTGTTACAGCGATTGCTGAATTGATTATTCCATGCCTTGTTACAGTGATTACTGACATGATTATTCAAGACCTTGTTACAGCGATTGCTGAATTGATTATTCCATGCCTTGTTACAGTGAAAGGTAATTATTCAAGGTCTTGCAATAATGAAAACAGTCTTGCATACTCAGGTTCTGTTATAATAAATGAAAGTTGTATTTTATTCTCCTGAAGTTGTTACTGTTTTTTTCTGAATTTGAGTCCTCATGGGCACACTCACCACATTGGAATGGACCCCATTTTCTCCTGGTATAGTCATCGATCCATACTGTGCCTGTTCATTTTGTTAGTAAAAACAAATATAAGTAATGATTGCCAAGTCTTATTATGAACCTTCTTATTGTTGGTAGACTTATTTATCTTTCTATTTTACCTAATAAATCTTACTTGAATTATAAAGATAAAACTACTTAGAGAGATAGTTTTGTTTGCTAATTAGAAGTACCTATGAAACATGTATATTATTATCGTTGCTTTGTTTGGCCACCTATATATTATACCGATTTTTCATATGTGCATACCTTATTATTAAACCAAACTAATTAACTTGTAATTTAGCTAACGTTGGTGCCTAATAAGTGCAGAAACCCGTCACATTTTTAGGTCTCCCATCTAGTATATAAAACACATTAATGTCACACATTTATTTGTTGTAATGTCGTTTTCCCTGCAAAATGAATTAAAAAATTTCTCTATTAACATTCTCCATTGTCTAGTCTAGTCATATTGAATAGTAGGGCACTGAAATATGTTGCATTCCGTTACGATTGGCAGTCAATACTCAAGTTCAGAGTAAAACAATAATCACAATCAGAAGTTAGTGAACTTATTCACTTCGTTAAGAACGAAAGTATTACATCCAAATTTGATTTGAATAGATGCAACGCATCCGACAAACTTTGTGCCAGTGTGTACGTTTCATGATCTGTAAAGAACTTGCATGATACGCAAGGAACAAGTTTGAAATGTATTCTGTTATGCTGTTTCATCAGCGAAGTACTTGTAGACGAGATAAAATAAATATCAATCAGGAAGGAGGTAGACTCAAACTCACATGAGTCAGAGTCACCCACATGAGTCAGAGTCACGGTGTTAATTTGTAAATGGGGAGTGGGTGTTGTAGATAATTTTCTCCTTCTTTCATAGAAACGAGAATCTTTGTTCGCAGCAGCTGTTTTGCATCTGCAGGATTTGGTTCTTAGTCATCTCCACCTCCATACGCAGATGTGCACAAGGAATTTACACTATTTTTTTGAAGATAACTCAGTAATACCTTCCTAATTTTAGTAAAGACATGACATCACAGTGGTCACCCCTTTTTACCGGGAAAGTGGCCTTATAAGACGGTTGACCTTTCCAGAGGAGCACTAAATGTTTGTGTAAGAAGTACATGAAATATACTTAGTAAGAAAGCTAAAAACTTAAAAGCATTTAATATCTTCATTTAAAAGTAATAATAATTATTAAAGGTTATTCTTGTATTAAGAATATACTTTACTAGTTCTTATTATTGAGACAAGCGTGAAATGTAAGTTGGGTATAGTTGTCATGCACATTGCAAAGCCGTCCAAAAACTCTTTTTAAATCTTAGTGCATACATAATTTGCTTTCCACTGACTCCATTTTCCTACCGCTGCTGAATATTCTCCTTATATGCTACAACGTTGTTTATTCACGTCCTTTCAACATAAAATTGATGGGCAAGTCCATCCCATGTCGACAAGTCAAATAACTCACTTTATTCGAAAGTAATAAGTCCCCGTTCACATGGTGATATATTAAAGTAATGGGTTGTTGGTGACTGGACTGTGCAGTACTGAGATTTAATTATAAAGATGAAACTTTTGCAGAATGGACAAAATGCCTTCTTTATAAAGGAAGAGATTCATATGCTGGCTCGTGCATTTCCGGTATTTATCTAATACTCTCGTGCATTTCCGGTATTTGTCTAGTACTCCCTTTATTTCAAAGTTAGATTCTGTGTTTTAATCCAAAATCCACAACATCTATATTTAGCCTGTGTTGATCATGTTATGATCTTGATAATTACGTCCGGTTGAAATCATCCAAGAGAGGAAATGAACCAACGTGTGAAGTCCTTAACTCCATCACAACATTTTTGACCCTCATTTCCTGTAAAAGTCGGCTGTTATAGACAGTGATATAATATTAATCTTAGTGTTAAATGTACTCTGGCCAACACTTCTTTCAATAACCGTTCCGTTGGCCTAGTGGTTAGAGCGTCCGCCTCTTATGCGGTAGGTCGTGGGTTCAAATCATATATTTATTATAGACATATATGTCCTCTTGTCAGGGAATCATTTTTAATTTATGTACTATTATGCTGGTCGCATTAGATAGGTGGCCAATCTGGAGTGGTACTACTGAACACAAACTCGTCGGTTTCAAGGAAATCTGGTCTTAAAAAGCGCATGGCCGCTGGCCGTGGGGGGGACATTCAAGAGAAATACTAAGGCAAATCGCAAAACATATATGATATTGACAACCTTACAATTGTACAAAAATTAACTTTCTTTTCCAAGTGTTTATAACTATATATTAACATCAAACGCACTATCGACAGACTCTACCCACGCTCGAACTGTATGACGAGAGTGGGGATACCATATCAGCTACACATAATGGGTGATTTCTGCTATGATAGCACATGCGCAATTTGCAATGTAGTCGAAACATATTGAACTATGAGATAATATCGCAGTTTGTGGAAATTTTTATAAACATAATTGGACCATTGATACCCCCGACTAACCCCAAGCAGGCACACACACACACACCCCTGCGAAATATCACATCACAAAATTTTAACTTTCTTGGTTTGTGATGGGAAATCGCTACATTCGCAAGAAATGCAATCCCAGAGGCTGAATCCTAAATCCGCTACATGATAGTGTTACTTGCTATGATACAACAAACAATATATATGGTACTACATGATAATACCCAGTTAGGTTTGTATTAAAAATTGGACCTTAGAACCACCACGCCTCGTCTCACCCGACGAGACACACACACACACACACCCCCCACAAATTCAACTAGTCTTGATAATTTCTGCATGGCAGATGATTACGCTACATTGTTTGGATACTAATTTGAACGACCTCTACAAATTTATGTAGTGTACATTCTACTGTAATACCAATATTTCACCAGAAATAGCTGATATCCTTCCATTGATGGATCCATTTGCTGATAAACTGCCAGATATATGTAATGACAAACGTATTCAACGGCCCTGTATTCTTGTGCATTTTCATACCTCTCTCTATCTACCCACCTATCTACCTACTTATCTACCTTCTAATATATATATATATATATATATGGAGAGAGAGAGAGAGAGATACATACATACAAACATACATAGATTCATACATGCATACAATGTGTGTTTGTTCTTCTCAACTGAACCACTTATTATTATTATTAGTAGTAGTAGTAACAGTAGTAGTATTTGTGTTTGCAACATGACATTAATACACACATCATTTGTTCAGACGTCTATATAATTATCCCTCTGTCAACCTATCAAATTTTATAACTTTTCAAGAGGAACATCTTGTTATTAAAAACTTTTATACACGTGATACATAATTAGCTTTTAATCTGGCTGTCATTTCTATCTGTATGAAAAGCAAATATGAAGGTTTATTGTGTAAAATCTCTAAATCATGTAATTAAAGCTTCTTAGACAGAAAAGAAACTGTTCATTTGTGAACGCTTCGTGTTTAAATTGTATTCTTTTCAAAACACTGGAGACGATCAAAATCAGTTTGAATAGAAAGCATCTCAGTCAAAATTGATAAGGGATTAAACTGACAGTTTGAAAAGGAGACATCCTAGTTCACGCGGACCAAGTGATCTTTGGAAAATATCTTGCGTTCGCTTTTTATAAATGATCTTTATATGAATCACATGTGTCGCGCATGACTCCCTTTACTAACAATATCATGACCGTAGGATGACTGTGTTGCAACTAACGTACAATGTTAAGACACTTTGGCAGAGCACATCCTGGTTTAAAAGTTGAATAGTAATCATCCTTGTTGTATTATATATATATATATATATATATATATATATATATATATATATATATATATATATATATATATATATAATCATTGCGGGACGCGATGCATTATATTTGGGTCAAATACTGATATAATTAAAGCGAAACAGGCCGATTCGGATTACGGCTGATTCGGACAGTGCTTATTCAGTACAAATTACTGGATCATTCGGATCCGATTTCTGACTGAGTTGGAGCTTATTTTTGGCTGATTCGGACCATGTGAGATATCAATAAGTTTCGTCTGAGATTTAAAGGTCAGACTTACTTTTGTTTAAGACACGATATTTCTCATTATTTCCCAGGTAAGTTGAGCAGTTCAAATATGTGTTTAAAGAATCCATCATTAAACTGTATGCAGATTGTTGGGGATACACATCTCACAGAGCTTCTAACGGTTAGACACTGTGCCAATTCTACATTATCGTTATTATTATTATTATTATTATTATAACATATCAAACCAATTATATTAAGATGAAAAGACATCTACAAAATATCTAATCAGGAACTCTTCACACATGTATTTTGGGGGCCCCGAGTGGCCGAGTGGTCTAAAGCGCTGTCCGTTACGGATCACTACCATCTCACCTCTATCTGCGTGGGTTCGAGTCTCGGATTCAGCCAACGTGGGTATGTGAGAAAGCTTGCCAGTAGCTTCTCGTGGGTCGGTGGTTCTTTCCGGGGTTTCCCCGGGTTCTTCCTCCACCATTAATACTGGCCGCCATGTATAGCCTATCGTGTGCTGAAAAATGGCGTTAAACCCTACAACAACAACAACAACAACCACATGTATTTTATGGATAAATACATCGCGATATTAGAATAAATTGTACAAAAAGTCAATATAAAACCATAGGTATTTATATGCATCACTGCTTGATAATGTTTGAAGTCGCTTTACAAAAGCTTCAAAATGCTTTTAATTCAAATCATAACTCTCTCTCTCTCATTCTCTCCCTCCACCAAACATAATAGAAAGTACTATCCTTGGATTCTTGAGAATGTTTGATAATACTAGACAGATGTTTTATGAATGCAAATAAATAAATTCTAAATGTTATATATATATATATATATATATATATATATATATATATATATATATATATGCTGAACAAATCTAGATGCTATTGTTAATGTTGAGTTTATTCTGATTTGTACTTGAAATTTGCTTACATCTATGCTATGTACATTTAAAAGTCGAATATCAACTTTTTATATTCTCTTAGTTTGTCTGCAAGAAACAGTAATAATTGCTAAACTAAAAAATGTGTGTGTTGCGTGGTTTTTCTTATCATAGTTTACATGGTCCGAATCAGACCGTCATCTGGCCTGAATCAGAACTAACTTTAAGCCGAATAAGCCTGTCATTTGGGCCGAATCAGCGATGGTCCGAATCAGCCACGGTCCGAATAAGCGGGCATTCTATTAAAGGTGTGGTTTAAGGTTGATGAAATATCTATAACCTGTACTGACAACAGAAACGTGCTATTAACCGTTTACTTACCCTTTTCTCGAACTTTCACGCAGTAGAGGAGTCTCTCTGGGATCCGTGTGCGTATTCCTCTTCCTAGTACTTACATAGTTCACATTGAAAATAATTATTTGGTTAATGTATAATTATGCTTATGTTCCACCAAAGGTCCGATTTATTGACCACATTATGTCTATATTGCTACGACATTCTTCCCTAGAGCGCGAAGATGCTTGTCTGTCATTTTAGTACCAATGCCATATGTATAGGTTCACTTATTAGATATCACATTATTGATAGCGTAGTTGACGTTTAAAAGTATATAACTTTCCCCTGACCTTCTTTATTAGCGTTCATCTAATTTGTTAAGACGCAATTTAACCTTAAACATGTATTATCAGAAGACGATAAGACAAAACGAAGCATTATACTATGTCCATGCTACCACTGGCCTTGCGTTGGCATGCGACCAGCAGCATTACCATGAACTACATATATTTATGTAGTAAATTGGGGCCATCCGACTTCAACAGGTTTTGAATGTCAAAGGTCGCAGGACTCTTGTCACGTAACCTTCTCTCTAGGGTTAGATTTATTCGACTAGCCTTGCTATGTAAAATCCACGTACCCCTAAACACTAACAAATAACCCCTTATTAATGGAAGATTGCTTGAATGATTGAATACTTGATCGATCGATTGATCGGTTGATTGGTTGATTATTTGGTTGGTTGGTTTATTGACTGGTTTTTTAGATTCCACATTTCAAATTGGACTGTGGTATTGCTGCTGTTACATTGTAAATCCCATTGCTAGATAAATTATTCACCTAATTTATGATTTGTGAGGAACGTCTTGGTATTTTACGGCAAACATCACACGTTGCATAATTATGAAATGTTCACGCTATACGGATCACGTTTGGAAGTTTTTTCAGCCTTATTCTGATTGAAAGTATTTATTTTTTTTCCGATATTTTTATCACAGTGAAATATTGAAATACTGGCTGATAAAATGTGTATTATCTACGAGACAAATTTTGCAAGCTGATCTAAACTGTATATTCTGCAGATGTACTTCGAAAATCACTAAGGCTGGGGCAACACGGATTTAAGTTTTAAATTAGTTGTTCTTTGAGTCGAATGTCGAAAACCTGATGACGACGATAAAAAATCCAGTAACTACCTCTAGTTATTTTATTTAGCGTATATCAAAGTAATTCACCCTATTAAAAACTGTGTTTATTTAGTTTCATGTGTAACAAATTTAATGCTTTTACAGATAATGACACTTTAGTTGGTATATAAAACATCCGATTGGTTTATAAATCATTTACATCTATGACGAGTCCTGAAAATTATTGGTTATTTCATATATGCATTGCAGTGCATGTGTTTGTCATGTGTTTCTGATATTACAGAGGAAAATAAAACACAGAACAAAATATTGGTGATTACTTTTTATTAACCAGTACCTACGAGATAAAATAAATGGTCCAATGATTTAAGGTAAAACGTATTGAATTTTAAAATTAAAGTCTGCATTACAGCAAATTTTTGGGGAGCCGATTGATCTGCCGTAATAAGCATGGGCGATTTGAAATGGTAGGTCCGTTAAGTTGGGGACACCATATCTTCTTTATCGACAGCTATCCAAATGTCCACCAGCTGTCATACTCTTGCGAAAGGTATGATCTTGAAGAACTATTTTTTGTGAAAGGTTTCAATCTTACTAATATTTGTTTAATCTTTATCCTCAAATGATATTTTGCAATCAATTGTATTTGTTTTTCGTCAACCTGTCATATTAAGGATTAGATGGTATCATTTTCAAAACTTTAAACTTTGCTCCTTATCAAGATGTATCTGCTAGCATTCACATCACTTCACGTGACCAGGTGTAAACAGTTTCAAAATTAATGAGCATTATTTATAACGTCTTCTAATTATCAATATAAGAACATTGTTTATTCCTTTAATAATGTTTGATTCTGTACACCAGTTATTTTTTTTCGTAAATTGTAGTATCCTCAAATTAGTCTATTTACATTTGCAAACTTTTAAATAGTTTTATTGAATTTAAGTATTATCACATTATTATTTGTATCAATATTATGTTTATTATTGATCTTCTTTGTTGCTGCTGTTGCAGTCTTTAGAATTAGTGTTATTACAGTTGTTTATTGGGAATTATAAAAGTGACCCGGGCAGTAAGTGATGGAGCCTCTTTCTGATGAGTCGTCCCACTGGGATGATGGTATAACAGTTTACTGAAATTAATGATTAGGTATTTACTGATGCATAATTACACAATAAATGGTTCGGATGAGCTTAAAACTGACATTAAGAAAATTAATTAAATGAAATAAATCAAGTTGCAATAATATGACAAATTAAATCTTCTTGATAAGATCCGTAATCATAATGTCCTGTAAGGTGGACGGTGGTGAACTGGAAATCCTTAGACTAAGACATATGTGTATCCGTTGGAGAAACTTAGACATTATTTGTGTATGCAACCCTTTCCAGGCTTGGATTATTCAGATCTTTAGAAAGGAATGGATGTATCTAAAGGTTGGTATGAATTAAATATTTTGTTTCCACATATGCAACATAATTTTTAATGACTTGTAACATTTGCTTTCTTTAATAATTTCAAGTGGCTGTACAGTAAATTCTGCTTTCCTTTTGACCCAATTAGTCGTCTGTTAAATAATTCTAGAAAGGAATGGAGTGAGATAAATATTCCGCTTTGTATGTCGATCTATCTGAAAGCAGGTCACCCCTGATGAGAAGTCAATTCCAAAGTAGTGCTAAACGTTTTTCCTTTTTCTTAACATGAACTGATGGCTCACCTCTAAGAGAGCTGTAGGTAAGAAGCACTATGCACAATTAACACCATATATGAGTTTCATTTTAAAATGTATATGATATCGGTTTCACTCAGATCCAATTATAAGTGAACGATTGGACATATCTGACTAAAACAACATCTAATTTAAACATCACATACTTCCACTGATATTTGAAATTGCCATCTGTTCGAGAGTAAGGAAGTGTATGAAATTTCTACCACTCCTCTCAGAAAATGTTTCTGGACATATTTCGCTTCATCGGTATACATAACTGGCCATTGTACATCAAAAATGTTAACTGCATATTCAATTTAAAGCTAAATTATAACGACCATCAAAACAACTAGACAAACATTACAATGCAGAAAGATGCATAAAAGTGTCACAATCAAGCCAATTGTAATACCTATATTGTCCAAAATCCAAATAATTCTACAAATATTAAACAGTTTGCTACGTGAAACAAACATGCACCTGAACATACAACAATATTTAGTTCGCAAAATATATCATAACCATATCGATTAATTTTTGTAGAAATGAATTAATGAATGATAGATAATTTGGGAAGATACATTTTATTTAACCTCCACATAATTCGAATGCATCACTAGCGCGTGAAACATCTATATTACACAAGACGGTTAACAATTATCTCTCATTTTAAATAGATATACATTGAAAGACAGAAGTAATATTTAAACAAAACTCTTCAAACTATAAAGCTTGACTACACATATTTGCGGTCTAATCAAAATCTTAATTCAAGACGAAAATAGCGTGATTGTTGACGTTGTATGATAATGAAAGGCTATCTATACTACAGTTGCCATTGGGATGAGGTACGGTATGTACACATTACTGCATTCCCCCAGAAGTAGATCGGTTTTAGAGCAGCGTATAAAGCAAGCCGTTTGTTGCGCAATCAGATCGCTTTGGTTATCTCACTGGATACAGATTTAAAATATACTTTATAATATTTATCTCACTATCTTTCGGGAAATAATGTAAGGCTGCCCATTTGTTTGGAAGTTTGCAAACACATCTTAAACATATTACTAATGGAGAGGCTATTATGTATATCTACTGTTTGTGTTTCACTTCTAGATTTTATTTTAGGTAGCGTGATAAGTAGGTGCGATTAATGAAGTAACAGGTGCTCATAAAAGAAAATAGTTCATGATCCCCTTTTCTCAAGTTATTTTGCTCTCACATTTCCATTTCCCTTAAGTCATTTTCGTGAGGTCAGCGTTCCAAGCACTGTGATGAGTGAAGGAAACACGTTTGTATTATCACTGTCCTCTTGCCTTCCATTTAAAAAAAAAATACGATTTGTTAAAGATATCACCCACTTATATCTTCAAACTTGGAAAGCAACGTTTCTAACTGATACGTCAAGATAAGGTACAACTAAAGTAAGATGAAACAAATTTTCCTTTAAAAAACAGATCGACGAGGTTGAAATATTACTAGGTTAAAATACTTAGAAGATCTCTTGCACTTAATACATTATCCGCCTCTTCACCCGGGTAGATGTGTCCTAATTTGTTACTGGCATTATATTCACGTCTTGGGTTGGTCGTGTTTGTTTGATAATACAAGAGACTATTGAAACACGTGACCGTCGAATAGCCTTTATAATTTGCAGATGGATAGCACTGCTATGAAACGTGAAGGAAATACGGCCTTCTAACTAAATATAAAGTGTATCCATTTGCTTTTAAATATCAGTGTCTATGACGGGAAGGCTAAGTATATACACTTCAGCTTTTGTTATGTTAGTGACGAAAAACAGCTAGGAGTGGAACGAGACACAGGCAGACACACACTCACATAAATACATCTGGTAGCAAAAAATAGCAGTCAAGTCAAATTATAGCTAAATTCTGAATGAAATCAAGATAATTCATGCAGAAAAACGTTTCGTTGAATTTAGTTTATAATATCACTATGTTGTCTAGATGCTAACGAGCTTTAGCTTGAATGGTATATCTGAGCTAAAAATTCGTATCTTAACGTGGGAGGATGTTGCTGTGAAGTACAAAATACAATTGTACATAACATAAAATGATGGATTAAAAACTAGCAAATACACAATAAATACACAAAACACATAATCGTGGAGAAAAGCTCTAGCATACAAATTGAAAATACATTGTATAGCAATATAAGTTCTGATGGATATGGGAAGTTGTTCATGCTTATTTTGCTAATGGCTGAAAAACACGCATGCACACATACACATACATACACGTACACACCCATATACACAAACAAAGGCGAATTCTAATTATCTCTCTACGATAAAACCCGACACTATTATATATATATATATATATATATATATATATATATATATATATATATATATATATATATATATATATGCTGCAATGTAATCATCTGTAATTACTTAGATACCCACTAAGTGACTCATGTAATCATGAAAATTATCGTTATTTTGTATATTCATTGAAAATATGTATTGGCCAGGGCCCGGGTGATGCGTGGTATGTATGTATGGATGAATGTATGCATGCATGCACGTATATTTTAATTATATATGTCTGCTTATGTAAGTATGTTTATGTTGAATGTTACGTTGATATCTGACAATACATAAGCACACGAAGGACCTGTCTCTCCTTGCCTGTGTGCTTGTCTGTCTTTTATTCTCTCTCTCTCTCTCTCTCTCTCTCTCTCTCTCTCTCTATATATATATATATATATATAATCTCAAAAAGGTAACGATTTAATATTGCATTAATGACACGATTTGAATAATTTCCAGTCTTTTTGTGTCCCTTTCTTTTGTTGTGCGTAAAAATAGTTCCAAACAAAGTTGAAATAGTAATAGTGTATTACACATTTTTGCTAACTATACGTACTAATAAACAGAACATTTTACAAAAACAAAACAACTGTCAAAACAAAATGTCCAATGTGTCTGATGTCAGATTGTTTGAAACTGTGCATAAATACCGGTCTGAGTTGGCTTACACAACACAGTGCCAATGTGTGCGTTGAAATAATACATCACAATTAAACATTACTGTGTTGCGATATTTTTGTGAAACAAAGATTACCAGATGCAGAAATATACATATTTACTGTAATGTATTTGTGACCGGATATTTCTAGTATTTGATTTGTAACTTTAGATTGGACAGAAGACGTAAGCAAATTCCTTTTCGAATCTGATTTCCTAACATATTTACCGCATAACTTTGCTTTAATGGATAAAGTGCTCTCAGTTGGGGTGACCGGTTTATGTCTACATTCTTCTGTGTACAAAGGTGAGATTATTTACTTCAGTATGTTTACATTTAAAGTAAGCTTGTATGTAGGGTGGATAATATGTTAGAGATATAGAATCCATCTATCCCCACCCCCACCCAGGATATAATTTCAGCAATACCTGCATTTTTACTTGTTGTTATTGCTCTTGTCTTAAGGGTTTTGCCATTGTTTATTTATGATATGGAAGTAGATTGAATATATTGAAAAAGACGAGGCATCCTCCCCATTCCCTTTGAGAATCGAATAAGAAATGGCAGTAAAAAATGGAAACAAAAAATTCCAGAAGGCGGGGTGCAAAATTATTTCCACGATGTTATAAAATCAAAAATATAGTCTTGCATTTATACGCAAAATGTATCAACGATGTCATATATATATACACATATATACACACACACACAAGAACTTACACCGTGATGCTGTGCCATGTACCATCAGACGTATCCAAACAAAATTAAAATCCAAATTCGACACCCAAATGGATCTGAAATCTGATCAGGTCTAATGCGTTCTCCTGAATACCGCAAGTGGCAACTAATGAATGCAACGAATGGTAATATCGATGTTGATTAAGAACAAAATTGACTTTAAGGTGTTTATCCACTTTTATCTGAACTGTTTTGTATATATGTTCATATAATGGCAATTGTTTGGCAGAGCTGTGCTCATGTGCCTTTAATTATGTCAATATGTACCTTTTAGCTAACAGTCTTTCATTCCTTTTCTTATTTATCTACATACCATTCCTTTAATATTACACACACACGCACACACACACACACACACACACACACACATATATATATATATATATATATATATATATATATATATATATATATATATATATATATATATATATGCATGTATGTGTGTGTATTTACATGTATATGTGCATATGTCTTGAAAAAGCGATTGCTTAAGACAAACATTTTTTTGGTCTTATTGCCCATAGCGAGTTGGGGGTCATCAGTAACATTATCAGGGGCTTGGATTATGTTGACCGGTTTTAGAATTGCCTTACTGAATCACTAAATATGTTCCGTCTTACCGCCACCTTTGTCCAACAGTAATGCGATCTTGTTTACGTGCTATATAGGTAAAGCTGGAGCAGCATTTTCAACTTACAAACCAATATATTTATTCAGTACACAACCCGTAGATAAATATTGCTCGGTTTGTAAACATGTTGTTTTGGTCTGACGACAAGAAAAGATTGCCGAAACGGATGTTTATTGATCATAAACGAACGTATTCCTGGCTAGAATACTGCCATGATGGTACAATATTTTTCAACTGCAGTAGAAAATTAATGCAAGTTTTGGACTAAAGTGGAAACTATTGAAATTCGAACTGTCAAAATATTTCCCCAAAATTGAATAGGTGTTGCGCATATATATATATATATATATATATATATATATATATATATATATATATATATATATATATATATATAAAACTGTAAATTAATATGTTATGTTTGAACATGATTATTAAATGGGAGAGAATAATATTAATGTTTGACATCTGATGTGTGCTTACCCTATAAATGGAACTATGCAATTTAAAATTTTAAGATTTGTCCTTAAACATTTAGATAAAAAAATGAATTTTAATACTTAGAAATTGTATTAGAAACCTTAACGTCCCTGTCAGGTTGATGCTCATTGTTATCATTGTTTTGTACATTAAACTGCAGATGGTGGAAATATTCATCTTACATTAGATAACATATCTTTGAAAGTGAAACTTAGACCTCCATTAAATTGGCACACACATGCACACGTACACACACACACACACACACACACACATACACACACACACACACACATATATATATATATATATATATATATATATATATATATATATATATATATATATATATATATATATATATATATAATTGATATTTTGCTTGTTGGTAACTATCAATCAATGTGTATGTTTATGATGGAGATGATATATGAGTAACACAAATATCTGTATGGCTTTCAGTAATTGCTAAAACACAGTTTCATGGTACATTATAACCTCTTATTGGAGCCTACCAATCCTGCCTACTAAGCCATCATGAGATCTCCACCATTCTACAATAATGTTGAGCCTCTCCAAAGCGACACGTTCCTAATATAATATCACCTTTTATGATTATTAAAATTAAAATGCTTTGTAGTTTCCTTTTGCCTAAAATAGACGTAACCGGTGCCTGAACTATCGGCTATGTGACTATCTCATGAATGCCTATGCCATGTCCTTGAAGTATAAAACAATAGTATGGTCAGGCGGTCTAAGTGTTTGTATCAGGTCATCTCGTTTTATTAGTCAGCACTGAGTAACGTTTGAAGACTGGCAATCGTTTTAGTGCGACCCCTAATTTTGTTCGGGTATAAAGCAGAACATCTGTGAACCGTACTGGATAAGTGGGATTTGGAAGATATCTATAATAATCCATTTCAAGATTAAACAACGGAAGGCAGTTGGATAATAAGGTGTGTATAACTTATTTGTTAAACTCCTTGCATGTATTACTTGAGCAGCAGAGAGGGCGATCAGACCACTTAACGCGTCACGTACGTTTTTTAGACAAAAAAAAAATAGTGACCCTTCATAAAGGTCAATACCACGTCTACGATTATTGTTTGTCCCAAAAAGAATTGTAGACAAGGCCCTCTCTGCTGCTATGTTATTCTGTATAATCCTGGGAATCTTCATCTGAATCCTGGGAATCTTCATCTGAATCCTGGGAATCTTTTGTTCTACGTTTCAAGTAATATTCAAGTTCTGATGGTGGTGTTTCTATTTTTGGATTTATGTTTTTTCTTTTTCTGTAATATATCATTAAACTTCTGTATCGATCTCCACCGCAATTTTTGCAAATCTGATATAATCCTCTAACGCCATTGTTGCATCCAACACAACTTCGTGAACCAGCATGAGGATTTTTTGATAAAATATAATTATGTCTCCTGCAATATTCAACACGGCACCTTTTGTTGCATTTATTTGTTGTTCCTTGAATTAACAACGTACAATTGTTCATTATATTAATGATATCTGTTTAATTAAATTTATTAACTTATCCAAATATTTTATCAAGACCCACACGATATCTTGTTCTAGGATCATATAAATTTATTGTTATAAATCCCTGCGGAGTAGCTTGCGCTCGTGAAAAGAAATTTCTGAATTTAATTATATCCATGTCACTGCTGCACCAAGTTTGATGAATATTTCGCAGCGTGTGTGTGTCTACGCCATTAAACACAACTAAAATATTACAGTTATCCCTGATTACTTTTGGTATTTGTGTATATCGCTGAGTAACATAGATCACATCTGTATTTTTATGTCTGCCGCGAGAAAATATTCTGGCTGGAATTGATTGTTTATCTAGCATCACATCATCATACACAACTAATTTATTAATAAATGCGTCTAAAACATCAACGGACGGTGCTTCATCAATATCTGTTATAAACTCTATAACATCATTATCTTCGTCCAGTAATCTTGCGTTTTCATTGAAATCTTTAAGTACATCATAACATCGTTGATCATCAACGGATGGTGCTACTAAATATAATGTATCCCATTTCAACCATCTCATTATCAGATTAAGTAATAACTGCGTCTTACCCGATCCAGATGGTCCTATGATAATCATTCTGATGGAATTATATCCATACATTTTATAACATGAATTTATATTCTTTACGCTGTAAAGTTAAAACTCCAACTGCTGATTTAGCTACGGTTACAACAAAAAAATAAAAAAATAGCGTATGGTGGAAAATGTTCTGTGTGCGGTAGAAAGGAATTTTCGTTTTTACCTAATAAGCGCGGTGGTGATATTGTTAATTTGATGTCAAAGTTTCCAGGCTAAATACCCAGGAGAAAAACATCTACTAGGATATAATTATTGCGGTCCTGGTACTCGACTCGATATCAGGCTCGATAATCAAGATCAAACAAAACCAGGCGAGGAACCAGTAAACCTATTGATAAAGCTTGTCATGTTCATGATGTTGCGTATAAGAGTAAAAATCTACAAGACAGGCATATTGCAGATGTGAAATTAATTCATGCATTAAATTCTATAAAAAAATAAGAATATTAGAGAATCATTAGCTAATTGGTTAGTAAGATCTGCGATGAAAGGTAAATTAGCGTTTGGGTCTGGTAATATATAATGGAATTAATTTATTATTCACCAAGAGGATATTGGAGAGGCAAAGCAGCAATTGGTAAACTTGCTGATGCAGCAGCGGTTAAACATTCTACTGCTAAAGCGTGGTTATCCATTCAAGCAATATGGCAAATTTACCTACCACCACCGAAATGAATTCAGTACGCGTATTTCGATGTTAGTGTTCCTAATGAAGTTCATCAAGCAGATATTCTGTTTTTACCATATGATACTGTACGTAGAAAAACATACAAATACGCGTTGACCTTTGTTGATGTTGCAAGTAGGTATAAAGAGGCAGAGTCGCTATCAACGAAAACATCATCTGAAGTAGCCGATGCGTTTGAACGAATTTATCAACGAGGACCATTACGATGGCCACAATTATTACAGGTTGATCCTGGTAAGGAATTTCTTGGTCCAGTATCATTGTTGATGAAACAACATAATACCAAAATACGACGAGGTCATACTGCAATTCATCGTGATCAGGCAATTGTTGAGCGATTTAATCGAACACTTGCTGAGCGGTTATTTGGATATCAATCTGCAAAGGAATTTATTTAAGATAAAAGATCTCGCGAATGGGTTGCAAGATTGCCAAGCGTGATAGCTGCATTAAATAATGAGATTACACGAACAACCAACATGAAACCCAATAATGCAATTACAAAAAAAATATACCAACACAACGAAAAGATATTGAAAAACAAAAAATATTGGGTGATGTTACAGTTAGATATTTATATGAACCGGGTGAACTTGAAGGTGGTAAAGCGAGAGCGACTGATCCTATTTGGAGTGTTACCACACACAAAATATCCACCGTGACAAGATCCTCAGGTAGACCTGCAATCTACAGACTAGATTCGGTTGCTCCTCAACGTGGATTTACACGTGAACAACTACAAATAATTCCCGAGGATAAACAACTACCACCGCGATCACTTAACTAGCGCCTCTACGTCGATTACACTCGAGACAGGTCAACATCACATTTTCTCGTGTATGAAACGCGACTATTATTTTTTCTGTCTACGGTAAATTGTCTTGAATCATTACTCGAATACCTCCACAACATTATACAATTGCAACTTGCGCAATGATTATTCTGCTGATGTTTTCACTCAATAATAAATTCAACATCAAGATCAAAGTCGCGTTTATTTTTTTGATCAGATTGTTTGTATCCGATTAATTTTTTTCTTATTATATCATCATCGATGATGTTAAATTTATTAACGATTTCAGGAATTATACTTCTACGTAATTGAGATATTTTTCTCACCCTTGATACCGCTAAATAGACTAAATTTGACCACTCGACACGATCGTCTACAATCCAGACTCGTGTGTCAGAAATAGTTAATCCCTGAGACGAGTGGATCGTCATAGCGTATCCCAACACCCATGGAGATTTGTCAGCGCGTAATGCATCTTCGACCACACTGATATCAACAGCGACAATATCATTTAATACGAGATTTTGCTTCTCAGTCTGTCCTGGAATATCAACATTAATATTCTGTTTTCGTGTATCTGATGGTCTATAACATAACGGTATGGGTAATTATGACTATTTATCTTTATGCAGCTGAAATAACTGCTGTTGTAAAGCGTCTTTGATTATTTTTCTGCTTGCTACTATCAAATCGTTGGGTCTCCATAAATTCAAAAAATTACACATTGAGGTCTCTGAGATTATTCCACGTATTATTTCACACTGAATTTTGTTTGATTGTAATCTGATTAATTTTTTAAACTCCTTTAAATTTGCATCGACAGCTCTATGATCATCATCTATTTCTTCGTAATGATCAACGAAATTTTTTAACCAATCAGGTGGAGATGGTCCAACAAAAGGCGGCGGTTGACCATGATCGCCACACATTATTATAGCGGTATTTTTCGTCAGCAACCAATCAAGAAACATTTTTAATGTATTCAATCACACCGTACATATCTCGTCCCAAATAATTATTTTAGGTATATATTTTTCTCCCATTCGTTCAGGAGTCCATGTATCCCCGCGCCACCGAAAGAAACTATGATACGTGCACGATTGTACTTGCCGTTGTTTCATCTCCCGTGCAAGTCTATGTGTGGGTGTCAGCACGATCATATCTGAATTTCTAAAAACATTAATTGCTCGAGTCGTTTTGCCGCATCCACCAGGTCCATTGAGATATACTGTCTTATATCTAGTTATTGGATCACTCAACGACGGCGCTTTCGACATTTCTGATATGTCATTACCCTTACGATAAAAATCTCTCATTGGAACATCTGCTGATTCTGTATAATTGTGTAATATTTCCTTTTTTATTCTCCACGAACTCCATCGTTCATCATTACTTGTAAATTTCATAACAGATTCTAAATATTTACTCGAAATATAAAACGAATCTGTTGCGACTCTGACTGCGGTCTTAGGAAATCTATTAATCATCGATAATAAATTTATAGAAACATAAGCCAACATGGAAGATCTTAGATGAGTATACTGTGAGGAGATATCATTTATGTAACTAACGATCGTACCCAATTTTGTTCCGTCGGATAAATAAACACTTTCTCGATTTACAAATGTATCTTTCACCGTTGTATCAGCAATTATAAAATCGTATTCGGCATCATCTAGAATTAATCGTGCGTGATGTCTTTTATGATCATATGCACCACCTTGAGTAAATTTACCTATAATTTTTCTACCTAGATCTTTTGCGGTTTTAAGTTTAATCTCTATATTTTTAGGAGCTTCTTTGATAATATCATTTTCGGAAACACCAGGACATTTTTCCTTAAACTCGCTAATAACTTCATTTAAACTGATAGAATCTGACATGGGCAACCAAACTTCGGTCTGCGCGTGATATGATGTAATCGCCTCACTGACAACCAACGATGTCAGTACCGCACAATCTAGCATATATCGTAATAAAACTACAGGGACCCAACGTTTTTCACAAAAATGTCTGCCAAACCAAACATAACAAATCTTGTGAAGATTTTCGTTAAGCTCGAATGATTCAACACAAGCGAATCCAGTCAGATCAAAATCAGGTAATGGTCCATTAATTGCCACTCGCGTCATCTCGTTTGTAGGGTGACCAAATCTTTTAAAGTACACAGAACAATCTCCGTATCCTAGAAAACTTCCCGGATAACACGCAACCATATCAACCGAAATAACACCATTGTAATTATATTTGGTATTCCATAATCCACCGTGTCCGTATTCGACGCAACTTGCGCGTACATCTTCAAGTAAATCAAATCGTGTTGGTTTCCATGAATTTCTTTCTCTAGCAAAATGAGCCGCAACAGATGGAACGGTAAAACAATTAGTTAGTAATTTATTGGTATTTTCCGCGTGTTTGCACTCTAAAAACATGGAGAAATTCTGTTCGTATATTTCACCGTTTGGTCTAACAAACTGCTCAAATCCACCTTCTCATTACTTTTAAATAACCATATCGATACAGGATCGTTTTTACTTATTTCGTTGATAAAATCAAACATGCCTCCCCCCATATCTGGGGGGTAAAATCTAATAGTTCGATCACGTGGAAATATTGTTACAGCGCTGGTCCATGCGTGCGCGTTATGATCAATAATATTTATTGAAGCTCCTTTCGATTTATATTTCGATTCGTACAGTATTTATCCCGTTATTGTGGCTACGGTTATTGGAAATTTTAATATTTTTCCTAACTCAGCAACATCTTTTATTGTAGCACCGGTATCCTTAACTGAATCAGCCCACGAGTTTATTTTTTCACGTCTTAAATCAGTTAATCCGTTTCCATGCATCGCGTTTGTAAAGTGTTCTATTACTCGTTCGGCTACACAATTTATTTTTGAAAATTTCATGGGTGTCAGTTTATCAACGTTGGTTTTTTTATTTATCTCATAGATTCCATAAATAACTGCTGTTACAGGATACGCTCGTTCATAATACGGTTTGTCAATACCCGTCAACAGACCCGGTCTGGAATTTTTACTTAATATGGCAATTTTATTATTTCCAAGGACAGGATCATATTTGTCACGGATAATCCAACTACCTGTTTCTGTTAGTACAATAAATTTTACTCTGAAGAAATATTTTTGATTGCCCTCGTATTCAGCGATGTAGTTAATGATAGTTGCCGCTCGCTTGTCATTCATTGTGGCGTCCTTGACAGTGTTGCGAATAATCTTGAACGTTGACCATGTATGAGAGGCACCATCCGTGTAAAATTCTTTCTTGGCGTCGTGAATTTTACTGATCAAACTTTTATTTTTCGGATCAACCAAATCTCGTACTGGTAAGTCGGGAGATAATCTGTCGAGGTTGAATTTATATTTAGAATTCCTAGTCTGGGATAATCTCTCAAACTCGTACATATAATTAAAACAAATATTTAAATAAGGAATATTATATATATACGTGATGAATCATTGTACTTGGTTCATGATCGGCTTAGTAAATCGATGCAACAAATCCTGTAGAGGTGAATTTTGTTGGATGCACTTACAAAGTATACGACGAGGAAGTCTAGGACCAATACCATGTCTGCGATGTGGTATTGGAGTGCGAGGAAAAGCAGAATTAGGTGGAAAGTGCGATGGAAAACGGTTCAGAGAACTTAAAAGATATTATGACAAAAGAAAATAGTAATGGTGAAAACGCTATAAAATCCGTGGAGGATTATATATCAAGATTTCAGACAAACAATGATTTAAACAAATAATATTAGTATAATGGAGCAAAATATATTTGTCCCACATCCTGTCATAACAAACTATGAATCAGATCGTAATGGTGTGATCAGAAATTGCAGATTGAAGAGACCGGTTGGTAATGTTAGTAATTGTGGTTATCTAAGGTTCAGTGTTGGAAGAAATAAAATGTATCATTGTCATCGTTTCATCAACGGATGTTTCTTCGGAGTGATCAAAGATGTTCTAGTGATCGATCATATTGACGGGGATCCTCAGAACAACTCCTTATCTAATTTACAAGCTATCTCACAGAGTGAGAATAATACACGTGGTAATACTGGAAGATGTAAAACAATCGGAAAGAGGGCGGTAGAGTCTACAAACACAGAAACTGGCGAAGTAATTATATTTCGTTCGATATGTTCTGTTGCGAAATACTTTAATATTAATCCACGTTCGGTACAAAAAGTTGCAGAAAATATATATAAAACCGCTTTCTCAAAAAAATATAAGCAGAAAATCACCTTTCAGTATTGTTAACTATCATCATCACCTCGAATTATATTTATTTTTTTGGTCAGAAATTATCATTATTATGCTACTTATTTTTGACTCATGAAAGGGAGGTAATTTTAGGATCCTCGGTATATGGTCATAATCATCTATGGTTTCTAACTTACAAAAATATATAGTTCGTGTATTTTTCTGCTCTATTCGTGAAACATTTAGAACAGCGCACCACACATAGACAGCACACAAAATACATGTATATTTCGATCCCATCGGGTTAATTTTAGATCTACAGTACAGTACATGGATCCTGCATGTATTTACTCGATTGCAGAAATACGTGTATAATAATGTTTGGAATTAAAAATTAGTTGCATTTTTCTTGTTCAGTGTAGAAATATGATGCGAGATTGTGTACGTATGTGTGATTATTTATTTTTAACAACTAAATACTCCCTTTGACCATGTTCACGGACACAGATTTAGGAATGGAAAATCTCGTAATATATATTTCTCCATTGAACAGTCATAGAGAGGATGGAAGAATCTAGCAGTTAGATGATCTGGACCAGATGTTCTATCATAGATGGCGTGGTATAGTAAATAGGAAATTCCTTAATCCAGCTTTATAAATCTAACTTGTTTGGTGAGAATATATTGCATAAACGTATTTCTTGAATTCAGAATTGTATTTTGAGCAAAAATATTTGAAATTAGTTCCTTTTCAATGATTATTAGCTATATATTAACTTCCGCAACATATGTTTGTAACAAGTTTCGATAGCTCAATCGGCATCGTATTGGACTGTGACGCTCGCGGTCCAGGATCGAATCCCCATGGCTGACAACTGGTCGGTGGTGGGCATAATTGCGATTTTTATAATAAGTGGGGGGCAACCGCAAAAAACCCCCCGCTCAGCAAAACTCAACCACATATCAACCAGTGGTTGATACATATTTTCGTATCACCCACGGGTTTGATTATTGTGGGAGGGGTTTTGCTGAGCGTATATGTTTCTGCCGTCCTTCATTCATTCATTTCATTCATTCAATTATTTCATCTCATTCATTCATTGTATATATTTCATTTCATACTTAATGAACATGCTAAAAAAACTCGAATAGAAGTTCATTTCGTAATATATGTTGTGCCGTCCTTCATTCATTACATGCATAATCTGAGCTCGCTAAGACACTCGATAGGGGCTCGTCATCCATAATCTGAGCTCGCTAAGACACTCGATAGGGGCTCGTCATTCATTGTATATTTTGTGCCGTCCTTGAAACATCCCGACTAACTCGCTAAACACTCGATAGGGGTTCTATAGGGATATTTTTTTTTATTTTGAAGATTTATATATTATATAATGAACCATGAAAATATCAAAGACATTATTTCTGCTATCAAAAAACTAGAAGAAAACGGAATTAATATATCTGATGAACTAAATCCTGAAAAAATAATATCTGATTTTGAAACGTTAGAAGAACTTAAAAATGAAAATAAGTATGTTCTATCATCTCAATATAAGTTCATAAAGCGGATTCAGGCAGCTATGTCTCAGTCACTGGCTATGGTGAACGATGATCAAGTAAATGAATTTATTCCTCTTTCTGTCGCAGTAGAAAAGGTCAGATCGGAATTATCCAGCGAGTACGAAACAAAAAAAACAATCAGTACCCGCATAAGATACTTAAGAAAAATTATGTCAGCGGGTAACGACCAAAGCAACCCTGAGTAGTAATATAACTTCCCTCATCATGTATATCACATCAAAATTAATTTACATAAAAAATAAAATATTTCAGAATAATAATAAAATATATTTTGGAAAACTGATTGATTTGTATACTTTTGAGTAGCAATCACCCAATCAGAATTAATAAATTAATTGATTTGCATACTTTTGAGTAGCAATCGCCCAATCAGAATAAATAAATTAATTGATTTGCATACTTTTAAGTAGCAATCGCCCAATCAGAATTAATAAATTAATTAATTTACATAAATAATAAAATATTTCAGAATAATAATAAAATATTTTTTTGCAGTATTTTTTGAAAAACTGATTGATTTGCATAATTTTCAATACCAATTACCCAATCAAAATTAATAAACTGATTCATTTGTATAATTTTCAGTACCAATTACCCCATCAGAATTAATAAACTGATCGATTTGTATAATTTTCAATACCAACCAACCCATCAGAATTAGCAAACTGATTGATTTGTATAATTTTTAGTAGCCACCCCACCAGAATTAATAAATTAATTAATTTGTATACTTTTCAGTACCAACCACTCCATCAGATTGATTCATAAAAAAATAAAATATTTCAGAATAATAATAAAAATATTTCAAAATAATAATAAAATATTTTTTTGTAGTATTTTTGGGAAAACTGATTAATTTGCATAATTTTCAGTACCAATTTAGCAAACTGATTGATTTGCATAATTTTCAGTACCAATTACCCTATCAGAATTAGCAAACTGATTGATTTGTATAATTTTCAGTACCAATTACCCCATCAGAATTAACAAACTGATTGATTTGCATAATTTTCAGTACCAACCACCCCATCAGAGTGATTCATTTCAGACTAATAATAAATTATTTCAGATTGTACAAAATTGATTAATTTGTGTAATTTATCCCATCAGTGATTATATTTATTTATTTAAAATATTTTTTTAAGTTGATCGATTTTAATACAGGAGTGTGCATAATTTAGAATCTGATCTCTGCTACAAATGATCTCAATAATATGTTTTTGACGGAGTTCATCTAACTGTTCTTGTGTTAATAAGAAATCCTCGCTTCCGTATTCATCAATAACTAAATTAACCCTAAATTGCTCTGTGTTTTGTGAAAACAGTGTTCTGATTGCGTTTTCAAGTGCTTCTTTGTCATGTATAAAAACCATCACGTGCTGGTACATTATATAATATTTACTGGATTAATTAAGATTTCACATACAGATTTATTATAAGCTCTGCTCCACGTATGTCAATTAAGCGATTAAGGTGGTCTCTGAGCTTAAAATCTATTCGTGTTAACATATTACTGTGACACCGCAGATAAACAGGATTGGTTGGTACTTGCACGATCAAATCGCCAGGGGGAACTTGTGGTGTGAACGTGAACAGGATGTATCCTTGTTGAGCCTGATTTGATTTTCAGAGATCTATTTGATAGCTGCCATCGACTACGTCACAAACCAGATTGACCACGATCGTGCTGGTTATATTAACGATTCCCGGAGATACGTGCCTGCCGCCGCCATGTGGATCATTATTGTATCTTAGAACAGTTGGAGGTGGTGCCGGTTTTCTCCATGCATCGAGTATTTTAGGAAAATATTCATCAATGACATCATTGACAGATTTTCTCCGAGCGTCCGGGTCATAATCGGGAAATTTGAACGTCGGTATATCAGTTTCCTTGATTTTATATTTGTCAATTAAAAACTTTTTTGAAGCAGGAGATGATTTTAAAATTACATCTATAATTTTCTTGTGATTGCGTTCTATAGCTTCTGCGATATAATTCAGAATTTCTATTTGTTTGATAATTTCCCCTCGTGTCTCGTGGGATGTTATATCGAAAAGATACTCAGTGAGGCGTTCACGCAGTTTATTTAGTTGATCTTAATGATCAAGATTGGAACTGTCAATAGTTCTTTTAATTTCTTCTTCATTAATATGGTCACGGAGTGTACTTCCTGGTAAACCTGAAAATATGCCACCACCATAACCAATTAAATCATCCAAACTAATATCCCAAGTTCGAAGTCCACGCCACCACCACCAAATACCTGTCATTTCAATATCGTGACGAGAGCTATTTGTTTACGTAAATTCAGATTTTTTCGGTTCTGGTGGTCCTTCATACACTGGGGGAACATCAGGCCAACCTAGTGCGGATCTTATCGTGGATTGATAGATATCAACGACGTAATCAGGAGAATGTATCTCAACCGTCGAGGACAGGGTCGGTTCATGAACGTTAATCGATATTTTTGCTTCTTTTCCGGTTATTGATTTTATTCTACGTTGAAATTCCTCATTGATTTGTTCGATCTCATAACTACCAGTGGGTATTCCAACATCTATCCAGTCAGGAGTACCATCTGGTTTGTTCTTGTTAGCAAATACAAGCAAATTATTTGCTGGTGTACCATGAAATGATTTTGATCTGATATTTGGCCAGCTGTAATATACCCGTAATTGAGCTAATGCTATTTCTTTTACTGGAATTGCAGTAGGAAAATTAATACTAAATTCAGGATTGGTCGAACTTACCGAGATCATCGTTATCTTTGACGGAGTTGTATTAGTCACGATCTGCTGGAGTAATTCTGTCATTATTAGTACTTGATATCTTTAATACCGATACCTTTGTCATATATTTTAGTCATCATTGAAAACTCGAAATCAGATATAATTGCGTCACTGAGACTCGCTGATAACAACGAGGATAACTTCGAGTATGCGACCGTCGCTGTATGTAATCTTATCATGTAATCGGATAATTTTTCATTCGTGCAGGTGCATATTTTGTTTGCGATGATATTGAGCACACCTGCAATCGTTGTTACTGCTTAAATACAAATAGTTACGGCTACTGGCGCCATCATTGTCACCGCTGATAATATAACACCTGCTCCAGCAACAACAGCGGATACTGAATAAACAATCACATCAACGATAACTAATCGTCGTCGATATTTTTTTACTTTTACTGTATATTGTTCTACTCGATCTTTTAGTGCCGACTGCCATTCACGCGCTTGATTGTACCTGTATTGTGCACCGTCCATATATTTTTATGCAGCAACCAATTGAGGTGTTTCAGCTACAAATTCCAAACACCACCAGTAAGATGTTGCGGTTAATTTCTCATCAGCTGTTTCCAAAATAAATATTTCTTCGCTTCCGCTATTTAATATAACAGATACAACCCCGGAAAACCTATCCGTTGAATGACGCCATAGATACGTTGTAAATATTTCAAATTTTTCAGCACTGAACACAGACAGCCTGTACACGCTAGTGACTGTTGCGGTATATTTGATGGTTTTATTTTGCTGCGACCATGTTGCAAATCCCGATGATACTGTGTACACGATGTTTGTGATATGCCCGGGAGTTATTCCGGCTGAAATTTTAATCAAATTGATTTTATTAACGATCTCAGGAATCCCCACTACGATGTCTTGCTCTGTTCGTTTGATCGTGTCTAGGTTAGTTTTGATATCAACGAGTTTTATGTCAATGGCATGCGGAGTGCCGAAGAATTCTTCTGCGGTTTTTTGATGGTTTCTGCGAAATCTTGCAAAAGCGCCCACGTGAACGTCATACTCGGCCCGCAACGTGGTAGTTTATTGTCTACGTTGTCGACGTATAGTTTGTTTGCGACGTCGTTGTCAGATTTTGGAGTTGTTACAGCTACTATTTTGTTCCCGTTCATGTTAAGTTCACCTGTCATTGTGTCACCGGTATTTTTCACGCGATTAACAACGCTTCTTGCAATTTCATCTCTAATTGTTGTAAACGATACACTTGAATCTCTGATTCTACCACCGTCAGTAAACACAGGAATATTATCGGTAACTGCACCGAGTACTCGTCGAACTATATCATTCCATCTGATATTGCTCGTTTTTAGTTTACCATATCGATCTTGAAAAATAACAACCTCATCTGGATCAACTCCAGCCAGGTTCATAATATCAGCAAGTTCATCTTTAGTCGCATACTTTGACATATCAACATCGCCGGATTTTTTCTTAACGCGTGAAGATCTTCTTCCTTAAATATCAACCATTATATTTTAAGATTCAAGATCTGTTTAAAACGCTTTACGCGCAACGAATCGGTTGCTTGTATAATCATGCACAACTTTATGTGGCGGTTTGGATGATTTTGATATAGCGTTAAGTACATTAATTACCTCACGGCCGCATATTGGCGGATCTGTCATTGTTTGTGTGGGTAGCGTTGAATACCAAACTTTGGAACCAGAGATTCTTGCGTGAAGTGGTGCGATATACTTGATAAATTCAACAGGTGGAGCTAACCCGTATGAATCAAAATAAACGATTCCACGTGGATCAACCGCGTACAATACCCAATGAGTACCGGGTCCTGAATTCGAGTCTAGATTAATAATAACTGTTTCGAGTTTATTCGGTTGTTTTGGTAATTGATCTCGCATAAAAACACCTCTAAAGGCTTTTATTTTTAATTTTTTAGCAACATCAAGTAAATCAAAATTTGATGCTGGAATATCTAACGTGGAAGCCTCAGACCTTTTCCCCAGCGAGATCCCGGTAATCTTAGGCCGCGTCCCTTTTTTTGTATCCATTTCCTGTTGCTTTCTTTAGAGCCATTCCAGCAGCTGTTCCAACAGCACCTAACGCGGCTGCTTTTGCTACGGCTGGAGCAGCAGCAGCTATTAACTCTGGAATAGCCGCAAGAAGTGGAAATATACGACAGGTTTTAACCATATCCTTGATGGCGCTCGGAGAAAGATGCAATTGAACTCCAGTTTTTGATTCTAGGGCTTTATTGAAATGTTTAATCTGATTATTTGTCAACGATAATTTGTTTGGACCACCACCCATCTGATCTCGTTTTAGTGATATTTTAGTTCCGCATTTGCTGGTGGTTTTTGATTGAAGCTTTTTGACCTGACGGGGAGTCAGAGTAACATTAACATGACCATACGACATTTTTATATAAATAATATTTTTCTGAATAATTAAAGATTTTCCACTGGTGCATCAACGACTCTCATTCGACCACTACCACCTTCAAGTAACATGGCTTTATCGCTGAGTATGACCGCGATTGCTCTATAATCAACACCACCTGTATTTAATGTTACTTTAAGATGTATATCAACGACAGATTGCTTGGATAAATCAAGATGTTCTAGTGAAAAATAATAAATCGGATATAAAGTTCTGAAATCATGTTGCGATATTTGCAAACCGGTATCCACATTTTGATCACGTCCCATGAATGACATTAAACGATGATATACACGTCCTGTACGATTCTGTTCATAATTTAGTTGTATACTCTCTGTTGGTTCTTGTCCGTTTATCCGTAAAGAAATATCTGTGATACCTAGTTTGTCAAATATCATATGAGAGTGAGTTTGTGAGTTTAATCGATTAGTTTCCTGAAACGCAATAAAAATATGTCGCGGTGCAGAAACACCCTGTTGTGATGCTATATGCCATGTAAACTGACCGTTAACGTTAGTTTGCATACTATCTGTGCTTGTTGTTAACCATGACAATAAGGATTTACCACCAGTGTCCATGAAAGAAATTAATTTTTGTTCTACTGCGATCGTTGGAGTCATTACCGGCATCCATAGTGAAAGTTTCGATAGTACTACTTTACCAGCATCACCAGCAGGTCTCCACAGAGCATCGTTATCATCACCCTTTCTTACAAGAACAACCGTGTGTCTAGCCCCAAAAATAACCTTTCTAAAATTTCTACAAAATCCAAAAATATGCGATAGTGGAATTGCACATGAGAATCTTATATTGTCTCCTATCAACATACTTTTACTAGCTGCAAATCCCAAGTTGAAATTTTCATTAAAACCATGAACAACTGGCCACACATCAGCATCATTGTTATTGGCAAAATTTCTTGATCGTCTTATATTATACGGATCGATTTCAGGGTGATTGGAATTATCTTTCACAAACATCATTGTAGGACCTGCTGATCTTGTATAATCATCAGAATATCTTGCTAATCCTATTATTGTTGTAGCAACGTCTACATCTTTCTGAATCGATTCGATATTTTTTCAGTCGATCATGTAAGTGGCGCTATCAAACAGTGCCATGATCCCGTTGTTGACAAACCCAACATTTACTGTATTTGCATAATTAGTATCATCCGTTTTTACAATTGTACCTTCTACCTCAAGAAAAGCCTCAGCGGGTAAAAAGTATCTACTTGTGTCATGAACTTGTAGTTCAATTCTTCCACGTTGATCTGGTATTCGTGCTTCATAAGAGTAAAACTGATAATCACGTACCGATTCATCTTTAAGGACAGGTGCCTCCATATCAAATTCTGTGTCTGATTCACGCTTGAACATTTTATTATAATTATTTTCGTTTAACATGTTGATTATCGCGTTCGGGAAATTCCACTCCCTGATATCAAACTTGAAATATTATTCCCTGGTTCACCGAGTCCTTGATCTGCTATCAAATTTGATGTTATATTTCTTTCTGCCTCTTCAGATAATTCCGCTAGTTTTTTATTTGCAGCCTGATTTATTATTTTACTTACGTCTGCGGACATAATTTCAGTACTTGGTAATTTTACCGGTTGTTGTTTTCGTCGCAATAATCGTGCTAGTCTTTCTTTGATTGCCGAAAACGCCTTACCAGCAACATTGACAATTGCTCCAGGGGCTTTATCACGAACAATATCAATAGCTTTCATCGATAATTGTTTTGCAACGGGTGCTGCTTTTGGAGCCATCCTTGTGAATAATCCCTGAATAGCATCACCAAGTCCATCTCCGTAAGTAGCTTAATAGATTGGTAATCGTGAGTTCACCGATCTGACCTGTACGGGTTTACGATGATTATTATGTATGATCATCTTTTTTAATTTACCATTTATTTAACAACTAGTCATCAACAAGTTCATCGATAAGTTCTCGGTAAACGCCGATATCCATGATACCACCTTAAAATAATCGCCGACAAATATCAGATGCTTCATTAATTATTTCTGGTGAATTATTTCCGGCACGTTTTCCTCCTATGAGAACTTCTAACCGTGACACATCATTAATGATATTATCAGGACATAAACCATATCCTGTTTTAGGTTCATCTTGAGGTGTTTTAAATACTGGTGGTTGCATCACCGGATAAACTACTTCAGTGGTGACCGGGGATATGTCAGGTGAGTCACTTCTTCGAAATCCATGTGGTGAATCTACCGGTGAATATGTCATTTCCGGCGCAGAAATATTTTTACGTTGTAAAGGTGGAGGAAGTTGATACTGGGAGAGTTGTTCTTGTTCTTGTTGTTTCTGTCTCTCTCTATAAAGTCTTTTTACTTCTTTATCAAAATTTTTGTATTCTTGACCTTTAGCTTGTTTTTTGTTGTAATATATGCGATATATATATTTAACAAGATCATCATTTTTTTTTATAAGGGGTTTAAAATACCAGATTTGTCAGATATATAATCTAATATTTTTACGGGTAATTGTTCTCTTTTAGTATTTCTAATTTCTTCAACAACCCCTTTCCTAAATTTTGCAATCAATTCTACGTTTTTTTCTACTACTTCGGGTTCAGGTGTATGTTCTTTTTGCACGTCGGCGACTTCAGCACGAAGTCTTCCAATATCTTCAAGTATTTCCTCACCAAAAGTTGGAGGTTGAACCCCAGCTATATCAACTGGAAGATCTCGTAAAATCTTCTTTGTTTATTTAGTTCTTCTTGCTATTTTTTCGGTTTATTCTGCTGTTTGTTTTGATACCGGAAGAAGATCTTCTTTGATGACTGTTGTAACTTTCTCAGTAGCTGCAGTGACGGGCTTAAACAGTTTTTTAGTGTCTTCTTCGTACTCAACTTGTGCTTCTTGCTGCGCTTGAAGATTTTTTTCTAAATGAATCTCGCAAGGGAAGACATTTTTTAATTACTTCTAATCGTTCTCGTGCTATTCTTGCAGTATGAGATTCTGGATGTACCATTATTTTTAATATAACAATTTTTTAATTGATATCAGCAGAAGGGGTGTAAATTTAATTAAAAAGATGTCATTAATATAATGCACAATTGTACGTGGTTAATTCAAGGAACAACAAATAAATGCAACAAAAGGTGCCGTGGAGAATATTGCAGGAGACATAATTATATTTTATCAAACAATCCTCATGCTGGTTCACGAAGTTGTGTTGGATGCAACAACGGCGTTAGAGGATTATATCAGATTTGCAAAAATTGCGGTGGAGATCGATACAGAAGTTTAATGATATATTACAGAAAAAGAAAAACCATAAATCCAAAAATAGAAACACCACCATCAGAACTTGAATATTACTTGAAACGTAGAACAAAAGATTCCCAGGATTCAGATGAAGATTCCCAGGATTCAGATGAAGATTCCCAGGATTATTCAGAATAACATAGCAGCAGAGAGGGCCTTGTCTACAATTCTGTTTGGGACAAACAATAATCGTAGACGTGGTATTGACCTCTATGAAGGGTCACTATTCTTTTTTTGTCTAAAAAACGTACGTGACGCGTTAAGTGGTCTGATAGCCCTCTCTGCTGCTACTTCTTTGAAATATACAGGTTTCTGTGTCATTCTGAATTTGCAAGATCAACCATTAGCACACACACACACACACACACACATATGTGTGTGTGTGTGTGTGTATTTGTGTGTGTGTTTGAACGAGTGTACGTAACTCCTATCTCTCTCACAAAATTTATCCTCCCCCACGAACAGTTCATATTTGTATTGAATTATTAAATGTTAACGTTGACTCCGAACTAACATATCTTTGACGTCGTAATGTTTATATAGCATTTCAAAATGAAAATATATATCTAAATTATATGGCTTGTGTAGCTTGCATTCGGCTAAAAAAATTTTTATTAATTTCCACTCACACTGAAAACTCAAGTCCTTCCACTGATTTTGTCGATACTTTGAGCTAATTATCTCATCCTCATCTGCTTGCTAACTACAAAATACCTTAATGGCTCTCGAGGTATAACTAGCTTGCTAGCAGACATAATAATCAACTAAATATTGTGCCGATGCCTTTATGCTGTTGTGTATTTGTTTATTGGGTTAGGAGGGATTTAATTGTTTTGAATCAAAACTACAGAAAAATATTTTTACCATATTATGGCCCTCCACTGTCATAATGTCATAATTATAAGCGAAAAATATTCAGCACTTTAAGGTACGGACTAGGGTCTGAGCATACCCGACTGTTTCAGAACAATTTTTACCCTTACATTAAACGTATGTGTATAGTTGGCTTGTTTGTCTTCCTCGTGAACTTCAGCAAATACTGAGAGAATTAAAGCGCGATTTTCATGATGGCGTCCCTGATACGTTCATAAATATATAAAAAGACTCTTTCAAATGATAAAATATACAAAAGTTATCACTGTATATTGACTAGAAAATAATCCTAAAATTGACAATCATAAAAGTTGCAGGTGGAACTAAAACAAACACTAAAAAGCATTCACAAGGCGTTTATATATGTGAAGCAGAAAGGCTGGCTTACGAACAAGTTTACATACTTCCTTCGTTTAATTTTTTTTTATTTACTGTTGTATTATACGCTTTTGTGTTATCTGAGGAGATTTCAGATAAAGCTATCGTGAAATGTTTCAACAACATACTTATATTCTTGCAAAAAGACAATCACATGTGCTCGAATTCAAATTTTAAAAATGTAGTGGCGAGTTGGAAATCATGTGCTATTATGTCGCCCACCTACACACCAGGCAAAGACGCTCAACAACTGCTGACTAATTTTATTCCTGGAACCGTAGTGGTATTTAAAAAATTTGGTCATGCTAGGATCAAATCACACAGTATCCTCAGCACTCCTATAGGTTATGCCGCTTAGTCCTGACAAGGACGGATTCAAAACTACAACTTTGGAAACACAGTTGCGCCCTCGTTATCCTGATCCGTAAGGATAGCAGCGCCATCACTGACGAAATGGGCAGATGCATCGAACAGTATTTTGAAACGCTGGAGAAATATACCAATTCAGGGTCGGGATGGACACAAGAAAGATATTGCCCGGTCGTGGTCCATTTAAGACCGTATCACCTGTTTCATTGATCCAATTACATAGCAACACCAACATGGGTCCGGCCACGGTCAGTGATAAACGTGAAGAAGCTCGATAATCGATGAGTGGTCCATTTTATACCCGGATAGCAACAATCACGACTGACCTAAACAATATCGACAACGCCTGGGGATATGCAACTGCTGTGTTATCGAGTTTCCCGTACAAGTGACCAATGCCACTTTGAAGGAATTTGATACACTGAACCCAGTTATCGCTGTTAATGTGTTTGCTTATGAAAAAGGCTTTTATACGCTATCATTATCCCTATATAGCTAGAACGACCAAACCGAAATTGATTTGCTGTTGCTGAGTGAAATGAAGGACTCAGAATCGGTCTCGCACCACGCATGGACAATCTTGGTCGGCTGCTTATCCGGCACAGTAAGCACGAGCATTAAACGCACCCTTACAGACGTTACGTGAGTATTTAACACTGAAGAACTGCTCACCAGTCAAAACTTTTACTGCGGCGGCATCAAGGACGAACTACAGCGCATAATCATATCCCAGCCTAGTAAAATCCCTGTCAAATTCACTGCTGTGCAGCGAAAGATCAAAGTCCCGTATATCATTTACGCGAATTTCCAATGCTTAATGTTGCGTTGGAAAGGAGTGGAAAGCAGCTCTGCTGACCACAAAAACAAAAACAAACACGAATGCTTTTCATATCGACCAGAAATGCTTCTGTTGAAGCTGATGCAGCGGTAGGAAACTTACGCATTTCATAATCCTTAGTTTGACCTTGGAGTTGAACAGGGTCGATCACAACTCATTGTCACTTTGTTAAGATTTTGTGTGCCATTCCTCACAGTCACATCTTTGGGTTTTGAAGACATGTTCGCAAGTTGATATTTGGAGCGAAACACACGGTCATCCTGTTGCATAATAACAACTCCAACTATGCCATTTGAAGCGAAGCAGGCGCTCCTGTCGGTAACGATGTACTAGATTCACTGATGTTGTGGATGCCCGTGTTATCCTCTTAACTAAGTACAGAGCCAAGCTTATTATCGTTTATGCAGTCGGGATGCAATTCCGGCAAATACTGCAGACAAACACCCACCCATTGGTAGCATGGGGAAGCAACCTCGCATATAAGAACACCTCATTTTCTGACTGCACCAACATATATGTTCTTGGGGTTTCATCTTACAGCGAGAGAGATCATGACCTGGCACAGAGTAAAATATCTGACAACTTAGAAGTGATTGAGATCTCTTTGCAATTAAACAGTCATCAGGAATCATATGAATAAATTCGGCTTTACTACACAGAATCCAATCATATTACACCGGCATATCACAATCTATCAGCGCACATGGGCCAGCATCATAACTTCGACACAGGCCTTCACATTTCATAGAAACAATTTGTACGTTATATCCGATTTGTTACGCTTCACTAGATCATCTGGAGATGTTCAGGCAGTCAGTTGTCGACATGGTAATCATTGTGATGCTAGTTACAAATGCTATGCATTGATACGTCTGACAAGACGCTGTTTTGTGTGGGTGCTGCTGCCCGAATTAGAGTGACCGATACACCTGAGCAAAATTCGTAGAATTCGTAAATGAACGTGTTTCGTATTTTAATAATAATGTCATATCACGAACTGACGGTTAGCAGCCTTACAGTCAGATGGCAAAACTACACCACGCAATAAAAAAACATCCGTGGGGTTACATTAAAACTGTCTGCATCCAAATAATTACAGGGAAATGTCCCTGTGTGGTTGATTCAAATGCAGCTCACATAGCATACTGCGACGAAACACAAAAATAGTTCAGTACTATTGAAATTATCGAAGTCAGATGTTACACAAATGCACAAGACCGGTGGAATATTTTCATTCCTGTATTGTTGGCAGCAGCTACTCCAGCGCTTTCGAAAGCTGAAGACTTAGGGGCTGTCAGACCTGCACCAGGAATGGCTTTAAAAAGGTTGTTGGCTGCCGCATTATAAAGATAGCGGCCTTCGATTGCCAGGCAAGAATCGTCAATACCCTCTTTCCGAAGTCTGCGATTGTCAGGTCGCAGAAGATCGCGCCGTTGAGTCCATTGATCAAGCTTGATTTACTCGTGATAACACGTTCGATCAAAGAGTTTCGTGTTGTTTTTATGCGAGATGAACTCTAGATTCAACATTAGACACTGGTACTAGCTGAATCTCATACGTGGTGACAACTGAACATAGCTTGTATTTTGACGCGTATGGACCGTCAGTCGAAGTGGTTAATTATTTATCCCGGTGTACTGGTGGACATTTACCACATGGTCGTCTGCCGTTGTTTCATTCAACTATGGACCGCTCCGGTGGCCTAGTGGTTAGATCTCCCGCCTCGGATGCGGAAGGTCGAGGGTTCGATCCCCGGCCAAGTCCTACCAAAGACTTACAAAAATGGTACTAACAGCTGCCTCGCTTGGCGCTCAGCATTAAAAGGTTAGTGTTATGACTGGTTGACATGGTGTCAGGATAATGTGACTGGGTGGGACATCATGCTATATGTCTGCGGCATGAAGTCCCAATGCCAGACATCACTATAAACTGTCACACTGTAGACATCGTAGCTGTATGAATGAAAGATTGTTAAAGCTATGTTAAAAATCCAAAGCGGAAAGACAGCTGCGAGATGAAGTTACCACGAAAACAGCGTTGATCGTAAATTACAAATACAAATACACGTGTCTGGTCGTAGATGATACATGCGGGCTTGCTCTGGCAGCAAATGTCAGTCTTGGTGTGACAACATCCACGTTGTAGATGCGAAAAATCGGTATTGTTGTCGGAGCTATATATATGTATATGTATAAGCGTTTTTTATTAATTACGTAAAGACGAAGACTTCTTGGCACGATGTATTAATACTATTACAGAGAGAAAATATACTCTGAAATATATATTAGAAGAAGAACACAAATGAGAACTTTAAAATAAAGATAAGTAAAAGTGACTGGTATGCATGTTAGATAAATTTAAATGAATATATATTTCCGGCGTACTAATAATTTTACTAATTTTGACATATAAACGGAGCCATATTTTAAGAAAGTCACCATTCGAAAAATTATATTTTTTGCTATTTGTTGCTGTGTGAATTTTCTTTTAGACTTAAGTAGCATTGTTATAAAACTAACCTGTCAAGAGCTGGAGTGAGCTGAGTATATAATTTTATAATAATCCACAGTATTTAAATATTTAGGGAAACTTGATAATTCATGTGACACACAGAGGGTCTATCTAGCACAAAATGAATACAATTTAAAATTCCAAATATGCACAATGAATGCATTTATTAACGCTTATTTGTCAGTCAGATGTCTCTGTAAGTTGTAATCTCCGTTTTATTATATTTTTCTTATTGTGAGAAAACTATTAAGATTTTTCCTTTGCTTGTATTTTCCAGCAAACAGATTTTAATGTCCTAATATCATTAATGAGTAATTCATTTCTAATGTATTGTAATATATTCTATACTATACTGAATTGAGTAAATGAAGATTTCTCCATAAGACAATGCTATGTAATTAACACAACATACTAAAATACTTATGTATTATGCTGTACTTGCGAATTTGAATCTATGTTCATGACGAATAAATTTTAAGTGTTGCCGACATGAGCATGCAATGAAAAATTTGACACTGTTGATTATTATTTATCGAAAAATATTTAGATGAGACTGATCCAATAGTGAGAAGCAGCATAAACATATTTGGAAAAGCCACTGTGTTGTAAGATTCTTGCTTTGGTGTGGCATTTCAAATAATCTCTCTCTCCTCTCTCTCTCTCTCTCTCTCTCTTCGAATGCCTAGTGTTTAGAGCGTCCGCCTCGCATGCGGGAGGACGTGGGTTCGATCCCCGGCCGAGTCATACCAAAGACTTACACAAATGGTACGAACAGTTGCCTCGCTTGGCGCTCAGCATTAAGAGGTTAGTGTTAGGACTGGTCGGCCCGGTGTCAGGATAATTTGACTCGGTGGGACATCATGCCACATGTCTGCGGCATGATACCCCAGCGCTAGACATCACTATACACTGTCACACTGCAGACATCGTAGCGATATGACTGAAACATTATTAAAAGCTACGTTAAAAATCCAAATCACACACTCACTTTTTTGTCATTGTCCCTGCACACACACACACACACACACACACACACACACACACACACATGTATATATTGCGCTATCATTCTGTACTATTTTACTCTTTGTTACGTATTCCTATAAATAATTCAACCAATGTCACGCATTCCACTTGATGAACTGCATAGGCTTTTAAGTGCCTACACCAAATGATTGATTAATTAATTCATTCATTCATTTATGCTGTTGGGTGTCCTGTAGGATAGCGTATACACTACACAAAATAAGGAATATCTTTCAGATTAAATTCAAACAGGAATTGGACATATATTTACTTTTATTCACCGAATCGGTCATTGGCAGAAACTAACCTCTCGGCACGGAGACCTGACTGCAAGGAACACATATTTAGTTAAAACTGAAAAATCGCATGCAGTGGGGAAATGCTTCATTATAGCAAGCAAAGTGCACTGTCCTTCTAACACAATAATACATCATGGTTCATTTAATGTCTGTAATTTCTTCAGATCCCACAGCCGTAAGGTTAATGATATACTTGCACTTCAATATTATTTACAGAAAAGTACTTTAATGTGATGCATCGTATTTTGAGAGGCAGTATACATTACTTAGAAATCGACGCTATGTTGTATCGTTTCCGAGTTAAAATGGTTGATATCTATATATCTATCTATCGATCGATCGATCGATCGATAGATCTATGCATGTATGTATGTATGTATGTATCTAGACAGATAGATAGACAGATAGAAAGACAGATAGACATTTATATAGACAGATAGAGAGACAGATAGACATATATATATAAACGTCCATACATAAAGTATGACTGTGCTGCGCCATGTTTGAGTTTTGGACTAGACCGACACGATTTTGTTGGGAAAAAGAAATTATAATGTTCTTACAATGCATACTACTCTAACTAATTCATCCAATGCCACCGCATTCCACTGAATGAATTCAATAAGCTTCCTGCATACCCACATGAAATGATGTTGTTGCTATCGTATTACTTCCTTCCTTTATTAATTCATCAATGTTTTGTTCTGAACAGTAATTCGGCATTGGTCTACTTAGGTTCAATTGTTACGTCTTTGTTATATTAAAAAAAAAGAACATAAAGAAGCAACGCAGTAATATATAATTAAATTATCAAAGCTCTTAAATTACAATTATTGTGGACCAATTCTAAAATTATCCTAAAAGTTCATTCCAAAGTCCAAACCATTAGAGTGATCCAAAAGAATTCCAGGTCCTGAATGTCCTGATTTACCATAATATTTCAAAAGTGTTGTTTTGACTGCATCACAATGGTATTATCAAGAACATTTTTGAATAATTCAAAATAGCTAGAAGTGACGTTTTAGACAAGACCATTATATGGGCATTTTGTAATTCCAAAAAATCAATAACGGTTTCTCACAAACTAAATTTAAACAACATTAAATACATCTGCAGACCAATAAAAGTCACGAAAAACTGAAACATACATAACACATCAAATATGTCATTCACTAAAAGTAACCTCTGCCACTATATCATGGCAAAAAAGAGCACCTTTCTAATACAATCTGCATAAGACACGTGGAATGAGAAACCGCTTTGTTTAAACGAGCAACTTTCAGAACATATTATGTTGAAAAGATGGACCATTATTGATCCTAACCGCATTTCAATAAGTTCCTTTGATGCTTCATGAAATACTACATCGCTGTGGACATTGGCGGCAATGTGTTTAATACTGTGTCCTTGAAACACCCTTTTTAAAGGTGAAAAAGACCATATTCCAAAACGTGCCTTGCTAAACTCATTTGCATAACACGTGGGAGCACTGTGTTCAATCTACTTATAACAAATGAAAAGAAACAATTACATGATCTCTTCTTTGAAATGTTTTCTAAGAAAGTCTTCAGCGGGAATCTCCACAGCCTTGAGATGAACGGGTCTAGGTATGACCGGAAAGAGAGTTCCTCCAGCAGCAAGACAACTAAAGTCATGATAGTGATATTTGTTCTAATAGCATGTACTACAGGAATGGTTGGAGCGCAAAGTCATAACAGCATGCGTAAGTAGACCTCTTCGCATATTTGTAATGTCCAATTGTTTTTCTCTTTGTTTTCCTGAATGTGGTATGTACCTGCCAATAAAAAAATGTATTGCCAAAAACATGTCTCCTAGTTAGGGAATATTAAGAGAGAACTAAATATGTTGAGATGCACTTACTGGCAGGTAAATGGATTTTATTTTCTTCCATTTCAAACTTCGCAAATTTCAATATTTGTACTATAGTTCGCAAGAACATATTCGCTTTTATTTGTGCAACCTGTAATAAATTTTCTGAAAAAACAAAACAGCATAATTATGAAATTTTGATACGAGGCTATGTCATTTTGTGCACATTACTGGGCCCGACTGTTTGCCAGCACGAGACACAATTTATCATAGCGAACCACCATTTTTACAAGGCTCAGACTCCAATAACTGGAAACAAGTGTTATCTGTATAACAATTTAATTAAGCAATTATTTCTATTTTTAATATTTAGAAACATATTATATGGGAACACAAATGAGTGGCCCGATCGCTAAAGCTGTGGGTTGGTGTGCATATCCATTACAACTATGTTCATCGCTGCATTCCTTTTAGTGCATTTAGTTAAATAATGATAAATTACACTTCACTGGATCTTCTTTGAGTAATGTTGAGCTGGTGCAAATACAAATCAAAATACTTACTGAAAATAAGCTTAATATATTAGCTTTAACAGCCTACTGACAGTGCAATATTTTTTACAGACAAGCTGCATTAATAATAGAGAGAAGATAACAAATGTGTACGCTACGTGTCTTTATTTACTGTCAACCAAGAATTTGGGATCCTATATTTAATAGCAAACCATAAGTTGGAAACAAATTCATTCTGAATATATAATTTTATTTCCCACTCACCACCTGCTTCCAATACCAACGACCGGCCCCAAAGATGTATCAAAAGTTGCAATCACTATAACTGTATGAGTGTGCTGCTGTTTGTTAATACAAAATACTCATTTGTAGCTAGGAACAAGTTACCAACTTTTGATGAGCGCGAACATTGAGCTGTATTAAATACTTCCTTTCTGTCCCATCAGCTATAAAATACCCATGCAAACTTTTGAAATTATGACTTTGTTCAGTTCATACAACGTAGGCATAAATTATCTGTGTCATGACAGAATTTAACTTTTTGTTTGCTTATTTGAAGTAGGACATATCTACAATATTGAAAGGGATGTAGATAGGCATCAGCAAATATAAAAGCCTATACACATATACCGCCTAACTGAAAAAAACTTAGCGTTATCATTACATATAAATGGTACAACATGTGCAATGTTGACCAGATGGGGTTATCCATCTGTAGTCAGTGAACATTTTCTCGTTCTGTATCTACAGAAGAGGAAGTTATACAGTTTACTAGTGCTATGATTCACGGGGTTTATTCCCTTTTTATTATTACTATTATTATTATTACTATTATTATTGTTTTTATTATTATTATTATTATTATTTGTATAATTGTATAAAGTATTTGTGATTACGTCTTTTTATTTATCCCCACTGCAAACATTGTATAGTATGTAGACTTAAATGTATTATGTCATATAGAGCGTAATCTGGCCGATTATAAACCGAATATATGTTTTATTGCCTACATATTAGCATGCTCCCCAAGTTCTCGTGCTTATTTGTAAGAAGATCATCCCTTTCCTTTCTATGTATTTCATACTTATAGAGCACAAAATGCAGGAACTTCTTGCCCATGTTTGTATGGATGTTACATTATGACTATATTTGTGTAGATGTGTTTTGCAGTAACATATATGGTTACCATATTAGAACTGTTTGCTGATCCTGCTTATATTTCACTGATCATGTTCAAATTAAAGTCCAAGTTAAATTTCTAATTTAGAAAATATTTTTACTAAAATAACTCTAGATATATTTGTTCAAAATGTTACAATTTGCTCTTCACCGAGGCAACATGCTGGCATGCAGGATTGTTTTCTGAACGTTTCTTAACGTGTATTCGTCCAACCAGGAATGATCTACCCAGGGAACGTCGTATTGCTCCAAAATACTCCGTGTAGACAGTGTGCAAAGTCACAGCCTTACCTGTGTTGCACGTACACAGTTTACGTTCATTTACCCAGCATTTCTGATGCTTTCTTTGTTTTTTTGTTGTTTATATTTGTAGCGTGCTTTGTCATGTCAGCTTCCTTCTCACTGTTCAGATATTTCAACATGTATTATACATTTTTATCGAAAAAATGTATTGATGTTTGTTAAAAGACTTGGTTCAGCATAATTCGGCATTATTCGTTCAGTTGGCAAACGTGACTGTCTCCGATTTGTCAATATTGGCCAGAATTAATTGCTATACGTCTTTCAGTTCCAACGGAGATGACTGTTTTAACAATAGTGACAGGTTATTTGATGAGTTGTTCAAAAACATCTATTTTGTACTTTGACAGTAACAATTTGCATGTAGGTACATAAGTGACACAATAATCGTATCATTTCACCATTATATTCGGGTGGGCGAGGTTTGTTTTGTTTTGGCGGTGAACTGTTTGCTAATGATTCAGTGAAAGTATTGATTTGCATGTATGTATACATCTCACTATGTTTATAATTTATACTTTAGAAAATATTTATGATGACAATAAATTCATTCCATTACGTTTTAGCTTGACCCTGGATCGTGTCCACAGTCATGGAATATTCGCTTTAAGCGTTTGAGTAAATATTCGTCATTTGCTTATGTTTCCTAAATCAATTGAAGAATATAACGCATACTTAGGATAAACCATCGCAAAGGGTCAATTGGATACTTTTATGAAATTATTGCAGATCAACCGATCGCAAACATTGCAAAAATTTCCCCCTCCTCACCCCCATGTCTGTATGCAACATCACTGGATCATCATCACACGATTCGAGTCTTACATCCGGTGTCTGACAGGTGACGAGTGTGGATATTCTAGGCTAGACACGCATAAATCAATTAGAATTGTCTCCTGACAAAATATGATCCTGATATGTAACCAGTGGTTTCCGGTGAGTCCCCGAACGAACAATTTAGAAAATCTGAAATCATACCATTTATGTTTATTTCCAAGAATCAAAATGATGGTGGAGGTTAAAGATTTTAAGTTCTGCAAGATTACATGCTATTTTACTACAACTATAATTAATGTCTTCAGCTGTATCTGTGGATTGTCAGTTTGAAGATGATTCCATGTGTGGGTATACACACAGTCCAAAAGGCCCCAAATGGTACATGAGATCTGGAGATTTCTTCAAACGACCACCGTATGATCATACCTATGGCAATGATACAGGTATTATAAATCGTTATAGTAAGAGCATATCTAAATAAATGACAATCTAAGTCTTAAGACATACATTTTTTGAATTATTGGCAATATCAAATGCTATCCTGCAAAAGAGTATTATACTGATAACAGCTCAGTATTAATGTTAAAACTTTATCATTGTCAATAACATTGCTCAAGTTGGGAAACTGTATCACATACAGGGATTTTCCGTGAAATTATTGGATATATATACATACATACATACATACATATATATATATATATATATATATATATATATATATATATATATATATATATATATATATATATATATATATATCAATTGTGAACAGTGAAATGCATAATCATCGAAATGTACACTCTGTTATATTTGTGATACTTATGATGGACTCAATTTGTACGTACCTTACGTCCTTGTTTAAGCAAAGATTGCTAATGATATATACACTTCCTTCACCAATAGAGGCAATGTCTGATACGCATACGGACGCACGCGTGCACACACACATATATACACACACTTATATATATATATATATATATATATATATATATATATATATATACATACATACATGCATACATTGTTTATTTAAATTATGTATCTATTTATATCTAAGCTCATGATAACTGATGTTCATTTAAATTGATAGGTAAAGAACAAAGTTCTCTTTTTCTGACCTGAGGCAAACTATTTCTTAGAGACTTTCCTCGCTTGTTCGCATCAGTCCGTCTACCGGAGACGATGGTGTAGCTCCAGAGTAAGCTTTTGTTTATTCTTCTTTCCTGCTCTCTGTTCAGCTTGTTTTATGTTTCTGCCTTCCTCGGTTTTCTGAACTCCCTGCCTGACAGCTAGACGCCAGGTGGAACGGTCGTTAGCACAGCTCTCCCAGTCGTTACACTGATGTTGGCCGTCTTCATGTCCTTCTTGCAAACATCATTGAATGCGCAGACGTAGTCATCCTGTCGGTCGTGCACTTTCTGCTAGCTCCCCATATAACAGGTCCTTGTGAATGCGGCCAGGGTCCATTCTCTTGACATGGCCGAGCCAGCGAAGGCGACTCTCGCAGAGAATGGAGAGCATGCTGTTCATGTTGGCACGTTCTAGAACCTCTGTGTTGGGTACTTTGTCCTGCCACTGGATGTGCAGAATGCGCCGCAGACATCTCAGGTGGACGCTGTTGAATTTTCTCTCGTGTCTTGCATAAGTGGTCCATGTTTCGCTGCTGTAGAGGAGTGAGTTGAGCACGCAGGCTTGGTAGACACGCAGTTTGGTCTTCTCGGTGATGCTGAGGTTGTTCCAGACCCTCTGGCTAGGTCTGGCCATCATTGTTGCTGCCTTGACAATCCTGCCGTTCACCTCAGAATCAATGGAGAGTGAGCTGGTGATGTTGGACCCGAGGTATGTGAAGTTCTCGACAACTACCAAGTTGTACCCATCGATGGTAACAGAGGCAGGGGAGTCGGCGACGTGCGCCATGACGATCGTTTTCTTCAAACTAATGGTCAGTCCAAATTCCTTACAGGCGTGGGAGAGGCGGAATACCAGCTGCTGCAGTCCATCTTCCTTGTGTGACGTCAAGGTTGCATCGTCGGCGAAGAGCAATTCACGGATGAGTACCTCTGTGACTTTAGTCTTAGCACGGAGGCGGGCGATAATGAACAGCTTGCCGTCAGCCCTGTTATTAATGTACACTCCTTCGCTGCAGTCCTTGAAGGGCTACTGGAGAAGCATGGAGAAGAAGATGGCGAAGAGCATCGGCGCAAGTACACAGCCTTGTTTGACTCCGCTGGTGACTGGAAAGGTCTCAGATGTTGCGCCACTGAAGCACACTGTGCTGAGCATGTTCTCGTGGAACGACGTGAGGACAGCAAGAGGACGTGGGGAGCAGCCGATCTTCTGCAGAAGTCTGAAGAGTCCACTCCGACTGACCAAGTCAAACGCCTTTGTCAGGTCTATGAAGGCAATGTCGAGGGGCATCTGCTGATCGCGACACTTCACCTGCAGCTGGTGTAGTGAGAAGATCATGTCAACAGCTGACCTGCTGGCTCGAAATGCACACTGTGACTCCGGTTAGACGCGGAAGCATAGGTTCTGCAAGCGTGCCAGCATAGGCAGAGGAGTATGTGTAGGCGCTGGAGTTCTGATTTCCCGCTCTTGAGGACTTCAGGCTTTCAGGAGCCTTCCCACAGGCAAGGCAATCGCTGACGTTTCCGAGGTCTTCCATGGTGGGCTGTGTGTCTTGTTCCTCCATAACAGACAGGTCTGGAATGGTGTCCAGGGCAGTGAAAGTGACGTTGTTTTGGGTTGCATATAGCTCGAGATAGTGCTCAACCTATCGCTGCAGTTGTTCCCCATGGTCTCTGATGACATCGCCCGTCTTGGACTTGAGGGGGGGGGGACGGCCTTGGAAGTGGGGGGCTGTCATCGTCTTGGTACCCTCATACATTCCTCTTGTATCCCCGGTGTCAGCAACTGTCTGTATAATGGTGCAAAGGCTCAGCCAGTATGTGTTGACACAGCGGCGGGCGGTCTCTGGGCGTTTATCCTTGCAGTCCTGAGGGCTTGTAGTGTTCTGGGGCTGGGTGCAGCCTTGTATGCCAGGAGGGCTTTCTTCTTTGCCTCGGTCACGGGGTCCATCTCCTCCCATATTGCCTCATACCAGTCGACATTTTTTTGCTTCCTCTTCCCGTAAACTGTGATGTCTGAATTGTACACAAAGTCACGCAGGTGGGACCACTTGGAGTCAATGGTGTAATCAGGTGTCACTTTGGTGAGAGTTTCCTGAAGTTTGCTGATGAACTGCTGTGTTTTCTCTGGGTTGCATGCACAGCAGGTGTTGATGCGTGGGTGACCCTTCTTGTTGGCGTGGTGCAGCTTCTTGGGTAATGTTCGCACCTTGCTGGCCACGGGGGAATGGTCCGTGTCGCAGTCGGCACTGTGGTAGCTGGGGATGAGGGGACACTGGCCAGTTCCGCACGCCTGGTGATGGCGAGCTCTAGCTGGTGCCAGTTTTGTGAACCTGAGTGTCTCCATGACACCTGGTGGATCTCCTTTCATTTGAGGAAAGTATTGGTCATACATAGACTGTGGGAGCAGCACATCTGCAGCAGTCTTTGTCCACTGTCATTGATCTTGCCACTTCCGTAAAAGCCAAGACAGGTGGACCAGGCCTCATGGTCAGTTCCCACTCTAGCATTGAAGTCTTCTAGTATGTAAATGCCTTCGTTGTTGGGGATACTGGATGTTGGCTCATCCAGAGCTTCATAGAACTTGTCTTTGTCCTCGTGGGTGGAGCAGAGGGTTGTGGCTTACACGCTGAATATGTTGACTAGGCCTAAAGATGTTGACAGCCGGAGGGCAATAATTCTCTCTGTATCTGATGACGGTGGTTAAATGAAGGCGACTAGCGTGTTCTTTACGGCAAACCCTACACCGTGATGCCTAGGTTTATCCGAGGGATTTCCCTGCCGAAATAACGTGTAATTTGCTTCCCTGATGGTGCCGGTGTCAGGCAGTCGGGTATCCTGGAGGCAGGCAACGTAGATGTTCAGTCGGGAGAGTTCTCGTCAATTTGCTGTAGGTCAGCGGTCAATCCCAAGCACATGGTCCTGATTTTCTAGGTTGCAAAACGAAGAGCTGGAGTCTTTTTGGGTCTTTCCAGTTGCGGAGTTTGTGACCCACTTGTCGAGATGGTTCTCTAAGCTCCACGCACCCAGTGAAGCAGGCAGTCCATGGCGGGAAGCACCTTACTGACTGGGGGCTGCCGAGATTGACGCAGGCGGTAGCTGTCCAGCGAGACATGGTGATCTCTCTCACCGTCAGAAGTAACCCCTGGCGCCAAGCTCTACGCCAATCGAGCCTTGACTTAGAACCGTAAACTGCTACGTCTCGTGATGTGCCCACGCCATACGGCGACGATTGAGTGTCCTCTCCAGTGGAGCTACGAAGCCTGGGCAGGGTGGTATAGAGAATCACCTGTTATCCATGCAGCAGATCTGCGCTCTCCACGCAGCTGGTGTGCCCAAGGGAACGACGAATGCCGATGCAGCTTGGCACCAACGGCGTCTCAGGAGTTGCCAGAATGACCTTGAAGTCAATGTCAGACTGCCTTAAGGGCTCCGTCTCCAAATTTCCTGTCTGGGTTTACTCCCTTAGCCTTTCCCATTAGTGGGTATAGCCACAAGGCAGCAGAGGTTTGGAATCGGAGTTTTACTTCTCCTAGATGAGCTACCATCCAAGGTTTACGTGTCATATCTACCTGAAGCAGCTGGTTTTAAGGCGCCAGTGGCCCGCCTTCACCCTTTCTCCTGTTAGTGGAAAACGTGGTCCGCCGGACTTCAAAGCTAAGCCACTCGCAAAGGCCAGGAGCTGAATTTTAGTTGACAGAGGCAATTAGAGACGCTAGCCGTATGGGGAATTTCTGGAGGAATGGTGCGCTTATCTCCCACTCGCACCCCGGCAATGTCAACCTTTGACCATAGCTAAGTCTTTAAAGACTTTAAAGAGCAAGATAAAGCTACACAGACACACATATCAAAGTGGGAGCAATAGTTATATTAATAATCGGGCGTACTGAAGATAAGAGGTCTAAAAATGGATGTCTGCAAACTGACGAGAAAATATAACAGCGTAGGCTACATGTCATTTTGTTCTTTTCTTATTAGTTTTGACCTCTCTTTTTCTAGATATTTTGTAATCCAGGGTCAACAGTGAAAATAGTTGATACCGCCACTCGGTGTGCTGCTTCTTTACTGCGACAAAACTAGATGAAGACCGAGCTATCGATACAAACGTACAAAATTGTTACTAATCACGTATAATATTTGTACTGATTTTCCTCTGATTTCTCATCTTGTTTCTCTTTGAATCCGCCACGTTTGGCTCCTATTGAAAACCCAGGTTGCCATCAGTGATCGTGTCTCTCAATCATTAATTTATTACTATGATCTTGCAATTTGTATTATATCTGCAGCGCCTGAATGTCTTCTTCTGTCTACATTAGCGTATCATGTTCACTTCTTCTTTTTCTTATCCTTGACGTCATTCAATGATTCGAGTTCGTTGTCTCTAGACCGCTTAGGTGGCCTAGTGTTTCCATCGTAAGCCTCGGATATGAGAGGTCACGAGTTAGAAACCTGGCCAAGTCATACCAAAGACTGATAAAAAGGGTACTAGCAGCTTCCTAGCTTGGTGAGCAGCATTAAGACTGGTCGGCCTGATCTTGGGATAATGTGACATGATACTACACGTCTGCGGTATGATACCCCAGTGCTAGACATACCTGCGATGATTTGCCTATATAAAAATTAGTCGTAAATATAAATAAGGCTAGGGATTTCATTATATAATTTTCGTGCACTATATGCACAAACTTATATGTTCTCACGCAGACTTTGTAACGCACAAGCATGCGACATAGATCTTAAAGGACTGAATAGCATCTCTGTTTCTAATAGAACTGGGTGGCTCTTGAGCCCTTCGGTTTGAAAGACAAAGAGTTTGACCTGACAACATAGACTTCAACCGCTTTCAAACTTTCCCACATCTACTTCCTACTACCGAGGTAGTACTAGCAACAGTGGTTGCCCCGATACTCTCGCCTATGTTGTGGAAGTTAAAGTTTTCCTCTGCTTCTTGTACTGCTTCTGTTCTGTTCTTCATTTTACTGAACACATGTATGCTACTCTTCCTTTGGACGTTGGAGCAGAGCAAGAACAAATGTTTCTTTCTAAAATCTTCAAAAGCTGGCAATGCTGAGGACAGAAGTCAATAAACGGTAGGACCAGCAACAGTTCTTGTGAAATATATTAAATATGCTACTAGTAGCATAGTAATCAGAGTTTTCCTTGAAAGCTTAAATTTCTGTTAGACGCAATCTGTTCTCGCTAAACAGATAAAACACGAGCTGCTGTTACCGTTTATGTCCAGACAGTCTCATATGAAACCAATATACTATTAAACCATTACATCTTGGCCTAATACAATATATCGGCGTAATATTAAAAATCCCCTCGTCGCTGTAATACGTTTATAGAGTTAAACATAGGATTCCCTTTATATTATGAAGCAACCTAATTTTTTCTACATTGCCATATTAAAAGCCAGTTGTTACGGTCTCAATGCTAACTTCCATTTTTAAGGCCATTTAGAAGCGTAGCGTAAGCTTTGTTCAGGTCATTTTATGGCTATCATAGTTGTAACAAACGAATTTAGCAAAACGTAAAGAAATCTCCAGAAAATAACTTAAAGAAATGTGTATGGTATGATACTTACCGGAAGTGAAACACACTGCTTATAACCTTTGTATGACGTTTTATTGAGTGAATTCAATTTATGCTGGACGCCATCTGTTCACACCAAGCTAGCACGACATCTTCCAATTACCATGAGTCAGACTTATCTGACACCTGTAATGCATCTTACCTCTATAGATTGCAACATGGTGATTTTTTTTTTAAATTTCATTTGTCACTTACATTTGAAAAACCGTTTTAGACATATGATTCCATTTAGAACATCAGGTGGTATTTTAGGTCCATGTGTCCTATTTGAAACCAGGTATTATAACCTTGGTGTTGAAATTATATTACACGCAAAGAAAGCCGAGGACAATTCATAGTAAAGTTGACATAAGTATAACAAATACTGGATAAATAAATGTCGCTAAACGTTAATTTTCTTACGAAAATTCAAGCAGATAAAAACACAAAGTGCCCTTCAAACCTGATGATGAATCATATACATTATATCACATTACATCTTGCCAAATTACATTTTGACATTGCAGCAGAAAGTTAAGTTATTATTGTCGCTATAATCGTTAAATTATTATCGTCGCTATAATCTTTACATTCCTTGAATATAATATTCTCAATATGCTATGAGCAATTTTATGTCTAAAGTTGAATATTGAAAATCAAATATTGTAACCTGAATTGTAAATTTTTATGAGTCATACTATGAAATGTAACAAACTGAGGTCGATTCATTGAATTTATGACATAATTGCAACACTTTATATGGAACTAAATTTGGCACGGGCACAAATTTCTTCCAGACAATGGGACATCATAATACTTGTTCATATACGACTGACGATTCGAAAATGTGCTGGACTTAATGCAGAATGAAACTAAAACATGCTACCAATAACATACCTAGGAAACGTTGTAAGAGAGAAAATATCCTGCCAAACATTATATACTGCACTACTATCATTAATGTCTATTTCAGAAGTACCTCAAACGGGGTTTTGCAACTGAACAGCTAAAAGAACCAAATTAATAACATTTTCGTCCTTTTTCCTGAAATTTGTATTCTCGCAAAAGATAGTAATTTCTTTTCAGCAACACCTGCTTGCGATATATTCAGCCAGTCATGGTATAAAGTGTCCACGAACCAGTTTTATCCAGTTTATTTGCTATCATCAATATAATACGCATCATGGTATTTGATCTTCTGGTTATGGCAGACTAATCATCAAGCAGTTTTCAGTTGAGTGTGTTTTGCACGCATAACAATATTACGTTTTTCTCTTTCAGGAAAGTTCATGGTGGCTGAAGATACGACTGACTTGGCCAGGACTTATAATATATTATCTCGAGTGGGCCCAGGGTTCCCATACAAAATTAAGTATGAAAGCGCCACACTAAAGTCACCAAATGTGACCTTTACCAGTGAATCCTGCGTTTATTTCCACTACTATCTTAACGGCACTGCTGTACGACCAAACCCTCTCTCTGCTCAACTATATGTTTACGTAAATGACGGTGCAAGACGACTGGCATGGCAAGTTCATTCAATTTAAAATATTGTTTTAACATGAAAATAATGCTAGCACACATGGTAATGAACATCGATCTAAAAAAGTAACTTAGTTTCGTAGGGAACACGATCCTAATTTAGTGCTCACAAAGAACTGCACAAAACAAGATTCTGTAATCAGTCTCTCTCTCTCTCTCTCTCTCTCTCTCTCTCTCTCTCTCTATATATATATATATATATATATATATATATATATATATATATATATATATATATATATATATATATTTGCGGGTTTAGGTTATTTTAAACAGTAACAAGAAAACAGTGAAAACAACAGGCTTTGAAAATTTAACAAATAATTTATATCCCACCAAAAAACACCAAGGTGACAAATGAGCAAAAGAACTTATGGTTTTAAAAAATCAAATCCGAAAATAAGCCAAAAGTAAGCTAATAATTAAAAATAGATGTCCTAGTAATAAAATATTCTAGTGAATCTGAGTTCGAGTCCCGACGAAAATCAATACTGGAAGGCGATTACGTATGCCGTAGTCATTAATTATAGTGCTGAAATGACAAGAGTTCTTTGTTGAACCACACAAAATGATATTCAGGTGTTTGAATTCTGTAAATTGTAATCACAATTATTGTCCAAGAATTAATTCCAAGCACAAGCATTTCCAGGGAAAAATAAATTCTTATAATTCAAAAAATTTGAAGAAATATAAAAATTCAACTCCTACTGGTCACAACAGAAAAAAAAAAAACAACAACACGTTGACGCCTCAGTGTTTAAAGCCCAACTGAAATTATTTATAAACATATCACTATTAAATCTGACTACATCGCAAAACAGACACCCGGATGAGGGTCAACCAGCTGGTAAAACCAGACTTTGGAAACGGTTACTACATGTTTCTACATGAACATAGAAGCTGACTACATGTCTAACGTCACGCACTCCGAGTACAGCCACGATTTCACCCTATGAATCCTACACTAAGAAAGAATTGTAAAAAATAGAGTTGTTTAATTAGTATCATGCAATACGACCAGGTTAGCTTTAGATGCAAAGTTCTAATATTAGGCTTTCGAAAAACTGCACTTAATTTCAGGAATAAATCAAATCCAATAAACAAAATTTTATTACAATAGTTTGAAATGGATTTGTAAAAAAAAACTAACAAACAATTAAATCAAGACATTATACAAATTAAATAAAATATAGATAACAACACACACACACACACACACACACACACACACACACATATATATATATATATATATATATATATATATATATATATATATATATATATATATATATATAATAAACTGATTTCGAACAGTGCAAAACTAGAATATAGCTAGTCATTTTATTACATTTATTTTTATCAATCCCTGACTAACGTGGTCCCTTGCTAGATCCAGCACACCTGAAAGGACTGTTATTCGCCATATGATTTGTATTATTTATATTCGATATATATCGATATCAATACATGGTATAAAGGAGATTGTAATTTAAACAAATTGACGCGCATTATATATGCACTTTTGCAAGTAGGGCATTGTACTGTAGAAAATTTGACCTCAGAGTCACAAAAATCTCGTGATTAAAACATTTGACCTCAAAGTCATGCTGATTAATTCTTTTGTTAAATTGACTATGTTTAGACATATGAGGAATCATAACAAAAATTGCAATATGAACACAATATTGTCTATTGTGTTAGCTGGTTGACTAGTTTGTGAATATCATGTGCATAGAGAAAGTATCAAACTGAAGTTCCCGAAATATTATTTCTCTCGAGGAACACATACACACATACACACATACATACATACATGCATACATACATACATATAAATAAGTTTTCAAGTTTCTTAAGTTAAATTTGTGATTGGTGTAAGTATTGCGTTTCTGCTTATGCAATAAGAAACACGCAGACTTTCGGATTATATTCAAAGTAATCCAATACTAGCTCTGGTAGTCTAACCATTGGAACATGAGTGGCTTGTACTAAAAGAATGCAGTAGGGTAATTTAAACTCTACGACTTTGCATTAACTTAGATTCCTTGGCACATACCTTCAGTTTAAATATTTATACACATTATCTTCGAAGTGTGAATAAGAAAATATCGAGAAAATCACTGCACCTAATTGAAATAAGCATTATGTCACATTAGGGTCCTAATACAATTGTGGTCACATTGTAATAAATTAATCTGTTGTTTCGCCACTCCTATAATCATATTAATTCACACCAAATGACATCAGAAGATGATTATACTTTGTTATCATCTTGAAACAAATGTCTTAAAATTAATACGAGTATGTTTTGTAAAACAAGGAATATCTCAAAACAATTGAGTAGTTCATGTATATCTCCTCGTAGAAACCATTATAATTATCGCCCGTTGGAATCTTTGTGTTATGGCATATGATTGGGTGAAACCAAGCTTGAAACAATGAAAATCTTTTGCACGGAATTTTACAAATGTCAAATGCGTTATCATGGGAAAATATTTGTCTGTACTATAAGCAAACCCATATCAGTCTGTTGACAGGCTGTATGTTCTCACTTACCTTCCCATTTCCTAAGCTCCATTTGCATATCGGACTCAAAGAAAGTAGTACAAGTTTTGGAAACAATTATAAATACACACAAGATATGTTATTACATAAGCCATTGCTGATCACAACTATAACATGCAATACAAACAATAGTCAAAACTTCATGTTGAACATAACCATTTGTGACTGTTTAGAAACACTACATTATTGAAATAAATAGCTACGGTCACATAAATCTAATTATGAATGACAGTGCATAGATATTATATTTATTGCAAAGATTAGGTTCAACACTATTTATGACAGCACAAACATAATGCTTTTGGCTGATAATATTGTGTACATTACAAACAATAGGTACGACAACATAAACAGAACCATCAGTGACTGGTTGATGGGCTGGGTAACAGTTCATTCGGGAGCTTCCAGACTCATCTTCAAGGCAAAGACTGTTACAGCCACGACTGTTTGGCCAGGCGTCGTAGCCCTTGACGACGTGTTTGTCACGCATGAACCTTGTCCTCCGCTCCCGGAATGTGGTCCTAATTCGTTCAAATGTACGAATGGGGGCGTTTGCATACCGGTCTCTCTGCAGTGTGATGGTTTTAATGACTGTAGAGACGGTTCAGATGAGGAAAATTGCAACAGTGAGTTATTATGTTCTTCGTCTATCGTTTTCCTCATATTTTACTCTCTTTCTTTTATCTTTATCCCTAGGATTTGTAATGGAATCTTCTGTTGTGCAAACTATTGGTCTTCATACTAATTAATAAACTCATTGGACAGTAAAGTAAAACTGGCATGTATACGTGAATACACACGCAAACACACACACACACACACTCACACATACACACACAACCCGGTATCAAACCAGGGTCACACTAATATTTGACATTGAGTACAAACTTCAACAGCAAACATCTCAATACTTTGCCGCTTTTCTTTTACTAAGGTGATACATAAACCAGCACATAAAGTACACACTATAAAGCAGTACGACTGCAATATCTATCTCTCGCAGATGAAAACTTAATAATCATGAAACTGATTATGTTGAGGTATTTTATCTTGGTCTTCATTTGAAATATTGTCAGATTGGATTTGTCCTCAAATGTCGTCGGTTCTCGACTGGATGAGGTTACTTAATTGTATATCTGAGACATGAACCCTGGTCTACTGTCTTTGGTAATATATCGCCATCACTTTGTTAAATGTACTGCTGAAAGTAAACATAAATCGATATCATTGTTAAAAGCAGAGGAGGCATTGGTAAATTATTTTCGTCAATAATGCAGCATTAATTCAGGTATATTACCCGACTTCGCAAGGGGGAGACGTGGGGGAATATATTTAATTAGCATTAAAATGAAAGAGACAGCTACTACTTATAATATCCAAATTTCAATTCACGGTACAATAGTTTATTGTGTGTTTTCCCGTTCCATTACCCTATCAGATTGATTACTTCTTTGTGTATAATCACATCCTCTTCATGTTCAAAAGTATGTATTGATGACCATCCATTCTTTGATGCGCGTATAAGTTTTGTTAGCCATCATTTCAGTCGTAAATCCATATCTCATATATAGGTTCCTCTCCCTGATGATACGTTTTATGTAAGGAGCTGCCCCTTTGTGATAAATTTGTCTCGTCATAAAGTTAAAAATTTGTATCCTCATCATTTATATTCTTTATTGTCGAGAATAAGATATACTGTAAGCGTAATGTACCACGAATGATGCTTTTGGTAACACACACACACACACACACACACACACACACACACACACACACACATATATATATATATATATATATATATATATATATATATATATATATATATATATATATATATATATATTCAACCGCTTAGCAAGCTAAATGAGTATTGCCAATCATCGACATCGATAAATGCAATTAAAAGAGAAATCTATAGCTTTGACAAACTTTTGTAATTCTTAATTATGACCAACTCTGCTTATATGAATATCAGCACACATATATAGATTATGCATGCATACAATGAACAAGTATGAGTCCCTTTCCAATGTATGCAAAATTAAGATTTCAATTACAAACACACTAGAATAATGTTGCATTGATTGCTTCACATATGATAGACTCTCGCGGTTTAACCCGCACTTGAAATAATATCAATCAATGTATATGATTACATAAATGCAATTCAGGTGAGAAGATGCAACATTATTTTGGTCTATAGCCTATGAATGAGACAACAAATGTGTGCTTGGTAATTTCCACAGAGATCAAGAGAATATGTGTTTTTCTGTAATTGTTTGCTTATTCTTTAAATTCCAGTTTTCCTGACGTGCAAACAGAGGTCATTTCCATAACATACATCTATACTAAATATATATATATATTCTAATCATGTTGCCTTACTCTTAAAACCACAAAGCGGAGCGTGAAGGATATTAACAAACAAATTATGACAAGGAACTCATTTCACATCTCTTTCTCTCTCCCGCAAACATATCGGCATTCAACTAAAATACACATTAGTGGTAGGCCATATTTTCAACTAATTCAGAAAGTAAACAATTAATAAAATAAAATAAATTAGGGCATTTGAAGACATCAGTTCTGATCTGAAGGTGACGAAACATTGCCGTTATGTTACCGATGATAGTTTCTTTTATATATTTATTGCAAACAATATTTAAAAAACACACAAAAAACACTAGATCACTGAAAACTAGCAAGTTGACCAAAAAGACTATTCCCAAAGTAGATCCTTGTCCTTTTTATAAGAATTTGTCGCACAAACTAATATGGTGATTAATTATTTTTTTCTGCAGATAAACCTGACTGTCAGGTGATGCTAACCAATGGCGATGGCTCATATGGTAGTATTACCATTTTCTTTAATGGTCTTTGGAGACCGGTGTGTATGCCGAGATCTGATTTGATGGTAGGCAGTATACACACCGTTCGACTAGCATGTTTAAAAATGGGATACACGTACGTATCACTTGTTTCACGTTTCAAGGATTTTTTAAAGTACACCAGCTTTGTGTTTTGTTTCTGAATTGTAATAAATAGAAAAGATGCGCAAAATTATAATTTTTGGGTAACTGAATTAGTCCCAATTTTCAACGATGATGTCATTATCATGAACCGTCTTTTACAATAGTTATCTTATTTGACGACAATGTGATATTACTATTACTATTACTACTACTACTACTAATAATAATAGTAATAATTACAACAATAATAATAATAATAATTATTATTATTATTATTATTATTATTATTATTATTATTATTACTATTTAGTGGAAGATACCAGGGCGCATTTGTCAACTCGTGGCACCAGCCAGCGAATAGTGCCATGCAGGTTAACTGTAGTTCTGATGATGTGGATATTTCTCAATGCAGCATGACATTAGCCAAAAGCACAATGATGACCGTCGATTGCTACTACTTCCAGGCTGCCTTTTGTAGTAATGATGGTAAGAAACATGTAGAAGAGATACAAGCAATTGTTGATTAGGTCGACTCTTCATAGTGATCCGCGATTATCAAGTTGTCAGATGTTTTATCTCGCTTGCTCGAGACATGCTACGCATTTTCTTTGAGATGACATCTACAGTTCCAGCATCATTGATATTACGTTGTCGTGTTTAAATATTAAATGTTAAAATATCAAATGCTGTTACCTCTATGCCCTCTCGGTGTACTAAATTTCAACGATTGGATATATTTGCTAAACTGTGTTAATTATTATTAATCCAATGAATGATATTGTTTTATGCTTAGGTTCCTCACACAGAGAAAGATGGATTTATTCTTGGATAACCATGGTCATACCAATAGTATAAGCACAACCTTTTCAAACGTAAGTGCTTTATAATGAGGGACGACTACATCATAATGAGCTATGATTCTCGCTTATGTCAACAAGCTAAAACTTTACTTGTCATAACCGCATTATGTAGACTTATTGTATAGGAACATATTCACTTATCATACTAAATATTTTTGTATTTTGTAATTTTGTCTAATAACAATCGAAACTATTGGCTATGAAGCTAAAATGAATTTTGATGCGATACTGGACCAAACAAATTTACAATATTTTGCATGGCCAAATATAACTAGACCTTTTTAGAGGTGGGTATCTATATCAGTCGTCGAGTTCGTTCGTCTCTGCACCTTTTTTGCACACAGGCTCGCTAGTGCAACAAGTCCAGCGTAGTTGTATACATTCCCATGAAAATAAGAAAAGATATAATAATTACAAACCAGAGGATATGTCTTTTGATAAATCTCTTTGTCATTCAGCTGGTATCCTCTTGATTCGCAATCTTTAAGTGCAACACATAAAACTCACAAATCGTCAGCTAAATGTTATCAAAAGCACCCGAAAATGCGAACTGAGACACATTACATTGAATCCCGCATTAGTATTATCAGTGTGCGTTTGTGTGTGTATGTGTGACTTGGAATTGTAACGTAGCTTTAACATATTTTCAGTCATGTCGCTACTGTTGTTGTAGTGTGATAGTTTATAGTGATGGCCAGCATTGGGGCGTCATGCGGAAGTCATGTAGCGTCATGTGCCACCTAGCTACATTATCCTGACACCAGGTCGACCAGTACTAGCACTAACCTCTTAATGCTGAGCGCCAAGCGAGGCAGCTGCTAGTATCATTTTATCAGTACTTTTATTGACTCGATCGGGTTCGAAACAGTGACCTTCCGCATCCGAGGCGGACGTAATTACCCACTTTGTAAATCTAGCTTAATGTAGTGTGTGATACTAACTTGATTGAACAAATAGTGCCCAAGCTGTTAATGATAATTCATTATTATGAATAAAGCGATATGACCTGGTATGTCTGTTTTTTGGTTTGGTTTCTCATTTGGAATTCAGAGCAGTGGATAACAGAATATACAGAAACCAGTTAGTATCTTAGTTTGAAACAGGTCGACATGAATCTTCTTAGATATTATGGCTATGTTCCAAAGATACGTATTATGAAAAATTCCTGTGCTATCAATATGCCATCTGTGCCAAGACGCTCATTGCAGTGTAAGGCAGAGTAAGATATACTCGTGCCAAGTCATTATAGGTTGAAGTATATCAGGATTCGCCATGAGATCCGTTAGTTATTATTACGATCATCTGTAGCTAAAGGTATTGACAAAATTCGCACTTTTGTCAGAGTTGATTTCATTCTCATCTACCACTGCATCCAGTTATGGCATAATTTGTGAATGTAAAAGCTCTTTAAGATTTTATTTCATCTCTGAAACTTTCTTCATGCTATGGTAACTATTCAAAGATGCAGACTGAATATACTTCGGAAGAATCATGCCTAACGTTTGTATTTATTATATATTTCCCAATATATTTTAAGGTTAGAATGTTGTAGGAATAAGTGTATATTTACCTAAGCACTCCGTTTCTTTAATTTATAAATGTATGTAAAGTAATACCTTCTGGCGAAGACTTACTCTAATTAGCTGAGAATGACAGACTTTACTCGACTAGGTTTACTGATGACAATATATCACTATAAAATCCCTTCCGGTACTGCACATAAGCCTATAATAGTCACATACAATTTCGTAATACATTGTATCTGCTTGAACGACGATTCTGTCACTTAATCGTCCATTAGTAAAGTCTCCTTTACCCTCGAATATCGATTTTCTTTCGGGTCTTGTTTGTTCTCTTTGCCTTGGTCATTTATCTGCCAACATTTGAGATGTTGATTATTCAGTTCAACGTTTTGGAAAACGGCTAGTTAAATATTTTATAAATACATCTGGTTGTTGCTCTTACATCATTATGATACTAATACTAATTTTCTGCATTTTTGTGAAAATATATTCTTAGCAGATTGTTTCGGTTGTTATGTTTATATGTTATTTTCTTTAAGACCTATAATTTACATTTGCAGTGACTGTCGATAAGTAAAATTACTTAAAATACTGTGGTAAATAACATTTTAGAAATATTTAACGCAATGGTGAATGTAAAATAACGTTCTTTGCGTCGCTGTTAATAGATTATAACTATTTGGGTTAAACGAATCGGGTGGGCAGAATGATTATTTGGTGTCAGTTTCAAAAGAAAGAGTATAATCATAAAAAGAGAGTAACATCAGACATAAGCGTATATTATTTCACGACACAGCCACTTTGATCTTCATTATTTATACTATCGACTTGAATTCAGGTGTTTCTTTATGATACAATTCCATGCCATAAAGTCAAGGCATACATTATTACTTGCAGCATGAATCAGTATTTATAGCTCCATTCATGCTGATTGTTTGTCTTAGTTGCTCAAGCAATTGTAACCGAATAGACAATGCAGCCTAAGTCGTGATCTGCTAGTTTCCAGGATTTGTGTGCATTTGAACATGGAGCAGGTGTATACGTACAAATACATATACTCTAAATACACACACACACATATGTATGTATGTATATATATACATATATATATATATATATATATATACTATTATTTAAGGTGGGTCGTGGGCAGTTTTGTCGTCCTCAGACGGTTTCGTGGGCAGATAAAAGTTCGTGGGCAGATTTCCATCTGCCCACGAAGCACGTCGTCCTTTTCTGCACTCTTGCCACAAATATCTATAAAATAAATGCATATTTACGCTGCTGAATGTTAAATATTCGATAAATATTCATCTGCAAAATAAATAATTGCCTTTTTACCTATTTATTTCCATTTTTTCATTAATGAATTGAATTGAATAGCACAACTTGAGTTACCTCCCATTATGTACTAGTATATATTGCACCTTAAAAATAGATTGACCCGGAAGTAGTATATTTCAAATTTACTGCCCATGATGACAGGGGGTCGTTACAAAGAAAATCAAGGGATGGGGTTCTAACCTGTAACAATATAATATGTTAATAGTGTTAAAGGTTAGAACCCAAATCTGTTGATTTTCTTTGTAACGAGCCACTATGCCCGTGATTATTATTGTGAGAGATCAAAACTGCCCGGGAACCAGGATGTGGAGTGAATGATCTGCCAATGTCGCCAACAAGCACCATACATATATACTATTTATTTTGATATCTAAGAAGTTTTCAATAATGCTAATTAGTAACATTATAATGAGTGAGCTGTTATATGTCTTTCGAAATACCTCTATTCACTATTGCTGGTCTTGAGCCCAAACTAAGAGGATTGTGGCTGTCATTAGAAATACAAGTGATACCATTTATTTAAATCCAGGCTTAGTAAGTTCATAACTTCACTTAAGTTCATATTATATGCTGCTGCATTTTCTTCTCTCAGTCTACCATTAACAACGACAACAAAAGAAAAATGGTGTTTACTCAGAATTTGTTCCTATATTTATCAAAAAATTTGTTTTGGAACAGATTGCAATAATTAAATGGCATTGTGAATATGCAGAACCCCAATTCTTTAATGTACATGTACTGTTTAAGGTACAAAACTGTTTTGCATACTTCATAACTTATTTCTCTAATAGTGCAAATAATAGGAGACAGAAGACATTTAGAAAGAATTAATTTGTCAAAATAAGTTAAATATCAAGATTAGTTTAATGGACGTTTGAAAATTTACTATTAAAGTAAAATTGCCTATTTTTGAGAGAAAAATCCTAATAGTAATACACGTAATTTTATTTAAATTAGCAGTAATGTAGAGGATGCTGATTTATTTATGAAATATACCATAAACGTGTGTTTCATGTTCATTACTCCAAAGTAAAATACCCAAGAACCACCTCAGAAAATCAGTAATGACATATTCACGTAAAACACAAAACACAATTCTAAAAAGGTGATGGAGATGCAGTTATCAGCTGTGAGTCACATAGCTAACACATGTTGAGTAGCAGACTGGATGATTGGTATGGAACGAATTGTATTTGCCTTGTCAGAATAGTTGGTAAAGATTTTAAGAGGACTTCCTGGTTGGAAAAAAGTGAATTGGAGAAATGTATTATTTTTTTCATCGTATGTGTCCTTGTTTCACTTCATTAATAATAATGATATGACTTTTGACAAATCTTTTTGTCCGAGTGACTCAATGCTGATAAGTGTAAAAAAATGTCGAGGCTGCGACAGATGTGTCCTCTGTAGAAATGGGTGTTTATTAAACTAGGTCAAAATTAGGTAGTGTAAAAATAGGAAGTGGAACAATACACAATATGGAAAACGCTCGCTGTGGAAGACATTGGGCGGACATACAGACACATCAAGATGTATTTAATAAGATTCATACACATATTATATACTGTTGTATAGCTCTCCTTGTATGCTTCAGATTTATACTATAAACATTGAAGTTTGTGATACCGAGACAAACGGCAATGGAAGATGCACGTATCAAGGTTATGAAGATTGTTAAATTCACAAGCGATACAGAGTCAAATATACCAAAACTTTCATATTGCATTTTCTTACATTTCTACTATCACAGATCGATTTAGACTGATGCGAAACCTATCAATTTATATCAAATTTGTCAAAATCGGGGTTTATTTACTATTGTTATGAGTTATTCACCTGTATGGAAAACGATCGTATAGGAAGACATTAGGCGAAATGACAGACAAAGGAAGATATACTTAATAAGATACATACACATACTATTTACAGTTGTACGGCTTTAATTATATGCTTTAGATATATAGCAATAGCATCGAAATATGTAGTACGATCGCAAAACGGCAATGGTAGATTCACGTAGCAAGGATATGCAGATCGGTAAAGTCGCACCCGATATTCAGTAAAAAGAACAAAACCTTCTATTTTGCATTTTCACACATGTCTATTGGCACAGATCGATTTAGTATGATTAGAAACATATCAATTAAAATCAAATTTGTCATCTGATATCAAATGTGTCAAAACCGTTGTTTTTGCGATTGTTATGACTTATTCGCCCATATGAAAAACTTTCGTATAGGTCGGATCTAGGCGCACGGACAGACAAATAAAGACGTGCTTATTAAGATATATACACACATTTTATAATATTGTATAGTTTTAATTCTATACTTCAGATCTCTAATATTAGCATCGAAGTATGTGCTACAATCACAAAACGGGAAGGGTGTATTAAAGTAGCAAGCATCGTAAAGTCGCACCCGATATTCCGTAAAAAGTGGAACTTTTTTATTTTGTATTTTCACACACGTCTATTGGCACAAATCGATTTAGGCAGATGAGAACCTATATATCAATATGAAATTTGTCAAAAGCTGTGTTTGTTTACTATTGGTATAAATTATTCACCTATATGGAAACCGTTCGGATAGGAAGGCATCGGGTGCACAAACAGACATATGAAACCGTACTTAATAAGATACATACACATATTATTTAATGTTGTACATCTTAAATTATATGCTTCAAATCTATAGTATTAGCATCCAAGTATGTGCTACTATCGCAAAACGGGAAGGGTAGATGCACATATCAAGGATATGAAGATCGGTAAAGTCGCAAGCAATAATGAGTCATAAATACCAACTTTTTTATTATTAATTTTCTCGACTTTTTTTGGCACAGATCGATTTAAACTGATGAGAAACCTATACATTGATATTATATATGTCGAAATATATGGTTGTTTAAGATTGGTACAACTAATTTACCTATATGGAAAATCTTTGTGTTGGAAGGTATTTGGCGCACGGAAAGACAAATGAAGACGTACTTAATAATATATGTAAACATGTTATATGCTGTTGTTTAGCTTTAATTTTATGCTTGAAATCAGTAGTATTAGCATCGAAGTATGTTGTAACCCCCCTCCCCTTAGTACGCTACTGCAAGCAGACTTTGTTAAATGCTAAGAGACACTAATTGCTCAAAAATTATAATTTAAAAATATTTATGTATTTATGGACTCGTATATTATAACCTTATAATGCGCCTTCATTTTCCATCAGGTAGGTCTCCAGGTCGAGTTGTCATGAAAAACAGGAACCAGTATCGTACATTCTTTACTAAGCGACTTCTCCGATGGTGCAATGTGTCTATAGAGCGTCCGCCTCGGATGCGAGGGGTCGCGTATTCAAACCCCGGCCGAATCATACTAAAGACATAAAAATGGTACTAGCAGCTGCCTCTTTTGGTGCCGATCATTAAGAGGTTAGTGTTCGGATTAGTCGGCCTGGTGTCAGGATAGTGTGACTGGGTGGGACAAGTTTGTCTTATGTCCGCTAAAATGCAAAAGCCTACTGAACCAAGTCGAACAGGTTACGTATTATACAACTTATTTTCGAGGTTTCAGCGCCCCCCCCCCCCTTAAATGCGTACATATATTATCAGTATACCTCCATGCTCAAGCCTATGCATTTGGGTTACCCCCCCCCCCCCATGCGTACATACTAAATGGACGGCCCCTAACCATTCATGAGATGGTATTGATTCAAATTTACGAGTGCGATTGTGATGTACGCATTTCCCTACACAAACACGGGATGGTATTATTCAACCGTACATGTCCACAAAACTATATATATTTATAGATATATGTATACAACCATGGTACATCAATTAGGTATCTAATTACATAATGACAGTGTAGTGGTTAGCAAATTTGAGAAATATACTTTTTTATTCAGACACCATGCCAAAAGGAAAGAACTAACTTACAGTTTACGCTGAACTAAATTAAATTTACTATTTTTGTTTCCAGCATGGTCGGAATATGTTTACATGTTTCATATTAGGAAACAATTTGCATTAGGGCTAAGTATATCTAAGAAGGAAATAAGATGTTCTTACAAACTCTTATTTTGTTGGTGTATTGGTTACCTCTCAACATATGAACCATTCTTTGCCATCTCACGATTATAATCCGTATGTACTTAAGCGTTGTCTCATTTGTAGTGTTAATTTTTAAATGTATACTTTGCTTGTAAAATGATCCCACTTTATATAAATGTACAAACACCGCAATCGTGATGTGCTTACAGGAATACATTCTTCTGAGTTCTACTGAAGTCAGTTATTCAGTATAATTTGTAAAACGATATGGACTGATTGATAAAAGTGACTGTTTTCTTTACTTTGGTTTGTCGCAATATTTTTCTAACACAGTACTAATATACACTGGTCACACATGACGCCCCAAAGAAGCAGTTGTAGTTAATTCTTTTTTACCTGTAGTAATGGGATTTTTACAATATATGGCTGTGGCAGATGTACGTCGATTATCAGACAATGGTCGGCTTTTGCACTATTCGCTTATTTCCCTACTTCGAGTGCGGACTGATTGACCGTTAAGCAAAATCTCAATTAATCTCTGCGATTTATGTGCAACGTACGATATTGTCCCCAGTGTTTATTTAATTCCATCATCGTTTAACAAAACTTCTTTTCTTATCCTCTCTAAATCAACTTTTGTTGACCAAAGACAATACATTTTATAAGCAAGGCAGAACGCAAAATCAAAATGAAAATATGTAAACAAAAATAGTTAATAAAATTCCAAGGTATGTATAATATTGTAATATATTTTGGAGTATGCGCATTTGTTTACCGCTCTCCATTTTAAGGATTCCTTATATACTTGCTTGAATATGGGAAGTCGGTGCTGGGATTATAGTCTTTAGACCAAAATAATTAGCCAATTACTAGGGGCAAACGTTACGGAGTGAAGTGTAAGTGAGTTTCAAGATGACATGGTTTACTTTTGGTGAATTCAGGTAAGAGCCGCATGAGTATCCCTGTCACTCAGTAGTCCCTATTCAAATCTAATTGCGTGAATTGATCGTGTGACTCCAGGTGCAGTATTTATGACTGGAGATTGGTAAATTATACAATGGAATCAACAGAAAAGGACTGTTCCGCCGTCGGCGGGCGCCATTTATTGTTGCTGTGGTGGTAAATATGTTACAAAGTTACAGGCGAAATGAAGCTAAAAATCATGATTTAAAAGGCCTAAGGTGGCGTAGTAAAAACGGTTCCCTGTATTAGGTTGTTGAGTTGTATAGTTTCACGGCGTGAAATACTGGCGGTAAGTTACGGAAAGTTAACGAAGAGAAGCTTTGCAGTTGTGACATTGACATACAATTGGGAAGTTGGGATTTGTGGTCATGTATTAATTAGAGTAACATTACTGATAGATTGGACGCGTTGGACTTTCCAGTTTGCAGAAGTAGTTGTACAGGATTCCTTTGAATCGGGGAAACCTATGACTCGTAGCGGGATTCGCGCAAGGGCTTGACATCGCTCGGTCAAGAAACCCATTTGTTTGATACAATATTTCTTGCGTGAGCATAATGCAAATGTGTATATTGGCTTGCACTGTTTGCAGCTATGATGTACGATGTTAAGATCTCAGTCGGTCAGGATATTCTTTAACAACGGTATCTTTTATCCTAACACGTCTTTCAATACGGTACCATTTACCTCTTGCAATAAAGTATATCAGTTGGAGGTTGAGGATGAACTAATCGATATTGAATTTCTCTAAGTACTGTTTGGTCAATGTTCGGATCTCATTATCTTGTTATTGCAAAAAATATATATTGGTTATAATCAATTACACCTTTAGTTTTATGATTATTTAGACATTCTATATAAATCCAGCATGGTATCAGTTAATATTTCGACGATATTGTTATATGTGACCAGTACATTTGAACATGTATGATTATAAACAGTAAAATTAGGCATTTAAACTGTAGGAAAAAAAATTCTACTGAAAAATGTTTCATCAGCATAAAAAACTAAGGCTTGTCAAATCCGAGACTAGCAATATTTTATAGTACCTATATTTGCTCTTTTCAGGCCAAGTTCTCACGTAATGGCTTGTTTTAGTAGATTGCTTGTTTTTGTGTGCGGTTTTTTTTGGTGCTCCCACACAAAATGCGCATGCGCGGAATTTATTTTCCGTTGCCATGACGTATAAAAGTTACCGGCCATGCACCAACATTTTTCTTTATACATCAGATTTGCATAACATGATTAAAAGTAGTTATACTTGAACAAAAAGAACCAAAAAAAACCTATAAAGTGTACAGAAAAAATAATTTAATTTCTCGAAATAAAAGTATACATCACTGTTACTTAGATACGATTTTCCACCTATAGAGGACGCCAGCAGGAAATGACGTACATTTATCCCCACAAGACGAAGTACTGGGGGGGGGGGCCGGCACCAGACAGACCCCCCACCCCACTTTTCCAAAAAATTATAGTGTTTTATGTGTATTTATCCCCCCCCCCATGTGTTGTATGTTTTATATTATGCAAAAGAATTTAGGTCAAAAAAATTTAATTCTCCTTTTTAACGGGGTATTTCTTTTAAAACCTAGTTTTATCTATAGGGTTGTTTTTCCGAATAGGTTTCCATCTTTCCATCACCTGACTTGAAATCCCTTCCCTATACTCTTGGTTGACCTTGGCTAGAGGTCGCCTATATCCCGTGTGTGCTATATATATATATGCTATAGTTTGTGTATGCTATATTTTGCTTCCATGTTGGGATAGCCTTTATTTTTTCCCAAATCTCCCCAGTAATCTTAGGACCTTATAATCGGATGAAGAAAAGGTTTATTTTTATTTATTTAATATATTTTTGAATTTTGGCTAAGTAACGGTGTATTATAATTTAATTAAGAAAAAAAAAACTTAATGTGTTCTGTGTGCAAATATATTGTGTCATTATTCACATATTGGATTTGTAAATTGAAATCCGCTGTACTCGAGTTGGAGTCCATACACTTTTTTATTTGCTTGTATTTCTCCCACCTAGAGTTAGGCCGTCTCAAATTATTTATTGGATTTCTGCCAAAATCTCTAAAAATGGTTGTTCTTCCCACACACACACACACACACACACACACATACACACACACAGTGGGGATTTACCGTGCAGTGCGAGAGCTGCACATTTTGAGCAAATAGAATTAGAAGAGAGACTTATTAGATCCTTTGTTTTCGTGTATGTATGTAAAGTTTCCTATATGAGGTGTTTTTCCCGACTCTTTCATAGCCCCATGACGTCATTATCTCATTCTTTTCCCATATAGTTTCTCTGTCCCGATAATTAGGATTTGTGATAGTTTACGTAATATAATTAAAGTCTATTTAATTATTTAATTTTAATCGTAATGGATAATAAAAAGAAACTGAAGCTGTTTAGGAAAATTTATAAGAATCTAAAAGGGTGGCGGCTACAGCAGATTCCAATCCGGGGTGGGGGTATGAGGGCAAGGGTTCACTTTGTGATGGTCCCCTTTAAGGGGAGATTATCCATTGCCCCATCTCCCTCCCCTTCTTTTCACCCTTTGCAGCCCCGTCCCTCCCATTCACAAATCTTCCTAGAAGTTCTTTTTTCTAATTAATTTGAAAGGATTACAAAAAAATTTGCCTATTCATTTTTTTTATGTTTATGACTTGGTCACACGCCATCATGGTTTTAGTTATGTTATCTGTTATTTTTCCTATTAAAGTTTTGTTAAAGTTGCCGTCTTGATATAAAACTTGGTTTCTTCTGTATTTTTATTTCTTGGATATCTCCATAATTAATTGTATCCTGTCTTGTTTCCTAAACTCGCACTGTGCAATCGCATGATATTTTGTGAAGTTCGCACATTTGCACATACAATAATTTACATGTATGCATATGTCGTGTAGATATTTGAATATCAAGCTTTGTATTTTTGGAGAGCCGATGTTGGTCCAGTACCTCTAAGGTCTGTCCCAATTAACCGAGATATTTCCTCCTCTACTTTATTTTTAATTTTAGAGGTTAAATTTTCCCTTATCCAATTATATGTTTCCTTAGTTTCAATTCCCCAAAGTTCCTCATTTTCCCTATATTTACATAAAAGTTCCTTTATACTTCTAAAGGTCCTTGTTGTTTCTAGTCTTTTTACCAGTTTATTATTTTTGTAGATGTCACTTATGTTTTTCATGCTAAAACCAAACCAGTAAATGTATAAAGCTTCCTAAGGGGTTTTGGGTTGGATATTTACTTCTTTTACATTATAAATTAAATACTAGAGAGGAGGCCTAACTCGAATCGGGAGAAACACAAATAAATAAAGAAAGAAAGTGCGGACCCTGACTCGAATACAGCCTACCTCATTTTGAAAATAGACTTTAATGTGAGAAACACCACACCATAGTCAATCACATAAAACAAAAGGTTTTATTTTAATTTCAAATGGTAGTATACCGTTCATCTCGCCGGAATTCTAAATTGCAAATTAATTCAAAAGCAACTAAATTTATACCAGGACAAACAAATAAATTTGAAAAGTCCATAGAAAAATATATATTAAGACAACAGAGACAAATTTGACATAGTATTGCTGTCCCTACACACAGACTATATAGCATACACACACCATAGCATTGATACACATAGCATACACGGAACATAGAAAATTCTTGACAAAGATCACTAAAAATCAAGGATATGAAATCTGAAAATGGGAATAAGATCCATGTTTCAGACTACTACCCTTTAGAAAACACTAGGACTAATTATAAACTAAAAGTTTGATCAAAATTCCTTTTTTAAACTTTAAACAAGCACACACATCTTGGGGTATACAAGAGTACATGAAAACACTTTATTTTTTATGTGGTGAGGGTCATCTGTCTGGTGCCCCCCCCCCCCATGATACTTTCGTAACTCATACCTGCGAAAGATTATCATTTGCACTCACATTGTATGTTCTTTAAAATAATGATTTTTTTTTTTATTTGCGAGATATCGTCGTATAGTTAACCTGGATACAATATAATCTTGGTCCGTTTGCACCTTGAAACTTATCATGCGTGAATGGCAGGCGCCTTCAAGCAATCTGGTGATATTTTCGTCTCTTTTGCGATATTTTTTTTATCTGACATTAGCGATACACACACAGTAAGGATGCATACGCATGCCGGCATCCGCTACATTTACGGAGTTCGTTGATATATTTTGTTCTGTAAATTTCGCATGATGAAAAAAGAAGGAATACATTATAACAATGCAAGGTTAGTTTCTTTTATTTTATTTTCAATCAAGTGTTTGTTTATTGTACCGTGCCGGGGCGGGGTGGGATGGGGGGGGGGGGCACAAATTCAACACAAAATTAGTTCCTTTCTTATCTGCATGGAATAATGGAGCAAATATGATTGACGATATTGACTGGTAATAACAAGCTTTCAATTTACGCGCGCACACACGAAGACAACTTGAAAAATAGAAACAAACAATAAAATTAACTGGTAACTTCGCACTTGCTCAAGGCTTTGTAGTTACAATGGGGGGGGGGGTCTGTGCTATTATCTGGTTAGGCATGACTATTTCGCAGAAATACAAACAAATCTTTTGAGATGAGCATAAAATACAATTATTTCTTTTCCTCCATACATTTACGATGCTCTCAAAGGACCCACATATTTAGGTAAAAGTATGACCGTTACCAGGCGTTACCGAGTTGAAAATATGCCGAGTAAACTTACGAATTACGCCACGTACAATGTATAAACAACACTTGGCAACTTTTAATGATAAAAGATGGTGTTTTTATTTATTTACTTATTTATTTAGTTATCAGAACTCTTTCAGAATAACAATGTAACTGCCGATTATACAGCTCGCCTCTAAGAAGATTTTCGTAGTTTCCAACTGCCATGCATAAAATAAGTTTATGCCAAAGTGATCGTGACCTACAAAATGTTGGCCATTGTCACAGGGCATAAAATTCATAAAACAATAAAGAACATTCCTTTTTGTTCTACCAAAGCAGCGGAACCATAATGAGTTGATAAAATACAAGGATATTTGTTGTTATTTTGCAAACCATTGCTAATAAAATCAGCTTCAGAAACTATTATTATTGTCCGCCCTAGAGGAAAGATTTTACAAGGTGGAAATCACTGACTGTCAGTATCCCTGGAATGACAACCAGTATGACAACTATAACTAGTTTGTGCATCAGTAAATAATCTTGAGTAGCCACTGCACCTGAAATGCGTGCAGTCCATTCATCGAATACCTCCTATTCATTCATTGTATAATACACATTTTACTTACTAAGAATACCCTATCACAGTATAAATGTTTAGTCATAAATCGGGAAAGTTTACAACTGTATATGCATATTTATTTCTATTTTAACCGTACTGTCATAAAGGTACTTCTGTGGAGGCTAGTGTGTATATGTCATGATGAAAGCTTATGTCATTAATAGTTTTCTTTCTTTGCTCTTTACAAAAAATCAAAATAATAAGACTTTCGTTATCTTTTGTCAGATTTCATATTTTCTTGAGAATTTTTTTAAAAATGTATCTGGAAAGTAAACATAAAAAATACGATAATTTAAAAAATGAAATTTGGGTCTCCATCTAAAGAATTTATATATTCTTAGTTACTACTCAGTAATTTTTAATTATTCATAAATGATTGTAAGATAAATTAGTTTTACAGTGTAAAAGTGCGAGTTTGCTCCATTTACAGAAGGGTTTACTTGCTATTCTCTTTGTATAATTCTCCCAGCTTTAAACTACAGATACAGAACATTACATAAGACAGCGAATTTCAGTCTTAACCTAAAGCTCGAGGCTGGAGAAGAGGTCACTAAATTACCGTTTCCATAGTTACACACTGGTCAGATAGAGCAGTCTCCCGCAGGTATCATTCCCTATAGATGAATTAGAGGCCAAGTAAACTGCCTTCATTTCATGAGCTCTACTAGTGTAGTATAGATGAAATAAGTTTTAAATTGCAAAAGTTGTCTCTTTTGTAACCAAAGTGCAAATCAATAAAGAAATATAATGACATGTAAAATTACATGAACAGCAATGAAGGATCTTTTCACGAGAGTCGCAAAAGATTGAAACTATTTAACGAATTTCATAAATTTCATTTTAAATAAACTTAAATGTAAGATTATGTTATGTGTATCACATGACAGAAATGATATTCAATAAAAAGCATAAAAATAGGTTACATAATTGACTTTAAATTACATTCGTCATTACACCTTCAATTCATATGTCGTCATGCCGGCATTTGCTGAGTTACTGGGTGTTATTAAACGTATCATATAGTTACGTATGATACTGGAAAATATCATATGGGTATATTAATCTTAAGAGGAGCAACATTGGCTCAGTGGTTAGCGTCTCAGACCTGCGACCGAAAGGATGCAGGTTCAACCCCTGCCATCGGATCAAATCCTCGACCTTATTGGAAAATAATGAGATAACAAGTACATTCTACAAAGACATGGAACCTATTACCTCCACTGAAACGTACGAAATGATCATCTAAATTTGCAACAAGTGATCAGGAGAAGTGCGACCTGTTGAACTCGGAAGTTTGATATGTTACACGTTTAAAAAATTATGATAAACAGTTACCGCATTTTGAAGTTAGAAATGAAACTTTTATTTCTGCCATCATTATATATAAACAAGAAATTATAGATGTAGTAACTAGTCTTGACCTAAACAAAACCGCTGGAACCAATCCAATAAGTAATAAACTTGTACAAGTATAGTTGAAGAAATGTATGTTCCATTGCAAATACATTTAAATAAATCACTCCCAGCCAGCGTGTTCCTAACACAGTGCAAGCTAGCGTATGACATACCGATGTATAAGAAAGGAGATAAAACACTACCGTCTAAATGCAGACTAATTGTTGACTTCAGCTAAATTATATACACTATTCATAAGTCCAACCTTAGAATATACTTCTGGAGTCTGGGATAATTGTTCTATTGAAGATTCGGAAAGATCAGAATAAAGGGGGGAAAATCAGATGGAAGATGCACGGATCGTTCCAGATCTATACCCATTAATTCTTCTAGATAGTCTCTTTATGCGGAAACTGCTTGGTTTGCACAACGAAGGAAAAGGAAGAGATTATGCATTATGTATTCGATTATAAATACTCAAGTACCTAACTATTTAAACGAACTTCTTCCACAAAGGAGATATGAGGCATCTAATTATCGTCTACGTTACTCTCAAAGTATCACACCAATCTCAACCAGACTTTATATTTTCACACGACCTTTTACCATATACGATTCGTCTTTAGAACTCTCTGCCTGATGATATCCGAAATCCTCCAAATCTTTCTATTTTTAAGAAACGTTTCTCTAATTTAACTAACGGGTCATCACACAAGCAGAAAGACATCTTATTGTAGGTGAGTAGTCACGTCACTTTTCAATGATAAATCTAGACTTAACCAAGAAGTGTATTGAAAGGTAGAGCGAAAGAGCTGGGATCTTTGGCATTAGGTAAGGGGCAATAGACAAAGTGTTCAACTTCTTCATTATCATAAGCACATGCACACGTGAAAGAGTTAACTAAATTCACCATGTAAAGGTCGGATTTCAGGAGACTACCTGCTTGTCTAAGTTTAGTATGTAGGATATTAAGGTGACATTTGTCAGTAGCGTAATTTTAGCGTGATGACCCGTTAGTTGAATTAGAAAAACGTTTCTTAAAAACAGAAAGATTTGGAGGATGAGAAACCTATAAACTAATATCAAATGTGTTAACATCGGTGGTTCTTTACAATTGGCATGACTTATTTGGTTATATACAAACCATCAAAAAACGGCAAGGGTAGAAGCGGGTAGCAAAGATATGAAGATCGGTAAGTCGCAAGCAATACCGAGACAAAAAAGGCAACTTTCAAGGTAGCATTTTCACACATTTATATTGACACGGGTCGTTTTAGACTAATGAGAAACCAATGACTGGATATCAAATAGGTCCAAATCTTTGTAGCTTTTTTTACGATTAACATGACATATTTAGCCTTATAGAAAACGATCATGTTACAAGGATATAGGCGCACGGACAGAGAAATGAAGATGTACTTAATAAGATACATACACATAATTTTTACTGTTTTATTGCTTAAGTATATGCTTCATATCACTAGTATCAGCATCGAGGTATGTGATACCATCGCAAAACAGCAATACTAGAGGCACGTAACAAGGATATGAAGATTGGTAATGGTAAAGTCGCAAAGGATACTGGGTAAAATATATAAACTTTTCTAGGTTGCATTTTCACACATTTCTGTAGGCATAGATCAATTTAGACTGATGAGAAACCTACCAAATAATACCAGATTTGTCAAAATCTGTGTGTGCTTACGATTGGTATGACTTATTCGACTCTAAGATAAACGTTCGTGTTGTAAAGATCTAGGAGCACTAACATTCAAATGATTATCATCGAATTATATGGTACCATCTCAAAGCGGCAAGGATAGAGGCACGTAGGTAGAATATAGAATATGATGATCCGTTGATGATCCGTAATATCGCAAGCGACACCAAGTAAAAAATATCAACTTTTTTACTTGCATTTTCACACATTTATATATTTCACAGATCAATTTAGACTGATGAGAAACCTATCAATTGATATCAAATTCGTCTAAATCGCGTTTTTAAAAAATTACTAATGTTATAACTTATTTGCCTATATGGAAAACGCTCATTGAGGAAGACATTGAGCGGACATACAGACACACAAAGATGTACTTTATAAGATACATACACATATTATATATTGTTGTATAGCTTTCCTTATATGTTTGAGATCTATAATATTAAAATTGAAATATGTGGTACCGTGGCAAACTGCAATGGTAGAGGCACGTATAAGTCGCAACCGATATCGAGTCAAAAATACAAACTATTTTATTTTCATTTTCACACATTTCTGTTGGCACGTATCGATTTAGACTGACGAGAAACCTAACAATTGATATCAAATTTTGCTAAATCGGTGTTTATTACTATTGTAATGACTTATTCACCTGTTTGTTAAACGATCGTATAGAAGACATTAGGAGAAAAGACAGACAAATGAAGACGTACTTAATAAGATACACACACATATTATTTACTGTTGTACAGCTTTAATTATATTCTTCAAATTTATAGTATTAGCATCGAAATATGTGGTACAATCGCAAAACGGCAATGGTAGTTTCACGTACCAAGGATATGAAGATCGGTAATGTCGCACCCGATATTCAGTAAAAAGAACAATCTTTTTTATTTTGCATTTTCACACCTGTCTATTGGCAGAGATCGACTTAGAATCATGAGAAACGTATCAATTGATATCAAACTTGTCAACATCGTTGGTTGTTTGCGATTGGTATGACTTATTCGCCTATATGGAAAATATTCGGTTAGGAAGGCACTAAACGCAAGGACGTACAAATGAAGACGTACTTCATAAGACGCATACACATTATTTACCGTTGAACAGCTTTTATTATATGTGTCAGGTTTATAGAATTAGCATCGAAAAAATGTGATACGATCGCAAAACGGGAATGGCAGATGGACGTAGCAAGGATACGATGATCGGTAACGTTGCAAGCGATACTGAGTGAAAAATACCAACTTTTCTATTTTGCATTTTCACCCATTTATATTGGCACAGATCTATTTAGACTGATAAAAATTTATCAACTGATATCAAACGTGTCAAAATCGTTCTTTGCGATTGGTATGACTTATTCGCCCATATGGAAAACTTTCGTATAGGTCAGATGTAGGCACACGGAAAGACAGATAAAGATGTGCTTAATAAGATACATACACATATTTTATAATTATGTACAGCTTTAATTCTATGCTTCAGATCTATAGTATTAGCATGGACGTATGTGCTACCATCGCAGAACGGGAACGGTATATGAACGTAGCAAGGATATGAAGATCAGTAAAGTCGAACCCAATATTCAGTAAAAAGTACACTTTTTTGTATTCTGCATGTTCACACATGTCTGTTGGCACAGATCGAGTTAGACAGATGAGAAACCTATATATTAATATGAAATTTGTCAAAATCGGTGTTTATTTACTATTGGTATGACTTATTCGTGTATATCGAAACCGTTCGTAGAGGAAGGCATTGGGCGCACGAACATACATTATGAAGACGTACTTAATAAGAAGATACATAAACATATTATTTACTGTTGTACAGCTTTAATTACATGCTTCAAATCTATAGTATTAGCATCCAAGTAGGTGCTACCATCCCTAAACGGGAAGGATGGAAGCATCAAGGATACGAAGATCGGTAAAGTCGCAAGCGACAATGAGTCGCAAATAGCAACTTTTTTATTATTCATTTTCACACATTTTTTTTAATTATTTTTTTTTTTTTTTTTTTTTTTTTTTTTTTTGCACAGATCGATTTAAACTGATGAGAAACCTATAAATTGATATCATATATGTCGAAATCGGTGGTTGTTTACGATTGGTACAACTTATTTACCTATATGGAACATGTTCGTGTAGGAAGGCATTTTGGCGCACGGAAAGACAAATGAAGACGTATTTAATAAGATATATAAACATGTTATGCTGTTGTTTAGTTTTAATTTTATGCTTCAAATCAGTAGTCAGCATCGAAGTATGTTGTAAACTCCCCCTCCCCTTAGTATGCAACTGCAAGCACACTTTGTCAAATGCTAAAAGGCACTAACTTTCTTGAAAATTATAATAATCCAAAAAAATTCCGGATTCGTATATTATAACGTTATAATGCGCTTTCATTTTCCGTCAGGTGGGTCTCCAGGTTGAGTTGTTATGAACAACAGGAAACAGTATCGTACATTCTTTGCTAAGCGATCGCTCAGGTGGTGCAGTGTCTGTACAGAGCGTCCGCCTTGGATGCGAGAGGTCGCGGATTCAAACCCCTGCCGAATCACACTAAAGACATAAAAATGGTACTAGCAGCTGCCTCTTTTGGCGCCCATCATTAAGATATTGGTGTGAGGATAATGTGATTGGGTGGGACAAAATGCTGTATGTTTGTGGCATGATGCCACATTGCTAGACATCATTATAAACTGTCACAATGCAGACATGGTAGCGATATGATTGCATTTTTTTTTAAAGCTACGTTAAAAATTACACACACACACACACACACACACACACTTTGCTTAGTTATTTGCTATTTGAAGAGATGGAATATTGTTCATATTTCAACCGCTTTTTATTAATGATCATCGATGTGACCAACATATACGATAATAATACTCCCGATGATGATGATGATGGTTGTTGTTCTGATTTCTGTATTACTACTGCTCCATGGGTATATTATATATCGAACTTGAAAACAGAAGCACTACCAGCAATAAAGCAGCTTTGAAAACAAATCGCACTTAATCGATATCAATATATATTGACATCAAAATGAACGTCAAATGCTCTGTGCAACTGTATCGAAATGAACTATTACATGCTGGTTTTTTTTTTTCTTTTTTTTTTGGGACAGTTTTAGACCGAAAAAAGTAGTACTTCAAGGCTCTGTCTATGGTATAAATATGTTCATGTACACTTTTCCATTGTAACTTTAAGTGTATAGACTGCAAATACGATGAAGCACAAATCGAGGACGTCGAGTGTTAGCATTGGAACAATGTTACTACTTCGGTCGAGAAGGATAACGACCTATATATGTATTCCTGCCCACTACCATGTAGGATGTATCAAACTGTATATTACTCAAGCGCTCTTTGTCGAGCGTGCTGGTGTGTGTGTACAAAAACAAATGGAATATAATAACTTTAACTGAAATATATACAATTAAATTCTATATAAAAGTGATGCGGCACCTGGGAGTAAAGCAAAAATGGAAGAAACAAATTTCCGGATCGCTGCTATCAACAGCAATGGGATAGACAAAGCGAAAGCAGACAAAGTAGCCAAAGAAACAAACTTTGGTGTAATAATGATACAAGAAACACACTATAGAATTAAGCCAGAGTTCGAAATTTTAGTAGAAGACAAACTTAACGCAATAAAGATATGCAACAATTTTGCAAATAATGATATTAGAGTTGGTTGCAACAATAATATTTTTAAAAAGCTGGGAAAGGTTTGAGGAGGGGGGAATTTTTTAAGGGACGGTTGCTACGTGTTAAAATGTTTAATTGGCATATTATAAATGTGTACATGCCAGCTAATAGAAATAAGAAACTAATTTTAAAGAAAACTTATACACCTACCTACAACAATATTCGATGGAAAATCTAATCATAGGGGGAGATTTCAACTGGGTAACTATAAATTAAACCAGTCTAGCAGGATTGATAAATTTTACGGAAATTTTTATGATCCATTAATATATATTAATACTGCAATAACCAACCAAAAGCTATCAGACCATTTCATGCTCACTATTGACCTAAAAATGAAAAAAATAGAAAAATGTGGGTCAGGACTATGGAAACTAAATAATAAGATTTTAAATGACAAAGAATATGTCGAAATAATAATTAAAAAAAGAAACTGAAACCGTCAAAAATGAAGAAAATATTAATATAATAATTGATTGGGATGTTTTAAAAAACAAAATAAAAGGAATAAATATTCAGTACTCAAATAGAGGGCGGAAAAACCCCAGAAAAAAAAGACAAACACGAACTCAAATTAGAACTAAGCAAAACAACAAACGACGATGGAGAAAGAAAAAAAAACGATTGACAGACAAAATTAAAATCGTTGAAGAAGACGAAAATCAGGGGAGAATAATAAGGGCTGGAAAATTTACAGAGATCTACAACGAGGCAAAAAACGTATATAAGCGAGAAGAATTTAGAAAAGGGGGTGATACAATTTTAAACAATATCAAAATAAACAATGTAACCCATACTGTAAAAGAAGATATCCTAAATAATATTTCCAAATATTATAAAGAACTATACACCACACACCACACAGAACATATACTTCAGCACAATCGACAGCTACTTAAAAAATGTCGACTGTGAGATGACATCAGCAGTACATAGAGACCAATGTGATGATGTCATCTCAGATGAAGAAATCACAAAAAGTATATCAACACTCACAAAAGTCACCAGGGAAAGATGGACTCATCGTGGAATTCTACCAAAAGTTTCACGGTGAACTGACGCCGATCTTAAACGCTTTGTATAATAATATAGTTTTAAGTAAAAATAAAATGACTAAATCTATGAGGGAGGGAGTTATCACAATTATATACAAAGGGAAAGGGAATAGAGACGAGATTAAAAACAGGAGGCCTATATCACTTTTAAACACGGACTATAAGATTTTAAGTAGGATTTTAACAAATACAGTAAAGGGTAGGATAAACAAGATAATTAATGTAAATCAAACTTGTGGGGGAGGGATATACAAAACAATATTTTAAACATTAAAACTATAATTAACTACATAAATGAAACTGGTATGATGAGTGCTATGGTACTCTTCGACCAGGAGAAAGCTTTCGACTGATTTGAACAAAACTGTATAAAGAATGTTTTTAAAAAATTTGGTTTCGGACCCAATTTCCAAAATGGACCAAAATCCTACACACTGGGATAATTAAACGGGAAATGCACGAAAGAATTTGAAATACAACGATCAGTGATACAAGGATGTCCACTATCAATGCTAGAATACGTAATGGCAATATAAATCCTACGTCACACGATAAGAAACAACCCAGATGTGCAAGCAGGGGCGTATTAACCATTAAGCAGACTAAGCACGTGCATAGGACACCAGGGCCAAAGGGGGCACCACAAAGTTGAGAAAAGGGTGAAAAGAAAGAAAGAAAAAAGAATGAAGATTTGTAAAAAAAACTGATACAACTAGTGCAAATTGATCATGATGTTCTGTTTCTTGATCATGTTACACCCTAGGGTTATCTTCTCAGGTGTACGTGGAAAAGAGGGGCGCGCCAAGATTTGTCAGTGCTTAGGGCACCAGTGAGCCTTAATCCGCCCCTGATTATACAAGGCATACAAATACCAAACCTAAAAAAGAATTAAAAAATGCTCTAACATGCATATGATTGCAACATCTTTATAAGAGAGGGGAAATGCTATAAGCGTCGGGTTCCAAAATAAACCACAACAAGCACGAAATCTTAAAAATAGTTAACTGGAGGGGCAACCACCCTGGATTATCGCCCCCACACACACACACTTACTGAGAGACACTGTAAAGGCTCTAGGGGTTTACTTTGGTAATAAAAAAAGAAGCTGTAGAAAATTATGAACATATTATCAATAAAATAAGAGAAAATGTGAAAATCTGGCCATGGCGCCATTACCTATCATGGAGCGGGCCCAAGTGGCCAAGACTTATTTATACTCAAATATTAACTACATAATTAAATCCATAGATATGGATAATACAATTTTAAACAAAACAGACAACGAAATAATAGATTATATATGGAATCATAAAATGCATCATGTAAAAAAAGAGACATTATATAGGGCCAAAAGTAGAGGGGGCTTGGGGTTTCCGAGCCCTCTACTACTATAATTAACTAACATAATCAATAGATTAAAAAAAAAATGCACTCAGACCCGGCTACAGCGTGAGAAGCACCGTACATCTACTGGTTCGGCTTCACCTTGAGAAACCGACCAGAGATATACAAAAATAACAAATTAATATAAAAAAATCGAAGTGCCACGCAAACATATGAGAACTAATTTTAAAATATAGAGACAAAACAGATTTATGCAAAATTTAATAAGTAAAAGTCACGCTTGGATTAGGGAGGAGGTAACCAAAAATATAAAATGTAGAGTAGAGCAGGACAACTGAGGGGGTAAATTGGACAAAAAATTGGAAAAATTGGGGAAAATAAGATCTGTCAAAACACAAAGTATAATTTTTAAATACCTGCACAACACCTGGCTAACAGGCGAAGAAACAATCAAACATCGTATGCTGAGGATAATGCCGAAATGCCCTTTGTGTAAAACAGCGAACTTCACCAAACTACATACGATTGTCCAATGTGATAAATCTAAACATAATAGGATAAAGTTAATAATGAAAATTTGCAAAAAATATAAGTATAACAAAAATAACATTTCATTCATAGATTTAGACTACGAAAACAAAATCGTTCTAAAATGTATAGACTATATAGTAACTACGATGATATCCTGTGGACAGGTGATAAAGATTTTTAAATAAGATACGTGGTAAAAATAAGAATATTAACCACAACAAGAACTCAGTACGTCTTACGACGAATAGATACTTACCGTCAGGTTGATATAACGCAATTGATGTTGGAATTGGGGGAGAGAGGGGGAGGGAGGAATAGGTATTACAGACCGAAGGGTCGCGTAGCGCAATTGCGAGCTGATGCCATACCCATACCCCCTCCTCGCACCCCACAACAGCCATATTTCAAAGAAAATTTCAAATTCTATTTCAAATATTTCAAAGAAACCCATATAACTTTTTTTTTTTAAAAGAGAAAAGGGAAGAAAGGAAGAAAGAAAAAAATAAAAGAATTTTGTAATTTAATTTTTTTTCTTCTTTCTCTGAAAGAAAATTCTAAAGACATATATAGGAAGGGATACAGGGAAAATATAAGGGGGAAGTAAATGGCGATGACATCATGGGGTTAAGTCACAGGGCTCAGTGAAGTGCATAGGCCCATCATGAGTCTTTGAAAACACCCAATGTAGAACATAAACAGACAAAATAAAGACACAAATACATACTGTATAACACTTAGTTTAAAACCCTACTAACTTCTCCCGCACTGCATGGTTGACCATTATAGAATAATGTGGTCTCATAAAAACGTTTGGATCTTTCAATAAAGCATAATCAGATAAACTAAATAAAGGAGGCCTAACGCGACCCAGGAAAAACTCATAGAGAATAAAGAAGCGTGAACCTTGGATCGAGCGTAACCTACCTATCAACATCTTTAAAGACTATTATGAGGAACGACACATATTATCACTCGAATAATAAAATAGGAAATTATTTTTTTTAAACAAAATCTAAATAGTACACCATTCCATCGTCAAAATTAGAAAACCATAAAACAAATTAAAAGATACAATATAACATCATAAAGGAAGAAATACAACTGGGAAAGATATTTGATCTATACTTGCTGTCTCAAACATAAAGAAAATATAGCATACACACAATATAACACCATTACATATAGCAAACACTGAGACCTAGGCGACATATAGCAAAGGTTACAAAACATTTCAAGGGAATGAACTTCGAGCAAGGTGAGGGAAACCAGACTCGGACGAACAACCCTTTAGATAACACTATGGAAACATAAATACCCCATCAAAAATTCTAAAAACTAAATTTTTTATATAAAATTTTGTTTTAATAAAACGTAGAACACATCTGAGGGGGAAATACACAAATATAAAATACTTTTTATTTTTTTGGGGAAATGGGGGCATCTGTCCGTTGCCCCCCCCCACTCCCCAAAAAGTGTGTGTGTGTGTGTGTGTGTGTGTGTGTGTGTTATTATACCCATTACATTACTTGCAAAATATATATGGTGCTGACATTTTCGGCAAGAGGGAGACCTACCGATATTCTGCATATAATTATTTTAATGTTTTTCAGAGCGAGAGTATTGGGGCCTGATCTGTTCAATATATTTCTCAACTGATACAGCAGGTATAATCAGAGGCGTAGCTGGGGGGGGGGGGGAAGGGGAGTACATATGTCCCCAGGCGCCAAGGTACAGGGGCGCCAAAATGAGGCTTACAACGTTACATTATAATAAGTAAACAAGGGTAATATTCAAAAATGTGATTAAACGGGGAGGGGGCTGGGGCGCCAATTTTATAGTTCGTCCCCGGGCGCAAAATATCATAGCTACGCCTCTGGGTATAATAGAGACCCCCCCCCCCCCCCGAGTTTGCCACAGAGCGCTCGTGTAATATACGGTTTAATACAAAATACATGATTGTGGGCAGGAATATACAAAATTTGGTCGATATACATGATCGTTGGTATCTATTCAAACGAGGGCCATGAAATACATTAGCAAATTCCTACAGTATTTTAAGGCAGGCGATTACGAATTATTTAAACCACGTTTTTCATCTGTCACAGATTTTATAATCATTTTGAAGTGGCTGCTTTATCTCGAGGAAAACGAGCGGTAAGTGTTATACAAAACAAAATCTTAATAGCAATTTGATCACTTTTGCGTCATTTGACAGTAAGAATAGTAATAAATAGAGGATAATTTCTTTTCCTACGTTAGGCCTAATACCTGATATGTTTTTTAGTGTGGTACACACACAAAAAACAACCCCAAAACAACACTAACAACATTTTAAAAAACCCACAAAAACGAGTGCCGTGCCGAAGCCACGGGCTAAAATGCTTTATTATCATTTTTTTTTATTTATAGCATCAATCACAAATTGAAATATATACAGTATTAGCGTTGGAAAAGAAAGTTTTCTTTTTGTTATATTTTTTTTTCTCACCCTAGCGAAACACTTTCTGCAAATGACCTTAATAAAGAAAAATAATAAATTAACCTAAACCACTTTGAATGTCGACCGTATCTTTTATTTACACGGCATCATGCGCGGAAGAAAATACCAACTGAACCGGGATTTCAGACAGCAGATGAATTGAAGTTGATTCATTGAACATCATTAGCAATTGTACAATCAAACAGATGCAACAATGAAAAGTGTAACTGTGAAAAATCGAGAATGTTAGATTTGCGAAGGATTTATTCCGAATCATTGTCTGCTAATAGAGAATTCATGTCAGTTGCTGTGTCGGCGATGCCCACACAGCGCGCCGTCCAAATGTGAAGTTGCGTTTTGCTGACAGACATAACACTGTGCCATAATTTATCTGATGGCATGTAAAGAAGCTGCTTAAATTATAGTATTTAAAAGTTTCTTCATTTTGTAAGAGCTCAAGAAATTAATTCTGGTTTGAAAGACAAGATGACGGTAAAACTCAGAAGACGTAGCTGTACAGTACCGTTGGTGTTGGAGACGTCATAATAAAGGTAACTGCGTTAACTTCGCTTTTTGTTTGGTAATTTGTTGGATATTATCTTTTGCTGATCTTCTTTGAGCTTGGAGTAAATTTTACATTCTGAACATTTTTATTTGCACTTATCTGCTTAATATGTATTGCTGGGATATCATATAGAATATGAAGTCAGTATAATGGTACTATATTACATATTTGAATGATAAAAGACTGGTAAATGATATAATGATAAACTACAAAATAAATAATTTGCCCAATATCCCAAATATGTTAATTAAAACAAACATTGAATGTAAATTCAGATATAATGAGCAGTTGTAAGAAGTAAGAAATAACATTTTATCCATTGAACCTGTTATGTGTTATCATCATCAGTTTTAAAATAAACACATGGAGACAAGTTTGCTTAAATTCTAAAATTAACACACACACACACACACACACACACACATATGGTATTTTAATCTAATACAGAAATGGTGACATTGATATATGCAGACCAATAGTTTTTTTCTTCTACAGATATAAATTAAAAAGCCTAATTCTGAGAGTTTCACCTACAACATTCATGATGGGAAAGGGCCACTAATTAAGAGCTGACATATGTGGAAGAAAAATACCATCCATGTTGAAAAGGGCTAGAGGTAATGTGAGAAAACATAATTTATCAATCTTATTTAACATTATTGTTGATATTTTATCTCAACTGGTCAAAAGGCTAAGTGGGTTTATGTAATGGTCCAGAGTGTGTTATTTATTTCACATCCCCTTCTGTCTTTCAACAGTAAGAAATTAGCTACTTTGGAGTCCATAGTTCTGATCAATTTGTTTATATAAAACTTGGTTTTGGGCTTAAATCAACATCTTGGATAAATCTAATAATGAGCAAAATCCAAGTATATACATGTGATCATGTATAAGATTAGTTGAGTTTTTTAACCAGCCTAAAAGCCATACTTCCACAATATAGGCTAAAATCATTAAGTTGTCCTTGAAGTTTGATGAGTGTTAACCATTAATAATAATAAGGTGATCTTTCATCTGAGTATGTTACCACCGCATGCAATATTTATACATGTAGTGCAGTTTTTACTAAACGTAGAATACATGCTTATATAAATGAGATCTAGATTGAAGAAGTGAAGATGCATACAAATACATGAGGTTATAACCACTACTGCTGATTCAAGTTTGATCATGCTTGGCCATTGGGCTTATAGAGTCAAGTTTCACAATGATGCTTATTATGAGTGTGATAAAGGTATGGTAGTGAAGTGACCTTGCATCTGATTGGCAGAGTTTCTTATGATTTGCACAACAGTGTTTATGATCCAATTTAGATCTGACTTGTTTAATTATTTGCTTGTATGTCTGAGGCTATAAGCAAAATCTGTGCATATAATGTGGTGGTTCTACATCTCACTAGCCATTCTTGCTACTGCTCTTAAAACTATTTCTCATTAATTTCATCAGACTTGGTGAATAGATTTATCTCATCAAGATATAGCAAAAGAGCAATTTTGTAAAAAAGATATTCATTCATATTAAACTCAAATTCTGCATCTGATTGGTTGACCTTGCAAATACTATAAGGGCTCTATTTCTGACAAAAAGATTATTTTGATCTAATGTAGCAGAAATGCTTATATGATCAAAACATTGAACATATTTGATGACAAATAAGAAATAGTTTTTCATGCAAATTTGATAAACATTGATAAATCGGTTCATATCATTAAAAGCTTGGAAGAGCTTGATTACATGCGAGACCATCGCATATTAATCATTCTTTATTTAGAGAATTATTTTTGTCAGGATTTAGTAAAATATGTAAAATCAATATGGACTGGTTTTGTTATGTACAGCAACACTAGTTGTTTACTGAGTACTGAGGGAATTGGAGTAAGGCAAGGGTACATTGCAGTAGGTAACCTGGTTGACTTGATAACAGGATTTTAACACAAACATTTTTATCAGGAGTCTAGCATACTAACCATTGATTCACTGCAGATCCTGCCCCCATTAGTTACCTTTTAATACATAAAGCATTTGGGTTTTTTATGTCACAAATCCCATAGGGATTAAAATTAACATCATGGGTCTCACTGGATAGTTTCGTATTTTGACATCCCTCTAATTTTTAAGGTAGAAGGCATGAACCTAATTATCACAAGCCTAGCATTTATAAATTTACACATAAGCTAAATCTATAATGTGGTTCAGATTTACTTTGAGTTAGGCATGGAAATAGGTTGGCTTGTTGGTGACTGCCTGTCACAGTTAGATGAGCATTGGAGATCATATGCGTAACTTAGTCTGCAAATGAGCTGCCGACTTTTATTTGTGTCTGCTACAGAGGTGATGAAAAGTATGCTAATTTGTTATAGTACTAGTGAACTTTATTCATGCATAAGGCACATACTGATTCTTTTAGTTGCCTTGTCACAGAAAAATATTGAAAATAGCTATTTCTAGTAAAAAATGAATGTAAAATGTACCTGCATCCTTTGACCCTACCAGAACCAAACTAAAAGCTCAAATTTGTGCAGCTGCTTTTGCTCATCACAAACATAATTGGGAGTATAACTGCTAACCCTACCCTCTAGCACACATTTCATTCATTCATTGGATTAAAGTCACGTGCACCTTTCGGTATGTGCGACTGTTTAGTTTGTACACGTTTGTGTACTTTTTGAATTTAGCGATTAACTTATACAATGCCCCCAAGCAAGCAAGCCGAAGCCCAGGTGCCCCAAAAGGTCCCGCCCAGGCTCTCGTCGCTGCAACCTTCTCCATCGTTGTACTCCGTTGGTGGTCTGTTTCTGCATCCTGCATCTCCCTCCTCTCTCATTTCAGGCAGTAACCGAAGCACACCAGCAGCAGTATTATGAAATTTTCGTTGCAATCAATGCCCAGTTCCCTATATTTATTGGGCTATTCCTGTACTATCTTGCCAAACATGTGATTGTCACATACGCTTCAGATATTCCTGAGTTGTGAATTTTCCTATCTTTTGTAAGGTCTATTAAATTTTGTGTACTTTGCGTACTTGAATTTTCCGAAAATTTTTTCACATCTAGTAGGCTTTTAGTAGCCCTTTATTTTGTTTTGGAGATCTCAATTTGGTTAAGTATTTCGTACGTGTGGCTTTAAACCAATCAGTGTGTTTCAGGGCCAGTAAGTTGTTGGTCAAAAGAGGGCTTTCGTGGGTCAGAATGAAAGCCCTATGTGGTAAAATTTGTTTGGAAAAAAGAAAAAAAAAAAGAAAAGAAAAGAAAAAAAAGGTGGGTAGGGAGTGTGTATGCTATATTTGTGTGATGGCTATAGACATTTTTGTTCGTTTTTCTGCTTTTCCCACATATCCCGACAACACACATTCACGCTCACTTTCTCATTCACACTTATAAGTAGATGTGGGGGGGGTGGCCTTATTTCTTTTGTTTAATTTCGGGAAGGCAATTCTTTTCATACTGGGGGGGTGGGGGTGGTTTGATTATTTGAGGCATACTCTTTTCATTGTTTCTGCCTTCATTCCCCAAGGTCTGCAAGTGTCCTGTTCTTTCTTCTTTTACTGCCTTAGGACGTTTAACTTCATTCTGTGCCTTTTCCTGCTCTTCTTTATTTCAGCTCTTTCTGCCTTATCCCGTGTCCGTTTCTGTTTTGGTCTTCTCGTCCTTTTGATACTGCCATGTTCGCCGTGAGATGTTTTCTTCGAGGGAGGTGGTTTGATTGCCTTTGTTTCCCTTCGCTTTGACCACTTGGCTATTTACCTGTTATTTTTGTTTAGCTTAGCTATTTGTGATTTATTTTAATGTATATTTTTTTTATTTTTATTTTTTTATATTTTTTTAATTTTTTTTTGATCCTACGGGACCTAGCATGCCGTTATAATTCCGAAACAGTGATTTTGTAATATTTTGTCCTTATCTGGTTTTTATTGTTCGGGTTATGATCGGCTGTGCCAGTCTGTGAACCCACGATACCGAGCCGGCCGTCACAATTCCCAAACAGTGATTTGTAATATTTTGACTGGTCTTTGATTTACTTTTTAATTTTTTTTTTTTTTTTTTTTTTTTTTTTTTCCTTTTTTTCTTTTTTTTTTTTTTTTTTTTTGAACCTACGGGGCCTAGCATGCCATTATAATTCCAAAACAGTGATTTTGTAATATTCGTCCTTATCTGGTTTTTATTGTTCGGGTTATGAGCGGCGGTGTCAGTCTGTGAACCCACTAGCCCGAGCCGGCCGTCACAATTCCCAAACAGTGATTTGTAATATTTTGATTGGTTTTTTTCTTTTTTGGTTCGATCTTTTAGGTTTATTGGTTTTAATTTCTTTACATGGTCTCTCTTTATACCCAACCCTTCATTGGGTTTAGATTTGTCCCCTTTTGCCTATTTTGTTAATGAATGTCATGATGTTATTATAGGTCATTCCTATGTTATTGTTTTTTGCCACAAGTAACTCCGGGTATGTCCACCGTTCTCCTATTTGTTCCTGTTGAGATTTTAGTTCGGCCCTTTCCTGGTTGTATTTGGGGCATATATTTATTAAGTGTGCGATTGTTTCTGGAGTTGGGCAGTAGGGGCAGTTTTCGGTTGGTCCCCTTTTTATGTGTTTCCCTGCGCATCCTGCCAATAGTGTTTTACCTGTTCTTATTCTATTTATTATTGTTATATCGTATGGATTTTTGAAGGTCGGACTTTCGACTTTTCTACTTACTTTTTTCATCATCGTGTGTATTAGACTGTTTGCATCCGATTTTTCCCATAGCTCTTGCCACATGTCATTGATCTTGTCCCATGTTATTGATTTCAGTGATGCTGTATGCTATATTTTGGGCTTTTGGTTCGTTTGTGGCGTTTTTTGCTTCTGCATCTGCTTTGTCATTGCCTGGGATTATGGATGTGAGAGGGTATCCATACGAATTCAACGTGTTTGTTGTTTTTTTCAATCTCTTTAAGTAGCGATCTTGCATGATTAATCATATTAGGTCTGCTCTTGGATTGGTCTGTTGCTAACGATTGTAGTACACTGTAAGAGTCGCTTAGAATGACTGCCTTAGTTGTGGGGTATGTTTTGACGTATGTTAATGCCATTAGTATTGCCATGAATTCTACCGTGTATATAGCGCATTGGTCTGGGAGTCTTTTTCCAACGGCGACATCTAATTTTGGGATCACTATCCCTGCTGCAGTTTTATTCGGATTTTTGGTTTTTGATCCATCTGCGAAGATTTGCGTGTATGTCTCGTATTTGTTGTCAATGTACGTTAGTATTGATGCTCTTAGTCCTATCGGGTCATTTTGTTTTTGTCCTAGTTTACGTAAGCTAAGATCTATTTGTGGTGTGGGACAGGTCCACGGGGGGTCTGGGTAGTACCTTATTTTTTCTGGGTTGATATTTGCGATTTGAAATTTCCTTTTTAATTCTATAATTATTTTCCCACTAGGTATTTTTTTATTTTTTCCTTTTGTATCGAATGGTTTGTCGCATGCTAAGAGGGCTTGTAGCGTGAGGTGGTTGGGTTGGTGTATTGATATTCGAGTCGAGTATCGCAGCATCAATTCCTTCTGCCTTAGGTCTAGCGGGGGTTCTCCTACTATTATTAAGATATCTTGTGTGGGGGTACCATTTAGGACGCCGGTGCATACCCTTAGCGCTTTTGATTGGACTGTGTCTAGTTTCTTTAGTAACGTGGCGTTCGCCGCTCCATATACCTGGCAACCGTAGTCCAATTTTGCTCTTATAAGTGCTCTATATAGGGTAACGAGTGTTTTTTGATCAACCCCCCAATTCACCCCTCTGAGGTTTCTGTGGAGGTTGATGTCTCGTTTGCACTTCGTTACGAGTTCTTGGATATGAGCTGCCCACGTGAGTTCGTGGTCGAATACCATACCTAGGAGTGTCGCTTGTTTTTCGAATTTGATGGGTACCCCCTTTAGGGTTAAGTTTGGAGTGGGTGGGGGGTGGCCACCTCCCGGATTGAAAACTATGCCTACTGTTTTTAGAGGTGACAATTTAAATCCCCATTTATCTGTCCAATTTCCTATATCGTTTAGTCCTTTTTGTAAGTGCTTGGTCGTTTCTCTGCTGGCCGGGTTGCCAGTTTTCCATACGGCGCTGTCATCGGCGAATTGGGATAAGTCAAGGTGGTTGGGTTTTACCGCTGTTTCCAGGTCGTTTATCATTATATTAAATAAAGTTGGGCTGATTACGCTTCATTGTGGCGTGCCATTTTCCAGTTTGTATCGTTCGGAGTAGTCTTGTCCTAGTCTGACTTGTATCTTTCTATCGGTTAGGAAGTTAGCAATAAATTTGTATATATTGCCAGTTATTCCGTATGGTTTAAGTTTACTTATCAGTCCCTTAGTCCACATTAGATCATATGCTTTTTCCATGTCTAAGAAGATGGCTGTAACATATCTGGATTTTTAAAATTTTTCTCTAGATGCTAATTTGACAGCGGTTTCTAGTCTCATGAGTTGGTCTATTGTGCTTCGGTAGTTGCGAAACCCGCTCTGTGTATTAGCTAGTAGTCCTTTGCTTTCTAAATGGTATTTCAGCCTGTTGTTTACCATAGTTTCCATTATTTTACATATATTGTCTGTTAGTGATATGGGCCTGTATGATTTTATATCGCTTGAGGGTTTTCCAGGCTTAAGAATCGGGACCACTACTGCCTTTTTCCATCTTATAGGTATGGTACCGGTTTCCCATATTTTATTAATGAGGTTAAGTGCAATTGTGACAAGTTTTTTGGGTAGGTTCTTGTACATTTCATACCCCAAAGTATCCTCCCCGGGGGATGTGGTCTTTTTGCCGGCGAGGGCCTTTCTCCATTCGGCTTCTGTAAACGGAAGGTTTAGTGGGCCGTCATTATTTCCTGCTTCCTTTATGTTGTCAGAGTTGCTTTCCTCAAATTGCCTTTTATGATTTTTAAACTTATCCTCTAAGTTGGTATTGCTACACATGTTGGCGAAATAGTTTGCGAATAATTCTGCCTTATGTTTGTTGTTTTGTCCAGGTATGTTGGGGGTTATTGATTTAGTTTTGCCTCTCATTTTTTTAATTCTTTGCCACACCTCCTTCGATTTTGTGTTAATATCTAGTTTTGAGCAGAATTCTCTCCATGAGTTTTGTTTAGCTATCATAATAGTTTGTTTGGCAGTATTTTCCTTTTCCTTGTAGTAGTTAAAGTCCCTATTATTTTTAGTTCTTTTGAATTTGTTTAGAGCTCTTTTTTTCTCTTTAATTGCTATTTTACATTCATTATTCCACCAGGGCACCGTGGGTTTGGGTGCTACTCCTTTAGTTTTAGGAATTGTTTCTTGGGCCATTGTGTTAATGGTTTCTATTAATTTGTCATTAAAGGTGTCAATGTCCCGGTGATATATGGTTTCTGGGTCGATTGAGTCACCTATCTGTTTGAACCTAATCCAGTTGGCCTGTTCGTATTTCCATCTTGGTGTGAAGGACGCTTTATTTTGAGGTATTCTAATTTGTATTTCTATATTTATAAGGTAATGGTCACTTCCCATAGGGTCGCTTTCATCAACTTGCCAATCAGAAATGCCTGTTAATCTTGGTGTGCATAGAGATAGGTCTATTGCTGATGTGTGGCCTGTTCTGTCATCTATCCGGGTGTGCATTCCGTTGTTTAGAAAAACTAAGTTGCATTTTTGTGCCCATTTTTCTACAATTTTTCCTTTAATGTCCGTCTTTTGACTCCCCCATAGTTCATTGTGCGCATTGAAGTCCCCGCATATTACCACCCATTCTCCACAGTCTTTAATCATTTTGATTGTTTCGTCTGCACTTAAATTGCGCTGCTCATTTGTTTCATAGAGGTTAACGATTAGTACCTGCTTAGTTTGAGCGGTTATTTTGACTATCTGTATTTCGAAGTCATTGGGCGGTCTACTATCTGTTAATTTATGCATTTCTGATGTAATTCCATCTCTAACAAAGGTTGCTAACCCCCCTCCTCTTGCTGTGGGGGATCGATGCTTTAGGTATTTGGTGTTGTAGCCTATGATGTTTGGGATACGTGAGGTATCATTTAGGTGGGTTTCCTGTATGCATATAACATCTGGTTTTCTTTCCTGTTCAAGTATTTTGTTATTTAGTTGGTCAGCGTGGGCCCTAAGGCCGCGTGCATTCCATTGCCATATTTTGATTTCTGCTCTGGAATCCATCTCTAGTGCAAAAAGTCTTAATAGTTTGTTTAATTTACTGTTGTTTTCGTTTTATGCGTGTTTCCTACCAGTGAGGGTGCAACCTATTTATTTTGTTTTTGGTATCCTGATTTTTGTTTTGGCCTGCTTATAGTTTACCCCATGGGAGATCATATATTCGACTATTAGGGCTTCTCTAAGAGCCCTGGGGCATTCTGCGTGGTTTGGTTTGTGGTTACCACTACAGTTAGCGCAGTGCTGATTGGTGGCGCTACATGTTTTCCGGTCTGGGTGGTGAAGACCACATTGATTGCACCGGAATAGGTTTCCGCAACTCTTAGAGTAATGCCCCCAATTTTTGCAGTTGCCACAGAACCGTGGTTTGTTTTTGAAAGCAAAAATTTTTTTAGCCTCGAGTTTTTCGGCTATTTTGATGGTTTCTGGGGTGGCGCCCTTAAAAAAGAGTACCACTGCAGTGCTATCCTTTCCCCTTCTTGTTTTTAGGCGGATTGCTTTCTCTACTTCCTGTCCTTTACTCCTTATGTAGTCTACTATTTCATTGGTTTTATTTTGAGTTGATACGTATATGACTCCTTTGTTGTGTGTTTTTGGGGGGTTTGGGTCTATGTGTTGTTTTGTTCTGTTGTGTCTAGTGACCTGAACATTTATTTGGCCTATTCTTTCAATTTCCATATATTTGGCAATCTGTTGTTCAGTGGTGCATTTGATTATCAGCAAGTCGTCTCTAGTGCTTTTAAGCGTGAATTCTCCTTGGTGATGTTTGTTCAATTGCCATGCTATGGTTTTAAAGGCTAACTTCGTTATTTTGGAATTTACTCCCTTGACGAAGAGAGTCAGTTCAGCGGGGTGTTTCTTGTTTTGGATATTTTGCAGACTGGTCTTTTTTCCCCTGGTGTTTGTCTCTTTAGCTGACTTTGTTTCGTTGTCCATAACCGGCTTGCTGGGTCTTGTATTCTGACAGTTAGTGTGTTCCTTATTCTTTCTAACTGGTATTTGGGATTTGGTTTTCCTATTATTCTTACCTTTTGTTGAGTCGTGTGTGACTGCTTTATTTGTGGTAGGGTGAGGGCGTTCTGTTTCATCTAGTAGGTTCTCAGTTTGAGTCCCCTGGCTGCTAGTGTTTTTAACCAGCGTGGTCTTGGTTGTTTTTGTGCTTGTTGAGTATTGTTCCTCAGTTTGGGTACTCATGTCGGATGTAGTTTTGCGGTTACTCGGTAGATTGTCCACATTCTCGTTTACGCTTGGTGACAGGTAGAGTCTACTCATCGAGTCAGTTGGGGTCGAGTTGAAAATTGGCGTTAAGAACTGTATCTGTCGTTTTTCTCTTAGGGGGGATGAGACTGCTTCGGAGTAAGTTTGCCTTAGTTTATCTGCCTTTAGGTTGACCAGGCAGCTGAGATAACTATTTGATGATGTGACATTAATTTTGTTGTTATCCATCTTGAGTTTCTTTATTTGATGTAAGGTATATATGACGGGATATTTCTTTAGTTTTAATCCTGGGTTTGTTTTGATTTCTTGCAATTTATTTGAGTTTAATTCTAGCTTAAAGCTATCTGTCTTAACTATACTTTATTCTACTTAGTACTATGAAAAAGCAACAGCTGTAAGGGGATATGCAAATAGCTTTTATTCTGATTTGTGTAATTAATTATTATATTACTATTATCCAATTTAAACTTATTGAAAATTATTTTCTAGCCAATTGGTCAAAGTAAAAGGTTTTACTTACCCCGATCCAATTTTCTTTTTAAGATCTTTAGAGTTTTTAAATACAGCCTTCTAATTATACAAGTTTCATTACATTGGTCAATAATTAGTCACATGTGATGACACTTGTAACTAATCAAACCACAGCAACTGAGAGCAGACTAAGCACTGATATTTATATGGTACAGTGGCAATATACAGTCTGTCTGCCGCAACACATGAAACAAACTGGACAAATCTGAAAGCCTTGAATTTGACTTTATTTATCTGTATGGTAGAACAGAACCTGAGTTGAAAAGCTTTTAAAGAAAGACCTTGATATCAAACCTAATAATAACTGCAGGAGTTATATTATGGATAATTAACCATTCTCTCAGTTTCAAACTGGGCATTCCATCCCATGGGGTTCTAAATGTAAACCAAGTGTAACTGATATCCTAATGAACTGTAAAGACCATAGCAGCACAACAGCAGGGGACCAGGTATGTCCAGATCCAGAAATCACAGACCAGTTTCAAACTGATGATGAACCACATAAAAATTACACATCTGCTAGAACTTATGTTATGAAGATAACTTAAATTGCATTATTATTAATCCTCCTCCTCACATTCATCATAATTGAGATGCATCATATATGTTTTATTGTAAAATAGTTTATGCAACATAATTCAGTGAAGACCTTTGCTGCCAATTTACCAGTGAACCATTTGTTTCAATGAACATATTTTATGTTGTAACAAGGAGCATCATTTAAACATTATGATACACTTATCATACCTGTATATGAAATCTTAATACTAACACTTATACTTGCAATACTACTACTAATAAAAACACCTGCATTGATAATTTGATTATGTTCAATTGGACTTGTATCTAAATGATCACCAGCTGTATGAAAAGACATATTTTAATATATAGATATTGGATGGAATACTAGTTACCACAATTGAATAGTCATATGATAAATGATATATTATTTTAAACAATTTATATTTGCAGTGAAACATACTTTTACATTATTTTCACTTAAATTTCATTTATAGAGCAGTATACTCTGCATTCATTAAATTACTGAAATGGTTATAATACAACAACAAATACTGCAACTTCCAGAATCACAAAAATCAAAAGATATAAACAAAAACTTCCCTACATGTATCAACAGTTGTCACTTAATAGACAGAACTCTGAAGATTTAGAATAGGATGTTAACAAATTAGGTATTCAAGTTAAAAAGAAAAAAATACCAAGTAAGCTTACTACCAAAAAATCAAACAATAACAGTGAATTTTAGTACATTCCCAGGAAACAGAATATATGATTTTTCTTAACTTGATCTGATACATCTTAAATCTATAGAAAATGATTCATATTGTATGACTAAAATATTATGTAAACAAAAATTCCATCACTTTTTTCAGATGCAACATGCATACCCCAACCCATCCTTCTTGATCATAAAGTATACCAGCATTCCACTATAAGATGGGGAGCTGTAGTGGCTCAGTGGTTAGCTTTCTGGACCTGTGAAATAAGGTAGGTTCAAATTCTACCATCAGACCAACCTGGGTTAGCTACCATGGTGTGTCCTTGGGCAAGGCACTATACTTAAAGTGCCTTGGCACTAAATAACTTACTTGTGTTGGTTTACCATAAAAGGCCAAACCAAACACAAAAAAACAACAACTTTAAAATATGAGTTTTGTCAATACTAAGTAATTGAAAATCATACTGAAGAAATGTTTTTGTTAATACAGATTAATGGATCTAAAAAGTCTCTTTCTTCTGCAGGAGTTTAAAATGTTAAATTAAAAAGGTCATGGTACACATTGCTTTGTTCGTACACATCAGGCTCCGTAACCCATATCCAACTAAAAATTTTAGTAGAGTCTGAATAAAACATATTTTAATCTGGATGATAATATTCTTTCTCCATTCATATATTACACCACCAAGATTGATCCAAATAAGATTACATTTTACTATAACACTGAGGATGAGTATGCCTCTTAACAACTTACAAATGTGGAGAGAATGGAGTTAAACTGAACTTTGATTTCTTTTCAACCATAGCACAAGATGATCATTTATTATGAAAAAACCTGAATAAAGTTGGAGTTCATAACCATGACAGTCTTGATACAATATAAATTCAATATATTATTGTTGTCTTGAGGTATAGTTCTGTATATTACAATCTCAAACAAGATCAGGGTATATTTTAGTACCATACAGTTAATTCGGGATTGTATTAATACCTATTCTGGTGAATGAACATTAAATAAGATTTACTATTTTGGAACCAGTTGCAATAAAGTTTACTAAACAAGAGAAAATATGACTTTACTATAATATCTAAAATGTAAAATCTGCAAACAGAATACTTGCTTGACTTTACACTTCAACTATATCATAATATTTATTTGAAATGAATTTATACAAATGGCATTAAATTGGGTTTCAGGCTGGTAATGACAATGGTAGTAGTGAATAGGGACGGTCTAGGGACTAGGGAACTTCCATGTTAAAAAGGGTATATCCACTCTGGGGACTATGTAATTTAACATGGGAGAAAAAAAAAAAATATCCATTCTAGGGACAAGGGGAATTTAACATGGGAGAAAGAAAAAAAACTATTCACTCTAGGGACAAGGGAAATTGAACATGGGGAATAAATCGTGGGACTGTCTTGGGACTAGGGGAAATGGAACAGGGTCAGGACCCTATTTTAATAAGGTCCCGACCTGATGGGTCTATGAAAATGGAACAGGCGAAAATTGAAACAGGGAGGGGTCTCTATTTTTTTATTATTTTTTTAAACAAAAAAATAAAAAAAGGGGTAGGCAATTGAAAGTCAAGATCTTTTCGAGAGATAGGAATGGCCCTGAAAAGGGCCTTTGGTTTTATGTTAATATACATAAAGGGCATCTGTGACATCTTCTTCTTGACCTTAGGCTGTGCCTGACTGCAGGACCATAGATTAAGACTCTTTTGAGGCATCCTTGATGCCCCACATAAGATTCTTCGCATCCACAGGCTGGTGTCTGTCCTGTGGATAACTGTCCAGTTGGATCGGACATACATTGATATGTCCGTCCGGAACATCATCGAAGACACAAGCGTTGAAGATTGTACATCGGTCCACATGTTGGGGTGCTGAGTAACAGGTGAAGGAATGCAGTGAACTGTACTTATTTATAGGGGGAGGAAGGATTGAAACGGATTGAGTTTGTTGACCAATCCAAACACGCGTTACAAAATTCAGTCAGCCCACGTCCAATCCGAAGAGAGCAGTCTGTGACGTCACATAGTCTATATAGATTCGCTAGCGCCTGTGCGTAGTCAATCTAAGCGACAGTTTTTCAACATGACGGAAACTCAGAAAACGATCAGTTTGGGTGCACTGATGGTGGAGACTACCCAAAGGAACCCAGACTTACTTTCAGAAGAGGTGAATTGGGATTTTGTGGATTTTTTTACCTTGCAAGAATTTGTTCCTGAACCTTCGTCACCTTCTCCTTCATTACCGCACATGGAAAATTTTAGACAGAGACAGAAAGAAGAATTGGAGAAATTTATACAACAGCAAAAGGAAGCGGAACAAGCTTTTCTCCTACAGCAACAGCAGCAAGAAGAAGAGGTAAGAAAAAAACAACAAGAAGAAGACGCAGCAGCAAAGAAACAAGGGTGTCAAAATCAAACGGTCACGGTACTGTTAGACATTTTAGTTAAGAAGACTGAAACAGATGTATCAGACTTCTTTATTACGGCCGAAGAGAATACGACCTTCCCAAGCTAAACACTCCAACCCTGTGACTACGCCTACTGCACCATCCTTAGTGATTTCAACGAAATCATCATCAACAGTACGCAGTCCAGAAGTAGGCCTTGGCCATGGCAAAGGCTTAAGACAGTTAAAGTTGATTGTTTAAACTCACCCCTTACACCAAAAAAGGCCCTTTTCAGGGCCATCCACGTCTCTCGAAAAGAGATAGGCTTTCAATTGCCAATAACTAAAAAAAACCATTTTACCCAATAGTACCTGTCTGTGTATGAGTGTGCGTGAGTGTAGGTTCTTATTTTAAAATCAAAACCCAAAGACACTTACCTTTTATAATTAATTTATTCTTTTATAAATATTTACAATTCACAATTCACAACAGAGCACTTTAAAAAGTTCATAGACTTATTCTGTCTCATTGTTCACTCTCTGTTTTTTTAATATCTTCACCGTCATAGTCTTTTCCTCCTCTTCCTCCTCACTTTCTTCCCTTCTTTTCTTCTCCTGTTTCTTTTTCTTCACCTGTCTGTTTTCTTCCTCTTCTTCTTCCTCTTCCTCTGAAGAATCCCTCTCTTCTTCTGACTCCTCTTGTTTCTTTTTTGGGCAGTCTGGTGACCAATGTCCTTTTTCTTGACAATAATAACAGGTATCTTGACTTTTGTCTCTTCTAACCCCTTTTTTTTCTTTTTTGACGGTCTGGACACTCTGAAGACCAATGCCCTTTCTTCTGACAGATATAGCAAGTATCTTGACTTTTATCTTGAAAGGAAGGAGAGTAGTCCCTCGGCTGGTCTGAAGAGAATTTTCTAATGACCCCTCGCAAAGCTCTGATGAAACGTTCGATCTTGGTAGTCTCTTCCATTGTTGTGCTCAGTTTGAGAGTGAAATGAATAGTGAAAGGACAAGACACATACCCTTTATATACGCTGGTCTGCTATGACTATAAATTAATCCATGGTGTTTAAACTTTAGTCATTTGACTTTTTGCTATCAAGATGAAATGATCCAATTCATTTGAGAAGAAAGAAGAAGAAAGTAAGAGGCAGAAACGTGATCTATCGCCTCGTACTAGGGCTGAAGTCTTGGCACAAATTCATGCCAGTGATTTTGAAGAGGACATGAGTGAACCAGAATCCAAACCCTCTAAACAAAGTTTACCACCCTTAGTCAACCCTGAAAAGTACTATGACATTCGAGAGACGGAAAAGCGTCCCTCTAGAAAATTTAGAACTACGGCTTACAAATACACAGTGAAGTTTAAAGATTTCAAGTCTGAAGTACTGTTAGAGAAAGCAAAAGGGTTCATCACCGACATGTGGGATTCTTTGCTCACCACACTCAAGCGACAATGTCAACCCAAAGAAGATGATCGCTTGAGACTTTCCATACAACATGACGGCTTGAAATCCCCTGTTTGGATCGAGTTTAGCAGCCCTGCAGAATTGACCACTTCCAAAGTCATGGACAAGATTCAACACGTGCAACAATCTAATGACCAGTTTGACATCACCGATGGAAAAGCCACACTGGACATGACCCACGTCTCTCCTCCTCAAGGGACCGGACAATGCAGAAAGACCTTATTGGTCAACAACCTTCGCATTACCAAAACAAGTCTTGTCCAAATTAACAATTTTCAAGACCACATGTGTTTAGCCCGAGCCATCGTGGTGGGATGAACCTATGCCGACAAGAACGACACGGTAGAATGGAAAAGAGCCTGGGAGAACATTCGAAAATCGAACCAAGCCAAACAACGAAATGAAGCAGAACTTCTGTTACAACAAGCATGCCTGTCCAAAGACACATCCTGTGGCATTCCTGAGATGCAAAAATTGCAAGATGCCCTAGCTCCACGATACACCTTGAAAGTGCACCCTCAAGAAGTGCGCGGGTCTCTGTTGTTTCGAGGGAAAGACTTTAAGGATGGAAAATACATTCACCTCTATCATCACGATGACCATTTCGATACCATTACCACTATCACTGGATTCCTGGGATACAAATATTACTGTGAGAAATGTGACTTACGATGGTTATAATAATCGAGAGCAACACAAACATTGTGGATCAAAATGCTCAGGATGTTTGGCCTCTCAACCCTGTCTGAGCGAAGGGCAAGAACCAGTGCATTGTCCTGCTTGTCTGCGCACATTTGTCAGCCCTGCCTGTTACCAACAACATCTGAAGATGCAAGGTTCACAGAAGAAATGTGCTTGTCAACTCCTGAGATTGTGCCCAATGTGTGGACAAGGTCTATGTATCAACAGTACCAAGGCACACGTATGTTCAGGAAAGAAAAAATGTCACATTTTCACTGCATTGTGGACTTGGAACACCAATGCTACATACAAAAATGCCAATCCCAACCAGAGAAAGAGGATGGTCACAAGAAGAAGAAAGGCAATTTCATCCTTTTCAATTTCGAATGCATGCAAGAGACCAGTATTCACATTCCTAATTTCTGCGTGGCTCATCGAGCGTGCGAGAAGTGATTCAAGAACCTATCTTGAGTTATTGCCCTCACTGCAGTAAGATTCCTGGAGGGCATGAAAAAATCTTTCAAGGACCGAACACACTAGCCGATTTCACACAATGGGTCTTAGACCCCATCGACAAGACGTGGAGCCAAGAGGACATCGAACATTATTATGGAGATTGTCATTGTCATGCCACGGTGATGGCTCACAATTTCTCCGGATACGATGGACAGTTTCTTTTGAGATGTTATACGGAACGTGGCATCGAGCGTCCTAAAGTCACTTTGAACGGAGCCAAAATCATTTTCATGCAAGTGGGACAAGTGCAGTTTAAAGATTCGATGAGCTACTTAGCCATGCCTTTGAGTCGAATGCCTAAAATGTTTGGAATGACAGAAATGGCTAAAGGGTACTTTCCACACTTTTTCAATACAGAAGCCAATCAACACGCCGTTCTACCCCATTTGCCTCAGGCTCACTATTACGACCCTGACAACATGCGTACCGAACGAGAAACTTTCTACGCTTGATACCAGGCTCACGCCTCCGACCCTTTCGACTTTCAGGAAGAAATGCTAAAGTATCGTCGTTCCGACATGGACATTTTACGGCGATGCTGTGGAAAATTTTGAGAACTGTTCATGGAACACGGAGGGGTTGATCATTTAAAAGAGGCTTGCACCATTGCCAAAGCGTGTTCCTTAGTCTACCGACAACGATTCATGCTTGAAAACACTGTGGCTGTCATCAGTCCTCAAACGACCAACTATGTCAAACGTCAATACTCGGTCAAAGCCCCATGCTGGTTGCATTACTTGTGCGACAAGGAAGACAAATGGATTCAGCATGCCCGCAACGGACAGGGCGAAAGATCATCGGAATGCATTCGGTCAATGGCTGGGACTTAGAAAACCCCAAGATCATGTACGAGTTTAACGGTTGCTTATTTCACGGATGTCCCGTCTGTTACCCTGACCGTGGCACTAAAAATCAGTTCTTACAACGAACCATGGAAGACTTGTACCAGGCCATTTGTCAGCCACGCCTAAAGTTAGAACAGGAAGGATACCAAGTGGTGGAAATGTGGGAACACAAATACAATCACCGTTTGAACACCGATCCCGAGTTTAAACGCCTCATGGAAAGTTACCAGTTCATGGACCCCCTGAACCCAAGTAATAGTTTGTACGGAGGAAGGACCAATGCCACCTGCTGTACCAATCTGACGAAGAGAAAGGAGAAGAAATCAAATACTTGGACGTGTGTTCACTGTATCCCTACGTGTGCAAATATTGTTGCTTTCCTGCAGGGCACCCACAATTGTTCACCGAACACATCGACCTAAAAAACATTCGACAATACGAAGGCTTGATCAAGTGCAAAGTTTTGCCTCCCACGAACCTATACCATCCCGTCTTACCTCGCCATTGCCAAGGCAAACTTATGTTTCCTTTGTGCCGTACTTGTGCTGAAACGTGCAACCAAGATCAACCTTGTCATCACACCCAGGAAGAATGGGCCTTGACGGGGACATGGGTCAGCGTAGAATTGTTCAAAGCTCTGAACATGGGATACCAACTGTTAGAAGTGTACGAAATTTGCCACTTTCCCAAGACACAATAATTCCACAAGGGTGACCCCACGCAGAAAGGCATTTTCGCAGACTACGTGGATGCCTTTTTGAAACTGAGCAAGAAGCCAGTGGCTATCTGTCCTGGTGTCACACTCCCGAAGACCAAAAGACATTCAGAGAGAAATTCTGGGCACAAGAAGGCATTACTTTAGATCACATTGAGAAAAACGAAGGCAGGCGATCGTTTGCCAAAGTGATGTTAAATTGCTTGTGGGGTAAAATGGCACAATGACCGTGTTTACCCAAGACGGAGTATTTGACCGAACCTTCCCGCTACTTTCAGATGATTCACGACAAAGCCAAATTCATGAAACACGTGGACGTCGTTCGTGAGGATTTGATCTTGGTGAATTACGAAGAAGATCTGAACTTTGTAGAAGATGACCCCTTTGGAAATGTCATCATTGCAGCTTACATGACAGCTCATGCTCGCTTAAAATTGTACGAAGCTTTAGAACTGTTAGGGGAACGTGTCTTGTACTTTGACATGGACAGTTGCATTTATATCGATCACCCGAGTCAACAGCACCCTGACATCGAAGGAGACCGTTTAGGAGCCTGGACAGACAAGCACCCCGATGACAAGATTCTAAGTTTCGTTAGTGGTGGTCCCAAAAATTACGGCTACGAATACTGGGCCAAACAAGGAGAAGTGCACACGAAGTGTAAAGTGAAAGGACTTACTCTGAATTATCGTACCAGTCGAGTGGTCAACTTTGGCATATTGAAAGAAGCCTTGCAGTCTAGAGAAAGTGACCACCTATCAACCCAACAAGATTGTACGTTTACCCACACACCACATCGTCAGTCGACCCTTGGAAAAAGTCTATCAAATCGTGTAGCAGAAGCGAGTGCGGCTTCCCACCCACTTTACTTTGCCATATGGACATGTCGGTATAAAACATTGGTTGTAAGAGGATAGCCACCCACCAGAAGGATGACTTCGCCGCAGCAAGAATCGAGTGAGAAATCCAGTGAGAACTCCAAGTTCAAACCCTACCATTTTCCAGTCTTCTTACCTGACTATTGTGATTGTGCCCGTCGATTGGACACGTTTCAAAAATGGCTTACGGATAGGGAAGGATTACCTTCTTCGTATGTTTTAGCTAGAACAGGATTTGTCTACTTCGGACCTGAGTCAGGATTGGGATACGAAGTACAGTGTTTCGCTTGCGGACTGAAGTTACGAATGGATCTATGTATCTACAAAGATTCAGCTATTCTGGAACATACTCGATGGTCTCCGCACTGCCCTTACCTTTCAATGGCCTTTCCACCCATTAAACTACGGTACAATTATGACGGTACCTTAGAGACGGTACCTTCCAAAACTAGACGTAAACACATTGCATCCTATTTCATTGTTGTTTCTTTTCCACATAATAGCTTATTTTTTATAAAATGTTAAACTTTACTAATCTTTTTTCAAGATCACTTTAGTTTGCAAAAATATATCTTGTCATTTATTGGCATTCTACATTGAATTTTGTAAACTAGCTATAAACCTGACCTAATTACTCAACTTAACTGCTGACAGAAACAGTCTACAGTAAATGTATTTCATTTCTATAGCTCGATGGATAAACATTACATCTTTTAAAGCTGTGCACAGAATAGGCCGACATATCACGAGTCAGGAAAACATGGGGGTGGTATCCCCTGTGTCCAAAATTAATATCATTTTGAATAGAATATTCTAGTGACAATTGCCTCTTTTCAAATGGTAAGCATTGCTTTTTTTAATTTTCATCAATCTGTCAAATTCGGTATGCATTTTGCTTTAATATTTGAGATGGAAACCTTAGGTGCATAGAAATGTCAGACAGCATTGTACATCATGGATGGTGTCCAACATACTTTTATGATCATAAAACAAAATCCCATTTTTTAGTTATGGCCACTGATTTAAAAAATATTCATCCAAGCTAAATATAATAATAATAATAATGAGGACTTTGTATAGCGCCTAATCTTTAGAAGCTCTAAGCGCTTTGCAACATTAGACAACATAAAAACATACACAGTGATATGATTACAAAAACAAACACCATGAAATTAGAAAACATAAAAAACATGCTGAGAATATTTAAGGTAGTTAACATTATTAAGTCATTAAGTTTGTTTTTGTAGTCAGAATAAGTAGTTTTGAGAGCACTCTTGAATGGGATCACTGCGTCTTTGTGTCTAAGTTCAGTGGGCAATTCATTCCATGTTGCTGGGCCCTGGTATGCAAAAGAATGCTGTCCATGTGACTTTGTTTTCATAGTGAGAATAATGAGTATATGATTGTCGGAAGAGGAGTGTAAGTATCTTGCTTGTGTGTACACATAGGTGAGGTCGGATAGGTATGTTGGACTAGAGTCTGTCAGTGAAACGTAGCACAGAGAACTAATGTTGTGTTTGATTCTGGATCGAATGGATAGCCAGTGTTGGGTACAGAGCAGCGGGGAGGTGTGCTCTGATTGTGGTACTCTAAGTATGATCCAAGCAGCTATGTTTTGAACTTTTTGAAGTCTCTGCAGTAGATATTAAGATGAACCAGACAGAATTGAGTTACCATAGTCCAGTCTTGAAAGCAGTAATGAACACACAAGTGTTTTAGTGGCATCAACTGAAAGATATCTGAGAATGGAGCTGATGCGTCTCAGCTCAAGATACACAGCCTTGCATATGTTCATGACATGTTGGTGCAATGTGAGAGTACTGTCCAGAGTAACACCTAGGTTTTGTACTGATTGTGTGAATTTAATGTTGGTGTTGCTGATATTTATTGTGTGAGGTAAAGGATGTGAATGAGAAAGTCTTTGATAAGTAAGTATGGCTTGATTTAAATTGTGTTTTTCATGTGACTTGCCAGAGATTTTTAAATGAATTGATAAAGTAACTTGAGACACATTTCAAAGTACATGTTTTAAAAATATTCCATTGATTATTGCTGGCATTTAGAAAAATGCAATGCATCCTTTGTTGTGAAACTTATTTTAAAACATTGTATTACTCATGCAGAAGCCTGCTTGAAAACTAATGGCAAAGCAAAGGCAAATGGAATGGAAGAGACCATATCAGAGACCCTCAAATATGCACCCAACCAACGCAGAATGATAAAAAACAAGGTAATCCAAATGACTCTTATTTCATCAATATTGGATTCAGTTTCGTCTTTTAAAGCATAGTATTTGCAAAGCGGATGCATTTCTAAACTGATAACAAAATCAGCTTATCCTATTGCCCAGGACTATCAGAGCTAGAGTCCAGCTAACTACAATATGCATATATCTTGTCTGATCGGACAAGTGCCTCCATTTGGAATTTTTATTCACATGAAATATTTGGATGAAATAAATTCATCTTTGTGCAAATTGATTGCACCATCCACTTGCCAGAAATGACAAGTAAGTGCAAAGTTATCTTGTATCATGGCTTAACGATAGTAAGGGAAGCACAAGTGCAGTGAAGAAAATTTCATACATTTTTATAATGCTGATTAACATGACTTCTGCATATGTAACTAGTGCTGAGATGATATGACTTTATTTAAGCATTACAATTTTGTTTTAATTTGCAGGTGCCTGAGCAGAAGAAGTAATAGATAAACTTTACAGTGGAGTTGGAGACTGATTCTGATTCATAATCTTAATTAAATCTAGAAAATAAACATTAAAGTCATATTAAAATATCTGTTGTATTGTTTCCTTCTTTCATTTTTCTCTTAAAAACAAATGTCTGAACCTTTAGTCTGTAAATTCAGTGGATTCCTTATCAGCCCATCTACTTTTACTTTACACCATGCTACTTTAAAAAAAAAATGAATTATCCCCATTGGGGTAGGTCCCCACAACCCCCCACCCTACTTTGTCAACTTACCTGCCACATTTAAATCTAATGGAAGGCCCTGCTGTAAAGCCTGTTAGTAAAACTACCCAACAAGAGGATTTCATACATTTGCAACTCCTAGATGGATGGTAATGTTTTCATTTTTGTAATGTAGATTTGGACATTCTTGCCACCAGTATGGAATATGTGTTTCAGAAACACAAGCAGCTTTCATCAGATTTGCATATAGGTTTTATATGTTGTGAGTATGTTGTAGGAAGTTTTTTTAAATAACATCATATGAGATGATGCCAGTGGAAATGGCAGAAAAGTGTCTGTATTGTTCACCAACTACACCTTGTTCTTACAAAATGTGGCTGTTACACATTCCCATGATGATGTCACTGACAGCCATCAGTGAGGAATGCCCCAACAAGCATAATACAAATTGCTTCCATTGTAATTGTTACAATTCCATTCTGACCACTCCAGTGTCCTAGTGGTTAGAGCGTCCGCCTCAGAAGCGGGAGGTCATGGGTTCAAACCCCAGCCAAGTCATACCAAAGACTTACAAAAATGGTATTAACAGCTACCTCGCTAGACACTCAGCATTAAGAGGTTAGTGTTAGGACTGATCGGCCTGGTGTCAGGATAATGTGACTGGGTGCAACATCATACTACATGTTTGCAGCATGATGCCCCAGTGCTATACATCACTATAAACTGCCACACTGCAGACATCGTAGCAATATGACTGAAAAATTATTCAAGCTACGTTAAAAATCCAATCACACACACACAATTCCATTCTATGATCCAGAACCAACACTAATTCCGTACTACAGTTCTGCATTTCAATCCAATTTTGCTTTTGAAATGTAGTGCCACTCAATTCATAATGAACCCATTCATTTCAAACACTCGCAAATACTTATTATTCCTGTCTACAACTGAAAAATATCTATATAAAAAAACGTGTAACTGTGTTTTATGCAAGGGCATGGAGATGCACAAAAACTTGCACCTGAAGCTTGAATAAAACCCCGACTGTGGATAAGACTTTACCCATCGATTACCCCAGCTTGGGGATAAATTCCGACCGTGGCGATTTATTATATATCCTATGACTGCTCCAGCTTGAGGGCAAAATCCAAGCACATCCCTAAAAAGATAACAAGTATAGCAGCTCTTTACCTTCTGTAAATGCCACTTGAGCTTCCTGATGCTGTTGTATCTGCCATTTGACAGAATCACGAATGTGGATATATTTCTTAATTGCCTCTAGTTGTTGAGCTAGTTTAGCTGTATGAAATTCCTTTGTGCAGACTCACTCATTATTAATATTACAACAGTGATTTAATTACACATCACCTGTCAGCACACCGATGATAAGTCAGTTATTTTATAACACACCAACAAGCTTGCCCCTTGCACCCCCCCCCCCTTTTTTTTTTATTTGGGCACCTGTGGACATGAATCTGCAAGGCTCAAATTGTCATTTTTAATATAAGATCTCAACATTTTTAAGGCCTTAATTTTAAAGACATCCTTAAAACCCCCAAAAGGTTATCAACTGGATCACCAGCCTTCGTTTAGAGTAACAGCAAGTATATATATATATTTAGGTCGAAGGAAACACAATAAAAATGTTTGATTTAACAATGACATATTTGCCTCAGGTCTGTGATCCTGAAGTGAATATTAACTGTCCATTTATTTTCTTGGCTTTTCTTTACTAGGAAATTGATTATAGAGATTTCTGCAATGGTGAAGGCAATGTAAAAATTGGTTACTATAACATACTTTTTACGCCATGTTTGAAAAAAATAAACCCAATGGAAAGGTTATAGTTTGAAAATCTTCATTAAATTAAGTTAATATAGGGGAAAAAACTTTAAGAGTTCATAAATATTTTTCAGTGCTGAATAAAGATATAACATAACACTTTCTGCTGTGATTTTAATAGTTTCTGAGAGCATGAAAAATTTCTAGAACTATAATGTATAAATGTTTTCAAAAGATTATATTAATATGAGGGAAAAATCTGTTATGAAATAAACTGACAAGATCTTGTATGAATTCATGTTATCTTTAAATATGATATTTGTGTGAAAATATCTGGAAGAAAAAACAAGATGGTGCCACTCACACATACAATGTGGTTGCCACAGTAGCCATATTAAGAAACTTTTTATCGCTACTTCTGAATGGATAATTGTGTCAGCGTGTCAACATGTGTACAAAATACTTATGTTGATGTCTAGCAGGTCCTGAATGAGAATTATGGTGCTGTACAGACATCCTATAAGGCCACCAATGTGGCCATCCTGAAAATCTTGGTATAACTACTTCTCCTGAATGAATCGTCATATCAGTGAAAGACTTCTTATGTCTAGTTGGACGTAAATGAAAATAGTGCCAATCTAACCTCCAATATGGCTGTTTTAATGGGCATCTGGAAAACCCCTTCCTTGCTACTTCTCCTAGATGGCTGGTCATTTTGACATTGTGCTTTCACTAGATGACCTATTTGATGTCTGGTTGGCCGTAAATGGAACTATGCATATGGTTTTGATGTCTAGTTGGTCCTAAATGTGGTTTTTGCTGCTCATAAACTTCTAATGGTATTATAGTTGGTTCCTTAATGAAACTGCTGTACAAAATTAAAAGGCCTTCTCACTTTCTGTCAAGTTGGATACAATTATCTTTACCAGCTAGGATTTCTTGATCCTCTTTTTTATACATCAACCCTTCGCATATGTAGTTAGCTAAAACAGTATTTTGAACAATTAATTGCCCTCTTGCAAATACAATCCCAATTGCATGCTTTTACCAGTGTGAGAGCTCCTTATATAAGTAGCTAAGTATTCAGTAACTGAATTTCCACATCCACATGCATCAACTCAGAATTAAAAGTTGCAAAACATATATAAATTTGAAAATCTTGAGACATGTGTCACTTTGCATGGTGGGTGTTATGATTTAAATGCAACAAGGAAATTGAATTAGGGTTAATTTCTTTAAGCTGTATTCAATCATGGGGCCCTGGATTATAGAATGGTCTAGGCATACACATCACTAATCAACTCTCTCTAGTCCAACCAATGTGTGTATATGAGAAAGCTTGCCAGTAGCGTTATGTGTGTTGATTTCTTCCAATAAATATGTTGGCTGCCATGTAAAGTCTATGATGTCCTGAAAAATGGTGTTAAGCTCCATACAAGCAAGCTAAACAATCAATGATATAATGGAACAGTAGACACCATTTTAGCTAAATATGCCAAGAATTGATTTAGAGACTTGGTTAGTGATGATGACTTAAAATTGGCAAGGGATTAAAAAGATAAAAGAAATGACCTTTCATGGCACTGTAATATAACAAATGAGGAAAAACAAAAGTTTATTGCATTTGAACCTTTTGTTTTTTCACAGTTTCAATTTAAGTCATAAGGCCCCTTATTTTGCCTTACCAAACATAAAGCAAGTTATTACCTCAAGCCCTAGCACTAATAATGCCTCACAAGTAAGCAGTCTTTTATGAAGTCTCAGGTCTGAGTATATGTCTAGCAATACTTATGTCCAGTTTGTTTATAAAATTCTTTCTCACATGGTACAGTTTTCAGAGAGACACGATAAATTCAACAAGTGTGGTAATGAAGGGACAGGCATTCTTTATTTATGCACACATCCCAAAGGGACATTGCTATGTTTGAATCAACACTGAACTGAAGAATGGAGCATCAGCTGCATCAATTAAAATATTGTGGCCCACACAAAATACTGCAAGGACTATAATCAATTTATGAGTGCAATGGGCATGAATTACTGTAGCAGACTGGAGGAAGTAATCCGAATTTATTAATATCTTGAAGCTAAATATAGTAAAGTTTTCATCTATAATCTGTGGAATCATTTTTGCACACAGTTTGCAGGATTTGTCTTTGGGTCATCGTTTTTCTTTTTCTTCATCTTTCTAGCTTATGGTATCTTGATAAGTCTTATGGTGCCGTGCAACTGCACTTGATGATTACCACAGCCAGTGACATTGTATCAAATCTTCTGGGATCAGATGATTCAATGCAAATTCCACATAACCTATCACCATCCTCATGTTTGCCATCTGACTTACTAAGTTATTTTGCCTAAATAATAATAAAAACAATCTGGTCTGATGTATTGATAGCGTTCTGAATGACCATAATATATTCTCTGTATCTATCCTAGAAAATCCTGAGTGGATTGCTGTTTGGTTTTAATAAACCAAAGTAATCCAATGAAAGGCATTTTACAGACACAAGTGTCTGTTTCCTGTATGCAGTGATTAAATGATAGTATTATGTCTTTATTTTTTTAAAACTGATGATACATATGATCACCTTCAATGTGCAATATTAGTTATGTTAATTAACGAGTGGGCAATATTTGAATTTCAAAGATAAAAGTGTATGCCATGATCACTTTAGTAGGATGATTTGTCAAGCGAGGTTATCTTTTCTGTTTGAATAAATATTGTTAACTAAACTATTTTCGCAAGTTATGACATAAGAATGATTCAAAGAAAGAAAATTCATTAAATTGAACATATAAAATGTAATACTGCAACAGAGTCTAGATGAACTATTTCTTCAGAGACACAATCCAGACTCTGTGGCAGCAAAATTATCAAATAGGACACAACTAAGAGACAATCACATTTTCAGTCACAGTGGTTTGACAATTATCAATGGCTTGAATTCATTGACTGTGAAGGCAAAGTGATTTGCAGTTACTGCAAAAAAAGTTCCCAAACTGTCACAGATTTTAAATTCTACCAGTGGACTTGTAAGTGTAACTGACAAATTCAGGATTTAATCAAGCAAGTCTCATGATAGTATTATACCTAATAAAGCAAAATGTAGCACAGTATATTCATGACACTTAGGCCAGCATGTACAAAATATTCCTCAAGTTACAGTTGCTAGCACTCCACTAAGAAATGTCATTTTATAATAAATAAAAATATAATGGAAAAAAAAATCGATAAAGTGATTGCACTCTTTAACATAGCCTACTACCTAACTCAATAATGAAAATGATTTGGTTCATTATATCTTTGTGTTTTATGGAATAAATGCATACATCTGATTGAATTTTAGGCAAGAGACTGAACTTTTGGGTTAAGTTAAAATGTATGTGGAACAAATGCATTTTCTAAAACTACTTGTATCAGTGTGCATTGTGACTTTTCTTTAAGATAACTCTAAATGGTACTGGGTATATATCATTTTCTTCAACTGCACACTGTTGTCTTCCATTTGATTTGATGACTTACAGCTATACTGTCTACACAGTAGGCCTCAATGTCAGGAAACATTCTGTATACTTCAGTTACAGCTGAAATAAGTTTTGCATTAGTACCTGAATCAGACAAAAAAGGTTGTGTTCTGGTGTGTGAATAGAAATGGCTAAAAGTAATATAGACAAAAGCCATAAGAGTACACAAGTTACATATGAAAACCACCAATTCACTTGCATGTGTGGCATACAAGTTCAAAGATTTGCTTCATGTTTATTTGTGTACACACATTGTTCAACTCATAAGATATTTTAAGAGCTATTTCTCTATTGTATGCATAATTCATTTACAGATGTGATTAGTGGGCCACACCGAAGGCCATACTATTAGTTCACTTGGCAATATGGTAACGTCAGCTGAAAAGCATAATCATCCATTAAAAGAGCATTATGATATGAACATTAGGTATTTAGGACATATAGATTTTTCTTTTCCAAATGGAGTCCAAGTAATTATTGCCCAATCCAGGTATAATTTTGTACACAAGTAAAGAACAAAATAAGATAAATCTTCATTTATTTGCAATTGACAATACACTTCTTAATGAATATACACTTTTGCATTTATTTTGTATCACTTGAATAAACAATATTTCTTTCAGTTCATTTTAAACTTTTATTTTATATCACTTGAGTAAACAATATCTCTTTCGTTTCATTTAACACTTAGAAACAGGTTCTTCCAGTTACAATAATCAACTCTGGAAACAATAAACAAACTGGAACTTTTGACCTAATTATATTACATTTACTAGGGTTAAAACAATAAATTCCTTAACATAATAAATTAACAGTTCCAGTTAATCAAACACAAAATCACCTTTTATACAGGGTGTGAACTGTTAATATTTACAGGATAAAGCTTATAGTTTCCAAATTGATTGAAGCTTACATGTTGCAGTTGCTGGCACATATCTATTTCCAGCATGGTTTGCATACATTCCACCTTTAATAATTTTGTTACTTCCCTACCCCACCCCATTCAGTAACAAGTATCAAAAATCAGGCTCATTCTAAGGCAAAGTCTGTAACTTGTGTACCACAGTCATCAGAGAGACAAAGATGCAAAACTTTATGATGCCTGTCAAAGGAAGAAAACAGTTTGTTGTTTACCCAAGTTTTGAACCAGTTAACTTGAATTCTCAGACCATCAATTGCTACAGCCCCACTAATTACAATTGTTAGGGAATAATGAGAACTCACCTTCAGTTATCTGTGTATATATATAATTTTAATAACCAAGAATACCGGATGTCTGGGAACATTATAGCATTCAATGGTAACGTCAGAACTGAGATGAGAGAATTAAACAAGCATAGTACATGACATAATATATCCATAAACTATTGACTGGGAAAAATACTACAGAACACCATTTCTGCTGGCAGTAAGATGTTGAACCTATATGTCATAAATATCAGGTTGGACATCTAGGACCAGTAATATTCATAATGGGCAGTACCCACCCCCCACCCCCCCAAGTGAGAAGGGCCTGATTTGTAATCTAAGCCACCCAACCTATCACAGCCTTTATAGTACTTGAAACAAATATTGAGTAATAGTAAAACAAACTCTGAAAGTTATTAAAACCAATTTGTTATATTTCCATAACTCTGCATAGTTAACTGTGCAAGCAGACTTAAACATATCAGTGTATGACAGCTAAATTGAGCTATAGCATCGATTAACAGAAGCTACGAATTCATCAACAAGCAGTGAACAATCATCTTCACAATAAATGTCAAACATTAGCATCCATAAGCTGTCAAGACAAGCTGTTACACTGGATATATAATCATCCATTTATTTCAAACAAGCTGTGAAAAACGAACCTCACGTCCGCTATATGTACGCTGGCCATTGCAAAGGATGCTTTAATAGATTAATGTTTATCGTCGTGTCTTGACAACCATTTTGCGCGCGCACACCGGAAAGTCATGCTATATATTTGTTACTTGTGAACGTATACGTGGGCAGTACGCTATATATTGTTCCCGTGGCCGTATTCACGGGCAGAATGCTATATGTTTGTTCTTCGTGAACGTATTTTTGGGCAGTTACTTTGTCATCTTCAACCTAAAGGTCAAAACTGCCCATGAAATATATATATCTGCCCACGAACCGAAAACATGAATAGAACTATAACATAAGTGTATATACTTATTTTCAACATATACATAATTACTATGTAAGAAATACAACCTATGTATATGTATTTTGATTTGAAATGTAAACTATATCATGTCCTTCCCGTAAACCCACTTTCGGGATGACTGCCCACAACGCACCTAAAACGTGTATATATATATATATATATATATATATATATATATATATATATATATATATTGCAATCAATGAATTTAATCTTGACCCAATACGACCAATAAATAATTTTAGTGCTTCTTTTTCTCTTTTGTTTAAATTATGTATCTTCTTTGATTCCAGCGTGTTTCTCAGGCGAGAAGCTATGTCCTACCGATCCCACCAATCCCAAATGTTCTTCCAGTACAAAGTGTTTATCGCACACATACTTTTGTGATGGGATCCCTGACTGCCCCTGTGGTACGGATGAACTGAACTGTGGTACGATGATTAATTTTATATTCATTTATTGTAAGGAAGTCAATGACATTGTGGACACAGATTTTATGGTGTTTACGAAATATAGTGCATTTGGTCGGTATATATATCAAAAGCTATCGGAACATTTCCTAACGGTTTTGCTTGTGATTGTAGATGGCAGTGTGTTTATATTTGTTACTTGCTTTAAACACGTAATCCAAAACAATCTGTACCTCAGGAAAAGAAGGAAATTCAGTATATTGTTGTGTCATTCATTTGAACAGTCTTATTTATTCTCATCGTGGAATTCTTCAGCTTTTATAGCAAACACGTATTGTATTGCTTTCTTCATCCCTTTCTATGTTCATGCTTTTCTTAATACTTATCTTAATACTTATCTTCATTCTTCTTTATCTGTTCTGCCTGGCTTGCTATAACCATTTCATTTCCCAGTTTAAATCCTATATTAAATTTAAGGATTCGTTGCAATTAGTAACATCTCAAAAACATTGCTATTAGACAAGTTTATATTTAAACATAAGTGACTTGCAATAAATGGACCATAATGGTGTGGCCACACATAACTGATATTGACAAAAAGAAACATTTCTGAAATTTGTGTGGGGTTTTACTATGATTTTTGGTATTTTAAAAAGGACTGTTCCGTGTACATTCAGTTTTATGTTCACCTTTGCCCAACTTCCTATTTATCTGAATCATTTCTTTGTCCTGACATCAGTTTGACATGTGAAGTCTTATATATTGTCCTCTTCATTAGCGCCTTTATCTCATTAACTTTCATTCCATAACTTTGTCTAAATAGGTTATTGTTTTCTGTGGGTTTTTTCTCTGCCAATATCTGTTTCTTTCTGCTTCTCCAAATTCCTATAAATATCTATGTAGACCTCATATGCTATCCCGGTTATTCTACACCATATACGTCCATTGTCATAGTATTATGTCTCATTCACTGAACGTGTTACACTATAACTGTCCTGTGAAAGTATTGATTTCCTTTTTCGTAGGCAACTGCACCAACTATGAGTTTGAATGCACTAACCATGATTGTATTCATATTGCCTACCGATGTGATGGGACGCCACAGTGTGGAGACAAGTCAGATGAGTATGGTTGTGGTAAGGCATTACCTTTTACAACTCTATTACATCGCATTCCATCTACTCAGAGCAATGCATTATCTGACGGCGAAAATAATAGCCATGCCCGTGTTAGAAGTGAAGCATAAATATAGAAGAATTATATCCGTATGGAAATTTAATAAATCCTGGCATGTTAAGATTTATCGTCATCAGTGCAATAATATTCAAATTATATTCTAAACATTATTAGCAAAATTAGGATTATTGTCCCTAAAGTGACCAAAATTTAAATATAAGTAGACATTTTACTAAACAGGTGGGCAAGAAGCACTGCATATTTCTGAGCTTGTCAGTAACTGACTATATGACATTTCTCAAAACAAAATATCTTTCATTGATATAATTTTAGATAAACTGGTTTATAGTAAGAAGATATGTGATAAATATGACTATGTGAGAAATCTGCACATAATGTTGAAAGATCTACACATAAACTAGCCGAATTTTCAACATCATGCGAACACTATTGCTAATCAGATTATGAAGAAATGTTTCAAATGGTCCCTTACTAAGAATATGATGGAAGTGTTTGGTCATCAGCAAGATCTAGCAATATTCCCAAGCTAATTTTTATATCTGAGCTTGGCATTGTTTTGTATCACATCTTGCTCCAGATTTGGTCAATAAGAGCAAACAATCATTGTCAGAGATAACGAAGGAGTTTTATATAATTATATATATATATATATATATATATATATATATATATATATATATATATATATATATATATATGACACTATATGTTAAAGCACCTCGTGTTTTCAGGATGTAGCCCATAACAAGAAGGCATGCAGATAAAAAGAAACTTCCATCTGTAAGAATCACAGTAATTTAATGTGTAGCAGCGACCTATGCAAAAATAATGAATCAAACAGATGGTGTTCTTTACTTTCAGTGAAGTTTGTTAATAACAGGCCTCAGCTATACCATTCTCAGATGACAGACTTTTACCCAGTTTGCCATAGCAGCATGACTAATACACTGGCTAATATATTATGTTCATTATCTGGGCAAGGGTGAGTAAAATTGACACAATATAGTTTTGTTGAAATAATGAGTTTTCCAGCAATATGCTTTTCCAACAGCAAGATCGTCGACATCTTTGTAAAATATTGATTCACACTTTGACTTAATATTGAAAAATGCAGCATCTTGAATGTTTATCTGTAGATCAAAACTATAAAAATATAAAATAAATGCCACTCGTGATAATGACGACGGTATTGTCGTTTATACATATGTTATCTCTGTGACCATTGTATTAATGCAGTGTTTACTTATAAATCATCTTAAGTGGAAGCATTTGGCTTTCACTGAGTGTGCTATGCAGTAATTTTAAGAATGAGAACACATGGCGTGCATAATATGGATTAAATACAACACAAAATTGCTGTTTGTTTGGTATATTTGGGTCTGGGACAGGCGACTCGAGATACGCACCCAAATGATAATAACAATCATACTATTTTGTTTCAAAGAATGATAAATCTATCCAGCACTCAACTGTTCAACCGGATAAAAGTTATGTTTACTTCATGCAATGTGTCTTTCAAAAGAGAACCAATGTGTACGAATATAATACTCTTTTGAAATTGAAAAGCAATGCAAAATAATTACAGTAATTTAGTTCCAGGTTCCAACTCGTAAAATCACAGACTCCCGATTAGGAGATATTTAGTCAAGTCAGCACAATACCCTTGCCGCATTATACCTTTGTTTTTCTTTGAGTAGTTCAGAAATAAATATAAAACTCTTACACCATAAACATATGGAGATAAAGCTGCATTACAATAGATTTATTAGATTTAGACAAGTGATTTAGACAGGTGATAGTCGTACTTGTCTGAGATTAGCCCTTAAACTCCAGTATCATTGCTGACAGATAATGCAGAATTGTTTGCCTGTTTGAATGGAACACACACGTAGCATATGCTAGTTATTTTACCCAAGAGAGGAAAGACATTTATTTGCTAATTATAACTATAAAATAATGATGTTCAGCAATACGGTAGATAGAAAAAGCTCCACAGACTGCAGAGCTTACGATAACGGTTAGATAACCATCCTCAATGGTAATAAAAAAAAGAAATAAATAACAGATTAGACTGGAGTAAAAATGCATCTTTTTGTTGGAATTTACAGCATAAATAGATGCTCGTAACTTTATAAGGTCGACGTGCAATAATTTCGCGAAAGAGAAATATACTGCAGGACAGGCAATTGTAGAGCCAACAAACTCCTAGTGACTAAAACTGTGTGACACAAATCCGAAATCATTCCAGCATTTGAAAAGAATGAATAAACGTTTCAAATTGCTGAAAACAACATTAAATTTTTAAGACAAACATACTGTTGGCTTGTTAGTATGCTCTGAACAAGATGTGTTAGGAATAAAGTATCCTATATTTATCTTTATTCATTTTAAATATCTAACTTTGAAGGCCAGAGAAATATAGGTGTAATTTGCAAAATCAAAAACAAAATTAAAAACTATAACAGAAGGCAAAATTGCTTCCAAAGGTAAGAATAAATTCTATTTAGCAAAGTAATTTAAAGACTCTGACTGGTTCATTGAACGTTTACTACTACTACTACTACTACTACTAATAATAATAATAATAACTTTGTATAGTGCCTAATCTTTAGAAGCTCTAAGCGCTTTACATTAGACAACACCTATAACCTAAAAAACATATATAATGATATGATTATAAAAACAAACACCATGAAATTATAAATATTAATATTCAAATTACTCAAGAAAAGGACAAAATCGATGCACATATAGATTGGCTTATGTTGATCACATGGACAACCAAACTAGGAAGGCATTTTTGGCTATGATATTATAAAAACATATTACGTTCGATACAAATACTTTTTAACAGTAATATATTAATTCATAAAATACGCTTGGATAAATAAAAAGGACGATAACGAAAACGTCACGAAATATAATTTCAGATAAATTATAATAAACAGGAAAGAAAAGAGTTTAATTAAGGAAAGGTGTTTTACAATAAGAATGTTATGGATTTTTAAAACACTAAATGAATGGGAACATTACTAAGAAATAAACACAAAAAACGCTTGTAATGGCAACGTTTATTAGAAATTTAACGACACCTTTGTGCAAGCATTTTACTCAGAATTATAACAGTAGATATTTTAAAGTTAACCAAAGACATTGATGGTTACAAAAGGCTCATCACAGTTCCTCTAAAGCGAATTTATAGCCATGTAAGAACGAGGTGGAACAGAATGTGCGTACAACAAGCTAAATTTAGCCAATAGCATGGTGCATTTGACATGTTGATACATTTGCTTGTACGGTACATGAAAATTATCTTAATTCTTTTCTCCGCATCTGAGATAAATAATAGTTACAATGCAGACGATTGTATTTTATTTTAAATCATAATATGCTGAGAGTCAATTAGATTATCTTACCTGTTCACGAAACAGCTCATTTGCATATATGTGACTTAGGATTTGGCTTTGATACTTTATGTACAACAGCCAGTTCAAGAGAATGCGTTGTGTGTTGTATGTAATGTCAGCATCATGTACCTTCCAAACACCTTGGCTTGTTCAACCAAGCTTTACTAACACATTTTCTCAGTTGAATATATTCTAACATATAAATTGCATTGCGATACTACGGACTAGCAGCATACAATCTATGTTCTATTTCGTCGAACTTTACATAATGTTTGTCATATTAGTCTGTTGTTTTGTAGTTTGTTTATGTACATTTATAGAAAACTACCAACTCCTCAATCTTAGGTTTTTGCTTTACACTTCAAATATTTTGTACTGAAATGAGTTTGCCTTAATATTGACCAAAACTTACAAATGTATTAGAGACTAATCTGGGAAAACACAAGTAAGATCTACCGTATAAGGCACTTGTATCGTCCTTCCCATATGTAAAATTCTTTCCTTTCCACCTTTTATCAATTTCTCAGCCATTTCGATATAACGTAAATATCGAGTACATGTATGAGTCACATCTAGATGCGGAACAGTGTATTTATAGAAGATAAAAAGAATATAAATGATTTGAATTATCTGAAACTGAAATAACCCAAAAAGGAAATGAACAAATCTAATTGAAATATAACCTTAAGGGAGGTACTCCCTAACATCCTAATTTAACGTTACTTGGAGGAAAACGATAAACAAAGCATCAATAGTATGAATCAATTCATTGAATATCTTCTAAACACATCTGCAAAGTGACTAAACGACATCACCGGGATTGGGAAACTTAAAGAAGCATATACCAGATAAGCAAGGATTGAATCACATTGCACTGACACTTCGTGGAATAAGTTTCAAACATATAAGTTTCACGAGACAATGTACACGTAAGACTCTAAAAGGTCTTTGTCCCTCATGGATACCTGACCTCCATCCGCGATGATTGTGGAGTGCCAAGATTATACAGCACACAAGATGATGCTATACACCACGCATAAAAAATACATTAAAAAAATAACAAAATGAGTAATAGTTGCTTTGCAATTAATACATTTGAGCCTTCATATTATCTGATAGAATATAACAGATTTCTTTACAAACAATATATGTTGATGTTTACCATTGTTGCCATTATTAAAGACATTATAATGCTGATAAAATTAATTTTGTCTTAGACATGTGGACGATCGATTAACGAATAGACTTTACTGGAAATAACGTTACCCTACGTTATATCATATGTCTGTTTAAGAGATTATTTAAATGTGTTAGTGAATCCAAGATGTATCTTGCCGATTTTACCAGCAATCAAGCAATTCAGTACCTGTTACATTTGCACAAATAAACATGTACTTCATCAAGACGATCACATACTAATAAATATGTACAAAAAAAACTCAACAGAATATATTAACGTGTGAAAAGCTAATGTCCGCAAAACCAGTTTGAACGGCATAGATGATATGATAAGCAACGTTATCATATAGATTGAATCAAATAAGTATAGATATTTTTTGATCATTAATTAGTACAATCAACCCAAAGAGAATACAAAACACTGTCAAGAGAAAATGAATAAATCAACGAAATTTATAATCGATTTCAGTGGAATTTAAAGAAAAACAAGACGCATAAACGCCAATTAGCCCATTGTCACATGAATTTTCTTGGCTATGATATTTGTCTTTTAAATATATCTAATTAGTCAAATGGTTTATTTAGGAAATGAACAGACCCAACTTTGGAAAGCAAGTGAGCTATAATACAGTTGAAGGGATTTCCCAGAGAGAAAGTTATTTTGTCAGTAATATTGATTAAAAGAGTGGTCAATTATCTGTTTCTTCGCAATCATCTTTTTTTGCTCATGGGTGCTACAATAATTCAGCATTTCGATAGAATTCACAATATATTTTACTTATTAGCGACAAAATGAAAGGCCAAACATAAAACAAATGCAACTGGTGATCATGACGACGGTATTAACGTTGAAGATTTTACGCTTGGGACCAAGTACAAACGTTTCAATCAATCTGAGACACCACTACACAATGTACGTAAAGTAATTCAAAAGTTACATGATTTGGAACAAAACGTGAAGAGTACGATATAATATATATATGTATACATACAATGCTACAAATGTGTGAAAAGGCAGCAAATATGTACCCATCAGAATAATGTATGATCTTGGAAAGACTAAAATGGGTAAGTAAAATTACTTTATCCTGTATTCCATATTAGATCATGGAGTACAATGCCTTATAATTCATTTAGATTAATATTTCCAGGAATAAGTGTTTTAGAGGGTTGTTGTAAATCTAGATTGGATAATAAATTAATAGTAAAGGTATAATATTTCTGTACACGTTTGGGCACGCATAACATTTGCTTGTGTTCGGTACAGCATTTTATATTAGCATATCTTGCATATTTTTATATGAAACATCATTGTCTTCACATACAAGGATGCGTACTGACTGAGTTGACTAGGAATTTAAGTGTCATGGATGTGTTTTCTTTTAACCATTAAACATAGTTCTTAATGTCATAACTACTTGCAGCAGTTTGGTTTTTGATCTACGTCTTTGTCTATCGCATTTTTTTCCAGGTCATCTGTGCGTGTTGCCATGTCGCAGACCGTCGAACAGGCTATAATGCTAATGCCTCAGTCAGATGGTTATACATCACTTATCCCAGGCTATAAAGGATCAGTGTGAGTTGGAACAACTATCTGAACACCACAACAAGCTTGCATTGCTTACATATTGCCAGACACATTGATGGTTACTGGTTCATTTAATGTATACTCAAATGTTTGAAAGGAATTGGATGTATTCAACATATTACTACTTATATATATATATATATATATATATATATATATATATATATATATATATATATATATATATATATATATATATATATATATCAGAAAGAACAATCAATTATAAATAGTGACAGCGGGAGCTCGTGCAAATGTGTCAAATCTTGCTTGACAACAAAACTTGAATTCTCGTGAAATAAGCACAATATTCCTAAATGCGACTAGGTTTAACACAAAAGGCTAACAACAGTTGACATCAATTGCAACTTAAACTTTGTTCACTATCCTCAAGGATCCATGTAGTATGAGGGATAGGTGTGGAAAGTTATATTTACCCCAAAACCTAAAATGGCTTGATAAAAAACGCTCAGCAATCTTGGAAAAAAATTAGCATATCGAATATTTTTATAGACGCGCCGCCTTTGCTCTCATCAAGTCACTTTAATCAATATTTCATATACGTGGGACACTTTTAGCTCCACTGAATATATTGATGCTTTTTTGCTCTTCTTTCTTTGTCTTCTTAATGATAATGTTTCCGTCTGTAATGGCGGAATTTGCATAAATCATATTTTGCTATCTTTTGAGATTTACTTATTCTTTAATATCTTGCTTACCACGATCCATGACCTTGCATGGTAATAGCTGCACTTGCTCGAATATGCAGATATTATTCATGTTCACCGATACATAGAACATAAAAAGGAATTCGCCCCTTTTTCAAATTGGACAGGGTAAATTATGCATGTCCAAATGTTACACACGTAATGTAAGAGTCAAAAAGTTGTGCTTTTACAAGAACAGCACTCTTTTTGAATTTTCTGGAGTTTTCTTTTTCTTCATATTATCCAATACTAAGAATATAGATTAAGGCACGACCTATTTCAGTCTCACATGTTGCTATTGACTTGGTTTCGTGTTCAACCTTTAGTCCTGTGACTTTGCTTATTTTCAGTGAACAGTGTAATTTGGTGACAATTCGGTGTAAATCTCAAGGTAAGTAATATAGATAGATTGAGAGATAGAGAGATAGAGAAGCAGGGAGGGTGAACAGAGCAATTGTTACGGCCGTCAGTTTGCTAAACAAAGACCTCCTACGAAAGCGAAATAAAGAAAGAAAAAAAAGAAAAATAACGCAAAATTGATTTCTCTAACTACCCAATAGTTTCTCTAAGAGTGTGGCTCCGAGTTTTACCTTTTCGCGTTGTCGTTTTTTAACATCATGTACGTGTGTTTACTTTTGTGACACCTATCTGTACTATTACCCTCCCTGCTGCTGTTAATTAAATAAAATTATTTCAAAACATTTCACCATCTAAAGAATATTATACAGCTAAATTAGCTCGAGAACGATTATAAGCAATTAAGAAATATATTCCATTGAAAGTTTCTGTTAGAGAAAAACTACAAGCGTGTCAAGAATCCCAACAAAAAAGATTTTAAGAAAACTTCCAACTGAAATAGCTGCACCTCACCCTCGACCCGTCGATGAAGGAACACTTAAAGGTTTTGTTGGTGAAGAATCAAAAACGGAAAAAGGGAATTCGTTTGATGAAGAAATTTACTGAAGACGGTATCAAAACAATACAAAGTATGTTAGTAAACACCATTAAGGACACTACCGAGTTTGGTTCGTTTGCTGGCTGCTTCAAGTTATCATTCGAAAAATATTATTTTTTAAAATTTGAACATGTTAAAGGTGTATATCTTGACAAATGGATCGAATGGGTGTTTAAAATAAAGCGAAATATTAATCAAATAGATAAACAAAAGATATTTTATAAAGCGTATTTAAGCGGAGTAAGTCGTTATGATGAAATGCAACAAAAACAAGAAAAATTGCAACAGCAAGAAAAAGAACAGAAACAAAACAACTAAAACAAAAACGAGACCAGAAACAAATAGAAAAAATTGAAGCACATAAAAATAAACCATCTCGAGCCTTCCTTCACCTCCGCAACAAAAAGAAGAAATGGACGATGAATTTTACAGTCTATATAAAGAACCTTTAGAAGAAGTTTACGATGTATCTGACACCGGTGCTACTGGAAGTAAGTTTTCTACTCAAGGAAGTGGTCTTATTGCTTGTCCTAATAATATTCTCAAAGGCATGCAATGACTAGAAGTTCGTATGGGGGGGGGGGGGGAATACGAGCAGGTAATAATTCTCAAGAAATAATCAATGAAGAAGCTGATATTTGTCAACGATTATTTCAAGGTGGTGTCATGGATATTATTGTTTATTGATCTTTCATTGATGAACTCGTTGATTATTACTACAGTGATTAGATAAATAAATAAAAAATAAGTTGCTCATACACAACACTGAACACCGACCCGTAATGGTCAGAGTAGTCAAATAATGATTACCCGTTTACAAATCGTTTTACGGTGATGGACTTGTAATGTTATTCAGGGATTATTTAGAAGGATGACTCCAAAAGCAGCATCAATTGCAAAACAGTGGTCAATGAAAGCTGTTGACGTTTCTCGAGATAAAGCTCCTGGTGCATTCAGCTACGTTGCCGGTAAAGCATTCTTGGCAATCAAAGACAGAATATCACGATTAATACGCAGACCGCAAGTGGTCTAACCACAACCAGTAAAATTACCTAACACCAAATTTATGCCCGCAAATGTTAGTAAAATAATATTTACAGCCGCAAATCTAGAACTAGCAGCGTCAATGAGAGCAGAAACCGGATAAATTTTACCCAGCGAGGACGTAAATACAAGTTTTATTTCAATTAACGGACTTAGTGTCCTTGGCAGGCATACGCGATCGTGATTTAAATCACCATTTGGAAAATGGGCAATATAATACAAAGTTTAAACGCATCTGACATGGATAAACCAGTTCACAAAGATGAATCCGTGAGTGATTATCAGTATTATTCTTACGACGCACGTGTACCTAACGCACGAGTAAGAATTGAATTGCAAGTCTATGATACAAGTAAATATTTTCTACTCTCCGAGACATTTATTGAAGTTAAAGGCGAGCTTGTAACAGATGTTCCTCTCAGAACAGCATACGATGCCGATGCTCTGGTTAGTTTTGTAATAATGGTATTATGGCGTTATTTGACAGCGCCACATACATGACTGACGGCAAACACATCGAGACAAGTCAAAACGACGTGGACTTTGCCACAACAGTAGTGTTAGCATACTATTCCGACGATTTTACAAGATCAATTGGCCCGTCGATGATGTTTGCCAAAGATAGCACTAATGATCCTGATAATAGGCAATTTCTTCGATTACAAGTACCACGAAACATTGCGACTGACCCACAACCAGTGACAGAAATAGATAGAACTGGCGCTGAATTTTTGATGTTACAAAACACCAACAGCAACTCCTATCTAGAATTTGCTACACGTGGATTAATGTTTTAGAGGTGACCGTATAAGATGTCCATGTGCAACTCCACTGTCGCATATGTTTGGATTTTGCAGAGATGTCAGAAAAGTTATCTTCAGAGCGAACCACTCGGCTGTGCTTGTTAGAAAGGGTAGTGATGATGATTCTATCTGGCGATCATTGCCGCTGCTGCTGTAAAGTAATATTATTTAAACTTTCACTATGGATGCCAGTAATGTCTCAATCGATTGCTGAAGAACAGCGATTACTCTCTTTTATGAACAAAGGCGGTAAGCCTCTGTTGTCGTGGTCTACAATGACCACATATATTATTCAAAGTAATACTGTTTAGTTATTTACATGGCAAATAGCGACTCAGCAGGGTGTTTCTGCACCAAGACATATAATTGGTGCGCTGCAAGCTGTTGATCGATTGGGTAATCAACAATATAGCCACTTGATATTTTGACAACCTTGGAGTAAGTGAGGTTTCTGTACGAATATATGGAAACCAAGAAAAATCTAACGATGGCGTGCTTTCAGATTCTGAATTTACAGAGATGATTAAAATATACGACAAAGTAATTGATTTGTATGATTGTAATTCTCAGAATGAAGGAATTGTTACAGCAGATAGCCGCAAACACAGCACCGCTGAAAACCACGACGATATCAACAAGTTCAACCAATCGTGAATTTAATGTTGTTTTTCCTCCGCGATTCCAGTAAACGAAATAGCTCTTGCGCAGTTGCGATTATACTACAGCTGACCCAATATCCGGTCAAGATATTCGGCGGTCTACAATCAAATAATTCGTTGGTATTTGCAAATAAAAATAAACCAGATGGTACTCCAGACTGGCAGGTGTTTGGACTAACCACGGGCTGTTAGCAGATTGATCAAATCAATGATGAATTTCAGCGTAGAACAAAATCGATTAGATAAATATAACGGTTCATAAACCAACGCTATCAGCCCCGATAGAGATAAATTATCCCGATTACGTTGTTGATATATATCAGTCATCGATCCTAGCCGTGTTATGATGGCCTGAAGTTGTTCTGCCGACACCTGCATCGATACCTGAACCAAAACGGGCTGATTTTACATCGACAAATTATTCGTACCATGGAGTTCGTCCAAGTTATCATGATATTGGAAATTATGATAGCTTAGATAGAGTAATAATAAAAAAAAACTCGTCTGGTGGCTAAATAAGATCTAGGAATAATGAAATGACGTGGGTATTTGAATATCTCGAACCTTATGGTGTTCAAAGTACCATATTTATTAACGAAGTAGTTTTAGTAGATGTTTTAATGATATTGGTCACGAACATAAACAACGACGAGAAAAATTACGTCAGCGCTTTACCGTGCATCTTTTTTTATTTGACCTCTACGTGAAATTAGATTATCAAGCAAATAGAACGATTAAATCAAACTGTATTTGATTTTGAATTTATATATCGAAATATGATAATCCAGTCAGAAAACGTATTTAAGCAAATATTTTTAATAAACATTCAATAACAGAAGCTGATCTACCAACATTTAATTTTCTTGGACATAACCCAGCAGAGCTGAGAAAATCCGTCAACGATATCATCGATGAGTTTTTCCCTAAATTACTTGCTGAGTGGAGAAAGATAACGCCTCGACAAATTAACTTTGTCAGATACAATAATGACAAATACGGTGAAGGCCATATATTTCGCCGGGAATTGTAAAGATAACTTCATCCTTTGCGATTAATTTTGTCTGAGATATAATTGATGGCAGCTATCAAATTGACGCAGAAAAAAATCAAACCTAGCTCAGCAAGGATATATTCTATTTACGTTTACGCCGAAAGTTCCGCCCGTATATCTCATTGTGCAAGAACCAACGAATTCGGTTTATCTGCGATGTCATAATCAATTATTACCGCGAATGAAATTTAAATTAACTGACCAACACGGACACTTACTTCATATATGAGGAGTAGTGTTAAGTTTGTCGTTGTATATAAAGTCCAATGATGGGTAATCATAGTGGCAATCATGGAATGGGTAATCATGGTTGTAATCATGGTTGTAATCATGGTGGTAATTATAGCAATAACAATGACGACAATTATGGCGGGGTGATTCTCGCCGTTGCCTAAAAACACCCTTCGTTGCTGCTGCATCGCGTAGTACTATTTTCTTTTACATGTTCTACGTAAATTTTACCTCTATAATTAGCACTATAATTGCTATAATACTCCATCATTGTTACCTATCTATGATTTTTTCCATGATTACCATCATGATTACCCCAAAATATGTGGCTGATTATATATGCCTTACAGACCTACATAATTGTCTTTTGCGGATGAAAAAGAAATATCGATGCACGTGGAGTTGCAAAACCAGAAAAATCGCATCTGATTACAAAATCAGACGAACTCAATTATATTATACTTTTTTTGGACACGAGCGGGTGTATATGATTACCCAGCGGGAGTAGCAGGAGTTGTACACGGTGATAATCTTACTCAGCGATTTCGACAAGTCAGCAATAAAATCAACGTAAAAAAGAAATGAAATCAGCAACGCCACACAGGTCCTGAATATATTAAGTGTGCAAAATGCGACATACAAAAATAAAATTCCCTAACTGGAAAACGAAAATAAAACGCTAAAAAAAACGGTTTTGAAAATATTCATGGTGAAATTCAGCAACTAACGAAAGATCGTAATGAGTTATCCAGAAACAATAATGAAAAAACTAGCCGAGGCGATTAAAACATTATTACAACAAAAGGGGCATAATATTATGTTTGTGATTCAAGATAACCTTGTTTAAGCTGAAACTTCGTCTGAGTCATTGACATCACCAACCATTTTTAATAATTCTCCACCGATGTTATTTTAATCTCTCTCCTCGCTTAATTTTCCACGTAATTGTTTAAGAAATTTTGCAATTATAGTAGCAAGTGGTATAACTTCTTGAAGGCGATCTCTGGCAAAGGGAAGTTACTCCTGAATTATATATTCAATTATCTTCATTATGCGATGTTGGTCTATTATTGAGTCTAGCATCTTCAACATTCGCGTACTCGTCATCGATAAATTTAAAATCAAGTATTTTGCATATATTCTCTGGAATTTTAGAGGTTATCACCAAGTTTTCACTTAGTCGCTGAATTTTACGTTTCAAAACATCGACATTCATCATATACCTAATGAAATCATTTGTCTAAATTGTCACTTGTAACAAATAAAATTATCTCTGAAAACACTTAGAAATTAGACATGTCGATGATATTTTTTTGACCACACCAGCGCAGTCGGCGTCAAATTTTACTGAAGCCCAATGAACATTAAGATATTTAGCAGCTGCGAATATTGATTGAAATTTCTTTTCCTCGCATCCAGTAACAGCAACAACCGGTTTATCAATTTGTTATGCTTACCAGTTTTTCCATGTTTGCAATATTGGCTCGGCGTGATAGCTCTCAAATGTACTAATATATTGTGGACTTTAACTCCACTGATATGATCGATTACAAAACCGCTCTTGATTAGCCCGTGGAAATATTCGTATACAAACCTGACAAAAAAAACCAAATATTTTTTCCCATTGATAGTAAATTGAAACTAACCAAGATTATTATTCGTACCGATCGTTTTCTGTTTTTTTTTTTTTTTTTTTTTTTTTTTTTTTTTTTTTTTTTTTTTTTTTTTTTGGTTTGATAGTGTCTAACGATAACAGTGCAAGATGCTTCATAATTTTTAATAATTGGATGTTTCGGAAATTGCTTCATGTATCTAAGTTGAAAATCTTTTCAAAATGTCTACTATAGTCTTTTTAACTTTAGTGGGTTTATCATAATATCGGTGTAACTCTCTGTATCTTTTATCGCCACATTGTAAACATAAACGTATTTCTCCTCTAACTCCAACTCCACATTTTATACACGGTTCCGGTCCTAAACTGCCGCGACGAACGCTTTGTGAGTGATATTCACAAAATTCAGCCACGCAAGATTTCACACATGGTTTTGTAGACCATATCATTAGCCACTTGCATTTATTCTTTGGTTGAATCATACATATTTTACTCCTGCTTTAATTTAGATGTATGTTTTGCCTTAATTGTACAATGGATGAATTTGAGAGATTATCCACAATTCACGATTTACTCTCAATTCCTGACATGATATATAACCGAGTTAATATTTCAAATCGCACTCTAGAAAATCGGACCCGTGAAGCCATGAAAGAATTTGATATCGATGGTGAAGTACATACGTGGTCAACATTTAGAATCATAAACGATGCTGGCAAATACATTAATGCTGTGATGAATGATAAACGAGCTGCTGCAGTTATTAACTTGACAAACAAAGATATTTTGTCAAAGTAAAATTTATTGTATTTGTGGACACCGGAGATCGGATTATCCGTGACAAATGTGATCCTGTGCGTGTTCACACTGGATGACAAATTATTACGATAAATAAAAATTCCAAACCAGGAATGTTGACCGTGATGGACAAACTGTACTACGAACGAGCGTATCCTGTAACTGCCGGTATTTATAGAATTTATACGATAATTGATAAAACCAGCCTCGATGATTTAGTGCCGATGAAATTGTCAAGGATAAATTGTATATGTGAGCGAGTAATTGAGCATTTTACAAGCGCGACACGTGAAAGTGGGTTAACGGGTCAACGATGTGAAACAATAAAATAAACGAGTGGGCTGAATCAGTCAAAGATACCTGAGCCACAATAAGTGATGTCGCCAAGTTAGGAAAAATTTAATATTTTCAATAACAGTAACAACGACGAAAGAATAAATCAAGAGGGATTCCGATTAAAATTATAGATCATAACTCGCACGCGTGGATATCCGCAATAGCTGTTAATTTTTACTAAGGAAACATGTTTGATTTTATCGCTGATACAAGTAAAACTGGTCCTGTATCAGTTTGGTTTTTTCGAAGTTCAATCGATGATGGAGAATATAATCAAATTGTCCGGCCCAACGGATAAATTTATCTTTCGCAATTTCTTTACACAAAGGTGGAAAATCTTGCGCGGCATTATTCACACGATAACACCCTGTTGAGTGATTGTTTTACTTTTCCGTCAGTCGCCGATCATTTTGCTCAGGAAAAAATCATGGAAACCAACACGCAGCGAATTTCTACAGCATCATAGACTTCGTTGTGTCCAATACGGACACAGTGGATTGTGGAATACCAACTATGATTACAAGGACGTTAGTTCCGTGGATATGAAAGTGTGTCATCCGGGAAGTATTCTTGGGATGGGAGATTGTCAAGAGATGACTAGAGTACCAGTAAATGGATCATTACCGTATTTTACCTTGACTGGATTCGCTTGTGTTGAGTCATTTGAGTTTGCTGAGAATTTGTGTCCGATTTGTTATGTATGGTTGGTAGACATTTTTCGGAAAAAAATGTGGGCGCCAATAGTATTTATGCGGTACATGCTCGATGCAAAAATACCAATATCGTTGTTGGTCAGCGAAGCAACTATATCGTATCACGCGCAGAATGAAATTTGGTTACCACATCCAGAGACACCTGTCACCAGCGACATCAAAGAAAATTGCCATTGCCTCTACGAAAACTCGTTTGTTGAATTTCCTAATAAAACGCTCGAAATAAAAAATAACAACGAGGAAAAGATCGCGAACGATCTTGGCAGAAAAATATTTGGTAAATTTACTCAAGGTGGTAGTGATCATCGACGATACTGTATAAGATTAATCATGGATGATGCTGAGTTAGATTTTATAATCGCTGACACGATAAACAAGAATACGTTTATAAGTAAAGAAACAGTTTTTTTTTTGTCAGATGGAAGTAAACTTGGTATAATTGTAAGTTATATGGATGGTGAATCACTGCAGGTTATTCATTTAAAATCGTCGATGCTCGCTTATGTTTCGATCAGTTTCTTGTCGAAAGTGAATATATTTCCTGACACAGCTGTTAGAGTTGCCACGGATTCATTTTATATACCGCGAAGATAGTTAAACTTACTAAAGGTTTCCGGGATTAATGAATCAACTGATTGTGGTTCGTGGAGAATAAACCAGGAACAACTACACTGTTAACTAGAATCTGCTGATGTTGAAATCAAAGGTAATTATCGGCTATGCGTCTAACGATGGAAACGTCAACGCTGCCGTCGGTGCACGGTCTAGTATCCAGACACAAGACTGTTTATCTAAACGGACCAGGAGGATGTGGTAAAACAACACGAGTTATTGAATGATTTCGGTGTTAGGAAAATATGATAATTTTGACAACTACACATAGACTTGCGCGAGAAAAGAAGGAAAGAAAACTACAATCGTGTACTTATCACAGCTTTTTCCAATACAACAGTGACGCATGGACTCCTGAAGGAATGGCCGAGAAATATATTCCCAAAGTAATAATTTGGGATGAGGTATGCACGGTGTCTCTGGATGTCTTGAAAGTTTTTCTCGATTGCTTACTGTTAGAAAATACAGCTGTGAGTATGTGCGTTGATCATGGACAACCACCTCAGTTTGTTGCAAAGTCTCCGCACGAATGGTTAAAAAAATTTGTGGATTATTACGAGGAGATGACTGATGATCATAGGTCACTCGATTAACTATTAATAAAGCTTAAGAATTTAATCAGATTATAAACAAATGACAATCAGTGTAATATGTTACGTACGGTAATAAAAGAAACTTCCATGGAAACATTTTGGAATAGATTTTAACCAAGCGACTTAATAGTGGTAAGTAGAAAATTAATTCGTGGTGAACTTCAGCGGCAGTTATTTGAAAAACACAAATAAATATTCTCAAATATGCCAGTACCATTATGTTATAGACCAATTGATACACGACGATATATTGATGTCGATATACCAGGATCATCAAAAAAAGAAAAAAATTTCGTATTAAATTATGTATGTTGTCGCATGTGATATTAGTGTTGTTGTGGATGCGTTAAACATGAATAAATCTCCGTGGAAGTTGGGATAGGCAATGACAATTCATTCATCTAAAGGATTAACTTTTACTGATACGCGAGTTTGGATAGTTGATGATCGTATCGAATGGTCAAATGTAGTTTATCTTGCAGTGTCACGAGTCAGGAAAATAACTCAGTTATAAAGAATTGTTGTAAATTTTACAGAAACCACCGACAACAACGAGGTTGTTGCAACGATACAGTATGATTTTTTTTATAGCTATTGATACAAAATTTGACAAAAAAACAACAAAAAAACAAAACAAAACAATCGCGACTTTGATTCTGAGGCTAAATTTATAATGACATTAAAACAGCAACAGAAAATGATAGTGCTGACTGTAAAACGGCAATGTTGTGGTAGTGCTCGAGTAAATACCCAAGACAATTTACCGTGGATAGAAAAAATAGTAGTCTTGGCCATACACGTGAGAATACCATTTTAACCATGGACGTAACCACGCTGGAAATTGTTACACTCCAAATAGGATCAGTTGCTCTTTTATACCACCTTCAAATTCACGGGTTTCATTTAAATATATTACGGTAATAAAATTACTTAATACTGGTTGGTTTGAAAATTTATGTCGTTGTACAAGTATATATTTTTGGTAACTGCGTCAACAGGTTTCAATGCAATTGTTCGAATAATTTCATTGTTTAATGCAGCTAAACACTTGGTAGTCTTATAACCCATGCAGGAGATCTTCTGTCAGTTTGTATTATTTCCTTCGCGTTTTGATATCCAAGTAACCGTTCAGCAAGTGTTCTATTAGATCGTTCAACAATTGACTCATCACGGTGTATTGCAGTGTGTCCTCGTCGCATTTCAATGTTATCTTGCTTCAAACCTCTATAATGTTCCTAATGAATTACAATAGTTTTGAATCTCCTAATGCAATCTAGAATGTCTTTCAATTAACTCCTAATTATTGCAAAATATTGTCTTAAACCAATATCAGCGATTACTCTATAATTATAAGGAATGCTTTAAATAAATAATTCCTTGGGAGTTATGTCCGAATACATCTGCAAACTCTGTTCTAGGATTCACACAGACTGATATAAAACATTAAAGCATTATTCGTGTACCAGGTCCCTAAATATTCACACCCTCACCTGACCAAAATCGAGGCATTCTAATGAAAGACTTCAGCAAATCGGAATAAAGATTGTTTCTAGAACATTCTAATCCTAGGAAGCTATATGAACTTCCTATTTACAACCGTGGCCATTATTTGGCCATGTACAAAGCTTTACAAATAACCATTATCTTGAAGTATAGTCTCCAATGATGGACACAAGATAAACACATATTAATGATATACATAACATATTCACCAACAAATATATCTTACCAGACACAGAATATGCTGTATCCCATACCTTGAGATCATAAACGGTAGGTATTATTTTCTGGTAATTTAAAATAAATTCCAAAACTTAAATGTAGCGAACACTTTTATCACATAGACAGGATATGAAAAGATAACAACGTTTCAAATGTCGCGTACTACTGTAATTGTAGATTGCTCCCATAAATTTCACAGCACTGACAAATGTTGTACTGGAATGCGTAGATATACATTAAATTATGTACTTCAAATTTGTCAAACCCACATTCCAAAATTACTGCGTCTGCGGGTCCCGTACATCCGGCACCTTGTAGTGTAGCTATAAGTGAACAACATTTGTCAAGACCAACACCATACCCATTTTCTATTATTTACTCTGCAATGAAACCCGAATTATTTTTTTATAATAAAACACAACGTTTTGCAAACATGTCCATAACAAATAGTATAGTTTAGTCCCAGGCGTAAAGAGTGAACATTATATGTGTTTTACGAAGTCTCATCTTTGGTTTTGCGCGCCTTTCCACTACCCAACACGGACGTAGTGTGTTCATTTCCTCGACCGTCTCAACCACCGTTATTGGAGTGCTAATATGTGTGTAAAGATCAGGGTTTACATTATATTTTCTGTGAAAATGTAACGTTTCGTTATATGCAGCTATTACGAATGTTTCTAACAGTTTGTTCCTTGAAAGTAGCATTCAATTCTTCGGATACCAAACATTCCATAGGCGCATCCAGATAAAGCAAGAAATAGTGTGTTATGGGTAATGCTGCTGCTCTTGAATATTAAGTGACTGGTCATTTACTCTTCCATTTCCAAATTATTGCGCGCAATCTTGCTTTTGAGCACTATCATTTAATATCTTAACCGTGAGTACCCAGTTTTGTGCTGCTTTGGGTAGACTTCCGATGTTTATAGTGACTGAATATAAGAAAAAATCACTGCATCGAAATGTAAGCCTCTATATTTATCAGACTTTCTCCATTTTTCTCCATATGTCCATGCAAACGTCTTGCAATCAAAACATCTCTGAGACCAGTACACATACTATGATGCCATCTGTAAGTACATTTTGTATGATGTATATTGCATCAAGAAGTATATTGCATGAAAAGGTATTGTGCCGTTTAAAAACGGTTTGTTTTCGGAATCAAATTTGATGAAATTATTTGAAATTGTCCACCAGCGTTACATTTCTACTACAACCTGATGTTGCCTACAGAACGTAATTTCAATTCAGGAACCATTCAACATGTTATGATGTTACTTGGTATTAACATATGAGCCTTAATGCATATTGTAACATTACCATAAATCCCTCTGCCGTAACTATTACCTTTATATGTCCAATCCTCCCACTCAGTCAGTAAATAAATAGACCTTAAAGCTAAACAGGTACGTGGCTCCTATATTAATACAGGCTTGAAAATATTGACAATTTTTGCCGTGCATTTTAGGTAAATTTGACAAGAACCCTGGTATGTCGGTTTATTAAACGGTTTCTCTCATATAACAAACGTGTGAATTCATGTACCTAGGATGATCGAAAATACTAAGGCAACGTCATGACATCAATAACCTCATGCTACAATCAAATAATATTAATGAAGAACGATCCGGGTCTTTTTCAACTTGTATTAGCTCGTTATAATTATGTTGTTTTTACTAATCACTATAATTCAGTCAGACCTTATCTAAATAGTGTCAACACCTATTGATATTTCCTTTTCCGCTCTTGAATATAGTTACAGTTAGAAATTAATATGAACACAAGAGCACGCCAAGGAGGTTCGAATGCTTGCATCTCACTACTTATTGATGGTATCTATCCTCATTTGTGAGAATTGTTGATGTGCAGGAGATTGTTATTATATGTTTTATCTTGCTAGTTTGTCATCTTCCTACAACCGGTTAATTATTACCGAAATGTACGCAACTGTTTCCTTATCTTTCATTTTGTTCTTTAGAATGTGGTACCACCAAGTTCCACGACAGACGATTGTCGAAAGTGCTTCACGGTCGCGGTGTCGAGATTGGGCAGCTACCATGGCAAGTTGCACTATATGCAAATGACGAATTTGCATGTGGTGGATCTATAATTCATCCTAGATGGGTCATAACAGCTGCACACTGCACAATGTAAGTATACATTTGTTGCTACACTATTCCTTGTGAATCATAAGGAATATGTGTCAATGAACGCAATTTCAGCAGGAGAATACTATTAAGGTTCACTGTCAAAGCGTCTGACACAATTTGTTGTATTGAACAGTTGAACAAGATACATTTATGCCTACAGCTCGTACATTGATGTTCACATATTTCATGCCTTGCCTGCTTAGGCATAACGCTGCATTGGCAGGAATACCATTGCGGACGACCCGTTGCATATGTAAGTCGATAAGGTGGTGACATACCGTGCCTCACAGGTTCCTATATTCGACAGAAAGTAATACATGTTAATATATTCTGATATAATACTAAATCACGAATTCAAAATTTACTGTCATATAGGTAGTGATAATAAAAGCCCAACATATCCACAGTTACTACGAATTCTTAACAACACATATTGAAGATTCCGTTCATCGAGGCATATAGTAGATCACACATCAATAGGTGTCTTTCTTCACTTAACTGTGAGTTGAATTAATGAACCAACTTGCCACGTCCTGTATCAGGTTACAGTCTGATGTCCGTTGTAATACGTTACTTTATTTCTTGGAAAATGATGTAAAGACTGAATCTACTATGAATTCCTTTGATTAGCGAATTACATAAATATGTGTTTCAGTTGCAATGCCCGTTAAACGACAAAACGTTTTTGTAATCCTAATCCGAATTCCTGTAGTTTATTATGCGTCTGTTCACTTTGAGAACAAAATCATTTTCTGCTGATTTTGAAAATATTTTTGGATTTTGTTCTCTTTGTAAGAGATTTAGAATCATACTCTGTCAGAGTTGGAGCAGTAGAAATTGGGCGTAATAGCTCCGAAGGCAATCAAGGACAGTTGTTCAGCTCATCGCGGACGTATAACCATGAAGACTTTGACGAAATTGATCAGTTCAATGACATCAGTCTGCTATACTTGCGGCAAGAAATTACGTTCGACGACAACGTGCGACCAATTTGCATGGCATCCAGAGACACTGTGGAAGAATTTCTAAGAGAGGGAACTAATGCAGAATGTTATGTCAGTGGATGGGGGGATCATCATGATTATATCAACAGAGGTAACTCATCCTAATAATATGTCTTTTAATTATTTATATTCTACCCGTACTCATTATTTGCATACGTTCTCACAACTTATTAGCTACTGACATGCTTTTGAGGGTTCGGTGGTCTTCGATGTAACGAAAACTAGAAGAACCACAATTGTGTTACATACAATTATTGTTTTGAAAGTGTAAATATTTTCATATGTTTTTCTATTCATCCATTCACCGATCGCTCATGCATTTGTTTCTTTAGTCATACATCTAAAATCATTGAAGATAATCATGAAATAATGTAAACATAATTGAACAGTTGTCAAGATATTTGTTATGTCCTATTATGTCCTTGCATTTCGTCAGTTTCAAAAAGTTTAATATTATATTTATTAAGTCCTTGCATTTCGTCAGTGTCAATCAGTTTAATATTGTGCCAGGCAGGCCATCGATCCATTATTTACATCACATTGCCGGAGCAAAGCTCCAAACCTTCTGCGTAGTTTCTATGAAATTTGGTAAATATATATATTCTTAGATTCAGATATATCATTTACTTTTCACAATTTGCAATGCAATATGTTTCTTTCATACATTTTGCAACATTATACATATTTGTTTATGCTGCAAAAGCGGTAGTGTTGCTGACTGTGAATATACGAGTCATGTCTAATGAAGGTTTCCATGAAATTAAAACAAAGCTGTTCCTAAAAAAGTCTAAGGACACAGACCTTATATATGACATACAACCATGGATTGTAGCATATTGTTTACAACGGACCATTATCCTAAGTATAATCTACATTCTTATGCATACAATAATTGTACAATATAGATATACGTAACCGATTACATAAGCTTTGTAGTTGTTTCAACTATTATGAAACTATTCTGTATTGTGAGAGTTTTTGGTTGCTAAGATAATGTTCGTAGTTAGTTTATTTAATACATTTTTAGTGATAATAGAATACAAACTAAACACCAGCGTAATAGATGAAAGCGGTTAACTTTAATTGACCAGGAAAAAGAGAAATCATCTAGCATGAATACTTTGTGAGCATTTGATGCCGAGTTGCCGTGATCATCAAATACGGTGGTTGTAACTACAACTGAACACAATTAAAGTCGATAAGCATTTAAAGCGGATAATCTCTAAATGGAATGCAAAGATACTCGAAGAGATGATTTCATACTGGAAAACAAATGCCCATCTGCGTTTAAACATAGTGGTTGCAAACTATAATGATCGAACTTTAAAACAACGGTCAAAGTGTTCAGCTTGACAAAATGTATCTTTGTACGAAAACATTACATGTATATATAATTCATGATGCCCTACCATATAATTTTATAAACAAGGTCTCCTCAAAATCGTATGAATGACAATACATTACTGTTACAGCACTGACGCGATGAGATGACAGGAATATTTCAATATAGAAAACGAACATATTTTCAAAAGTTGTTATTTTGTGTATTTGCATGCAACAGGTTGCTTCGATGAAATGACTCTTCATTTGATATTAACCATCCCAATCGGTCAATAACTCTCTACAATGCATGCCTAAAATGTTAATAAGTTTCGCTCCACAAAGACACGATCACACCATGAATGAATATCAGCGATATTTCTAATTTTAGATGTTTAATTTAGAAACCAAATGTAAACAATCGCATAAACTGTCAAATTGACGGGAGGGAGAGGAAGTGAGCCATAATGATAAGATAGGCAAAGATATCTATAATTTGAACAAGGTACACAATTTATGAAATTATTCTTCTTTAGCCTAGTTTTACCAACCATTTGTTCAACACAAATAAGCACGTCGTCGTATGCATGATAAGTAGATTTTTTCTAAATACTTCAGAGTTAATTTTAATACCAGCTCCCTGATTGATTATATTGTTTTATAAAGCATTCCGTACATATATCGCTAACAATATCGTTTAGATATAAATGAAGGGGCATTTGTCTTAAATCGCACCATTCGGAAAGGCCGCTAAAGATGGTTTCAGATCCACTTAACATACTTTAAGCCACATATACTGTTTGTTCTCACTGGGGTAGCTGAAGCACTATTTCTGAACTGGATGTCGAAATTTCTTTGCTCGTTCAAAATACGTCTATACCAAACCAAATAAAAAATGATGGATATATTACAGATTACTGCCAAATATATTTTCATTATTGTTTAAAACTGCACAATCATAATGATATATATCTATCAGCTATTAGTTAGTGGAATAACAGAGCATGAACCCAGACTGGTACACGTAGATTAATTTTGTAAAGAACCTTATATAAATATTGAAACATGACTATTTTCCTACATACCTCCATCATGAAAAGATTCTTGATTCTTTGAATTCCCATATGGTCTTGTAACAAAAATTAATTTTTAGAAAAGCGTTATTAAACTATAGTAGTTTTCAAACACAATTTGTATTACTGTGTTTGTCATAGTTTCATGAAAGATATAGCAAACAGCTAGATCATAAACTTATATATCCCGGATGTAAATATGGTATCTGGGATTGAACTATTTCTAGACGGCACACTCCATCAGTTATTATCCGTTCCTGCTTTGCTAGTACTACAAAGTATCAACGATACATCGTTCTACCTTTATTTTGCACTAAGTGTGCTTACCTTCAGCAAACACGACATATACTTTTTTAGTACTGGCGTTTTTGTGCTTTGTTATGTTGTCGTTTGTGTGATTATCTTTTTGTGGCATTGCGCCATTGAAAATGGAATCGCACATTTCAAAAGCGCTTGTGCTGGCATCAAATCAGTTTCACATTGTTGTTTGTCATTTTTTATGTTTTTTTCTTCTTTTTTTTTGGGCTGTAATTTACCGTGTGATTTATAACTGATAGATAGATAGACAGATAGAAAGATAGATAGATAGATAGATAGATAGATAGATAGATAGATAGATAGATAGATAGATAGATAGATAGATGAACGGATGGATGGATGGAAAGATGGATTCATCCATTAAGTCATATATTAGCAGAGGAGTTGCATAGATAAAAGGACAGAGATCCTGTTTTATGTTACCATGTGCTACGCTGCTGCAAGATTATTGCAAGTTACGAAACTGTATTTCATATTTTAAATGCCTCTTAAATAAAGTATGCTGTTCCTAACAATAGAGACATGGCTAGGAAAGCTCCAAATTGTTCGTGTTCATTTTTTCAACAAAACGGAATGTGAGCAGAGACACGCAGCTACTGGACACATACAGCCTCAAAGAACAACTGTTTGCGTGGATAATACAAACTTTGGCTCTCCAAACTGCAATGTAAGTTTCACCAAATCCATAGCATTCTATCTAGTCACTTAAACCAAGTTTATATAACTATTCCACTAACTATGTCGTACAGATGATAGTTTGGGGGATGCAAAATGTCTGAACATAGGCTTTAAACATTTGTGTCGCAAAGATAAAATTTAAATATGGAACAGACTTATTTCAAGGTATCAACATAAGGTTGAAAATGGGCTAAAACATACCTAAAAAATACAGATTTGTCAACATGCCAGACCACATCTGATCTGCTATGAGATAATGAAGTAAAATACCTACTATTATATATATATATATATATATATATATATATATATATATATATATATATATATATATATATATAACACACTAACAGATCTGCCACCATAAAATGCGTGAATTATATATATTTATGTAGTAAATTTAGGCTGTTCAACTTCTACAGGTTTGCAATTCAAAGGCCGATTGACTGATTGATTGATTGATTGATTGATTGATTTATGTATCAATTGATTTATGTATTTGTTGATTTGGTTGGATAGAAGGTTGATTTATTGGTCGGTCGATTGATTCGATATAACAAACTGGACTGTGTGGAATTACTATTACACTGTACATCCCGATGTCAAATAAATTATTCACCTTATGTATGATTTGTGTGGAACGCCATGGTATCTTACTGCGAATATCACACGACGACCCTGCTGCCACTACTCATTTATCTATAATGAGATGTTGATACTATATGAATCACTTTCTGAAGTTTCTTCAGCCTTTTGCCCTCATTGGACATGTAAATTGTCTTCCAAAATTTTAATTACATTTTGAAACACCGTCTAACAAATATTATATTACCTACAAGACAGGTTTTGCAAGCTTATCTAAATTGTGTGTTCTGCAGATGCACCTCCAAAGTCACTAAGACTGGGGCAACTCGGTAGTAAGTTTTAAATTAATTGCACTTGGTGTTGAATAACGAGAAACGGATGACGATGAACAGAAATCCTGTAATTGCCTCTAGATGTTTTAAGTAGCTTAGAGCAACGTAATTCAACTTATTAAGATTTTTATGTCGAGTTAGTTTTTATGTGTATCAAGCTTAATGCTTTTATAAACAATGCCACTTTAACAATTGGACTTCGTTAAATTATTATCATGTTGATATATATTTGATGACTCTTGAACATTCTTGGCTGGTGCATATTGGTACTGTAGTACATTCTTGGTTTGTCACGCGGATATTACATAATATAGAAACACAGAATAAAACCAGTGCCTGAAAGATAACAAAAATCTTTCAATACTTTGAAGCAGAATAGTTACAATTTTAAAATTAAAATCTGAATTACAGAGAGATTCGGGGGGTCCATTGATCTGTCGTAATAAGCATGGGCGATTTGAAATGGTTGGCCTCTTAAGCTGGGGACACCCGAGCTGTTTTATAGAGGGCTATCCAAATGTCTACCAGCTGTCCTACTCTTACGAAAAATGGATAAAGGAAAAAACAGGTATGATCTGATGAAACCATTCTACGTGAACAGTTATAATATTGCTAATGTTTTTAAATCTTTCCCCTTAAATGGTATTTTGCAATTTTGATAATTATAAATATTCAGACTATCAATTGTATATGTTAATCGTCAACTTATCATGTCGTATCCTTTTCAAAACGTTATGAGTTGTTCCTGCTCAAGATGCATCTGCTAGCATTTACATAAATCCAGGTATGAACATTTGCAAAATAATTGTACGTTACTAATTTAAGAACATAGTATATATTACTGTATTAATATTTTTATGTGGATCAGATGTTTTATTTTTTCGTAAATTGTATTACCCTCAACTTAGGGTATTTGGGCTTGCACAATTCTTAATAGTTTTAATTCCTTTTAAAATAATCGAGGTTCTAACTATTGTTATCATATTGTTATGAGAATTATCATTATCAATATAGATGTTTGTCCTTGATTTTATAGCCGTTAGTATTAGTATTAGTGATAATACAGTGTTCCGTGACAAAAAATTGCTTATTGCGCAAGATAAAATGGACCGGTGTTTGGAGCCTCATGCTGACGCGTCGTCCCACTGCTGTTATGCTATGACAGCCTAAATAAACTCATAACTGGGTATTTATCGATGCGTCAGTACACTAAAAATGGTTCAGAATAGCTTAGAATTAATACTAAGCTAAATAAATCAAGTTGCGATAATATATCAAATTAAAATTTATTAATAAGATCGGTGACGGTAAATGTAATGCAAGGTAGACAGTGGTGTACTAAATTCCTTAGATTAAGAAATATCACTAGTGGTAGAAGAAACGTATTTATTAATTATGTACGCAACTCTTTCCAGGTTTGGATTTTTCAGATCTTACCATGGATCTGGATTAGAGAAGAAAGAAGGTATCCAAAGATTGGTGCGAATCAAATAACTTTTCCACATATTCAAATGTAGTATTAACCACTTAAAACTTTTTTCCTTTCTTTAATGGTTTCACGGGGTTGTAATGAGGTTGTAAAGTAAATTCTGCTTTCGTTTCAATTCATTCATGCTTCAGATAAATAATCATAACAAAGAAATTGAACGAGATCAATATTCAACCTTGTATGACGATCAGTCTGAAAGAAGGCCACATCTGGTGAGATTTCAGCTGGAAAGTAGTGCAGATCGTTTCTAACTTTTTCTTAATTCGAATAGACGACTCACCTCTAAGAAGCCCTATGCACGACTTAAATCCATATCTGAGGTTAATTTTTAAAATGTATATGTTGGTTCCACTCAGTACGGGTTATATATGAACGAACAGAATATATTATTTAAAGAATACCAGGTGTGGCTCCACTTTTTTCCAAAGATATATGGCAATGCCCTTTGTTCGTGAGTGTATGAAATGTCTTCCTGTTGCCCCAGTAAACTTTGAGCCTCCTCTGAACATTGACCGCGTTAATTATATATATAAGTTTCGCAAAAATAACCGTTTGTCTGTTTCATTTGTTTGTCTTGTCTATGTTTTGAATTTGCCTATGAAAAAGACTCGTTAAAAGAGTCGACAGCGCTCAGGCTAGCTAGACATTAGTCTCACACTATTCGTTGTCAGTGTATCACATTTATATATATATATATATATATATATATATATATATATATATATATATATATATATATATATAAAGACAATTCAGGAGACTTTTGAACATATCCATTAACAATATTTTATTCCACTTATTTATATCATCGTGGTATAATGTGTTATTTTCGATAGAGCTTAATGATTAGCAGTTGTCATGCGATTAGTATTTGGTAATTGGCTGACTATATATCTTTGGATTAGTGATACTTACGTAATGCCGAACAATATTATCAGTCTTTTACGTGTGGGATTAATGTTGACCATCAAAAGTTCCTTATTAAGCAGCCTGATTCATTTGCATTGTGTAATTAACTGGTGTATCTGACTAATGAGTAATGAATCACTGACTTATTTTTGATCTGTACATATTATGACTTGATGAATAGTGATAAAAGATTTCGTTACATTTACGTAGGAATCAAACATGTGGGTGAACTGTTATGCAATTTTTTGTAGTACTTGATGTCCGTGTTTTGTCATAGTATCAAATAATCCGCAAACGTACACCTGCGATTGGTTTCCGTAATGTATTATTTTGTCCACAAATCGCTTGAAAAAATAAACTTCGTTTTATTTCGTTTTTAAATTAAGGAGTCTCCTGCATCTTCTTTAGTATGTTGCTGAGACTTTGATCTTGCTTGCTATATGTATTAATGTTCCCATTTGCTATTCTGGGTTTCTTATTTCACCTGAATAGCTAGAACAATATACCATCGTATTGCTGTGTCACAGATGTGATTTCTTTGTTTCGTGGAATATTTGTTTTTAAGGTATTTTTGTTTTCTTTCTTCAGAAGCATGCAATCACCAAGAGAGTCTTCTAAAACCTGTGAAGATGAATTATATGATCTGCATTATATTATATTATACTATATTATATTATATTATATTATATTATATTATATTATATTATATTATATTATATTATGTGTCTGTGCATCTCGGCCATTATGCAATAAAAATACATGTGTCAATACTTTATTGTGATATATGGTGAATGAATATCTGTGATTATATACATTTGTCGTTTTATTTATTTCATTACAACACTATACAGGTTTGACCAAATAAAGGATATTTATTATTGGCCTCAAAATATACCAATTCAAATTACTACTCAGACATTCTTTATTCTAGGATATCTGATGATATTTTAATGGATCGGTTACTATACATATATATATGAATAGAAAGAGAGAGAAATAAAACTTTAAATAAATCCAAACAAACAACAAAATTGTGCGATTTTTTCAGATTTACTGAATGATTTTTTAGGTACAAAATATTTAAAAAGAAACAGATGGCGTTTTTCTATTTAGAAACAATTACGCCATTGTCATGCATACTACGCATCATCATAATAATTTCATATTTATAACAGGATCACAAAGATACACGTTTCTCTTATGAAAACTGAATCAATGAAATAATAATGTAGAGAGAAACGGCCATACATACAATTACATCTTTAAAATGTATATGCATGTACACATCATATTCTTTTATTAATCTTATCTAATTTTATACAGTTCATTGGTATTAATGATATTGGTATACAAAGTATCTAACTTATGAATCCATTAACACATTTAATCAGTCTCTCCACGCAAAATATCGTCTGGCATGAAAGGAAAATGGTGTATGGAGTGATTTTTTGTATTACAATGTATTCATTCATTAGAGAATAAATTACCATCCACACACTTCTTTATATGACAACAATGGTTATTCCTTCTACTAGAAACGTATTGAAGTGGTCCTACATATTGCAGGATATCAAATAAATTACATACGTTGATATGCAATGTTAGAACGTTGACAAAGTACTTCATTTGTATGGATCTACTAACATATGTACATTTTCTAATACTTGTATATTTAGAGCATCAAAGTATGTTACATTTAGAGGATGAAAAAACATTTTTGTATATTTTCCTTCGGCTTAGTTAGTATATAAAATCTTTCAAATGCGTTGGTCGTCAATAAAAAGGAATAGGCTTCCTTTCGTAAAGCATTTTTACGGTGTTTTAATCTCATAAATTCAGGGGACTTAAATATTTACTTATTATAAGGACAATATTGTAATCAAGGATTATATTGTATTATCAAAATAATTATATTTGTTCTTCTTCGTTCACTGTAGTCTATGTAAAATCTTGTCTTGTATAAGATTGCGTGCTCTTTCAAGGCAGGATGAGTCACATGAATGGAATGGTTTTTACTTTGGAAATTTGTTTTAAGAAATGGTGTAGTTAACATTTGTCGGAAATGTATCGTCTATATGGATTTGTCTGACTATAAGGTATATCGTTTATACGTCACCTGGGATGACAAGAAAAATAATCCACCCAACAGAGGATATTAGCTTTTTTGAAAATTTGTAGCAAGCATATTATTATTTGAACATTTTTATAGATAGTATTTTGAATTTGTTTTTATTACACTTAAATCTATAAATGATGGTACATGCGCACTGGATGCGATAAATGTAAACTTAAATGTCTGATGAAAATTATTTAGGCAATCGATACATTTGTGTAGTCTTCTTTCAAATGGTTCCAGGGTATAAATAGGTCATCTGAACTCTTAAGAAACAGATAAGTTACAAGTCTTCAAGAAAATCGGTTTTTTTTTGGGGGGGGGTATTTACTCGTGAAAGGGGAAGGGTAGGAAATGGTCATAGGACTGTATATTGCTATGCCCATATCTTTGGATGTAATGTGTACTAATACTGTCGAAATGATTTTAGATAAGTTGTATTATGTTACAATTACTTTAAATAGATAGCTTATTATTTTTGGACTATTCCATAGAATGAGTTTACATCTAAATATATAAGAAGAGAACAATGAGATAGATTAAACGCCTAAATGAAACCAAAATTATCTTTAAGATATGTGGGACGTGATTTCTTTATCGGTTGCAAACCAACTTATATAAACGTGGTTAGCTTTTCCATATATAAATCACAACCTGATATAATGGGTCATTACGGATAATCTAAAGGTAAAATATGTGCAGGATTGTATTAGTTTTGAGCGATATATAGGACTGAGGTTTACCTATTTTGAGAAGGGATGTATCACATTTTACATACACGGAATCATATTTCTTACAAATTTCATCAAAGCCTGTTGATATTTTCGAGTTAGCTTTTTAATGATGTATTCATTAAATTGTATGAGATACTTGTTGCTATTTATAGACTTTCAAGTTCTTTAGCATATATATCCTGATTCATAAGAACTTCAGTGTTCGATTTATCAAACATGTTAAGCACAATGCACCCGTGATTACTTAGATTTTCAAAAGACTCAATTTAACCCTTAAAATATTACTATAATATTTCTGGATGACTATCATGTAGTATCTATTATGTGATAGCTACGACGTTAAACTGTAAAGAAGAGTCATGCCCACCAGGTGGTGTTCAAGATGATTTAATTGTATTGAAATAATCCATTGTATTTGAATGAATACAATGTATTCACCCTCAGAATTGTTATGTTTATTACAAAAAGATTCATTTAATTTCAAGCGGCTAGGGAAATCAAAGGTTCATTACGCTAATTTACTTTCTATGATATTTGGCTGGGGACAAAAGTGTAGTATTTTACCATAAATTATATAGACACACTATAACGAGATTTATAACCGTCGAATACCTTTCTTTTCCTCGCTACGTATTACAGTATATAACACTGAAATGAACCTTCAACCGAATATATGTTTACACTCAGATATGAAGTGTATATGTTTGTTTTACGTTTCAGTGCATATGGTGGGAGTGCTCAGTAGAAACATGAAACAAATTTTAATTTTAATGATTATCAAGTAAAGAGAGGGGACAATGACACGCAAAACATAAAAACAAAATGATAAGTCAATTCAAAATTACAGCTAAACAGTTAGCATAATCAAAGTCGTTATTACACATAACATATTTAGAAAATCCACGTATTTATAATGTCCGTATAGTCTAAATAGAAAGTAGTTATGCATAGTTGTTTTGGCGTACATAAAATGTAGACTCGTTGCTGAGGAGATGAGGTTCAGTTGTATCTCCTCCCTCACGACGTTTGTTCCAGCCTTCCTCCTTTCTCCTCTGAAGAGGAGACGGTATGGCTAATGTGATGTGAGTGCTTGACCTGTGACGTAAAGCGTTTGTAATTAGACCAGCCGTATGTGAAGTTGTGTTTGCTTTATTTTAGAGGACAAATAGCCTCGAGATCCGTTTCCATCTAATATCATTATTTTGTTTAGAAGAGGGTAATTGCCCGCCCAACGACGGGAATAATGAAACAATGTAAAAGCATTGGTATTAGCGAATTTAAAAGGAAGAGTTTAAATAAAACATACAAACAAAAAATGAAATGTAAAATACAACATTGGGATACACAGAGAGCGCTAGATGTGTTGGGCCCTCTCTGTGTGTTGGCGGTCGAAGGTATAGCAGTAAATATTGATTAGCATTTGTATAACTTTTGACTTCGATTATGTATATATATATATATATATATATATATATATATATATATATATATATATATATATATATATATATATATATATATATATATATATATACTGATGTCATTAAAAGTTGCCTGCAGCAACAATCATGAAGTATGTTACTATTTTTTACATGATGCTGAAATCTAACAACGCTTATCTTGCAGCGTCGTTCGTGATTAAATTATCTGTTTCCTCAGTCTTGCTGCCCCTCTGATTATAAACAAACACCTAACCATAAAATTACTTACGCCTGCGTAAGTACATTTATGGCGGGTGTAATGTGGTTGGGTCTACTTTTTACCCTACTCTGGTATGACAATGAGCTGATCCCGGAAAGCCTATTGAATCGCCCCGTAGTGTTCACATGCGTTACATCGGCCAATCATTTGTCAGGGCTTGCCACTGTGCACATTACTTGAATTGTGATTAGCGTCAATTTCAACTGAACTGCAGAGACGCAATCCTGGTTTCTGTAAAATATTTTGGGCGGAATTTAAGTCCCACCTCCACCTTCTGTTTAATTTTAATAATAACTACATGTATTGTATATGTCTGTGTGCATTTGGATATGAATACTACACACTCACACAGACACACAGACACAGACACACACACACAAACAAACACACGCACACACTCATATATATATATTGGATTGTAATGCTGAGTATATATATATATATATATATATATATATATATATATATATATATATATATATATATATATATATATATATATATGTATGTATATATATATGTATATATATATATATATATATATATATATATATATATATATATATATATATATATATATATATATATATACAGAGAGAGTGAGAGAATGAGAGAAAAAGAGAGAAAGAGAGAGATATTGTTATATTGTAATGCATCATATTTCATGAACAGTAATGAATTTTGTTAGTGTCGATTAATGTAATTTCCTGGCTCAATAGACACTCTTTATTCCGCATTGTGTATTTCATTATTGATATTTCATGGGGTTTTAGTTATATTCTGTGGCGGTCGGAGCCTACAATTTCAAGCACTTGAGCTTCATTTTGTATGTAAATTAAGGCTAAAGAATGTATGAAGTGTGCACAGAGAAGATATGCCATCATATTAGCAACTTTGATATGCATTTGTATATCTGTTTACTTAGATTATGTTTTATTTCTATATATAGTATACGCTGATGTCACAAAAGGTGACCTGCAGCAACAATCATGGAGTACGGTATTATTTCTTCCCAGATGTTGAATTCGAGCAACGGTTACCTTGAAGCATCTTTCCTGTTTCAAGTATCATTCTCCTAAGTAATGCCATCCCTCTAGCTATAAACAAACACCAAACCATAAATGAAATATACTGTAATCGCTCGGCTTATTTAGAACTCTTGACGTCTTGTTTGTCAACTGGGTCGCACAAAAAGAGGCCAAAAGCTGTACGTCGAGGAGAGAAGACGTACTTTGGGGGCGCTCTATATCAACTTGAAACTACTTGTTATATCGTCGGCAATGGCATGTACAAAGCAAACTATGCTATGAATCATATACCTGTAAATCATTGCACAGATGTTTAAACAAAAGAGTTAAGAAACATACAGATAAAAAAATCACAATTTGAGAAGAAACAGATTGTACATATACAATGGAAATAACTTCACAAGTACGAGGCGCACGAGAAAAGATGGAGTCACACCAGCAAAGAAAGAGTTAAGGGAATTAGAAAAATACTTCAACACTAGACGGATAGAAACAAATGATGGATCTTTTTTGGAGTGTACGTACAAAAAGAAGCCCAAACGATAGACATGTTAGGATTATCTAGAGACAGAGTGAAGGGAGTAGCCTCAATTATGATAACGATTAAAGTTCAACACTAAGACAGCTCGAAAAAAATCTACTCGATCAAGGATTTATAGTACGCCCAAAAGGGACACAACCAGTACTACCTTATGGAGAAATTCAGATCGCTGGAGAAAAAGCTTTAATTAAAGAACCTACACCAATTTTGCGTAAAATAAAAATAAAAACACTGGAGAGCTACACTTGTCGGACATTTTATTAGAAATGCCTTTCAAGGTTACAGTCCAAAAATCTGAGGAAAAATTGAAGATAAGTGTTATCTCATCAAGACTGGATACAATCTTCTCGACATCCATATACAAGGGCACAAGAATTCTGGAAATAGAAAAAGCAAATTGACGGAAGTAAAAAGAGTTTTTTTTCCTACATGGTTTTGTGACCAAATCGTGGTACAAAGGGTGTATATATCACAGAAAGTGCAGCAGATGCCAACAAACTGGACATACAACACACAAATGCCCACAAAACCAAGGATAAATGAACAGAGAATACAAAGACGACAACAACAACAACGACTATCCATAGACGAACAAATAAAGGAAATGCACAGCCCAAAACAACAACAACAACAACAACAACAAAGCCACAAACGAAAAACGAAACAAATCCACTGAACATACAGTACAAATCCAACAGCAGCAAGAAAAAACAACTTAAATACAAAGGCACAAGGTACAACAGCAACAACAAAGACAACAAGAATAGCAAATAAAAGAACCAAACCCCTAACAATGGAAACCACAACAACAACACTTAGAACGACAACAGGAACAATCCAAAGAAAATCAAGGGAGACAAGAACAACAAGCAACAGCCAAACTGCAAAATTTCCAATATCCAAAACAACAATGTCAACAGCACCAGTAGAAAAGAAAATAACAATTTTTACAAGCCCAATCATCAGTAGTAATCACGGAACAAATACAACCAGCACGAGAGGAAAATCAAGGATTACTACAAACAATAAATCCATTACACCAACAACAACCTGGATTACAACCAGAGCAAGAAACACCAACCAGCCAGAGAGATCAAACACATCAAATGCATCACTCACATCAACAACAAGAGGACCAACAGCAGCAACAGCAAACGAGACAAAATAACCAACAATGGGAACAACAGAAACAACAAAAAGCACAAGCCCCAAAAACAACAACAACAAGAGGGACTGAAACAGCAGGGAGATATAACTTTGAACCAACAGCAATAACAAAATCAGCAGGACAAATGACAGAGAATAGAGATATAGTAGAACTAAAGCAACATACTAGTGCACAGGACCGAAATACGGAAAGACAATTATCAAAGAGAATGGCACAAGACGAACAGAAGAGGAAAGAGCAGATACCCGAATTATCAACAAAGGCAATTGCAGAAACTTCAGACCAAAAAGAGAAAAGGACAGGATTAGCAGGAAAGAGAAAAGGAGAAGGAAGAAAGAAGAAAACGCGAGGATGGCAGCAGACATTTTTTTCTTCTAGAAAAAACAAATGATTGTTTCGATTGAAAGAAGAATAAAATTATTGCAAAAAAAATATTAAAAAATATTTTTAAAAAATACGAAAAAATAACAACAAAATATACCACACAATTAAATATACAATATAGCAAACATTTACAAGTAGAGCAGGAGGGCCTCCCTAACTATTCTGAGAAGCTCAAACAGGTGCGAGCACACACACACAAACCCCACAAAAAAAGAAAGACAAACGTGGGTGTCTATGTATAAGACAGAGATCGTTTAAATAGATAACACTGTGATTAACATTGAGATGCTTAACTGTTTGAAATCAAGAATGCTTTTTAAACTATGAATTGTTTATATGGTATGAGCGGTGATTATGATCGTTTTTGAAAGATTGCACATTGTGCTGCAATTATGTTCCTGCATGGGAATCGGGATACAAGAAAATAAACAAAATGTTAACTGTAGATTCAGATCAAATTAAAGGATAACGACCATCAAAACAATTAATACACATTAAATTGTAGAAACATGAGTTAAACTGAAAATGCAAGCATTTCTAATACCTATATTGTCCCAAATCCAAATAATTATACAAACATTAAACAGTTTTCTACGTGAAATAAATATGCACCTGAACATACAAAAATATTTAGCTCGCTAAATGTATCACAACCATAACGGTTGAATTCTGCAGCAGCGAATGAATGAATGATGGATAATTTGGGAATATACAAAAATCCGCAAAAAGCAAATGCATCAATATCGTACGAAACATTAACGTTATACAAGATGCATTTGCTATTATCTTTCTAGCTATTAAGAAATCAGATTATAAATAGATATGCATTGAATGAAGGAAGTTATAATTAAAGAAAACTCTTCTAATTATAAAGCTTGACTACATGGTTAATTTAAAACTGTAATTCAAGACAGAAAAACTCATGATTGTTAAAGTTGTATGATAATGAAATGCAATTAACACTGCTGTTGCCATTCGGATTTCGCCAAGAAAGTAGACCATTTCTATGGCCAGTCTTAGAGAAGCGTATAAAATCAACACGTTTGTTTTGTAATCAGATCGCTGCGGTTTCTCGCTGTTCTACCGACGTACAGTTTACCTTATAACATCTCTCTGGACCTCTTTCTTGAAATAAGGTAAAGCTGCACTCTTTATACTTTTAATTTCGAACACATTGTCGTCCAAAGATTGTCAGTAGTGTAAGATTAATGTTGCTAAAACGAAGCTATACAAGAATTACAGATATGTAAACTGATGTAGATGTACAAAGTAAATCCCGCATACCACCTGCTTGTTGAAATAATTAAATGTAGCAGAACTCCTGACACCTTTTCAAAAGCTTAATTGATTTATATTAGGGTTAATGAAACATTCTTTAAAGAAACAAGGTCACAATAATCCAACTTATAATTAATTTAAAAAAAAGAAGTTTGCAAGTTAAAGTAGGTTCACATTATATTTTCTTGTTGCAGAATCTCAGTGATTAGAAAATGGCAGGGATATTCACCTTCATAATAGACGCCTTCCTCTCCATCTCCAACCCATCCCACCCCACCACCGACATACGCACACTAACACACACAGCCACATACAAGGTTGAAAAAAAAATGCATATTTACAGCAAAACGTAACTATTATATTATTCGAAAAGGATTAACAACATTGAGTCAATGGTTAGCAAAATATCTAGCTGGAGAGAAAGCCAAAATAAATGATTTGTCACTTACTAAACATTCTCTAGTTCTTCACAGATACTGGTATTGTCTAAACTTTAAAGGAAAATGTTTTGTTTTTATTTGTAAAGTTTTACAAAACTATCGGAATAATTTTAAAAATACTGAAACATGCTTCCGCCTAGTTGATGAAAAAATGTTCGTGGATACTCGAGAGGAAACAACATCGATCCGAACGTGTAAAATGGAGAATTCTTACAAGTTTGAATTGTAATCGATACCCGAGGCACAACTTCATAAATAATATCATGATTAATGTTTTATTCATTTTTGATCACATGCTTTACTTCTGCTACCTATCTGTATATTATTTTTTTAGGTAGTGTTGTAAATAGGTGTGATAGTTTGTTAATCCTTAGAAATAACAGGTGCGCATTAATGAAAATAGTTTATGTTAACCTTTTCTCAAGCTATTTTGCTTTCACGTTTTCTTTCCTTTTAAGTCATTTTCGTTAGGACAGATTTTTAAGCACTATGATGAGTGAAGAAAACAATTTTGCTTTATCACTGGACTCTTATCTTTCTTTCTAACATTACGATTTATTAAAGATACGCTAATTTAAGTATCTTAAAATTTGGAATATAAAACGTCAAGATAAGGTACTACTAAGGTAGGATAAGAAAAGGTTTCCTTCGCAAAATAGTTTGACGAGGTTGATATATTCCTCGACTGATGTACTTACAAGATCTCTAGCACACAATAAATCGACTTCTCTTCGCACGGTTTAGATGTGTCGTAATTTCTTATTGGTATTATATTCACTCATAAGGGTAGTGGCATTTGTCATGATAATACAATATAATGTATTGCAAAACGTGGCCGTCGAGTAGTTTTAATCATTTTCAGATGGATGACACGGCTATGAAACTTGAAGGAAATACAGGCGTTTAACCAAACATAAAGTGTATCTATTTGCTTTTAAACGTTAGTGTCTATGACAGGAATGTTAAATATATACAGTTGTGCATTTGTTATGCTAGTGATGAAAAGGCATTGGAGTGGGATGAGATAGAGAGAACGAGACATACACACACATACACACAGACGAATGCAAAAACTTAGCAGTTAAGTCAAATTATAGTTAAATGCTGAATATAATCAAGAGATTTCATTTTTATAAAAGATTTGCTAGCATGTAATATCACTGTTTTCTCCAGATGCAAAACAGTTTTATCTTGAACTGTTTGTCTAAGCTTAAAACATGGAGGAATGTACGAACGTTTCTGGATGTATATTATGTACAATCATCTTCATCAACTTCTATATTATAAGGCTTTAAAATGTTTCAAGGTTATTTTAATAACTACTAGCCATAGAAATGTCATGCTAATTTAAATAGCGGCACCATGTTGCTGAGTGGTGGATCTTATCTCATCCGTTTATGTGTCACTCGTTTGTACCATTTACCCTTCAGTCTTTTCGCTGCATGTATTGGCCCTTATGCTTGTCGTCACAGGCCCCATACAGTATTTATCTCTAATACCGGTCAAGGTGGATATTTACAATTTTAATAGCTCTAAGCTTCCATCCAGTAATGCCGACTGTCTAGGGTTATAAATAACTAAAGGTGAAAGGTATACAATTTAATTTAATATATCAGGTTTCTCTATCGCAATTTATTTCGAATAAATACAATCAACGACCTATTCACAATTGTCAATGACTATTTCATCACATGAAATTAACGGTCTTAAATGATAGTGTTTTACTTCAGTGTAACCCTTACTCATCTTCCAATTACTGTCCACCTCTTGTTTCTCTTTGGTATTTCCGGTTCCCTTCACTAATGCTCTCCTGGTTTTCCTTTGCAAAATAAAGTTTACTCGTTAGGTATACAATGAACATGAATTTAGACAAGGTTAAATCCAAAATAAAATTATACATACCATAAAATCATTGATCAAAGCTACATATACAAAATAAATACAGTTAACATGCCATGGAAAAAAAGCACCAACATAAACAAATAAAATAAACATAACATTATTAAACTGCATTACAATATAAGTTCTGATGTACCTGGGAAGTTGTTCAAATTCTTCTTGCTAATGGCTGAAACACACATATCATATGCACACATACACCCTCACACACATACATATGCATTCATCAGCACGTTAGAAACTTTTACAATTCACTCTCTACTCTAAAACACGCAACTTTTATAGGTAACCTTTACATCTGAATCTACTTAGACATACATCGAATGACTGATATAATCATGAGAATTATCGCCATTTGTATATTCATTTAATTTATTTACTGGCCTGGGTCCCGTGTAACTAAGTGTTATCAGCCGCTTGCCTTTATAAATCAGCGAAATATCATCTCTGTATGTGAGGAAGATTGCACGTTGTTTCTCGTGATCTTTTGTTGATTTGTCAGGGTCCTTAATCCACAAGATATACAGGCTGACATGTATAGCCTATCGCGTTCTGAGCAATGACGTCCACCTCCAACAAAAGAACCACATACAAGATGTACTTGAGACTAGTAGTAGCAAAATGGGGAATCTGGCTCACTTTTATCACTGCGTGATGAAAATAAGTGAGAGTGTGTCTTGTTTATCTACTACTGCATGATGGGGTTTCTGACTAACTCAGACCAATGGGGGTATGAACTCACTTTTTATCACTGCATGATAAGCGAGCGAGCGAGATAACCCCTCTCCCCCATGGTATATATATATATATATATATATATATATATATATATATATATATATATATATATATATATATATATATATATATAACGGGGTTATTGGCTCACCCTTGTCCATTATGGCTCACTTTATTAGAGTTGTACTTTGTAATATATTGAAGAATATCTATTTCGTGTTATCCATGGAGTTTAGATCGATTATGAATGAGTAAGGAGAGCAAAAATCAAGTATTGCATCAAAACATATTAAAGCGGTTTCATCTATCAGGTTACTCGAGTTCAGTTGGCAGGTGGTACGAAATTTCTAACATTTGAGTATCTGTTCAAGCGTATCTTTCACAAGATGGTCTTCACGAGCATGAGGTTAAATGCAAGACGGATTCTGTAGAGAGCTTGAGTGAAGAGTACAATAGGATCATTTCGCTATTGTGGTCAAGGAGGCTGTGGGAATCCACGACTTGAGTTGCTTAGGATAACCGAACCACGAGACGCGAGATTTAGTACTTTGGGTAGAGATCACTTTTTCTACTCTGAAGAGGTTTTGTTTCGTTTCTATAACTCCTGCTCTCCAAAGTACCATTGGAGGGGATCTCGTGAGAAATTTTTGAGTGTTTAGGTAACGAATGGAATGGTTTCGTGAATGTTATCGAGGACGAAGACTTCTTCGGTCCAGTTAGGGGTGGATCTTTCCGAGGGTAGTTGTTAGTCCGCTAATTCTGATATGGTCATCTTCTTTAAAATGGATTCAAAAATAAGGCGTCTGTTGCCTGTTGCTTTTGGCTTATGTAAGAGACTTATTAGCATAATTGTTCAATGTTTTAATTGTTTTATATTAATGCTTCGATGCCAGGTCTAATTGTATTGGTCCAGGATGTTTGACAAAAAATCTAAGCATCGATGGGTTTTATTGCTGGTGAATCTTTTCAACATCCGATTTTTTAGAGTTCTGTTGAACCGTTCGACAACGGATGCTTTGATGGAATTATGTGTGTAATACACGGTGATGTTATCTTTAAAAGCCAGTCTGAAATCGTTTTGTTACAAAATTCGTTACCGTGATCTGTCCAGGAGGATTTACGCTGTACTTCTACAAGATCCTCTGACACGCCAACTACATGTTCTCTGAAATTTTTAGTTTCTCGGCATTACTTGATTGCCGGAATGATCTCTAACAGATATCGTTTTGCATCGTCATGGCATCGACACTGTTGTAGGGCACTTAACCTGGTAGTGACTGGACGTGCTAATCCAGTCGTTGTTACAGGGGATTCCACAGTGCGGTGTATTTGTGTCCTGGTAACGTCCATCCTCCACGAGGTCAGGGAAGTTTCCCGCACTGCGCGTGGACGTTCATTGTCAGGAGCCTTTACAGCCTCCCACCCACAGGTTTCTTTCCACGCGAAGATTTTCGGAGCTCGTGTTGAGTTCGCTGTGCAAACAAAAATACTTACAGATCAACTCTGCATATTATCTGTTGCTTTACCTGTGGAGATGTGTGCCTTTTTAGAGGCACACACGGCACACCACGACTTGATCATTATGAGATGATCTTTGGTGACCATCTAGACAGAGTCGACACTTTCCATTTTGGTCTTGCACTTAAGGTACCACGAGTTCAAGTTGTTATATCAAAAATGCACACTAGTTTGAAGATGTATTTTGCAGGTTTAAAATAGTCCCGAATTGGATTATCCTTCATGTCTGGGCTTGTTGTAATCGATAAATTACAATCCGAAAGTGCTATTGCTGACTTTTGAAGTTACAATGAGTTGTAAACGGCATCTTTGAGCCCTATGTAGAGATAACGCACGATTTCATTATGAGGAGCTAAACCAAACGGATCGAAATATTCGAAATCGTCGTAATGAGGAGCATTGACAATGGCAACCAGGCGAATGCCATATCAAATCGTAATAATATTGTATCGTAATGACTCAGAAGTTGATCTTTAAATAAGAAGCCTCGGAAATGTTTAACGCTGAATCATGAAAGGTTATGGAGATCAATGTTGCTTGAAACCATTTCTTTCTTATTCCATTACAACTAGTAGTTCCGCGCAGGGGGAGTCCTTTTCTGACGCCGAGAAATCCTGTCAGCGACGATCCTGTGATCCCTGCTAACAGGGTTCTAATAAATCCACCTCTTTTAGGCAGCGGAGACTCTAACAAGTTCAGAACGATCCCTTCTCGCCCGGTCTTATGTTTGGTTATAGAAGTGGTTTCATGATGCTTCAGCATGATGCGATAAGGTCTCACGAGGGCTGACATCTTTAGCCTGACAGAGACATGTCGTTCATGTGCAGATAACAAGTATATGCTTTTCTTCTGCTGAGGTGGCGAAGTGACTTTAACTGGAACGAACGACATGCTATTATATTAAATGTCATTACTTGTTTCGTTTTATTTTGACATTGCGATACACAGTATGTGATGTGACGATTTCTTTCTAAGTATCTCCGGTAATGGTTGATATGGTCTTGACGAGGTCAATGAGCGCATTAACAATTGCCTGGCCGTCGCTTTTAGGTCTACGATGTGTCTTGCGATAAGGTATTATTTATACAAGGACATTCATTTTTATACTGAGTGCCGCCAGTGTCATTAATTGATTTGCGGTCACCAGCGCGTAAAAGTGAGCACACGTCGAGAGGTGAATCCGACGTTGTAGACGGCATTATACACAGCATAAGAATCACGGCTATTGTTGTTATCGCTGCTTGCAATGCTTTCTTCAGTCACAACGACTGCACAATCACATCTTGTTGGTGATACTGTCAAGGCCTACAAACGTTCACAAGCCACGCAAAGGAACACATAAGTCCGAAAACCACAATAACAAATACGCTCCCACGTTTTACACCGGCTTTGTTTAAGAAGCGATCATTAAAAATGTACAAGGACCTTCCCCTCATGAACTCTTCAAGTAGAAAACAAGCATGTGTCGTGTACTATCGGCTATAAAACCTGTTGTTCTGCAGATGAACGTTTGTCTCCTCTATATTGACAACAACGCAGTGAGGATTGCAATGTCTGGTTCTTTGAGCAGCACACCGATAAATCGAATCGCATCAGTAAAATCAGAAAAAATCCAACGCCGAACACTCTCCTTACGTCATCAAAACTTCGATAACACAGATCGTCGATGCAATGCCTTAGTGTTGAAGAGTACTTTAATCGCGTTTTAGCGTTTGAAAGGTCCTTCGTAGCTGTGTAACCTACTTTGAGAAACTACCGCGTTTCCCTAGAACAAATAACAATAGATGATGCGTTGTGGAAACTAACATTTTTACCAATATACTCCAAGTTACTGCTGAGACTTGGAATTTTCATGTTGAAATAATTTATATCGATCATGAAATATTGACTTCAAGTTTCAATCGGATCTATATAAAGATGTCGCCGAAAGACCAAAACTCTTTTTGTCTGCTATCTGGAAAGCAAAGAATGAAATGTGAAAGTGAAACTAGTTTTGTATAGAATGTATATCAACGGGGATCTGATGTACAAGGAAGCAAATTAAAGCTCATGTGAATGGACACCATTAATGTTCAATACAAAACCTTCCCTGGCTGAATAATGTTGTTTGTACCCACATTTTGACTTCTTCAGCCTCATTATTGCCCCTCTGTCGCATATGATGGAGGCCACTTTAGAATGGAAGCCACCATAGGACAAACTTTTGGATGTTAACAGCAACACTTATATCACAGGAAATGGAACTTGGGGACTCTTTAATTTGAGAAGAAAAGCATATTCCTTGTGAATATAGATGTTCATAATATATAAATATTTTCGACTTTAAATTGAAGCACACTAGAACAACAGTATAGCACTGGGTGACTTAAATATCATTGTCAAAGATAAAAGTAACATTTTAGTATATCTGCTGAACTGACATTGTTTTCCATAAAGGACATAGGGCGGAATTTCTGAAGATGTACGTAGGCAAAATGTTGAATCTATGCCACGGTTTGGCAATGAGTAAATGAAAGCTAGAATGTATCAGCACTTGTAGAAGAAAGTTTACCAAAAACGAAAGAAACTGCTGCGAGCAAAAGTAAATTCTAATAGAGTGAAGACGAAACTCATGCAACTTATTAATTACTCTAATAAATTTGAATATCTGAAATATTCAACGTGTGTTAAAACTCTTATGCTCATTGGTATCCGTCCGTCTACTGGAGACAATGGTGTACCTCCAGAGTATGTTGTTGTGTCTCCTTCTCTATAGCTCTCTCTCAGCTTGCTTTATTTTCTGTCTTCCTTGGATTTCTTCCTCGGATTTTTGAACACCATGTCAGACAGCCCAGCGTCATGTGGAACGATCGTTAGCACAGCTCTCCCAATCGTTGACATTGATGTTGGCGATCTTCTTGTCCTACTTGCAAACATCTTTGTAGCAATCGTTGTCGTCCAGTCGGTCGTGCACCTTCTACTAACACCCCGTATAAAAGGTCTTTGGGAATGTGGCCTTGGTCCATTTTTTAGTTATGGCCGAGCCAGCGATTGTGCCTCTCGTTGAGAATGGAGTACATGCTGTTCGTGTTGGCGCGTTTCAGAACCTCTATGTTGGGTACTTTGTCCTGCCACTGGATGTGCAGAAGAGCCGCAGGCATCTCAGGTGGAAGCTGTTGAGTTTCCTCTTGTGTTTCGCATAGGTGGTTGATGTTTCACTGCTGTAGAGGAGAGAGCTGAGCACGCAGGCCTCGTGGATACGCACTTTAGTCTTCGCAGTTGGGGTTGTTCCAGACCCTCTGGTTACATCTGGCCAACAATGTTGCTTCCTTGTCAATCCTGCCGTTCACATGAAAATCAATGGAGAGTGAGGTTGAGATGGTGGTCCCGAGGTATGTAAAGTTCTCCACAACTTCCAAGTTGTACCCATCCATAGTGACCGAGGGAGTGGAGTATGCGTCCTTCGCCAAGACGTTTGTTTTCATTAAACTCCTTATAGGCATGAGAGAGGCGGCATATTAGCTGCTGAAGTCCATCTTCCGTGTGTGATGTCAAGGCTGCATTGTCGGCGAAGAGCAGTCCACGGATGAGAACCGTTGTAACTTTAGTCTTAGCACGGAGACGGACAATGTTGAACAGCTTGCCATCAGCCCTGGTATGGATGTACACTCCCTCGCTGCAGTCGTTTAAGCTGTACTGGATAAGCATGGAGAAGAAGATGGCGAAGAGCGTCGACGCAAGGACACAACCTTGTTTGACTCCGCTGATGACTGGAAAGGCCTTCAATATTCCGCCATTAAGCCCACTGTGCTGCGAATATTCTCGTGGAACGACGTGACTATAACAATCAGTTGTGGGGGGCAGCCGATCTTCTGCAGGACTACTCCGACTGACCAGGTCAAACGCCTTCGTCAGCTTTATGGAGGCAATGTAGAGGGGCATGTGATGCTCGCGACACTTCTACTGCAACTGGTGTAGTGAGAAGACAATGTCAACAGTTGATCTGCCGGCTCCAAAACCACACTGGGACTCTGGGTAGACGCGGGAGGCTAGCATCTACAAGCGAGACAAGGTAACACGTGCGAAAACCATTCCGTGTATGTTTAGGGGGAGATGCGCCGGTAATCTACGGTCTCCTTTGCTCATGTACAAAGTGACGATGTTGGCGTCACACATGTTCTGTGGGATTTGTCCCTGTTCCCAGCATAGGCAAAGGAGTATTTGTCGGGGTGGGAGCAGTTCTGATTTTCCGCTCTTGAGGACTTCAGGCGGAATGACGTCGTTTTCAGGAGCCTTCCTACAGGCAAGGCAATCGATGGCTTTTACGAGCTCTTCCATGGTGGGCGTAGTGTCTAGTTACTCCATGGCAGGTAGATCTGGGCGGTGTCGGTGACGATATTTTGGGTTGCATAAACCTCGAGATAGTGCTCGACCCATCTTTGCAGTTGTTTCCCCTAGACCGATCACTTCGCTCGTCTTGGACTTGAGGGGGGAGTACGGTCATGGAGGTGGGGGGCCTGTTGCCTTCTTGATACCCTCATACATTCCTCTTGCATCCCCGGTCTTTATACTGATGCAGAGGTTCAACCAGTAGGTGCTGATACAGTGGCGGACGGTCTTCTGGGCGTTATTCCTGGTAGTCCTGAGGACATGTAGTGTTCTGGGGCTAGGTACAGCCTTGTATGCCAGGAGGGCTTTTCTCCTTGCATCAGTCACGGGCTCCATCTCCTCCCAGTTAGTCTCATACCCGTCGTCATTTTTGCTCTCCTTCTTCCCGTAAGCAGTGATGTCTGAATTGTACACAGAGTCACAGAGGTGTGACCACTTGAAGTCAATGGTGTCATCATATGTCGCTTTGGTGAGAGCTTCCTGTAGTTTGATGATGAATTGCTGAGTTTTATCTGCACAGTAGGTGTTGAAGCCTTTGCGACCCTTCTTCCAGGCGTGGTGCAGCTTCTTGGGTATTATTCGCACCTTAGCTGACAACGAGGGAATGGTTCGTGTCGCAGTAGGCACTGTGGTAGCTGTGGGTCAGGAGTACACTGACCAGTTCCGCACACCTGGTGATAAAGAGGTATACTGGTGCAAATGGCGTGAGTGTGGGTGTCTCCATGACACCTGGTAGATGAGCTTGCATTTGAAGAAAGTGTTGGTCAAACATTGGCTGTCGGAACAGCACATCTTCAGCAGTCGATGACCATTTTCGTGGATTCTGCCCCTACAGTAGAAGCTGAGAGAGGTGGATCAGGCCTCATGGACTGCTCCCACTCTAGCATTGACGTCTCCTAGTAAGTAGAGGCCTTCAGTCTTGGATATTGCCTTATGCAGAGCCACATAGAACTTGTCTTTCTCCTCGTAGGTGGACCAGAGGGTTGGGGCGTACACCCTGAAGATGTTGACCGGGACTAAGGATGTTGACAGCCGGAGGGCAAGGATTCCCTCAGCACCTGATGACGGAGGTTCAATGAAGGCGACTAGAGTGTTCTTTACGGCAAAGCCTACACCGTGATGCATAGGTCCATCGGAAGGATTCCCTTGCCAAAAGAAGGTGTAATTGGCTTTCCAGATGATTCCTCTATTAGCCAGTCTGGTCTCGTGGATGCAGGCTATGGCGATGTTCAGTCAAGTGAATTATCTGTCAATGACGGCAGTCTTCCGTACATCGTCAATCTGCTGTAGGTCAGCGGTCAATCCAGGATACATTGTCCTGATGGTCCAGCTTGTAAAACGAAGAACTGGAGTCTTATTGTTTCTTCCTTGGGTCTCTACTGGTTCGGAGTTTATGGCCCTCTTGTCGAGATGGTTCTATATGCTCCACGCACCCAGTGTAGCAGACAGGCCATGAAGGGCAGTACCTTACTGACTGGGGGCTGCCCAGGTTGAGGCGGGCTGTAGCTGTCCAGTGAGACATGGTCATCTCTCCCACCGACAGAAGCAACCCCTGGCGCCATGCTCTAGGCCAATCGAACTTTGACTTAGAACCTGTAAACTGCTACTTCCCTTGTTGTGCCGATGCCGCACGACGATGCTGGAGTGTCCTCTCCAGTGGAGCTACGAAGCTTGGGCAGGGTGGTATGGATAATCTGCTGTTTTCATGCAGCAGATTTCCCCCATTCCACGCAGCTGGTGGACCCAAGGGAACGACGAATGCCGATACAGCTTAGCACCAACTGTGTCGCAGGAGTTGCCGGAATGACGTTTAAGTCAATGTCAGAACGCCTTAGGGACTCCATCTCCGGATTATCTGTCGAAGTTTACTCTCTTAGCCTTTCCCATGAGTGGGTATATCCTCAAGCAGCAGAGGTTTGGAATCGGAGTTTGCCTTCTCCTAGATGAGCTACCATCCAAAGTTAACGAGTCACATCAACTAGAAGCGACTTTTTAAGGCCCGCCGTCACCACTTCTCCTGTTATTGGAAGCATGGTCCGCCGTACTTCCAAGCTAAGCCACTCCCGAAGGCCATTAGCTGGATTTAAGTTGACAGAGGCGATAACGCAAGCTAGGTGCATTTTTGGAGCAGTCTGTAGCTTGTCTCCCACTCCCACCCCGGCAATGTCAACATTGGACAAGAAAAAGTCTTATAAAACGATATTAAATTCTGGCTTTTTAGCAGATTTTTGACAAAAGGTGTGCTTGTTATACAGAGCTTACAAAAACGATGGATTAAATTACATACTTAAAATTACATACTTATTACTTTCTTTTAATCTTTTGCTAACACTTGAATCACCGTATTAAAATTTGATTTAATAAATTTATAGAATGTGATAAATTACTAAATGCGACTCAATCTGGATTCAGGAATGGCATATCACAGTAGGCAATATCATTATTTTATGTAACCTTATTGTGTCTTTTTAAATATTGCAAAAAGACATTCGTCTGTACTGTTGTTAATTTCAATGGTGCGTTTGAAATGTATCGTGGTCCGTACAATCGCCTTATTCTTTATGCATCAGGGATAAGTGTCTTAATGTCCTAATAAGATCAATAATGATGTTAAATTGTTTCTTTCTAAAAAGGATGACATTTCCTTTTTTCCTCAGTATATATCAAATTTTGATTTTCTTGTTTCATACTGACCTAGAAACGATCTTGTTAGTATGTTGTTGTCTAAGTTGTACAGTATCCTTCGAACATGCTGATTTTCTAAATATAATAAATGTTATACTGATTTTATATTCTAATGAAAATAAAATTGTTGCAGACTATCATGATGACATCCAATACATTTTGGACAATTTTATCTGACATTCCCTTAACTGAAGGCTTGCGATCACGATAGAGCACATAAACATTAAGTATTATTTTGTAATTGTTGGAAACAATAGATCACTTATACAAATTTCAGATACAATAACGTGAACCTCTTTTTTACTTCTTACAAGCTCAAAAATATGACTTGACAAAAGGTAAACCAAACATTACAGTTTATAAGAAAACCATATTAAATGGTTAAAGATCAGGTAAACTTATGCAATTCACATGTCAATGGGATAGAAAACGTTTTTAAATATAGTTTGCTCCTTTTTGAATAGACGACTTGATTAACTGAGTTTTGTTTTATTGTAGATCATATTTTGTTTTATTGCAGATCATACCCCATACGAAGTATTCAATATAGAACCCCTACTAATGCTTCTTCAAAAGGCATATTGTATAGAAACAAGACATGAGATTACCCCCAAAAAAAAGAATGATTCGGAAGATCAGTCTTTCGCAAAGCGAGACAATGTAGAGATATATCTCAGGAAAATATAATATAAGGGCAGAGTTCATTAGTTAAACGCTTACCGACAAAGTAGACTTGCCCATCATCAGCTGTCTTCGCATGATTAAACATATATGAATGAAATGAACTGAATTCTTATTTTGCCCTGTGTAGTAGCGACAATGCCGTTTGTAGCAGAAAGTATATTTAAGTACTTGGAGACTCATTCTAGTTCTCTGAAAATGGATTTGAACCACACAATTTGGAACACAAAAATATACCAAAGGAGCATGCTATGTAAGAGTTGGGAAAGAAAGTAATAATCGTTTTTTTAATCATCCTGTGTTTTGCTATTCCGTCTATTTCATTTGTTTATTTCGAGGATATCCGTTTCTAAAACTAGCTCATTTCCAATGCAACCAACTTTATTTTAAAATTTGCATTCGCTAACAGCTGTTATTCAAAATCACACACATCACACCCGAATCCTAACTGTCATAATGTATAGCATATATTCTCGTTACTTTACGGCATCAGTAAACCAACTCTGAATTGTGTTTCTCTGTAACAATTAAAAGATGTCAAACATAAACAAAAGATGAACGAGTTACAGCTCTACAGCTCTGGATTCAACTAAACGCCAAAAATAAACATCACATAGATGTGGGTATGTACATTACACGCGTCACGTTTTAAGGAGAATCCAAGTTTCCAAGGTGAACCTTAATCCTTTACGGAAAGCTCATGGTGGATTGTCCACGCTGTTGCTTTAGTGGACGGATTAAGTTTATCGCTCCAGCTAGAGGTAATATTGAAGGAACAAAGGGTATTTAAACTATTATCCTAAAGTAACCTGTATGCATATTTATATTATATTACTTGATTGAACTGTATTCGTGATTGAATGTAAAGAGGTTGTTTGTGGTCACATGCTTATTTTCATGCCTGAGGTTTCTGTTTACCCGACTTTTATGATTTATTAGATATTACTTTAACTTGGCTCTGTTTATGAATGAGTGAAATATGTCCGCTGGCAATCTTGTACATTTATTTTATGTCCTTATTTAATAGGGACTTGGAACAAATTACCATCAATAATTGCAGAAGATCCTCACTTGGTATCTCACAACCAGGAGCTTCCCAAAATTACATTTTAATTAACTAGTCAGCTACAATTAATACCTAGTGATTCTCAGGGCTATGCAGGTTGAGGTTTATTATCTCATCGCCGCTGCTATAGCCGGAGTAGTCTGAGCATGAAGGGATGAAAACTTACACTGACACTCTTTTATTTATTTCTGCCTTTACTATCATTACACTACTGACTGTCTAATCACTCACGTCTTTACTTTATCTTTGACCTCGCACCAACCGTTGCTTTATGGTCAAGTGTAATTGCGTCAAGGTATTTACAGATAGACATATTTAGCGAGAAAGGGTATGAATCAGACGTTTCACTCACACACATACACATATATTCATCATGTTAAAACAACTTTGTATATATAATATGTTAAAACTTTGTATAAATATAGATACAAAGCTTTAACATATTATTCTGAATAAAACATACATTTAATTTCATAAAGGCAGTTTCATACGCAATAATAGAAACATATATAGGTTCTACAAATATGGTGGTACCGACAATTACTTTACAAACAAAATAGAATTTTTGTTGTTGTTGTTGTTGATATATTGTTAAACGTTTTAGCGTAAACACACTCGATATATGACGGACATTATGACTGGTGGAGGAAGAACTCGGGAAAATCCCGGTATGAACCACTGACCCAAGGGAAGCAAACGCTTTAGACCACCCGGCCACCTCAGCTCAGTGGCAGAAAGTTATTTACGCTGATTGTTCAATGTTTGTGATAAACACAAGGTCTATTAAAGACCATTTGCTTTGTAAACGGTCAGGAGCTTAGTAATTGATCGTATTTATGTCACCTTAGATACGAGAGGAGCCAGGGGTTATTGATGCATAAAATAGTAATTGAAGTTTACAATCAACAGCGCCTCCTTAATGCAGGATTATGGGCTCACTTGGTTGGAGATATGTATGGGAATGAGAAAATGGACAGGAATTACAAACAATGACTAAGAAACTATTTAAAGTTGTAGAGCTTAGTGAATGATCTAGTGAACTGCGCTTGAACGCTAGACGGTAGTTACAGGTTACTGATCTGATAAAGTTCAAGTTTACAGCCAACATAGCCAGCTACGCACATGAAGACAATTATAAAATATAACAGAACAAATGATTCTCGTTTTGAATTTAAATGCACGATTGCATACACGTTAAATTACGTTTCCGTTATTGTCATTGAAATGATGTGTCTTCCGGTGTGATACGAAATAGACGATTTATACATCTGTTTCGGGACAGCATATGATAATTTCTCGACTTTTTGAGCGAGTACCTAATTTAGACTGTTTATTGATCTTATCTGTAAAACACTTAAAGTATATTGTCATGAAGATTAGATAATATTACTTCCTGCGCAATATATATATATATATATATATATATATATATATATATATATATATATATATATATATATATATATATATATATATATATATATATATATATGTGTGTGTGTGTGTGTGTGTGTGTATGTATGTATGCAAATTATATTACTAAACTGTTCATTAAAGTACAATTCTAGTTTTCGTAACACGTGTTCCTCATCTTTCTTCTTTCCTATCATCCTACATTGTGGTCAAATCATGTTTACATGCAACAAATTGCTCACAATATAAGAGTGGATGTCTTGCTGCTTTCATGTGTTCACTTGCTGCTTTCATGTGTACACTTTTATCTACTGACCCTCTTGCTTATCTCATTCAATTTCATCTTTTCTTTTTTATTAATCGGTGCTTCTGTAAGTGCAGTACTCCGTGACCACAAAAGGACGTGAGTTTGAATATTACGAGTGGATAAAGCCGAGTACAATTGTTTTGTATGAACAAGGCAAGGTACTATGTTATGGCATTAAATAGCTTACGCCATGCTGCTGTACCATGTTCCACCAGACAAAACCAATCAAAACAAAACAAAATTGATCACCATAAGGGATCTGGAATCCGAGTATGTCTGATGCGCTCTCCTGAATGCATTAAGCGGTAAATAATGAATGCAACCAATGTAAACTACCTCCAATGTTGATGTGGACTTTCTAAAACAAAAAAAGTGAGAAAAAAACTTGACCCTTAGGTGTTTGATAACCATTGTCTATATGTGGTATATATAAGTTCATTATATTGTCTAGAGTTGCGCAGAATCGTAAAGTCAGGACTGTTCTGTGCGAATTTATCTCTAATCTTGTATATACATACCTTTCATCTGGAACTATCATTTCTTCGTCCTTTATTATATTTATCTGCATATTAGGACATTCATATATAGATATGTATGTGTGTGTGTGTGTTGTGTGTGCCTGTGTTGATGCAATATGGAAAAGCGAATGATTTCGACTTCAATATGATAGGCATATTTTGGCTGTATTGCCCATACGTCGGTAGTGTAATCCGGGGCTTGGTGTCTTCTGACAGGCTTTATAACTCCTTTAGGCCATCTCACTAAATCACTAATTATGTTTTGTCTGACAGAGAAATTTGTCCACCAGTAATGCAGTTTTGTCTACAGGCCAAATAGGTAAAGTAGGAGTGACAATTTAGACCTAAAAGCCCGTCTATTTATTCAGTACACCAACCGTAGATAAAAATGGCTCGTTTTGTAACCACCGTGATTGGTTATGACGACAACCACAAGGTTGCCAACGGTCAATTATTGACCATAACCTATCGTATTCCTGGCTAGAATGCTGTGTGTATGTGTGTGTGTAATTTTGATTTTTAACGTAGCTTTAACAATTTGTCAGTCATATCGCTACGATATCTGCAGTGTGACAGTTCACGGTGATGTCTAGCACTATGGCATCACGCCGCAGACATGCAGTATGGTGTCCCACCCAGTCACATTACCCTGACACCAGACCGACCAGTTCTAACACTAACGTCTTAATGCTGACGGCCAAGAGAGGCAGCTGTTACTACCATATTTGAAAGTGTTTTGTATTACTCGGCCGGGTTTCGAACCCGCGACCTCCTGCATCCGAGGGGGATGTTCTAACCACCAGGCCAGTGGATCGGTCTAGCTACAATACTGCCATGATGGTACGGCAGATTTCAATTGCATAAGAAAATTTTTTATGTATATATATGTGTGTGTGTGTGTGTGTGTGTGTGTGTGTGTGTGTGTGTGTGTATGTGTTTGTGTGTGGGTGTGTGTGTGTGTATAACGAGAACAGTTGATCAAGTTCTGGCCATTCATTTATTAAACTTTACTAGACTCGCATATGGAGCAAGATTTCCAACTCTTTAGTAAACTTCATCTCTTGAAATCTTGAGCATGTGTTTATGATGATATATGAGTACTGCTAAAAATCCCAGTTACATGATACTTTATCAGGATATGTAGATCAAAGCTTTATTGTGGAGTCTACTCCTGCCGCTTACTAAGCCATCGTATGGTCTACACTTCCGTTCATCGAGCCTTCCCGTAACGATAATTTCATAATACAAAGACAACTTTTATGATCATCGAAATTGAAATGCTTAACATTTGCGTTTTGCTAAAATATACGGCGCTGGTGCCTTACTATGGGCGATGTGACTATCTCATGAATGCCTATGCCATGTCCTTGAAGTATCACACAAATAGTATGGTCAAGAGGTCAAAGTGTTAACATCAGGTCAGCTGGTTCCAATGGTCAGCGTAAGGTGTAAAGTCTGGTAAGCGTTTTAGCACGATCCCGAACTGTATTCGGGTATAAATCAAGAAATCCATGAACTGTACCGGATACTTGCGACTTGGAACAGTGCTTTAAAAATCCATGGGGAGGTAAAACAACGGAAGGAAGTGGGATAATCAGGTGAAGCAATTATTTATAAACTCTTTATATCCATTAATTGCTTTATATATATAAATATATATATATATATATATATATATATATATATATATATATATATATATATATTATATATATATTTATATATATGTGTGTGTGTGTGTGTGTGTGTGTGTGTGTGTGTCTGCATGAGTGTACATAACTTCAGGTTCTGTCTCAAAAGTGTTGCAAATATTCGAAACGATTCTATATAACATCTGCACTGCACCATGCAGTGTTTCCCTTTATGCACATTTGTGCACACAAGCTGGAGAAAATTGAAAAAAACACATTTTTATGCCATGCATTTTTTGACGCAAAGGATTTGCATGTTGCCATAACGATTTATTTAATGTCCAATGCTTTGAATGAGGGATGGCATCGTGTTTATTTCGAGCATAGGTTTAGTCTGGTTCCCTGTTTCGTGTCCTCTCTACTTTGCACTCCGCTATACGGAGCATACAAGACATGGAACCAGACTAGCATCGGCAACGTTATGACGGATTAGCTTCCCCAAATCTCGCGAAGGTCCCTGGCAGTATGGAATTATTTATCCTCCACACCGAACAGTTCATATTTGTATTGACTTATTAACCGTTAGCGTTGATTCGGAACGAACAAATCTTTGGCGTCATAATGTTTATTTAGTAAATCAAGATGAAAATAGATATATAACATACACGGCTTGTGTTGCTCGCATTCGGTTAAGAAATTGTAATTAATTTCCTCTGATACTGAAAATCCAATTCTAGCAGTAGTGATCTCATACTCATATGCATGCAAGATACGAACTGTCTTAATGAATATCGTGTTATAACTAGCTTTCTAGTAGACATAATAATCAACTTACTATTGTACCAGAGCCTATATGCTGATAAGCATAAACCGTTGTGTATTGGTGAGGAGGGATTTAATTGTTATGAATCAAAAATACATAACAATATTATCACGATTTTCCGGCAGTGCGCAACCTGTCTTAATGTCATGACTATACTCAAAAAATATCCCGTACATTACTATAAGGACTCAAGTCTGAGCAAAATCCATTGTTTCCGAATACTTGTGTACCCATACATTAAACCTAGTGGCATAGAAGGCTTCTTTCTCTTCCTTGTCAAGTGCAGTAAGGACGGAGAGAATTAAAGAGCGAGTTTTCATTCTGTCGTCACTGATACCACCGTAAATATATAAAAAGGATATTTCAAACAAAATTTAGAAACGGTATTCCTGTATACTGACCAGAAAGCAATCCTAAAACTGACAATCATGAAAGTCGCATGTGTACATGAAACAACAAAGCATTCACAAAACATTTATGTATGTAAACACAGAAAGGTTGGCACATGAACAAGTTTGTTTTCTTTCTTGATTGATACATTTATTATGTACAGTTGCATTTTACGTTTTGTGTTACCTGAATGGATTTCAGATAGTGCATCATCAATTTGCTAATTAAAACTATTAAAATTAGTTAAAATAGGTTTTTAATAATTCAGCCTATCAACGTCCAAAAGCAAGCTGATATAATTCCAGAGGATCGGGAGAAAAAGCATAATAGCGTTTTCTCATTTTGTGCGGAAAATAAAACACTTCATACATCTTGCAGTGTACCATGCTCATCACAACACACAATATATTATATGTTAACTGGGTTCATTGGTTTAACTTTTCTTTAACACCAAATTATATGACGAACCTTTTGTCATATGTAAGTACTGGATTCTAAAGTGAGATTATATGTAATAATCTCTCGTTGTTTCATTCAGAAGATGACATGTGGTATGCAGTTATTCATGTCTCTCTCTCTCTCTCTTTATATATATATATATATATATATATATATATATATATATATATATATATATATATATATATATATATATATATATATGCGACTCTAAGGTCTTAAATTAAGTAAAAGAAAAGATCGAAAACCATTAAGTTTTGTATAATGTAACGAACAATAGAGATCCCAACGATTTTAAGCGAACATTTAAAAAGCTCTTGCAACATTGTGTATTAAATCCCCAAAATTATTACTCATTTTATCATTAGTCCAAGTGTATTACGTGCCAACCTATGTACAGCGGCATTCTGATTAAACTATTATATTGAATGTGTTGATGTACCTGCAGTCTCGAATATGCTAATGTGCCAGTGTCATGAATTACGGCTACGTGATAACAGTCTTTCGATGTATCATATTAATATCATCTAGAATTGTTCTTGTCTGAAATCACCATTATGCCAAATTAATATGTCAGTCCAAGTTTATTATAGAGGAGCACGTTTCATTTCCAGTGAATAATATTTTGAATAAATACTTCCACCCAAAGAAATAGTGAATACAATAATAAGACTGATTCCACGTTAAGGTAAGAAAAGAGTAGTTTCTTAAGCAGACGAGATTATATAAAAACCTAAGACACTAAAATAGAACCAGGACCGGACTCGAGAGATCATTTCTAGAATATTCTAAGTCGTCAACAAGAAAAATTATGTTTCTCAATTTGTAGTAAAGAGCATTGGAAACGTGAGGTTCAAAAGGTTTATCCTTGATTAATACCTTTGACCTTGACTCGTATGAACAACAACATTCTGAATATTTGGTCGACACTCATCGAAACAATTCGCCTCTGTCTTAAGTTGTTAACAAACTCAAAAGATCGTCAGTGTATCAATTCAGTCACGCAGAGAACATGATTTTGGACAAAATAAAATTCTATATAATATATGATCATTAAGGAAAGAAAACAACTAATATAAAATTAAATATACATAACAATTTATATACATATATATATATATATATATATATATATATATATATATATATATATATATATATATATATTGTGTGTGTGTGTGTGTGTGTGTGTGTGAACAGAGAGATATCAATATTTTGTTGACTTGATTTAGCAATTATATATATATATATATATATATATATATATATATATATATATATATATATATATATATATATATATCCGTAAGTACATACATACATACATACATTTAAGCAAACTTATATGAATATGAGGCATTTTCAAACATCATTATCTGTAATCTATTACCATGACATTGTATTATTCGTCCACAAGAGAGGATGTTATATATTATTCTCGGTGCATTTTCTGATCAAGTTACAATAATTCCATTTCGTTTCATATATACGTCAAATAAAGATCATCCCATACTCCGTGACTGCCACATGGATGTGAAGAAAGATATAGCACTCATTGGACAACACTTGGACCAGAACAGCCATAATGCCCGATGTGTTTCTAGTAGGGCACATCATGTAACTGCTATGTCTAAGTCGACCGCAGGCTCCAGAGCAACAATAATCGCAGCTTTTCTTAGCATCTATCTAGCACCATCTAAAAGCATACTCATAATTTAATATGCATTTATTTCGTGGCAAATTTGACAACTCTTGGACCAAAACCGCCATAATGCATAAATGTGTTTCTAGTAGGGCACATCATGGAACTGCTACGTTTACGTTGACCGCATGCTCTAGGGCAGCAATAATCCCAGTTTTTCTTGGCATTTATATAGCACCAACTGTAATTTTCATCCGTGGTTTAATCTGCATTTATTCCGAGGCAACATGGAATACTCTTGTACCAGAAGAGCCATGCTACACAAAAGTATTTCTAGTAGGGCACATCATGGAACTGCTACGTTTACATTGACCGCATGCTCTAGGGCAGCAATAATCCCAGTTTTTCTTGGCATCTATAAAACACCAACTGTACGCTTAACTGTGTTTAAATCTGTATTTATTCTAAGGCTAACACGTGATGTTACCAGTGGTGCGACCACCATTCTTCTTAAGTGCCTCATAGTGAGAAAGGCTGATATATTCCGAATTATTCTTCTTTCCTGTAACCTCGTGTAGCATATGAATAAAATCTGCCTCATGGAACAGGATTAGTCCGAGCTGGAATAAGCTGTATGCAATTGTGGTTCAGTGTCAGACAAAGAATGAAACATTGACCAGTTAAACAAGCAAGATGATTCAATCCTTACTTCATCGTGCTGAGTTTCATTTCCTAATTTAACATACTGAGACAAATAATATTATTCTCTTTTGTTATATAAGGTTAAAATTGTACTTTTGTTGAGTGACATATATGCGACTGTGATTGGTGGAAAGTAACCCGATGTTTAAATCAAAATTAGCATTTTTATTTTAATGGGGTAGTGTTAGTCACAAATGTCAATGGGCTCTTCGTAGTTTCAATAAACAAATTCAATAAATGTCTCAAGACAAATTATATCGCAGCACAACATTAAATGTTTCCAGAGACTGCAATGAAATACTAATGATTAGCTTTTGGTACCACATCATTTATATACTCATTTCACTTGCTCCAAGACAAAACACAATGCCCTGGATGTACATCTTTTCAAAAGGACATATTTCACTAGGCTTTTAACATATATGCAAGTAAACATCTTGAACGAAAGAAGAATGTCAGGTAAGCACACCCCACAGCCATGAAAATAATCAGGTAGACCAATACTCTAACAAAAGATACGGACATAGTTCAAGCACAGACAATAAATTAAAATATATAGAATAATTACTTGAGATTAATCATTTGATATATACATATTTTGTTCAACATAATCAGAACAAATTAATTAATTTCACATGTTACAAAATATGTAACGGGGAAACTGTGTGTTAAAGCTTACAATTCTAAAATTGTCATAATGTCAAACAGTGTTATCTCATATGTTGCATACCATACATACGGCTCATACGGTGGGTTTGACACCCGTCTCTGCATATTTTTCAAAACCAGTATCACCAAACATTATGCAAGTTTCAAAATCTAGATAAATTGCCCATGGTTTAAACATTCTCAGAGAATTATACTTGTGGGTAAGAGCTTTCTAAGACAACAACATTTTGGACTTAAATCTTTATTTTATTTCGGAAACTGCAGTTTCAGTGGTAATTAATAACAGTGAGAAGAAATACCGGTAATATATAAGTACATACTTTATATGACACAGTTAAGAAGTATACGTTTCGCATGTAATTTTCAAATCGGAAAATACCCATCGAATATTGATTCGTCAATTTAGAAATATTCAGAGTAAAATAGCCTATCTGTGTCAGACTCACGCCCAGGGGTGTAAACATTTCGCTTCCTGTCAAGAGGAAGTACGTTAAGCCGCCAAAGTGTGTCAGTGTCAAGGCTGCTCAGTTTAATTACTTCGTTTCAATACATTCTTTCATGTGTCGTCGATAGTCACATTTATAAAAAATGAAATGCTTGTGAAGAACCTAAAATGTAAAGACACCTCTGTATTGTCACGAGGTTCTTATTAGTGTGGGACAAAGTTTCAGTTTCTTTACCTTTGCGGACGATTGTACTCATGCGTGATATGTAATTAAGATATGTAAGATTTGCCAATTCAAACATTTGTTATCTGTGCGAACGACGTTCTTGAGCATTTACTTACTATACAACTAGACAACAGTAAGGTTTTTTTGGACAAGTCAATATTTTGTTTCATGCAGCTTGTAAAGTTTACTGCCTATAAAGTATATCAGAAAAGTAAATTAAATATACATGCTGATATCATGACATAATGTGTAACATGGATTAAATCATTAATCTAGGAACCTACATGTATTTTGTACAAGGGTGGTCTGTTACCTGCATTCATTAAGTAATTGTGCTTATGAACGTTAGTATTGGAAATGTACTAATGTGCTACACATTCCTTTACTTTCATCGTGAATAAGAACATACCATAATATAATGATATTCATTGCCCCATTCTTCCAATTAACATACTCGACAGTATCTTTCAGTTTAGAGAACATTAACCCATATTCTGGTTTCAGCAGGAAAAAATGATTTGTAACTTTAATTAACTTTTAGGTAATAGTTTGGAATAATGAGCAATGGACACTTTCTGAGTTAAAAATAGAATCGAACAAACCTGAAATCAAGATATTTTTATGACTATTGATCTAAGCTACCCAGACATATATGTGTTAATCTTTTGGTCGTAGCCCTATCTGCTTTGTAGGTAAATCTAGCATGATCCTATATAGTAGTTACTTTCCATATCATTTATTGTCACGACCCAAAAGCTTTAGTAACATATATTAGATATAAGATGTCGTCTTTATTCATAGCCAATAACTAACTAAGCCAGATACGTGATCATCTAAATTGTAATGCTAATAATTTAGGGGAACCGACAATATTCAATGTATAACATATATAGTTATATTTTACATTTATCATATTTCTAAGGGAAGAAAAAAGTCTTGCTTTAAATTATATCAGATTTTACAAATCCTCAGTTGTCTGAAGCATTTCCTAAATTTGAAGAATACTGGCATCTGACCGTTTCAGTTGAAAATCATTCATTAAACATAACTTATGTGTACATAATTGAAGCAAATTCGTAACTATAAATAGAGATTATTTGTCAGTTAATCAGAGAACTGTTTACACTTGTGAAATATAAAGCTGATAAATGTGTAGCCATCTAGCTGGTAGAATATCAGTTTTGCTAGCCATAGAGTTTCTACTTTAGTGAGCTTTACTCTAGAAGTATTAATACTCCGTGCCTTTATTATGCCCATCGTCAAATCTTTGCCAAGTTTGTGTATTTACAGAAATTTCACCTTTATGACCTTATGAGAAAATACCAGTTTGACAGAGCTAGCAAATATGTTACTTGCATTGTTTATGATAAAAATTTTTAAATTCTTCTACTATCTTGTCTTGATGTATAGGTTCCTGCAATTCAAAGTCGATTCTATTCAAAATTTGAAACTTTTCTTCGACAGGAATTTAATGTATCTGTTCTAATCTCACAATCCCCTAATTATATAGAGAGGATTTATAGATGCATTAAGCATATTTAGCCAATTATTTCAGATAGTGTATGTCAATACGTGAAAGAGAAATAACTAAATCAAGCATTTAGCTGTTTGGCTTCAATTGAATCGCATTTTAAATCCTTACTTACTACTCGATTCGGCTTATGGCATGAGATATATTTTCCAACTCTTCTTTATACACCCACCCTTGTATTACAAACACACATATTGATATTTACAGAAACGTTTAACTACCGTATATATACCTACTTTGATTTACATAGGCTGTGATGGGTATGGCATATTCGTCTGGATCCTCGGTGTCCTCTATGTAATTCATAGCAACCTTATCTAGACTGTTTATTTCGGCTTGATTTATATCAAACGATGTTATTACGAATATCTGCTAATTTTTCGCGGAGAAATACAATAATAAAGCTATAATAATTTCACAGCATTTAAAAGTCTATTTCTGCAAATAGTTGTGACTTTAGAGCTTGACCCGATTCTTCATGGGGTACATTTACTAATCCAGTAATACCATGATCACTTTCACGTATTTGATATTTCGAAATTGATCCTAACTGCATAGTCTATTTGCAATTCTACAGCATGCATCAGATGAGAGACGAGGAGAGAGAGAGAAAGAGAGAATTCCGTCAGAACTAATATACTCCCGGGTCCTTGAACTACTGACACTAATTTCATCTATGCCATTTAGCATAGCTTCAATAGATTAAACAATATCATAAGAAGTAATAAATTCAGATTATTTAAATAAAACGAACTATCGTGTAAACTACACACATTTAAATAAGTTAAATTCAAATATGTAGCTTGTAAAGAGTCCTGTTGTACATGTTTTTCTCACTGGACACCGTTAAACGTTACAGGGTCAGGTTCTGGAACAATATTAGCTAAAGCTCTTAACCGATTATTCATATTTAGATATATACTTAAAGGCTTTGGTCATCTGTACGCTAACATAGCTTGTGTATTGGTGAAGATTCTAAAAGGTACTTATAATGAGCTGAAGAATAATGAATGCAGGTTTTAACATCGGCTGTAGGACAGAGAAAGATTTGACTTGTACGTAGAGGGATTCCTTTATATAAAGTCTAACCAAAATAACTTCAATTTTAAATGTATATATTCTGTTTGCGTTTCTGAAAGCTGCCAGAACAGTATTCATTGTCATGTGGTATCTTTGGAATCTTTTTGTTTATGTCATACAGTTTCCTATTGATACATGAAATTTATCTTGCACTTGGGATAAAATTTATTTCAAATTAAAACTTTCACGCTTTAGCAATATCTTAGAACATGTTTATACAATGTTGCGCAACAAATCATACATTGTTATGTTGCTGTAATGAAAAGCGAGAGTTTCTTAGAGTAGTCTGCAAAGCTCTAACAACCATATCAGTTAGTTCCTTCTATGTCTAGCAAATTTGAATTCTTCACATTATATTTTATATTTTTTGCGTAGCTGATGTTTGAGATTTTGTTGTCAGTTTAAACATTAGCAATATGGTACCACCAAAATTGATAAAAGGCAATGTCTTACTTAGTGACGTCATAAAATATTTCATGGAAACCTTCCAAATTATTTAACTATATGTTTAAAGCCACCCAGTTCATTTAAATATCATTGTTGTGTATATTTTCATGGACTAAGTATATTCTTCTAGGCGAAAATCACCCTGCTTTACAGGCTTACGCATCACAGGGAACTAACAGATGCCTCGCTTGGCGCTCACCATTAAGAGGTTAGTGTTTGGACTGGTCGGCCTGGTGTCAGGATAATGTGACTGGGTGGGACATCATGCTACATGTCTGCGGCATGATGCCCCAGTGCTAGACATCACTATAAAATGTCATAGCCATATGACTGAAACATTGTAAAAGCTACGTTAAAAATCAAAATAACACAAACACACAGACACCATGGTGCTTAACAATAAGAAAAATCCTAACCGTCTACTTATTTCCCTTGTCAGACCTTCCTCTCACGTTTACTATCCCCGTGAGATATTTCGTCAGTTATGCATGGGCTTGACGTCGGAGCCTATTCCATTTTGATAGCATTGAAATTCGTAGACATTACGTTGCAGCGGCATCGAGTAATCGGCTTGGATAGCGCTAGCAAACACTGAAAACGTTGCATCGACGCACACCTGCCTGATATTGAAGATTATAATAAGCACTATTTCAAACCTGGCAATTAGGAAATAATTTGTTTAAACAAAAGTAAGTCGACCACAAACCGGAATAATTCTGGGCAGTTAAAAAATATTGCTCTCATAACTGCTTAATCGCAAGAACGCCAAAATGTTGTGGTATTTTATATTCAATTCCAATTTACCTTTTGTCAACTTATATTGCATCTATCACGTGATATAATGACATCACATTTGAAACAAATGCGGGACTCAGTAGTTGAATCAGACGAACACACTCTTTTCAAATCATATACATTGGTGCGAAATTCCTTTTAATTTGTTACAAATCAGAAGATACATATTGCAGTTTGGACATTGTCACGTGCCTACTACAGTATCATTTCTAATACAGGAGAATATGGAAAATTCAAATTTAAATAGCTCGGAGCTCCCCAGTCAGCAATACTGATGGTCAATGTGTATTAATAACGTAAGAGGAAAAGCATACCAATTTAATAACATATAGCAAACGTATTGGATAATTTCATCGACACATTTCTCAATCTCAATTTATTTCGAACAAATGCAATCCATGACATATTCACATCAATTGAAATTAAAGGTCTTAAGTGAAAGTGTTTCTGTTATGTGTGGTCTCTGTTACACATCTATCAATCACTCTCTTTCTCCTGTTTCTCTTCCGGTAACCTTGACTACGTGCTCTTCCGACACGTCCAGTACTCTTTATCATGTGCTACTTCCTGCACTGCATTCAGACACAAACAATCGATGTCACAATAAACGAATAGCGCGTCCTCTACTTGTCTGTACCCTCGTCTCCAATCCTTTTGATATCGACACCAACACCCAGCCGAATATATTCATGTAGAATTAGAGGGGAAGTATATTATTATATCCTTGCTCTAATCTCAGGAAAATTAACCACGCTCAAAGCTCTTTCATCAGAAGAATGGCAAATGAATTAACGATTCAACTTATATCTTCCACTTTGTTCTATAATAATATTATCAACAAATTCTAGTATATGCATATAAATCCCTAATTGTTAAGTCCCCGATATAGCAAGTACCATCATCTATAGTAATCATACGCATTTCCTACCGTAAGATTTATAAAAGACACATACAAATATACAAATATTTAATTATGTGTGCATAAGTCCAACAATGACTAACTTTGCATAATTCACTATCGATATATTCATATACTGATTAAGCCAGTACACGTTCCAATACAATTCCTTAATAAATTCAAGTACGCATTACGATGCAACATAGTCGCAGATTATACCATCCACTTCGATTCCATTTTCACAATTTACATACGTCAATATTGCATGTCAATAATTCGCTATATGCCACGTTAAGACATTAAAGATTCTATTTCTAATAAATTAAATGTACCTAATAATGTATCAATCTTAGAATACCTAGGTATGAATGTAAGACTAATTCGGGCGAATATCTATTACCTTTAGAAGCATTTGATCCCAAATCCAAACCTAGAATTCCTTCCTGCCTTTTCTAGAAGTGAAGGATGGATAATCTAATGATAATCACACGTCAATAGACATTATTCCGATTGAAGCTAGCAAGGGAGCAATGTTAAAAGTAAAGAGTTTTCAAAATGGTTATTTAAAGCCTGATTCATTTGGAAATAGTAAATTAAATATTGATGAGAAACTTCCGAATAAAATAAATCCTTCTAAAGAACTACCTACGTAACTTTACTAAAGAAATATAAAGTTCAAGCAACTCATGTCAGGTGATAAGGTAGCGTGCAAAATTAAAGACATGAAGGAAGGAGATATCTATGCTATACAAGCATGGATTGTCTTTATATGACATAAAAGACGACGTATACAATGTTAAACATATTTTACAGACAATAGGAATGGAAGAAATAATTTCGTGCAGGTCAAATGGATAGGACACGTACAGTGTTCTAGCCTTGGTGAAAGAGGCGACAACATCATTAGAGACAAACAATGGTATGGCAATTGGTGCACCATACCTTCGCGGAGTTACATCTATATCGTCTGCGATTGCACAAATGTGAATTCCGCAGCGTCCTTTCGGGAAAAGATCTTTTGCAGATTAGCATTTTCCATTGCAATACAAATGTGCCTAGAGTGTGCGCAGGTTTGTTCCGGAAAGATTTTGAATACAGCCAAATTGCACATGTTGATGAAAAGGTGACATAATACCGATATTTTGACCATCAGTATCAAGACATATTTGGGTGGCTGATTTATCGGACTAAGTAAATCCCACATAACAATGTTCATTGTCCGATACTCTTTGTAATTTTGCAGGTTATACTGATGGTCGATCATATGCTCCATCATATCCGTCTTAAGGCCCTTTTGCGTCTATAGTTTGCATAGCATGGCTATCGTCAGGTACCTGTATTAGTTGTACAACAGCAGTTTCAAGGTGATATGCTGTAGCTTGTACATAGCATCAACATTACATGCCTCTTTACCACTAGTGTTTGTAATACCCGGTTCAGCTGATACCATTGTCTAGTGAATTTACGCTAACATGTACTAACTAATACGATTGTGGGTCATTACATCAAACTTATGGATGTTTTTCTTCCTCGGAAACAGCTGCAGCTATTGAGGGAATTACAGCATGTTTTTTTTTTTATTCAGGCGCCTCTGATAAGGCCGTAAAGAGAACCCAAGGACGCATTAAAGCACAAAGTATACAAAATGTCTCATTGATCATAACATATACCTCACATTCAGAAACATGAAAGATGCATTTGCACTTAAATCAACAACCTTGTGCAAGAATTTATGTAAAGAAACGAAAGATAGGGACATACATTTCTTACTAACTGTTTTACAATCTCTGGAGATTTTTGTAACAAATGTTGTATTTCTATCACAAACAATTGAGACATATTTTTGCGAGAATATACCTTAATCAATGAAAACGTTAAGTCAAATATGACTGATAGTGAAAGCGCTGGTGTCACTCCAGAATCAGACGAAACTAATTTCAGAGAAGCCGGGGACAAATAATCATTTTATTTTCTCTAAATCTTTTCATAACATACACTTCATCTACATGCATACATACATACACACATACATACATACATACATACATACATACATACATACATACATACATACATACATACATACATACATACATACATACATAAGCATATGAGACATCTTCAGAGATCCGTTTATATTATTCTATAACATGGCGTTATATAGTTTGGCGACAAAGAATGGGCATTGCGTAAACCTGAGACATCCTTGGTGAACGCAGCCTCTGTTGCAAAAATAATCCCAACATATTGCGACATCACTACAGCACCAGTTGTTGTTGTTGTTGTTGTCATAGGGTTTAACGCCATTTTCGGCACAAGATAGGCTATACTTGGCGGCCAGTATTGATGGTGGAGGAAGAACCCGGGAAAACCCCGGAAAACACCACCGATCCACGAGAAGCTACCGGCAAGTTTTCTCACATAACCACATATCCACTTTGTCCGAGTCCGAGACTCGAACCCACGCAGACAGAAGTGAGATGGCAGTGATTCGTAACGGAGAGCGCTTTAGACCACTCGGCCACTCGGGGCCCCAGCACCAGTTGTAATCTGCACCGTGATGTAATATGCATTTCCAGGGTGAGCATATAGTGTTACGCGTGGTGCATTTGCCATTCTCTTCGTATATATTATACTGCAATGAGAAAGACAGACGATCTTCCGAATTATGCTTCTTTTCGGTAGTCAAACATCGTGAATAATATATGTCTTTCTAAACAGGACTAGTCTGAGCCGAGGTAATATATCGGTCATTGTGTTCCAGTAAAAAATCTAGAATAAAAGATGGACAAGTTAATCAAGAAGTTGATTTACGAAAAGCAAATAAATGTATTTAGAAGAGGTGTTCTTGTCCACGATGACATGAATTGGAAATTTGACTGTTTCGATTTTCATTTCCCAAGTTACATCATGTGACGTATACTGTAGTCTCTTATTTTCTATAAAGTTAACTTTGTAATCTTCTAGGATGACATCTATACCACTGTCAGTGGCATAAACTTAGTTTAACTCAAATTACTATTTTGACATTATCATTATTATTTGATTTTTTTTACGACTGAATGGTCTTACAATGGGTAACAGAAAGAAGCGAAATCATCAAGTTTAGTTTATTTAATACATATCTATTTATCTATTCTTGAAACTTTAAACATTTGGATTAAGTTGCAATATTATGAATAAAGACCAGAGCAATTCAAAAACATTGCTGAAATGTATAAACTGTTCCTAATAGGTTTAAATAATCTCTTTTCTCCTGATGTACCGCGAGTTTTAAATGCCTAAATATATGGCTGCCATGGGGGCAAGTTGTGGTCTTTTCGGCTCTGAATATCTCACCAAATTTGGAGGAAAGATGTGAAGGCATTCTTTAAAGATTGTATGAATAAAGTGTTTGCCTTTTTTGGGGTGGATTTTGTAACCGTTGGCATTTTCCTTTCAGGCCTGGATTATGTGAATTGTTTATTTCTATTATTTATTATGTTTGTATTAGGATTTTTGACTCGAAAAAACTCAGTTCATTAGACAGCAAGTTTTGGCTAAATTGCAACCAGTTTTTTTTTATATAATTTTTTAGCTTATGTGATGTGGACGATGAAAGTTGTAATCAGGACTATCTTTTGAATATTTTGGATTTTGATTTCTTTGATTATTTTGAAAGATATTGAAGGAAAGGACACAGTGTGGTGAGTGTGACACCCCGTTTACTCATGTATTATTGTTATTTGCTCTATAAAAATGCTCGTTTGTCTTTGTCATCATCATTGTGCAAAAGGGTAAAAATTATATTCTAGTTTTTATGCGAAATATATGACATTACACAATACGTGTGTGTTCTGATATATATATATATATATATATATATATATATATATATATATATATATATATATATATATACGTTCAGTGACAATTTGTGTTCATCGTCTGTAGAATATGCCTGCCAATATACATGATATATCATGCGTGCTTGTTACTACAATGAATGTAGGTGTGTGAACGTACCTTACCTGATTTTGTTTTCATAAGTACTGAATATGCCATTTGCAGTAAGATTCTAGTTAAGATCTGAGTTCACATTTGGGAATTTTGATCAAGATATTAGAACTTTGTTGAGCTGGTATGTTATTTACATTTAGTATCTTAGTTAAATAGATACAAATTATATGTATTTTGTGAGCTTCGTTTGTGAGTGGTTGAACACGTTACGTCATACCGAATGTAATGTTATACTCAGTCCTAGTGCCAGCAAGTAGCTACATCATTATCTATGTTATGTGTTTAGTGAGTAGATAGTTAGCAAATCGCTTATTTATGACTTGATAAAATTATGGTAGTGGATGCGTTAGTCCTGGTACCGTTAAAACGCTGTGATCAGTTACAGATAAGTGATGGACGAAAGGTGAACGAGAATATGACAGTTACAAAGCTGTTCCAGCAGAATAGGACTCCCATTCGTTAGTGAAAGTGCGAGAGATCTATAATAGTCTTTTAACTACTTTTGCAATTTTAAACGGACATCGCTGTAAACTTTTTACATGGATGACGAGCTAGAAATAGATGCAGGGTGCAGTAGTGATGACAAAATCCGACTTAGATGATGACTTGAAAGCAACTCAGACTGAAAAAAATATACCTGCAAATCGATTCGAAATTTGGAACTTTGGGCGGAGAGGTATTTCAAAATAACATGTGTCTCCATGACACCTGGTGGATGAGCTTGCATTTGAAGAAAGTATTGGTCAAACACTGGCTGTGGGAACAGCACATCTTCAGCAGTCGATGACCATTTTCGTTGATCTTGCCCCTACAATAGAAGCTGAGAGAGGTGGATCAGACATCATGGACTGCTCCCACTCTAGCATTGACGTCTCCTAGTAAGTAGAGGCCTTCAGTCTTGGATATTGCCTGATCCAGATCCACATAGAACTTTTCTTTCTCCTCGTAGGTGGACCAGAGGGTTGGAGCGTACACCCTGAAGATGTTGACCGGGCCTATGGATGTTGACAGCAGGAGGGCAAGGATTATCTCAGTGCCTGATGAGGGCGGTTCAGTGCAGGCGACTAGAGTGTTCTTTACGGCAAAGCCTACGTCGTGATTCCTAGGTCCATCCGATGGCTTCCCTTGCCAAAAGAAGGTGTAATTGGCTTTCCAGATGGTTCCGCTATCAGCCAACCTGGTCCACTAGAGGCAGGCTATGGCAATGTTCAGTCTGGTGAATTATTTGTCAATGACGACAGTCTTCCGTACATCGTCGATCTGCTGTAGGTCAGCGGTCAATCCAGGATACATGGTCCTGATGGTCCAGCTTGTAAAACGAAGAACTGGAGTCTTCTGGTTTCTTCATTGGGTCTCTAATGGTGCGGAGTTTGTGTCCCTCTTGTCGAGATGGTTCTATATTCTCCAGGCACCCAGTGAAGCAGACAGGCCATGGCGGGCAGCACCTTACTGACTGGGGGCTGCCCAGATTGAGGCGGGCGGTAGCTGTCCAGTGAGACATGGTGGTCTCTCCCACCGTCAGAAGCAACCCCTAACGCCAAGCTCTATGCCAATCGAACTTTGACTTAGAACCGGTAAGCATCAGATTCCCCCCTCTCCACGCAACTGGTGGACCCAAAGGAACGACGAATGGCGATACAGCTTGGCACCAACTGCGTCGCAGGAGTTTCCGGAATGACCTTTAAGTTAATGTCAGACCGCCTTTAGGACTCCATCTCCGGATTATCTGTCGAAGTTTACTCTCTTAGCCTTTCCCATGAGTGAGTATATCCGCAAGGCAGCAGAGATTTGGAATCGGAGTTTGCCTTCTCCTAGATGAGCTACCATCCAAGGTTTAGGAGTCCCATCTATCCGAAGCGACTGATTTTAAGGCCCTAGTGGCCCTCCTTCACCCCTTCTCTTGTAATTGGAAGCATGCTCCGCCGTACTTCGAAGCTAAGCCACTCTGAAAGTCCATTAGCTGGATTTAAGTTGAAAGAGCCGATCAGAGGCGCAAGCTGTGTGGGGCATTTTTGGAGGAGTCCTGCGCTTGTCTCCCACTCCCACCCCGGCAATGTCAACAGTGGACACAAAAAAAACTCTTATCAAACGATATTAAATTCTGATTTTTTACAAAAAGTTTGCTTGTGACAAGTTATGCAGAGCTTACAAAATCGATGGATTAAATTATATATTTTTTAGTTTCTTTTGATCTTTTTCTAACACTTGAATCACCGTATTAAAAATTTGATTTAATAAATTTATAGAATGTGATGAATTACTAAATGCGACTCAATCTCAATTCAGAAATGGCATATCGCAGTAGGCAATATTATTACTTTGTGTAACCTTATTGTATCTTTTTATATATTGCAAAAAGACATTCGTCTGTACTGTTGTTACTTTCAGTGGTGCGTTTGAAATATATCGTGGGCTATACAATCGCCTTATTCTTTATGCATCAGGGATAAGTGTTTTAATGTTCTAGTAAGATCAGTAATGATGACAAATTAATTTATTTTTAAAAACGATGACATTTCCTTTTGTTCGCAGTACAAGGAAATGAGAAATTATATCTCAAATTTTGATTTCCTTGTTTCTAACTGACCTAGAAACGATATTGTTAGTATGTTGTTGTATAAGTTGTACAGTATTCTCCGAACATGCTGATTTTCTAAATATAATAAATGTTATACTGATTTTATATTCTAATGAAAATAAACTTGTTGCAGAATACCATGATGACATGCAATACATTTTGGACAATTTATCTGACATTCCCTTAACTGATACAATAACGTAAACCTCTTTTTTACTTCTCACAAGCTCAAAGATATGACTTGACAAAATGTAAACTAAACATTATAGTTTATAAGAAAACCATATTAAATTGTAAACTTATGCAATGCACATGTCAATGGGATAGAAATCGTTTATAAATATAGTTTACTCCTTTTCAAATAGACCACTTGATTAATTGAGTTTTGTTGTATTGTAGATCATACCCTATACGCAGTGTTCAATATAGAACCCCTACTAGTGCTTCTTCAGAAGGCATATTGTATAGAAACAAGACATGAGATTACCCAAATAAAAGAATGATACGTCGGAAGAGCAGTCTTTCGCACAGCGAGAAAATGTAGAGATATATCTCAGGAAAATGGCAGTTTTACTGGCTGCTAACGCCAAATGTTGGCATTGGAACAAATGTGGATTACAGCTGGTGCTGTAGATATGCCAAGGACAGTTGGAATTATTGCTTCACTGGAAAGTGCGTACACAATGTAGAGAGAATCATGCTGTGTACTTCTGAAAACAATAGTCGGTATTATGGGTATCATGGTACACGATCTGTCAGCGGAATGCAATGGGACGTATTTGTTCTGTACATATAGCAAACGCAAGTGGGATTATTGCCTTAACCCGAGTAGCAAATGTTCTAATCGCGGCTACGACTACATATTGTGCAATGTAACACTATACAATGATGAATTAATGAAATAGGCACATTCTGTTCCCGTATAATGGACAGAGATCATTAATAAAACAGTTATCTACAAAATAGACTTACCCATCATCAGCTGTCTTCACATGATTAAACATATATGAATGAAATGCACTGAATACTTATTTTGCCCTGTGTAGTAGCAACCTTGCCGTTTGTAGCAGAATGTATATTTAAGTACTTGGAAACTCATTCTAGCTCTCTGAAAATGGATTTGAACGATATAATTTACAACACAAAAATATACCAAAGGAGCGTACTAGGTAAGAGTTATCAAAGAAAGTAATAATCGTTTTTTTTTAAAAAAAATCAACCTGTGTTTTGCTATTCAGACTATTTCATTTATTTATTCCGAGGATATCCGTTTCTAAAACTAGCTCATTTCCAATGCAACCAATTTTATTTTAAAATTTGAACTCGCTAACAGCTTTTATTCAAAACCACACATTACACCCGAATTCTAACTGTCATAATGTATAGCATATATTCTCGTTACTTTATGACATGATTAAACCAACTCTAATTTGCGTTTCTCTGTAACAATTGAAAGACGTCAAACATAAACAAAAGATGAACGAGTCACAGCTCTGGATTCAACTAAACGCTAAAATAAACATCTCATATATGTGGGTATGTACAGTACAAGCGTCAAGGTTTAAGGAAAAGCCAAGTTCCCAAGGTCATGGATGTCGTCGAGGATTGTCCACGCTGTTGCTTTAGTGGACGGATTAAGTTTATCCTCCAGCTAGATGTAATATTGAAGGAACAAAGGGTATTTCCACTATTATCCTAAAGTAACCTGTATGTGTGTGTATATATATATATATATATATATATATATATATATATATATATATATATATATATATATATGATTGAATTGTATTCGTGATTGAATGTAAAGAGGTTGTTTGTGGCCACATGCTTATTTTCATGCCTGAGGTTTCTGTTTACTCGACTTTTATGATTTATAAGATTTTATTTGAAATTGGCTTTGTTTATGAATTAGTGAAATATGTCCGCTGGCAATGCTGTACATTTATTTTGTGTCCTTATTTAATAGGGACTTGGACCAAATTACCATCAATAATTGCAGAAGATCCTCACTTGGTATCCCATAAACAGGAGCTTCCCAAAATTACATTTGAATTAACTAGTCAGCTACAAGTAAGACCTAGTGATTCTCAGGGCTATGCCGGTGGAGGCTTATTATCTCATCGCCGCTGCTGTAGCCGGAGTAGTCTGAGCATGAAGGGACGAAAACTTACACTGACACTCTTTTACTTATTTCTGCCTTTACTATCTTTATTCTTCTGACTGTTTTATCACTCACGTCTTTACTTTATCTTTGACCACGCACCAACCGTTGCTTAATGGTCAAGTGTAATTGCGTCAAGGTATTTACAGATAGACATATTTAGCGAGAAAGGGTATGAATCAGACGTTTCACACACACACATACACAGATATTCATCATGTTAAAACAACTTTGTATATATAATATGTTAAAACTTTGTATAAATATAGATACAAAGCTTTAACACATTACTCTGAATAAAACGTACATTTAATTTCAAAAAGGGTATTTCATGCGCAATAATACGAACATATATATAGGTTCTATGAATATGGTGGTACAAAGAATTACTTTACAAATAAAACATAATTTTTGTTGTTGTTGTTGTTGATATGTTGCTAAACATTTTAGCGTGAACACACTCGATATATGACGGATATTGTAACTGGTGGAGGAAGAACCCAGGAAAATCCCGGTATGAGCCACTGACCCACGGGAAGCAAACGCTTTAGTCCACGCGGCCACCTGAGCTCAGTGGCAGAAAACTATTTACGTTGATTGTTCAATGCCTGTGATAAACACAAGGTCCATTAAAGGCCATTTGCTTTGTAAACGGTCAGGAGCTTAGTAATTGAGCGTATGTATGTCACCTTAGACACGATAGTAGCTAGATGTTATTGATGCATACAATATTAATTGAAGTTTGCAATCAACAGCGCCTCCTTAATGGATTATGGCTTCACTTGGTTGGAGATTTGTATCGGAATGAGAAAATTGACACGAATTACAAACAATGATTAAGAAAGTACTTAAAGTTTCATGGCTTAGTGAATGATCTAGTGCATGAGGCTTGAACCCTAGACTGTAGCTACATGTGAGTGATTTAATAAAGTTCACTTTAATTTACAACATAGCCAGCTACACACATGAAGAAATTATAAAATATAATAGAAGAAACGATTCTCGTTTTGAATTTAACTGAATGATTGTATACACGTTAAATTACATGTCCGTTATTGTCATTGAAATGATGTGTCTTCAGGTGTGGTACGAAATAGACGATTTACAGAGCTGTTTCGGGACGCCATGTCATAATTTCTCGACTATTTGAGCGAGTACCTAATCTGTCGAAAAAAGTAATTTAGACCGTTCATTGATCTTATCTGTAAAACACTTAAAGTATATTGTCATCCAGATTAGATAATATTTCTTCCAACGCAATATATATATATATATATATATATATATATATATATATATATATATATATATATATATGATGTTGCACCCAGACACCAGGTCGAGCAGTCCTAAAATTAACGAATTAATGCTGAGCTCCAAGAAAGGCAGATGTTAGTGCCATTTTTGAAAGTGTTTGGTATTAATCAGCCGGGGTTAAACTCGCGATCTCTCGCATCGAGACGGACGCTCTAACCACAGGCCACCGGAGCGGTCTAGCTACAATACTGCCATGATGGAACGATATATTTCAATTGCGGCAGAAAATAAATTATATATATACCTGTGTGTGTGTGTGCAACGAGAACAGTTCTGGTCATTCATTTATTAAACTTGACTAGACTAGAAGTTCTTGCTGTGAAATAGTCTGATTCAGCAGAATGCTGCGTTTGTGCATATGGAGCAATATTTCCAAATCTTCAGCAAGATTCCTTTCTCGAAATCTTGATATATATATATATATATATATATATATATATATATATATATATATATATATATATATATATATATAGATACATAGATAGATACATACATACATAGATAGATAGATAGATAGATATATCTGTTATTCAACCTTTGGTAATTTGAAATCAATGTATATGGTTATAATGATATATGAGTGCTGCTATAACAAAACAAAAACAGTTACATCATACTACATCAGGAGATGCAGATTAAAGATTTATATTGGAGTCTACACCTGCCGCTTTCTAAGCCATCGTAAGGACTACACCCCTGTGCATTAAGCCTTTTACGATAATATCCTAATAAAAAGTAACCTTTTATGATTATTAAAATTGAAATGCTTTGAAGTTGCGTTTTGCTACAATATACGGCGCTGGTGCCTTTACTAGGGGCGATATGACTATGTCACGAATGTCTTTGCCATGTCTTGGAGGTATCACAAACATAGTATGGTCAGGAGGTCAAAGTGTTAGCATCAGGTCAGCTGGTTTATATGGTCAGTGTAAGGTGTAAAGTGTGGTAAGCGTTTTAGCTCGATCCCTAATTGTATTCGGGTATAAATCAAGAAATCCATGAACTGTACCGGATACTTGCGACTTGGAACAGAGCTTTAATAATTCAAGGTGAGGTGAAACAGCGCAAGGCAGTGGGATAATCAGGTGGGTAGAAATTATTTATACACTCTTTATACCTATTATTATTATATATATATATATATATATATATATATATATATATATATATATATATATATATATATATATATATATATATATATATATATATATATATGTGTGTGTGTGTGTGTGTGTGTGTGTGTGTGCATGAGTGTACAGATCTTCAGGTTTTCCCTCAAATGTGTAGGAAATATTCGAAAACACTCTATATAACAAATGGACTGTACCATGCAGTATTTCCCTTTACGCACTTTTGTTGGTGAGGAACGCAAGCTGGAGAAATTTGACGAACATATTATTTCGCAATGCGTTTTTTTGTTTTTGACGCAAAGGATTTGCATATTACGATAAGGATTTATTTAATTTCCAATGCTTTGAATGAGGGACGGCATCGTGTTTACTTGGAGCATAGGTGTAGTCTGGTTCGCTGTTTATTATTCTCCCTGCGCTGCAATCCGCTATACAGAGCATACAAGACAGGGAACCAGATTAGCATTGGCAATGTTATGACCGAGTAGCTTCCCCTAATCTCGCAAAGGTCCCTGGCAGTATGGCAGTATTTATAATCCACCCCGAAAAGTTCATATTTTTATTGACTTATTAACCGTTAGCGTTGACTCGGAAAGAACAACTCGTTGGCGCCATAATGTTTATCTAGTAAATCAAGATGAAAATAGATATATAACATACATGGCTTGTGTTGCTCGAATTCGGCTAAGGAAATGTAAGTAATTTCCTCTCACACTGAAAATCCAATTCTAGCCGTTGATGTTGTGGATATTTTGCAGTAGTTATCTCATACTCATATGCATGCAAACTATGAAATGTCTTAATGAATATCGTGGTTTAACTAGCTTGCCAGCAGACATAATAATCAACTTAATATTGCACCGAAGCTTGTATGCTGATATTCATAAACTTAATGTCATGACTATAATCGAAAAATACATACATTAATATAAGGACTCAAGTCTAAGCAAAACCCAATACTTTACATTAAACCTAGCGGCATAGTAGGCTTCTTTGTCTTCCTCGTCAAGTGCAGTAAGTAAGGAGAGAATTAAAGAACGAGTTTTCATTCTGGCGTCACTGATACCACCGTAAAGATATAAAAAGGTTCTTTCAAACATAAAACATACTAACGGTGTCCCTGTATACTGACAGAAACCAATTCTAAAATTGACAAGCATGAAAGTCACATGTGTGCTTAAAGAAAGCATTCACAACGAATTTATTATGTGAACACAGAAAGGTTAGCGCATGAATAAGTTTGTTTTCTTTCTTCATTGATACAGTTATTATGTACTATTGCATCATACGTTTTGTGTTACCTGAATGGATTTCAGATAATGCATTATGAATTTGCTAATTAAAACTATTAAAATTAGTTAAAATAGGCTTTTAGTAATTCACCCTATCAACACCCAAAAGTAAGCTAATGTAATTCCAGAGCATCCGGAGACACAGCATCATAGCTTTTCCTCATTTTGTGCGGAAAAGAAAACACTTCATACATTTTGCAGAGTACGTTGCTCATCACCCCACAAAATACATTATCTGTTAACCGGGTTCATTTATTGAAATTTGTTAACAGGAAATTCTTTGGAGGACCTTTTGTTATATGTCAGTACTCGAATCTACAGTGACATAATTGTCATCTTTCGTGGGTTCATTCAGAAGATGACATGTGGTATGCAGTTATCTCTCTTTCTCTCTTACGCTCTCTTTCTCTCTCTCTCTCTCTTTATATACATACATATAATGATATATACATACAATGATACATACATACAATGATACATACATGCATGCATGCATGCATCCATGCATGCATGCATGTATACATACATACATACATACATACATACATACATACATTTAAACAAAAACATATGAGGCATTTTCAAAAATCAGTGTCTGTAATCTGATACTATGACATCTAATAATTCGTCCACAAGAGAGGATGTTATATCTCATTCTCTGTGCATTTTCTGATCAAGTTGCAAACATCCCACCTCGTTTCATTATCTAGATATACCTACACGTCCAATAAAGATCACCCCATTATCCGTGACTGCCACATGGATGTGAAGAAAGATATAGCACTCCTTGGACAACACTTGGACCAGAACAGCCATAATGCACGATGTGTTTCTAGTAGGGCACATTATGCAACTGCTATGTCTAAGTCGACCACAGGCTCCAGGGAAACAATAATCCCAGGGTTTCTTAGCATCTGTCTAGCACCATTTGCATGTATATTCGTGATTTAATCTGCATTTATTTCGAGGGAAATTGGACAACTCTTGGACCCAAACTGCCATAATATATAAATGTGTTTCTAGTAGGGCACATCATGGACATGCTACGTTTATATTGACCGCATGCTCTAGGGCAGCAATAAGCCCAGTTTTTCTTGGCATTTATATAGCACCAACTGCAATTTTTATCCGTGGTTTGATCTACATTTATTCCGATGCAACTCTTGGACCAGAAGCGCCATACTACACAAATGTGTTTCTGGTAGGGAACATCATGGAACTGTTAGGCTGACGTTGACCGCAGGTTATGGACACCAATAATCCCTGTTTTACCTGGCATCTATATAGCACCAACTGTATGTTTAGCCGTGGTTAAATCTGCATTTATTCTGAGGCTAACACATGATGTAACCAGTGATGCTACTACCATTGTTCTTAAGTGCCTCACAGTGAGAAAGACTGATCATATTCCGAATTAATCTTCTTTCCTGTAACCTCATGTAGCATATGAATAAAATCTGCCTCATGGAACAGGATTAGTCCGAGCTGGAATAACCTGTATGCGATTGTGTTTCGGTGCCAGACAGAGAATGAAACATTGACCACTTAATGAAGTAAGTTGATTCAATCTTTATTTCATCGTGTTAATTTCCTTTCCTAATTTGATATGCTGAGACAAATAGTATTATTCTCTTTTGTTATGTAAGGTTAAATTTGTACTTTTGTACAGTGACATCTATGCGACTGTGCTGGTAGAAAGTAACCAGATGTTTAAATCGAAATTAGCATTTTTTTAATGGGTTAATTTTAGCCACAAATGTCAATGGGCACTTCGTAGTTTCAATAAACAAATCCATTAAATGTCTCAAGACAAGTTATATCGCAGCACAACATTAAATGATTCTAGAGACTGCACTGAAACATTAATGATTAGCTGTTGGTACCACATCATTTATATACTCATTTCACTTGCTCCAAAACAAAACACAATGCCCTGGATGTAGATCATTTCAAATGGCCACATTTCACTTGCTCCAAAACAAAACACAATGCCCTGGATGTAGATCATTTCAAATGGCCACATTTCACTTGCTCCAAAACAAAACACAACGCCCTGGATGAAGATCATTTCAAATGGCCACATTTCACTTGGCTTTCAACATATGTGCTAGGAAGCAGCTTGACAGAAAGAAAAATGTCAGGTAAGCACAACCATCAGCCATGTAGATAATCAGGTAGACCAATACTCTACCAACAGATACGGACACATTTCAAGCACAGACAATAAATTAAATATGTAGAATAATTACTTGTGATTAAGTATTATATATATATATATATACATTTTGTGCTCAATATAATCTGAACAAATTAATTAATTTCACATCTTATAAAATATGTAACGGGGAAACTTTGTTAAAACTTACAATTCTAAAATTGTCATACTTTCAAACAGTGTTATCTCATGTGTTACATACCATACATACTGCTGATACGGTAAGTTGGAAACTCGTCTCTGCAAATCTTCTACAAACAGTATCACCAAACATTATGCAACTTTCAAAATCTAAATAAATTGCCCACGAGTTTTAACTTTGAAATAAAACTTCTGAGAATTATACTTGTGGGTAAGGACTTTCTAAGACAACAACATTTAGGACTTAAATCTTTATATTACACCGGAAACCGCATTTTTAGTGGTAAATCAATAATAGTGGGGGAAAATACTTGTAAGGTATAAGTACATACTTTATATGACGCAGATAAGACGTTTTCATTTGGTATGTAATTTTCAAATCAGAAAATAGCCATCAATGAAATAATATTGATTCGTGTATTAAGAAATATTCAGAGTAAAATAGACTGTGTCAGACTCACGCCCAGGAATGTAAACATTTCGCTTCTTGTGAAGAGGAAGTACGTTCAGCCGCCAAGGTTTGTCAGTGTCAAGCCTGCTCGAGTAAATTACATCGGTTCAACATATACTTTCATGTGTCAGCGATAGTCAAGTTTAAAACAATGAACTGCTTTTCATGAAATTAAAATGTAAAGATACCTACGTATTGTCACGAGAATCTTATTGGAATGGGACAAACTTTCACTTTCTTTACGTTTGCCGACGATTGTCCTCATGCGTGATATATAAGTAAGATAAGTAAGATTTACCAATTCAAACATTTATTCTTTGTGCGAACGACGTTCTTCAGCATTTATTTACTATGCAGCTAGACACCAGTAACGTTTTTATCGACAAGTCAAACCTTTATTTCATACAGATTGTAAAGTTTATTACCTATAAAGTATATAAGAACAGTAAGTTAAATATACCGATTGATATCATAACAGGATGTTTAACTTGGATGAAAGTATTAATCTAGGAACCTAGATGTATCGTTTACAAGGGTGGTATGTTACCTGCATTCATTAATTAATTGTGCTTATCACAGTTAGTAAGGGCAATCCTTTACTTTCATCATGAATAAGAACATAACAGAAGATGATGATATTCATTGCCCCTTTCTTCCAAATCATAATCTACAGTATACTTCGGTTAAGGGAACATTAACCGATCCTCTTGTTTCAGCAGAAACAAACGATTTGCAATTATAAACTTAATTAACTTTAAGGTACTAGTTTGGAATGATGAGCAATGCACACTTTCTGAATTAAAACTAGAACAAACAAACCTGTAGTCAAGATACTTTTATGACTATTGATCTAAGCTACCCAGACATATATGTGTTAATCTTTTGGTCGTAGCCCTATCAGCTTTGTAGCTCAATTGAGCATAATACTATATAGCTGTTATTTTCCGTATCATTCATTTTCAAAAGCTTTAGAAACAGATACTAGATATAAGATGTCTTCATAGCCACTGACTAACTAAGCCAGATACGTGATCTTCTAAATAATAATGATAATAATTGAGGGGAACGACAATATTCAATGTATAACATATATAGTCATATTTTATATTTATCATATTTCTAAGGGAAGAAACAATAGACTTCCTTTAAGGTATATCAGATCTTTCAAATCCCCACTTGGCTAAAGCATTCGCTAAATTCGAAGAATACTGGCATCTGACCGTTTCAGATGAAAATCATCAATTAAACATAAATTATGTATACATAATTGAAGTAAATTCGTAGCTAAAGGTAGACGAATATTTGTCAGTTAATCAGAGATCTTAACACACTTGTGAAATATAAACCCTATGAATTTGTAGCCATCTAGCTGGTAGAATATCAATTTTGCTCGCCATAGATTTTCTACTTTAGTGAGCTTTACTCTACAAGTATTATTATTGCCTCCCTCTATCATACCCATCGTCAAATCCTGACCAACAGGTTGCTTTTGTGTATTTACAGAAATTTCACCTTTATGCCTTTTTGAGAAAACGTCAGTTTGACAAACTAGTAAATAGGTTACTTGCATTGTTGATGATTCCAATTTGCATATTCATGTAATATCTTGTCTTGATGTAAAGGTTCCTGCAATTCAAAGTCGATTCTATTCTAATGTTGAAACCTTTCATCGACAGGAATTTAATCTATCTTTTCTAATCTCACAATCCTCTAAATATACAGAGATGATTTATAGTTTCATTAAGTATATCTAGCCCATTATTTTATATATTATATGTAAATACGTGAAAGTGAAATAATTAAAACAACCATTTAGCTGTTTGATTTCAATTGAAACCCATATTTAATCCTTACTTACTACTCGATTCAGCTTATGTCATGAGATGTGTATTTTCCAAGTCTCCTGTATACACCCACCCTTGAATTACAAACATACATATTAATATTTACACAAACGTTTAACGACCTTATACATACATACTTTGATTCACAATTTCTGGAACAATATTAGCTAAAGCACTAAACAGATTATTACTATTTAGATATATACTTAAAGGTTTTGGACATCTGTACGCTAACATAGCTTGTGTATTGGTGAAGATTCTAAAGGTACTTATAATGAGCTGAAGAATAATAAATGCAGGTAGTAACATCAGCTGTAAGACAGAAACGGTTTTGACTTGTACATGGAGGGTTTCCATTAAGTCTAACCAAATTAACTTCAAATTTAAATGTATGTATTTTGTTTTTGAAAGCTGCCAGAACAGTATTCATTGTCCTGTGGTATCTTTTGGAATCTTTTTGTTTATGTCATACAGTTTCCTATTGAGATATAAAGTTTATCTTGTACTTTGGAAATAATTTATTTCAAATTAAAACTTTCACGCCTTAGCAATAACTTAGAACATGTTTATACAATGTTGCGCAACAAATCATACATTGTTATGTTGCTGTAATGAAAACGTGAGTTTCTTAGAGTAGTATGCAAAGGTCTAACAGCCATATCAACTAGTTCCTTGTATGTCTAGCAAATTTGAGATTTTGTTGTCAGTTTAAACATCAGCAATATGGTAGCACCAAAATTGACAAAACAAGATATCTTACTTAGTGACGTCATAAAATATTTCATGGAAACCTTCCAAATTATTTAACTATATGTTTAAAGCCGCCCAGTTCATTTAAATATCATTGTTGTGTATATTTTCATGGACTAAGTAGATTCTTCTAAGCGAAAATCTCACTACTTGACAGGCTTGCGCATCACAGGGAATCAATAGATCCCTCGCTTGGCGCTCAGCATTAAGAGGTTCATGTTAGGATCGGTCGGCCTGGTGTCAGGATAATGTGACTTGGTGGCACATCATGCTACATGTCTGCGGCATGATGCCCCAGTGCTAGACAACACTATAAAATGTCATAACGATATGACTGAAACATTGCAAAAGCTACGTTAAAATCAAAATAATACAAACACACAGACACCATGTTGCTTAACAACAAGAACAGCCCAAACCGTCTACTTATGTCCATTGTCAGACTTTCCTCTGACGTTTACTACCCCAGTTAGATATTTCGTCATTTATGCACGGGCTTGACGTCGGAGCCTATTCCATTTTGATAGCATTGAAATTCGTTAAAATGACGTTGCAGCGGCATGGAGTAATCGGCTTTCACAGAAATAGCAAATATTGAAAACGTTGCATCGACGCACACATGCCTTCTATTAAAGATTTTTAATAAGCACTATTTCAAACATGGAAATTAGGAAATAATTTGTTTTAAAAAAGGTAAGTCGACCACAAACCGGAATAATTCTGGGCAGTTAAAAAATATTGCTCTCATAACTGCTTAATCGCACGGACGCCAAAATGTTGTGGTATCTAATATTCAATTCCAGTATACCTTTTGTCAACTTATATTGTATCTATCACGTGATATAATGACTTCATATTTGAAACAAATGTGGGACTCAGTAGTTGAATCAGACGAACACACTCTTTTCAAGTTATATACATTGGTGCGTGTTTAAACGTATTAACGAAACAAATTCCTTTTAATTTGTTACAAATTTGATGATACATATTGCAGTTTGAACAATGTCACGTGCCTACTACGGTATCATTTCTAATACATGGGAATATGGAAAATTCAAATTTAAATGGCTCGGAACTCCCCAGTCAGCAATGCTGATGGTCAATGTGTAATAATAACGTAAGGGGAAAAGCATACCAATTTAATAATATATAGCAAACGTATTGGATAATTTCATCGATACATTTCACAATATCAATGTGTTTCTGTTATGCGTGGTCTTTGTTACACATCTGTCAATCTCAGTCTTCCTTCTGTTTCTCTTCCGGTAACCTTGACTAAGTGCTCGTTCGACACGTCCAGTATTCTTTATTATGTGCTACCTCCGGCAGGGCATTTAGACATAAACGGTCGATGTCACAATAAACGAATACCGCGTCCTGTACTCGTCTCTACCCTCGTCTCCAATCCTTTTGATATCAACACCAACACCCAGCCAGATATATTCATGTAGAGTTAGAGAGGAAGTATATTCTTATCTCCTTGTTTTAATCTCAGGAAAATCAACCAAGCTCAAAGATCTTTCCTCAGAACAATGGCAAATGATTTAACAGTTCAACTCACTCACTTACATATTCTATTCACACTTTGTTCTATAATAATAGTCCTATAACAATAATATTATCAATAAATTCTAGTAGATGCGTATAAATCACTAATTGTTAAGTTCTCGATATAGCAATTACCATCAGCTATATTAATCATACGCATTTCCTACCATACGATATATAAAAGACACATACAAATATACAAATATCTAATGATGTGTGCGTAAGTCCATGAATGACTAACTTTGCATAATTCACTATCGATATATTCATATATTGATTAAGCAAGTACAAATTCTAACACAATTCTTTAACAAATTCAAGTATGCATTACGATGCAACATAGTAGCAAAGTACACCATCCACTTCGATTCCAGTTTCACAATTTACATACGTCAATATTGCATGTCAATAATTCGCTATATGCCACGTTACGACATTAAAGATTCCATTTCTAATAAATTAAATGTAATTAATAATGTATCAATCTTAGACTACATAGGTATGAAAGTAAGACAAATTCGGGAGAATATCTATCACCTTTAGAAGCCTTTGATCGCAAGTCCAAACCTAGAACTCCTTCCCGCGTTTTCCAGAAGTGAAGGATGCATAAGTTAATGATAGTCGCACGTCAATAGACATTATTCCAATAGAAGCTAGCAAGGGAGCAATGTTAAAAGTAAAGAGATTTCAAAATGGTTATTTAAAAACTGATTCATTTGGAAATAGTAAATTAAATATTGATGAGAGCCTTCCGAATAAAATAAATCCTTCCAAAGAACTACCTAAGTAACTTTGCTATAGAAATATAAAGTTCAAGCAACTCATGTCAGGTGATAAGGTAGCGTGCGAAATTAAAGACATGAAGGAAGGAGATATCTATGCTATACAAGCATGGATTGTCTTTATATGACAAAAAAGTCGACATATACAATGTTTAAAATATTTTACAGACCATAATAATGGAAGACATAATTTTGTGCAGGTCAAATGGACAGGACACGTACAGTGTGCTAGCCTTGGGGAAAAAGGCGACAACATCATTCGAGACAAACAATGGCATGGCAATTGGTGCACAATACCTACTCGGCCACCTGAGGTCAGTGGCAAAAAGCTATTTACGCTGATTGTTCAATGTCTGTGATAAATAGAAGGCCTATTAAAGGCATTTGCTTTGCAAACGGTCAGGAGCTTAGTCATTGAGCGTATGTATGTCACCTTAGCCACGATATTAGCCAGGTGTTATTGATGCATACAATATTAATTAAAGTTTGCAATCAACAGCGCTTCCTTAATGCGGGATTATGGGTTCACTTGGTAGGAGATTTGTCTCGGAATGAGAAAATTGACACGAATTACAAATGACTAAGAAAGTACTTAAAGTGTCATGGCTTAGTGAAATATCTAGTGCATGACGCTTGAACGCTAGACGGTAACTACAGGTTACTGATTTGATAAAGTTCAATTTAAGTTTGCAACCAACATAGCCAGCTACACATATGAATAAAATTATAAAATGTAATAGAACAAACGATTCTCGTTTTGAATTTAAATGCATGATTGCATACACGTTAAATTACGTGTCCGTTATTGTCATTGAAATGATGTGTCTTCAGGTGTGGTACGAAATAGACAATTTATACAGCTGTTTCGGGACGCCATGTCATAATTTCACGACGTTTTGAGCGAGTTCCTAATCTGTTGAAATAACTAATCTAGACTATTTATTGATCTTATATGTAAAACACTTAAAGTATATTGTCATGCAGATTAGATAATATTACTTCCAACGCAACATATATATATATATATATATATATATATATATATATATATATATATATATATATATATATATATATATATATATGATGTCGCACCGAGACGCCAGGCCGGCCATTTCTAAAAGTAACATCTTAATGCTGAGCGTCAAAAGAAATAGATTTTAGTGAGATTTTTGAAAGTGTTTGGTATTACTCGGCCTGTGTTCAAACCCGCGATCTCACGCATCCGAGACGGAGTTCTAACGACCAGGCCGCCGGAGCGGTCCATCTACAGTACTGCCAATATGGTACAATAGATTTTAATTTTGCGGAAGAAAATAAATTATATATATATATATATATATATATATATATATATATATATATATATATATATATATATATATATATATATATATATATATATATATATATGTGTGTGTGTGTGTGTGTGTGTGTGTGTTTGTTGTGTTTGTGTGTGTGTGTGTGTGTGTGCGTGTATGTGTGTGTGTGTGTGTGTGTGTGTAACGAGAACAGTTGATCATGTTCTGGTCATTCATTTTTTAAACTTTACTAGACTAGTCGATGTTGCGGTAAAATATTCTGACTCAGCAGAATGCTGCTTTTCTGGATATGGAGCGATATTTCCCATTCTTCAGTAAGTTACATCTCTCTTATAATAATATATGCGTACTGCTATAACAAAACAAAAACAGTTACGTGATACTCTATCAGGAGATGCAGATTAAAGCTTTATAGTGGAGTCTACTCCTGCCGCCTACTAAGTCATCGTAATGACTGCACCCCTGTGCATTAAGCCTTCTCGATACGATAATTTTGTAATAAAAAGTAACCTTTTATTTTTATTGAAATTTAAAAGCTTTGAAGTTGCGTTTTGCTAAAATATACAGCGCTGGTGCCTTTACTATGGGCGATGTGACTATCTCATGAATGTCTGTGCCATGTCTTGGAGTATCACAAACATAGTATGGTCAGGAGGTCATAGTGTTAGCATCGGGTCAGCTGGTTTATATGGTCAACGTAAGGTGCAAAGTCTCGTAAGCGTTTTAGCACGATCCCTAATTGTATTCTGGTATAAATCAAGAATTCCATGAACTGTACTGGATACTTGCGACTTGAAACAGAGCTTTAATAATTCAAGGCGAGGTAAAACAGCGCAAGGCAGTGGGATAATCAGGTGGGTAGAAATTATTCATACACTCTTTATACCTATTATTTGATATATATATATATATATATATATATATATATATATATATATATATATATATATATATATATATATATATATATATATTAGTGTGTGTGTGTGCGTGTGTGTGTGTGTGTGTGGTGTGTGTGTGTGTGTTTCTGCAAGAGTCTACGTAACTTCAGGTTTTCTCTCAAATGTGCTGGAAATATTCGAAACCATTCTATATAACAAATGCACTGTACCATGCAGTATTTCCCTTTGCGCACATTTGTGGGTTTAGGAACGCAAGCTGGAGAAAATTGACGAGCAGATTCTGTTAACATCCGTTTTTTGTTGTTTTTTATACGCAAAGGATTTGCATATTGTGATAAGGATTTATTTACTATGCAATGCCTTGAATGAGGGGTGGCGTCGTGTTTGCTTGGAGCATAGTTTTAGTCTGGTTCGCTGTTTATTATTCTCCCTGCGCTGCAATCCGCTATACAGAGCATACAAGACAGGCAACCAGATTAGCATTAGCAATGTTATGACCGAGTAGCTTCCCCTAATCTAGCGAAGTCCCCTGTCAGTATGGCATTTTTTATAATCCACCCCGAACAGTTCATATTTGTATTGACTTATTAACCGTTAGCGTTGACTCGGAAAGAAAAACTATTTGGCGCCATCATGTTTATTTAGTAAATCAAGATGAAAATAGATATATAACATACACGGCTTGTGTTGCTCGAATTCAGCGAAGAAAATGTAAGTAATTTCCTCTCACATTGAAAATCCAATTCTAGCCCTTGATGTTGTGGATATTTTGCAGTAGTTATCTCATGCTCATATGCATGCAAGCTACGAAATGTCTTAATGAATATCATGATATAACTAGCTTGCCAGCAGACATAATAATCAACTTAATATTGTACAGAAGCCTGTATGCTGATACACATAAACCGGTGTGTATTTGGTGAGGAGGGATTTTAATTGTTATGAATAAAAAATACATAACAATATTGTTACGATTTTCTGGCCCTGCACATCCTATCTTAATGTCATTACTATAATCGACAAATATCCAGTACATTAATGTAAGGACTCTAGTCTGAACAAAACCCGTTGTTTCCAAATACTTTTGTACCCTTACATTAAATATAGCGGCATAGTAGGCTTCTTTGTCTTCCTCGTCAAGTGCAGTAAGTACGGAGAGAATTAAAGAGCGAGTTTTCATTCTGGCGTCACTGATACAACCGAAAAGATATAAAATGGATTTTTCAAACATAAAATATACTAAGGTATCACTGTATACTGACCAGAAAATAATTATAAAATTGACAAGCATGAAAGTCGCATGTGCAGAAAGAATTTATTTTGTGAACATAGAAAGGTTGGCGCAAGAACAAGTTTCCTTTCTTTCTTGATTGATACAGCTATTATGTACTATTGCATTATACGTTTTGTATTACCTGAAGGTTATCGCGAAACGTATCATCAACTTGCTAATTGAATGTATTAACATAAGTTAAAATAGGCTTTAGTAATTCAATGTATCTACATAAAAAAGCAAGCAAATATAATTTCAGAGAATCCGGAGACAAAGCATCATTGATTTTTCTCATTTTGTGCGGAAAAGAAAACACTTCATACATTTAGCAATGTACGTTGCTCATCACAACACAAAATATATTATCTGTTAACCAGGTTCTTTTGTTCAAATTTGTTAACACCAAATTCTTTGGAGGACCTTTTGTCACATATCAGAACTCGATTAATACAATGAGATTATGTGTCATGTTTCGTGGTTTCATTCAGAAGATGACATGTGGTATGCGGTTATCTATTTCTCGCTCTCTTTTTCTCATACTCTCTCTCTCTCACTATATATATATATATATATATATATATATATATATATATATATATATAGGTGTGTGTGTGTGTGTGGTTTTGCATGATTCAACAAATAATAGAAATTCCTACGATTTTAAGCGAAAATTTAAAAACCAATTGTAACACTGTGCATTAAATCCCCAAAATTCGTATTCATTCTATCACAAGTCCAATTTTATAACATGCCAACCTATGTACAGCGGCATTCTAATTAAACTCCTATATTGAATGTGTTGATGTACCTGTAGTCACGAATGTGCTAATGTGCTATTGTCGTGAATTATGGCGACGTGCTAACGGTCTTTTGATGTATACACATTAATATCATCCAAAATTGTTCTTGTCTGAAATCAATATTATACCAAATTAATATTGCAGTCCAGGGTAGTTATAGAAGAGCACATTTCATTTTCAGTGAATAATATTTTGAACAAATACTTCCACCCAACGATATAGTGAACACAACAATAAGACTGATTCCACTAAAAATGCTGAGGTAAGAAATAAGTAGTTTATTAAGCAAACGAGATTATATAAAAACCTAAGCCACTAAAGTAGAACCAGGACCGGGCAAAAGAGATCATTTCTGGAATATTCTAAGTCGTCATAAAGAAAGATTATATTTCTCAATTTGTAATAAAGAGCATTGCAAACGTTTGGTTCAAAAGGTTTATCTGTGAGTAATACCTTTGACCATGATTCGTATTAACACCAGCATTCTTAATATTTGGTCCACACTCATCGAGACAATTAGCCTATGTCTTAAGTTGAAAACAAAACCAAAAGATCGTCAGTGTATCAATTCAGTCACGCAGAGAACATGATTTAGGACAAAATAAAAATTTTGTACAATAAATGATCATTAAGGGAAGAAAACAACTAATATAAATTAAATATACATAACAAAATATATATAAATGTGTGTGTGTATGTGTAAAGGAGATTTAGCAAATACACATACATATATACATGTATATATATATATATACATATATATATATATATATATATATATATATATATATATATATATATATATATATATACATACATACATACATACATACATACATGCTTGCATGCATGCATACATACATACATGCATACATGCATACATACATACATGCATACATACATACATACTTACATACATACATACATGCATGCATGCATGCATGCATGCATCCATACATACATACATACATGCATACATGCATGCATACATACATGCATACATTTAAACAAAAATATGAGGCATTTTCAAACATCAGTTTCGGTAATATAATACTATGACATTTAATAATTCGTCCACAAGAGAGGATATTATATATCATTCTCTGTGCATTTTCTGATCATGTTGCAACCATTCCATCACGTTTCATTATCTAGATATACCTATACGTCCAATAAAGATCATCCCATACTCCGTGACTGTCACATGGATGTGAAGAAAGATACAGCACTCATTGGACAACATTTGGACCAGAACAGTCATAATACACGATGGCTTTCAAGCAGGCACATCATGCAACTGTTACGTCTACGTCGACCGCAGTTTCCAGGGCAACAATAATCCCAGCTTTTCTTAGCATCTTTGTAGCACCATCTGTATGCATACTCATGATTTAATCTGCATTTATTTCGAGGCGAATTTGACAACTCTTGGACCAAAATTGCCATAATACATAAATGTTTTTCTAGTAGGGCACATTATGGAACTGCTACGTTTACATTGACCGCATGCTCTAGGGCAACAATAATCCCAGTTTTTCTTGGCATTTATATAGCGCCAACTGTACGTTTAACTGCGGTTAGATCTGTATTTATTCTAAGGCTAACACATGATGTTACCAGTGGTACGATTACCATTGTTCTTAAGTGCCTCACAGTGAGAAAGACAGATCATATTCCGAATTATTCTTCTTTCCTGTAACCTCATGTAGCATATGAATAAAGTCTGCCTCGTGGAACAGGATTATTCCGAGTTGGAATAAGCTAAATGCAATTGTGTTTCAGTGTCAGACAGATAATGAAACATTGACCAATTAAACAAGCAAGATGATTCAATCAATTTGACAACTCTTGGACCAAAATTGCCATAATACATAAATGTTTTTCTGGTAGGGCACATCATGGAACTGCTACGTTTACACTGACCGCATGCTCTAGGGCAGCAATAATCCCAGTTTTTCTTGGCATTTATATAGCACCAACTGTAATTTTCATCCGTGGTTTAATCTGCATTTATTCCGAGGCAAATTGGACCAGAAGAGCCATACTACAGAAATGTGGTTCTAGTAGGGCAAATCATGGAACTGCAACGCTGAAGTTGACCGCAGGTTATGGACACCAATAATCCCCATTTTACTTGGCATCTACATAACACCAACTGTACAATTAACTGTGGTTAAATCTGTATTTATTCTAAGGCTAACACATGATGTTACCAGTGGTGGGACTACCATTGTTCTTAGGTGCCTCACAGTGAGAAAGACAGATCATATTCCGAATCATTCTTCTTTCCTGTAACCTCATGTAGCATATGAATAAAATCTGCCTCGTGGAACAGGACTATTCCGAGCTGGAATAAGCTGAATGCAATTGTGTTTCAGCGTCAGACAGAGAATGAAACATTGACCAGTTAAACAAGCAAGATGATTCAATCAGTTTGACAACTCTTGGACCAAAATTGCCTTAATACATAAATGTTTTTCTAGTAGGGCACATCATGGAACTGCTACGTTTACATTGACGCATTCTCTAGGGCAGCAATAATCCCAGTTTTTCTTGGAATTTATATAGCACCAACTGTAATTTTCATCCTTGGTTTTATCTGCGTTTATTACGAAGCAACTAGGACCAGAAGAACCATAATACACAAATGTGTTTCTAGTAGGGCACATCATACAGCTGCAACGATGAAGTTGACGGCAGGTTATGAACACCAATAATCACCGTTTTACTTGGCGTCTCTTTAGCACCAACTGTACGTTTAACTGTGGTTAAATCTGTACTTATTCTAAGGCTAACACATGATGTTTGCAGTGATGCGACTACCATTGTTCTTAGGTGCCTCACAGTGAGAAAGACAGATCATATTCCGAATTATTCTTCTTTCATGTAACCTCGTGTAGCATATGAATAAAATCTGCCTCGTGGAACAGGATTATTCCGAGTTGGAATAAGTTAAGTGCAACTGTGTTTCAGGGTCAGAGAGAAAATGAAACATTGACCAGTTAAACAAGCAAGAAGACTCAATCAATTTGACAACTCTTGGACCAAAATTGCCATAATACATAAATGTTTTTCTAGTAGGGCACATTATGGAACTGCTACGTTTACATTGACCGCATGCTCTAGGGCAACAATAATCCCAGTTTTTCTTGGCATTTATATAGCACCAACTGTACGTTTAACTGCGGTTAGATCTGTATTTATTCTAAGGCTAACACATGATGTTACCAGTGGTGCGATTACCATTGTTCTTAAGTGCCGCACAGTGAGAAAGACAGATCATATTCCTAATTATTCTTCTTTCCTGCAACCTCATGTAGCATATGAATAAAATCTGCCTCGTGGAACAGGATTATTCCGAGTTGGAATAAGCTAAATGCAATTGTGTTTCAGTGTCAGACAGATAATGAAACATTGACCAATTAAACAAGCAAGATGATTCAATCAATTTGACAACTCTTGGACCAAAATTGCCATAATACACAAATGTTTTTCTGGTAGGGCACATCATGGAACTGCTACGTTTACATTGACCGCATACTCTAGGGCAACAATAATCCCAGTTTTTCTTGGCATTTATATAGCACCAACTGTAATTTTCATCCGTGGTTTAATCTGCATTTATTCCGAGGCAAATTGGACCAGAAGAGCCATACTACAGAAATGTGGTTCTAGTAGGGCACATCATGGAACTGCAACGCTAAAGTTGACCGCAGGTTATGGACACCAATAATCCCCATTTTACTTGGCATCTACATAACACCAACTGTACGTTTAACTGTGCTTAAATCTGTACTTATTCTAAGGCTAACACATGATGTTAGCAATGATGCGACTACCATTGTTCTTAGGTGCCTCACAGTGAGAAAGACAGATCATATTCCGAATTATTCTTCTTTCATGTAACCTCGTGTAGCATATGAATAAAATCTGCCTCGTGGAACAGGATTATTCCGAGTTGGAATAAGTTAAATGCAACTGTGTTTCAGTGTCAGACAGAAAATAAAACATTGACCAATTAAATAAGCAAGATGATTCAATCAATTTGACAACTCTTGGACCATAATTGCCATAATACATAAATGTTTTTTCTAGTAGGGCACATCATGGAACTGCTACGTTTACATTGACCGCATGCTCTAGGGCAGCAATAATCCCAGTTTTCTTGGCATTTATATAGCACCAACTGTAATTTTCATCCGTGGTTTAATCTGCATTTATTCCGAGGCAAATTGGACGAGTAGAGCCATGCTATACAAATGTGTTTCTAGTAGGGCACATCATGGAACTGCAACGCTGAAGTTGACCGCAGGTTAAGGACACCAATAATCCCCGTTTTACTTGGCATCTATATAGCACCAACTGTAAGTTTAGCTGTGGTTAAATCTGTATTTATTCTAAGGTTAACATATGATGTTACCAGTGGTGCGATTACCATTGTTCTTAGGTGCCTCACAGTGTGAAAGACAGATCATATTTCGAATTATTCTTCTTTCCTGTAACCTCATGTAGCATATGAATAAAATCTGCCTCGTGGAACAGGATTATTCCGAGCTGGAAAAAGCTAAATGCAATTGTGTTTCAGTGTCAGACAGAGAATGAAACATTGACCAGTTAAACAGGCAAGATGATTCAATCCTTACTTCATCGTGCTAATTTCCATTTCCTAATTGAAAATACTGAGACAAATAATATTATTCTCTTTTGTTATATAAGGTTATAATTGTACTTATGTAGAGTTGCATATATGCGACTGTGATTGGTAGAAAGAAACCAGATGTTTAAATCAAAATTAGCATTTTCATTTTAATTGGGTAGTCACAAATGTCAATCGACTCTTCTTAGTTTCAATGAAAAAATTCAATAAATGTCTCAAGACAAATTATATTTGAGTGCAATACTGAATGATTCTAGAGACTGCAATGAAATACTAATGATTAGCTTTTGGTACCACATCATTTATATACTCATTTCACTTGCTCCAAGACAAAACACAATGTCCTTGATGTAGATCATTTCAAATGGCCACATTTCACTATGCTTTTAACATATATGCAAGTAAACATCTTGAAAAACCAAACAAAATGTCAGGTAAGCACACCCCACAGCCATGAAAATAATCAGATAGACCAATACTATAGTAAGCAGATTCGGACAAAGTTCAAATCACGGACAACAAATTAAATATATAAAATAATTACTTGAGATTAATTAATTTCACATGTTATAAAATATGTAACGGGCAAACTGTGTTAAAACTTACAATTCTAAAATTGTCATACTGTCAAACAGTGTTATCACATATGTTACATACCATACCAACGGCTGATACGGTAGGTTAGACACTCGTCTCTGCCTATCTTTTAAAAACAGTATCACCAGAAATTATGCAAGTTTCAAAATCTAGATAAATTGCCAATGAGTGGCAACTTTGGTTTAAACATTCTCAGAGAATTATACTTGTGGGAAAGGACTTTCAAAGACAACAACATTTTGGACTTAAATCGTTATATTACATCGGAAACTGCAGTTTTAGTGGTAACCAATAACAGTGAGAAGAAATACGGGTAATATATAAATACATGCTTGATATGACGCTGTTAATAAGTATACGTTTGGTATGTATTTTTTAAAACAGAAACTCTCCATCAATGAAATTGATTCGTCAATTATGAAATATTCAGAGTAAAATAGCCTATCTATGCCAGACTCACGCCCAGGGGTGTAAAACATTTCGCTTCTTGTCAACACTATGTACGTTAAGCCGTCAAAGTGTGTCAGTGTCAAGGCTGCTCAATTTAATTACTTCGTTTCATTACATTCTTTCGTGTGTCGTCGATAGTCATATTTATAAACAAATGAAATGATTGTGATGAACCTAAAATGTAAAGACACCTCTGTATTGTCACGAGGTTCTTATTAGTATGGGACAAAGTTTCATTTTCTTTACCATTGCCGACGATTGTACTCATGCGTGATATGTAAGCAAGATGGGTAAGATTTACCAATTCAAATATTTGGTATCTGTGCGAACGACGTTCTTCAGCATTTCCTTACTATACAGCTAGACAACAGTAAAGTTTTCATAGACAAGTCAATACTTTATTTCATGCAGGTTGTAAAGTCTATTACCTATAAGGTATTTAACAAAGGTAACTTAAATATTCCGATTGATATCATGAGATAATGTGTAACATGGATTAAATCATTAATCTAGGAACCTACATACATTTTGTACAGGGGCAGACTGTTACCTGCATTCATTAAGTAATTGTGCTTATGAACGTTAGTATTGAAAAGGAACTAATGTCCTACACATTCTTTTACTTTCATTGTGAATAAGAACATTACTTAATATCATGATATTCATTGCCCCTTTATTCCAAATAACATTCTCGCCAAGATCTTTCGGTTTAGGGAACATTAACCCATATTCTGGTTTCAGCAGAGAATAATGACTTGTAACCTTAATTAACTTTTAGGTAATAGTTTGGAATAATGAACAATGGACACTTTCTGAATTAAAACTAGAATCAAACAAACCTGTAGTCAAGATACTTGTATGACTATTGATCTAAGCTACCCAGACATATATGTGTTAATCTTTTGGTCGGAGCCCTATCGGCTTTGCAGGTAAATCCAGCATAATCCTATATAGGTGTTACTTTACATATTGTTTATTGTCACGACACAAAATATTTAATAACAGATACTAGATATAAGATGTTGTCTTTATTCATAGCCACTAACTACCTAAGCCAGATACGTGATCATCTAAATTGTAATGCTAATAATTTAGGGGAACCGACAATATTCAATGTATAACATATATAGTCATATTTTACATTCATCATATTTCTAAGGGAAGAAACAAGAGGCTTCCTTTAAATTATCTCAGATTTTTCAAATCCCCAGTTGTCTGAAGCATTTGCTAAATTCGAAGAATACTGGCATCTGACCTTTTCAGTTGAAAATCATTCATTAAACATAAATTATGTATAAATAATTGAAGTAAATACGTAACTATAGATAGAGATCATTTGTCAGTAAATCAGAGAACTGTTAACACTTGTGAACTATAAACCCTATGAATTTGTAGAATATCAGTTTTGCTCGCCATAGATTTTCTACTTTAGTGAGCTTTTACTCTACAAGTATTAATATTGCGTGCCTTTATCATGCCTATCGTCAAATACTGGCCAACAGTTTGCGTTTGTGTCTTTCCGGAAAATTTCACCTTTATGCCCTTCTGAGAAAATGTCAGTTTGACCGAGGTACAAATATGTTACTTGCATTGTTTATGATACAAATTTGTAACTTCTTCTTCTATCTTGTCTTGATGTATAGGTTCCTATGTTACAAATTTAAAACTTTTCATTCGACACGAATTTAATTTATCTTTTCTAATCTCACAATCCTCTAATTATACAGAGAGGATTTATAGCTGCATTAAGTATATTTAGCCAATTATTTCAGATAGTATATGTCAATACGCGAAAGAGAAATAATTAAATCAAGCAGTTAGCTGTCTGACTTCAATTGAAACGCATTTTACATCCTTACTTACTACTCGATTCTCCTTATATCATGAGATATATTTTCCAACTATTCATTATATACCCACCCTTGTATTACAAACATACATATTGATATTTACAGAAACGTTTAACTACCGTATATATACCTACTTTGATTTACATAGGCTGTGATGGGTATGGCATATTCGTCTGGACCCTCGGTGTCCTCTATGTAATTCATAGCAACCCTATCTAGGCTGTTTATTTCGGTTTGATTTATATCAAACAATGTCATTAGGAATATCTGCTAATTTATGGTTGAGAAAAACAAAAATAAAGCTATAACAATTTCACAGCATTTAAATGTCTATTTCTGCAAATAGTTGTGACTTTAGAGCTTGACTCGAATCTTCATGGGGTACATTTACTGATCCAGTAATACCATGATCACTTTCACGTATTTGATATTTCGAAATTGACCCTAATTGCAATTCGACAGCATGCATCAGATGAGGGACGAGGAGAGAGAGAGAGAGAGAGAGAGAGAGAGAGAGAGAGAAATAGAGAGAGAGAGAATATGCAGCAAGAACTAATATACTGCCGAGACCTTGAACTGCTGACACTAATTTCATCTGTGCCATCTAGTATTGTTTCAACAGATTAAACAATATCTTAAGAAGTAATAGATTCAGATAAAATATACTTTCGTGTAAACCACACACATTTACATAAGCTAAGTTCAAACAGTTTATAAATGATCCTGTTGTACAGGTTTTCTCACTGGACACCGTTAAACGTTTACAAGGGCAGGTTCTGCAACTGTATTAACTAAAGCACTAAACCGATTATTCATATTTAAACATATACTTAACGGTTTTGGTCATCTGTATGCTAACATAGCTTGTGTATTGGTGAAGATTCTAAATGGACTTATAATGAGCTGAAGAATAATAAATGCAGGTAGTAACATCAGCTGTAAGACAGAAACGGTTTTGACTTGTACATGGAGGGTTTCCATTATGAAAAGTCTAACCAAAATAACTTCGATCTTAAATTTATACATTCTGTTTGCTTTTCGGAAAGCTGACAAAACAGTATTTATTATCCTGTGGCATCTTTTGGAAACTATTTGTTTATATCATATAGTTTCCTATTGATATATGAAGTTTATTTTGCACGTTGGATATAATTTATTTCAAATTAAAACTTTCTCGCCTTAGCAATATCTTAGAACATGTTTATACAATGATGCACAACAAATCATACCGTAACATGCTGCTGTCATGAAAAGCGGGAGTTTCTCAGAGTGGTTTGCATAGCTCTAACAGCGATATCAACTAGTTCCTTATATGTCTAGGAAATTTGAATTCTTCTCATTATATTTTATATTTTCTACGTAGCTGATGTTTGAAATTTTGTTGTCAGTTTAAACATCAGCAATATGGTTGCACCAAAATTGACAAAACACAATAACTTAGTGACGTCATAAAATATATCATGAAAACCTTCCAAATTATTTAGCTATATGTTTAAAGTTGTCATGGACTAAGTATATTTTTAGGCGAAAATCACCCTGCTTAACAAGCTTGCGGATCACAGAGAACTAACAGAATCCTCGCTTGGCTCTCAACATTAAGATGTTAGTGTTAGGACTGGTCAGCCTGGTGCCAACATAATGTGACTTTGTGGTACATCATGCTACATGTCTGCGGCATGATGCCACACTGCTAGACAACACTATAAAATATCATAGCGATATGAGTTAATATTGTTAAAGCTACATTAAAAATCAAAATAACACAAACACACAGACACCATGCTGCTTAACAATAAGAACAAACAAAACCGTCCACTTATCTCCCTTGTCATACTTTCAAATGACGTTTACGACCCCAGTTAGATATTTCGTCAGTTATGCACGGGCTTGACGTCGGAGCCTATTCCATTTTGACAGCATTGAATTTCGTTGATATTACGTTGCAGCGGTATCGAGTAATCGGCTTGGATAGCGCTAGCAAGCATTGAAAACTTTGCATCGACGCACACCTCCCTGAATTAATGATCATAATAATCACTATTTCAAACATGGTAATTAGGAAATAATTTGTTTAAAAAAAGTAAGTCGACCACAAACCGGAGTATTTCTGTGCAGTTAAAAAATATTGCTCTCATAACTGCTTAACCGCACGAACCCCAAAATGTTGCGTTATCTAATATTCAGTTCCAATATGCCTTTTGTCCACTTACATTGTATTTATCACGTGATATATTGACTTCATATTTGAAACCAATGCGGGACTCAGTAGTTGAATCAGACGAACACACACTTTGTAAATTCTATACATTGGTGAGTGTTGGTGAGTGTTTAAACGTATTAACAAAACAAATTCCTTTTAATTTGTTACAAATCAGAAAATAAATATTGCAGTTTGGACATTGTCACGGTATCATTTCAGATACAGGAGAATATGGACAATTCAAATTTAAATAGCCCGGAGTTCACCAGTCAGCGATGCCGATCGTCAGACTGTATTAATAACGTCAGATGAACAGTATAACAATTTAATATCATTTAGCAAACATATTGAATACTTTCATCGACACATTTCCAATCGCAATTTATTTCGAACAAATGCAATACTTTACCTATTCACAGTTGCCAATTGCTGTACCATCAAATGAAATTAAAGGTCTTAATGAAATGTATTATTTGTGATCTCTGTTACACATCTATCAATTACTGTCCGACTCCTATTTTTCTCCCAGTAACCTTGACTACGTGCTCTTCCGACACTTCCAAAACTATTTATCATGTGCTACTTCCGGCTACTTCCGGCACTGCATTTAGACACAAACTGTCGATGTCACAATAAAAGAATACCGCGTCCACTACACGTCTCAACCCTCGTCTCCAATCATTTTGATATCGAACTGACACCCAGCCGGAAATATTCATGTAGAATTAGAAGGGAATTATATTCTTATCTCCTTGCTCTAATCTCAGGAAAATTAACCACGCTCAAAGATCTTTCCTCAGAACAATGGCAAATGACTTAACCGTTCAACTCACTCACTTACATATTCCATTGACACTTTGTTCTATAATAATAGTCATATAACAATAATATCATCAACAAATTCTAGTGTATATATATATATATATATATATATATATATATATATATATATATATATATACATCCCTAATTGTTAAGTCCTCGATATAGCAAGTATCATCACCTATATTAATCATACGCATTTCCTACCGTACCAATTATAAAAGACACATACTAATATACAAATATATAATTATTTGTGCATAAGTCCAACAATGACTAACTTTGCATAATTCGCTATCGTTATATTGATATATTGATTAAGCAAGTACAAATTCTAACACAATTCTTTAATAAGTTCAAGTATGCATTGCGATACATCGTAATAGTAAAGTACACCATCCACTTTGATTCCAGTTTAATAATCTACATACGCCAATATTCATGGCAATAATTCGCTATATGCCACGTTACGACAATGAATATTCCCTTTCTAACAAATTAAATGTACCAAATAATGAATCAACCTTAGAATACCTAGGTATGAAAGTAAGACAAATTCGGGAGAATATCTATTACCTCTAGAAACCTTTGATTGCAAGTCCAAACCTAGAATTCCTTCCCGCCTTTTCCAGAAGTGAAGGATGGATAAGCTAATGATAGTCACACATCATTAGCCATTATTCTGATTGAAGTTACCAAGGGAGCAATGTTAAAAGTAAAGAGTTTTCAAAATGGTTATTTAATAACTGATTCATTTGGAAATAATAAAATAAATCCTTCCAAAGAACTACCTACATATAACTTTACTAAAGAAATATAAAGTTCAAGCACCTCATGTCAGGTGATAAGGTTGCGTGCGAAATTAAAGACATGAAGGAAGGAGATATCTATGCTATACAAGCATGGATTGTCATTATATGACAATGTTTAAAATATTTTACAGATCATCGGAATGGAAGAAATGATTTTGTTCAGGTCAAATGGATAAGACACGTACAGTGTACTAGCCTTGGGGAAAGAGGCGACAACATCATTCGAGACAAACAATGATATGGCAATTGGTGCACAATACCTTCGCGGAGTTACATCTATATCGTCCGCTATTGCACAAATTTGAATTCTGCAGCGTCTTTTCGGGGAAAAGATCTTTTGCAGATTAGCATTTTTCATTGCAACACAAATGTGTCTAGAGTGTGCGCTGGTTTGTTCCGGAAAGATTTTGAATACAACAAAATTGCACAGTTTAAAGAAAAGGTGACATAAAGCGATGTTTTGACCATCAGTATCAACACATATTTGGGTGGCTGATTTTTCAGACTAAGTAAATCCCACATAAAAATTTTCATTATCCGATATTATTAATTTGCAGGTTATACTGATAGTCGATCATATGCTCTATCATGTACATCATAAGGCCCATTTGCGTCTATAGTTTGCATAGCATGGCAATCGTCAGGTACCTGAAATAGTTGAATTTGTTCAAAAGCAGTTTCAAGGTGATATGCTGTAGCTTTTACACAGCATCAACATTGCATGCCTCTTTACTTCTTGTGCTTGTAATACAAAGTTCAACTGATACCTTTGTCTAGTGAATTTACGCTAACATGTACTAATTAATACGATTGTTTCTGCCTTGTGGAAACATAAATGTGGTCCCTTACATCAAACCTATATCTGTTTTTCTTCCTCTAAAACAGCAGTATCTATTGAGGGAATTACAGCATGTTTTTGTTTTCTCTGACGCCTCTGATAAGACCGTAAAGAGAACCCAAAGAATTATTAAAACACAAAGTATACAAACTGTCTCATTGATCCAAAAATATCCCTCATATTCAGAAATGTGAAAGATGCAAGTGCCCTTAAATCAACAACCATGTGCAAGAATTTATGTACAGAAAATAAACAAAGGGACATAAATTTCTACTAACTGTTTTGCAATGTCTGGAGATTTTTGTAATAAATGTTGTTATTTCTAACACAAACAATTGAGACATATTTTTGCGAGAATATACCTTAACCTATGAAAACGTCAAATATGACTGATAGTAAAAGCGCTGGTGTCACTCCAGAATCAGACGAAATTAATTTCAGGGAAGCCGTGGACAAATAATCATTTTATTTTCTCTCAATCTTTTCATAACATACACTTCATATACATACATACATACATACATACATACATACATACATACATACATACATACATACATACATAAATACATACATACATACAAACATACATACATACATACATACATACATACATACATACATTCCGTACATACATACATACATCCATCCTGTCACAGAATTAGGCAAAGAAATAACTTGGTTTTGTCTTAAAAACAATTAGACTATTTCTCGTTGTACATACGTACAACGTTATATAGGGTGAATGTGTTTTTCCAGGTAAGCGACTGTATTACATGTACCTAGCCACAGATTACTTGTGTCAGGTATCATGACTAACATGATATGCACGGGTATTCTACCCCGACTTGTACTCACTCTCCTATGGATTTAAGTAAGACGAATCACGTAAAACCACACTGGTCGTTTTTGGATCACGTCAAGGAGTATACACTCTCCTTTATTCTCCAGCCATAGGGGTAAGTGTTAAATTTACATTCTTTTTATTTGATAGGCGAAGCTTATTCGGTTTGTACTGTGTTATCGCGTAATAATGTGTTTATTACAACGCAGATTTTTTTAAAAAAAAGTATTATCATATATCTAGAAATTATACAGAAACTATTATGTCCCATTTGGTTTTATTATAGTTGTTTCTGTGTTGGAAGCTGTTTCTGTGTGTTTGAAGATGTTTCTGACTGCGTTTGAAGATGTTTCTGACTGTGTTTCAAGATGAGTCTGACTGTGTTCGTAGCTGACTGTTTGTAGCTGACCGTTATAATAGCTGGCTATTATGGTAGCTGACCGTGTTTGTAGCCGTGAATGTCTATGAAATGTTATTGTGAGTATAATTAGAGCGGTCCGAAGCTGTACGAAGCCGTCTAAAGTTTCTTGGAGTCATCTGGAGCTTCCAGAACAACGCTATCTGTTGTGATAACATTATCGTGAATCTTAGTCGTGATAAGATTATTGTGAATCTTAGTCGTGATAAGATTATTTTGAATCTTAAGTTGTTTCAAAGATTATTTTGAATCTTCAGGTGTGTCAAGATTATTTTGAATCTTAAGTTGTATCAAGATTATTTTGAACCTTAGTGGTATCAAGAGTATTTTGAATCTTGTGTTAAGATTATTTTTGAATCTTAATATAATTTCTGTTCGAGATTTTGTGAATATCTTGTTGAACAAAATACTGTTTAAGGGGTATGTGCAGTCCATGAGGGTTCTTGGATCTGCACTTCATTTTATTTAATATTTGTTTTGTTTATTTTCAATTATATTTTTTTTCGTCATATATTTATCATTATTAATTCATTCATAAATTTCCATCTTTCCCACATTGTGTTTGGCTTGTTCATTTGGTCCAAAAACCCACTCGGTTACAATTCTGCGACACATCCTTCCATCCATCCATCCATTAATCCACACATACATACATACATACATACATACATACATACATACATACATACATACATACATCCTTCCATCCATCCACCCATCCATCCATATATACATACATGCATCCATATATACATACATGCATCCATACATACATACATACATGCATCCATCCATCCATCCATCCATCCATCCATACATACATACATGCATCCATCCATACATACATGCATCCATCCATCCATACATCCATCCATCCATCCATACATACATACATACATACATACATGCATACATCCTTCCATACATACATACATACATACATACATACATACATACATACATACATACATACATCCATCCATCATCCATACATACATACGTACATACATACATACATACATATATTCATTCATACATACATACATACATACATACATACATACATACATACATACATATATACGCATATGAGACATATTCAGAGATCCATTTATATTATCCTATGCCATTGCCAGGGCATTGCGTAAACCTGAGACATCATTGGTGAACACAGCCACCATTGCAATAATAATCCCAACATCTTGCGACATCACTACAGCACCAGTTGTTGCTGTTGTTGTCATATGGTTTAACCCCATTTTCAGCACAAGACAGGCTATACATAGCGGCCAGTATTAATGGTGGAGGAAGAACCAGGGAAAACTCCGGAAAGCACCACCGACCCACGAGAGTCCAAGAAACCGAACCCACGCAGACAGAAATGAGATGGCTGTGATCCGTGACGGAGATCGCTTTAGACCACTCAGCCACTCGGGGCCCCAGCACTAGTTGTAATCTGCACCGTGATGTAATACGCATTTCCAGGGTGAGCATATAGTGTTACGCGTGGTGCATTTTCCATTCTCTTTGTATATATTATCTTGCAGTGAGAAAGACAGACGATCTTCCGAATTATGCTTCTTTTCGGTAATCACACATCGTGAATAATATCTTTCTTTCTAAGCAGGACTAGTCCGAGCCTGGGTAATATGTCGGTCATTGTTTTCCAGTGAAAGATCTAGAATAAAAGATGAACAGGCTAATCAGGCCGTTGATTTACGAAAAGCAGAAAAATGTATTTAGAAGAGGTGTTCTTGTCGACGAGGACATGAATGGGAAATTTGTTTCGAGTTTTATTTCCCAAGTTACGTCATGTGACGTATACTGTAGTCTCTTATTTTCTATAAATTTAAGTTTGTACTCTTCTAGGATGACATCTATACTACTGTGAGTGGCATACACTTGCTTAAGGTTAAAATCAAATTACTATTTTGGCATTATCATTTTAATTTGATTTTTGTTACGACTCAATGGTCTTACAATGGGTAACAGAAAGAAGCGATATCATCAAGTTTAGTTTATGTAAAATATACTTATTTATCTAAGCTTCAAACTTTAAAAATTTGGATTAAGTTGCAATATTATGAATAAAACCAGAACAATTCAAAAGCATTGCATCACATGTTGAAATGTATAGACTGTTCCTAATAGGTTTAAATAATCTCTTTTTTTCCTGATGTACCGCGAGTTTTAAATGCTTACATATATGGCTGCCATGGGGGCAAGTCGTGGTCATTTCGGCTCCCAGAATCACACCAAATTTGGCGGCAAGATGTGAAGGCATTCTTTAAAGATTGTATGAATATATTCATAAAGTGTTTGCTTTTTTTGTGGTGAATTTTGTAACCGTGGGCATTTCCCTTCAGGCCTGGATTATGTGAGTTGTTTTTTTTTTTTGGTTAATTATTCTGTTTGTATTAGGATTTTTGACTCGAAATAACTCAATTCATCAGACAGCACATTTTGGCTAAATTGTAACCATTTTTTAAAAATTTTGAACTTCTTTGATTTGAATGATGATAGTTGTATTCAGGACTATATTTTGAATATTTTGGATTTTGATTTCATTGATTATTTCGAAAGATACTATTGAAGGAAAGGACACACACACACACACACACACACACACACACACATATATATATATATATATATATATATATATATATATATATATATATATATATATATATATATATATATATATATAGATAGATAGATAGACAGATATAGATATAGATAGATATAGATATAGATATAGATAGATAGATATAGATAGATAGATATATATGTATAGATATATAGATATATACGTTCAGTGACAATTTGTGTTCATCGTCTGTAGAATATGCCTGGCAATATGCATGATATATGATGTGTGATTGTTAATACAATGAATGTAGGTGCGTGAACGTACATAAACCTGCTATGGTTTTCATACATACTGAATATGCCATTTGCAGTCAGATTCTAGTTAAGATGTGAGTTCGCATTTGGGCATTGTTATCTCGATATTAGAACTTTGTTGAGCGGGTATGTTATTTACATTTAGTATCTTAGTTAAATAGTTGCAAATTATATGTATTTTGTGAGCTTCGTTTGTGAGCGGTAGAACACGTTACTTCATACCAAATGTAATGTTATACTCAGTCCTAGTGCCAGCCAGAAGTTACATCATTATCTGTGTTATGTGATAAAATTATGCTAATGGACGCGTTAGACCTGGTAATTATGAGTTACACAAGGTAGCATGTCGTTAACACGCTGAGATCAGCTACAGATAAGTGATGCACGAAAGGTAGACGAGCATGTAACAGTTACATAGCTGTTCTAGCAGAATAGGACTCCCATTCGTTAGTGCAAGTGCGAGAGATCTATAACTACTTTTGCAATTTCAAACGGACATCGATGTATACCGTTTACATGGATGACGAGCTAGAAATAGATGAGCGGTGCAGTGGTGATGGAAAATCCGACTTAGATGATGACTTGATAGCAACTCAGTCTGAAAAAATATATACCTTCAAATCGATTCGAAATTTGGAACTTTGGACGGAGAGGTATTCCAAAATAAAATGTGTTTTGAATTGGATGTGTATAATTTAAAACATATAAGACTATCACTACATGACCTGGCTAAATTTGAAAATGACAATTATCTTGTGATTCATATAGCTGAGAGGACAAATAGATGTGATAGTGCGCCTCCAGGAAAGATTGGCTGAGGATATATTTATTCGATACCATTTCTTAGCAGGAGATGACAATTTATCGGAAGTGAAAACCCTTGCGTCGAGACACAAAACATACACGGTTATGTTTGACAGCAGTACATGTGTGAGTCGAGTATCTAAAAGAAAAGAAACTAGCAAACATTCACAGCGATCGGAAACAGCACCAGGATAGGAGACAAAGATCTCGGAACTCAATTCAGTACCAATTGATATAAATGAGAGTTCAGTAACAACGGATAACTCATACAAGTTAATGGACTTAAACCATTTTATACAAAGCAGTATTCAACAAATTAAAAATGACATTATACATAAATTGAAACCCTAGCTTGACAAGATAGATAAAGAACTGGATACTAAAGATGATAATTCAGCTAGACTAAAATCGGAATTAGAAGCATGCAAAGAGGAAGAAAAGAAGTTATCCAAAGCCAATCTGGTCTTTAAACAAATCACTCTTGGAAAAGAAGAACCACCTGGAAAATATTAACGCTTGCCAACTGTTTCTACACCAAATGCTAGAAGATAGAATATACAATAAAGATAAAGAAAATTTAACTAAGATGTGCGCGGCACAGACTCAAACATTATTAGCTACTATAGCCCGATGGGCAAACCTTCAATTGAAACACCGACTGCAAATACGGCGAATGTGATAAATGCTGTTGACCCTGATTGTACCAAATGGCGGAAGCATTTATCGGATGAAAAACCAATATACAGTCAGGGACAAATGCGGCCATTTGAAATCCACTGGCTCAATGTAACGAGTGGCGATGACCCTGTCCACTATAACCAGTACATCAAATGAAGAATTTACAGTAATTAACAAGGACGTGGTTATCACCATGATTATACATATTCGTTACGAGTAAATACAACAAACAGCGACAGCGAGAGAATGTCACCATCTGAAGGCAAGTCGGACACCTCATCCAAGGACGTGGATCAAGGAAACAAAACAGTTAATGTCATCGCAACCAAAATAAACTGCAGACCACAAAAACGTGTGAGGAATTCATATGAACGTCGGATTATAATATCAAGGATACCGGTTGCCAGATTGAGAGAGGAGATAACTTGTATATAAAACGTGCTATAATAAAAGGGATATAAGTAATAGACACTCAGGTCTTAAAGCATTGATGAGTAAGAGGAGGAAAGGAGACATATACTGCATTAGTAATGGTATATTGGTTAGAATCTAGGAAGGATTTAGAGAAAGGTTTCTGTACAAATTTTATATGAGCAAGAGAATGGTATGATGATTATGTCGATACGGACACCAGATGGCAATGGCAAAACTAGATAAAGGGGCAGTAAGGTGCATACATATATTATGGTTAAATAATTTATAGTCATCGCAATACTTGTGTTGAAAATGTATTGTTTAAGTAAACAAATGTTTAGTCATTCAATTCCTCTGATGCCATGGGACATAAACGGATTTATGTATAGATCACCTTACTTGTACTCATTGCTAAACGAGATGGATATTCCATTGCTTGCTAAGCACTGGCTTCTCCCAGAGCAGCTCAATGTCCTAGACAATATACATCAAGAGTTTAAATCGCTCTTACGCTCTAACAGTAGGCCTACAGTGATTTTTTATGAAAGGCTAAGGCATACATGTTTCAGGGAAGAGTAATCCTATATAGGAAGTCACTCTGCGTTAATCCTTTGTCAAACATTGGCAGCGTTTGAGTTTTAGAGATATATGTTAAATGTAACGACAAATCTAAATAGATTGTTTTCTGGGCCCTTTTGCCATCAACCAATTTTCCAATTGCCAGACATTCAAGAACAATAGCAGAAACGAAGGACTGATTTGATGTTTTGTAAAGAAAACATTCCCATAGTCGCGGAAGATTTTAACGGCCAGTTAACTGTTTAGCTCCTAAACCAATCGTCTGACATCAACAGCTAGAGTCGCTATTTTAGAAACGTTTCTGAGCGATAGGCATTTGGTATATGTTAATAGTCAATCCATTTGTGAAGGACCATATTTTATCTTTTTCTAAGCCTATGGCAAATCAAAACAAGGCCAAATTCAAGTAAAATCTAATAACTCACAACAATCAGGTAAACAAAACTATCATGAATGACAATTAGAATGTGGCCACAAACAACCTCTTTACATTTAATCACGAATAAAAGGTCAATCAAATAGTATAAAATAGATATACGCACTGGTTACTTTAGGTTAATAGTTCACATATCCTTTGTTCCTTCAATGTTAGCTCTAGCTGGAGCAATACAACTTAATCCGTCCCCTAAAGCAACAGCGTGGACAATCCTCGACGACAATCATGAGATGTCCGTAAAGGACACAGCGTGAAAAGGACTACGGATTACCTTGTGAACTTGGATTTACCTAAAATCGCGATGCGTGTATTGTACATACCCACATCTATGTGATGTTCATTTTAACGTTTAGTTGAATCCAGACTCATGCATCTTTTGTTAATGTCAACATATCTATCATTTATTACAGAGAAACGCAATTCAAAGTGTTTACTCATGCCGTAAAGCAACGAGAACTTGTACTATATATTGGAACAATTATGATTTGCGTGTAATGGGTGTGATTTTGAACAAAGGATGGTAACGAGTGCAAATTGAAAAACAAAATTGGTTGCATTACAAATGAGCAAGGTTTAGAAATGGAAATCTTCAAAATAAATAAACGAAATGATCTGAATAGTAAAACCCAAATTGATTAATAACGATTATAACTTTATTTAATAAATATTACATTTTGCGCTGATTTGGTATAATTTTGTGTTATAAATTTTGTCGTGTAAAACCATTTTCAGACAGCATAAATGAGTCTCCAGGTATTTGACTATACTTCATGTTATAAACGGCAATGTATTTGCTACACAGGGGAAAATATGCATTCAATACATTTAGTTCATATATATGTTTAATCAAGTGAAGGCAGTTGATGATGGGTGATTATGCACTACTTAAAATGATCTGCAGCCAGTAGGTAAGCATTTATATTCTACAGGTGTATGATATGCCTCTTTAAGCAATCCAACATTTTAGATAATAACATTGCACATCATTTAGTCGTAGCCTTGACAAGAACATTTGCTACGGTTTCCGACGATAATCCCGGTTGCTTTGGCTATCCATAGGGAATCAATACGTCCATTGCATCCCGCTGACAGATCCTGTACAAAAATAGCCATAATAATGACGTTTATTTTTCAGAGGAATACATCATGGGTCTACTTATTTTGTTTATGCAGACTCCAGTGCAGCAATAATCCCAACTGTCCTTGGCATCTGTATAGCACCAGCTGTAGCTTTTGCCCTGATGAAACTGACATTTCTTCCAATGCCAACACAAGGCGTTAGCAGCAATTAAAACTGTCAGTATCCTCAGATGCATCTCTATCATTTTTTCGTTGTGCGAAAGGCTGATATTCCGAATCATTCTTCTTTTCCTTAATATCATGTCTTGTTTCTATACAATCTGACTTTTCAAGAAGCACTAGGTGCAGCCGGAGTTCTATATTAAAAACTGCGTATGGGTTGTGACCTACAATAAAACATAGCTCAATTAATCATGTCGTCTATATGAAAAGGAACAAACTATATTAAAAACGTTTTATTTCTCATTGTCATATGAATTGCATTATTTTACTTGACCTTTTACCATTTAATATGGTTTGCTTATGAACTATAATGTTTAGTTAACTTTCGTCAAGTGATAGTTTTGAGCCTATGAGAGGTAAAACATTTAATATAGGTTATTTTATCTGCAATTTGTATAAGTGATCTATTGTTTCAAACCAGTACTAAACACTACCATAATTGTTTCATTCTCTATCGGGATTGCAATCCTTCAGTTAAGGCAATGTCAGATAAAATTGTCCAAGATGTATGGCATGTCATCATGATATTCTGCAAAAAGTTTATTTTCATTAGAGTATAACATCAGTATAACATTTGTTATATTTATAGAATCAGCATGTTCGGAGGATGCTGTACAATTTATATAACATACTAACAAGATCGTTTCTAGGTCATTTCAAAACAAAGAAATCAAAGTTTGATATATATGTTCACTTTTCCTTAGAAAATAATAATGTATATCATGATTGATCATACTTAGAGCATTAAAACATTTATTCCAGATGCAAATCGGTTAATGTGAATATAGAGCCCACGATACATTTCAAACGCACCATTGACATTAACAACAGTACATACGAATTTCTTTTTGCAATATCTAAAAAGATTAAATAAGGTTACACATAATAATAATATTGCCTACCGTGGTATGAACTTCTTGAATCGAGATTGAGTCACGTTATTAATTTTGTACATTCTATGAATTTATTAAATCTTATTTTAGTTAAAGATGACCTGAAAGTCTGTAAGTCTAAAATTGAATACATTGTTTTTGGTACCTCTGTATAAGTTGTCACAACCACATCTTAGGTCAAACATCTGCTACAAAGCCAGAATTCAAAATCGTTTTATTAGAGTATCAATTCATGTTGAATATATCAGTTATTCGTGTTTAATTAATAAGTTGCTTGAACTTTTGTATAACGTCTTCAATATGTTAGAATTTGCATTTACTCGCCGCAGTTTCTCTACTTTGGTGAACTTTGCTCTACAAGTGCTAATATATTTACTCATTGCCAAACTGTGGGATACATTCAACAATGTGCCTGCGTATATTTTCAGAAACACAGCACTTTTTCGTTTATGAAAAACCATAGTTCAGCAAAGATACTAAAATTATTAATTTTATCTTTGACGATTATATTTAAGTCACCTAATATTATATTATTGTTCTATGATGCTTCAATTTAAAGTGAAAAATATTTTTATATCATGAACATCTATATCCACCAGGAATACGTTATTTGTCTCGAATCTAATAGTCTTCAAATTCAATTGTCTGTAATAGAAGCCTTGATGACTATGTCCAATAGTTTGTCCAAAGGTGGATGCCATTTTAAGGTGACATCTATCCTAAGTGGGATTGGGGCCAAATAAATCAAAATGTGGATATAAATAACATTCTTCAGTCAGGGAAGTTTTTATAGTGGCCATGAATGGTGTCCATTCACTTGTGGTTTTATGGGCGTCTTGTACATAAGCTCGCCGTTGATATACATGCTATACAAAACAAGTTTAACTTTCACATTTCTATCTTTCTATGATTTCATATACCTGGTAAAAAAATCCTCTTTTGGAAACATCTTTTAATAATGTTTCATTTGTGTCATATAGATTCGAATGAAATGTGAAATCAAGATTTCATTATTGATATAAATTATTTCAATTTAAAAATTCCAAGTCTCAGCTGTATATTAGATTATATTGGTAAAAATGATAGTTTCCGCAAAGCAGCTTCTATTGTTATTTGCCGCAGGGAATGCTGTAGTTTCCCAGAGTAGGTTTCACAGATCTGACTGACCTATCAATTGGTACCTCGTAGGTCCTCATAATTTATGCTCAACTATTAATTGAATATATATTTACGTCGTTGACCGTTGCGATTTTATTGTTAGTTCAAGACTAAACTGTTTGTCACAAACGAAACCATTACACCACTTTATCGGCTTCATAATTGGAGACGTCGTAACTAATCATGCCAAACTTCGTTAACCCTTGTCAGAATATCGTCGGATCTTTCCACTCTATTTAGATATTTGGAAAGTTGTGCTGGGGTGTTGTGTCGCAGTGTGCTCATTTTCGAAACAAGGTAGCAGCGTGGGGTTATCAATATCAAACAGATACGGTTGACTTTAATGTCACCGTCAAGGTGGTACGTTTCGAGTTAATGTCAAGATCTAGTTCGATTGATTGTCAGCATTAAATATGTATAATTCAGTTCATTGTCACAGTCAAACATGTAGGGTACAATTAAATGTCAATATCATGCAGGTACGGTTCAATTCAATATCACCATCAAGTATTTCCGGTTCTATATAATGCCATTATTATGTAGGCACTATTCAATTTAATGTAGGTACTATCAACTTTAATGTCACCATCAAGATGGTACGGTTTGATTCACTGTCACTTTAAAGCAGGTATGGCTCAATTTATTATCACCATAAACCAAACGGTTGAATTCAACGTAACGGGTACGGTTCATTTCAACATCAGCATTAAGCAGGTTCGGTTCAATTCAAGTTCGATAATGTTGCAATAACTAACTTAAAGTAAAAGCATATAAACTGCCGCCAATATTCGGCAACAGAAAGGTCAGATTTAAACTTGGAACTACTATCTTAACTGAATTCGTCTAGGAACGCCATTAATCTCCTCAAATCTTCCATTAATTGTGTAAGTCGGCTGAGACCCTTAACTCAGTTCACGTGAGATCATCATGCCCAAGACAAATGGTCTTAACGTTGATGATGGGACATCTGAGACGGGCAATTGAGTAATATGGCGTTTCTTACAACACAAATTAATATGTGGTGGAGGAAATATAACTTCAACATGTCCCGATATGACTGACTTGAGTTTCCTAGGTTTTAAGACAACATGATCGGCTCTTTAGATCTTGGTAGATAGTCTTTAGGCTGGTGCTTAGCTCCATCCAAATTGGTAAAATCCAGCCAGGTAAACGTTACATGGAATATATTTTTTCCATTATATATATATATATATATATATATATATATATATATATATAGAGAGAGAGAGAGAGAGAGAGAGAGAGAGAGAGAGAGAGAGAGAGAGAGAAATATATGTCTTTATCAATAATATCGTGCAAAGTATAGCGCGAACAAGAGACACAAATTACATTTGATAAAGGAAAAAATATTAAAAATAATATTCAAACTACTGCGATCGCAGCTGATCAGTCGTTGAAATTTCAAACATATGACACGTACATCTTCCAACTGATCAACCCAAAAAGATTATTTTTCTTCTTTCCGTTTTTCACTAGAGGTGGTAAACAATGCCAATCCCTCTCAAATTATCAACACTTGCACTATTATTAAATATTTTGTTTGAACTTTGCATTGTTAGGTAAGGCCCTATATCATAAGGCGTAAATGTCTTATATTCTATAGTTTAAAGAAGACATTGTAAAATCATAGTTTACTTTCCATAGGAAATATATTGCCTATATTTAACATTTCTACCAATTTCCAAACTTTTGACCACCCTGGCATTAATAAGAAAATCACAGAGCCTGCATAATTTAAATTCACACTTTTAATAACCAAGTCTGTGTGTACTTTACTTCACTATTATTTGACATGCGATCCTCGTTACATATATAGAGAGATAGAAGGATTGCTTAATGATTGTCATGAATGTTTGTTACGTTATAAACTTACCACACTGTCCACTCGAATTTCCACTTTTCAGAATTGGCTTGTGAGCAATATGCACAAATCGGTTCCTGTTGAAAGGAGCAATTTCCTACACGGTGATAATTTACCCTGTTTCGGGATTGCCAAGTAGTGGCAAAAGACAACTGCCCTTTTACAATTCATACTCTTCAGTTTATATTGATGTATCAGGGATAAACCTTCCAGCCATGACATGACCATGCCCCATATATAAGAAAGGCGGGACTTGGTTCTGTGTAACCAATACAATAGTGCGTCTTTACACATATTCATAATCTAGGTAATGCTGGAGTAACTACAACGTGTTAATATCCTGTTGACTATCGGAAACACGACCAAGGCTCTGCCTAACAATTAGCATACCGTCTACATTTCTTGATCACCAGAGGTAATCCATACACAAATACAATTAATACACAAGGACGTTGCTGTCAAACCAGGCAATGGTAGCTTCCCACGAGAAAAGGACAACACTAGCTATGCTGATAATTGTCCTCAGTCTGCAGGATTTTATTCGAACCTTAGTGTTTCACCGGAAACAAAGCTACTAACACTATAGTTGCAATAATAATAATAATAATAATAATAATAATAATAATAATATTATTATTATTATTATTATTATTATTATTATTATTATTATTATTATTATTAACAGTGTTGCTGTTGTTATTGTTGTTCTGGCTGTTGTTATTGGTTTCGTCAGATTTATTTTAGTAAACCAGTCGAATAAATGCTTTGAGATATGTTCTCTACTAAAGTTGTAATTAACACAAAATGCAGTTTTCTCTTCACACCAATCATTTCATAAACACATGACAACCTTTTGAAATATTAGTTTATTTTTCATAGAATGACCAAACCTAACGTGACCACTAAATGACAGCTTACATATTATCTCCGACGCAACGTTTGAATCTTTTCTCGGTCAGCTTGTATGATTAGACTTAGAAACAGTAGTTTGCACTTCACACATCTAGACTTACCCATTTCTTAACGTGTCGAGAGGAAAACGCTCCGTTTTCTTTTAGAAGTACTTAATTAAAACAGAACGAACATAAATTTAATACGGTTATTGTGCGTAAACCATGAACATTTTTAACTAACGAAAATGGACGGTTTTGCCTGGATCGACGACCTGAGTACTTTATCCGCTTGAATTAGCGTGTTGGTAATTAGAAGAAAAAAACATGTTGAGGACAACATAGATCGGTCTGGGTTAATACTGGGTGTGTAAGGGATGGCTGTAAGAGGACGATGTATTACCACGTGGTCAAAAAAGATTTCTGGTTGACTAGTTTCTTTGATATGATCCAGACGGTTGTTCTCTGCCGAACCGTGGTTGATAGGATCGTGTGTGGAGCATTGTTTCTGTGAAACAGATATATGTATCAGGTGGTTATTTGTGTTCTGTGTTTTTAAAAATAAAACTAAAGATATTCGTGGTGGCCTATGACCATTCAGGAATATTCTTGGACGATACGAGATTGTGCCTTAAGGTATAAAAACGAAAAAAGCGGATACTAGAGTACCTGGTACAGACGTTAGGTTTAATATACTACTGTCATCAATTTAATTTAAACTTCAAAAGGAAATTAAATATAATTGGAATCGTTGATGTCAAAGGATAAGATGATTGTACTAATTTATTCATTTTGAAAGCATTATCGATATATTTATAGATGTAGATTTCTTACTGCCAGACCTAATGTTTCTCATTCTGAGGATGAACTCAAGTTAGATTGTATCAGGAAAAGTACTTCCTTAATGTTAGAAACAACTGGAAACTTTTAAAAGAAAACTGATGCGAAAAAGTTTATATCGATTTAAAATAATGATTTTCAGCCACATGTGAAACTATTTATACAGTTTTGATACTAAGCGAGAAACGAGAGACAAATCGATGAAGTACTATTTAAAGATCATAACTCTAGATATAAGTATCTTTGTATGAATTTACATATACACATGCATGTATAATACATTAATTACTGAGCGAGAATATCCATACTACCGAATTTGTATCATTGTTTGGTAAGGTGTGCTAGGTTTAGAGGGCTTTGGATTCTGTACTTACAGGCAAGAGGATGGGAGCCGTAACTCACGGATCCGTTTTCAAACGTATGTTGTGTTATGAATTAATATTATCTAACCTGTATTATAATAGTATGTTAAGTATTTTATAGACAGAGAGATCAATAAACATTCAGCGAGAACTTTAATACTCATAAAGTCGACAAATTATGCAATGGGGTCCCGAAACAGCGGTGTAAATCGTCTATTTCGTTTCACTCCTGAAGACACACCATTTCAGTGATAATAACGGACTCGTAATTGAATTGCTTGAGCTTATTTAATAATAATATAGAAACAAATGCCGTATAAAAATAGTTGAACGCGTTATCTGTGTTATGTTGTCATCCTTAACATAAACTATAGCTATAATTGCGACACTTCTAATGTTATATAGTTTACTTCCTGCTTTGCAATGTACCAAATTACAATGATACCCATGTTATTGCCTTTAAATCACCTTTTGCCGTTGTAATTGAAGTCGAATGTAAAGGACATATGCGGAAAATTATTTTAATGTGTGACAATCAGCAACATGTGTAGGAGTGTACAATCTTTAAGAAACGTTACATCCGGACGGATTTTGTAACAGTTTACTTATTATATTCATATAGTAGTCGTTTAAGTTAAGCCACGATTATGAAATCATTATCTTTGATTAAGATACATATGTGTCCATAAACCCTTACATATTTTTCTCTTTCGCTTTATGTTGGGTCATTTTGTAACACTGTAAAAGGATGGAAGTTGTCAGAAATTGCGTCACCTGAAACTGTCTAGTGGCATCTACCCTCATATGATATTCCTCACCTGACTTGAATATGCCATCGGATATGACACATAAGCCCAATTTACTCGGTATAATAAAGTTCATAATTCAAGCTGGTAAAGTAATTCAGACGGTGTGTATGTTCATGTGAAAACTGGGGGAAAATAATGTCTTTCATGTCTTGTATACAGCGGTTTTATTTTAATTACGACATGCATATCCTCACAAGGTCCTAAATGCTATGAATACTAATTATTTAAATACTCCAAACTAGAAAACGTACAAAGATTTATAGCTGCAATATTTATAGTGTGTTCACTACATTGTTTCTGAGTAAGATTCACTACAGTATTCTACAAGTTAAAATTGTAAGTCGCGCTTGGACGGACAAAAACTAGTCCGCTTGAAAACAATGCATTTCAGTAAGGACATATAGGCAGCAGCTATATCTGCTGGTGTATATATATATATATATATATATATATGATCGGCTGTGCCATTTTCTAAACCTTTCATGTATAGTTACTTTCATCTGAGACCAGGAAAATAACAACTCACTACCTAGCATGCCTTCAAACTAAGAGGACATGTGATTTTATGATTGTTTTGCTTGATTGTTATTTATTTAATCATACAAGAGTATAATAATGACACGATGATACCCATGGACGGTTTAATCCATCAGGCGAATTACATGATCACTGGAAGAAATATACATGTTAAACATTTTAAACATTTTAACATACTGTTATTATTGCCATTATATAATCATAAACAGTTTTCTCATCAGGTACAAATTTGGTTGACGAATTTGTTGATTAGTAACGTTTCAACTGAACTTCTGCATATTCATGGTAAAATGAGCTACATGGTGATAAACAGCAATGGTAAAATAAAGATTACCTAATTGTATAAATTAGTCACAATAGTAAAATTATTTGATTCAATGCATTGAGCTGGAACACTAAAAGAACTATATTCATCGGAGGTAGAAAAGTAAATGGTATTGCATGGATATGTATGATACACATACTATTTAACAATCTTTATTCCAGAACACGGCAAGACAAGCTGGCGTAACGGGATTGCGTCAGAGAATGACTTAAACAATACGATATAACGATCATTATCTCTAGATTACAAACATAATGCGGGAATGAAGAGATTTGTCAATATGTGTATCGTCAGATGATTACCGTAATATTTTCTCCTTTCTCTGGCAATCAACCAAACACTGCAAATAGTGTACATGCCGATTTTGTATCCCTAACTTGGAAAATTACAAACTAATGAATATCTAATAACATGTGAGGGAAAAAATTGATTTGATGGCATGCACATCACAAACTGTGGGAATTGTTTCGCGAACGAATATTGGACGAAAGCATGTAATAACATATTAATGGAAGGGTGGATTAATAAATATATGTGAATATTAAGATACTTTCAATCTGATATATTTGTACTTGCTGGGGTAAAGGGAAGTGGAAATGCACCCTGAAGAAAGAAACAATTTGCAAGCAAAATTAGAAACTTAAACGTTACTATTATCGATGGAAATGAGATAATAAATTCTAATGGAATGGCTACAATGCACGTTTTCATTGCTAAATGAGGGAACCACGAAGTTTCAATATGAGTTAATTATGTAACAGTTATTTCGAGGCTTAAAATCTTCAAAGACAACCTAAAACTAATATAATATACTCCAATGAAGCTCACGTAATGTTTAAACGGCAATGAAATATCATCTCTACGGCAAATGATAAGTTGAAAATATTACATAAAACCTAAACAGAAAATACACATATTCGCTTTATATAACATTGATGGGTGAGTCGTGTTTCCAACCAGTGAATGCAACATCAATATAATAGTTTTAAAATTATATCATGTGATAGATTTAATATGACTAAGGCACATGAAAGAATCTAACCATTTGCAATACTTTGATATAAAATTATTGCCTGTTCAAAATACAGGACGGTCTTAATTAATCATTCGAACAAAATGAACCGCGGAAAAATTACCATGGGAACATGGAACTGTGAACCACTTATCCCAACAAAGGATTCATTTAAGAGTCTGAGGAAGATAAAGATGTATGAAAATAATGGCTGATTCAGTTTGTGGTTTCTAGATAAATCATGATGGATATTTGTTAATAAGAGCCTGATAATGCACAGAACACAGGGTATGTTACTAGAAGTTAACAGTTAACTTCTCCGAACTTATATCTTCACCTATCTTGTCAGAACGAACGGCAGTTTGACACATTCATGTGATCAAATGGGTTCAAACATTTGGATGTAGTGCATTGTTACATACCAAACAATATGTACATGTTTGACGCATATAAAGGATAGCCACTGGCTTCAACAATACATGATTTCAATTTATGGAATGTCACCACATCCCAGAACCTTTTGAAGTGATAGAGTTCTAGGGTGGGGAATGCAATAAACTCTTACCAACTCCTCCGTCTAGTACAGTAATGTTTGGCAAGTAGCACTGTATCTTAACGTCTGCTGGAAATATCTCCATCCATAGATTATCAGGAAAATCGATGTTAAAAGCACCATTTAAACATTTTTAATAGTAGATGTTTTCGAGACTTTTCACTTTGAGTTTAACATTGTAGGTGACGCTGAATATTGAATGGAAATTGGCCATGTACGTTCAATCGCTGATTCCAGCGGACAACTACATTTAAGAAAAATGTTAGTATTTCAATCATACTATGTTGTTTCTTGGAATTTGTGTTTAGATATATGTTCATAGCAACTCTTGAATGATTATTATAACTCGTCATAAGTAAGAGATATTTTGTTATGAGCATTATTGATAAATGGGTGCATGATCATACATATATGCCTCTATGTATGTATGCATGCATGCATGCATGCATGCATGGATGGATGGATGGATGGATGGATTTATTTATGTATGTAATCATGCTTATAACTTTAAAAAATTTAGTCAATTGTTCTATTATATTTTATAATTGTCTTCATGTGTGTAGCTGGCTATGCTTATGGTAAACTTAAATTTGACTTTAGCAAATCAGTAACAGATAGCTAGGGTATTGGGTTCAAGCGCCATTCGCTAAATCATTCACTAAGCTCTACAACTTTAAACAGTTGCTTAGTCGCTGTTTATACATTAAATAAAAGTGCTTATTCCCATACATATCCAGTGACATTAATCCGATCAATATAAGCTCTTTACCGGTAACAAAGAAATTGTCCTTTAATAAAGCGTGTGTTTATCGCAAATAACTTTCGGTCACTGCCCAACTGTGGTTGGGTGGTCTAAGGCGCTCGCCTCCCGTGTGTCAGTGGTGATAACCGGGATTTTTCAGGGTTCTACTTCCACCAGTTATAAAATCTGCCGTATATCGAGTGTGCTTACGCTAAAACGTTAAACCCCGTAACAAGAAAAACAACAACAAATATTTATGTTTTATTTGCAAAGTAGTAATTCGTACCATCATTTTGTTGAACCTATATATGTTCCTATTATTATGCATGACCGAATTTTTTCAAATTAAATGTACGATTGTAAGTTATTCAGAGTAATACTATGTTTAAACTATATATATATATATATATATATATATATATATATATATATATATATATATATATAGTGACCAATTGAATTTAAATTGTAAAGTCTTTAATTGGAACAAGTTCTGTGTTTTGCCTTTGTTTGGGTACATGCTAGGGTCACGTATATGCCCACTGGTATGTCAAACACGTTGTTCGTTATCTTGTACAACATGGTCAGCTGGGCTTTGTTCCTCCCGGATTTGAGTGATTCCGGCTGGCATTGGTTCAAAACTGCACTGTCGCTGCTAGTGTTACGGTATATATTTGTGGTGAATATAGCAGCTCTTTTCTGAACGATCTTATTTATTCGGTCTTAATTAGTTGGGTTCCAAACAGTTGAATTGTACTCAAGTCCTGTTCAACCAAGAATGAAACATGCTGCATTTTTCACTTCTTCGTTGTTATCTGGAGGTTGCGTGGCAGGAAACCACGGTTACTGTTCCCTTTTTCATAGTCCGAAACAAAATTTCAAAAGGTTTCTCAAATCATCTTTCAATAATTTCGACATTGACCCTAAACCATGGTGGTCCAAATTGGTTTCGCATTGTCCATACTGATGATACGGACCATGCGCTGATGAGAATTGCTGATGCAAAGAAGAAAACCAGGCATCATAAATCTCAGAACTGCAACACTGCTTTGATGGTAAAGCAGCTGCAAGCTGCATCTCTTATCCAATGTGACACTTTTTTTTCTCAGCACCAACTGGATTGATTAGCAATTAACTTGATCACATAAACCAAAATAGCTAATGATGTAAGAGTCATCGTCGATCTCGATGAATGAAAATTAGTACAATACTTTTCTTTAATGACAGATGTCTCTGCTTATTTTTATTGTTAATAACCAAAATAGTCGGCTTTTCGTGCATTACTACCAGAGATAGATATTCTCAGATAGCCTATCAGTATGGATGTAGAATTTCAATAAACCAGTCCGCAAAAGCGTTATCCTACCTCATATATGACCTCTATCATGACTCGGAGACTACATTGTCATTCTTCTACGAGCAGTGTACACCGAGTGTAGCAAAACCCCACGATTCCATCATGACACAAGGATTCGTTCCCAATAATAAAATCATTGATTGTTGTTAATTGATGGTTGTTTCTGCTTAACGCACATCATAGGCTATAAAGTATATGTAGTTTAGAAAGTAAGCGGGAGAAAGCTCTTACTTACGTGAAGCTATTAGCAAGATTTTTCACTTACCCATTTGTCCCAAGAACGAATCTTGAGCCCATACAAACAGAGGTGAGATACGTTAAGAACGGCTCTTATGTTCACTGGTCCATTGGCGGACTCCGTGTAAGTTAAGTGTCTTGAAAGTAGGAAATTCAACTCCCATCGACATAGCTGCAAGTGCAACTTCTGTAGTTCTACTTTGAGATGAAAAAGCCTCACGTTCAATTCATATTTCCTTCAAATTCATTTTCTGCTCATTGTTTACGAAACGTAAATTAATTGTAAAGTTCCATATTGGTCTAGATTGCTATTGTATGTCGGTCTTGAATAATCATATCAATTAGATTAGAAATTAGTTTTCGCCCTGTTCAAATTTTATTATTATGCAAGCTGACTGCAATACATATTTCAAGAGTTATGGCTTATCATTAGCGAGCAGTCTATGCCACTGTAATTAGAACCATAAATATATTTAAACATTGTTTAAAACGAAACGAAAGGTCATTGATCATAGCGTTCAAAAATGTAATAAAAGGGTTCATTGTTTTTGAAGTTGGTTGTCTGGAAGGTGAGTCAGCCAGAAAGTGCAATTCAACGGCTGCTGTTTTGAGAAGTTGAATGATGTGCGGGTTCAAATACTCATTGGTCAAAAAGAAATTTTGTCCCAATAAGTCTTTCTTGCCGTCACAAATTGAAGTGGTCGGACTCTAAACTGCAAGAACTTATGCATGTTGCCAGGGGCTTTTCTCAAGGGCTACCGTTCGGAATTCCATCGCAACATATTCTTGCATACATATATATCCAACATCCTTAAATGCTATTTATGGATCGGTCCATTACCTTAGACTGATAATCTAATATAAACCCTTAAATTTGCCATATGCAAAGTTAATTGAGAGAACTTGTCTCTTGCATTGTGAATGTGAAATTCCCAAAAAAGGAAGTATTGTGATCATTCCAATTCCATGATATCTTATCACACACTTTGCCTTCTGACAGGTTTATTTGCTGATATAATTGCTACACTACAACTCACCTGCGTCTCGAGTAAACTGACTGCGTCATGTTGCATGTGAACCAGGCCAGGTGCTAGATATTTTTTGAATAGCACGAATTAATACAGATGTATTCACCATATGTTTTCTAACATGACAAGTCACAACACGCTCATCTTTTAATTTTGCGTCACAATTTTCAATACAGATATATGTATCCTGAATAATACGGGATCAAATTAAAAACATCCCTATATGCATATAAATGGAGAATTTAAAATGAGGAAACGTAACGGAACGATTAAATTGCGCATATTACTACTAGCCAAACATTGGAGATGATTAAGAGGCCAATGGATTAGCATTCTGCCAAACGTATGTGATATCCATCCTTTTTTCAGGCTATGATAACTTTGTCTACGTAGTTCACGATTGTTAAGTTTTCGCGCACCTGATACCTTTCACGACAAAGACACATAGCAGGTAATGAAACAATAATCCATTTACACAGACATATGGTTAATTTATATTTTTGGAAACAATAAAGTAAAGTTCGAACTCTTACATTATAAATGAAAACGTACCTCATATAGAACAACTAATCCGAATGTACAGACCCACAAGACGTGCAAGACAAATTAGGTTTTGCACTCTCTATATTCTAGAATGAACATGATGTACATTATTATATAACAAAAGGTTCTAAAGTTAAGCAAGTATTACGACCATCTTAAGCTTGCATGGACATCAGCTCTAGGAAAGATCTGACTGTGATTTGACTGTTCAACCAAAGATAGTATCAAACAATGCCATTACAACGAAACAAAATTTTTATTTTTATATCGAATAAAACATCAATATAAATTAAGTAATCACTTTATGGGCTGATTTATGCAGACACATTTGTCATGCCTCTCTCTCAGACAAATGTAATAGTTCTACCGCAGCGAAATGATGCATGATAATATTTCCCTCTTCCAAAGTGATTTCCAAATCACATCTGATAACCTAATGATTAATAATATATAATATATATATATATATATAATATATAAATAACAATACCATGAAGTATTAAGGCAGTATGAAAAATCTGGTGTAATTTTGAAAAAGAAAATCTCTACTATACAAAACTCAGACAGTCGACCAAAATGATAATATTCTGTATTTCGTCTAAACGCCGACTCTTCATATGTTTTGGACTTTGATACTCAATTTAATGTCACTTTAATATTTTGAACCACAAACCGAGTCAGTTCAGAGACATTATTATGCTGATAAGTGACAAAATATTTCCCAAAAGTCTGAAATACGACGCTTACTTTTCTCTTTATGTGGACAGATAAAAAAAATTATCAGTTTCAGTTGTTCACTAAAAAATTGCAAATGTCACTATTGCGTACATATGTGTCTCGAGCAGAATTTCTTGTATTAACTGTCAATGATTTTCGCAGCGCTGCGACTTGATTTTGTCCACAGTAATATCAGCCATATTATAATATTAGTCACAGCGCTGCAATCATGATGTCCTTCTTTGTACGACTTTACAATTTAGATTGAAATGCTCCCTCTAAAATCGATTACTAATTATTAAATATAAAATTGGCCGAAAGGACGCTCGTCATCCCCTCTCTTTCTCTCTCTCTGTCTGTCTCTCTCTCTCTCTCTTTCTCTCTCTCTCTCTCTCTCTCTCTCTCTCGATAATGTTAGCTAGATACTGGCGACAATCCATGAAAATACGAGTTTTGGAACTGTGAATGATGGTAAACATTAGTCAAACCGTGAAAAAGGAGTTAAATGGAAATTGCATTGTCTTCAGAAATATTAACTAATGCATAATAATTATTTAGATGAACCGTAAATGTATTTAAATAGTTTTATTAACTATTGTTGGTTCGTCATTTTGCTTAGTTTCTATTCCACGACGAAGAACATGCTATTTAACACACGTCATTAGCTTCAAGGCAGTTTGCAATTTACCTGATAACAAGTCAAACATTAATATAGGCTAACTACACTTGTGAATTATATTGAAATCTCACGTGTTTGTAAGAAACATATTTTACTTATCAATCTCACTGGAAGTTAAAATAATTCTACAAAAGTGAGCTATGTAAACCTCATGCCCTACATGGGAAGCTAATTAATATCTTATAGCAACTTCAGAATTGTCAGCAGGAACCAGGTTTTGGTTTGAGCTACACCCACTAAGTCCTTGTTTTCCTTACAGACTGACATTTCAGTGCCTTGCATCACATTTGTTAAGTATGTTTTTGTAACCATTCATTTTAACTTATCCCTTAACGACCGTTTCACACATTACACGCATGCTTTATTATTTTATGTAACCCTTGTTATGTAAATGTTGCGACCCTCCATTACACCCCAAAATCAAAACAGCAATTACCACATCAAGAATAAAACGATGTTTAAATATGTTTTAAAGAACCTCCTTGTCGTTTCTTTGTTTTAGTCAAACTGTATTTGTTGAATAGACTTAAAATCTGCCAGCAATCTAAATTACCACAAATGAACTAGAGAATGGAAACATGATATTTAAGATGACGATGAAAACAATGTAAATTTTAGCAGTGGTTCATTGAGGCAAACAATTGTTATACCTTGAAGAAAGGCTCCACATAGACATTCTGTCATTTAACCTTTAGACCGCGGTTAATCTATATCGGGTGTGGACTTAGTACAATTTCACTCTTAGAGGGATCTGGTGAATGTCTCCGTTATGTCACATAATAATCACAACATGGATAAAGGTAAAGTAATTATTAGATTGTTATCTAAATAACCTCGTCACCGTTTCCGTGTATCGATTGGACTGAATAATTTAGCACGCCCATCATAATATGTTCATGACTGACATCAAAATAATATGAAGTGTGTACATTCAAGTAAACGCTATGTTACAATTACAAAGTTCACGGCGAGGATATGTTATTTAACCTTTATATTAAAGTTCATCTATAACTACTGAGGACCAATACAAATAGTCTTATCGTGTGTTCATCAATTATCGCTATCCACGGAGAGTTTAATGCGGTTTGAATTTTGTATATGAAGGGTCAGTATATACGTGAGATGAGAAAAGGTAAATTTTATATTTGTTGTGTAAATATATTTATATCCATCTGGGTTAACTAAATAATGTTGAGTCAATGTGACCATTGTATGGGTCACGGTTTGCATAATTATGATACAAAGATTGAAATTCAAATTCTTAATGTGACGATTTCTTTAATAAGATGCTGAGAAGAACAGAAATCTAATAACAATTACGTAACTGAGTTTTGTACTGAAAGGACACGAAAATTCAGTATAATTAGCAACTGTGTTTTGGATATTGTATCCAAAATGCATTTTAAGTCTCAGTGTAATCTTAGTTTTGCATGCAAAGACTCTCAGTCATAACGGGCTGATATTTTGTTTCAGTACAATGAATTATTTATATGCACAACTTCATCACATTTAGCTATTCACAAGTTTCTTATAGTCATGATCAATTCTTTAATTTGGTAAGGCTGTATCATCACAGACCGGTCAGGAATGTTCCTACAAACTATGTTTTTCCTGTTGGCGGCTATCCAAGTTGCATTTTCCTGTACCTGTGAAGAGTTCTCGTGGGACGAGTTCATGTGTTCTAAAAATGGAAAAACAGGTTGGTTAAAGTGAAGAATGCTTGTATTATTCACGAGTTGCACTAATCAAAACGCTATCATATTAAGCAAATAGTAATCATGATGGTGGTTGTGATAACAGTGATGGTAGTAATAACAGATCAAATTATATTACTATTTGTTACAGCGATTACAATGCTAATAACAAGGCAATTACAACAATACTACTTATACTACTGCTACCGCAACCACCATTCTTAACAAAAAATAAAACTGTTCTCAGAGATATGCATAATCCCCCAAAACAGCTCTTCTATAATTTCGATTGTCGTATGCAGACGAAAACTAAGTTAGTTGATAGGTTGTTCCATCTCAGATTGCGTTTCGTACGGATCAAACAATTACATTATGCTGTTGATGTAACCAATACTGCGAACTAAGTTCGCCAGTAAGTCGCAACTTCGCATAAAATGTTAGATTGTGGTAGTGTATGAAAAATGGAAATGGTAGAAATTATTGTTTATGTATATTCTGTCTGAGGTATATGATGCTCACACGATTTTGAAGAGTGGGATATATGTGCATGTCACATGTGTACACACACAAACACACACACACACACACACACACACCTATATATATATATATATATATATATATATATATATATATATATATATATATATACCAACCCAGGACGGACGAAGGACACAGACGAACACAGATCAAGGCAGCATATAGATACATATGCAAACATTAAACGATGTGATCGCCTCGATTGCTCTAATAAAGTTACCGCCAATACATGTGTATGATACGCACGTTCTAATTGCTAACAATGTCTAATAGCTACTTTCTTTCACTGCAAACAAAGCTGACTGTCTAGTTTGTTTTGGTTCAATTTGTTTCAAGAGGGGTGAAACCTGTATCTTGGTTTCACCGTCCTCAATATCGTAGCAATGTAACTTTGAAAGATTGTAGTAATTCGTGATCGTAAAGTTGGTTCATGATATTATTTTATGTGCCCAGTCCAGTGCCAACCCAGGATAGAACTGAAGTGTGTTTACTGTCAATAACTGCCAAGACATGATATGATAATAGTCGCTTTCATTAGATTGTAAATGAAAACAAGACATAATATGTCTTCATCCTAAGATTATTACATGTAAGCATTCATGTTGCTAACCCGTGTTATACTCAGATAGCGTTTGGAATCGTAAATAGGTCTCAGAAGCAAAATACATCCCATGTCTTGAACTCATTTTACAACAATATGATACATTCCTTACAAAATAAATATTCATGTTTACCATTGTCCTCAGGTACAAAGCTGATTCTAATTGTATTAAATGTAAATCGAACGGCTTCCATATTGCCAGAGAATTATGTCTGGATTAATCTGTTAACGACGTGACAATGTGAGTCTTCTAGGTATTCTGCTAATTATGGAAGATTAATATATGAGTTGATTCTCTTTTAAAGAATTTTGATTAAGTCAGATATGATTATTTCATATGACACAAATTGCAAATTTAACAATGTATGTTTCAATATTGAAGAAAGCAAGGTATAATGTTATCGAATTGCATACTTTGGAATTCCTATAAAACAATCGCCTGTTTTTAAATTTAAAATCAGGTACACAATTTTGTCTGCGATTTTCAACTCATTCAATTGTTAATGAAGGAACCCATCATGAGATATTGGAATTCGATGGAGGTATCAGAGCCGGCTCAGCCTCCACCCTCTACCACCCAACGAAAATATGAGTGACAAAAGTGGCATATTTCCTATAAAAAGTTTTTTTTTTATTGATGGAAAAAATGTAAGGACCGATCATTAATTTTGGAAGGAGAGTGGAATGGCGGATTTTCTCATCTCTGGAGCAATCCCTTTTAATTTTCTTACCTCAATAGAATTATAATTAGTCAACAAATATAAAAGCTATGAAAGTGAGTTTATCACTATCAATCCATGGAAGAATATTCTACAAGCCATTTGATTGCTGGAGTTTTCACCAAAAGTCCAAAGCCCTCCAAAACGCCCTTCCGCCCCCATTAAATGATATGTTCCAAATATGCATTACTTGCTGTTGTAATTATATGTGCTATTGAAGAGTAACTGCAGTATGCTATGTTTATTATTCAATTGTTGAAACAGCCATGACGTTATGAAGGGGAGACAGTGTTGTCTTCAAATTGCTTTTATATTAACCAAAACTCTAGTGAAGGCATAACATAAACCACCTGTTAATGTATATACATTCTAGTCCAGTCTAGTGGACTATATGGATAATTTTACTTCCAAGAACATCTAAGAGATATGTAAAGATATTTTGATCAAGGGTAACACTACATAGCCCAACCTGACTTTATTAACATTTAAAATGAAACGTGATCTGATGATCATATTTTTAAACAAGCTGTTGTTAGCTTATGTTACATGTTAAGGCTTAAAGGTGGTTTCATGTAAAATTTTCGTTTTGCCTGATTGTTATTGGGTTGTTTTAATCCGGTACAGACAAAAGGTCAGGGCTTGCAACATTCAAGCCGACCAGCTCCGATAATGTGCTAGCCATGGGAATAGCACTTCTCTCCCTTTGTGTCGTATATCTTCCTCATTCGTTATTACCGTGCATGAGCAAATATGTAGATGCTCCAGATTTAACAGTGTAAGATTGCAAATGATCATTGATCCATACCTGATTCCCAATTTAAAGTTCTGTTTCACATTGTGAGCGCGTTTAGGCGATCATATACCCCTCTTTGTGTTCCTTTCTGATATCATGTCCGTAAGTGTGAAAATATTGTCTGTAAGTTGGTAAGTGTGACCATATTTGCTGTAAATAGTTTGACAAAATACTATGTAATTTTCTTCAAAACGGCTCGGATATATCCAGTGATTGTGGTATTGCCTGATCTGTCAAAAGAGATATGTAAGGGTAGTCTACCTTTTCTAGACTGTTTTTAATTCTTTGAACAGTTCTTTCGGCATGTACATTACTCTGTGGATGGTTTGGACTATTTGTAATATGCTGGAAGTTATAAGATATCGTAAACTTGTTCTCATCTTGTGGATGAGTATCGGATACTAACATTTCTGGTATTCCGTGTCGCGCAAAGTTTGATTTGACACGATTGACGATTGGTTTTAATACTGTGCCTTTCACTTTTGCTACTTCAATATATTGTGAAAAATAATCAATCACATTGCGATATGTTTAGTCATTTAGTTTAAACAAACCTACTGCCAGTATTTGCCAACATCGACTTGAAAACTCGTTTGCTGTCATTGGTTCAGTTTGGTCTCTTTAGTTTTCGGCATGATATTACCAGTTGTTTTAGCTGAGTGCATAGTCTTTTCCACAAAGCTGACCGTTTGACTCACTCTCGGCATCAAACTATTCCTATGACACGAATGATTTCATTCCGAAGGGACTCTCGCACGACCAAATGTGCAACTTTCAATAAGTTATCACTATGCATTGTAAAGTCTTATCTATCTGACAAGGGCGCTTCAAGATTTTCTCTGGCCATTTTTCTTCATATCGAATCATTTCGATATTCAGACTTGATTTTTTCAAGTCGAGATTTTGATGCAGTAAGATAACTCACTACCGAATCAGCATAGCCATTAGTCTCGGCCTAAAGATTTGTCTCTCTCAGCGTGATAACCAATAGTTGCCATGGATATAAATTCGGCATTCCAAGAGTGCCAGATTCAATCTCTTTACGACAAATATATAATGTATATTTCAAGTACACTTCACTGTAAATGTTTTCAGCAATTTGATTATTAGAAATTATGCAAGCGAGAGTGACCGAACTTTGTATTCGACATAAAACGAATCTCTTGAAATTCAGAGTTCATATGTATAGTCTTTATATAACGCATCATGGAGATGTATATTTGTGAGCCCTAAGCTAAGGCCTTTTTGATCTTATCAGCATGCCAAAGTCTCATACCTTCCACCTGGCTCACGTTCTGTCCCTCTCTTTCTTAGATGGGAATACGTTTTTATACTTTGCTAAAGTGCTAACAGTGCTAACAAGCAATAACGTACGAAATCGACCTTACAAAAATATATTCATAAAGTATACATTTCGATGGTTTGCCACACAACCAGTTAACCTGAAATTTAACAATATGTTTCCATTTAGTTGCATATACCGGGAATAGATCCTGAATAATATACGTTTTTTAATGCCTTTTCGGTTACATTTATCCAGAAATTAATATCCTCTCTCCATTACGGATATAATATAAAAGATTAGCTCATACCAAGTTCAAAACCATGTAACGCTCGGGATATTTCAATAGTTTTATGCAGACTCACTTGTGAAAGGACATGAAACCAACAGTTTAAGTAATTAATTTGGTTAGAAAGCAAAATGAAAATTCAAAAGACACTCACACTGTAGATAATTAGATTACAAATAATTCTAAATGTCTAAGTATAAAATATTTCGATGGAATTACAATAGTTTCGAATTTACTTATAAATATGTGGCTTATTATTTTCAATCTTTTTTCCAAGACCTTATCGATAACAGTTTAAAACGTTATTGACCCATATTTAGTTAGATCATGGTTTGTTTTACTCCCTTTCTTTAACAGCGTCATTTTCAAACTTTTTTTATATCATTTAGAAAATACAAATATCAACACTATGTTGTAAAGAATAACTAAAATTAACCTAACTGCGATTCAAGCGTACTTAAGTTGTTGATAATTTATATAATCTACTTACCCTGTCTCTCCTATTTCAACATCCAACAACACAGATGCAACATTGACAAGACAAGGCGTGTTTTATTCAACTCCTAGGTTCAAAGCCGAACGTTATTACATGACATAATCATAAAATTATTCCGTCTTTTTATTTAAAAAGAATGATGAACTAAGCAGGTTCCATTATTTGAAATAGCAAGGATGTAGTGCAGTTTTACATTCATCTGTGACAATTATGAAGATTGTAAAAGTAAACTCACTGATGGAGGCTTGTATAATTGTCAACAATTAAAATAATTTGACGCTTATTAGTGCAGCAAGCAAATGATGAAATATATATAAAATATATCAAAATTTAGTTTTCAATTAAATATACTAAATTTGGAAAATAGTTCCTTAATAATAAAATGTAAATAAAGGAATGATCAAAAGCGTTCAAAATTTACATATCTACAAAACAGGAAAAGAGGAAGATAGAAACCCCACCCCCACTCTAGCCCGTTGATCTCAATTTAAATATATTTATTATCAGATGCACTTAATTCTATCCAAGTAAATGAACTTCTTCATTCACTGTCGAAAACTGATTAGCGTTACCTATGCTTGTTGTTTGAGGAATTCCTGCTAGCTTAATCAGAAAGACAAATCTCTTATCTTTGCTTCAATATCTAGCACGTCATTCGAGCCAGGTGCAAAAATGGAACGGCTATATTAGTCACTTTTTATTATGGAGTATTTTAATTAAATACGCAAGAAGTAAGACAATTTGCAATTCAAATTATACGACTTTGAATATGTAGATATGATGTTTGTTTAACAATTTAATTTTAAAGATTATCTACCATATCTTAGAACCTGTAGGTACCAAAGCGTATAGTTTTGGCGGTCTGAAATCTTAGTCGATTAAATGCCCAAATTGAGAAGCACCTACATATGTACATATGGCAGTTTCAAATAATCAAACAAATTTAGAGAACCACACTGGGGAGTTTCATCATCATACTAAACACCTTTCTTCCTATTCTGCAGTAGTCTATGCACGTATTCAAAGTGTGAAATTTCAAGACCTATTAGGAAATGATGTTGATGAAGAAAGTTCAGCTTACTACGGTAAATATGAGATGGCACCCAAAAAGATATTGAGAGTAAGTAAATAAACGTACTTAAAAGATACTCTTGAACCAATCCTATCATTTAAACGTTGTATCTAATATGCCGTTTCTGAGACATAGTGGTTAATGAAATGAAAATTGATTACATTAAAGACCACATAACACTCCCATACTGGAGAGAACTCTAAATAATTTAAAGCGAGCAGAAGATGAATAGATAGGCAAATGCTTTTGTTAGTGTCAAAGTATTCTGTCTTACGTTTACAATTATATTAGTGTCTACTTTGTGTCCCCTACCCATAATTGTACCATTACAATAATGTTAAAGGATGTGTATTATGCCATACATTTACCATTTTAAAACTTTTCGTTAACAATAACACGGTTAAAGATTGCATAATTAACTGAAAAGAACCTTTTACTAATTTGAGAGTCTGTCCACATTTTGACGGTGATTCTCCTTTCAACATATCTTGTCCTTCATAAACGATTTCATTTAACGTTTACTAATTTCTTAGTAAGCAAAACCATCTTCATGTTTTACAACACGTTTCAAAGTGTTGAATTCATTATTTTTTGTTTATGTATTTTGTTTACAAATTTTGAGCCCTTTCCTTTTAGTTGCATGCTTTCTTAAAATTGATTAATGAGTGCAGAATTTACAGTGATATAATATATTGTCAAAACACACGAGTTACATATTCCAGTCAACATTTTATTTATCTGCAACACTAGAATTAAGACAAAGGATTCATATAACTATACTTGTTATCGTTCCTCTCAATGTGGAATTATATATATGTCACAATAAACCAGTCAGTACTCTCCAGTATAGGATATTTACACCTTACAATGTATTGAAATCATCCAAGCACTAAAGGTAAAGCAATAAGACTTCTTAAACGTAGGAGTATGCAGATCTATTAAATACGTAATGTTTCTCCGTAAGGAGACAGTGACAGTGATATTGTTAATTATCATAGGTCGATCGAATCTCACGATACAAACTTTTCTTTGGGTTTTTTCTCCTTAGAAAAAGGAAATTCCTTACAATACATCTTCTACAGCTACTCGTATTCCATTTCTCCATAGAAAACGACACAAAGAAAAATCCGTACAATACATAGTATGCAGCTATTTTTATTCATATTCCATAAACAAAACAATGTACGAACAGTAAATTATTAAAGGATTGATTAACTGAGTATAAAAATGCACCTATATATATGTAATATTAATGAACTTGCAGGTATAAAGTAAAACACTTCCCAAAATGTCATGCTTTTTGGATGGGTAATATTATGGAATATTATGGAATATTATAAGTATACAAGATTTAACTTTATCCAGTATTGCATGGTAAACATCAACTATTATTATTGAATAATTATTCACTGGTCTGAACAAATGCCAAGTTATTAATGACAAAGTATGTAAGTGTCGGCCTTAATTTTGTTAGAATCACAGGAAGCAAATATTGCTAATTGTTTGTAATAGTATCCCCTTTCATTATTTTCAGGAGGGACCTAATACGTTAGCCGTGAACGACGAGCTAAGATTCGTTATGATGTTTCCACTGCATGAACATATTTGTGGCCGTCTTTTCGAAAAAGATATTTTTGTATCTTATAGTTGGTAAAAGAAAAACGAAGACAAACGTCTTAGTTAATCAAGATTTCTTTGTCTGTAACAAAGTTCCAATTGTTAAAGTATACAGTCATCACTTCTGGCGAGTTTGGTGTTCGTAGCGATTAGACCGTAATTTTCAAAAAATGAAATACATTATGTTCAAATAACCAAGAATAATTCCAACTACATTTAAATATTTATTTAAGCAATATCATCTGTGCAAACAAAAATCGTGCAACTATCAAATATTACAACTTGAATTTATATCCAAGGGAAAATATGTATCAAATATAAACTTCATTTTATGTTATTGCCATAGGCATGATGAGTTGCATTACGGTGAATATTATGTCCAAATTATACTTAGTAATCGATATATCAATCAACACAACTTGTGGAGAATGTTGAAATCATTACTGCCCTGTATTTCCTTAAAGAAAGCTACATGTATAGCTTATTTTCTTGAACTAATATCGCTCTCAGGTGATGAGGATCTCTGTGGAGAACGTGAAGTAATTCAGCTACATAAAATGCACTAGTGGTACTTTGGCAATTTCTACAGGAGTGATACGTATCTGCATATTTAAGACAAGTGCTTCATAATTGTCTTACTTTAAATACCGGTTGTATATTAAAAGATGATTTGTTATGCATACATTATTTTGCTGAACGTTCAATCAATTATTTACCACTGATACGCGTTCCTTCGTTTGATATCTTTTCACCAATTAAGCCTTTCATCAAATTAAGATTCATATAATATTGTTATAACTTACCTATTACATTTTGCTTTAGTATTTTTACTTGATAGTAATAGATCACCTTTTACTAAAATGAGCTGTGTTTAAATTATAATATCGAAATAGAGGAATGATTGATGCAAATGTTTATAATGATGACGTCGCCCGAATATGACGAGAACGACGCATCATGTAGATTACAGCGACATGAAACATCATATAAGAAAGCACATGAAACAATTAAATAAATATGTAAAACAATAACAAATATATATCATTCTCTATTTTAGGCGATGTAAAAATTGACGGTATACTCTACAGCAATACATGCGAATTAGTTATCCCTGAAGCACAATTCGCGTCAACCAGACATCGTGATGGTTCTACCGGGGTGATCGTGGACCTAAGTGCAGAAGAAAGCGATTCTAGATGATGAACATGAACTTACCTGTGACAAGTTAGCGCAGTATAAAATGGTGACTCCATTTCCAAATGAATCTAGGAGTATTTATGGCAAAGTTAATATAATTATCTATTCATTCCTAGTGTGTTCTATTATGTTAATCTGATTTCAACCTTTATTCAATCAGCATTTAGTTCGTTCCTTGAATCGGTCAAAACTGGTAAAATAATACAATGAATTAAATTCAGATATTAAAGGCGATTTGTGAGCCCTATTGTGTCTATATTAAATGTGCCACGTGCAAGAACAAAGCATAGCTATGAACAGGGTACAAATACCAATTGTCTACAATTAATGCATACTGTGTATAAAATCAAACTTTACATTCTGTTCCATATCATGTGCTCCCTTGCATGTGCAGCTGATAGTTTCCATTAGATAACATCTCTCCTTATTTGCAATTTTTAACACATGTGATTCCATGCTTAGACAATTACTGAGTAGCCCTCAGAATGGACAGCAGAAAAACACTGAAAGGCCAAGACCAAGGTCTAAACTTCCCATGATGCACCTGTTGAGTTTACTGTGAGGTCTGGCTTTAATCAAATTTACAGAAGGACACATAAATCCAAAAGAAAAATAATTTGCAAATCGTGGGCTACCTATCATTAATGTTTCGAGAAATTATCACACTCTTCTAATTTTCGGTCTCCACCCGTTACAAGTACAAATTTAAATTTTCCCTTTAGTGTGATTTTACTTTACCAAATTGTGAATTTAGTTCGTATAAAATTGTGAGATCTTTAAATTACATATTTCGTTACAGAGAAGTTTTATACAGTTACTTCAGATTATTGACCATTGTGGATGGAAGCACGAAACTATTTCCAATTGTTATTCCAGTATATATGAATATAAGCAGCATATTGAATACTATACTGTATAGATGAACCCGTCTTAATGGACAACCATTATATATCAATAAAAATATATAGTACCATTGTTTTCTACGTGACAGTGCTGTATAAATCCAAAATAAGACATCTCTCTACTCTTGTATTAAAATTGTAGATTCTCGCATTTCCTGTTTTATTAAATAGAGACTTTTCAATCGGAAAATATCGTCCATGAAAACCGTATCCTACCTCACACTGATCATGACTTGAAGACTATTTTGGACTTTCTACTACAAGCTATGTGCACACAGTGTAAAGAAAAACATATTGATTTTAATCAAGAACTGCGGTTTTATTTCAAATAATCTAGACAGATGTAGATCCTAATTTGAATGCGATTAACGAAATGATTTCCTCACATAATAGCCTATATGTTACGGCCATAACGTTTGGTAGCAGAAGAAGCTACTAGAAATAATTATGCATGTACACATTGGCTGAAACCTATACTTCAACCAGTGTGCATAGACTTGAGATATCAATGATCTGTAAAAGCGAGTGCCGTAGACGCTTGGACTGAAGGATGAGATAGCAATGATCTGTAAAAGCGAGTGCCGTAGACGCTTGGACTGAAGGATGAGATAGCAATGATCTGTAAAAGCGAGTGCCGTAGACGCTTGGACTGAAGGATGAGATAGCAATGATCTGTAAAAGCGAGTGATGTAGACGCTTGGACTGAAGAAACCCATGTCTATGTGCAGCAGGACATTCCACGTCGAGATACTTAGCCGCAATTTCATATTCTGAACGTCGATTTTAGTTGGGAAAATCTCTGTGGCAATTATTATTATCTTCCATATTTCCATTATGAGCATTGATTATGAATGGCTGATTAGATCTAGATCGAAGTGTAATCGTGGAAAATAACTTTAGGTTGTTATCAAATCATCTTATGGATGGAAGTGGAAATTATTTATTTTGTTTTGCAGGATATTAGTAGTACATAGTTCAGACACAATATCGTTTCTCTACGCCAGAGCGCAAATGTTATTGGATGGGAATAAAGGTTCAATGCTCAGGACGTTTACTAACCCAAGGTGCTCCAGTCCGAGGGATTTTTAATACATAGGAAGATTTATTTGCTTCAAGAACCTAAAAGATGGCTTATGTCTGTGATGGATCATTGGATTAATAGAATAGTTAATTAGTCGGAAGGTTGATATTTCCAAGATTAATATGAAATTGGGCAAATGATTATTGGTCCGCAACGGTTTATTTCCACGAAGATTGATTCAATAGGATATCAGAACAGAGTGATCAAACAGTAAATTTTTGTTTTATTTTCATAAAACGTACACATCGAACCACATTCGAAAAAGATACGGAATTAATGTTTTGCTGGTAACCTTGCAATCTTGTACGTTTTACAAACTTTTTATATTTTAGTTATACCTTTTAACTGGATCTGCACAGAATATATTCCAGGACAAGTGTATAAGTTCTGAATAAAGGCCCCTTTGAATGATTACATAGAACAAATATTTACCACTGCAGTTGTCAAACGAGTGACAACATTGGCAGCATTTATGTCCATCTAGCAGAAATAATAAGATCCATGTGTGCCACATGGATGTGATGAAAGTCATTATTTTCCTTTGATAGTTTATTAATTAAAATATAAGGACTTCAACAATTCACAACTTCTCTTCCCATATCAAACTTTGTGATTCTCCATCATGTATACCCTCTAATTTTGCTACGGTTCATTTTACGTATTCTCATCTGTAACACTGTGTAGCACCAGCTGAAGGTCTTGTTTTCAATCATAGTCGCACTTGTTCTTGTTATTGGACAATCACTAGGTATTACGTGCGGTATAGGTTATCTTCTCTCCCCAAAATATATTGAACATTGATCAATGTGGATCCTCGTCCAGTGCAATAAAAGTCTAAGTAGAGCAAGTATCTTAAAAGTATCTCAATAAATGTTGACAAAAGACTAAAAATCTTAAAGATTTTCTAATGAGGCTTTAACTAAAAAAAATCTTCAAATCAGTAGGGATCATCAACTAAATGTGATAGACCTCGATGCTGGCACTGTTATTTTATTAATGAAAATACTTATTTCAATAATAAAAAGATTAAACCTTTAATATGCGTTGGGGCACTAAATGTGTAACATCAAATTTTATTTATTTAATCACGTTCAAAAAATGTGGCATTGAATATACTTTGCAAGACTTCTCTTTTTAAGCGATAGTTATAGCTGATTCTCTGATAGAACGTCTGCTAAAGAAAACCTGTTGGATTCACCGTCTTAATGTTCATCTACGTACCACCAGAAATAATCAGATCTTTTTTCTCTTTCTAATTATGTCCCCTGTTTACAATTAGTTAAAAATATTTATATATTATTATTAAGTTCCTACGTGAAGGCCCCTTTGAATGCTTATATAGCACAAAGTGTTACCAATGCAACTGTTGCACGGGTGAAAACATCATTTAAAGCTTTTATGTTTATCTACGTAGCACCAGAAATAATCAGGTCCGTGTGTGCCATATGGATGCGAAAAAAGACACTATTTTCTTTTGATAGTTTATTAATTATCATACCAGGAATTCAACAATGCACACCTTTTCCTCCACTATCAAACTTCGTGATTCTGCATTTCTCCCCTCTATTTTTACTATGGTTCATTTGGCGCATTCTCCAGTGTAACATTGCTCAAGTAGAAACGCGTCTGTGTAGCAGCAGCTGAACGTTTTAATTTCAATCATAGCCGTACTTGTGCTGGGACCATCACTTGGCTTTACCTGCGGTATACATTATCTTCTCTCTCCAATGTGAATCATCTTCCAGTGCTATAAAACCCTCAGGTATCTCAATAAACCTTGACAAAAGACTAAAAGTATTAGGATTTTCTAATTAATTATAAGAAACTAGGAGAAAAAAATCTAATAAAGAAACTTTTAATATGCATTTGATACTAATTGTGTAACATAAAATGTTATTTTTTTGATCACATGCCAAAGATGTGGCATCAAATATACTGGACAAACTAGTCAACACATATCTAAACGTATGAACCAAAATATATCATATATAAAAAGTTGTATCGATCAGTCGTTTTCATCTCATGTTGCTGCACATTTTGACAAGAGTTCCTATACTTTGCAAGATTTCTCCTTTAAACCTATTGTTATAGCTGATTCTGAGATGGAACGTCTACATAAGTAAACCTATTGGATTCACCATCTTAATACGATATATGCAAAGTGCATAAATCCCAAAACACTATACGACATTCATTAATCAAATTCTTTCTTTTAAATAGTTTACAATTAATTAAGAATATTTTAAACTATTCTAATTTACAGAAAAACTTATCTAGTGAATGTATAATCTGCCATAAAAATTAGTTTACTAATTCTTTAAAAATTGAAATTAATTTTCACTATATTGTGATTTGTTATTAATAAAATGCATGAGTGAAAGTATTATGCACATCATAATTTTGTATTATATAAATTGAGTTCTGATTAAATAATGAACTTTCGTCAACAATATATGATGATATAATATATAATTTGTTTGGGGGGGTCTTGTTTTTTAAATGTGCATTATACATATAACTGTTTATCTATATTTATTCATATATAAATCTTGAACATTCATAAATGTGGATCCTCTTATCTTGTTCCTCCGTAATCTTATTCTGCTACAATGTGAACTAACAAGAACTAGATAGAGTCGAGCTTTCCTCGATATCATAATGCGTCCTAGGAAGACCTATACTAGCACATAGATCAATTATTCAGGTCATTGATGTATATGTTTTTTTAATAAATTAATATACATCAGTAACACAGCTGATATTAATTGATTTAAATATTTTTTCTGCATATGTCTTGCATGAAACGGATCTGCATGTGATGATGTCAATGAATGCAAATTCTGAAGAATCTTTTACTTATCAACATTGTGCATCTAAGAACATTGTACTTAATAATTGTCCTATTTATTTGAACAATAAGCAATTTTCTTGATTAACGACATTTCGCCATATTTGTTAGATCATAGTAGTATTTCGTAGGTCTCTTGATGACCAAGATTTTGCGCCATATTTATTCTCGCGTTGCTCAGATATAGCAGCCTTATGAACTGGTCCCTCGTATGTCACCTTAATCTAAAGTCATCTCATTATTTATATGATACGTTAATGTGCATTAACTTTGCGAGTATGAGCTCATCTCCAAAACATATACCACATGAGACCAAATAAATTGATTGACCCGTATATCGGCTATAGACAGAGTAATGATGTCATGTAGTTATGTCACAACTATCTCATGCTAATTTTCTAAGATTACACTATGCATACTTGAAGTTTATCAGCCATGTATTTGAATACGGTCCCAGTATATGTAGATTACTATTTCATTTATATTTCCATTCAATTAGATATGTGATGCCATAAGCGACGCTCAAATCCAATTCATACAAATACCTGCAGTAATGTTATCCTTTTTGGTGCTAAACGTTGTTTTTACATACCATTGTTCAATCCTAAATTTTACAGACGGACAAATCTAAGTCGCATATCGCCACGAAATCAGAACGACTATGTTCTGTTGCACTTTAGCAACTATTAAAATGAGGATACAAATGGAATTCAGTTATGCGTTACATGCTTTAAGTTCCGAGTGATGTTCAGTTCTTATAGCGCTCTGAGATTATTCGTGTAGCACAAAGACTTAGTAAGAAAGTGTGCATTATACGAACAATAATCACATGCAGTAGTTCTGATGAAACACTGTATTATGTTACGAATTCATCTGAACATGAGTCATAGAACTCGTTCAATTGTTGTGTAATGTGGATGCTGCGGTCGATTGTGATAAAAGAACAACAATGCATCTGGGAAAGAAAATAAAAATACATCAACTGGATGACACCACGATTCCGGTTACATCGTCAAGGAAATGTCAAAATTAATTTCAGCTTCTAAGCCATCAATTCAGAATTTTCTCTTTTTCTTCTATATGTGTTTGTTCAATAGATGTTGTGCTCAATGAAAATATCTCAGACATAATATATACAACAGTGTGTACTAAAATCTTTACATGGATGTAATGAACTCCTAACATACCTGCGAGTGTGTCCGCTACAAAAAGTAGTCCTACGTCAGTTTTTTTTTGTTCTCAATCACATGCAAACTGATAAAATGATTGATTTATTTTTGAGTTTCTATTTTTATTCACATTTATTAAATCAATTTAAGACATTATCATGATTTAAACATGAAAAATGGTTTTTATATAGAGAGTAGTGCACTACAAACACGGTTAGCTTCTTGTACACTGAACCTGAATTGTCAAGGCCTTTGAGTTTCTTCTTATGCATTGTCTTCTATTTACATCTATTCATACACCAACTTCTTATTTTCTTCCAACATTCTTCTTTTTCTTCTCCTCTTTCGCCTCTTTCTCATTCTGCTCTTCAAGATCTTTCTTCTTTTCATTCTCTTCTTCTTTTTCAATTTTTTCATTCCATCTCTCATTTTATATTTATCCTGTTCCTCCTCCTTCTCTTCATTTTCGTTTTCATAAGGTCCTGTAATATTTAATTAGATTTTCTCAGATTTGTATTCCCCTTTGAGTAGATGAGGACAATAATAGTAATCCCCATCCAGTTAGACCAGTATCTCTTATATCATCTCCAAATCGTCCACAGTATCGTGCAACTTGTTCATGTTGTCTAATATATTTCTTACCATGGCTGAGTATTCATTTCTGAATGGCGCAAATGGCGAACGCTATGATGTAAATACTTCAAACACGGACGTGATGTAAAACATCCCTTGCAATAACTTCACATACTATATAATAAAAACAACAGAAGAGAAGAAAATAACCCCAGTGTCAACTATGTACACAGAAGGTAAGAAAGAAAAACATTATATACTATTCACATAGATTAGGGACAAAAGGTTTTGTTAAGATAAAATACACAAAAAAAAAAAACACGCGCGTATGAGGGTAAACAAACACATACAAAATAAACACACACACATCAGTAAAGGAGTTAGTGTTTAAAGTCACACTACTCGACATCCACAGCAATTGGTACACTAAATTATCTCTTTTCTCGAGATCTGAATATCCCTTCATATTAACTTCATATGCACCCAGTTAATGATAGCATCTTCCAGGTCTGGCAACAAAAGGCATATCGTGTGATCTGGCCTTGCTACCACTTTAAGCGTGTGACCTGCAGCGCAGAGGGAGGTTGACTGGCGTTATTCTCCCAGTCTTCATTTTAGGGATAGTGAAGATTTTTACAGTTTATCTTCTGCGCCAGACAAGTTGATGTCTCATTATCTCCTGCTCCCAGATTTCAGTCTTGTTAACTACATGTCTTTGTATCGGTGGTAGAGGCTGTGGTGCTGGTACTGGTTGTGGTGCTGGTACTGACTGCGGAGGTCTCCTCACCTCAGGTTTTATGTCACACATATTTATTTTCTCATTTTCTTCGCATTTGACAGGTCGACGAATGGTAGCCAGACTGATGAACGCTTCACTTTATATCTTTGAAGCACGGACGTGAAGGAAAACATACCCTTTTCACCAAAACTTACAATATCACTCCACTATCCATAGATGGAACGCGCGGACCTAAAAGTAAAACTCACTTATTTTTTACTTACAATCACTTACTGCAAACACATACACATATTATCTGCAAAATAGAGACACGATGTGCTTATATAAATAGACACATTTCTTTGTTGACATAACAGACAGAGAAACTAAGTACTATGGACACACTTATATTGTTAACGTACACACAAACAGACAAAGATTGACACATATTTTGTCGATTTGACTTGTATCTCTTTTCTGGATGGTTGGGGTAGCCATGAAGAGATCGTGTGGGCTGACGGGATTATGACAATCTTTCATCGTGTAAGATTGCGTCACCCATCCGGCTGCATATTTTCCCACAGGATAGAATCTGCTTGGTCGGAAAGAGAGGGATAGCTCTTTCGTGTCCTCAAGACAGCCCTCAAAACCTCAGTATGGCTCCTGCAGTTGACGCTGCTGCCCTCTCTGCTTCTGATATTTATAATTCTTCATTCACTCTTGAATCTTCTTGATTTCGTCTCTGAAGACCTCTTCTATCAGGTCTTCAGCCACTTTCAACATCCTGACATTCTCTGTCTCATGAGGCTTGGGTATTCGGCTTTGCCTGATACCATGTAAATTCAGGTAGGCTTCGTTCAATTTAGCTAAGTAAGAAGGCATTTTCATAGGAGGATGTGTCAACAATGTTCAGACTGTTCGTTGAATTAAATTCGTTTTCGCCCGTACAGGAATGTACGATTGGTTAGTGCCTCCACGGGGGGAGATGGAGAAAAAAAATTCGAGTGGACGGGGTAATGTCACATACCCAATGCAATCATGCACTCAAATATTGCAGTTTGATTTTAGACGAAAGGTCATGGGACAATAAATCTCATTCGATCCGTTTGAAGGATTACCATGAGTGGAAATTAACCCATCACACGATCATAGTTAATGATGTCTGTATACTACAGGATAAGACGTCTCGCTGGATTATGCACATCTCTTATCACGTCACTCCGGTTCTGTGCTTACACGCTCCTCGGGGCACCTGATTTACAGACGAGTGGGAATCGGCCCACACACCGAAGGAGACACCGAACGTCAGCCGGAGCTTATCTTAAACGCCAAAATATTACTGTCAAATTTAACACTGTTATACTTTGTAGTCATTAAATCCTCTTTCAATTTTGTGCTAGCCACAATCGCAAATAGAGTCACTAATTTTAGTATTTAATTTTCTTATCAATGATTTAATTTGAAAGGTACATAATGTATATAACACTTTTAAAACCAATAGATTTGGTCTATTAGACCATCAAATGAGACATTTGTCATGTTAGGGGATACGGTTTTAATTTTATCAAGTCGAGTTTCAAACCAAATTGAGACCTCTTAATAAATGGCAATTGAAAGCCATTACAAGGGCTATTTTGGAGAGTTCAACTGGTGGCACATATTAGGCCAGGAATTTATCCAGCTGTTTTGGTACTGTCCATGTATACCTGGGGCGGCCACTAGTGTTCCTCCTTAATTCCTTCCTGTAGAGATAAAGGGTCCAGGGTGTGATGAATAGCGGGACGACTTCTAATAGATGGCGATATTTTAGTCCTAGGCAAATTGACAAGGTTAGTGGCATTGAGCATTCTAGACGTTTGTTCCCCATGACGGTCATGTTGTCAGACTGGAGACTGTGCTACTTTATATGGCTCAAACGCGAACGCGATCGAAAACGCGAACGCGATCGAAAATATACCTACGATTGTTGTTGGGTAGAAAGGCAATGGAGCTGATCTTATAATGAGGGATAGAGAGAAGTCAAAGAGCAAATATTCACAGTGATTGTTTTAAAAACAAACCACTGACGCTTTTTCAAAGACAGAACATTTTTATTCAAAGACACCAATAGCCAACACATGACTTCAAACAATAAAACAATGGAAGTGATTGGGTTATTAATGCACACTACGTTTCCAAGCTAAAGACAAGATATATCGATAATCGTACAAAAACATCGGTATAATTTTTCATAATTTTTAGAAGTGTTACGCTCAAAATCACTAATTTTTCTAAGGATAATTAAGACTGAATAAAATATCCACAATGTTCTCCACACATAACGGAATATGTGCCTTATAATGTTTCATTATTGAAGCCTGTCGTCTTGGAATTTCTTCACATAAAGTCATTGATGTAGTCTTCTAACGGTGGCAATCAATACGAATCAAGATACTGCGCACAACCGTCTTAAGCGAAGTAGACGGCTACCCGGTGGGTTGTTGAGAGATGACTGTCGTCTGTGTTGCTTGAATAGTCTTGAGGTTTTTCGATGAGGAAGTTCATCTTTAGAACACATCACAGGATTTCAAAATGCAGAGTACGAGTGTTGTTCAATATGTACCAAAATTCCCAGCTATCCTTTGCTTGTTTTGTTGTTTTTTCTTGCTTTTTCACATGTAATGATACGTCATTAATTCAATTCTGACTTTTTGCTTAAAAATCTCTGACTAGTAAACGATTCTTCGCTTCATATCCACACTCTAAGCCAAAAAGTTTTTTCTGCTTCTTTGTGCTCTTGCAAAAATTTCTCCAATTCCTCTTTCTGTCTCTGTTTAAAATCCTCGACGTGTGCTAAGGAAGAAACTGGTGGCGAAGGTGCTGGTACCGGAAGAAATTCTTTCCAATTAAAATCGGTCTCTGGAAGTCTGACAGTGCTAGGCTTGGTAGCCGCTGCTATGCCATCACTTCTCAACTCCGTGTCCAGGAAACCCAATTCATCATCTTCTTAGTTTCAGTCATGTTCTACTCTGTCGCATATATTCAATGTGCACAGACGATAGCGGATCTATATAGGGTATGTGACATCGCAGGTAACTCTCTTTGACATGGAAGACACACTCCACACTGTGACTGAATTTTGTAACGCGTGTTAGAATTGGTAAAAGAAGCCTATCCGTTTCGATCCGCTCTTCCACTATAAATACACTGAACACCTGTTCTCGTCCCAAATTGTGGACTTGCGTAGAATCGTCTACCCTCCTATCTTCAATAATGGTCAACCCGGCCCATTCTATGTATGTCAAATCATCATGGAGTATCACCCAGACGACAGAGACGGCCCTTTGGAAACGAGTGATCTATATGGAGAGACCAGGTTGCTTGAAGCTAGTCTTATCTACGGACAAGAGGGTAGACGAAGTTTGATGACGAGTGGAAGATCAGTGCGATGGCTCGATGTTAACTGAATATTGTTAACAAAAAAACCAAATGCCTTTTTGAGGGCCAATCCAAAGTCTCCAAAAGATTTACTCTCTTACCTAATATTGGTTTTGTTTATATTTTATGTTTGATAGATTTATGTTCATCAATGTATGTATGTATGTATGTATGTACGTATGTATGTATGTATGTATGTATGTATGTATGTATGTATGTATGTATGAAGGTATGTATGTAGGCAGGCAGGTAGGTAGGTAGTACGTATATGTCTACTTGTCTATTTCTTCCTAGAGTAACGCGTAAGCAGGCCAACCCATTGCCACACTGTTCCGCCCGACTGAGGGCCGCCACATGTAACAATACAGTACCTTGTCTGCATAAAGGTCCAACCTTTGCTCTGTACAAATTCTGTCCGTATATAGGCTTAGTGGATCTTGTAATGCTAATTCCCACAGATAGAGAGAGAGAGAATCGACAGACAGACAGAGACAGAGACGGAGACAGACAGACAGATACAATGACAGAGAGACAGTGACAGAGAAATAGAGAGAGCGAGAGACAGAGATATAGACAGACAGACAAGCAGAGATACAGACAGACAGTGACCGAGAAACGGAGCAAGGGAAGAAATCAGAAAGAGACAGATACATAATGATTGATGGTTAGATAAATCCCATCTTCGCTTTTCATGTGTACCGTTACCAAATATTCATTGAAACTGCGCCATGTTACGTTTTCACCTTATAAACTTACCTGTTCGCCACATACAGTTAACACTGTTAAAATAAAATTTCCTGACAATGTCCTAATTGAGACGAGGAACTCGCCCATATGACAAGTTGCCCCATATAGCAATCAACAGTTAATATCAACGACTAGAACGATTATATTGGCAGTACCAACACTGTATTCCAAGTACAATGACAATCTTACTGAAAGGGGTACATGCAGTTTAATATGAACGATTTCATATGAACCATATCAACCATTTGACCAGTTGACTCATAAACAACTTGAAAATAGAACTTGATTCCAGGTCTGTCTCTCACACTCAGTTTAGAGCAAATAAAATAAACCCGATCGGGTCAAAAATAAATATAAAGTAAATTAGAGATAGTCGAAGGATTTTAAGAATCATTTCCATTTTGCTTGCGTAGTATATTCCATAATTTCGAAGGATAGTTGCCCAGTGGTACTGTAAAAATATATTTGCTTGATAAAAGGATGGGTACCTTTGTTTTCTACGTATTTGTTGCGTAGAGAAATGATATTAATGGACTGATCCTTCTTATCTACACTTGTTTTTTGAGAATATTAATATGGGTGTCTTAAGTTTTTACAATGGTTTACAAAAAAATTAAAGTTATATTTATATCGTCAAATCGTCTCTCTCCTTCAAAGCAATCGTTTTAATAAATTGATATGAGATAATTTACTATTGATGTATTTAAATGTATACATGTTCCATACAACAGTAAGTATAAAATATAATGAATGATTGAGTGAGAGAAAGACTGATACATTCTGCAACAAATTATAGGTTGAAGGACATATAACAATTTTTATAAGATAAATGTTCCTTATTTTTTTAATTGAGCTTCCCAACAGCTAAGTCCTATAGCGTTGTCATAATATTTCCACCTCCGTGTTTTTGTCGTTTACATGTACAGGCTTAGAAAGCACTTAAAAGATGATTAATTTGTGATTAAGGGTAGAAAAACAGTTCAGGCTAAGAAACATCTGGACTGTGGATTTTATCCAGGTAAAAATATAACGATTAATCCAAACTGTAAATGCCAAGTCAAACGGCTTACGTCCAAGCCGAGGTTATGTGTAGCATGTGCCGTTCAAAGGTTGTTGCTCGCCTGTGGGCACGCCATTCAAATAATCAAATGCAAGGAATAAAATCGTTTGTTTTAAACACCCTAGGATAATCCACATAAACACGGTACAAAAACCACAGAGCTTGTGCTCTGTGTTGCTATACACGTTATAACAGAAAATGTATGTAACTATGGTATATATTATGTTGGGATTAATCTCTACTTTAAACTTCTGTCCCTCTGATTCATACAGTTAAATTATCTTATTTATGGGCAAGACTATATACAGCCTATAGCTAATAAAGGGTCAAATTACGTGTCAGTTCAAATGGGACAAGAATAATAAAGACATTAATCTAGATATTATATAAGCGTGTAAAAAAAATTAATTAATTTTATATGCAATTTCCTAAAATATATAACAGTATTGATTTTTGTTTCAATTTTTCTATCTTATTGACATCGTAATCGCTTTCAACCTGATTCATAAATATAAAATCATTCTGTTCGGAAAACCGTACACATGCATTTATTATATATAATTTATCGACTGTTAATTTGTCCGGTTTGGGTGAAGAAACTTAAAATACATAGCAAACCCTGGAAGATGAGAATGGTGGTACAATACACATTTTACACGTCGTGATGAGTGGCTGAAACTCCAATAATGTCTTCATCTCTTGTATTTACTAGACTCAACCCTCCGGGAGTGGCACTTAGCACCAACTTCATCGGTGTGAAATTGCTTCTTATGTGTCTAACGTTTACTGCGTGTTGCCGTAATGATTCAAGTGTTTTAGGGGTTGCCGACAAAGTCCATGTCAAAATCGTTGACTATACGCCATATTTTATATGCTCTATCCAAAAGTAAAATGTTATTTTCGACACGCATCACCTTATAAAATTTTAAATTTTATGATCATGAATTACAGTATTACTACACAAGGTAACGTACAAACCTTTGAGGTTACGATGCATATAAATTGCATCATAAGCTATAGACGTAACAAATTTCAGCGATGTGTCTAAGATGGATTTTGTAAACTTCCACTAATAGCTTCACTAAGCTGATATGTATTTATTCAGAAAAGCCGATTGTGACCGTGCAAGATGGAGGTCTGATGAATGATCTGATCATAAACATTGCATTTTATAATATATGTAAAACATTATGATGAATTTATTGATGTAAATTCAGCGCCTTAAATAACTACTATATCATCTTGAACAATTCATACAGAAATTATTGATGCTGGAAAATGTAATAAAAAAATCTATGTCATTTAACTGCAAAACAAAAGAAAGTGGATTTGGCAAATTTCTTTTTTATAGTTTGTCTCAGAAGCCACACCAATGCACGATACATTATATCTCGCAGAAGTAATTTTAGTGAAGTACTTTGCCCCCGGACAAACGACGACTGTCGATCCTGCAGGCCTGCTTAGGGTTAGAACCTGCCCTATTTCGGTCATAAGTCAAGATTGTAAACCACTAAACCGTGCAATGGGCTAATACATTAGCAAGGCCACTTTAAAGCATGAATTTATGTTTTCGTTGTAGATAAGATTTCAGACATTATATTGCTGATTAAGCTAAGTTGTACAGTAGTTATATATAAATTGAAGAAAATTGTCAAATAGTCACTCATCGTATTATAATTCCGCAATTAGAAATTAGACTTCTTTTTTAATTCTTTAATAAGTTTGCTGAAACCATTTTTTTTTATTGATACCCCTCTAGATAGCTTATAACTAACGTATCGCCATATGCCAGTCGAAACCAAGCACGTCATTATAAACAGGACATAAATGTGCCATGAAAAATGAATAGGATAATACGAAAGGGTTCACTGTACATTTTAACATCCTAATCAAATAATTGGATTCGCTATTTTATATCACTTTGTTATGTGATCACGCAGTGCCTGTTTGTGTAACCATTAAACCTACAGGTGGCAAGCTACTGAAAAAATGACGGATCACAGAATCTTAGCTCACAATTAAATTATCTAAGTTTCTGAATGTTTGATATCTCAGAATTTTGTAAAAGTAACAAGAGTCCTATAATCAACAGTCTACCATTGGCAAAATTGGATTTTAATACTTTGATTTATATATTTATTTATTTATTTATTTCCTAGCTTTTGATGGTTAACGAAACATGAACACATGAATCGTTAATTAGAAGGGTCCACAATGGCCCAATAAAATACACGGCAAACAAGCGGTTCTGTCTTAAGCAATATTTGAGACTGCATTGCTGGTTTTGAGTCCTGCACTACTATCGCTTAGCCAAATCTGTCCGTATAGTCCATAACACTGCGATTATTTATTTTGTGATTTGTGTTTTGTTTATAGGGAACGATTAATTATCGTTATGTATTTATCCATATCATCTGATTTCAAGTGATTAGTCGAAATCAAGATTAAGATATGGGGTGATTATTTACTCACTTGAGCAAACACTCAGTTGAGACCTCTTTTGATATGAATTCATTGCTAGTTATGTACAGGCAGATTGAAAGGCTGTCAGACATTCGGGACTAGTATGTTTCACCTAGGCAGCAGCAGATCTACAACATGCACAAATTAATAAACGGACACATGCAACATATATAAACAATTGTTCATACAATTTTCAGTAAACAAATCAAAGTTAATTCACATGAAGTAACCATTAGCATAAAATATTATGATATTAAATCTGGTGTCATGCTAATACATCACCGTGCTTATCGATAATCTGGCAATATGCACGTTCTCGATGGAATGTGTAAAGCTTTTCGTTAACAGATGCAACCATTCGTCTTAAATAGTTAAGAAATTATCTACTTATTACCCTCAATATATTGTTAAGATCAGATGAACAAATCCCTATAACTTATTTTTCTATGTTTTGGCGTTGGATAGCCCACAATGTGGGGAGAATATAATGTATTTGTTTGTTTTTTATTTGCAAATTTTCTTGAGACATTGGGCAGAGCATTTTTCCGATTCTCACATTCAGGTACACTTTATCCACAACACGTTAGGATATGGAATAATACAATATATGGATATAAAACATTGTAATGCTTGTTTTAGGACAATCGTATATTTCTTTGAGGACGAATTTCCTCCTTTCTGATCATGGCATGGCCAATGGTCATACTGACCCCCAATCATTAAATACATTTTTTTTTTTAAAGTTTAGGCAGTGTTATACATATCACAATTACCTCTAAATTGTATCTTAAAGCTTGAAAGTTCTGAGGCATGCCGAGCTAAATACCTTTAAAGTAATTCAAATGTGAAAGCATGACAATACTCGGGTATTTCCGTTAAGCGTGTATGGTAATGGAGGTTATACATTTGAGGGAAATAGTGTATGTGACAGTGTCAATTTCGTAACTGTTTAAAACGTGAAAGTGTCAGTGCATGTGAATGGCTTGGAATTAAATCCATAGCAGAAAGTAAGGATACGATTCACTAATTTATCAGATGGGGCATGATTGATTCTTAATGAGGTTCGTCCGATAATTGTGCCAGCCGAATTGGTCCCGCCGAGTTGAATTGGGGTAAAGTAACGAACAATTCCTACCTAAGGTTAAATTGTTGCAGAAATAGCTCTTTTACTTGCTTAAATATTTGTCAAAAGTTGCGAATTCGCTGAGATTGTTTTCTTTGTTTGCTTGTTTTAGATTTTTTTTTAAAGCGAGAAAGGATGGATCATCGTTTGCTTTTGCCAGTTAAGTAAACTTACGATCCTGACTCGCTAAGTTAACTATCAAGGGTGTATTCCCAAACGACGTTTCCAGGTTTATAAATTTCTTGCGCCTTACAATGAGTCATTCTAATTTGATGATGACTCCGAGGAAAGTAGTGAGTATGTCTCGTAAAAATATGTCCAAGGGATGTGTATTGGAAGATTTTAGGGACGATATATATATATATATATATATATATATATATATATATATATATATATATATATATATATATATATAAGATGGTATTTAAAGGGTTGGCATAAAGCAAATTGATATACCAATAATATTGGTTTATCAAATAATGATCCTCCCATGAATCAATGCTACGAATATTTAAACATTCTTTCAACTGCAGGCCTATAGATCAATGATGAATTTACACTCATTCAATAATCGTAAATGACATGAAAATAACCATAACAACTATGAATATTTCCTGTTATATAACTGAAATTAAAATGTTACACACTTTCATCGAAATCTTTTCTTTTTCCATCCCCTCTCCTATCTCGTGAGTACGGAACCAAATAAGTACAAATCTGAAGTGAGAGAGAAAAACATATTACGCTGGAGGAAAACATTAAAACTGAACTTGTACCAAGTAACCTAGGGTAATCTGTTTCTTCGTAACTGTATATTTACAATTTTCTGGGATCTATCAACAGTGTTCGTAATATATATATATATATATATATATATATATATATATATATATATATATATATATATATATATATATATATATATATATATATATATATATATATACACAGTTGCGATTGCTAGTCTATACTATATTTTAAATTTGTATGTTACGCGGCACATACACTGCAGCGCATTGAATGCTCTATTGTTTTCATTGTTTCTTAACCTAGTATTATGTTCTAAATATCAATTATTAATCATTAAATATAAAAATGTCCGAATTCTCTCTCTCTCTCTCTCTCTCTCTCTTATCGTAGCTAGATACGGGTAAAAATCCATGAAAATACGAGCGTTTTGTGCGATACGACGATGTCTCTGAACCTACGAATGATGGTAAACTTTAGTCAAACCGTTCAAAGTAGATATAGAGAGAGAATTTGATAGTCTTTAGAAATCTTAATTAATGCAGAATAAAGACAGGGGTGAGCTGTAAATATACTTAAATAATTTCATTATCTCTTCTTGGTTCTTCATTTCGCTTAGTTTCTATTCCACTCTAATTTACATACGCCAGTACGTAAATGCCTGAAAATTCAGGTTCAGTGTGCAAGAAGCTAGCTGTGCTTCTAGTGCACTACTTTCTTCATATAAACCATAAGTCATGTTTAAATCAGTAGTGTGTCTTATATTGATTTCAGAAATGTGAATAAAACGACAAATAAAAACTCAAAAAGAAAACAGAGTATCAGTGTTGTATATCTGATTGTGAACAACACGAACAGGCGTAGAACTACATTTTGTTTCGGACACACTCGCAGGGATGTGAGGAGCTCATTCACTTGGTCAATACATAGCTGCTCGGAGTATATGGTAATTCCATTCAAATGGAGCAGCAGAGAGGGTGAACAGACCACATAATCCGAGCAAAACGCATTTTAGACCAAAAAAATCTGTGCTCATATATAGGTCATACCACGTCTACGTTTTGTTTGTCCCAAACAGGATTGTAGACAAACCCTCTCTGCTGCTATCCAAATATTTTATCAAGACCTACACGATATCTTGTTCTAGGATCGTGCAAATTTATTGTTATAAATCCATGCGAAGTACATTGCGCTTGTGAAAAGAAATTTCTGAATTTAATTATATCCATGTCACCACCACACCAAGTTTGATGAATAGTTCGCAGTGTATGTGTGTCTACGCCATTAAACACAACTAAAATATCACAGTTGTCTCTGATCACTTTCGGAATTTGTGTATACCGCTGAGTAACATAGATCACATCTGTATTTTTATGTCTGCCACGAGAAAATATCATGGCTGGATTTGTTTGTTTGTCTAGCATCACATCATCATACACAACTAAATTATTAATAAACCGATCAAGATCATCTACAGACGGTGCTTCATCAATAACTGTTATAAAATCAATAATATTTTCACCGTCATTTATTAATCTTGCATTTTCGTTAAAGTCTTTTAATACTTCATAACACCTCTGATCATCAACGGATGGTGCTACCAAATATAAAATTTGTCCCATTTCAACCATCTCATTATCAAATTAAGTAATAATTGCGTCTTACCCGATCCAGATGGTCCTATGATAATCATTCTGATAGAATTTGGTAATGCAGGGTGGTGTTTAACTGGCTCTCGCTGCCGAGTTGCTGATAAATCAATTATATCCATATATTTTATAACATGAATCTATATTGTTTACGCTGTAGTGTTAAAACTCCAACTACTGATTTAGCTACGGTTACAACAAAAAATAAAATAATAGCGTATGGTGGAAAATGTTCTGTGTGCGGTAGAAAGAAATTTTCGTGTTTACCTAATAAGCGCGGTGGTGATATTGCTAAAATGATATCAAAGTTTCCAGGTGCTCCATGGGCTAAATACCCAGGAGAAAAACATCTACCAGGATATAATTATTGCGGTCCTGGTACCAGACTTGATATCAGACTTGATAACCAGGATCAACCAAAACCAGGCGAATATGCTATAAACGCTATTGATCGAGCTTGTCAGGCTCATGATGTAGCTTATAAAAGTGAAAATCTACAAGACAGACATATTGCAGATGTGAAATTGATTCATGCGTTAAATTCTATAAAAAATACAAATATAAGAGAAAAAATTAGCTAATTGGTTAGTAAGATCTGCGATGAAAGGTAAATTAGCGCTAGGGGCTTGTAATATATAATGGAATCAATTTATTATAGTCCAAGAGGATACTGGAGAGGCAGAGCAGCAATTAGTAAACTTGCTGATGCAGCGGCGGTTAAACATTCTACTGCTGAAGCCCGGTTATCCAGGCAAGCGATATGGCACATTTACCTACCAAAATCCGAAACGAATTCAGTACGCGTATTTCGATGTTAATGTTCCTAATGAAGTTCATCAAGCAGATATTTTATTGTTACCACATGATACTGTACGTAGAAAAACATACAAGTATGTGTTAACTGTTGTTGATGTTGCAAGTAGGTATAAAGAGGCAGAGCCGCTATCAACGAAAACATCATCTGAGGTATCAGATGCGTTTGAACGAATTTATCAACGAGGACCATTAAGATGGCCACAGCTGCTACAGGTTGATCCTGGTAAGGACTTTCTTGGTCCAGTATCATCGTTGATGAAACAACATAATACCAAAATACGACCAGGACATACTGCAATTCACCGTCATCAGGCAATTGTTGAGCGATTTAATCGAACACTTGCTGAGCGGTTATTTGGATATCAATACGCAAAGTAATTTATTCAAGATAAAAGATCTCGCGAATTGGTTGCAAGATTACCAAGCGTGATAACTGCGTTAAATAATGAGATTACACGAACAACCAACATGACAACATGAAACCCATTAATGCAATCACACAAAAAAATATACCAATACAATGAAAAGATATTGAAAAACAAAAAATACTGGGTGATGTTACAGTTAGATATTTATATGAACCGGGTGAAATTGAAGGTGCTAAAAAAAGAGCGATTGATCCTATTTGAGTGTTACCACACACAAAATGTCCACCGTGACAAGATCCTCAGGTAGACCTGCAATCTACATATTAGATTCAACTGCTACTCAACGTGGATTTACACGTGAAGAACTACAAATAATTCCCGAGGATACACAATTACCACCGCGATCACTTAACTAGCGCCTCTACTCCGATTACACTCGAGACAGGTCAACATAACATTTTCTCGTGTATGACCGCGACTATTATCTTTCCTGTCTACGGTAAATTGTCTTGAATCATTATTCGAATACCTCCACAGCATTATACAATTGCAACTTGCGCAATGATTATTCTGCTGCTGTTTTAACTCAATAATAAATTCAACATCAAGATCAAAGTCGCGTTTATTATTTTTTTATCAGATTGTTTGTATCCGATTAATTTTTTTTCTTATTATATCATCATCGATGATGATGCTGGTTTTATTAACGATTTCAGAAATTATAATTCTCCGTAATTGAGATATTTTTCTAACCCTTGATACCGCTAAATAGACTAAATTTGACCACTCGATAAGATCGTCTACAATCCAAACTGGTGTATCAGAAATAGTTAATCCCTGAGACGAGTGGATGTTCGTAGCGTATCCCAACACCCATGGAGATTTGTCAGCACGTAATGCATCTTCGACAACACTGATATCAACAGCGAAAATATCATTTAATACGAGATTTTGTTTCTCAGTCTGTTCTGGAATATCAACATTGATATTCTGTTTTCGTGTATCTGATGGTCTATAACATAACGGAACGGGCAATTCTGAGTATTTTTCTTTATGCAGCTGAAATAACTGCTGTTGTAAAGCGTCTCTGATTATTTTCCTGCTTGCTACTATTAAATCGTTGGGTCTCCATAAATTCAAAAAATCGTTCATTGAGGTCTCTGAGATCACTCCGCGTATTATTTCACACTGAATTTTGTTTGATTGTAATCTGATTAATTTTTTAAACTCCTTTAAATTTGCATCAAGAGCTCTATGATCATATTCTATTTCTTCGTAATAATCAACGAAATTTTTTAACCAATCATGTGGAGATGGTCCAACAAAAGGCGGCGGCTGACCATGATCGCCACACATTATTATAGCGGTAGTTTTCGTCAACAACCAATCAAGAAACATTTTTAATGTATCCAATGACACCGTAAATATCTCTTCCCAAATAATTATTTTAGGTATATATTTTTCTTCCATTCGTTCAGGAGTCCATGTATCCTCGCACCACCGAAAGAAACTATGATACGTGCACGATTGTACTTGCCGTTGTTTCATCTCGCGTGCAAGTCTATGTGTGGGTGTCAGCACGATCATATCTGAATTTCTAAAAACATTAATTGTTCGAGTCGTCTTGCCGCATCCACTAGGTCCATTGAGATATACTGTCTTATATCTAGTTATTGGATCGCTCACCGGCGACGCTTTCGACATTTCTGATATTTTATTACACTTAAAATAAAAATGTCTCATCGGAACATCTGCTGATTCTGTATAATTGTGTAATATTTCTTTTTTTATTCTCCACGAACTCCATCGTTCATCAGTACTTATAAATTCTATAACAGACTCTAAATATTTACTCGAAATATAAAACGAATCTGTTGCGACTCTGACTGCGGTCTCAGGAAATCTATTAATAATCGATAATAAATTTATCGAAACATAAGCCAACATAGAAGATCTTAGATGAGTATACTGTGGGGAGACATCATTTATGTAACTACCGATCGTACCCAATATTGTTCCGTCGGATAAATAAACACTTTCTCGATTTATAAATATATCTCTCGCTGTTGTATCAGCGATTATAAAATCGTATTCGGCATCATCTAGAATTAATCGTGCGTAGTGCCTTTTATGATCATATGCACCACCCTGTGTAAATGTACCTATGATTCTTCTACCGAGATCATTTGCGGTTTTTTCGTTATTTTTAAGTTTAATCTCGAGAATTTTAGGAGCTTCTTTGATAATATCATCTTCGGAAACACCAGGACATTTTTCCTTAAATTCCTTAATAACTTTATCGAGACTGATAAAATCTGACATGGGCAACCAAACTTCGGTCTGCGCGTGATATGATATAATTGCCTCACTGACAACCAAGGATGTCAGTACCGCACAATCTAGCATATATCGTAATAAAACTATAGGCGCCCAACGTTTTTCACAAAAATGTCTACCGAACCAAACATAACAAATCTTGTGAAGATTTTCGTTAAACTCGAATAATTCAACACAAGCGAATCCAGTCGATCAAAATCAGGTAATGGTCCATTAATTGCCACTCATGTCATCTCGTTTGTTGGGTGACCAAATCTAGCAAAATATCCAGAACAATCTCCGTATCCCAGAAAACTTCCCGGATAACATGCAACCATATCAACCGAAATAACATCATTGTAATTATACTTGGTATTCCACAATCCGCTGTGTCCGTATTCGACGCAACTTGTGCGTACCTCCTCGATTAAATCAAATCGTGTTGGTTTCCATGAATTTTTTTCTCCAGCGAAATGAGCCGCAACAGATGGAACGGTAAAACAATTAGTTAGTAATTTGTCGGTTTTTTCAGCGTGTTTGTACTTGAAAAACTTCTCCGCGAGATTTTTCATCTCCTCGTGGAGAGATTCTGTTCGATATATTTCACCGGTTGGTCAAACATACTGATCAAATCCACCTTCCTGATCACTTTTAAATAATACAGGATCGTTTTTACTTATTTCGTTGTAAAATTAAACATGCTTCCCCCAGAATTATCTGGGGGGTAAAATCTAACAGTTCGATCACGTGGAAATAGTATTACTGCGCTGGTCCATGCGTGCGCATTATGATCAATAATATTTATTGGAGCTCCTTTCGATTTATATTTTGATTCCTACAGTACTTCTCACGTTATCGTTGATACTTTTATTGGAAATTTTAATATTTTTCCTAATTCAGCAACATCTTTTATTGTAGCACCGGTATCCTTAACTGAATCAGCCCACGAGCTTATTTTTTCACGTCTTAAATCAGTTAATCCGTTTCCACGCATCGCGTTTGTAAAATGTTCTATTACTCGTTCGGCTACACAATTTAACCTTGAAAATTTCATGGGTGTCAGTTTATCAACGCTGGTTTTTTTTATTCATCTCATAGATTCCATAAATAACTGCTGTTACAGGGTACGCTCGCTCATAATACGGTTTGTTAATACCAGTCAATAGACCCGGTCTGAAAGTTTTACTTAATATGGCAATTTTATTATTACCAAGGACAGGATCATATTTGTCACGGATGATCCAACTGTTTCTGTTAACACAATAAATTTTACTCTGAAGAAATATTTTTGATTACCCTCATACTCAGCGTCGTAGTTAATGATAGTTGCAGCTCGTTTGTCATTCATTGTAGCATCAACAACTTTGTCCTTGACAGAGTCAGGGCGTATAATCTTGAACGTTGACCATACATGAGATGCACCATCTGTGTAAAATTCTTTCTTGGCATCATGAATTTTCGAGATCAAACTTTTCTTTTTCGGATCAACCAGATCTCGTACTGGTAAGTCAGGAGATAATCTGTCGAGATTAAATTTCTATTTAGAAGGCCTAGTTTGGGATAATCTCTCGAATTCGTTCATATAATTAAAACAAATATTTTTAAAAAAAGTACTACATATACAATGTCTCAATGCAAATGATTGATGATCGGCTCAGTAACTCGCTGCAACAAATCCTGTAGAGGTGAATTTTGTTGGATGCACTTACAAAGTATATGGCGGGGGAGTCTAGGACCAATACCGTGTCTGCGATATGGTGTTGGAGTGTGAGGAAAAACAGGATTATGTGGAAATAGCGATGGAAAACGGTTCAGAGAACTTAAGAGATATTATGACAACAACAAAAAATAACAGTGAAAACGCTATAAAAATCCGTGGAGGATTATATATCAAGATTTCAGACAAACAATGATTTAAACAAATAATATTATCATATCATGGAGCAAAATAAATTTGTCCAACATCCTGTCATCAAGAATTACGAATCAGATCGTAATGGTGTCATTAGACACTGTAGGTTAAAAAGACCGGTTGGTAATGTTGATAATAATGGCTATCTTAGATTTACTGTTGGGAAGAAAAGATATCTCTGTCATCGATTTACGTACGAGTGTTTCTTCGGAGTGATGAAAGATGGTCTTGTTATCGATCATATTGATTAAGATCCTCAGAAAAACTCCTTATCCAATCTTCAAGCTGTTACACAGAGTGAGAATAATACACGTGAAAATACTGGTAAATGTAAGACCGTTTCTAGAAGGACGGTTAAGTCTACAAATGTAGAAACCGGTGAAGAAATTATGTTTCAATCAATGAACGCGGCTGCAAAATACTTTGTTATCTGCATGTCTTCAGTACAAAAAGTCGCAGTCGCAGAAAATATAACCAAGACTACCTTTTCCAGTAAATATAAATAGAGAATCACCTTCCAATATTGTTAATGAGATGAACTATCATCACTACCTCGAATTATATTTATTAACTATTTTTGTAATTATTTATCTTTTTGTCAGAAATTATCATTATTATACTACTTATTTTTTGACTTGAGCAAAGGAAGGTAATTTTATGATTCTCGGTATATGGTCATTATAATCTACATAGTAATTGTACCTGGTTATGGTTTCTAACTATACGGTTATATGCTTAGATCTCTGTATTTTCTGCTCGATTCGTGAAACATTTAGAACAGCTTACTACACATAGACAACACATAAATTACATGTATATTTCATCTAAAATACAGAAAACCGAGCGCAGTATGACATGTATATTTCAGCTTACTGAGTGTAGAAACCAGCGTCTAGTCTGTATCGATCGCATCGGGTTAATTTTAGATCTACAGTACAGTACAGGGATCCTGCATATATTTACTCGATTACAGAAATACGTGCATAATAATGTTTGGAATTAAAAATCAGTTACATTTTCCTTGTTCAGTGTAGAAATATATATAATATGCATTTGTGTGCGTATGTGTGATTATTTATTTTTCTTTTTTTATCGAGTAATATTTACAACTAAATACTCCCTTTGACTATATTCTTCACGGATACAGATTTATGAGTGGAAAATCTCGTAATATATATTTCTCCATTGAACAGTTATAGAGAGGATGAAAAAATCTAGCAGTTATGTTATAGAGAGGATGGAAAAATCTAGCAGTTAGATGAATCATTGTAAGATCTGGACCGGATTGTTCTATCATAGATGGCGTGGATCATAAGCGGTATAGTAAATAGGAAATTCCTTAATCCAGCTTTACAAATCTAACTTGTTTGGTGTAAATATATTGTATAAACATATTTCTTGAGTTCAGAATTGTATTTTCAGCAAAAAAACTTGAAATTAGTTCCTTTTCAATGATTATTAGCTATATATTAATTTCTAAAACATATGTTTGTAAGAAGGTTCGATAGCTCAATTGATAACGTATTGGACTCTAATGCTCGCGGTCCAGGATCGAATCCCCATGGCTGACAACTGGTCGGTGGTTACGCATAATTGCGATTTTTTTATTAATTGGGGGGCACAGCCAAAACGCCTCCTCAACAGAACCCCTCCAACCACGTCACTGGAAGTTGACACATGTTTTGTATCACCCACGGGCTGATTATGCGAGGGGTTCTGTTGAGCGTATATGTTTGCACTGTCCTTCATTCATTGAATGTTTGTGCCGTCCTTCATTCATTGTCTATATAATCTGAGTTCGCTAAAACACTCAATTAGGGGCTCGTCATTCATTGGATGTTTGTGCCATCCTTAATTAAGATTATATGTGCTGTGTATCCTCTAAACTTAGTAGAATGCGGTGGCAAGCTACGAGTTTAATGAGGTTGTAAATATGTAAATACTGCGTGTTGTGTTCTGTGTATCCTCTAAACATAGCAGAATGCGGTGGCAAGCTACGAGTTTAATGGAGGTTGTCTTCACCAAACACACTCTCTTGGGCTTCTAGACTGTTGTTTGACGGGTTAGGGGCTCTCATAGGGGGTAGTGTTTCGTGTGCCCGTTGAACTTAGTAGAATGCGATGGTAAGCTACGAGTTCTGGGCTGTAAATATGTAAATACTATATGTTGTGCCGTCCTTAAAAATTATTTTAAATATTTATATATTATATAATGAACTATGAAAATATCAAAGACGTTATTTCTGCTATTAAAAAACTAGAAGAAAACGGAATTAATATATCTGATGAACTAAATCCTGAAAAAATAATATCTGATTTTGAAACATTAGAAGAACTTAAAAATGAAAATAAGTATGCTCTATCATCTCAGTATAAGTTCATAAAGCGGATTCAGGCAGCGATGTTTCAGTCACTAGCTATGGTGAACGATGATCAAGTAAATGAATTTGTTCCTCTTTCTGTTGCAGTAGAAAAGGTCAGATCGGGATTATCCAGCGAGTACGAAACGAAAAAAAAACAATCAGTACCCGCATAAGATACTTAAGAAAAATTATGTCAGCAGGTAACGAAGTTACAAATTACCAAAGCAACCCTGAGTAGCAATATTCTGAAATATTATTTTTTATTTATTTCTGAAATATTATTTTTATCATAAAATCTGATTGATTGGTATAATTTTGAGTAATCGCCCAAAAAATAAAATATATCAGAATAAAAATAAAATATTTCAGAATAATAATAAAATATTTCAGAATGATACTAAAATATTTTTCTAATATATTTTGGAAAACTGATTGATTTATACGAATTTGAGTACCAACCACCCCATCAGAATTAATAAACTGATTGATTTATACGAATTTGAGTACCAATCACCCTATCAGAATTAACAAATTGATTGATTTGTATTAAAAAATAAAATATTTCTGAATGAAAACATAGTTCAGAATAATAATAAGATATTTTTGTTTGTAGTATTTTTTGCAAAGCTGATCAATTTGAGTACCAAACTACAAATCAGAGACACAAACTGATCGAATTCATAAAAGTAAAATATTTCATAATAAAAATATTTTAAAAGAATAATAGATAATTTCAGAATAATAATAAAATATTTCTTTTCTGAATAAAATGTTCAGATTATAATAATTATTTACAAAACTGATTGATTTACAGGATTTTAAGTACCAATCACCCCATCAGAATCAACAATCTGATTAATTTACACGATTTAAGTACCAATCACACTATCAGAATTAACAAATTGATTGATTTACACGAATTTGAGTACCAATCACACCATCAGACACACAATCTGATTATTTTGCATAATTTTAAGTACCAATGATAAAAAATATTTTAATTTATTCTGAAATATTTAATAAATTTAGAAATATTTTTATTTATTCTGAAATATTTTTATTTATTTTGAAATATTCTATAAATTTAGAAATATTTTTATTTATTCTGAAATATTTTTATTTATTTTGAAATATTTTATAAATTTAGAAATATTTTTATTTATTCTGAAATATTTTTATTTATTTTGAAATATTTTATTTATTCTGAAATATTTTTATTTATTTTGAAATATTTTATTTATTCTAAAAAAAATTTTATTTATTCTGAAATATTGTTATTTATTCTGAAATATTTTTATTTTTTCTGAAATATTTTATTTATTTTGAAATATTTTTATTTATTCTGAAATATTATTTATTTATTCTGAAATATTATTGTTTAAGTTGATCCAGTTTAATACAGGAGTGTGCATAATTTAAAATCTGATCTCTTTACAGATGATCGCGACAGTATGTTCTCGACGGAGCTCATCTAACTGTTCTTGTGTTAATAAGAAATCCTCGCTTCCGTATTCATCAATAACTAAATTAACGTTAAATTGCTCTGTGTTTGGAGGTTGTGAAAACGCTGTTCTGATGGCGTTTTCAAGTACTTCTTTGTCATGTATAAAAACCATCACGTGCTGGTACATTATATAATATTTACTGGATTAATTCATGGATCTTTAAGATTTCACATACAGATTTATTACAAGCTCTTCTCCACGTATGTCAATTAAGTGATTAAGGCGGTCTGTGAGCTTAAAATTTATTCGTGTTAACATATTATTGTGACACTGCAGAGACACAGGATTAGTTGGTTCTTGCACGATTAAACTTCCAGATAATACTTGTGGTGTAAATGTATATAAAATATATCCCTGTTGAACCTGATTTGATTTTCCACGATCTATTTGATAGCTACCATCGACTACGTCACAAACCAGATTGACTACGATCGTGCTGGTTATATTAACGATTCCGGGAGATACGTGTCTGCCGCCTCCGTGTGGATCGTTATTGTATCTTAGAACAGTTAGAGGTGGTGCTAGTTTTCTCCATGCATCGAGTATTTTAGGAAAAAATTCATTGATGATGTCATTGACAGATTTTCTTAATCTATCTGGATTATATTCAGGAAACTTAAACGTTGCAATATCAGCTTCGGGTATTTTGTATTTGGCTGCGAAGGATTTTTTGTAATTGCTTGATGACTTAAGAACCATATCTCTGATTCTGTTATAGATAATTTCAGAAGAATAAACTATAAAATTTAAAACTTCTATGTACCTAATGATATTATCGCGCGAAGATGCCAAATCAAATAAATACTCATGAAAACTATCACGTAAACTATTTAACTTTATTTTATGGTCTGAGTTTATTGAAGAAAATATAGAATCAAAGCAATAACACATCTATTAAGATTATAAAAAATAGATCCTGCATCATAATAAAGTCCCCCCCCCCATCACCTCTGGTTTTGCTTCTATATAATTTAACCAATCTGAATTCATTGTAACTTCGTGACGAGAGCTATTTGTTGACGTAAAATCAGCTCGTTTTGATTCTGGTGGTCCGTCATACACTGGGGGAACATCCGGCCAACCTAGTACGGATCTTATCGTGGACTGATAAATATCAACGGCATAATCAGGAGAGTGTATCTCTACCACAGAAGATAGCGTCGGTTCATGAACGATACTCGATATTTTTGCTTCTTTTCCGGTTATTGATTTTATTCTACGTTGAAATTCCTCATTGATTTGTTCGATCTCATAACTACCAGTGGGTATTCAAACATCTATCCAGTCAGGAGTACCGTCTGATTTGTTCTTGTTAGCAAATACAAGCGAATTATTTGCTGGTGTACCATTAAATGATTTTGATCTGATATTTGGCCAGCTGTAATATACCCGTAATTGAGCCAGTGCTATTTCCTTTACTGGAATAGCAGTAGGAAAGTTAATACTAAATTCAGGATTGGTCGAACTTACCGAGATCATCGTTATCTTTGGCGGTGTTGTATTAGTCACGATCTGCTGGAGTAATTCTGTCATTATTAGTACTTGTATCTTTAATACCAATACCTTTGTGATATATTTTAGTCATCATTGAAAACTCGAAATCAGATATAATTCCATCACTGAGACTCACTGATATTAACGAAGATAACTTCGAGTATGCTACCGTCGTTGTGTGTAATTGTATTATGTAATCGGATAATTTGCGGTATATTTGATAATTTTCTTTTGCTGCGACCATGTTGCGAATCCAGATGATACTGTGTATACGATATTTGTAATATGCCCGGGAGTTATTCCGGCTGGAATTTTAATCAAACTGGTTTTGTTAACGACATCAGGAATCTCCGCTACGATATCCTGCTGTGTTTGTTTGATCGTGTCGATGTTCGTCTTGACATCAGAAAGTTTTATGTCGATGACGGGAGGAGTTCCAAAGAACTTATCCGTGGCATCATCGGTTTTTTGAAAGTTTCTTCGAAGTCTTGCAAACGCGTTTACGTGAACGTCATACTCGGCCCGCAACATGGATAGTTTACCATCTACGGTGTTATAGTTGACGTCGACATATTTTTTTGTTGCTGTGTCTTCGTCGAATGTTGGATCTCTTAAAACTAATATTTTATTTCCGTTCATGCTGAGTTCACCCGTCATTATGTCGCCGGTGTTTTTCACGCCATTAGCAACATTGTTTGCAATTTCATCTCTGATGGTTGTAAACGATATACTTGAATCCCTGATTTTGCCGCTGTCAGTAAACACAGGGATATTATCCGTAACTGCACCGAGTACTCGTCGAATTATATCATTCCATCTCATGTTGCTCGTTTTTAGTTTACCATATCGATTCTGAAAATAACAACCTCATCTGGGTCAACTCCAGCCAGGTTCATGATATCAGCGAGATCATCTTTAGTCGCGTACTTTGACAGATCAACGTCGCCGGACTTTTTCTTAACTGTAGAAGAAGATGTTCTTCCGTAAATATCAACCATTATATTTTACGATCAAAGATCTTTTTAAAACGAATCGGTTACTTGCATAATCATGCACGACTTTATGTGGCGGTTTGAATGATTTTGATATAGCGTTAAGTACATTAATTGCCTCACGGCCACATATTGGCGGATCTGTCATTGTTTGTGTGGGTAGCGTTGAATACCAAACTTGCGCGTGAAGTGGTGCAACATACTTGATAAACTCACGCGGTGGAGCTAACCCGTATGAATCAAAATAAACGATTCCACGTGGATCAACTGCGTATCATACCCAATGAGTACCGGGTCCTGAATTCGAGTCGAGATTAATAATACCTGTTTCGAGTTTGTTTGGTCTGACCGGCAATTTATCTCGTATAAAAACACCTCTAAAGGCTTTTATTTTTAATTTTTTAGCAGCTTTTATCAAATCAAAATTTGATGCTGGAACGTCTAACGTGGAAGCCTCAGACCTCTTCCCCAGCGAGATCCCGGTAATCTTAGACCGCGTCCCATTTTTTGTATCCCTTTCCTGTTGCTTTCTTTAGAGCCATTCCAGCAGCTGTTCCAACAGCACCTAATGGGGCTGCTTTTGCTACAGCTGGAGCAGCAGCAGCTATTAACGCTGGAATAGCCGCAAGAAGTGGAAATATACCACCCTTTTTAACCATGTCCTTGATGGCGCTCGGAGAAAGATGGAATTGAACTCAGGTTTTTGATTCTAGGGCTTTATTGAAATGTTTAATCTGATTATTTGTCAACGATAATTTGTTTGGACCACCACCAATCTGATCTCGTTTTAGTGATATTTTTGTTCCGCATTTGTTGGCGTTTTTTGACTGAAGCTTTTTGACCTGACCGGAAGTCAGAGCAACATTAACATGACTATACGACATTTTTATATAAATATATTTTTCTAAATAACATGATTAAAGATTTTCCACTGGTGCATCAACGACTCTCATTCGACCATTACCACCTTCAAGTAACATCGCTTTGTCACTAAGTATAACCGCGATTGCTCTGTAAGTGCAGCGAATAAGGGGTGGACCAGCTATATCAGGAGGAGATTCATTAACATGAGCTCGAAAGTGTATATCAACAACAGATTGCTTGGATAAATCAAGATGCTCCAGCGAAAAGTAATAAATCGGATATAATGTTGTAAAATCTATCTGTGATATTTGCAACCCAGTATCCACGTTTTGATCACGCCCCATAAATGACATCAAACGATGATATGCACGCGCTACGTGATTTTGACCAAAATTTAGTTGTATATCTTCAGTTGGTTCTTGTTGTCCGTTTATCCGCAAGGAAATTTCATTAACTCCAAGTTTGTCAAATATCATATGTGAACGTTCTTAATTATTCGTCCGAGCATTATCTTGCAGCGCAATACAAATATGCCGTGGTGCAGAAACACCTTGCTGTGATGCTATATGCATTATAAATAAACCATTAATATAACTTATAGAGCAGCATCTGTGGTTACTGTCAACCATGATAACAATGATTTACCGCCTTGATCCATAAAAGAGAGTAATTTTTGTTCTTCAGCAACAGATGGAATCATTACTGGCAGCACCAGCACCTCGCCAGATTGCATCATTATCATCACCTTTTCTTGCGAGCACAACTGTGTGTTTAGCTCCAAAGATGACCTTTCTAACATTTCTACAAAATCCAAAGATGTGAGATAATGGAATCGCACATGAGAAACTTCTATTATTTCCTGACAACGCTGCTCGGCGTATTGCAAATCCTAAGTTGTAAGTCGCATTAACACTTCTTATAATATCAAAAGCAGCACCTGGTCTGGATGCGTGTTCAAAATCAACCGATTGTGGATCAGATGCAGTATTTTGTATTGCCCGTATTTTAATATACTGAACATGATCAGCGTTGTCAGTAATATCCTTGGCAAACATCATTGTTGGACCAGCTTCTTCTGTAATCATCAGAATATCTCGCTAGACCAATTATTGTTGTAACAACATCAACATCATTCTGAATTGATTCAATATTTTTTCCATCAATCATGTATGTCGCGCTACTAAACAGTGCCATAATCCCATTGTTGACAAAACCAACTCGGTCATTGATGCCGTAGTTAGTATCATCCGCCTTTACAAGTTCACCTTCTACTTCCATAAATGCCTCAGCGGGCAAGAAATATCTACTTGTATCCTGAACCTGTAATTCGATTCTACTCCGCTGATTTGGTTGTCTTGCGTCATAGGAATAAATCTGATAATCACGCACAGATTCATTTTTAAGCACAGGTGCTTAAATGCTGTGTCTGATATGTGTTTAAACATTTTATTATAATTACTATTTTTTCAAATGGTGATCTAAATTATCGTCGATGAAGACCGCTTCCTGCTATTAAATTTGCTGTTATATTTCTTTCTGCTTCTTCAGATAATTCCGCTAGTTTTTTATTTGCAGCCTGATTTATTATTTTACTGACATTTGCTGGCATCACTTCAGTACTTGGTAATTTTACTGGTTGTGATCTTCGTCGCATTAATCGTGCTAGTCTATCCCTGATCGCCGAGAACGCCTTACCAGCAACATTGATAATTGCACCATGAGCTTTTTCACGAACAATATCAATAGCTTTCATCGATAATTGTTTTGCAACAGGTGCTGCTTTTGGAGCTATGCTTCTGAATAATCCCCGTACAACATCACCAAGTCTATCTCCGTAAATTGCTTCATATACTGGTAATCATGAGTTTACCACTCTGACCTGTATGGATTACGATGATTATTGTGTACTATCATCTCATTTAATTTGTTATTTATCTAACAACTAGTCACTATAATGATCAACAAGTTCATCGATAAGTTCTCGGTAAACGTCGATATCCATGATATCACCCTGAAATAATCGCCGACAAATATCAGCTGCTTCAGTCATTATTTCTGGTGAATTATTTCCAGCTCGTTTTCTTCTTATGAGAACTCCTTACCGTGATACGTCATTAATGATATTATCGGGACAAATAAAATTATTTCCCAGACCACTTCCCGTTGCTCCTTCTTCTGCTGTTTTCTTAAATAGTCTTAAGGGTGATCTTTCTTCTGCTGATTTTTTAAGTAGCTCTTCAGACTTTTTAAGTTCCGACTTCAACCTTTGCTGCGGCGAAGAAGATTGTTGTTCTATTTGTTGCAGAGGTGGAGGAGGTTGATGCTGGGAGAGTTGTTCTTGTTTTAGTTGTTCCAGTCTCTCTCCATAAAGTCTTTTTACTTCTTCATAAAGATTTTTGTATTCTGGACCTCTAGCTTGTTTTTTGTTTCTATATATGCGATATATCCATTTAATAAGATTATCATCACTTACTTTTTCATGACGGAGTTTTAAAATATCAGTTTTATTAAATATATAAAATAATACTTTTTCAGGTAATTTTTCTATTATAATATTTCTAATATCTTCGACAAACCCTTTCCTAAATTTTGCGATCAATTCTACGTTTTCTTCTACTGGTTCGGGTTCAGATGCAAGTTCTTTTCTCACGTCGGAGACTTCAGTACGAAGTTTTCCAATACCTTCAAGTATTTCTTCACCAACGGGTGGAGGTTGAGCCGCAGCTATATCAGTTGGAAGATCTCGTAAAATCTTTTTTGTTTGTTTAGTTCTTCTTGCTATTTTTGCAGCTTGTGCCGCAGTTTGTTCTAATACTGAAAAAATACCCTTTTTGCTCTTCACATCTTCCTCCGCAATATCTCCCCATATAGTTTTTTCAACAGCCGCTGAAACTTTCTTAGTAGCTGCAGTGACGGGTTTAAACAGTTTTTTAGTGACCTCTTCGTACTCAACTTGTGCTTCTTGCTGCGCTTGTAGGTTTATTCTGAAAGAATCCCTGACAGGAAGAAAATTCTTGATTGCTTCTACTCTCTCTCGTGCTATTCTTGCAGCATGAGATTCCGGATGTACCATTATTTTGATATAACAATTTTTTAATTAATATAGCAGCAGAGAAGGTTCGTCTACAATCCTGTTTCAGACAAAGAAAACGTAGACGTGGTATGACCTATATATGAGCACGGATTTTTTTGGGTCTAAAATGCGTTTTGCTCGGATTATGTGGTCTGTTCACCCTCTCTGCTGCTAATGACAAATATGTATATTTGCATGTGATATCAATAAAATATATGTATAGCATGTATGGTGTATCAATGATATACCACACGTTTAATAAAACTTTTACAAACCTCGTCTCTTTTCAATGACAATCGTAGACATCTCGCGAATACAACTGATATATATATATATATATATATATATATATATATATATATATATATATATATATATATATACTATCAACAACACGTTTTTTTTTTTAACTTCAAGGCAGTTTGCAATTTACGTGATAACAAGTCAAACATCAATATAGGCTTCCTACACGTTTGCAATAAATGGAATCTCATGGGTCTGAGCAAAAACGTATTTTGCTTATCAATCACACTGAAAGCGCAACTAACTCTACAGAAATGAGCTAAATAAACCTCATGTCATTATGCACGAAGCCATACGTAAAGCATATTAATATCTTATAGCCAATATCAGAACTGTCAGCAGGAACCAGGCTTTTTCTTTTAACTAGACCTACTATGTCCTTGTTTTTATTACAAATTCACATGTCGGTGCCTTTGATTACATATTTTAAGGTTGATTCTGTCATCATTCATCTTAACTCATCCACTGAAGACCCTTTTATACATCATACGTATGTTTTATTCTTATTTTGACAATCTTTGTTATATCAATGTTGCGACAGTCCAATGCGTCCCACGATTATCACACCACGAACCAAACGATTTTTACATATTTTGTACAGTATATCCTTGTCGTTTCATTCTTTTAAATCAAACTGCACCTGTTGAATATACTTAAAATCTGCCACCAACCTAAATTACCATAAAGGAACTGGATAGTGGAAACATACTACTGAAGATGGTGATGAAAACAATGTAAATTTTGGCCCATGACTCATTGAAGCAATCATATTGTTATACTTTGAAGAAAAGCTCAACAAATACATTATATCATTTAAGCTTTAGACCGAGGTTAATCTTTTTCGGGTCTGGAAACAATACAATGTCACGCTTCGGGGTCATTCGATTGGATCCGTTATGTCGCATAGTAATCAAAACAGAAGAATAAAGTGATTGTTCACATGTTATCTGAATAACCTCCTGACTGTTTTCTTAAATCGATTAGACCGAATAATTTAGCAAACCGACCATAATCCGTTCATGACTGACATCCAAACAATATGGATTTTGGGCAGCGACCCATTCAAGTAAACGCTATGTCACAATTATAATGCCAAAAGTTCACGGCAAGGATATGTGATTTGACCCTTATATGAACGTCCGTCTATAACTACTGCGGACCAATGTATATAGTCCAATCGTTTGTTCATTGATTATCGCTATCCACAGAGAGTTCAGTGCGATTTGAATTTTGTATACGGAGGGTCAGTACATTCATGACATGAGAAAAGGTAATTTTTAAATTTTTGTTGTAATGTTTTCTTCCATCTGGTTTAACTAAATAATGTTGAGTCAATGTGATCGTTGTATAGGTAATAATTATGACATCAAGCTCAAAATTCAAAATCTCAATGTGACAATTAATTGTATGTGACGCAGAGGAGAACAGAAACATCTTAATTTATTTTTTCCCTAAATGTATTAACAATTGCGTAACTGTGTTTTGTACTGAAAGAACAAATTCATTATAAACATCAACTGTGTTTTGCATATAGTAGCCAATATGCATTTTAAGTCTCCATTTCAACTTATTTTGCCAACAAGGACTAACAGTCATAACGGCACGACATTTTGTTTCTGTACAACAAATTAGTTGTATTCACAACTTCAACACATTTAGCAATTCACAAAGTTTTTAGAGTCATGATCCATTCTTTAATCTGTTATGGTTGTAGCGTCACGGACCGGTCAGTAATGCTCCTGCAACCTCGGATGTTTTTGTTGGCGGCTATCCAACTGTCATGTTCCTTTACCTGTGAAAAGTTCTCATGGAAGGCGTCCATATGTTATAAAAATGGAAAAAACAGGTTGGTTAAAAGGAAGAATGCTTGCATGACTCACGTTTTGCACTAATAAAAACACAAATATATTAAGCTAATTTAATCATGATGGTGGTTGTATGTCAGTGTTTGTTGTACTTAAGAGTCACATTATATATTTGCAACAGTGATTACATTGCAAATAACACAGCAATCACCGCAAACACTGCTTATACTATTACAACTACTAAGACCATTCTATGCAACTTCGAAATGTGTTCTCAGATATATGTATTATATACCACTACAACTCTAGCAGTCTCTTCCGCAGTCTAAAAGAAAGTCATTTTGTTGGGTTGTTTCATCTCAAGTAGCGATTTGTAAGGATCAAACAATTATATTATGATGTTGTTGTAGCCAATACCGTGCGCTAAGTTCGACAAAATGCCGTAACTTCATATAAAATGTTAGGTTGTGGTAAACTCTGAAAAAGTGTAAATGGTAGGAATTACCTTCTATGTATATCCCAGAGGTCTTGAGCTTTATGATGCAAACATGATTTTGAATAGTGGGATATACGTTTATGTCACTGTTGTACACGCACACATACACAAAACACGCCCCGCCCCCCATATATACACATACACAAAACACGCCCCGCCCCCATATATATATATATATATATATATATATATATATATATATATATATATATATATATATATATATATATATATATATATATATATATATATATATGACAAGTATGTTCTAATTACTAAGAATATCTAATATTTACTTTCTTTCATTACACTCATAGCCGACTCCGACTTTTGTTCTGGTTCAATGTAACTTTGAAAGATTGTACCAGTTCGTAATCATAAAGTTGCTTGATGTTAGTGTTTTATGTGACCAGTACCAACCCATGACAGAACTGAAGCGTGTTTCCTGTCAATAACTAATGATCTGGTAATAGTCGCTTTCATCATATCGTAAAAGAAAACAAGAAATAATATTCTATCATTATAAAATGATTACATGCAAGCATTCATGTCGCCAACCGGTGTTATACACATTAGCCGATGGTTTTGAAATCGAACCTAAATCTGAGAAGCAAACTGCAAACTGCATCACACATCTTTAACGCATCTTACATTAATACGCTATATTCCTTTCAAAATATATATTCATTTGTGCCATTGTCCGCAATTACAGAGCTGATTATATTTCTTCAACAAAATATAAAACGGGTTCTATATTGCTAGAGAATTATGTCTGGTTTCATATGTTAACGACGGGGCAATAAGCGCCTTCCAGCTATTCTGAAAATTATGGAAGATTATCATATGAGTTGTTTCTCTTTCAGACCCGTTATCATTAAATCAGATATGTTCATTACATGGGAAACAATTGAAAATTTAATACCGGTGCATATTATCCGCAATTACAACCTGTTTGCAATGTCTTCATCAATATTGAACAAAGTAAGGTATAATGTTATCGAATTGTACGCTTTGGAATTCGTGTTAAAGAGTCTTCTGATTCCGAATTTAAAGTCACGTACACAATTTTTCCGCGATTGTCAACTGTATTAAGTGATAAAGAAAGAACCCATGATAGGAAAGTGGAAGGCGATGAAGGTATCAGAGCCGGAAAGCATCCACCCTCCTCAACCCAACCAAAATATGAGCAACAAAAGTGGAACATTTCTTATGATAAGTTTTCTTTATAGTTAGATGTTGGAACTTTTGCCGTAGAAAAAATATAACGGAACGATCAATAATTTTGGAAAGAGTGTGGAAGAGGCTAATTTTTTTCTATTTCGATCCGTAATCTCTTTCAATTACCTCAGTGTAATTATATTCAGTCAACTAATGTAATATCTATGAAATTCAGTCCATGGAAGAATATTTTACAAGCCATTTGATAGCTGAAGTTTTTACCAAACCTCCAAAGCTCTCCAAAAAGACCCGCGGTCTCCATTAAATGGTATGTTCCTACTATGCATTACTTCCTGTTGTAATTATCTGTGCTATTGAAGTGTAACTGCAGTATACGATGTATACTATTCATTAGTTGCAAAACAGCCATGAAATTCTGAAGGGGAGGCAGTACTGTCTTCAAATTATTTTTGTATAGCACTAAACCACTAGTGAAGGCATAACATAAAGCAGCTGTCAGTGTATATGAATTCTGGTCCAGTCTAATAGAAGATCTGGCTACTTTTACTTCCACGAACAGCTAAGATATATTTAAAGCTAATTAGATCAAGGGTAACACTACATATCCCTACCTGACTATCTTAACATTTAAAATGAAATATGATTTGATGATAACATTTTTAAACAAGCTGCTGTTAGCTTTATAATACATTTTAAGTCTCAGACGTGGTTTTGTGAATCCTCCCGTACTTGTAAAATATAAATTTTGTCTGCTTGATATTTGGCTGTTTTATCCGAGACGGGCAAAGGGTTGGGGTTTGAAACATTCAAGCCGACCAGCTCCGATAATGTGTTAGCCATGAGAATTGCACTTCTCTTATTGTGCCGTATAGCTGCCTCATTCGTTATTGCCTTGTATGAAAGAGTATGTATATGCCTCAGATTTAACAGTGCAAGAAAACACATGATCTTTGAGCCATACCAGATTCCCAATTTAAAGTTTTTCACATTTGCGACGCTTGTTGATGATCATAAACTCCTCTTTGTGTATTCTTTTGATATTATGTCCGTAACTATGACAATATCGGCTGTAAGCCAGTAAGTGTAACCATATTAGCTGTAAATAGTTTGGTGCCATTGACAAAGTAGTATGTAATTTTCTTCACAACGGCGTTGCACGATCTGTCAAAAGACATATGTTTGGATGGTCTATCTTTTTAGCCTGCTTTTAATCATGTTAACACTGGTTTGGGCACGTCCATTACTCCGTGGATATTTTGGAATACTTGTAATATGCTTGAATCTATAAAATATCATAAATTCGTTTGTGTCCTGTGAATGTGTATCGAATACTAACAGCTTTGATATTCCTTGTCGCATAAAGATTGATTTGAGATGATTGACAATTTGTTGATACTATCTTGCAGTTTTGCTACATGAATGTAACGTACACAATAATCACCTAGAGATATATTTGATCATTTAGTTTAAACAAAACTAATGCCAGTCGACTTGAAAACTAGTTTGCTATCATTAGTTCAGTTTAGTTTCTAGTTTTCGATGACATTTTGCCACGATTTTACCAGTTGTTCAAGCTGAGTGCACAGTCCTTTCCATAAAGCTGACCATTTGGCTCACTCTCAACATTAAACTAATTCCTTTGACACCAAGTATTTATTTCTGATGTGATTCTGGTACGACCAAGAACGTGTAACTTTCAATAAGATATTGTGCACTGTAACGTTCCCTCTATCTGACCAGGGCGATACAAGAATTATGTCAAATACATAATTTCTCTGGCAACGCGTGTTCACAAAATCTTATTAATTGTTTCCATATCGAATCATTTCGATAGAAATAATTGATTTGTTTCGGTCGAATACTTGATGCAGACAAATTACTAACTACAGAATCTACGTAGTCATTAGTCTCGGCCTAAAGGTCACCGTCTCTCTCAGCGTGAAAACTCATATTTACTATGGATATACGTTCGGCATTACAAGAGTGTCAGATACAATCCATTTACAACAAATACGTCACGTATACTTCAATTACATTTCACATGTACATTTTTCCAGCAATTTGATTATTAGAAATTATGCAAGTCAGAGAGAACAAAAAATTGTATGTCACAAAAACGAAACATCTGAAATTCAAATTTCATCTGAATGGTCTTTACCTGACGCCTCATGGAGATATATATCTGTAAACCCTAAACTCAAGCCTTCTTTTTCTTAGCAACATGCCGCAGCCTGATAGGTTTCATGTGCCTTACGCTTTGTTCTTCTCTTTTGCAGACACATAACTTTAGTCTTGATGAAAATATGTTTGTATACTTTACATAGCGAATAAAAGTGATCACAAGCAATAACTTACGAAATCAACCTTACAGCAATATATCCATAAGGTATACATTTCGATGCTTTGTCACACAACACATTAACGTAAGAGTTAACAATACGGTTCCATTTAGTTTCATATGCTAGGAATCGACATTGATGAATATACTTTTTAATGTCTTCTAGGTTAAATTTTTCCAACAAAATTAATCTCTTCTCTCTATTACAGATATAATATAAATGATTGGCTCATACCAAGTTCAGAACTATGTAACGTTCTGGACGTTGCAATAGTTACATTCAGAATCTATTGCAAAATGACGTGAAACCAACAATTTCAGTAAAATTTAATAACTGATTAATTTGCTTAGGGTGCCAAATGAAAATGTATAATCCAGAATGTGTTAGAATGTGTCCTCGATAATCCCAAATTGTGTTTCAGTCTAAAACATTAAAACATTAATTTGAACTTTTATATTCCACTGAATAATTTATATCAATAATTCTTCTCAAATTATACCTGAAAACAACTGGAAATTATCTTCATTGATTTCGATATGAAACACGATTCATTCTTTGTTTATACCAAATCTTTTATATACATATTTCGCTCACTTTGTATCGTAATAAAATGATCTAGAATTCCACACCCGAAAAGTAATGCGGCCTAATTCTAAATCAATTTGCTTCTGGAACCTTCCAAGCTCGTAAACAAGATTTGATCTATAGTCAAGGTTGTAGTAAAATCATTATAAAATTCAAGAAGACAAAAATAATACAGTGTACACATATATAATATACCACAACAATATAATTCTTAAAATACGCTATCAAGCCAAATATTGTCAAAAGCTTTCCCTGCAATAACAGCGGGATACAACGTACTTTTATTTTCATCAGCGTAGCGATCTAGTTCATGGACTACAAGTGTGGTAATGTTGTAAAAAGGACACTTCGTAAAGAGGCCTTGTCTAAAATTTATTGAAAACTAAGACAACTTAATATAAATATGTGGCTTATTATTTTCAATCTTTTCCAAGACCTTATCAATAACTTCTTCTAAAGTTATTGACCCATGATTAGTCAGATCATGGTTTGTTTTACTGCCTTCCTTTAACAGCGTCACTATCAGACATTATTTTATATCATTATGAAAATAAAAGTATCAACACTATGTTGTAAAGAATAACCACGATTAATATATGAACTTAGGTTTATGATGATATGTTCTACTTCACCTGTTCAACATCAGAAAATACAGATGCAACTCTGACAAGACGAATCATGTTTTCTACTTTTGATAGGCTGAAAGTCAAACGTTTCGAGGTGATATAATTTCATAATTCATACGACTTTGTATTTAAAAAGAATAATAAACCAACCAGGTTCTATCATTTGAAATAGCAAGGATGTAGTAGTGTACGTTTACGTTTACGTTCATCTGTGACAATTATGAAGATTGTAAACATACACTCAGTGAAGGCGGCTTGCATAATTTAGTCTCCAATTGAAAATAATTTGACGAATTTTAATGCAGCAATCCAGTGATGCAATATACATAAAATATGTCACAATTTAATTCATAACTAAGTATACTCAAATTAGAATACAGTTTTTTAGTATTTTTAATGTTCATAATTTACATACAGTGGCACCCACTTTATACAAGGTTACATTAATATACTAATTATGGTCCTGTCTAGATTGTAAAAATTCCATAACAATACCACCCACCCCTACTTTTGCCCGTTGGTAGCTAATTGGATGACAATTTAAATTTAGCAATACGGAAGAGTTACTAGCCGATGCTACCAAACTAAATGAACTTTTTCATTCACTGTTGAAAACTGATTTCCATTACCTATGACCGTTCTTTGAGGAAATTCCGCTCTCTTAATCAGAATCCCCAATCTCTTATCTTTGTTTGAAGGTCGCGCATGGCAATCGAGCCAGGACAGATAAAAAAACGAACGGCTACACGAGTCAGTTTTTATTATGGATTATTCTAATTAGATACCCAATCAGAAGTAAGACCATTTGCAGTTCAAATGATATGTCTTAGGATAATTAGATATGATGCTTGTTTTGGCACTTTATTTTTTAAAGATTGTCTGCTAATATTAAAACGTGTTGGTAACAATGCACAACGAACAGGCCTGAATTTATAGTCGATTAATGCCCGAACTGAGAAGTACCTACATATGTACACGTGGCAGTCACACACAAAAATTCAAGCAAATTTAGAGAACCTCACTGTGAAGTTTCATCATCATACTAAACACCTTTATTCCTGTTCTACAGTCTATGCACGTATTCAAATTGTGAAACTTCAAGACCTATTAGGAAATGAGGCTGATGCAGAAAGTTCAGCATACGTCGGTAAATATGAGAAGGTAGCCCGACAGATATTGCGAGTAAGTAAATAAACATATTTATAATATACCTTTGAACCAATACCGTCAGTCAAACTTTGTTTCTAATATTCTGTTTCTGACGCCATTTTCGACGATACTGAGATATAGTGGTTAATGAAATGACTTTATATTAGAATCCACCTAATATATTGGAGAGAAATCAAAGACAATTTAAATTCATCAAAACAATAATTTGTGAGCTAATGTTTCTGTTAGTGTCAACGTAAAATATTATATCATAAGTTTACGATTTTGTTAGTGTCAACACGGTGTCACTTACCAATTCTTTTACCATTACGATAAAGTTAAAGAGGATGCATGCTGCCATTAATGTACAATTTTAACAACTTTCGTTAACAATCACATGGTTATGGTGTGCATAATAAACTCAAAATAACCTTTCACTCATTTGAGAAGCTTGTCCACATTTTGCCAGTGATTCTCCTTTCGACATCTCTTGTCCTTTATCAACGTTTTAGTTTGACGTTTATTAATTTTTTATTAAGCAAAAACATATTCTATTTCTACAACAGGTAGGTTCAAAGTGTTGAATTTAGTACAGTTTCGTTTTTCTATTTTCTTTGAAATTTGTTAACCTTTCCTTATAATTGCAAGTTTTCTTCAAATGAACTAAACAAATATTGACAGGATGAAGAATTTGCAGTGATATAATATAGAGCCAAAACACACCATTTATATATTCCATTGATATAGCTAGATTTGCAAAATTGCATATTTTTATTTATCTGCAACAATAATGTTGAATTAAAGAATTTATATAACTATACTTATTGTTTTTCTCAATGTGGAATTATGTATAGGTCACAACAAACCAGTCCGTACTCTCCAGTATAGGATACTTACACATTACATTTGTGATACTCACGTGTATATACATTGTATTGAAATCATCCAAGCATTAAATGTAAAGAAGTAATTCTTCTCAAACGTAGTAGTATGCAGATCTATTAAATATGTAACGTTTCTCCGTAAGGAGATTGAGAAAGGGATATTGTTCATTATCATAGTTATATCAAACCTCACGATATGATATTTTCTTTAATATTTTGTCCTGAGAAAACGACACAAAAGAATTCCTTAAAATACATATACTACAACAATTTGTATTCATATTCCATAAACAAAATCCAATGAACCATCAGTAAATTATTAACGCAAAGATTAACTGAGTAAGGAAAAATATACTTATATAATATAAAACCCCTTGCAAGGTTTGCCTATTCCTTGCCATACAAACAGTATCCTAGTAGTTAACAATTCTGAGGAATAAATTTACAACTTTATATAAAGAATATCTCCTGCAGATTCCGCAGCTGATATATGTTGGAAATGACGCAACGACATACACATGATTTGGGGAATAAATGATATGTGTTGCTAACCGATCTGCATCAACCAAATGTATACATTGCACATTAGGTATAAAGTAATAGGCTCCCCAAAATGTCCTGCTTTTTGGATGGCAAATGTGTTATGAATTGTTCTAAGTGTATTTGTTACAATTAGTTACAAGAAAACAAATATCCAAGTTTGCATTTCAACTAGTATTGAATAATGATTTCCTGGTGTGAACAAATGTCAACATTTTTTGTGCAGGCGCACGCGATGAAGAGTTATTAATGATAAAGCATGTAATAGGACTGAAAATGTCAGCCTAAATTGTGTAAGACTCACAAGAAGAGAATATCGATAATTATTTGTAATAGTAGCTCATTTTAATATTTTCAGGAGGGTCCTAATCCACTATGAGTGAACTACAAGCATACATCTGTTATGATTTTCGTGTCAGTCTTTTCAAAGAAGATATTTTGTATCTTATAAAAAGGTAGAAAAAGGAAATCAAACGTCTTCCTTAATCAAAAGTTTCTTTGCCTGTAACTGGTTTCCACTTGGTAAAGTATATAGGCATCTCTTTCAGGGGATTTGATGTTCATAGCGATTTGAGCGTAATCTAAACACATTGAAATATACTATGTTCAAGTGACCGATAAAATTTCCACATATATTTAAATAGTTATTTGAGCAATGTCATCTCTGCAACAACAACAACAACAAAACAAAACAAAAACGTGCAACTCCCTAACTCGACTTTGTACACAATTGAAAATATGTATCAAAGATAAACTTCACTGTATGGTATTGCCTGAGCCATGATTATTTGCATTACGGTCAACATTATGTCCAAATTATACTTAGTAATCGGAATATCAATCCACAAAACTTGTGGGAAATGTAGGTATCATAACTGCCTTGTATTTCCTTCAAACAATCTACTTGTATAGCTTATTTGTTTGAATTGATACCGCTCTCAGGCGGTGAGGGTCTCTGTGGAAAGCGTGGAGTATATCTGCTACACAAAATGCACTAGTGGTACTTTGGCAATTTCTACAGGAGTGACACGTATCTGCATATTTAAGACAAGTGGTTCATACTTGTTCTACTTTAAGACTAGTTGTTGCTTAAAAATTATTTTGCAATGCATACAGTATCGTGCTGAACTTTATCTCAATCAATTGGATTATATACCACTGATACGCGTTCCCTTGTCTGATATATTTTCATCAATTAAGCCTTTGATTAAATTAAAATTCATGTAATATTGTTATAACTTACGAATTCGGAGTACATTTTGCTTGAGTATGTACGTTGGAAAATAAAATAGCACATTTTACTAAGAATAACTGTTTTTAAATTATGATATCGATATAGAGGAATGATTGATGCAAATGTTTATAATGACGAAGTCGTGAGAATGTCACTAGAACGACACTGCAAATAGATTACAGGGACAAAAAACATATATCGTATAAAAAACCCACATGAAACAATGAAACAAAATGCAAAGCAATAACAAAACTAATTCATCATTCTCCATTTTAGGCGATGTAAATATTGACTGTATACTCTACAGCACTAGATGCGAATTAGTACTCCCTGAAGCAGACTTCCCGTCAACTAGACATCGTGACGGTTCTAGGTGTGTGTGTGTGAACAAAAGTGCGGAAGATTCCAATCCAGATAATGAAGATGAACTTAATAGTGGCCAATGTAAGCGCAGCTTAAACGGGTGGCTTTTTGAGCGACTGAATACGGGAGTATTTATGGCAAAGTAAATACAATCATCTATTCATTCCTAGTGTACTATGTTAATCTGACCGTTCCCTTTGTTCAATCTGCATCTGGTTGATTCTTTGAATCGGTCAAAACTGATACAATAATAGAATGAATTAAACTCATAAATTAAAGGTGATATCTGAGCCTTATTGTGTCCTTATTAATAATGACACTTGCAAGAACAAAGCATTGCTATAAACAGGAAATAAATACCGATTACAGATACATACAAAATCAACCTTTACATTGTAATATGTCATACTCTGTTCCATAGCATATGGTCCTTTGTAAATGTAGCTGATATTTTGAAATAGATTAACATCTGTTTACATATACGATGTTGTTGACACATGTACTTCAAAGCCTAGACAATTTACGGAGAAGTCATCAGAATGAACCGCCGAAAAACATTGAAAGTCCAAGACCAAAGATTAAACTTCCAATGTTTTGAGAAAATGCACTCTTATAATTTTCTGCTAACATCATGTACCAGTACAAAGTTGAATTATCCCTTTAGTGTGATCTTAATTTCGCTGAATTATGAAATTGTGAGATCATTACATTATATATTTCATTACATACACGTTTCATAAAGTAAATTCATATTGTTAGACATTGTGGCTGGAAACAAAACTATTCCAATATATATGAATATGCAGCATATTGAATATTATACTGTATAGTTTAACCCCTCTTCATGACCAACCACACTATAGTAACATAAAATGTATTGCACCATTTTTTTTTTCTTTCATTACAGTGCTTTGCAAATCCAGATTAGGACCTGTCTGCTACTCTTGTATTATAACTGGAGATTCTCGAATTCCCTGCCACATTGGATAGAGATTTTCCAAGCGAAAAAGAACGTCAGGGAAAACCGCGTCATATCTCACACTTAACATAGATCATTGATCATGATTCTTGGACTTTCTACTACTAGCCAAGAGCACACAGTGTAACAAAACCAGCCTGATTTTCATCATTACCTGACGTTTCGTTTCCCATAACCATGATAGATGTAGACGTTATTCGAATGACATTAACGAAATGATTTCCACACAGGATAGCCTATTTTTGACGGCCAGAATATTTCGTAGAGGAAAAACAGACGATGTACCCAAAACTACTAGCAATAATTTTGCCACGGACACATTGGCTGAAACCTAGACTCGAGCCAATGTGTATCGACCTGAGAATCAATGATCTGTAAAAGCGAGTGCCTTAGACGCTCGAACTAATGAAGCCCCGGACGATGTGCAGCAAGACCGTCCCGACGAGATAAGTAGCTACGATTGCAAATTCTGAACGTCGATTTTCAGTTGAAAAGCCGCTGTTTTAATTATCTTACAAATTCCTATGCTAAGTATTTATTATGAACGGTAGATCAGTTCTAGACCAAAGTGCAATCGTGGACAATATTTTAGTCATGTAGTTATTGAATAATCTTATGGGCAGGAGTGGACATTATTGTTTTAGGCAGGATATATGTAATACACAGTTATGACACCATGATATGTCTCTAAGAACAGAGTCCAAATGTGTATTGGTTGTAAAGAAAGTTTCAGTGCTCGGGACGTTGAGTAACCCAAGTTGCGCTAGATTAATACATAGGCCGCTGTATTCGTTTTCAAAAACCGAAAGGATGCTTTATGTGTGTGACGATTAATTTGCTTAATCTAATAGTTGATTAGTCGGAAGGTTGATATTCCCAAGATCAAAATGAAATTAGGCAAATGATTTTGGGTCAGAAACAGTTTATTAACAAGTATATTAATTCGATAGGATATCAGAACAGAAATTTCAAACAGTACCTTTGAATCTTATTTTAGTAAAATTCACACACAGAAACGCACTCGTTGAAGATATGGAACTAATGTTTTTTTAGGGAACCTAGGTCATGAGGAAAGGTGTTATATCTGGGATTTCAATCTTGTACGTGTTACATAGTTTTTACATTTTAGTCTTCCTTTTAAATGGATCAACATAGGATATAGTCCAGGACAAGTGTATACGTTTTCCATGTAGGCCCCTTTGCATGATTATATAGCACAAATTCTTATCAATGCAGTTGTCACACGGGTGACATGACAACAACATTGGCAGCTTTTATGTTCATCTACCTAAAATAACCAGATCCGTGAGTGCCACAAGAATGTGAAGAAAGACAGTATTTTCCTTTGATAGCTTATTAATTATCGTACTAGTACTTCAACAATTCACAACTTCTCTTCCACTATAAAACTTCGTGATTCACAATTTACACCCGCAATTTTTGCGATGATTCATTTGACCCATTCTCCGGTGCAAACATGCATTTAAGTGTAGCCCGTGTCTGTGTAGTTCCAACTGAAGATTTTGTTTTCAATCAGAACCGCACTTGGTTTTGTACCATCACCTGGCATTACCTGCGGTATCAGTTATTTCCTCTCCCTAACATATATTGAACATTAATAAACGTGGATCAAATTCCAGTGCAAAAAATCACCCCAGTAGAACGGGTATCTCAATAAATCTTGATAAAATATAACATTCTTAAATATTTCCTAATTAATTCTAAACTAGAAAGAAAAAAAAATCAAATAAAAAGGGATCTTCAACTAGATATAAACGTCTCAGATGTTCGCACCGTTCTTTTATTAATGAAAATACTTTTTTAAATTCCAATAATACAAAGAAACTTTTAAGGTCTCTTTGAATGCTTATGTAGCAAAAAGTGTTACCAGTGCAATTGTCACACGGGTGACATTACAACAACATTGGCAGCTTTTATGTTCATCTACCAGAAATAACCAGATCCGTGTGTGCCACATGGATGTGACGAAATACATTATTTTCCTTTGATAGTTTATTAATTATCATTGCATGACATCAGCAATTCACACCTTTCTTCCATTATCAAACTTCCTTATTCTCCATTTGTACACTCTATTTTTGCGATGATTCATTTGACTCATTCTCCAGTGCAACAATGCGTTCAAGTGTAGCCCATGTCTGTGTAGCACCAACTGAAGGTTTTGTTTTCAATCATAACCGCACTTGGTTTTGGACCATCACCTGGCATTGCCTGCGGTATCAGTTATCTCCTTTCCCTAACATATATTGAACATTAATAAACGTGGGTCACATTCCAGTGCAATACATCTCTCCAGTAGAACAGGTATCTCAATAAATCTTGATAAAATATAACATTCTTAAATATTTCCTAATTAATTCTAAACTAGAAAGAAAAAACGTCAAATAAAAGGGGATCTTCAACTAAATGTAAAAGCCTTAGATGTTCGCACCGTTCTTTTGTTAATGAAAATACCTTTTTCAATTCCAATAATACAAAAGAAACTGTTTATATGCTTCTTTGAATGCTTATGTAGCACAAAGTGTTAACAATGCAGTTGTCACACGGGTGACACGACGACAAAATTGGCAGCTTTTATGGTCATCTACCAGAAATAACCAGATCCGTGTGTGCCACATGGATGTGACGAAATACATTATTTTCCTTTGATAGTTTATTAATTATCATACCAGGACGTCAGCAATTCACAACTTTTCTTCCATTATCAAACTTCGTTAGTCTCCATTTATACCCTCTATTTTTGCGATGATTAATTTGACTCATTCTTCAGTGCAACAATGCGTTCAAGTGTAGCCCATGTCTGTGTAGCACCAATTGAAGGTTTTGTTTTCAATCATAACCGACATGATTTTGGACCATCACCTGGCATTACCTGCGGTATCAGTTATCTCCTCTCCCTAACATATATTGAAAATTAATAAAAGTGGGTCATATTCCAGTGCAATAAATCTCTCCAGTAGAACAGGTATCTCAATAGATATTCTATAAAATATAACATTCTTAAATATTTCCTAATTAATTCTAAACTAGAAAAAAAAATCAAATAAAAAGGGATCTTCAACTAGATATAAACGTCTCAGCTGTTCGCACCGTTCTTTTATTAACGAAAATACTTTTTAAATTCCAATAATACAAAAGAACCTTTTATGGTCTCTTTGAATGCTTATGTAGCAAAAAGTGTTACCAATGCAATTGTCACACGGGTGACATTACAACAACATTGGCAGCTTTTATGTTCATCTACCAGAAATAACCAGATCCGTGTGTGCCACATGGATGTGACGAAATACATTATTTTCCTTTGATAGTTTATTAATTATCATTGCATGACATCAGCAATTCACAACTTTTCTTCCATTATCAAACTTCCTTATTCTCCATTTATACCCACTAATTTTGCGATGGTTCTTTTGATGCATTCTCCGGTGCAAACATGCGTTCAAGTGTAGCCCGTGTCTGTGTAGCACCAACTGAAGGTTTTGTTTTCAATCATAACCGCACTTGGTTTTGGACCATCACCTGGCATTGCCTGCGGTATCAGTTATCTCCTTTCCCTAACATATATTGAACATTAATAAACGTGGGTCACATTCCAGTGCAATACATCTCTCCAGTAGAACAGGTATCTCAATAAATCTTGATAAAATATAACATTCTTAAATATTTCCTAATTAATTCTAGACTAGAAAGAAAAAACGTCAAATAAAAGGGGATCTTCAACTAAATGTAAAAGCCTTAGATGTTCGCACCGTTCTTTTGTTAATGAAAATACCTTTTTCAATTCCAATAATACAAAAGAAACTGTTTATATGCTTCTTTGAATGCTTATGTAGCACAAAGTGTTAACAATGCAGTTGTCACACGGGTGACACGACGACAAAATTGGCAGCTTTTATGGTCATCTACCAGAAATAACCAGATCCGTGTGTGCCACATGGATGTGACGAAATACATTATTTTCCTTTGATAGTTTATTAATTATCATACCAGGACGTCAGCAATTCACAACTTTTCTTCCATTATCAAACTTCGTTAGTCTCCATTTATACCCTCTATTTTTGCGATGATTAATTTGACTCATTCTTCAGTGCAACAATGCGTTCAAGTGTAGCCCATGTCTGTGTAGCACCAATTGAAGGTTTTGTTTTCAATCATAACCGACATGGTTTTGGACCATCACCTGGCATTACCTGCGGTATCAGTTATCTCCTCTCCCTAACATATATTGAAAATTAATAAAAGTGGGTCATATTCCAGTGCAATAAATCTCTCCAGTAGAACAGGTATCTCAATAGATATTCTATAAAATATAACATTCTTAAATATTTCCTAATTAATTCTAAACTAGAAAAAAAAAATCAAATAAAAAGGGATCTTCAACTAGATATAAACGTCTCAGCTGTTCGCACCGTTCTTTTATTAACGAAAATACTTTTTAAATTCCAATAATACAAAAGAACCTTTTATGGTCTCTTTGAATGCTTATGTAGCAAAAAGTGTTACCAATGCAATTGTCACACGGGTGACATTACAACAACATTGGCAGCTTTTATGTTCATCTACCAGAAATAACCAGATCCGTGTGTGCCACATGGATGTGACGAAATACATTATTTTCCTTTGATAGTTTATTAATTATCATTGCATGACATCAGCAATTCACAACTTTTCTTCCATTATCAAACTTCCTTATTCTCCATTTATACCCACTAATTTTGCGATGGTTCTTTTGATGCATTCTCCGGTGTAAACATGCGTTCAAGTGTAGCCCGTGTCTGTGTAGCTCCAACTGAAGGTTTTGTTCTCAATCATAACCGCACTTGGTTTTTGGACCATCACCTTGCATTAACTAACCTACGGTATCAGTTATATCCTCTCCCTAACATATATTGAACATTAATAAACGTGGATCATATTCCAGTGCAATAAATCTCTCTTGGAGAACGGGATCTCAAATCTTGATAAAATATTACAATCTTAAACACTACCTAATTAATTCTATACTATAAATAAACATCAAATAAAAAGGGATCATCAACTAAATGTAAAAGACTTAGATGTTCGTACCGTTCTTTTATTAATGAAAATACTTTATTTCAATCCTAATAATACAAAATAAACTTTTAATATGCGTTGTGATACTAATTGTACAACATCAAATGTTATTTATTTGATCACATGCAAAACATGTTGCATCCAATATATTGGACAAACCAGTCGTCCAGCATCTGAACCTATGAACCAACATAGATCAGATGTTAAAAAAATTATATTGATCAATCATTTTCATCTCATAATGCTGCACATTTCAGGAATACTTCCTTACTTTGCAAGATTTCTCCTTTCAGCCGTTTTTGTAGCTGATTCTGAGAAGGAACTTCTGCTTAAGGAAACCTAGTCTTAGTACGGTATATCCAAAAGGTATAAATTCCAAAACATTATACGACATTCATTTTTCAAATCATGTTTTATTATGTCCAATGTATTGCAATTAGTTAAGAATATTTTTATATTATTCTAATGTACTTAATAACTTAAAAAGTGAAAGTATAAACTAATATCATAAAAATAAGTGTATAATTCTTTAACAGTGAAAGGGCATTTTAAAATTAATTCTAAATATTTTATGAGTAATTGTTTATAAAATACTTTTTCTACGTATTATGCGCACCATAATGTGTTATTATATAAACTGAGTTCTGATGAAATACTGAACATTTCACAATAATATATCAAGATATAATATGAAATGTTTTGTTTGATTTTGTTTTAAATGTGCATTATACATATAACTGTTTATCTCTATTTATTCATAAATAAATCTTGAACATTCATAAATGTGGATCCTCATATCTTGTTCCTCCGTAATCTCATTCTTCTACAATGTGAACTGACAAGAACTAGATAGAATCGAGCTTTCCTCGATATCATGATGCGTCCTAGGAAGACCTATACTGGCACATATATCAATTAGTCGGGTTATTTACGTATATATATATATATTTGTATTCATGTTTACTTGCCCAGTATGCATACTGAATGTATTTGCTTGACTGTTTACATTTTCATCTCCCATTTCAAAGTATGTGAGATCTGTTTCTTTATCTGTATCTTTTAGGCTCAATTTTTGGGGCCTTTTTCCTTTTCTTTTATCTGCAGTAATCTCTACGAGACTGCAAATGTTATTGTTAAAGTCAAACTTCTAGTCTGACATCATCGTTTTGAATGGAATCATTATCTCATCTTAAACATTTGATATAGACGGTTCCTCGTCCATATAATTTCCGATTTAACTTCTTTAAAATACGTGTAATTGTGCAGCAGGGTGTCAATGTTTCATCGAGAAAAAAATGTTTATTTATCAGACATAATTAGCTCACGTATCGTGTAATGCATGGGTTCATATATACATTTAATTATCAATGCCGGGAAAAGAAGACTCACCAAGGAGGCATTCGATGGTTGTGTACTTCATGTACAAGTATAATAGTCTTGTGTCCGCCAAAGAATCTGCTTTACGACACAGCTCATACTAATTTATTAAAATATTTTCTACATATTAGTGACATGAAAAGGAGCTGTCTGTGATGAATCTGGGTCAATGAATGTAAATTCTGAAGCATTTCTTTACTTATCAACATTGTGCTTCTTAGAAAATTATAGTTGATAATGGTTCCATTTATTTAAACAATAACGATTTTTCTGATTAACAAGATATCTCCATATTTGTAAGTTCGTATTACGGGGTCACTTGATAAAAAAAAGAAAACGATATATGATACCATGCTTGTTCAGTAAATTAGGGAAATGGACCCATTTCATTTCGATCTTATAAACTATCTACATTAGTTCAAAGTGAGAGAGAACAGGATAATCCATTTAAATCGTTACAGTCGAATGTAAATAATTCCAATTCCTTTAGTTTCCTCTCTTAATCTATGTTGCATATATTTATTGTTTCCAATCAGATCTCTCACTCATGTGTCTAGATATTGCGTTTTCTTTACGTTTCTTTATATTTTTTATATATGTGTGTATATATATGTGTATGTATGTGCATGTATGTATGTATATGTGTATATGTGCATGTATGTGAATATATATGTATATGTGTGTATGTGTATGTATGTATGTATGTATGTATGTATGCATGCATGTATGTATGTATGCATGCATGTATGTATGTATGTATGAATATGTGTATGTGTATATGTGTATCTATGTATGTATATATATATATGTATGTCTATATATATATGTATGTGTGTATGTGTATATATATATATGTATGTGTGTATGTGTATAATGTGTATATATGTATATGCATATATGTGTGTATGTGCATATGTGTATGCATGTATGTGAGTATATGTATGTATGTATGTATATATGTGTATGTGTTTACATATGTTTATATTTGTGTGTATGTGTATGTATATATATGTGCATGTATGTGTGTATGAATATGTGTTTATATATATCTGTATGTATGTGTGTAGATGTGTGTATGTACTCATATATATGTATGTGCATATATATCTGTATATATATGTATATATATATATATGTGTGTGTGTATGTATATATGTGCATATGTGTATATGTGTGTATATATATATATGTGTGTATATGTGTATATATGTATATGTGTGTATATGTGTATATATGTATATGTGTGTATATGTGTATATATGTATATGTGTGTATATGTGTATATATGTATATGTGTATATATGTATGTATGTGTGAATGTATATATATATAAACATATATATATATAGATATAGATATATGTACGTATGTGTATGTGTATATGTGTATGTATATATATATATATATATATATATATATATATATATATATATATATATATATATATAGATGTATGCGTGCATATATGTATGTGTATATATATATATATCTGTATGTGTGTGTATATATATATATATATATATATATATATATATATATATATATATATATATATATATATATGTGTGTGTATATATATATATATATATATATATATATATATATATATATATATATATATATAGTGTACTGTAAGTTCATGAATGTCAAGCTAGGTTCCTAACTTTTCTGTATTAACGATAGATTAACTGAATGTAATCTCTTCTGAAGAGGAAATAAAGAAAGTCAGTCAGTCAGTCATACATACATACATACATACATACATACATACATACATATATGCATACATACATACATAGTGTATACATAGAGACAAGGCAGTGGAGTAGCCCTGAAGAGAGCCTTTGTGTTTCTTCTTCTTCTTTGTCTTCTAATTTGTTTCTTTTCCTGCACAACTTATTTTCTGTCCTACATTCTTCTTCTTTTTCTTCCCCTCTTTCTGCTTCTTCTCCTCCACTTTTTTCCTCTTCTCATTCTCTTCTTTTTCTAGTTTGTTTTCATTCCAGCCTCTCATTCTCTGTTCATTCTCTTCTTCCTTCTGTTCTTCCTTTTCTTTTTTCATCAGCTCCTTTAATATTTCATTAGACTGTCTCAGATTTTTCTTTCGTTTTGACTAGATGGGAACTTTAATATGCATTTCCATCCATTCGGACCAGTATGTCTTACATCATCCCCAAATTATCCACTACATCCTGCAACTTCTTGATTTTGTCCATTATATTGCTTGCCATTTCCGATAATTCAATTTTGAATGGCGCCAATGATGAACGCTACGATTTTTATAGTTCAAACAAGGACGTGAAGAAAAACGTCCCTTACATTAACTTCACATATCATGTAATATCAATACTGAAGGGAAGAAGATAACCCCATTACCTACTATCAACACAGAAGGGAAGAAAATAACCCATTATCTTCTATCAACACAGAAGGGAAGGAGAAAAAAATTGTTTAGTGTTCACATAACGTAGAGACAAGTTTTCCTTTTGTTCAGATAACATGCAAATAAGAACACACACACACAGAAATTTAAGAGGGGACACAACCACACATACAAATTAACACACAAACGTACGAGGGCAGAGAAACACACAAACACGCATACACACAAATTTTCGAGCGCACATAAACTCACATACAATAAACACACACATCAATAAAGAAGGTAGTTTTTGTAGTCACACTACTTCATATCCACACAAATTGGTACTTTAAATAGTCTTTTTCTAGAGATATGGTTAGCCCTGAAGAGGCTGTTTTTCTAACTTCATATGCACTCGATTAATGATGGCACCTTCCAGGTCTGGCAATGCAAATACATCGCGGTCTCCAGTCCTGCACCCAGTATAACTTACTTCCCAAACGGCTTCCGGATCTAAATGGATGGCGTGATGTAATTTGGCCGTGAAACAGCATAAAGTATTGTGGGAAAACAACTCCAAGCTACATTCACTGAGTAACGTTTAGTACAATTGATTGTTAATAATTCCAGAGTTCTGCTGTCCTTGGGGTGTCTGGACTCCCTTTGTTTCCATTAGAGTATTTCATGGAAGGATTGGGGCGAAGGTAACTATGCAGTTGCTCACTAAACTATTCAACAATTGTTTGTCTCATTGCTGCAAACTCAGGTTATTAACGACAGAACCGAAGATATAATACACCACAAAGATTTGGATGAACAAGACAATTTGCATTTTAGGCAAACTTTCTCTACACCACAGCCATAAGGGTTGCTTTTGTAGATCTCGCGGGAACGAAGTCTTTGAAGGAGTTGTCACTGCTGTAGTGATGACTGAGGCTGTGTAGATGGGCCTGTTGGTCAGTTCTTTTTATAGTCGATGACTTGCGAAGTGTCGATCCTAAAATCAAAATTAGAAGGATATCCTTTCCAACGTATTTTGACTACTTTGACCGGACGTTTTCCACCTTTATGAGTTCTTCGTTGGAGAATGTTTTCAATATCTTACACTTCGTCTTCTTTGTTTGGTCACGCGTTGTAACTCGGGAGAGTAAAATGTTCTTTTGACAACCTTCCAGTTCATATCTTCCAGGATGCCGCCACGCACTAGATCAGTGAAACGAAACAATTGAGTTGTCCTGTTGGGTGAGTAATTGTTGTCGAAATTACATTTGGATTTGCCAATGCCGACCCAATCTCCTGCTGCTAACAGTCCAACTTCCTTAGAGACAGCCACAGTTGTGAACGTACCAAGTACGAGCGCAAAGACGGTCATTTCTTTATCGGAAGTCACGTCTTGAAGAGCACATCGGATGCTCCGATGGTAAGATTTGTTGTACGTTTGGTCCAGGTGAGGTAAGACGTCGATGTACTTGAGAGTTTGTTGATGCGTAAAATATTTCCACATGCGTTCTTTCAAGGTGCGTTGAGAACGTTACATGATGCTGGTTTTGGTTTCGGTATTCTCGGTGGTGAAAGAAAGAATGTCAAGTATAGTTAATTATTTTTGGAAAGCTAGGTTCAGAAAATCGTTGGCTTTGTCGGCTTTAGATCGAAGAGGGCGACCACCGTTTTGTTTCAACGCCAGTTTGAGGGCTTGCGCTAACTCAGTGCTCGATTCGGAAGTCAATGGATCTACCTAGGCAAATTTGGAAAAGACGTCAATGACGAAAAACAAATATTTGTAGCCACGATTGTAGGTGGCCAAATGAAAGACATCGGCTAAATCGGCTTGCCATTGATGATCGATGCCCTCCACACATGGGTGAGACGTATGCAAAACTTTCGGCGAATGGGAAAGTTGTTCTTGCAACCATCATTGCACCTGAGGTAAATGGATACTTTTTAGTTGGGTTTTTGGCATCAAGATACACTTTCTGAACTCATGCGTAACCCGCAGGATGAGATAGATCGTAGTAAATGCTGACCAACACCTTCTTCATTTTTTAATAAGTCACCTACTCTTCAAGTAATGATACGTTGGATGGGGCGAGATGGTGGCTTGGAAACGGCTTTACGTGTCCCATGTGCCACTCGAATAGAAGTCCTGCGTAGTGGTGGTTCTGGTAATGGGATGGCTTTAGTCGTCTGTTCGTTATCACTTCAGGCTTCCTTTCTTTCTTTTCCACATTTGTCAAGGCAGGTCTGAACATAATTTTTAAAGCCACGCTTTAAGTTCTTCTAGTTGGAGTGTGGTAGAATGGGTCAACGAGGACACTGCAATCTTACCAGGGATGGTAGCTACTGACGGTGTTTGAACAATTGCTCTTGTCTCTGCTTTCTCAGGCATCCGTGGTGCTGCATCTATCTTGGTCACTCAGGCTGGTGGTGGTGGTGGTGGTAAGCTTTTCATCAGGGCCTTAACATTGCTGCAATCCATCAACAATTGCAATTCATGATTTAGCTGTGACATTTCGGTTAAATGAGAATTGAGAGGTGAATGCGTGGTCCGTTGGTATTGCCAACGATGGAATTCCATCCATCGTTTGTAAGGCACTGAAGTCAATTGTCGTCCTTCCATCAGATTCCAAAAGTCAAGTGTTATATTGTTTGACCCCAGACGTCCCACTTGTCTTCTTGCACCTTTTTTTATCTTCCTCCGGGAAATGACTTTTGAAAGCTGGAAATACACCTGTACGTTAACTTCCCAATTGATTCATTCTCCACGTCACACCAAGAACAAAGCTGAGTGAGATGTATCCAAACATGCAAGGAAACGACAAGGAAAAAAGGTAAGAAAACCCATCGGAGAATTGGATGTTTTACATTAAGTGTTACTACAAACAAGATACAAAAATACGTATCCAACAGGTTATCCGTTTGAAGAAATTATTTTAAAAATAGAGAGAGATGGCAGCATAAGACTCACTTAAAATGTGACTTGATTATAAAAGAGAAATAAACAATGAATATATATATATATATATATATATATATATATATATATATATATATATATATATATATATATATATATATATATATATATATATATATATATCTTTATGTGGTATTATCTAATGTCATTACCACAGATACGTAGTATATATCTAAGCGAACAGACACAGGAAATCTCGTCTAATTTTATGAATAAAAGGGAACCAGCCTTAGATGACTGAACATAAAATAGAGTGTATATGTGTTTGGATGGCAAGGATTTGTTAATAATGTAAGTTATATTTAAGGAAAAAGAAACTTTAGTGAGCTTATCCTAGTCGTCAGTGAAAAAAATAGGAACAATGTTTGATTGATAAAATTTCAGTCCTATAACATTGTAAAGTTTGGAACACTCCTAACTCAAATTAGTACCCGACTCTTTGCTGCAGAATTGAAAGCACATGTTTTAAACACATGCCGGTGAATAAAATGCCGCGGCTAATATCCTTTCCTCTACACAGAACCTGACAGCCATGTTTCATCTATACTGATAAATATAGGTTTGATCATGAACACTCAGAACTTTTAAGTTATTGATTTTTTAATATCAATGTGTTTGCATAGGTTTACTATGGGAACCGAATTAGTACCATGAGTCCTGTAGAGATATATGGAGGATATACTGGTGGAGGAAACGGGTGGACATAAACAGCGACCATACATGTAGAGGAACCCGAGTATAGATATTCAGTGGACTTGCATCTGAAGGTAACTCTGTGGATCTACATTGTTTGATGGCTATATACAGTGGCTTTAAAGTTGGAGGAAACAAGGTAACAAGAAACAGTGACTTATCAGTGCAAAATACAAGGTAACCATACAGAGTGACCTCTCAAGTAGAGAACATCGGCTGGATAAATATAGTATTTTTTCAAGTGAAGAAATCCGTTTCTGTTATAATGTAACCGTACAGGTTGAAACCAAACTGGATGTCAACAGCAAGCGATTGACAGATGCAGGAATCCGAATGCATATATTCACTTGTCATTGCAGTGGATAAAGCTGGATGAATATTATATATTGGACCTTCATGTATTGTTAAGATAATTCGGTATGGGTGTGCTAAACCCTATACATAGATGTCTTACACCAAACTTTGAAATCTCAAACTTAAAAAAGAACGCAGTTTCCAGCAGATAATCTCTGTGTTATATCGATAGTATAGAAATGAGAATAAGCATTCACTTGAGGAAAGACTTTTACCGATTCTCACGCACATGTAGAACATTTAATTATGTTGATTTGAAATTAAGCAGATTTTGGTCATGTTTTCACATCGTAGTAGACATTACCTATATTTACATTTTAATCTATATTGTATATCATTGAGAAAACAAACAGTGAGTTTTCCGTAGAAATCTTGTACGTACAAGCATATCCTAACACGGATGCATATTCGTTTTGTACGTTCCGCACAAACCGCTATGGATCTTAAATGTATTTACACCTGTAGGTATATTTTGGTTTTATTTCTACAATATTTATGAGAAATTTGTAGTGGAAATTAATATCCAAGGTATATAAAATGTTATCTCCTTTATAAAATGCCAAATAAAATATAGTACCTTCAATATGTATTCAATATACATATTTTGTATGACAATATATCCGAATCATTTTAACTGTCATATATTATTAACATAAGATAATATGATTTGCTACTGTTGATGGAATATTCATATATCATTATATTAAAGGAGAAACGTAGCGGCGTACTAGCGCAACTCCCAGGTTGCAATATCTGGTTCAATTGCAAACCTATCAGAAGATAGAATATTAATATACTGTTTTATCATAACATTAATATAAATGCAACCACTATAAACTTATGCGTAACCTTGTCCACGTAAATTTCCATATTAGCAGTTATTGTATAACAACTTTGTATTAAAAAAAATACCATCCAATTTTTGTAAGATTTCATAAAATGTTTGGAGCTGGTTGTAAATGTGTTCATATATATATATATATATATATATATATATATATATATATATATATATATATATATATATATATATATATATATATATATATATATATATATCTTACTAACAATATTATTATTAATATGCAGGGCATGGAAAATGCACGTTGGACTCATGTATGACATTTTCCCATTCATTTAGTTCTAAAAATATTTCAAGAATAAATTACATTCTTTATCCCAAAAAGAGCGTAAGAAATAGTTTTATTATACCCAGAACTTTACCCCGATATTCGATACACCAGTAAAACCAAGTATTTACAGTTTGTATTTTCAGATTGTACGTCCCGTGCATACAAACTAATGAAATTTGGGATCAAGGCAAATAACTCACTAGACTGTTATTTCCTGTTAATGCCAACTAATCATTTCCAGCGGGACTAATGAAGCCTTGTACTAAGATATTGTTCTCACCATGCCGAAGACTGGCCCAAATATCAGTTCAAGTCATATTTGTTTTATTAGACGTTTGATTCCAGAAGCTATTTTGATGCAATATAATAACATAAACAAAGTATATAATCACAACTGTATCGAGGAACGGTCTAAGGTGATTGTACTCCTGTACGAATTACAGGGTTGAGAGCGAGAGAGTATACAATTCATACTTAAACAAAGCAAAACCGAAATATGCTCAGTTCATACCGTTTATTTACCAAATGATATTTCAAGGATTATATTCCGCTTTACCTCACAATCGCCTCTTTCAGTAAAATTTCACATTTAATATGTGATTTGACTTGAATTTTTGTTTTTGCTGGAATATAGTTTCGATGGGTCTTATTTGTTTGTTTCAGGAATTGTATCATTGTTTGATTTGTTCACGTTTTGGGGAAAATCTGAAGATGACACGCGCGTTTCTTGACTATGATAGCATGTATCTTTACCTTTATTTCTCTGTTACCTTGATACTGAGGTTACCTTTCCTTGACGTTGTGGGCATTATGGATCCCAATGTCGTTTCCCTTGTCAGGTGGAACAATTATATTTCATTTCATATGAGTAGTCTGAGGTCTTGTTACAGTGTACGTTCGAAAGATTCTTTGTAGATATCGATCCCAAACTGATATTTGTTGTTACATTTCCGTCCTGACGGATTCAAATATATATATATGCAATAAACTGATAAAGAACAGTGCGAAACTAGTTTGTCGGTTGGTTACGAGTAGATGTCTTTATGTAGTTTATTTTCTACCAGTCTGGTTGTTGTGTCCAGGATAATGTAGTTTGATTTGGAGACTTCTGCCGTTAATTTTATTGAGGGATAGAAGTTGTTGGCCTTTGATATGAAATCATCCAGACTTTCTCTTCCATGTTTCCACTTGATTTCTATATCATCGATAAAGCGTACCCATTGATATGGTGTAAGTTCAACCAGATTCATAATACCTGCAAATAACGCTTTCGGGTTATATCGCAAAATCTTGCAATTCCAAAATGAGCCACTCACTGCTGAGAGATTTACAAACAATCAGAATATCAGAACCTGCGAAGTATTTACATAATATCCTAGATGATTTAGAGTGTTTAACCACCAAAGAATTGAACGTAATAAAAAAAAATCTGAAGAATGACAGTAACATGCTTCTATCGTCCAACTATGCCCTAATTTGGAGGATAAAGGAGTGTATGTGTGTTTGATTTGGATTGTTAACATAACTTTTCAGTAGTATCGCTACGATGTCGGCAGTGTGGCAGTGTTAAGTAATGTGTAGCACTGGGGAATCATGCGGCAAACATGTAGCATGATGTCCCACCCGTTCACATTATTCTGACACCAGGCTGACCAGTCCTAACGCCAACCTGTTAATGCTGAGCGCCTAGCAGTCAACATAATAGGTGTAAGTGTGATGTTGACATGCGTCGTTTCACAATCAATTATACATCTCTCTGGAGATTTTTAAAACAATTATGTGAAATGAATTTCCATCAGATGTATGACAATTTATGACTATTTAGTAGAGGACACGAAAACAGTGATAAAAGGAGCATGTTTTGAAAAGGAAATTGCATTTCCTTTTTTTTTTTGTTGCTGAAATGCGTGTCATTGAGGTTAAGGGTTCAATGAACAGATCTCATTTGTGTACGTGAAAAGTGACTGGATCCATGAAAAATAAAATATAAAAACTATAGAGTAATGGTATTTTAAATTAAAATACTAAAACGACAGAAAAATAGTATTTAAAATAAAATTCCCAAACTATAGAATAATATTTTTTAGAATTAAAATAACTAAACTATAGATAAATATATGTTCTTGTAGTTTTTCTTAAATTAAAATGGCAAGACTATAGAAAAATGGTGTTTGTTATTTTAATTAAAATATCAATCGAAAGAACAATTTTACTTTAATTAAAATACCAAACTATAGAACAATGTTATTTTAAATTAAAATCGATTACATAATTGTCAGACTTAGATCCGAAATTCTAAAAATGGGTTTATTCAGATATTTTCAGGGTTTGAAATTAACAATAAATTGCTAGTTTAAGACTACTAGATTTCGCTACATACTAAAAACTAATGGGACACAGAGAAAATTTACTTTAAATGTAAATAAATAGAAAAGGAAGGGACTGCTGTTGCTGAATCGGCAAGGATATTGATTGTTGATTGTAAACTTCTGACGACGCTTCGATAGCTAAACTGTATATACCTCTAAACATTACTTGAAAAACATTATTAAAACGTAAAACCAATTTCCTTACATTGGTTTAGCACAAAATAAAATAAAATAATTTTTAAACAATTATTATTATTATTATTATTATTATTCTGAATCATCATATCTGTTTATCAACACTATAAGTACATGTACATGATGTCATAATACTATTCTGACTTTCCAAAGCCGATCTCCAATTCCAACTCTTTATAAAGAACATTCCCCCAGCAGTGATACCAACGCATTGACTTTAAGCGATCATATCTGGAACGACAACTCCTCCGGAAAGCGTATTGTGAAAGAGGTTTGTTACTTTCATGCGCAATTGTTTCTTTCGTTAACTCAATGCTATCATTGTACATATTTGTTTATGTTTATTTTTACTTGTTTATTTTTTATACGTCATTGGTTTTGTATCTAACGTTTGTGCGCGATCGTTGCAACAGACCGTTTCGGTCGCGACTATCTAAATAGGCATCTATCCTTCTATTTATCGATTCGATAGTTTGTCTATTATTATAGTTACTCTTAAACGATTATGTATGCGTTTCCGTTCGTGTGTCATAATTGCCCTGCAGATTGCATACATTATATTCTGTAAGTTCTAACATCATACACTGAATGACCTTATGGCGATATAATTTGGCCTTAAAGACAGAAGAATCAAGGTGAAGATAAAAGGACCTGCCATTCCAGGGTACCTGTAGCGATATACAGTGTACTCTCAAGTGGAGAGCACTGGTTGGATAATATAATGCCCTTATAAGTAAATTTTTGGATTATAGTCCTATGTGGCCTCTTGTCATGCACGACTCGTTAGTTTGTACACTTTAATTTCTGCGATTATCCGCTATTCCATGACACGAGAGCAAGCCACAGAAAGCAAGGCCGCCCGGAATGACCCAGTCCGTTTCCTTCTGACCCAGGCTGACATTTCGCACAAGTTAGTTCCAAATATATCTCCAGTTTCCTATTTTGTGCGGACCGCTCAATATCCTGGCGCCAAACATGTGAGAGTCACATCCGAGTCGAATAGTTCTGAGCTGTGAATTTTCCTACCTTGTGATACTTATTATTTTTAGTGTTCTTGTGATTTCCGATAGCTTAGCTATAAGCAGTGTCTCAGTTTGGGTGTTGCAACACTGTGAGTTTGTAAACAACACTAATGGATGCCCTTTCAGTGCTACCACACAAGTTGTAGTCGAAAGAGGGCTTTCCTGGGTCAGAGTTATGTTGTTTTCTTTTGCGGGGTGGGGGTGGAGGTTAAGGGTGTAGGTATTGTGCTATATACCAGTTATAGATGTATATGTGTGTGTGTGATTTGGATTTTTAACTTAGCGTTAACAATAGTTCAGTCATATCGTTACGATGTCTGCAGTGTGACAGTTTATAGTGATATCTAGCACTGGGGCATCATGCAGCAGACATGTAGCTCGATGTTCCACCCAGTCACATTATCCTGACACCAGCCCGGCCAGTCCTAACATGAACCTCTTAATGCTGAGCGCCAAGCTAGCAGCTGATAGTACCATTTTTGTAAGTCTTTGGTATGACTCGGCCGTGGATCGAACCCACGACCTCCCGCATGTGAGAAGGACGCTCTAAACACTAGTCCACCGGACCGGTATATGTAGTTTGTGCTAAGCTGTTAGTGTGGTATAAGGTTCGTATGTTTCTTTATGGGCATAAACCTATTGATGATATAAGGTGATGTTACAAGTGGAGAAAACTGGAAAGTAATAAGCAATTGCATGACAGATGCAGGATGCCAAGAGGAGATGTACACTTGCCGCACAGGTGGAGAAAGCTGTAAGGAGGTTTATGTCGCCTTACGAGTGGTCTAAACCAAGTGAATATAAACACTGGCCCGACCGTTGCACGAAACCGGATGGAGAAATCCAGGGATATTTATCGGTACAGAAAGCTTAAAGGAGATATACATAGTAGCTCTGCGTATGGATAAAATTGGCAGTGATATACAGTAGTCTTCGAAAGGGTAGGACTGCATGATGTTGTTGTACTTGAGATCTGTTTACTCACTGCAATAAACAACCAATGTATTGCGATTAATGTTTATTAGAATTAAAATCATGACATACGAAAATGGTCTCGCAACGTAATTTAGAAAGGAATAGACCAAAGTCCATTTCCTATATATGCAGTTTTTTTCACCCTCACCAGCCAGGTTCCCTTTTAGGGAAGAAAGATGTTCGTCTTAAATTCAGACTAAAAGTTCCTACAAAATATCAATAGAGATATATATTAAAAGAAACGAAGGTCCCTGAGTGGCTAAACCTATATACGCAAAACCAGATAAACAAATTAAAACCGTTTAAGTTGACGTATGGGTAAATTATAAGTATTGCTATTTATTTGCGTGGTTTGAAACTTACAATGTCGCCCCTGGTGACTGATGAATACTTCTGAATGCTAATGGTGGTATCTGGATTTTTATAGTGGGCACTTGCAATGATATTTTTGTCAGACACAATGCGAACAGCATACCATTTTCATGGTATTAAAGTTTCTTCTTGGAAAGATCACTGCTGAAATGTGTGGGAACAAACTGAATTATTTGTGCCCTATAATAACAGATACATCCTGCACAAATAGACCCAGGTAAAATATGCATAGGTCCGTTCTCACCCATGCTATCACAGAGTTAGGAAGAATGTGCATGCAATATTAGGAAATTTTTAAAGGGTTACTTACTACATTAATTTTACTCACACTGCTTGTTAAAAAATAGGTGTCCAGGTATCGTTTAATAAAATGCTGTGAAATTGTCTCAGCAGCGCAATTAAAAATAAATTCTCCAAAAGGACGACTGTCGTAAATTCCAGAAGATACAAGTATGGTTAACAAGTGTTGTCTTTCAAAAGGGGAATCAAAGGATCCCTATAGGAACACGTGAGAGATGAAAAAAGTACGGTTGTTGTAAACTAAACTTGCTAAGAGAAACGTGCAATTGTTCCTACTTTTCAAACCAAGTATATCTACGCCTAGAAAAACAGACTACTAAATAAGGTTACATGATCTCTATCCACGAGGTGTTGCATCTTACTTCAGTAACTTTAAAACCATTTTATGTTTGTAGTTTTCACAGTGTTTCTGAAATGTTCTACACTAATATTATTACACATGAACCTCGTGTAAGCACATTCAATTCAGTGATCTGCGAAACGGAAATATCTTCAATATATCATTTCAGCAGGCTCCCAAAATTGAAATATATCCCTTAATTTTTAAATACGTACTTGCTAAATAACTATAACTTTTATAGAACTTTCATGAAATCTTGCTGTTGACAATACATAATTATTACGAAAGTTAAATTTGAGTATAGGTAGCAAGCAATGTATTATTTTGTGAACTTCAGATTAATGGTATATTAAATATGGCAATTAAGAAAATGAAAGACGCTGCATGGCCAAAAATATTAATGGAAACATAAACGTGGTTTTGAAAGATTCCCCTTGGACAGATCATTCATAACACACACACAAGTGATTTGCCGGACTTAACACATACTAGATATGACGATGTCTATTATAATCATGTTAAATGGACGCTGACTGGAGATGTCACGCTTTAGCGATCACAGTGCGAATTTATGGTGTATTGTCTGAGTTAAGGTCATATAACAATGTAATTGTAATCATTTACTCAAAATAGTCATACCTTAAATAAATCTCATCGTATGTTCATTAAAAATGCAGTTTAGGCTTGACAATTGGACTAACTCAGGAAGGGTAACTGTTAGACATATGCACCCTTGGCTATAGTAGAATCCTTGTCTTGTATTGTAGTCAAATGTGGAGATGCCTACGATCTGGCTATTAGTGGATACAATACACTAAGCAATATAAAAGTAACATCTCCCCTCACTTTCCATATATATATATATATATATATATATATATATATATATATATATATATATATATATATATATATATATATATATATATATATATATATATATATATTACCTTCTTTTTTGACAGTTGGGGTTATTTGGATACCATTCAGGATAGTCGACTCCAGGTTTAAAATCTTCAGGAAGACACCACTACCTACGTGTACACTATAATAAAGGACAAAATAATTGTTCACTTGTGTTCTGTATGGAAGAAATTGAAAAGGAAGGAAGTAAGCGAACAAACATATCAATTGATATTACATTATTCTTCTTGACAATCGAGGTCTATATCATATTTTTAAAGTAGCCTGAAACCCACTGTTAGTATTAAAAGACAGCCTTCCATGCTATGTTTTTTTCAGCTACGGACAGATTTATCTGTTGTGGAAAAATGTTTTTTTTGGGGGGGAGATCTTTTATAATGATTTTAAGATGGGATATTTGTACAAATGCTCGGTAATCTGATGCAACAAGTCATCACATTCAGTTATCGAGAACCTAACCCTGAAACATATTCATATTGAAACATTTCCATATTAAACAGTTATACATTTAGTAGGATTAGTCATATAATGAATTTGTTGAAAAAGGTAGACTTTGAGATATTCTTCTTTAATAATCGAGATAAAGTTTGCAATGTCATACTAATATCCTATAAGTAGTATTTCATTTGTTAACTGGTGAAATTATTTATTTATTTTACTTATTAATTATGTGCTTGATAGCATATACGTTCATGTGTTGACATACATTTGTAGGCAACAGAGAGTGGTACAAAGAAGCTTATGATTTATTGTTACAAGGTCGTAACACTGGCATGGTGATTACCATGTATAAATGATAGGTTTTCTATATGTTTCACCTGGTTATGATTTATTGTTACAAGGTCGTAAGACTGGCATGGTGATTACCATGTATAAATGATAGGTTTTCTATATGTTTCACCTGCGGGCACTACAATTCAATGAGTCAGTGAAAACGAGTTTTGGTTAGTTGCTGTTTGCATTCTTCTTAGATGAATTGAATCTAAATTTTCTAGCTGGTGTAAAATACACACACACACATAGACACAAATCAGCCATCAATTTGACTCGACCTTCATCTGTCGAATTCAGAGGAGAAATAACAACAAGACCAACTTACATTCAATTTTAGACACCTACATATAACAGCTTGATATTACCGACACTTACACTGCACATATAAATTTGATCCTAGTGTGATAAAAGATGAAGCACAAAACGTGTTGCTACTTACAGCTGCAACTCCTTTGGGTGAGACTTTTGAACAAGTGCAATAGTTGCAATAGACTTTACGTGACTCTCCGGGCTTCAACAGCTGGTCAAATATCAGGCACCCTCTAACAATGGTGAATAGGATACTGATTGTGGTTTTTAAAAGGAGGGGGAAGAGGATGACGAGGGGTGTGGTGCTGGTGATGATGGTCGTGGTGATTCTGATAATGTTTGATTTGATGACAATTTTGGTGGTAGTGGTAAGTATAATCATCACCTTCAACATCATTATTAGAGGGGGATTGTAGTTCGTCGTATTAATATAAATTTAATCCCCTAATATAGCAAAACTATTGTGCTGTATTCTAGAAAGAAAGACAGAAGGCACGAAGAAGGGTATTGACATGCACAACTGCAAATAGTGTGTGCTAAGGGACAACAGCAAATAGTGTGTATTAAGGGACAACTGCAAATAATGTGTGCTAAGGGACAACTGCAGATTGTGTGTACTAAGGGACAACTGCAAATAGTGTGTGCTAAGGGACAACTAACTGCAAATAGTGTGTGCTAAGGGACAATGCAATTAGTGTGTGCTAAGGGACAACTAACTGCAAATAGTGTGTGCTAAGGGACAACTGCAAATAGTGTGTGCTAAGGGACAACTGCAAATAGTGTGTGCTAAACGACACAAATGCAAATAATGTGTGCTAAGGGAATAAATAGTTAAAAAGAAATGTAAAATAATAAAGCATTCCCCATAACCGAAGCGCTACTACATAAACCAAGATGTTAAAACTCAATAAAATACCTACAAAATAAAATAATATTATAAAAAGACAGTAGATATACAGTAACAATACCTTTATTGCACGAACAGTTTGGGTCAGCGTAATTTTTGCACCATTTGTTCGTGTTGTCAGTGCAAGCCTGACCACACTTGCATTCACTGGAGGGTGGGAAAAAAGTATATTAATCTTAGAATCATAAGATTAATGTATATAATATGACCATCACAAATTTAGATAAAAATGACTTGTCCCTGAAAGATAATAGTAATTGAATATCTATGTCTTTCTCTTCCAGTTCTAATCATTTTACAGACATACTTGTTATTGTATCAAAGTTACTTGTTAGTGGCTTAAGGTTAAGAGTAATTCCTTGAATTTTAAATCATTTTTCAACTTAGAATGTAGTCATGAGTAACTCAGTACAAGGTGAGTTGGTATGCATTGAGTTCTCTCCAATATATATATATATATATATATATATATATATATATATATATATATATATATATATATATATATATATATATATACATATTCACCTTTCTGGACAGCCTATTAGTACATTCTTTACGGCTAGGGCCATTAATAGCACTGCAACTAAGTCAATGGACTTCATTTTCTGCAATAAAACTTTAACACTGTTGAAGCTGGATAAAAGGTGTGATTTCAATTTTTTTTTTAATATCCTCAAAAGATCTGTCACAATACCTAGCAATCTCCTTTTGACCGATTGCTTATATCATATCTGAATTGATTGTTACAAAACTAAGTGAGAGCTGATATCTTGAAAACAAAAATGAATCATTGTTGCATTTTTCTTTCGTTTACTTGTTGCCTGGCGTAGTGGTGCATATGCCATACTCGCAATGGAAAGGGCACAAGTTAATTTTCTACCATTGGATTTACCTTGTCGGCTACAGCGATGTGACCTTCACCTTGTTCCATTTCCCATTAATGGCCTGCATGTGTTGCTTTGCCGCACAACAGCAAACTAGATCATAGTTTTTGTGCTTCCTTTACCTGATCAAATATGGATAGCTCGTTGACATGGGAAGTCTTTAAACGAACTCGGTTTACCATGCGACAGCAGCAACACTTTTTACAAGACCATATCGAAAACACTTAAATGGACAATACTATTGTTCATGTCTTTGAATTTCCGAATGTAATAAGTGAATGATGAATAAATAAATGGAAGAATGGATGATGAGGATCAAGAAGAGAAAAGATTATGAAAATAGCAATGCTTGCTATAATATTCAGTGCTTCATTCTCATATGCATTTGGCATTTATGCAGAGTTTGAATATTCAATGGCTGTTTATCAATTCCATCGCAACGAATTCACATAATCATATATGCAATATAAACAAATAGCAATTTATACCAGAGCACACACACACACACATCATGCGAGTCAAGTGCCAAGTTACGTCTCATTCCGCCCTACTTCACACAAACAAGTTACTTCTCATTCCGCCCTACTTTACACAAACAAGTTACGTCTTACTCTGCCCTACTTTATACAGACAAGTTACGTCTCATTCCATCCTACTTTACACAAACAGGTTTCTGGCAATTATAAGCTACTTTAGTCCGTATAAGTGACATTCGAATGTTCTATGATTTTGTTCTCGTTTGTAAACCTGAACGTACATAGACGGCATTTCGTTTTATTTGTACAAATGATTTTTTGTTCTATTCATTTTCTATATGGTGGAAAGTGGATATGCGAGTATTCTATGGATCTGCTATTCCTACGAGAAAACGTGTAAATGTTTAATAGCATTATCGTGTCTTCCATCAGTTTGATATTACTATGAGAAATTTCATCACATTTGTCTTTGTAGACTACAAATTACTTTGCATAGGGTTTATTTTTTCATTAAAATAATTAACTATTTCAAGAGGCGAGTCCCAAACGTTTAGATGAATCCACGAGGACCTGAAGGTCCGAGTTTGTTACTTTTACCAAACGTTAGGCATTTTGGAGAACTTGAACAATATCAAACACGTAACCTAGTAGCATCACTGGAAACAATCATCAGTCAGACAACTTTGTTAAGCACAAACTGAGCAAGATCTGGACTTTTGGAGTGAGTTTTGAAACGATATATTTTGAGATGAGGCTAAAGGAAGTTAGAGAAATCAATTTTTGTTAAGATTATATCATATCTTAAATTTCTCATTTAGCTAACAAATGAACATTGTATAGACTTTCTTAATGGCTGAGTTTACAGCTTTTATTTTAATAACTTTTGTGCATTAAACAAAAGGTACATGGCACTATACAGTATTTAGAACAAACGTAGTAAACACTATGAATTTCGAGTCTACAGTAGCTTGAAACAGATTATCTTCAAAATATGGGACCCAGTCATCGATTATTCCACTGATCGATGCGTTTTCCTACAATATATGTTGCTGTTAATAAAAACACATATTCTTTAGTTCTTTGTTGTTAAATGCTACCCATACATAGTTAAATAATTGACGGTTCAGAAATATCGTTTAGCTTCGTTTGAGGAGACATGCGTTGAGAGGTCTGTTGGACGGAAAACAGCGGGGAGTCGAGCAATATTGCATTTTAGGCGTTTACATGGTCTATTTTAACTACCCATCTTAAATAAACTTTCTTTTAAGAAACACTTGTTTTGTGCTAACTTTTTTTAAGAGTGGAGTCGGTGGCTTTAGCGCAATTCCTCTCCCCTCCCCTCCCCTCCCCTCCCCTTCCAGATCCGCTGGTTCATTTTGAAAACTATAACGAGCACATACCTACTGATGATGATATAATGTCGAATTCAAAATATATTATTCCAATCCCATCTATAATATGTTTACACTTGCATACCTTGTCTAGAATGAAAGTACATAGAAATATTATATACAAAATATAAACCTGGCCCGCCGGGAAATGAAAATAATAAGTGCATCTGAAAAACATGGTTTTTTTCAATTTTTCCTGAAAACTACTTTGCCCTGATAACGATGACAATAACGACAACAGTGATGATGAAAATAATTATGAAAATGATGATGATAAAAGAAGCAGAAAAAAAATACTTTACCTTCATTCCTTCAAACACTATGCTTTCCCAGAAGACTTATATCGTTATGCGAAAAGCATCTGGATCATGTCGAATTTCGTAAACCGTTTATATATGACTTCTTCCAAAATTACTTTTGTATAACCTTTATTAGAATATTAATTATTGTCATTTTAACTAGGATAACAGGATGAGGGATTTGTACTCTACTTCCAAGCTTAGTATGATTTTGCCACTCATGATTACCGTATGTGTGTACTTCGAAAGTTGGCTAGACATCGTCCATATGCATTGCCTGTAATTACAGGCGGTGTTACATGCTGGCATTTCAAAACAGGTGGACATGTTATTTCTTTCCTTGCTGAGCTTGACCATTTGCATGTTTATTTCATTTGCTTTCTTATGTTTCATTGCAGTGTTACGAGTCTATGCTCTTAAAATAAGTAACAGAAAAGAGTGAAGACAATTAGCTTTGTAAAATTTAACAAATAATTTATTTCCCTAGAAAACAAGTGAAAATTTGGAAAAAAGAACTTACGGTATTGCGAATTAAATGCAAAATAATCCAAGAATTATAAAATCAGGTCATATCAATGAAAAGTTCTAAGTGAATTTCAGTTGAAATCCCGATGAAATTCAAGATGGAAGGCGATCAAGTCTATAATAACCTACAAAGTGAAGATGTGTCAACCGAGGCTTGGTGAATCACAGAAATATTATTCCAGGTTTGAATTCAGTATACATTTTAAGGAATTTCTTTGTCAAAGAATTATCAGGCCACATTTGTATTTCCAGGGAAAACAATCACATGAATTCAATAATTTTGAGAAATATAAAATTCAACTTAACGTGTCAAGTGTTTTAAACCCAACTGACTAACCTTTATCAAAACATCAGTTTTACGACTAACTAAAACGCAAAACAGATTCCCAGATGAGGGCCAAAAAATCACTCTCCTGGAAAAAATAGAAGTTTGTTACTAATTGGCACAGGATAAATATCACGTAGTCCAGATATGACCTTGACTCAAGTTAATGATTCACAATGTCAGCAACTGGATACAATGTTTCATTGTCAATAGCATATAACGAAAATTAAAAAAATAAAAGCAACAACAATATTGAAAACTAACAAACAAATTAAATTAAATTAAATTAAATATTAATAGCAGTAGGTGTGTACAAGTAACGAGGAGGACTGAGTAAAATTTATATGCACAGCACGATTGTACTTCGTAGAAATTCCAGTTATAAAAAAGTATATCCTTTTAGCCTCTGGAATACCATTTTGTTCTACATCGGTATGAATGTCCGTTTGTGAATTACACGATAACCTCTTTGCATGTGGATTCTATTTTCACACTGAGATATCTCCAGCCATGATATTTTATTACAGAATAAAAACAGTTCCTCTATGCTTATGCAGTTAGCTTTCTGTTTTCTTCGGGCGCATTTTATTATATTCAGAAGGCAGTCTTTGCATCTTGAAAGAAACACGAAAGCTAACACGAAAGCTATCAACATATCCAATTAACTCAATAACACTTTGATCTGGTACATGCCAATGCTATTGCAATGTACAATGCCCACTCTAGTTGAGTGTCCTAAAGACTCTTTTCTCGCTGTGATCTGTATCCTTTGAGAGAGAGTTCATTTTCATGTTTTAAAATGTAATTAGTTTAAAATTGTTAAAGTGTTTTTAATAGATTTGATGTGAAATATGTATCTTTAGTACAGTTTTGCTCTTATGCTATCATTATAACTTTCCCACAAGAGGAACTACAACGGTAAATAAAACTATCAAACAAACTGAGTGTTCGTCAGATTGTTAGGAGCGTATATTATGAGCGTTTAACATTTGTATGAGTAAAATCTCTCACAGTAATCGTCAAATAGTTCTTATAATATGTCCTATCCACAAACGCACAAAAAGCAGAGAAAAAATAGACAGCATCTGCCCCCTCCCCAATTTTGTTATCGGCTTTAATCCATTCATTGTTTTTAACAGTTTACCTTTTAAATATAAGAAAAACCCACCTAATGAAAAATTAACCTAAAGTCATATTCAGCAAACCTAAATGTGCACCCTGTCTTTTCTGTCAAGGACTATATATATATATATATATATATATATATATATATATATATATATATATATATATATATATATATATATATGTGTGTGTGTGTGTGTGTGTGTGTGTGTGTGTGTGTGTGTCTGTGTCTGTGTCTGTTAGAAGTGCTATAGGTAGAGAATATTTAGGAATAATTTACGAGATAGAACATTTTATAAAATTACAAACCTGATTGGCTAAATGTATTGTTTGTACAATGAATAAGATAAAATGACTTTATTAATATTTAGAAGTCAAAAGTAAATTTTACATCACTAACAAGATTTCCGTAGCAATGTACAAAAAATGTGCACTATTATCCCTTACACAAATACGTGTATATCGAATCCTTTCAAAGACTGAATGGACCTAAAGTGCCACTAATTGAGAAATTCCGAACTAACCCGACCAGGATTTGCACAGAGGATTACGGTAATTTAAAAGATGGTATTGTACATTTCAAATGACAATGATATTCGTTATCTTTACGAGTATTACATAGCAATGATTAGCAATGTCATGTGGAACATTTAGCATTCAGCCTTTACCCAGAACAATATGCTAGTGGGCTATGAATAGTCCGCGATGCTACTTTTGAAAATAGATAAGAAATAAGTATAATTGCTGACACATTTTTGTATCTTTGAAATCAGACGATGTTGAATAGATATAGTAAACAAATTATGTGCAAAAACAAGAGGATCAAAGAAGAATAGGATACATCATGAACACTATCATACATAATGCACCTCAAAAGCAACTACTGGCAGTGTTGGGTCACATGTCAGCCAACTGATGGCTTGAACTTTACACGAGCAAACAAATATCTACTATAATCCTTTAATTTATTGTTATAATGACATTAACTGTGGAGGAATTATGGATAATGTTTTCAAGCAACACCATAATTGGTGCTACTCTGTTACAGATTACCCTTTGGCACAACTAATTCTTACTGAGAATGGTTCACCTCCATATACGAAACTACAAACATCAAATAAAGTAACAACCCTAACGTATCATGTAATTGTGCCCACTTCAAGACAGACGAATTCAACATGCAGTAAAAGACCCCGAAAAGACGATTCAGTGGATGGTTGAGACCGTCAAGTAAAGTGAATAATCCTAGTCGTATGCGGATCTACATGTACATTCTATATGTGATGAATATATTTCATCCCCTGAAATGATCTATTGAATATGCCTCACATAGATTATATAATTGTTACATCCTTTTACCGTGGTTATCTTGAGTGGCGAATTCTAATTGCATAAATGTTACGTGCTTTTCTAGTGATAAAACCTTCTTGATCTACACTGTAAACAAAACACTTGACATTATATAAAACCTTCATCTAAACTGTAAACAAAACACTTGACGTTACAACGTTTGTACCTTTGAATCCTTCCAATCTGGACAGACACATCGGTACTTAATTCTATATCAACCTGGAAAAACACCACAGCATTAGTTGTCTTGGTTTTGTGATTTGTAAACATAGCCCTTTTACCCAATCATAAAATATTAACGGTTCTCTCTCTCTCTCTCTCTACCTCTCTCTCTCTCTCTCTACCTCTCTCTCTCGTTACATTTTTTCGTGCCGTTTAATCGTCAATAATTACTTCTACACCAATAGTATTAAAATGTTATTTGCATGTATATATCTTTCTATACGTTAAATCTGTTTCTATTTAACCAGATGTTCATTTGCAGGTCACTAAGACTCGTTCTTTGAAATGTGTAATTTAATGGCTTAAGATGAACCTTATAACTTTTTCATACATGTAATCGTATATGCAATCATGTGGTTCTTATTTTGTAAGTCCACTGTCATTCTATGTAAATTTTCGACGTCATTGTATCTCTCCGATTGTAAAAGATTATTATTGTGAGCTGTCAGACTGTCGTCCATCCTTAGGACATCCAGCTCTGACCTCATAAACGTTTCGATATCAGCATAAGTCTCTTTCTTCCCTCATCTTAATTGTTCATATTCAATTGTTGTGCATGATACTGCTCAGTTTAGCTGATTTTGACACTTGTTCGCATATGCTGTGCTGTATATATTTGCAAAATATAAACATTGTCACATCTGTTGAATTCAAAACCAAATTATTTATTTTAAATTTCAAATCTCTATTCCTCTCTAGGCATACGTTTATTTCATTAAATACAGCTGCCACTAGTTTATCATACGGTACACTACTATCAATTGCAGGATTATGGTAAGGTCTGATTCTTGCTTCCTCCTGTTAAGTTTGGACTTTGTTGGGTTATCGTCGCATTCTTTTGATTAAATGGTGTTGGGTGTGTTGGTGAGTTCAGCGTTTGTTCTGTAAGAACTATTTTGTCAACCAATAAGCTCGGCTGTCCTCATTAAACATTTGAAGATGAATGAGTCAGGCGTCTCTGATACAAGAAGATACTTCCACTGAACAGGTTTCTCTCGTACTAATCGTTAATTATCGCCGAGCCGGAAGTTACGCTCATACCCTATTTGAGATACAAAAAAATGTAACGACCAATAGCCTAGGTGCCTGAAGATGTATGAACTCTGTTTTAGAAAGAAGTTTTAATATACTTTGCTCTTCTTAAAATTACCCATAAAAAAAATGGGCCCAAAAACATGTATGCAACAAGTTACGCCTTTCCCGTTCTAATATGAACTCATTGAATAGGAAGCCTGTCATATAGTCTGATAATGTATCAGGTGGTTATATCTAACGTGCCATATTACTTTCCATAACATATGTTTGCATTATTCTTCTGCTGACGGTTGCAAAATTTCAATTTTCTTCTGTAATGGATTAAATATGAATGTAATGATTTGCAGTTTTCCAATCAATTGGCGAAATTCTGCATACATTTAATATTTATTATTGTGATTATTCCTTAATCTTTTGATGACTAAGAAATGCCTGATTTTGTGTGCTTGAAATATGTGATTATTTATCCTGACAATCTTTTTTATGGGAATTAATATAAATTTTAAAATATTAAGATTTATGCATGGAGTTTTAATATTATATAAACTGCCTTTATATTTGCATGTATATATGTATGGAAGAATTTCATTATGCGTATATTGTGTAATTTAAATTGAATCCTTATAACACAAGCAAACGGCAGACGATTCAGATGTTAAATGCAATGGCGTAATCATCTAGTAAAGTGTTTCATCTTAGTAAAACCAGGATATACATTTATATTCAATATGTGATTTGCAGATTTCATTGGATAGGATGTACTGAATGTTTCTCATAGATTAAATAACTGTAAGATTGTGTTCCCATGGTGAGGCTGAGTAATGAATTCAAACTTCATAATTGTTCCGTTTGTTTCCCGGTGATAAAACCTGTTCCGACCTCCACTGTAAACAGCACCATTGACATTATAACTTTTGTACCGTGGAATCTTTTCAGATCTTGAATGCTCATCTGGATTGTGTTGTCTATCCAACTGGGCACATGTCTCTGTGTGTCTGTCTCGATAGATAGATAGATAGATAGATAGATAGATAGATAGATAGATAGATAGATAGATAGATAGATAGATAGATAGATAGATAGGTAGGTAGGTAGGTAGGTAGGTAGGTAGGTAGATAGATATATAGACTTCATATGCCGCTTAGAGTTAACGTTCTTTGTCTCAATATGCCTCGTACGTTTGATGCATTGTGCAAGAAAGGGAACCATCATGATCATTGGATTGTAACGTTTAGCACTAATGCTTAGTCCTAAGTCACCAGTTTATTTTCATGGCCCACTAAAACTCTTTACCTGACATTTACATTTTAGCATTAGGGCAAAGCTTAATTTGGTATGCACTTTCAGGTGTGGTTTTCATGTAACAATCGTAGTTTTAAATATGAATAGATCTTTCGGGATAACAACATAAATATAATACTTCGGAAACACTTTTAATGCTCTTAAACATACAATTCAGATTAAAATAGTATCTATAGGAAAAGTACAGAATAGGAATAAAATGGCGATAGAATGTGCAATGTAGATATAAAAATACATACATATAAACAAACATAAAAACAAAATATTTAGCACAAATGGGTCAATATCCTTTATTGATATCAATGTCTCACTGGAGTTGGAGTTGAAAACAGATTGGTAACACTGACCCAATCAGCGTTCTATACTTCTTTTCAAATTTCGTACCGCTTGCCTATAGACCAACACTCTTTCAGGCTCATTGTCTTTATATGTATACTCTTCTTTTCCATACAGCATTATGAATGACCTATTTTACAGGACAGGTTACCTTGTCATAGTCTGGACTAAACAGCATGGTGGAAGTAATATTATAAGATTTGATGCTAACTTTTATCTTTGTGTGCTCTGAACGAATCAACCACGCACACTTAAAGACTAATGTTACTAAAGCTAGTGCTATTCCACTGAATGACTTGGCTTTGGAATTGATTTTTTTTTCGGGGGGGAACATCTGTATCTTCTACTATAGTGATATCATGACTCCCAGAATATAATGGATTTAACATAAAACAGTAACTATACACGAGGGGCAAACTCATCTAATATATAAGCCATGTGGCTTATATGATTCATTATTGCAGGATGGTGTCTGTATCTACAACTACAGTGGAAGCTTTTTATACGTGGAGTGTCTGTAACACTAATGCTGCATTATTCAAAGAATTTTGAAAGGTTTTGATTTGGTTCTTCTGTTCAATAAAAGCATTTCTGCTAGTAAGATCTATATCTTCTGTCATAATAACGTGACTTCCCGAAGACGACATTTTTAAAAATAAAAAGAATGAAAACATCTTACAACCATACAAAACCTGGAACCCACTGAACTATTGGTCAAATACAACAACAGGATAAAAGGAATAAGAATAGCAGGCAAAAACAATGAGTGGCTAACAGATTGATTTAAAAGAAAACAAAACTGACATCATGTTACAGGACATATTGACAGAGCTAACATAATGGGGTGGAATGTGCGAAGTCCCTTTCGCGAAACCCAAGGGAAAAATTCCTACACCTACTATAAAGATGGTAAACAGCAACATCAGTGGACGAAAGCACAAAGAAAACAATCTCATGATTTGGATGAGGAAAACGTTTAACCAAGTTCCAGCTGACATTGGAAAATCGATGAATATAGTATGTGTATTATATTTCTTGAAGTTACAGCCTTTCCGATTTTCTAATTTCTTCGCATACTCCGATGCTCAATGTAAATGTTTCAAGACCAGTTTCTCGGTGTCGTCCAAAATTTTCAGATAGGTTCTGGCATACTTTGTCCAAACGATTTTAAGCAGGAAATGATTGCGTAATACTCAGCACCACGAACCTCCACACCAAGTATACTACATTCAAGAGAATATGTTGCTCAGTAGCTGCGGAATATTATCTTCACATTCAATCTACACAGAAATTTAAACTAAGGTGGTGTCATTCTCGATCAGACTTGATTTACTAAAGCACGGAATCATACAAGACTCAATTTGATATTAAACTTGGGCTATAATTATCGATTAAATCACCATATCGTTCATGCAACATTTAATTGATACATTCGTATATATGTTGCTATTAATATCTACCTTATATTTTTAGATAGAAATAATGTCGTATTGCAACAAAAACGTTTATTTTTTCTTTCTTCTATAGAATTGTTGTTGCCTACCTTACTCTAATTCTTATATAAATATGGATGCATGCTTCACTTGCAGACTCGAGTTGTACGATGATTGTTGTTTTCTTAATATTATGTCTGCATAGTTTCCTTATGCATACGCTTTATTGGCATTCATGCAGTCTTCCCCTATAAAAGGTCTTGGAATATACTCATCGTGATACTCCCTCCCACTAACCACACGCACACATACTCAAACTTCATTGTTATTAATTTTAAATTGGAGAAAGAGAACGATATATTAACCTTATTGTTAGTTTTAGTAGTAAACCATCTTTGAAATAAACCTCCTTTGGCAAATGTTGTCTTTTGATTGCTACAATAATATATACACTTAAAATTATGTCTGTTGTTAATAACATCCATAAGCTCTGCTCGAGTAACTGAATGAGCCTGAGGTCTGTAGCAAACTTCCATGAGCACACTCTGAAACTGAATGAGCCTGAGGCCTGTCACAAACTTATATGAGCACACTCTGCAGCTGAATGAGCATGAGGCCTGTCGCAAACTTATATGAGCACACTCTGCAACTAGATGAGGCTGAGGCCTGTCGCAAACTTCGATGAGCACACTCTGCAACTGAATGAGCCTGAGGCCTCTCGCAAACTTATATGAACACACTCTGCAACTGAATGAGCCTGAGGTCTGTCGCAAACTTCTATGAGCCCACTCTGCAACTGGATGAGCATGAGGCCTGTCGCAAACTTCTATGAGCACACTCTTCCGCGAAGAATAACTAATGAATAAAATTTGATGGATTATTGACTACCAATGATCCCTACATTAGCTAATACCTTACACAAGGTAAATTGTATAAAACTTTGATCTCCATTTAAATGCAGTAAATTCACTCCTCTAGTTCACCTTTACATCTTTTCGACAAATAAAATTAGTGATTATATTACATTATTCATATGTGGTCGCTGTCAAATCTTCTTGGAAGACAGTGGAGATTTCATTTTAATCAGATTGCAAATTCACGTTCTCAGGTGCAAAGTACATCATAAAAATATGCATGTCAGGGTGATACGGCATCGTTCACAAAATACTTCTATGTGTTGTTTTAATGAATTATGTCTTTATTTCTTATCTTGGTGATTTTATCTCTCTCTCTCTCTCTCTCTCTCTCTCTCTCTCTCTCTCTCTCTGATATAAATAAAGAAATGGGGTTTCTGACTCAGGCACCCTATTTTTCACAGGACAAATACAAACTTTTACTGTCCTTGGCTCACCATCCCATAGCCTCCTACCCACGGAGAGGGTTTACCAGTAATAGTCTCACTATTCAGGAAATTTCAGATGAAAGCGATTGGGTTGTAGTTTGTGAACCGCGCCTTAGGACATACCTCAAATTGTGCATCATAGATAACATTATATAACGATGCAACCAGTTATTATTGTTTCAGAAAATTGTGTGAGCTTCCTAAATAATGTAAGGAAATACTTTCTAAGTTTCTGTACAGTACTGTAAACTTACCATTTTTGTTGGTTAACAATTTTAATAGATTTGGTGATTACAGCTTTAAAAACCCAAATAAGTGTGATCTTTCTGTTGGAAACACAATACTTCAATCAACAATATTTCTGTAGGAAACGTGGGACCCGTGTAACAATGATTTTTCTCTGAGAAACAAAGGACTTAACCAAGAATAAACTTTTTTTCTGGGAAACATAGGAGTTCTTTCTTAATCCACATTTATGTATCATGAAAAGCAACGAATCAACAATATCGACAACATTTAGCAGGTAGGAAGAGAGGACCATATTTAAACTGGCCCTGTGCACAGATTGACCCACTTTGATGAATACATTTCAGTAGAAGAGGGGCCCATTTATTATTTAGACAGGCTTTAGGCAGAGCCATCTAGTTTGACAAATAGTTATCGGTGGAAGAGGGAACCATGTAAGAGTTAGACAGGCTTCAGGCATAAAGCCAACCGGTGTGACAAGTAGTTATCGGTGGAAGAGGGGCCTATTTAAGAGTTAGACAGGCTTCAGGCATAACGTCAACCGGTTTGACAAGCAGTTATCAATAGAAGAGGGGCCCATTTAGCAGTGTGGCTGAAACGAATCAGTGTGCCGAACGATTTGATTCACTACCAGAATATTTAAAGCTGCATTTCCATTAGCTAATGCAAAGGTCACTTGAACATGACCACTTAGCGATCACTGTCATACCTTCATGTACGACATTGGAGGTCTGATTTTAATCAGATTGGGTGAATTTGTAATGTCAAAATTTTGATTAATTTGTAGCTCTGAGGCATCATTCTCCGTAGTTATCCATATGTCATATCTATTTGGTTTATAGACTATACGCTCCCTATTCTGAGAGAGAGAGAATTTAGATCAAAAGAAACTTTAACAAATGAATGGAAAGGAAAATTGGATCATATTGACAAAATAATTGAAGGCGAAGATGTTTATCACGGGTTTTATTTAATGCAAACACAGCAGATGTAAGTGAATAAAACAGCATATTGAGATATTGGGAACAAAGCCGTATCTCCCCCACATACATAGTTTGGTTATATTCCTGAGAACGTGTCTGGTAATGTTGAAATTCCGATAGAGTCGTAACATTGGGGAAGTGCACATATTTCACACATATTTCGTATTTAGACTATATTTCTCCCTAGTTCAATACCCACCTCGCTATCCCCGTGGCAAAATATATATTTTCTGCCTGGAACTTAGTCGTACAACGTAAGAGGTCTCACAAGATATTTTTATTTTGGTTGCACCATAACGTAAATAACAAGTGACAAGTTTTCTATTACTAAAAGAAAATGTTAGGACTAAAGTAACGTCTGATACGTCTTATGTTTTAGGACTATCTAGGATTCTCCTGGCCGAACTACATGTTTTTATTCATAGCTATTTATATTAGTATATAATTATTTATGTAGAATTTATTCGTGCACCAGTCAAGCTTTAAACATGCCCCCACACACAGTGGTTCGTTACAATGAAAATTAGGAGTCTAACCTGTCACAATATAACACAAGGGAAGACACGAGTAAGCACGCCTCTACAGTTACAACCCTGCTTGTTTATCCTAATTGTGTCTGCTATTTTGCAATTTAAGCCAGTCATAATCCAGAATAGTTCAATTTTCAAAACAGCTCGACAGACATCATTCACTTTGTGAGATATTGGAGAAAATGCAATAATTGTTTGTCTATTATGACGTCTGGACAAGTAATGGCGGCTAGACAATTACTTGAAACCAAAAATAAGACAATTCGGCCCATCTTGAAAGACAATTCGGCCCAACTCAAAATACAATTTGGCCCACCTTATAAAGACAACTGACAAAGACTTTAACAAGTATTTATTTTTAAAAGTAAATATTCAGAAACTTATACTATATATATATATATATATATATATATATATATATATATATATATATATATATATATATATATATATATATATATATATATATATGCGTAAGTTAACTAAGACAAAATATTTGCGGAAAATTCTTATATAATTTGTTTGTTTGTTTGTGTTTTTTTGCCGTATTGCTCAAAACATTTGCTTTATGTAAATTAATTGCCTTTTTTCTTTTTTGGGGGGATATAATGAGTGTAATGTATGAAATAAAGCAAGGTCACCTTTCCTTTCTAGTATTTATTTGGGAGAATGCATATCAATGATGTACAATAATTTGTTCCTACCTGTGAACGTGTTTTAGTTTGTAAAATAGTATAGGCTTAGAATAAAATTTTAAACATTTGTTAAATTAGTCAAATGTTTGTCCAAGTTATAAAGATCATGAACTTTCTGATATCTTCAGGACAACAAAGAAAAATATTACATGGGAGAAAGGACGTCTGAAAACAAGAAGTATGGTATAGATGGATGTGATGCTTTCGGAGATATGTAGACAGTAATGAGATGTATCATATCCCCTGTGGAAGAATGTCGATTGAGTTAGACACTTGAGTATTCATAACTAAATACAATATGCATTATATCCCCTGTGGAAGAATGTCGATTGAGTTAAACACTTGAGTATTTATAACTAAATACAATATGCATCATATCCCCTGTGGAAGAAGGTTGATTGAGTTAGACACTTAAGTATTTATAACTAAATACAATATGCATTATATCACCTATGGAAGAATGTCGATTTAGTTAGACATTTGAGTATGTATAACTAAATACATTATGGATCATATCCCCTGTGGAAGAATGTCGATTGAGTTAGACACTTGAGTATTTATAACTAAATACAGTATGGATCGTATCCCCCTGTGGAAGAAGGTCAATTGAGTTAGACACGTAAGTATTTATAACTAAATACAGTATGGATCACATCCCTTTGGAAGAAGGTCGATTGAGTTAGACACTTGAGTATTTACAACTAAATACTATATGTATCATCTCTTTTTCTTTCTTCCTTATACAAGAGTTTTACCAAGCAGTTTCTATATAAAAATACTCTAGAGCAATTAATCAGTACAGCTTCCAATTTAATTTTTTCTCCAATCTGCCCGTATTTTCATCTGAAAAATAATTCCAGACTTAATAAACTTATTCTAAAATGTGACGTATGAAAGTTATATGTATATATAATTTGACCAAAGCTTATCACAATTTGTATGTATGTATGTATGTATGTATGTATGTATGTATGTATGTATGTATGTATGTATGCATGCATGTATGTTTGTATGTATGTATGTATGTATGCATGTATGTATGTATGTATTGTTACGTATATTTGATTTAATTTAATTGTTTGTAAGTTTTACAACATTTTTATTTTTAATTTCATTACGTGTCAAAATAATATAGTTTTATTTACTAAGAGCTCGATATTTTTCAGAAAATGGTTTGACCTTCACTCTTCAGTTGTAAATGTCTAAAGCTGACCTAGTTCCGGACATTGATTTCAGAAATCACTGAGACAAGTAAACAATTTTTACTTTTATCCTATTCTTAGATTGGTTTTTGTCAAGGTCATACCGGGACTAAGTACTTTTATATGTAAATACTTCTCAAAGGTTCTGTAACTTTGACCCTCATCCTGGAATTTCTTTTGCGTTTCGAGTTACTGTATAATCATTGTTTAAAGAGATTTTTCTCAACCTGGGCTTAAAACACTTTATGTCAAGGTGTTCGTTTGTTTTTTACCAGTTTGGGGTTATTTTAATGTTTATTCATGTTATTTGGATTCTAATGGATAATTGGTTTTCCTGGAAAAAATTGAGTCCTCAAACAGAATTCGTGGACAAAGACATTTCATTAATTCAAAAATCGGATTACTGTTTGTGAATAACTGTAGATGCAACAGGACAATAATAGCTACAGAATAATTCATCGCCTTCCATCTTGGAATTTTCGTAAGGACTCGAATTTTAAATCATCAGAACATTTCATTACTAGGACATCACAATTTTAATTCGTGGATTATAATTGGATTATTTCTGGATTTGATTCTTAAAACCGTAAGTTTTGTTTCTTCATTTGTACACGCACACACAAACAGACACATTCAGACGTACACGTAGTATGCACGTGTGAATATTATTTCTATAAAACAAAATTAGCAGCTTATAAGAGAACAAAGATAATTTGTACCATAGTTAGACTAGCAATCAGTTTATTCATTTATAATTTGTATGGAATAATGGAGCAACTATGGTTGACAAAATTGCCTGACACTGACCAGCTTTCCGTATACACACTAAAACATCAACTTGAAAAAAAAAAAGAAAAAATAAACTTAACTGGTAAGAGCTTGATACAGCAGCAACTAAACACCGACAAAATGTTCAGCATTATTCTCTCTCTCTCTCTCTCTCTCACACACACACACACACACACACACACACAGAGAGAGAACTGATATGCAAATATCAACGTATGTGATGATTGACCAGTATAAAGAATAATTTGATCAATGACTTTGAAATGTAACTCATGTTTTCAACTTCGTGGTCCGTAGATGCTTCCACCATTCTTAGAAGACCATTGTCACTGATATCCTTATTTATGTAACAAATCCTAACAGGTTTTCTTTCCGATACCATCATTACTTGAGATGGTATAAATTGGGCTTCTTCGCATAGCAGAGTAAGCATCAAATACAACTGAAGTCGCTTTTACGCTTTGCAATTCAATCGACTGTGCCAGACCTCTACGTCAGTATTTGTTCGTACCAGTTTTTAAAGGACACTCCATGAGGATATGGGCCAAATTGTACTGGATGTCCACCTGTCACTAATATACGTCACCCATTCATCTAACGTGGCAGTTCAGACCATTCCTTTTAATTTCTAAAAAGCTGTGGGGATACGTTCGGCTAGCAGAAGGGGCAAAGCAAACACCTTTCTACAAAATCTGAAAACAGCATCCCGCTAGTTGTATGTCGTCTACAAATAAATAGTATATACATATTAGCCTTTATACTGATGCAGATAATGCGATCATTAGCACAATACGGAAAATTTTAGAAATAAACACCGTGAACCATCTTACCTCTGTGTTCCAATAGTCTAAGAACTAATGCAAATATAAATAAAGACTTAACGTGTCACAAATCGACTAAATATGAAAAATAGACTATAACAGTGGTATACAAACAATAGAACAAAATATACATGAAGACCTTTTTCCTGAAGTTTTTGCCATGGCCTGACCCCAGTGGAATGGGCATCCACTTCTCTTCTTGTAGTTCAAAAAACTAGTCCCAAAACCTGTATTGATACATGAGCTCTTATCGTTCTTGATATATAATAAAAGAGAGATAATTTCCTATTTCTCATGCGTTCTATTTAAGATCTGAAACCAATGTTTTAAGCTACATGTCACTGTGTAATAGTTTCGCACCAAAAGTTCAGCTCAGAGATTCGAAGTTTTCTAATTCAGATTTCCTCCGAATATTCCAACCCCAATTTTCACATGTGGACATTCTAGGATGGAGTGTGGGTTCAGAGCAATTACATATAAAAAATTAAAATCTGCCGCCAAAAAGGAGACAATTTGCTATTTCTACTGCATTATATTTAAGATCTGAAACCAATGCTTTAAGCTACATGTCACTGTGTAATAGTTTCGCACCAAAGTTCAGCTCAGAGATTCGAAATTTTCTAATTCGGGTTTCCTCCGAATATTCCACCCCTTTTTTTCCACATTTGGACATTTATGATGGAGTGTGGGTTGAGGGCAAATACATCCAAAAATTTAGAATCTGCTGCCACCGTAAGATAGCTTACCAGCGGGCCTATCAAATTTATTCTATGTTATATCGACAAAATAGCTGCATGAAATCGAAAGGAAAATTATTTATATTCTCAAAAAAGGTTAGTATTATAATCGTTGTCTTTATTCCGCTGACAGACTAGACGAAACTCGGCATAGATGAAATATGTCCCGGTACTCCCCATTTGCGTTAATGGTCACATGACATCACAACTCTCACATAAGGACGTCGGAAGTCCAAGAGACACGTGATATCAACAACAAACTCCTTCTTAATGTTGCTGTACAAAATTTCAGTTATTTTGTAAAAACCAGAAGAAGAAAAATTCTCAACATATTTATTTCGAGAACAACTGCAAGAAACTTGGCCAGTCTGATTCATTGTGTTCTTTCATTTTTTTTTAATTACAACCAGTATACGACTTGAATTTAATATTTTTTACAATATTTGAAATTGACGGTTGTGAGATTATGTGTGCTCGTGCGATTAGCAATTGAAATCGCTAGTAGCAGCTCAAATTTCATCAGTTCGTTAGTTTTATCTTCTTTCAGCAGACTAAAGGCATGACGATTTTAATACTCGTAATTTCTAAGAAAAAAAAAGTAATTTTCATATCGATTTAATGCAGGCATAACTCGATTTAACAACATTTAAGTTTAATAGCCCATCCGCAAAGCGTCTATGCTTTAAGGCCACCATGTTTGCCTCTTGTGATTCTAGACTGGTTTTCATACCTCCCATATAAAAAAGATAAGGATATCGAACTGTCTGTGAAATAAAATGTCTACCACAGGAATCGAATCCACGGAGCATTTGGATTGTCTCAACAAATATATTTATGGCAAGCACCCAAATGATCCAGGCTACAACCTCCTAATATTCTCGTTAGAACTAGATACATTTAACTTACGATTAGTTGAGTTACGACTCAATTGCGTAATTGTTTCCGACGTCATGTTGTGGAGGAATATTACCGGATTTTTCCCGACTTTGGCCAATATTTGCAAAATTTAAGGACATTTCACGGTCAGGAAAAAAATTATCATTTCTCCCGACATTTTCCCGATAGCGTGGTGAACCCTGATTATCACATTTGATATATGGATGTTATATGAAATTTTCAACAAATAGTTAATGTTAGGCATCTGATGGCTAGCAACAGTAATGTGAAAGATATTGACTTGAAAACTCCCCCTAGCAAGATACCTACCGTCATTGGGGGTCTGGTAGAAAAACCTAGATCGTTTGGTAGAAATCGGCTCAGAGAGTATTGCTGGACATGAGGATGTTGATGACAATGATGAGAATGTTGTATTTGAAAGTGTGGTTAGACGTAGAACAAGGCGCTTATATGTGGGCGGCATTGGCGTCAATCATAGCTTGGAATAAATTAGACGCTGATATCTTGATAAACTATCAAACTGAGCTGGACCATCGACTGAAACCTTTTGATATATATTCTATTTCGGACAATGTTGATAGATTTTACGGGCACATTGTTAATACTATACATCAGTCAAGCAACATCAAGCTTCCAAAGTTTAAATTCATCATGCCAAACCATACTGGTCAAATAAACTCAAAGAAGCACATACATTTCAAAGACATTAGCTAGGTATACTTGGATAAATGAGGGAAGACAAGTTGCGAGTACGTATCTTTAATTTTCGAAGCTGCATATTGAAGTATAAATGTTTTGTGCCAATTTTGGAAAACAAGTTAAGGTATAGTGATACAGTCAATAAAATGTGAACATGTAGAAACATAAAAAAAAATTATTTTCAAAGAAAACTTTGTTTTTATACTTAATATTATTTTTTATTATAGTCGGATATGAAAAAAATAAAGTTGATGAAATTAAAGATATTTATCAGGTATAGTTCTAAAAATGTAATATGACGAAGTTTTAATCAATTTTAAAAAGACAGTATTAATTTATATTTTGAGGGAAACAATTATTTAATACTTAGATAATGTTTATAAGACAGTAAGGTTTGAATGATGATATGCATACTCGTGCCCTTTAGGAAACACTTTCGGAGTGGTAGGGTGTCAAAATAATTAATCATTAATCCTACAATAATGTTATACCATGGATGTTTTTGAAATTGTTTTAATTCTCATGGACCATAAATATGCAAGATACTGGGTTCTGTTTGTTGCAAGATTTCATCAGCTAAGTGCATTTAACACATTATTTGCTCTCCACCGGATGCGGGTGTACGTTCTACTTACTGCTTGAATGACTGCCCAAGGACAATAATTTTAAAGGGAGGTAACAATCCTTTACCGAAGGGACTATTGAAGCACTTCAGTTGTTAAATCTACAGCTTCGGATCTGGGAAGGTCTGCTCTTTACTTTAGTAGGTAAATTAATCATGCATGTAGCCCTCAATTCCAAAATGTCAAAATAGCAGTGATCGGCTTTGAGAAACACAATCACTAATGAAGTTTGACCTGATATCCATGCCATTTCCGTCTAGTCCTAATATAACATCAGAAGTTGTTCTAGGAACACATATAAGTTTAGTGTCCTTGGTGCTTCTCCTCCTGTGTTGGTTTCAAAATAACAAGTTAATGGTATAATGAAAGTTAAACCCTGTATCTTTTTTCTGTAATTCTTGATTATTTATATCAGATACTATCTATCAGTTAATAATTTGGTCGGTTTACCGAAGCCACTTATAAATCATCTGATACATACATTGAATGTCTAGCAAAGCGTGTTTCAAGGTTAGCAGAACCCTTGAAAATGAGAAGTGAATCTTCATGCTGTTTTTCCAATTATAGCTACTTAAAACGTGATATTATGTCGGATCACATTGATACTTTAGAAAGACGGCGTTTTGCTTTGGTGTGACAGTCAAACGCAGTGAATGTATTTGCAATATGCAACTGTGTAGGAACAATCAAATGAAAATAAATACTGTCGAATACGTAAGAGCACATGATATCTGACCACCTCCCTATCCTTACTTCCCTTCGTACAGTGACCTGTGGGAGAGACTTCAGACAGTCTATGAAGAGAAACAACATAGCTTGAAATAAATTAGACGCCGATATCTTGAAAAACTATCAAACTGAGCTGGACCATCGCCTGAAAACTTTTGATATAGATACTATTTCGGACAATGTTGATAGATTTTATGGGCACATTTTTAATGCAATACAGGACTCAGGCGACATCGCGCTTCCAAAGTCTAAATTCAATTATCATTCCAAGCCATACTGGTCAAATGAGGTCAAAGAAGCGCATAAACTTCAAAGACAAGCTAGGTATATTTGGATAAATGAGAGAAGACCGAGGGGAAATCAATATAATTCTTACAGATAGTATAAAGATAAGAAGAGAGACTTTAGAAACGTTCAAAAACTGGCTTTGGAAATATATATGGGGGAGGTATATGAAGAAATTAAAAAAGCACATGAATGCGATGTAAGACACTTTGGGAAAATGATCACTGTTAAGAGAGGGAACAATATAAATTTTTGGTCATGAGCTATCAACTGATAGAGTTTGTGTCCGTGATGATGATTCCAACGCAAATGGCTTTGCCAGATACTATGAAGACATTCACACGCCGAATTTTAGCCATAATTTTGACGGAAACCTTTATGAATTTATAGAGAGAGAATTAAATCGGGGTTTACAGGACGGAGTAAACCATATCGAGACCTTACAGACCATGATAAGTTTAAACGAAGTAAGAGAAATCATTAAAAGTCTAAAGAAATCAAAGGCACCGGGCCATGATCAAATTTGCAATGAACATTTGATCTATGGCAGCGATTACCTCGTCGAGTGTTCGAGTGTATGACAGTTTTATTAACTCAGATGACTGATCTGTTTTACATAGCCGTAGATTGCAAAAAGGGTTAGTAATACCACTGTACAAAGGTAACAGTAAATAAAAGAACTCCCTCCAAAGTTACAGGCCTTTTACTTTACTGCGTTATCTACAAAACTTTTGAGGAAATTAATCATGGACGTTTGGTAGCTTGGCACAAAGTTAATAATTTTAATATACCCAGTTCACAACAACATTGTTGCCAAAAAGGTTTAGGCTGCACAACGCATGTTGGGAATTACGGGTAAGTCCCTTTTGATAGTTTTTAAGATGTTCACAAATTTACAGAGTAAAGTTCTTGTCAATGGGCAATTTTCGGATTGGTTCTTAATTGGCCAAGGAGTGAGACAAGGGGGTGTATTGTAAACCTTGATGTACACAACATTTATAAATGTCTTGCTACTACAGTTAGAAAATAGTGGATTTGGAGCATAGATTGGAAGCAGCAGAGGGGGCGAATCGGACATTTTGTCCAATCGTCATTTGGTTTAATTAATACCTTCTGCACTCAGCGGATCCAGCGTCGTCAGCGCCTGGTAAAAAAAAAACGACGTCGTCGTCGGGGGGGTAAATCGAACGTCATTTAGTTTAATATACTTTCTGCGCGCCGATCCCAGTGTCGTCAGCGTCCGGTAAAAAAGCGCGACGACCGCGTCGATGTCATCGCCCCCTCTGCTGCTAAGGGGCTATTTACAACTAACCGAATATTTGGTCAAGTCCGATACGATATCGTGTCCGAGGATCATGTAAATTTATCGTTACAAATCCATGTGGGGTCGACTGAGCATGACTAAAAAAGTTTCGAAAAACATTAAAGTCCATGTCACCGCCGCACCATGTCTGCCAAATATTTCGTAGCGTGTGTGTATCAACGCCGTTGAACACAGGAAGAATATTACAGTTGTCTCTGATTACTTTTGGAATCTGAGTGTATCGTTGAGTGACATATATCACGTCAGTGTTTTTATGCCTGCCTCTGGAAAATATCCTAGCTGGGTTTTTTTTATTGTCTAACATAACATCATCGTACACGACTAAATTGTTAACGTCGCCATCAATATCATCGATACCTGGTGCATCATTGATATCTGTAATAAACTCAATAACATTTTTTTCAGCGATCGCTGATGCATTCTCGTTAAAATCTTTCAACACCTCGTAGCATCGTTGATCATCTACGCTAGGGGCGATTAAATGCAACTTATCCCACTTCATCCATCTCATTATTAAATTAAGTAACAATTGCGTCTTGCCGGATCCAGATGGTCCGATGATAATCATCCGGATCGAGTTTGGTAACGCTGCAACATGCTTAACTGGTTCTCTTGTTTTAGTCACCGAAAAATCAATTATATTCTTATCTCTATACATAAATTAAGGATCTATATTGTGTGAAGTGTAGAGTGCGTACTGGCACAAATGATATGACAACCGTTACAACAAGAAATAACAGATCGGCACTTACTGGTAAGTGTGTACAATGCGGTACAAAGAAGTTTAGATTTATTTCTATTAGACCCGGGGATGTTTTAAAAAAAAGCGAGGAGGTGATATTGCAGCCAAGTTATCAAAACTCCCCGGAACACCGTGGGCAAAGTATCCAGGAGAAAAGCACCTCCCAGGATATAGCTACTGTGGCCCCGGAACACGATTAGATATCAGACTCGATGATCAAAATCAACCCCGGCCCGGTGAGTATCCAATAAACGCTATCGATAAGGCGTGTCATGCTCATGATGTTGCTTACAAAAGTAGCGATCTGCAACAGCGTCATATCGCGGATGTAAAATTAATTCACGCGTTAAATGCTATTCCTGATAAATCCTTTAAAGAAAAATTGGCCTCATGGTTGGTAAAATCGGCCATGAAAGGTAAATTAATGATGGGCGCTGGTAATTAATAACAACATGGAATCCATCTATTATTCTCCGAGAGGATACTGGAAGGGGAAGGCCGCAATTGGTAAGCTTGCAAGCGCTGCAAAAGTAACGAGGGCCACTGCGGATAATTGGTTATCCAAACAGGCTATATGGCAAATTTATCTACCGCCGCCTAAACAAATCAACTTTTCGCGCTTTGATGTCAGTGTACCCAATGAAGTTCATCAGGCTGATATACTATTTCTGCCGCATGACAACGGTTACAAATACGCGCTAACCGTAGTTGATGTTGCGAGTCGATACAAACAAGCGGAGCCGTTGAAAACAAAGTCAGCAACTGAAGTGGCCGATGCGTTTGGGCGGATTTATCGAAGAGGCCCTCTGCGCTGGCCAAATCTATTACAAGTTGATCCTGGTAGTGAATTTCGCGGCGCTGTTCTATCAACGCTGAAACATCATAGCGTCGCGGTACGACGAGGTCATACTGCGCTACATCGTGATCAGGCAATTGTTGAACGATTCAATCGGACTCTTGCTGAACGGTTATTTGGGTATCAATACGCGAAGGAATTCATCCAAGAAAAACGATCTCGTGAATGGGTCAAAAGGTTGCCAGGCGTAATTGCAGCGTTAAATAACGAGATTACCCGAGCAATCAACATTAAGCCCAGCGACGCGATTAAAAAAAAGTATATACCCGGAAGATCAAAAATAAATAGCGTTTCCAAGCCGATTCTCGGCGATGTCACTGTTAGATATCTATATGAACCAGGAGAGCTTGAAGGCGGTAAAAAAAGAGCTACTGATCCTATTTGAAGTGTTACCACACATAACATATCAACGATAACACAATCAACTGGTAGACCACCGATCTATAGACTGGATTCAACTGCCCCACAGCGGGGGTTTACACGCGAGCAACTACAAGTGATACCTGACGATACTCAATTACCCCCGCGTGGTCTTAACTAGCGCCGTTGCGTCTATTGCACTCAAGACAGGTCAACCTCACATTGGTTTTGACATGACCGAGACTGTTATCGATCCTGTCCACGGTAAATTGGCGAGCGTCTTTATCCGAATAACGCCAGCGCATTACACAATTACAACTCGCGCAGTGATTATTCTGTTGTTGTCGTAACGCAATTATTAATTCGGCATCAATATCAAAACGCCGCTGTTTTTTTTTTATCCTGTTGACGGTAACCCGAGAGTTTTCTATCAATGACGCTTGCATCGATGATGTCGTTGTCGGTGACTTTGTCGGTGACTTTGTCGGTGACTCCGTCACTGGCTTCGTCAATAACAATTCTTCGAAGCTGATTTATCCTCCGTACTCTGGACACTGCAAGATAGACTAGATTTGACCATTCGATGCGATTATCAACCATCCAAACAATTGTGTCCGTGATGGTTAGTCCCTGCGAGGAATGTATTGTTGTTGCATATCCTAGCGTCCACGGGGATTTATCAGCACGTAGCGCGTCCTCGACGACGCTGATATCAACGAACACGATATCATTCAGCACGAGAATTTGTTTTTTTGTCCCTGACGCTGTCGGGCCTGGAATTTCAACTTCAATGTTTTGCCGCATTGTATCCGCGGGTCTATAACATAACGGCACTGGGCGAGTTGGAAACTTTTCCTTATGCAACGTAAACAACTTTTGCTGAAGTGTGTCTCTGACTATCTTTCTACTCGCTACAATCAAATCGTTTGGTCTCCATGTTTCCCAGAATTCATTTAACGGCGTTTCCGGAATCACCTCGCGGACTATTTCACATTGAACTCTATCCGGCTGTAATCTGATTAATTTCTTAACCTCGCGCAGTTGTTCATCAAGTGCTCGGTAATCAGTATCGGTTTCTTCATAATAGTCCACAAAACCCTTTAACCAATCATGTGGACCCTCGCCGACAAATGGTGGTGGTTGACCATGATCCCCGCACATTATCACCGCTGTATTCGCGCGCAGCAACCACTCAAGAAACATTTGTAAAACATCTAACGAAACAGTACATATCTCATCCCAGATGATAACCTCAGGAATAAATTTTTCACCCATTCGATCAGGAGTCCACTCACCGCCGCTGTATCGAAAAAAGCTGTGATAAGTAACGGCGTCAACATTTCGTTGTTTTATCTCTCGCGCTAGTCTATGGGTCGGTGTAAGCACGATTATACTTGCCCGCGTTCGAAATAATTCAATTGCCCGAGTCGTCTTTCCTGACCCGCCACAGCCGCTTAAATAAACTGTTTTGTATCTACAAATTGGATCAGAACACGGTGGTGCATTAGACCATTCTGACAATTTATCACCTCGTAAGTAATTGTTCTCAACGGTGACATCTGCTGACGGGGAATAATCGCGTCGTATTTCATTTTTAATTCTCCATGTACCCCAACTCTCGTCCGGACTAGTAAACTCGGCTATGTTTCCCTTATACTTTACGTCAATATAAAATGAATCAATCGCAACTCTAACTGCGGTGTCGGAAAATCTATTTAACACTGAAAATAAATTTATGCAAGCATAACCCAGCATAGACGCCCTCAAATGCGGGTATGCTGGGCTGTCTCCGTCGCTGTAAGTAACAACTGTACCCAACCTTGTTCCATTGGACAAGAAAGCTGTTTTGCAGTTCACGTATCTATTTTTCGCCACTGCGTCCTTGATTACGAAATCATATTCTGCGTCATCTATAATCAGCCGTGAGCAATATCGTTTGTAATCGCAGTTTTTTCCACCTTGTGTGAACTTACCAATTATTCTTCTACCGAGATCTTTTGCCTCGCGGTTTCGTTGTTTGAATATCTTTTTGGACCATTCGATGATATATTCCTCGTCGGCATCAATGTGTTTTCTGGACTCGTCAATTATGCTATCTAGACGCTCCGGTTCTGGTAACCAGACTTCAGTCTGCGCCCGGTATGATATAATCGCGTCACTGACAATCAACGAAACTAGCATTTTACAATCAATCATATACCGTAGCAGCGCTATTGGCAACCACTTCTTTTCAGTCATGTGTCTACCGATCCAAATATAGCAACAGCGATGAAGTCCTGCCGCGAATTCAAATGATACTATGTGAGCGAATCCAGTTAAATCAAAATCAGGCAGTGGTCCATTAATAGCAACACGAGTCATTTAATGTCTGGGGTGTCCAAATCGTTTAAAGTACTCAGCGGCGGATCCATACCCGAGAAAACTTGCTGGATAACAGACAACCATATCAACGGAAATCATAGCGTCGCGGTTGTATCTAGTGTTCCATAGTCCACCGTGATAGTATTCCAAACAACTGGATTGTACATCCGGTAGAAATTCCTTGCGCGTTGGTCTCCACGCATTTTTCCTTGCTGCAACATGAGCCGCAACCGATGGAATTGTAAAACAATTTGTTAGCAGTTGTTCATCATGCTCTTCAAATTCCATGGCGGTTTTTTTCATCTTGTTGTGAAACGCTTCAGTGCGATATAATTCACCGTTTGGCCTTACAAACTGATCAAAGGTATCGCATCGTTTTCAGCGCTGCGAAGTAACCACACTGATACAGGGTCGTTTTTACACAAACAAGCAATAGCATCAAATAGTTTCCTCTCCGCGAGAAAACCGTCCTTGGAGAATTGTTCTCCCAGGAATTCCCCCGGGATATACTTTACTGTTCTATCCCGTGGAAATACTGTGATCGCGGACGTCCATGCGTGTTCGTTATGATCAATAATTTTGATTGAGGCTCCCTTTGATTTGTACTTTGATTCGTATAATACTTCACCGGTTATCGTTGTAACGGTTATTGGAAATCTCAACGACGTTTCTAATCTCGCTATGTCGCTGATGGTTGCTCCTCACTCGCGCACTGTCTCCTCCCATTGGTTTATTTTGCTACGCCGTAGATCAGTCAATTTGTTTCCTCGACACGCATTTGTAAAATGCTCTATTATTCGTTCTGCTACACAATTTATCCCCGTTGACTGTTTCATTGGCGCTAGTTTTCCGATATCAGGTTTCTTATTTAACGGGTATATTCCATAAACAACTGCTGTTTCAGGATACGCTCGTTCATAGCATGGTCTGTCAATTCCGGTTAACAACCCCGGCTTGGAGTCGCGGCTAACAGTGACTGTTTTCTTGTCGCTGAGAACTGGTTCAAATTTATCACGTGTGATCCAATTACCTGATTCCACCCGGACAATGAATTTTACTCTGAAAAAATACTTTTTACCGTCAAGGTGTGATATTATCGTTGATGCGCGCTTGTCGTTCATGGTAGCATCAACAACGCCATCAATTCGAAATGTTGACCAACTATGGGATGCACCATCACGCTTGAATTCATTGATACAATCACGTATTTTATTTAACAGGGTTCTATCGTTTATTAACGCTTTTGGTGTGCCCTTGAGGGCTCTATCGAGATTAAACTTAATATTTTTCCAGGGCTTAATTGCTGCTAATTTCTTGAACTCCTCCTCCATATAATTAAAACAAGTATTTAAATGAAAGAATATAGTATAATGAATAAATGCAAATGGTTGATGATTGGGTCGACAACCCCGTGCAATAAATCATGTAGAGGTGAATTCTGCGGGTATCATTTACAAAGCGTTCTTAATGGTTCTCTTGGCCCTCTCCCGTGCTTGGTTTGCCATGTTGGTGTAAGAGGAAAATCGCAGTTGTGTATCAATTGTGGAGGAAAGCGATACAGAGAGTTAAAACGTTATTATGATAAACGAATAAAAAAACGCCGTCATTGACCCCACCGCGGTCTCCGTCAAGGACAAAATCATCAAAACCCCTCAAGACTACATTGAAAGGTTTATAATTAAACCAAATAATGAATTAGACAAGTAGTATTATTATACAAATGAACCAAGAATTTCTACCTCACCCTGTGCTTGTTAATTACGAGGCATCTCGCGACGGCGTTGTTCGAAACCGTAGACTGAAGAAGCCGGTTGGCACTGTAAATAATCGCGGATACTTGCGATTTGGTGCTGGGGGAAAAAACTATCTTATTCACAGGATGGTATATGAAGCGTTTAACGGACTGATCAACGACGGTCTCGTTATTGATCACATTGATGGATGTCCTCAAAATAACAGACTGTGTAATCTAAGAGCTGTTACACCGAGTCAAAATTCCAAATTTGGAAAACCAGGAGGGATGAGAAAGGCAAAACCCGTAAAGTCATTTGATACAATAACGCACGAAGAAAAAATATTTCGCTCTATGAATGCGGCTGGTAGGTACTTCGATATTTGTAGTAAATCAGTTCGAGATGTTGCAGAGAATATAACTAAAACAGCGATTTCAAAAAGGACCGGGCACAGAATTCGATTTTCATATATAACATCAAGGGGAATAACTCGTGATGGTATATCACCGAGTGACGAAGTTACCGACAGTGTGAACGCTACAGTCTATTACAATTAATAAATTGTCTGTTCCGGAAGAAATACCGGAAGAAAACTGATGGAATAAATTGTCTTTACAAACAACTGTAATATTCTGTTTTATGTTTCATCGAAGTATTTAGTGTTGTTTAAGCGCTATTGATAGCGTTTTTTAAGTAATTTAACGAAATACAATAACACACCTTGTGACTGACGCGGTTGTATTAGTCGCCTTATATATAAGCCGACTCGTTATAAGCCTTGGGCTTTCGAAAGCCAATTCAACCAATCAAAACTAACCCACGCTCTTGACCCGGGCGTGTGGTTGTCTTTTGTTCACAATCATGCAACCGGGTTAATTTAATTGGGTTGCTTTTGATTGGTTGAATTGACCGTAGAGTTCCGCCCCGCCGTTTTATGTCTGTGCCGTCTTGTGCCGTCCCATCATTAATTAAGTACATGTAGTCATGTCCCCCCAAACATATCTTCTGGGCGGTCTACGATGACGTTTGTCACCCTAGGCCTCCCTCCCGGAGATACATGTTTCGGGTTCCCTTGGGCTCAGATGGATGCGAAGGCACCCAAGGGGTTCCAAGATGTGTTGTCCTTAATTAAGTAGCCTCTGGGTCTCTCTGACGTCATAGGGCGCCAGCGAGATTGCCAAATGGGTTATAATTCTCTAGGCAGTAAAGATGTTAACAGCACCTTTATGTGCCTAGAGATCATTTTGTAAAACATTTTTTTTATTATAGAAATAAGATGTTTATAAGAATATGAATATCGAAGACATCAATAATATATTAACCGAGATTTCAAAATTAAAAAATTAAGGAATTGAATTATCTGATAGTCTCAACAGCGAAAGAATATTATCCGATTATGAAATTATTAACGAACAATCGAAACGGGGGCGTTTTACCCTGGCCCGCGAGTATTCTTTTATAAAACGATTACAACATACGATTAATGAAAACCTGTACCTCAATGACGTAAATGCATTCATTGGGCTATTCACTGCCGTTGAAACAATACGAAAAAAACTTGGACGTGTTTATGAACGACGCCGGGAGATTTCTAGTAAGATTAAAAACATTAGAAAGATTATAGACGAAACCCCCGTGGAGCCCCCAATTTAATGGTAGCGTAACGGAAGTGAATTTTTACGTTGTACACATATTTCCCCCCCCCCGACAGGTCATACTACTGAAAAATTACCTTGCAGAGAAATATAGTCCTGTAATACTGAAATAGTAAGACGATTGCGTTTCATGGCATTCGGGTATATTCCTGCCATAGGATGACTCGGCGGGAAATTTGAAATTGCGGAGCGATTTGCAATAATGGTAGGTGAATCACTTACTACTCGGCTAGCCAGAGAGCGGCTAGCAGCGCTTAAAAAGTTCATACCGTTACGAGACAGGGTCCGAAAACAACTTCAAACGCGGCAACAACTACAAACTGATTTTGCTGTTGGAAGCGAACAACTCTTTGCCCCGGTAAAAAGCGCAACTGTGCCCGTCCTCGGCGCGCTTGAAAAGATAGCGGCTCAGACCAAACAAACAAAGGAGTCTCTGGAAACACTTCCTGCGAAAATAGCGGTTGCTACAACACACCAACGGAGGGTGAGGCCACCACCACTCGCTATAACCGGCCCACAAGAACCTTATGTTACAATGGCCGATGAAGAAGAACTAGGTGCTACTGCAAGAGAACCAGAAGAAGAAATACCGGAAGAAATACCGGAAGGAATACAGGAAAAAAAAGAGAAAGGGGGGAATATACCCCGTAATGTACTTAAAAAGAGCACAATAGATACAATCAGAGCCTTCGACAGCGAGGAAGAATTGATTAATTTTACTGTTACAACATCACCTAAGGGCATACGAGATAAGCATATCAATAAAGGCTACGAGAAAAATATAAGGTCGACGGAGAATTGGGCAAGAATGGTGTATTTAGCAAGTAAATATAAAAATGCATTATACGGTGATACCGATTACACAGCATTCCTAAAATAAGGTTGAAAGTAGGAAACCAAAAAAAGGAAAAGGATACAGCGGTGTGGTTGAAAACGCTAGTGTTACTTGTCCTGGTAATGTTCTCAGTGATATATCACGGCTGGAAGTACTAATCGGAGGAAAACGAGCCGGAAATAACTCTACGGAAATAATCAATGAGGCCGCTGATATTTGCAGGCGTTTATTTGCAGGCGGTATCATGGACATTAATGTATATCGAGAACTCATTGACGAACTTGTGGACGGTTAATTGGAAAACTGGTGTTTTTATAATAAAGATGATTATACACTACAACCATGATAAACCAGTCAGCGTCTACGTGGTAAACTCACGATTGCCTGTATACCGCGCGTGGTACGGAGACGGTCTCGGTAGCACCATTGCGGGGTTATTTACAAGAATGGCTCCAAAAGTGGCGCCGTTAGCGAAACAATTGTCTATGAAAGCCATTGATGTTATTCGTGATAAGGGAATCAGCGCTATTGGAGATGTTGCCGGAAAGGCGTTTTCAGCCGCGCGGGACAAACTAATGTCGTTGGTGAGAAGAAAAAAAACAAACGCCGCTGAGTTATACAACAGTGATGCCTGCAAATGTCAGCAGGGTAATAAATAACGCGGTGGAAAAAAAACTAGCGTCAATGACCGAGTCATTGGCCTCGCCGCTGGCGACTCCGATGGCTTCGCCAACGACCCCGTCGTCGATGATGGCGGAGCCATCCACTGATGCAACAACCAACGCGCTCATGAACGCGATAGCGGGAAGTGGTCTTAAACCGAAACGAAGACGACGTTGATGAATTGCAAAGCAATTTCAATTGAAAACATCAACATGATAATAATAAAATGTTTGCGCGAACCGCTGATCCCGCGTTTGATATGGATGCCCCAGTGCGCAGGGATGATTCTGTCCGTGATTATCAATTTTATTCCTATCAACCACCACAAGCCGACCTACGATCGCGAATTGAACTTCAAGTCCAAGATACCAGTAAATACTTTTTGCCGTGTGAAGCGTTTATCGAAATCGAGGGAGAACTCGTGACAAATGTCGTCGCTAATACACCATACGCAGATGACGCTCATGTTCGAGTTGGTTTCGTCAACAACGGTATCATGGCGTTATTTGAGAGTGCCAGATATCTTATTGACGGGCGAGAAATTGAATCAATAGAACGCGAGGTTGATGTTGCAACGACGATAATTGGGCTAGCAAGATACTCAGATGATTATACAAGATCGGCGGGCCCATCTATGATGTTCGCAAAGGATACCACTAATAACGCTGACCATCTTCAGTACATTAACGTGCTGACGAAAGAAAATACCGCAGCTGACCAGGCTGAAACAGCTAACCCAGACCGCAGAGCAGGACCAGGCGCTGATTTCACTGTTATAAAAAGTACTAACGATAATTTTAATCTAGGATTTGCAACACGAGTAGGGATGTTGCAAGGACCACGCCGACAGTTTTCATGCGCGATTCCACTCCATCACATATTCGGATTTTGTAGAAATGTCAGAAAAGTTATCTATGGGGCTAAGCATACAATCGCGCTAACGCGAAGGGGCGATGATAACAATGCAATATGGCGTGCTGCTGACGTCGATAACGGTAAAGTCGTTTTAACTAAAATAGCATTGTGGATGCCGGTGTTGACTCCATCAGTTACCACGGAAGCACGATTGTTATCATTTATGGAACAGGGAGGAAAATCGTTGTTGAGTTGGCTAGCGGTAACAACTGATGCTAAAGAGGATAATGTCGCTGATACATTTACATGGCACCTGGCATCAAAACAAGGTGTTTCAGCCCAGCGTCATATATTTATAGCGCTACAGAATAGGGATCGATTGGGTAATCAAGAACGCAGCCATATGATATTTGATCAATTAGGAGTCAGGGATGTTTCGCTGAGAATAAACGGACAACAGGAACCATCCGAGGATATACAGCTTAATTACGGTGACAACCATATCGCACGTGTGTACCATCGATTGCTGTCATATATGGGTCGTGATCAAAACGTCGACACTGGTTTGCAAATATCACAACTTGATTTTAAAACCCTGTATCCGATTTATTATTTTTCGTTGGAACATCTTGATTTAACGAGACAGTCCGTCGTTGATATACACTTCCGAGCTCGTATAGCCCCGGGTGGCGTTAATTATAGAGCGGTTGCTGTCATTCTCAGCGATAAATCAATGCTGCTAGAAGGTGTTGGTGGATGAATGAGAATCGTTGATGCACCAGTGGAAAATATGTAATTGAAAACACAAACGCGTTTACAATAAAATGTCGTATAGTGTTGTCAGTGTAGAGTTGACCGATGGTCAAGTCAAGAAATTACGATCAAAGTCCGCTAAACAATGTGGAACCACAATAACGTTAAAGCCGTCACAGATGACTGGTGGCAAGCGTAAGATATCGTTGACGGCGCGTCAAATAAAACATTTCAATGATGCAATGAAGAATAAAAAGGGTGTTCAAGTAACCTTCTCAGCCGCGGCAATCAAAAACATGGAAAAGACCGGTGGGATATTTCCGTTGTTAGCTGCGATTCCGGCGTTGATTGCCGCGGCCGCACCAGCAGTGGCTAAGGCGGCGGCGTTAGGAGCCGTTGGTACCGCGGCGGGAATGGCATTGAAGAAGGCAACCGGGAGAGGCTATAAAAAAAAGAAACGAGGACGATCCGTGGCCGGAAAGGGTCTAAGACTACCGGGAACCCCGTATTCATGGTACTCGGGAAAGGGTCTAAGACTACCGGGAACCGTTTATTAACGCAAGAGTCTATGGTTCCGTTATCCAATTTTGATTTAATAGATGCCGCAGACGCGTTAGCGATAAAAAACTTCAGAGGTGTTTTTATGAGGGATCAATTACCAACAAAACCAAGGAATATTGAAACCGGTATAATTAACCTCGATAAATCCTCCGGAGCGGGAACTCATTGGGTTGCATACGCGATTGATCCGCGTGGGATCGTCTATTTTGATTCATACGGGTTAGCCCCGCCGAACGAGTTCATGCGGTATATCCGGGCGTGTTCAGCCCCGGTTTTTTCTTCCACGCTGCCAACACAGCGATTAAGTGACCCACCGATATGCGGCCGTGAAGTATTGAACGTACTCGCGGAGATTTCATCATCGCGGAAACCACCTCATGTGGTTGTAAACGAATACACTAGTGGGGTCGTAGAGGCCCAGCGGGCTAATTAAAAACACTGTGTTTTTTTACAATAATAATGATTGATATCTGGGGACGACCGGTTTCGGCGCTGAAAAAATCGACGGAAACGCCCGCCACCGATGACATAAAAAAACTAATCGAGGATGAAATCGCTGAGACGTTGAACCTAACCAGTGTTGACCCGGGCGAAATAGTTGTATTTCAAGACCGCCAGGGTAAATTAAAATCCAGTAATGTGTCGCTGGATGACGTTTTAATACGACAGCGTGATGCCGCCGAGAACACTATCGCGTTGTATACCGCCGACGGACGACTCAAACCGGGTGAACATCTATCGACGATAACGGATAGGGTAACATTAATCCAAGACGGTTTTATAAGGTTAGATAGATCGGTGACAAAACTTGACACGCAGGTGAATAAATTCGCCGAGGTGGAAAAGTCTGTCACCGATATGCAACTCACTACCGCTAGTTTTTTTGGGACCCCGACGGTGACCGAACCAAATCTTGCAGGGATAAAAAGTATTATTTTGGAGTTTACAACGCTGTCGGGCCAATTTTACACGTTACGAAAAAATGTTAACAGGATCGATGACAACTTTGATAAATTCTTTGGTAAAAGAAATACCAAGCTGGATGAAATTACAACAACTATAAATGATATCACTGCGTATGGACAGGAAATAAAAGAAATCAAAACTGATATTACAGCGATCAGGACTAGTATAGACGTGCATGGACGGAGAATAGAAATAATCAACACTGATATTACAGCGATCAGGACTAGTATAGACGTGCATGGACGGAGAATAGAAATAATCAACACTGATGTTGCGACGATCATAAATAATGTAAACGCGCATGGACGGGAAATAGGAGCAGTCAAAACTGATATTACAGCGATCAGGACTAGTATAGACGCGCATGGACGGGAAATAGAAGCAGTCAAAACTGATATTACAGCGAACAAAAATAATGTAGACGCGCATGGACGGAAAATAGAAACAATCGGCGTTAGTGTTGCATCGATCATAAATAATGTAGACGCGCATAGACGGAGAATAGAAACAATCGGCGTTAGTGTTGCATCGATCATAAATAATGTAGACGCGCATGAACGGAGAATAGAAACAATCGGCGTTAGTGTTGCATCGATCAAGACTAGTATAGACGCGAATGAACGGGAAATAAAAGCAGTCAAAACTGATATTCCAGCGATCAGGACTAGTATAGATGCGAATGAACGGGAAATAAAAGCAGTCAAAACTGATATTACAGCGATCAGGACTAATATAGACGGGCATGAACGGAAAATAAAAGCAGTCGACAATAATATTACAGCGATCAGGACTAATATAGACGTGCATGAACGGGAAATAAAAACAGTCAGAACTGATATTACAGAGATTAAAGACAAACTACCGAAAATGACAGAGCAACTTGAAAGAATGAAAACACCTCATGAGGGGGGCGCCGGCAATAGCGTATACACAATTTGGAATGGACCATTCATTTGGACTCCTACGCATAATATAATAAATATTACCGCAACTGTCAAGGGCATTTATCGATTGACACTGATTTCAATGATGCAGTTTAATATATCATCGTCGAGTTCATCCGGGTTTAACAATACAATATCAACAATCATTGACGAAAATGTAACTGAACCGTTTACAATTAGAGCCGTTGATAGAAATTTAACCAGGACAAACATCACTTTTTATGTGGAATTCGTGGGGACAACTTAAGTAAGTAATTGAAAACACCAGCTCTTTTAAAATAAAATGACCACCAGGGTAATTGAATCAGAGGCATTACCGACGTCACATCAATATCGATTCCATACAGTAAAAGAATTCTCCGCGAAGTTGAAAACGCTTTCCGAACAATACCGTGTAAAAATAAAAAAATACCGCCGAAAAATAACCGCCATCGACGCGGCCGTGTACTCGGTGTCAGGTATAGTAGCTGGTACCGGTGTCATTTTATCCACGGTGACCATGATGGCCCCGATCGCTGTTCCAATCGCTATCTCCGCGGCGACAACAATTGCTGGAGTTGCCAACGCAATCACTAGAAAGATATCATCGTGTTCTCAAAAAAAACTCAACGAGTATACAGTAAAACATCAAATGGTATCCAACGCGTACTCGAAATTATCCGAGTTGATCTCGTTGTCAATTGATAACTCGTTTATATCCGATGTTGAATTCTCCACGATGGTCCAGTTGTATGACTCCGCGATGTCAAAAATCGAGGATTTTCAACTGGAAACCGGAAACCACGTCGCTGAAACCACTTCAATGGGCTTAAAACATTCTCCTGAAAACAAGCAGGTTGTTAATATTCGGTGTTGAAATTGAACACTAAAAACAGCGAATAATAATAATGTCGCTGAACCCGGAAGGGTTTCAATTACTTCAACGGATCGCGGAAAACACCACTCCGGTACAAACAAGTATGATATCAATAACGTCAACGAAACCCGAATTCAGTGTGAACTTCCCATCATCGGTTCTAGTGAAGGAAATAGCGCTGGCAAAATTGCGAGTATATCACAGTTGGCCTAATATCCGAGCGGATGCATTTAACGGACAACAACCTAATAACTCGCTGGTTTTTGCATGGGCAAATAAACCCGATGGGGCCCCAGACTGGAAGGAGGTTACAATACCAACTGGGTCATACCAAATAGAACAAATCAATAAAGAATTTCAACGCAGGATAAAATCAATCACAGGAAAAGAATCAAAAATCGCTATTACGGTTCATGAACCGACGTTATCGTCGACGATTGAAATAAGCACACCGGGGTATATGGTTGATATTTATAACAGTTCAATAAGAACCATACTAGGATGGCCTAAGAATCCACCTCATGAAATCTCCGCGGACTTGCACACGAATGCGCAATCGTATCATGAAATTAATCCCAGTTATCGAGATGATTTGTCTATTATAAAAAACACGTTATTACCCAGCAGGTTTATATTTCAAGACAGGAATACCATTGCATGGTATTTTCCGTATAAGGAAACTCCTGAATCGTCCGCCGTGGTCACAGTTAATTTAAATGATATCATTGGTGCTTTTACCGAAATTAATCGTAATTACCAATCACAACTAGAACAGCTACGGAAAACAAAAACACGAAAACACGTTGAGGTGTTAAATCAACTTATATCAGACATGGAATATATCAATGAACGAATCGTTAAAACAATATCCGCTAACAGCGATGATAATAAACAAAAATTCCTAACCGAGTTTAATATCACAGAAGCCGATTTACCCGATTTCAAGTTTCCAGGATACAACGCGCCAGAACTAAGAAAATTTCTTAATGATTTTCTCGGTCCATCAACTATCCTCAGACACGATAACGGAGAGGGTGGTAGGCATATTGCCCCATACAACGTAAATATCGCATCGGTGATAGCAATCAATCTAGTGTGTGATGTTATCGAAGGGAGTTACCAGGTGGATACCAAGCAATCAAATCAGGCTCAACAGGGGTATATCCTTTATTCATTTTCACCAACAGCCCCTCCCGGATTCTTAATCGTTGAGAGTCCGATTAATCCGGTCTATATGCGATGCCATAATCGGTTTTTAACGACAATTAATTTCAGACTTACCGATCAGTCAAATAACCTAATTGATCTACAAGGGAAGGAGTTAGTGATCACTCTGTTTGTAAGATCATAAAGATCCTCATTGTAAAAGCCCCTTAGCAGCAGAGGGGGCGATGACATCGACGCGGTCGTCGCGCTTTTTTACCGGACGCTGACGACACTGGGATCGGCGCGCAGAAAGTATATTAAACTAAATGACGTTCGATTTACCCTCCCCTCCCCCCCCCGGACGACGACGTCGTTTTTTTTTTACCAGGCGCTGACGACGCTGGATCCGCTGAGTGCAGAAGGTATTAATTAAACCAAATGACGATTGGACAAAATGTCCGATTCGCCCCCTCTGCTGCTTTGGATCCTTAGCTGTGGGAAATCCAACCATTGCTGATGACATTTCACTTTTGGCTATATATCCTAACAATCTACAAAATCTGTTAGATATAGCATAAGACTACAGTAATAAGTGGCGATTCGAGCTTAGTGCCACAAAGTCATACATTAACATTTCCCGTCATGTTTGCCGGTTACTGATTCGGCAACACACCTGGGTCACCCGATTAACTCAAAGCTGACATCGCATGACGCAATACTCGACGCATGCAAGAAACGAAAAGATCATTTCACGGTCTGTTTGGTATTGACATTAAACTGACTGGTTTAAATCCTTTGACTGCTGCAAATGTAATCAAAAGGTAAATGTTCCTTCAATGTTTTATGGAAGTGAATTACGGTGTAACATTTCAAAAAGTGACCTTTCTTCACTGGATAAAACTCTGCGATAACATTTACAAGGCTTTCCAATACATACAAGATCAGAAATCGCCCTGTGAATGCTAGGATGGACATCATCGCAGTCTGAAATTGATAGAAGAAAATTGACGTTTTTACACAGATTGTGTTTGGTGCCTAATAACGTACGTACTAAACGTGTGTTTAACGTTGCGTTATTTCACCTCATTTTGAGTGGATATATGTCAAGCTACGGGTTAATTTCAAATTTATATTATACGTCAAACACGTTTGACTTGCTCGGGTATCTTTTTGTTGTTGTTGTTGTTCTAGGGTTTAATGCCATTTTTCAGCACAAGATAGGCTATACATGGCAGCCAGTATAACTGGTGGAGGAAGAACCCTGGAAAACCCAGGGAAGAACCACCGACCCACGAGAAGCTACTGGCAGGCTTTCCTACGTACCCACGCTAGCCGAGCCTTGGACTCGAATCCACGCAGGCAGAGGTGAGATGGCAGTGATCTGTAACGGTGAGCGCCTTAGAGCACTTGGCCACTCGGGGCCCCACTAGGGTATCTAACTGATTATTTGCAACAATCTGAAATTCCAGATGAACAAAATTGGAAAGAAATTGTAAGATCAAAAATTGTTGGTCTTATAAATAGCCTCTGGAGAGTTCGTATATCTCATGAAACAGATTTTGATAGATTCTCTTCGATGCACGAAATACTTACGACCTGCTTCAGTGTGGCAGTCGGCTAAAACCAGACAGCACGGAAATGTATTTACATATGCAGCTAAACTTTGGGCTGCTGATCCTCAAACACAGCTTGATATGTCTATTAAATGTGGGAATGTTTATACAGACTTGATACTTCATTGTTGAGTTACTTGTCCTTATATGTCGAACTTTAGAACCTATTTCTGGAATTTCCTTACTGATAAATTTCCACAGAGCCTGCACATTACGTTATTTAATGCAGAAGATGAGCTCAACTACAGTATCTTCCAGGTAAAGGTTACCAGCAGGTGTAATCGACAAAGAAAACTCCAAGCTATCCGTCCTGTATGCAGCATACTTTGTCATGCATTGTGCAGCTATCTTCTGCAAATAAGGTACTGAAACTTGCAACTTAAGCAGTTGACGAACACTTTGTTGAATGATATACTGTAAGAATTTGTATTATAATATTAATATTTTTAATACTTATTTATTGATTATATTCCGATGATTTATTCATATATCATGTAATCTTCAATGAAATTAAATAAAGACGATGATGAAGTTAGAATAATATATTTTAGAATTAAAATAACTAAACTATAGATAAATATATGTTCTTGTAGTTTTTCTTAAAATAAAATGGCAAGACTATAGAAAAATGGTGTTTGTTATTTTAATTAAAATATCAATCCAAAGAATAATTTTACTTTAATTAAAATACCAAACTATAGAACAATGTTATTTTAAATTAAAATCGATTACATAATTGTCAGACTTAGATCCGGAATTCTAAAAATGGGTTTATTTAGATATTTTCAGGGTTTGAAATTAACAATAAATTGCTTGTTTAAGACTAATAGATTTCCCTACATACTAAAAACTGTGTATTAATAATAGTCTAATGGGACACAGAGAAAATTTACTTTAAATGTAAATAAATAGAAAAGGAGGGGACTGCTGTTGCTGAATCGGCAAGGATATTGATTGTTGATTGTAAACTTCTGACGACGCTTTGATAGCTAAAATGTATATACCTCTAAACATAATTTGAAAAACATTATTAAAAAGTAAAAAGAATTTCCTTACATTGGTTTAGCACAAAATAAAATAAAATAATTTTCAAACAATTATTATTATTACTGTTATTATCATTCCGAATCATCATATCTGTTTATCAACACTATAAGTACATGTACATGATGTCATAATACTATACTGACTTTCCAAAGCCGATCTCCAATTCCAAGTCTTCATAAAGAACATTCCCCCAGCAGTGATAACAACGCATTAACTTTAAGCGATCGATATCTGGAACGACAACTCCTCCGGAAAGCGTATTGTGAAAGAGGTTTGTTACTTTCATGCACAATATATTCTTTCGTTAACTCAATGTTATCATTGTACATATTTGTTTATGTTTATTTTTACTTGTTTACTTTTTATACGTCATTGGTTTTTTATCTAACGTTTGTGCGCGATCGTTGCAACAGACCGTTTCGGTCGCGACTATCTAAATAGGCATCTATCCTTCTATTTATCGATTCGATAGTTTGTCTATTATTATAGTTACTCTTAAACGATTATGTATGCGTTTCCGTTCGTGTGTCATAATTGCCCTGCAGATTGCATACATTATATTCTGTAAGTTCTAACATTATACACTGAATGACCTTATGGCGATATAATTTGGCCTTAAAGACAGAAGAATCAAGGTGAAGATAAAAGGACCTGCCATTCCAGGGTACCTGTAGCGATATACAGTGTACTCTCAAGTGGAGAGCACTTGCTGGATAATATAATGCCCTTATAAGTAAATTTTTGGATTATAGTCCTATGTGGCCTCTTGTCTGCACGACTCGTTAGTTTGTACACTTTAATTTCTGCGATTATCCGCTATTCCATGACACGAGAGCAAGCCACAGAAAGCAAGGCCGCCCGGAATGACCCAGTCCGTTTCCTTCTGATCCAGGCTGACATTTCGCACAAGTTAGTTCCAAATATATCTCCAGTTTCCTATTTTGTGCGGACCGCTCAATAACCTGACGCCAAACATGTGAGAGTCACTTCCGAGTCGAATAGTTCTGAGTTGTGAATTTTCCTACCTTGTGATACTTATTATTTTTAGTGTTCTTGTGATTTCCGATAGCTTAGCTATAAGCAGTGTCTCAGTTTGGGTGTTGCAACACTGTGAGTTTGTAAACAACACTAATGGATGCCCTTTCAGTGCTACCACACAAGTTGTAGTCGAAAGAGGGCTTTCCTGGGTCAGAGTTATGTTGTTTTCTTTTGCGGGGTGGGGGTGGAGGTTAAGTGTGTGGGTATTGTCCTATATACCAGTTATAGATGTATATGTGTGTGTGTGATTTGGATGTTTTAACTTAGCGTTAACAATAGTTCAGTCATATCGTTACGATGTCTGCAGTGTGACAGTTTATAGTGATGTCTAACACTGGGGCATCATGCAGCAGACATGTAGATCGATGTTCCACCCAGTCACAGTATCCTGCCAAAAGGCCGACCAGTCCTAACATGAACCTCTTAATGCTGAACGCCAAGCTAGCAGCTGATAGTACCATTTTTGTAAGTCTTTGGTATGACTCGGCCAGGGATCGAACCCACGACCTCCCGCATGTGAGAAGGACGCTCTAAACACTAGTCCACCGGACCGATATATGTAGTTTGTGCTAAGCTGTTAGTGTGGTATAAGGTTCATATGTTTCTTTATGGGCAGAAACCTGTTGATGATATAAGGTGATGTTACAAGTGGAGAAAACTGGAAAGTAATAAGCAATTGCATGACAGATGCAGGATGCCAAGAGGAGATGTACACTTGCCGCACAGGTGGAGAAAGCTGTAAGGAGGTTTATGTCGCCTTACGAGTGGCCTAAACCAAGTGAATATAAACACTGGCCCGACCGTTGCACGAAACCGGATGGAGAAATCCAGGGATATTTATCGGTACAGAAAGCTTGAGGGAGATATACATAGTGGCTCTGCGTATGGATAAAATTTGCAGTGATATACAGTAGTCTTCGAAAGGGTAGGACTGCATGATGTTGTTGCACTTGAGATCTGTTTACTCACTGCAATAAACAACCAAGGTATTGCGATTAATGTTTATTAGAATTACAATCATGACATACGAAAATGGCCTCGCAACGTAATTTTGAAAGGAATAGACCAAAGTCCATTTCCTATATATGCAGTTTTTTTCACCCTCACCAGCCAGGTTCCCTTTCAGGCAAGAAAGATGTTCGTCTTAAATTCAGACTAAAAATTCCTGTAAAATATCAATACAGATATATATTAAAAGAAACGAAGGTCCCTGAGTGGCTAAACCTATATACGCAAAACCAGATAAACAAATTAAAACCGTTTAAGTTGACGTATGGGTAAATTATAGGTATTGGTATTTATTTGCGTGGTTTGAAACTTACAATGTCGCCCCTGGTGACTGATGAATACTTCTGAATGCTAATGGTGGTATCTGGATTTTTATAGTGGGCACTTGCAATGATATTTTTGTCAGACACAATGCGAACAGCATACCATTTTCATGGTATTAAAGTTTCTTCTTGGAAAGATCATTCCTGAAATGTGTGGGAACAAATTGAATTATTTGTGCCCTATAATAATAGATACATCCTGCACAAATAGACCCAGGTAAACTATGCATAGGTCCGTTCTCACCCATGTTATCACAGAGTTAGGAAGAATATGCATGCAATATTAGGAAATTTTTAAAGGGTTACTTACTTCATTAATTTTACTCACACTGCTTGTTAAAAAATAAGTATCCAGGTATCGTTTAATAAAATGCTGTGAAATTGTCTCAGCAGCGCAATTAAAAATAAATTCTCCAAAAGGACGACTGTCGTAAATTCCAGAAGATACAAGTGTGGTTAACAATTGTTGTCTTTCAAAAAGGGAATCAAAGGATCCCTATAGGAACACGTGAGAGATGAAAAAAGTAAGGTTGTTGTAAACTAAACTTGCTAAGAGAAACGTGCAATTGTTCCTACTTTTCAAACCACGTATATCTACGCCTAGAAAAACAGACTACTAAATAAGGTTACAAGATCTCTATCCACGAGGTGTTGCATCTTACTTCAGTAACTTTAAAACCATTTTATGTTTGTAGTTTTCACAATGTTTCTGAAATGTTCTACTAATATTATTACACATGAACCTCATGTAAGCACATTCAATTCAGTGATCTGCGAAACGGAAATATCTTCAATATATCATTTCAGCAGGCTCCCAAAATTGAAATATATCCCTTAATTTTTAAATACGTACTTGCTAAATAACTATAACTTTTATAGAACTTTCATGAAATCTTGCTGTTGACAATACATAATTATTACGAAAGTTAAATTTGAGTATAGGTAGCAAGCAAGGTATTATTTTGTTAACTACAGATTAATGGTATATTAAATATGGCAATTAAGAAAATGAAAGACGCTAAATGGCCAAAAATATTAATGGAAACATAACCGTGGTTTTGAAAGATTCCCCTTGGACAGATCATTCATAACACACACACAAGTGATTTGCCGGACCTAACACATACTAGATATGACGATGTCTATCATAATCATGTTAATTGGACGCTTAACTGGAGATGTTATTCTTTAGCGATCACAGTGCGAATTTATGGTGTATTGTCTGAGTTAAGGCCATATAACAAGGTAATTGTAATCATTTACTCAAAATAGTCATACCTTAAATAAATCTCATCGTACGTTCATTAAAAATGCAATTTAGGCTTGACATTTGGACTCATTCAGGAACGGTAACTGTTAGACATTTGGACTAGCTCAGGAACGGTAACTGTTAAACATATGCATCCTTAGCTATATTAGAATCCTTGTCTTGTATTGTAGTCAAATGTGGAGATGCCTACGATCTGGCTATTAGTGGATACAATACACTAAGCAATATAAAAGTAACATCTCCCCTCACTTTCCATATATATATATATATATATATATATATATATATATATATATATATATATATATATATATATATATAATATTACCTTCTATTTTGACAGTTGGGGTTATTTGGATACCATTCAGGATAGTCGACTCCAGGTTTAAAATCTTCAGGAAGACACCACGACCTACGTGTACACTATAATAAAGGACAAAATAATTGTTCACTTGTGTTCTGTATGGAAGAAATTGAAAAGGAAGGAAGTAAGCGAACAAACATATCAATTGATATTACATTATTCTTCTTGACAATCGAGGTCTATATCATATTTTTAAAGTAGCCTGAAACCCACTGTTAGTATCAAAAGACAGCCTTCCATGCTATGTTTTTTTCAGCTACGGACAGATTTATCTGTTGTGGAAAAATGTTTTTCTGGGGGGAGATCTTTTATAATGATTTTAGAGATGGGATATTTGTACAAATGCTCGGTAATCTGATGCAACAAGTCATCACATTCAGTTATCGAGAACCTAACCCTGAAACATATTCATATTGAAACATTTCCATATTAAACAGTTATACATTTAGTAGGATTAGTCATATAATTAATTTGTTGAAAAAGGTAGACTTTGAGATATTCTTCTTTAATAATCGAGATAAAGTTTGCAATGTCATACTAATATCCTATAAGTAGTATTTCATTTGTTAACTGGTGAAATTATTTATTTATTTTACTTATTAATTATGTGCTTGATAGCATATACGTTCATGTGTTGACATACATTTGTAGGCAACAGAGAGTGGTACAAAGAAGCTTATGATTTATTGTTACAAGGTCGTAACACTGGCATGGTGATTACCATGTATAAATGATAGGTTTTCTATATGTTTCACCTGCTTATGATTTATTGTTACAAGGTCGTAACACTGGCATGGTGATTACCATGTATAAATGATAGGTTTTCTATATGTTTCACCTGCGGGCACTACAATTCAATGAGTCAGTGAAAAGGAGTTTTGGTTAGTTGCTGTTTGCATTCTTCTTAGATGAATTGAATCTAAATTTTCTAGCTGGTGTAAAATACACACACACACATAGACACAAATCAGCCATCAATTTGACTCGACCTTCATCTGTCGAATTCAGAGGAGAAATAACAACAAGACCAACTTACATTCAATTTTAGACACCTACATATAACAGCTTGATATTACCGACACTTACACTGCACATATAAATTTGATCTTAGTGTGATAAAAGATGAAGCACAAAACTTGTTGCTACTTACAGCTGCAACTCCTTTGGGTGAGACTTTTGAACAAGTGCAATAGTTGCAATAGACTTTACGTGACTCTCCGGGCTTCAACAGCTGGTCAAATATCAGGCACCCTCTAACAATGGTGAATAGGATACTGATTGTGGTTTTTAAAAGGAGGGGGAAGAGGATGACGAGGAGTGTGGTGCTGGTGATGATGGTCGTGGTGATTCTGATAATGTTTGATTTGATGACAATTTTGGTGGTAGTGGTAAGTATAATCATCACCTTCAACATCATCATTAGAGGGGGATTGTAGTTCGTCGTATTAATATAAATTTAATCCCCTAATATAGCAAAACTATTGCTGTATTCTAGAAAGAAAGACAGAAGGCACGAAGAAGGGTATTATGAATTAACTTGACATGCACAACTGCAAATAGTGTGTGCTAAGGGACAACAGCAAATAGTGTGTACTAAGGGACAACTGCAAATAATGTGTGCTAAGGGACAACTGCAGATTGTGTGTACTAAGGGACAACTGCAAATAGTGTGTGCTAAGGGACAACTAACTGCAAATAGTGTGTGCTAAGGGACAATGCAATTAGTGTGTGCTAAGGGACAACTAACTGCAAATAGTGTGTGCTAAGGGACAACTGCAAATAGTGTGTGCTAAGGGACAACTGCAAATATTGTGTGCTAAACGACACAAATGCAAATAGTGTGTGCTAAGGGAATAAATAGTTAAAAAGAAATGTAAAATAATAAAGCATTCCCCATAACCGAAGCGCTACTACATAAACCAAGATGTTAAAACTCAATAAAATACCTACAAAATAAAATAATATTATAAAAAGACAGTAGATATACAGTAACAATACCTTTATTGCACGAACAGTTTGGGTCAGCGTAATTTTTGCACCATTTGTTCGTGTTGTCAGTGCAAGCCTGACCACACTTGCATTCACTGGAGGGTGGGAAAAAGTATATTAATCTTAGAATCATAAGATTAATGTATATAATATGACCATCACAAATTTAGATAAAAATGACTTGTCCCTGAAAGATAATAGTAATTGAATATCTATGTCTTTCTCTTCCAGTTCTAATCATTTTACAGACATACTTGTTATTGTATCAAAGTTACTTGTTAGTGGCTTAAGGTTAAGAGTAATTCCTTGAATTTTAAATCATTTTTCAACTTAGAATGTAGTCATGAGTAACTCAGTACAAGGTGAGTTGGTATGCATTGAGTTCTCTCCAATATATATATATATATATATATATATATATATATATATATATATATATATATATATACATATTCACCTTTCTGGACGGCCTATTAGTACATTCTTTACGGCTAGGGCCATTAATAACACTGCAACTAAGTCAATGGACTTCATTTTCTGCAATAAAACTTTAACACTGTTGAAGCTGGATAAAAGGTGTGATTTCAATTTTTTTTTTAATATCCTCAAAAGATCTGTCACAATACCTAGCAATCTCCTTTTGACCGATTGCTTATATCATATCTGAATTGATTGTTACAAAACTAAGTGAGAGCTGATATCTTGAAAACAAAAATGAATCATTGTTGCATTTTTCTTTCGTTTACTTGTTGCCTGGAGTAGTGGTGCATATGCCATACTCGCAATGGAAAGGGCACAAGTTAATTTTCTACCATTGGATTTACCTTGTCGGCTACAGCGATCTGACCTTCACCTTGTTCCATTTCCCATTAATGGCCTGCATGTGTTGCTTTGCCGCACAACAGCAAACTAGATCATAGTTTTTGTGTTTCCTTTACCTGATCAAATATGGATAGCTCGTTGACATGGGAAGTCTTTAAACGAACTCGGTTTACCATGCGACAGCAGCAACACCTTTTACAAGACCATATCGAAAAAATTAAATGGACAATACTATTGTTCATGTCTTTGAATTTCCGAATGTAATAAGTGAATGATGAATAAATAAATGGAAGAATGGATGATGAGGATCAAGAAGAGAAAAGATTATGAAAATAGCAATGCTTGCTATAATATTCAGTGCTTCATTCTCATATGCATTTGGCATTTATGCAGAGTTTGAATATTCAATGGCTGTTTATCAATTCCATCGCAACGAATTCACATAATCATATATGCAATATAAACAAATAGCAGTTTATACCAGAGCACACACACACACACATCATGCGAGTCAAGTGCCAAGTTACGTCTCATTCCGCCCTACTTCACACAAACAAGTTACTTCTCATTCCGCCCTACTTTACACAAACAAGTTACGTCTTACTCTGCCCTACTTTATATAGACAAGTTACGTCTCATTCCATCCTACTTTACACAAACAGGTTTCTGGCAATTATAAGCTACTTTAGTCCGTATAAGTGACATTCGAATGTTCTATGATTTTGTTCTCGTTTGTAAACCTGAACGTACATAGACGGCATTTCGTTTTATTTGTACAAATGATTTTTTGTTCTATTCATTTTCTATATGGTGGAAAGTGGATATGCGAGTATTCTATGGATCTGCTATTCCTACGAGAAAACGTGTAAATGTTTAATAGCATTATCGTGTCTTCCATCAGTTTGATATTGCTATGAGAAATTTCATCACATTTGCCTTTGTAGACTACAGATTACTTTGCATAGGGTTTATTTTTTCATTAAAATAATTAACTATTTCAAGAGGCGAGTCCCAAACGTTTAGATGAATCCACGAGGACCTGAAGGTCCGAGTTTGTTACTTTTACCAAACGTTAGGCATTTTGGAGAACTTGAACAATATCAAACACGTAACCTAGTAGCATCACTGGAAACAATCATCAGTCAGACAACTTTGTTAAGCACAAACTGAGCAAGATCTGGACTTTTGGAGTGAGTTTTGAAACGATATATTTTGAGATGAGGCTAAAGGAAGTTAGAGAAATCAATTTTTGTTAAGATTATATCATATCTTAAATTTCTCATTTAGCTAACAAATGAACATTGTATAGACTTTCTTAATGGCTGAGTTTACAGCTTTTATTTTAATAACTTTTGTGCATTAAACAAAAGGTACATGGCACTATACAGTATTTAGAACAAACGTAGTAAACACTATGAATTTCGAGTCTACAGTGGCTTGAAACAGATTATCTTCAAAATACGGGACCCAGTCATCGATTATTCTACTGATCGATGCGTTTTCCTACAATATATGTTGCTGTTAATAAAAACACATATTCTTTAGTTCTTTGTTGTTAAGTGCTACCCATACATAGTTAAATAATTGACGGTTCAGAAATATCGTTTAGCTTCGTTTGAGGAGACATGCGTTGAGAGGTCTGTTGGACGGAAAACAGCGGGGAGTCGAGCAATATTGCATTTTAGGCGTTTACATGGTCTCTTTTAACTACCCATCTTAAATAAACTTTCTTTTAAGAAACACTTGTTTTGTGCTAACTTTTTTAAGAGTGGAGTCGGTGGCTTTAGCGCAATTCCTCTCCCCCCCCCACTCCCCTCCCCTCCCAGATCCGCTGGTTCATTTTGAAAACTATAACGAGCACATACCTACTGATGATGATATAATGTCGAATTCAAAATATATTATTCCAATCCCATCTATAATATGTTTACACTTGCATACCTTGTCTAGAATGAAAGTACATAGAAATATTATATACAAAATATAAACCTGGCCCGCCGGGAAATGAAAATAATAAGTGCATCTGAAAAACATGGTTTTTTTCAATTTTTCCTGAAAACTACTTTGCCCTGATAACGATGACAGTAACGACAACAGTGATGATGAAAATAATTATGAAAATGATGATGATAAAAGAAGCAGAAAAAAAATACTTTACCTTCATTCCTTCAAACACTATGCTTTCCCAGAAGACTTATATCGTTATGCGAAAAGCATCTGGATCATGTCGAATTTCGTAAACCGTTTATATATGACTTCTTCCAAAATTACTTTTGTATAACCTTTATTAGAATATTAATTAGGGTCATTTTAACTAGGATAACAGGATGAGGGATTTGTACTCTACTTCCAAGCTTAGTATGATTTTGCCACTCATGATTACCGTATGTGTGTACTTCGAAAGTTGGCTAGACATCGTCCATATGCATTGCCTGTAATTACAGGCGGTGTTACATGCTGACATTTCAAAACAGGTGGACATGTTATTTCTTTCCTTGCTGAGCTTGACCATTTGCATGTTTATTTCATTTGCTTTCTTATGTTTCATTGCAGTGTTACGAGTCTATGCTCTTAAAATAAGTAACAGAAAAGAGTGAAGACAATTAGCTTTGTAAAATTTAACAAATAATTTATTTCCCTAGAAAACAAGTGAAAATTTGGAAAAAAGAACTTACGGTATTGCGAATTAAATGCAAAATAATCCAAGAATTATAAAATCAGGTCATATCAATGAAAAGTTCTAAGTGAATTTCAGTTGAAATCCCGATGAAATTCAAGATGGAAGGCGATCAAGTCTATAATAACCTACAAAGTGAAGATGTGTCAACCGAGGCTTGGTGAATCACAGAAATATTATTCCAGGTTTGAATTCAGTATACATTTTAAGGAATTTCTTTGTCAAAGAATTATCAGGCCACATTTGTATTTCCAGGGAAAACAATCACATGAATTCAATAATTTTGAGAAATATAAAATTCAACTTAACGTGTCAAGTGTTTTAAACCCAACTGACTAACCTTTATCAAAACATCAGTTTTACGACTAACTAAAACGCAAAACAGATTCCCAGATGAGGGCCAAAAAATCATTCTCCTGGAAAAAATAGAAGTTTGTTACTAATTGGCACAGGATAAATATCACGTAGTCCAGATATGACCTTGACTCAAGTTAATGATTCACAATGTCAGCAACTGGATACAATGTTTCATTGTCAATAGCATATAACGAAAATTAAAAAAATAAAAGCAACAACAATTTTGAAAACTAACAAACAAATTAAATTAAATTAAATTAAATATTAATAGCAGTAGGTGTGTACAAGTAACGAGGAGGACTGAGTAAAATTTATATGCACAGCACGATTGTACTTCGTAGAAATTCCAGTTATAAAAAAAGTATATCCTTTTAGCCTCTGGAATACCATTTTGTTCTACATCGGTATGAATGTCCGTTTGTGAATTACACGATAACCTCTTTGCATGTGGATTCTATTTTCACACTGAGATATCTCCAGCCATGATATTTTATTACAGAATAAAAACAGTTCCTCTATGCTTATGCAGTTAGCTTTCTGTTTTCTTCGGGCGCATTTTATTATATTCAGAAGGCAGTCTTTGCATCTTGAAAGAAACACGAAAGCTAACACGAAAGCTATCAACATATCCAATTAACTCAATAACACTTTGATCTGGTACATGCCAATGCTATTGCAATGTACAATGCCCACTCTAGTTGAGTGTCCTAAAGACTCTTTTCTCGCTGTGATCTGTATCCTTTGAGAGAGAGTTCATTTTCATGTTTTAAAATGTAATTAGTTTAAAATTGTTAAAGTGTTTTTAATAGATTTGATGTGAAATATGTATCTTTAGTACAGTTTTGCTCTTATGCTATCATTATAACTTTCCCACAAGAGGAACTACAACGGTAAATAAAACTATCAAACAAACTGAGTGTTCGTCAGATTGTTAGGAGCGTATATTATGAGCGTTTAACATTTGTATGAGTAAAATCTCTCACAGTAATCGTCAAATAGTTTTTATAATATGTCCTATCCACAAACGCACAAAAAGCAGAGAAAAAATAGACAGCATCTGCCCCCTCCCCAATTTTGTTATCGGCTTTAATCCATTCATTGTTTTTAACAGTTTACCTTTTAAATATAAGAAAAACCCACCTAATGAAAAATTAACCTAAAGTCATATTCAGCAAACCTAAATGTGCACCCTGTCTTTTCTGTCAAGGACTATATATATATATATATATATATATATATATATATATATATATATATATATATATATATATATATATATATGTGTGTGTGTGTGTGTGTGTGTGTGTGTGTGTGTGTGTGTCTGTGTCTGTGTCTGTTAGAAGTGCTATAGGTAGAGAATATTTAGGAATAATTTACGAGATAGAACATTTTATAAAATTACAAACCTGATTGGCTAAATGTATTGTTTGTACAATGAATAAGATAAAATGACTTTATTAATATTTAGAAGTCAAAAGTAAATTTTACATCACTAACAAGATTTCCGTAGCAATGTACAAAAAATGTGCACTATTATCCCTTACACAAATACGTGTATATCGAATCCTTTCAAAGACTGAATGGACCTAAAGTGCCACTAATTGAGAAATTCCGAACTAACCCGACCAGGATTTGCACAGAGGATTACGGTAATTTAAAAGATGGTATTGTACATTTCAAATGACAATGATATTCGTTATCTTTACGAGTATTACATAGCAATGATTAGCAATGTCATGTGGAACATTTAGCATTCAGCCTTTACCCAGAACAATATGCTAGTGGGCTATGAATAGTCCGCGATGCTACTTTTGAAAATAGATAAGAAATAAGTATAATTGCTGACACATTTTTGTATCTTTGAAATCAGACGATGTTGAATAGATATAGTAAACAAATTATGTGCAAAAACAAGAGGATCAAAGAAGAATAGGATACATCATGAACACTATCATACATAATGCACCTCAAAAGCAACTACTGGCAGTGTTGGGTCACATGTCAGCCAACTGATGGCTTGAACTTTACACGAGCAAACAAATATCTACTATAATCCTTTAATTTATTGTTATAATGACATTAACTGTGGAGGAATTATGGATAATGTTTTCAAGCAACACCATAATTGGTGCTACTCTGTTACAGATTACCCTTTGGCACAACTAATTCTTACTGAGAATGGTTCACCTCCATATACGAAAATACAAACATCAAATAAAGTAACAACCCTAACGTATCATGTAATTGTGCCCACTTCAAGACAGACGAATTCAACATGCAGTAAAAGACCCCGAAAAGACGATTCAGTGGATGGTTGAGACCGTCAAGTAAAGTGAATAATCCTAGTCGTATGCGGATCTACATGTACATTCTATATGTGATGAATATATTTCATCCCCTGAAATGATCTATTGAATATGCCTCACATAGATTATATAATTGTTACATCCTTTTACCGTGGTTATTTTGAGTGGCGAATTCTAATTGCATAAATGTTACGTGCTTTTCTAGTGATAAAACCTTCTTGATCTACACTGTAAACAAAACACTTGACATTATATAAAACCTTCATCTAAACTGTAAACAAAACACTTGACGTTACAACGTTTGTACCTTTGAATCCTTCCAATCTGGACAGACACATCGGTACTTAATTCTATATCAACCTGGAAAAACACAACAGCATTAGTTGTCTTGGTTTTGTGATTTGTAAACATAGCCCTTTTACCCAATCATAAAATATTAACGGTTCTCTCTCTCTCTCTCTCTCTCTCTACCTCTCTCTCTCTCTACCTCTCTCTCTCTCTCTCGTTACATTTTTTCGTGCCGTTTAATCGTCAATAATTACTTCTACACCAATATTATTAAAATGTTATTTGCATGTATATATCTTTCTATATGTTAAATCTGTTTCTATTTAACCAGATGTTCATTTGCAGGTCACTAAGACTCGTTCTTTGAAATGTGTAATTTAATGGCTTAAGATGAACCTTATAACTTTTTCATACATGTAATCGTATATGCAATCATGTGGTTCTTATTTTGTAAGTCCACTGTCATTCTATGTAAATTTTCGACGTCATTGTATCTCTCCGATTGTAAAAGATTATTATTGTGAGCTGTCAGACTGTCGTCCGTCCTTAGGACATCCAGCTCTGACCTCATAAACGTTTCGATATCAGCATAAGTCTCTTTCTTCCCTCATCTTTATTGTTCATATTCAATTGTTGTGCATGATACTGCTCAGTTTAGCTGATTTTGACACTTGTTCGCATATGCTGTGCTGTATATATTTGCAAAATATAAACATTGTCACATCTGTTGAATTCAAAACCAAATTATTTATTTTAAATTTCAAATCTCTATTCCTCTCTAGGCATACGTTTATTTCATTAAATACAGCTGCCACTAGTTTATCATACGGTACACTACTATCAATTGCAGGATTATGGTAAGGTCTGATTCTTGCTTCCTCCTGTTAAGTTTGGACTTTGTTGGGTTATCGTCGCATTCTTTTGATTAAATGGTGTTGGGTGTGTTGGTGAGTTCAGCGTTTGTTCTGTAAGAACTATTTTGTCAACCAATAAGCTCGGCTCTCCTCATTAAACATTTGAAGATGAATGAGTCAGGCGTCTCTGATACAAGAAGATACTTCCACTGAACAGGTTTCTCTCGTACTAATCGTTAATTATCGCCGAGCCGGAAGTTACGCTCATACCCTATTTGAGATACAAAAAAATGTAACGACCAATAGCCTAGGTGCCTGAAGATGTATGAACTCTGTTTTAGAAAGACGTTTTAATATACTTTGCTCTTCTTAAAATTACCCATAAAAAAAATGGGCCCAAAAACATGTATGCAACAAGTTACGCCTTTCCCGTTCTAATATGAACTCATTGAATAGGAAGCCTGTCATATAGTCTGATAATGTATCAGGTGGTTATATCTAACGTGCCATATTACTTTCCATAACATATGTTTGCATTATTCTTCTGCTGACGGTTGCAAAATTTCAATTTTCTTCTGTAATGGATTAAATATGAATGTAATGATTTGCAGTTTTCCAATCAATTGGCGAAATTCTGCATACATTTAATATTTATTATTGTGATTATTCCTTAATCTTTTGATGACTAAGAAATGCCTGATTTTGTGTGCTTGAAATATGAGATTATTTATCCTGACAATCTTTTTTATGGGAATTAATATAAATTTTAAAATATTAAGATTTATGCATGGAGTTTTAATATTATATAAACTGCCTTTATATTTGCATGTATATATGTATGGAAGAATTTCATTATGCGTATATTGTGTAATTTAAATTGAATCCTTATAACACAAGCAAACGGCAGACGATTCAGATGTTAAATGCAATGGCGTAATCATCTAGTAAAGTGTTTCATCTTAGTAAAACCAGGATATACATTTATATTCAATATGTGATTTGCAGATTTCATTGGATAGGATGTACTGAATGTTTCTCATAGATTAAATAACTGTAAGATTGTGTTCCCATGGTGAGGCTGAGTAATGAATTCAAACTTCATAATTGTTCCGTTTGTTTCCCGGTGATAAAACCTGTTCCGACCTCCACTGTAAACAGCACCATTGACATTATAACTTTTGTACCGTGGAATCTTTTCAGATCTTGAATGCTCATCTGGATTGTGTTGTCTATCCAACTGGGCACATGTCTCTGTGTGTCTGTCTCGATAGATAGATAGATAGATAGATAGATAGATAGATAGATAGATAGATAGATAGATAGATAGATAGGTAGGTAGGTAGGTAGGTAGGTAGGTAGGTAGGTAGGTAGATAGATAGATAGACTTCATATGCCGCTTAGAGTTAACGTTCTTTGTCTCAATATGCCTCGTACGTTTGATGCATTGTGCAAGAAAGGGAACCATCATGATCATTGGATTGTAACGTTTAGCACTAATGCTTAGTCCTAAGTCACCAGTTTATTTTCATGGCCCACTAAAACTCTTTACCTGACATTTACATTTAGCATTAGGGCAAAGCTTAATTTGGTATGCACTTTCAGGTGTGGTTTTCATGTAACAATCGTAGTTTTAAATATGAATAGATCTTTCGGGATAACAACATAAATATAATACTTCGGAAACACTTTTAATGCTTTTAAACATACAATTCAGATTAAAATAGTATCTATAGGAAAAGTACAGAATAGGAATAAAATGGCGATAGAATGTGCAATGTAGATATAAAAATACATACATATAAACAAACATAAAATCAAAATATTTAGCACAAATGGGTCAATATCCTTTATTGATATCAATGTCTCACTGGAGTTGGAGTTGAAAACAGATTGGTAACACTGACCCAATCAGCGTTCTATACTTCTTTTCAAATTTCGTACCGCTTGCCTATAGACCAACACTCTTTCAGGCTCATTGTCTTTATATGTATACTCTTCTTTTCCATACAGCATTATGAATGACCTATTTTACAGGACAGGTTACCTTGTCATAGTCTGGACTAAACAGCATGGTGGAGGTAATATTATAAGATTTGATGCTAACTTTTATCTTTGTGTGCTCTGAACGAATCAACCACGCACACTTAAAGACTAATGTTACTAAAGCTAGTGCTATTCCACTGAATGACTTGGCTTTGGAATTGATTTTTTTTTCGGGGGGGAACATCTGTATCTTCTACTATAGTGATATCATGACTCCCAGAATATAATGGATTTAACATAAAACAGTAACTATACACGAGGGGCAAACTCATCTAATATATAAGCCATGTGGCTTATATGATTCATTATTGCAGGATGGTGTCTGTATCTACAACTACAGTGGAAGCTTTTTATACGTGGAGTGTCTGTAACACTAATGCTGCATTATTCAAAGAATTTTGAAAGGTTTTGATTTGGTTCTTCTGTTCAATAAAAGCATTTCTGCTAGTAAGATCTATATCTTCTGTCATAATAACGTGACTTCCCGAAGACGACATTTTTAAAAATAAAATTAATGAAAACATCTTACAACCATACAAAACCTGGAACCCACTGAACTATTGGTCAAATACAACAACAGGATAAAAGGAATAAGAATAGCAGGCAAAAACAATGAGTGGCTAACAGATTGATTTAAAAGAAAACAAAACTGACATCATGTTACAGGACATATTGACAGAGCTAACATAATGGGGTGGAATGTGCGAAGTCCCTTTCGCGAAACCCAAGGGAAAAATTCCTACACCTACTATAAAGATGGTAAACAGCAACATCAGTGGACGAAAGCACAAAGAAAACAATCTCATGATTTGGATGAGGAAAACGTTTAACCAAGTTCCAGCTGACATTGGAAAATCGATGAATATAGTATGTGTATTATATTTCTTGAAGTTACAGCCTTTCCGATTTTCTAATTTCTTCGCATACTCCGATGCTCAATGTAAATGTTTCAAGACCAGTTTCTCGGTGTCGTCCAAAATTTTCAGATAGGTTCTGGCATACTTTGTCCAAACGATTTTAGGCAGGAAATGATTGCGTAATACTCAGCACCACGAACCTCCACACCAAGTATACTACATTCAAGAGAATATGTAGCTCAGTAGCTGCGGAATATTATCTTCACATTCAATCTACACAGAAATTTAAACTAAGGTGGTGTCATTCTCGATCAGACTTGATTTACTAAAGCACGGAATCATACAAGACTCAATTTGATATTAAACTTGGGCTATAATTATCGATTAAATCACCATATCGTTCATGCAACATTTAATTGATACATTCGTATATATGTTGCTATTAATATCTACCTTATATTTTTAGATAGAAATAATGTCGTATTGCAACAAAAACGTTTATTTTTTCTTTCTTCTATAGAATTGTTTTTGTCTACCTTACTCTAATTCTTATATAAATATGGATGCATGCTTCACTTGCAGACTCGAGTTGTACGATGATTGTTGTTTTCTTAATATTATGTCTGCATAGTTTCCTTATGCATACGCTTTATTGGCATTCATGCAGTCTTCCCCTATAAAAGGTCTTGGAATATACTCATCGTGATACTCCCTCCCACTAACCACACGCACACATACTCAAACTTCATTGTTATTAATTTTAAATTGGAGAAAGAGAACGATATATTAACCTTATTGTTAGTTTTAGTAGTAAACCATCTTTGAAATAAACCTCCTTTGGCAAATGTTGTCTTTTGATTGCTACAATAATATATACACTTAAAATTATGTCTGTTGTTAATAACATCCATAAGCTCTGCTCGAGTAACTGAATGAGCCTGAGGTCTGTAGCAAACTTCCATGAGCACACTCTGAAACTGAATGAGCCTGAGGCCTGTCGCAAACTTATATGAGCACACTCTGCAACTAGATGAGGCTGAGGCCTGTCGCAAACTTCGATGAGCACACTCTGCAACTGAATGAGCCTGAGGCCTCTCGCAAACTTATATGAACACACTCTGCAACTGAATGAGCCTGAGGTCTGTCGCAAACTTCTATGAGCCCACTCTGCAACTGGATGAGCATGAGGTCTGTCGCAAACTTCTATGAGCACACTCTTCCGCGAAGAATAACTAATGAATAAAATTTGATAGATTATTGACTACCAATGATCCCTACATTAGCTAATACCTTACACAAGGTAAATTGTATAAAACTTTGATCTCCATTTAAATGCAGTAAATTCACTCCTCTAGTTCACCTTTACATCTTTTCGACAAATAAAATTAGTGATTATATTACATTATTCATATGTGGTCGCTGTCAAATCTTCTTGGAAGACAGTGGAGATTTCATTTTAATCAGATTGCAAATTCACGTTCTCAGGTGCAAAGTACATCATAAAAATATGCATGTCAGGGTGATACGGCATCGTTCACAAAATACTTCTATGTGTTGTTTTAATGAATTATGTCTTTATTTCTTATCTTGGTGATTTTATCTCTCTCTCTCTCTCTCTCTCTCTCTCTCTCTCTCTCTCTCTCTGATATAAATAAAGAAATGGGGTTTCTGACTCAGGCACCCTATTTTTCACAGGACAAATACAAACTTTTACTGTCCTTGGCTCACCATCCCATAGCCTCCTACCCACGGAGAGGGTTTACCAGTAATATTCTCACTATTCAGGAAATTTCAGATGAAAGCGATTGGGTTGTAGTTTGTGAACCGCGCCTTAGGACATACCTCAAATTGTGCATCATAGATAACATTATATAACGATGCAACCAGTTATTATTGTTTCAGAAAATTGTGTGAGCTTCTTAAATAATGTAAGGAAATACTTTCTAAGTTTCTGTACAGTACTGTAAACTTACCATTTTTGTTGGTTAACAATTTTAATAGATTTGGTGATTACAGCTTTAAAAACCCAAATAAGTGTGATCTTTCTGTTGGAAACACAATACTTCAATCAACAATATTTCTGTAGGAAACGTGGGACCCATGTAACAATGATTTTTCTCTGAGAAACAAAGGACTTAACCAAGAATAAACTTTTTTTCTGGGAAACATAGGAGTTCTTTCTTAATCCACATTTATGTATCATGAAAAGCAACGAATCAACAGTATCGACAACATTTAGCAGGTAGGAAGAGAGGACCATATTTAAACTGGCCCTGTGCACAGATTGACCCACTTTGATGAATACATTTCAGTAGAAGAGGGGCCCATTTATTATTTAGACAGGCTTTAGGCAGAGCCATCTAGTTTGACAAATAGTTATCGGTGGAAGAGGGAACCATGTAAGAGTTAGACAGGCTTCAGGCATAAAGCCAACCGGTGTGACAAGTAGTTATCGGTGGAAGAGGGGCCTATTTAAGAGTTAGACAGGCTTCAGGCATAACGTCAACCGGTTTGACAAGCAGTTATCAGTAGAAGAGGGGCCCATTTAGCAGTGTGGCTGAAACGAATCAGTGTGCCGAACGATTTGATTCACTACCAGAATATTTAAAGCTGCATTTCCATTAGCTAATGCAAAGGTCACTTGAACATGACCACTTAGCGATCACTGTCATATCTTCATGTACGACATTGGAGGTCTGATTTTAATCAGATTGGGTGAATTTGTAATGTCAAAATTTTGATTAATTTGTAGCTCTGAGGCAGCATTCTCCGTAGTTATCCATATGTCATATCTATTTGGTTTATAGACTATACGCTCCCTATTCTGAGAGAGAGAGAATTTAGATCAAAAGAAACTTTAACAAATGAATGGAAAGGAAAATTGGATCATATTGACAAAATAATTGAAGGCGAAGATGTTTATCACGGGTTTTATTTAATGCAAACACAGCAGATGTAAGTGAATAAAACAGCATATTGAGATATTGGGAACAAAGCCGTATCTCCCCCACATACATAGCTTGGTTATATTCCTGAGAACGTGTCTGGTAATGTCGAAATTCCGATAGAGTCGTAACATTGGGGAAGTGCACATATTTCACACATATTTCGTATTTAGACTATATTTCTCCCTAGTTCAATACCCACCTCGCTATCCCCGTGGCAAAATATATATTTTCTGCCTGGAACTTAGTCGTACAACGTAAGAGGTCTCACAAGATATTTTTATTTTGGTTGCACCATAACGTAAATAACAAGTGACAAGTTTTCTATTACTAAAAGAAAATGTTAGGACTAAATTAACGTCTGATACGTCTTATGTTTTAGGACTATCTAGGATTCTCCTGGCCGAACTACATGTTTTTATTCATAGCTATTTATATTAGTATATAATTATTTATGTAGAATTTATTCGTGCACCAGTCAAGTTTTAAACATGCCCCCACACACAGTGGTTCGTTACAATGAAAATTAGGAGTCTAACCTGTCACAATATAACACAAGGGAAGACACGAGTAAGCACGCAACTACAGTTACAACCCTGCTTGTTTATCCTAATTGTGTCTGCTATTTTGCAATTTAAGCCAGTCGTAATCCAGAATAGTTCAATTTTCAAAACAGCTCGACAGACATCATTCACTTTGTGAGATATTGGAGAAAATGCAATAATTGTTTGTCTATTATGACGTCTGGACAAGTAATGGCGGCTAGACAATTACTTGAGACCAAAAATAAGACAATTCGGCCCATCTTGAAGGACAATTCTGCCCAACTCAAAATACAATTTGGCCCACCTTATAAAGACAACTGACAATGACTTTAACAAGTATTTATTTTTAAAAGTAAATATTCAGAAACTTATACTATATATATATATATATATATATATATATATATATATATATATATATATATATATATATATATATATATATATATATATATATATATATATATATATATGCGTAAGTTAACTAAGACAAAATATTTGCGGAAAATTCTTATATAATTTGTTTGTTTGTTTGTGTTTTTTTGCCGTATTGCTCAAAATATTTGCTTTATGTAAATTAATTGCCTTTTTTCTTTTTTTGGGGGGGGGATATAATGAGTGTAATGTATGAAATAAAGCAAGGTCACCTTTCCTTTCTAGTATTTATTTGGGAGAATGAATATCAATGATGTACAATAATTTGTTCCTACCTGTGAACGTGTTTTAGTTTGTAAAATAGTATAGGCTTAGAATAAAATTTTAAACATTTGTTAAATTAGTCAAATGTTTGTCCAAGTTATAAAGATCATGAACTTTCTGATATCTTCAGGACAACAAAGAAAAATATTACATGGGAGAAAGGACGTCTGAAAACAAGAAGTATGGTATAGATGGATGTGATGCTTTCGGAGATATGTAGACAGTAATGAGATGCATCATATCCCCTGTGGAAGAATGTCGATTGAGTTAGACACTTGAGTATTCATAACTAAATACAATATGCATTATATCCCCTGTGGAAGAATGTCGATTGAGTTAAACACTTGAGTATTTATAACTAAATACAATATGCATCATATCCCCTGTGGAAGAAGGTTGATTGAGTTAGACACTTGAGTATTTATAACTAAATACAATATGCATTATATCACCTATGGAAGAATGTCGATTTAGTTAGACATTTGAGTATGTATAACTAAATACATTATGGATCATATCCCCTGTGGAAGAATGTCGATTGAGTTAGACACTTGAGTATTTATAACTAAATACAGTATGGATCGTATCCCCCTGTGGAAGAAGGTCAATTGAGTTAGACACGTAAGTATTTATAACTAAATACAGTATGGATCACATCCCTTTGGAAGAAGGTCGATTGAGTTAGACACTTGAGTATTTACAACTAAATACTATATGTATCATCTCTTTTTCTTTCTTCCTTATACAAGAGTTTTACCAAGCAGTTTCTATATAAAAATACTCTAGAGCAATTAATCAGTACAGCTTCCAATTTAATTTTTTCTCCAATCTGAACGTATTTTCATCTGAAAAATAATTCCAGACTTAATAAACTTATTCTAAAATGTGACGTATGAAAATTATATGTATATATAATTTGACCAAAGCTTATCACAATTTGTATGTATGTATGTATGTATGTATGTATGTATGTATGTATGTATGCATGCATGTATGTTTGTATGTATGTATGTATGTATGTATGCATGTATGTATGTATGTATTGTTACGTATATTTGATTTAATTTAATTGTTTGTAAGTTTTACAACATTTTTATTTTTAATTTCATTACGTGTCAAAATAATATAGTTTTACTTACTAAGAGCTCGATATTTTTCAGAAAATGGTTTGACCTTCACTCTTCAGTTGTAAATGTCTAAAGCTGACCTAGTTCCGGACATTGATTTCAGAAATCACTGAGACAAGTAAACAATTTTTACTTTTATCCTATTCTTAGATTGGTTTTTGTCAAGGTCATACCGGGACTAAGTACTTTTATATGTAAATACTTCTCAAAGGTTCTGTAACTTTGACCCTCATCCTGGAATTTCTTTTGCGTTTCGAGTTACTGTATAATCATTGTTTAAAGAGATTTTTCTCAACCTGGGCTTAAAACACTTTATGTCAAGGTGTTCGTTTGTTTTTGACCAGTTTGGGGTTATTTTAATGTTTATTCATGTTATTTGGATTCTAATGGATAATTGGTTTTCCTGGAAAAAATTGAGTCCTCAAACAGAATTCGTGGACAAAGACATTTCATTAATTCAAAAATCGGATTACTGTTTGTGAATAACTGTAGATGCAACAGGACAATAATAGCTACAGAATAATTCATCGCCTTCCATCTTGGAATTTTCGTAAGGACTCGAATTTTAAATCATCAGAACATTTCATTACTAGGACATCACAATTTTAATTCGTGGATTATAATTGGATTATTTCTGGATTTGATTCTTAAAACCGTAAGTTTTGTTTCTTCATTTGTACACGCACACACAAACAGACACATTCAGACGTACACGTAGTATGCACGTGTGAATATTATTTCTATAAAACAAAATTAGCAGCTTATAAGAGAACAAAGATAATTTGTACCATAGTTAGACTAGCAATCAGTTTATTCATTTATAATTTGTATGGAATAATGGAGCAACTATGGTTGACAAAATTGCCTGACACTGACCAGCTTTCCGTATACACACTAAAACATCAACTTGAAAAAAAAAAAGAAAAAAATAAACTTAACTGGTAAGAGCTTGATACAGCAGCAACTAAACACCGACAAAATGTTCAGCATTATTCTCTCTCTCTCTCTCTCTCTCTCTCTCACACACACACACACACACACACACACACACACACACACACACAGAGAGAGAGAACTGATATGCAAATATCAACGTATGTGATGATTGACCAGTATAAAGAATAATTTGATCAATGACTTTGAAATGCAACTCATGTTTTCAACTTCGTGGTCCGTAGATGCTTCCACCATTCTTAGAAGACCATTGTCACTGATATCCTTATTTATGTAACAAATCCTAACAGGTTTTCTTTCCGATACCATCATTACTTGAGATGGTATAAATTGGGCTTCTTCGCATAGCAGAGTAAGCATAAAATACAACTGAAGTCGCTTTTACGCTTTGCAATTCAATCGACTGTGCCAGACCTCTACGTCAGTATTTGTTCGTACCAGTTTTTAAAGGACACTCCATGAGGATATGGGCCAAATTGTACTGGATGTCCACCTGTCACTAATATACGTCACCCATTCATCTAACGTGGCAGTTCAGACCATTCCTTTTAATTTCTAAAAAGCTGTGGGGATACGTTCGGCTAGCAGAAGGGGCAAAGCAAACACCTTTCTACAAAATCTGAAAACAGCATCCCGCTAGTTGTATGTCGTCTACAAATAAATAGTATATACATATTAGCCTTTATACTGATGCAGATAATGCGATCATTAGCACAATACGGAAAATTTTAGAAATAAACACCGTGAACCATCTTATCTCTGTGTTCCAATAGTCTAAGAACTAATGCAAATATAAATAAAGACTTAACGTGTCACAAATCGACTAAATATGAAAAATAGACTATAACAGTGGTATACAAACAATAGAACAAAATATACATGAAGACCATTTTCCTGAAGTTTTTGCCATGGCCTGACCCCAGTGGAATGGGCATCCACTTCTCTTCTTGTAGTTCAAAAAACTAGTCCCAAAACCTGTATTGATACATGAGCTCTTATCGTTCTTGATATATAATAAAAGAGAGATAATTTCCTATTTCTCATGCGTTCTATTTAAGATCTGAAACCAATGTTTTAAGCTACATGTCACTGTGTAATAGTTTCGCACCAAAAGTTCAGCTCAGAGATTCGAAGTTTTCTAATTCAGATTTCCTCCGAATATTCCAACCCCAATTTTCACATGTGGACATTCTAGGATGGAGTGTGGGTTCAGAGCAATTACATATAAAAAATTAAAATCTGCCGCCAAAAAGGAGACAATTTGCTATTTCTACTCATTATATTTAAGATCTGAAACCAATGCTTTAAGCTACATGTCACTGTGTAATAGTTTCGCACCAAAGTTCAGCTCAGAGATTCGAAATTTTCTAATTCGGGTTTCCTCTGAATATTCCACCCCTTTTTTTCCACATTTGGACATTTATGATGGAGTGTGGGTTGAGGGCAAATACATCCAAAAATTTAGAATCTGCTGCCACCGTAAGATAGCTTACCAGCGGGCTTATCAAATTTATTCTATGTTATATCGACAAAATAGCTGCATGAAATCGAAAGGAAAATTATTTATATTCTCAAAAAAGGTTAGTATTATAATCGTTGTCTTTATTCCGCTGACAGACTAGACGAAACTCGGCATAGATGAAATATGTCCCGGTACTCCCCATTTGCGTTAATGGTCACATGACATCACAACTCTCACATAAGGACGTCGGAAGTCCAAGAGACACGTGATATCAACAACAAACTCCTTCTTAATGTTGCTGTACAAAATTTCAGTTATTTTGTAAAAACCAGAAGAAGAAAAATTCTCAACATATTTATTTCGAGAACAACTGCAAGAAACTTGGCCAGTCTGATTCATTGTGTTCTTTCATTTTTTTTTAATTACAACCAGTATACGACTTGAATTTAATATTTTTTACAATATTTGAAATTGACGGTTGTGAGATTATGTGTGCTCGTGCGATTAGCAATTGAAATCGCTAGTAGCAGCTCAAATTTCATCAGTTCGTTAGTTTTATCTTCTTTCAGCAGACTAAAGGCATGATGATTTTAATACTCGTAATTTCTAAGAAAAAAAAAGTAATTTTCATATCGATTTAATGCAGGCATAACTCGATTTAACAACATTTAAGTTTAATAGCCCATCCGCAAAGCGTCTATGCTTTAAGGCCACCATGTTTGCCTCTTGTGATTCTAGACTGGTTTTCATACCTCCCATATAAAAAAGATAAGGATATCGAACTGTCTGTGAAATAAAATGTCTACCACAGGAATCGAATCCACGGAGCATTTGGATTGTCTCAACAAATATATTTATGGCAAGCACCCAAATGATCCAGGCTACAACCTCCTAATATTCTCGTTAGAACTAGATACATTTAACTTACGATTAGTTGAGTTACGACTCAATTGCGTAATTGTTTCCGACGTCATGTTGTGGAGGAATATTACCGGATTTTTCCCGACTTTGGCCAATATTTGCAAAATTTAAGGACATTTCACGGTCAGGAAAAAAATTATCATTTCTCCCGACATTTTCCCGATAGCGTGGTGAACCCTGATTATCACATTTGATATATGGATGTTATATGAAATTTTCAACAAATAGTTAATGTTAGGCATCTGATGGCTAGCAACAGTAATGTGAAAGATATTGACTTGAAAACTCCCCCTAGCAAGATACCTACCGTCATTGGGGGTCTGGTAGAAAAACCTAGATCGTTTGGTAGAAATCGGCTCAGAGAGTATTGCTGGACATGAGGATGTTGATGACAATGATGAGAATGTTGTATTTGAAAGTGTGGTTAGACGTAGAACAAGGCGCTTATATGTGGGCGGCATTGGCGTCAATCATAGCTTGGAATAAATTAGACGCTGATATCTTGATAAACTATCAAACTGAGCTGGACCATCGACTGAAACCTTTTGATATATATTCTATTTCGGACAATGTTGATAGATTTTACGGGCACATTGTTAATGCTATACATCAGTCAAGCAACATCAAGCTTCCAAAGTTTAAATTCATCATGCCAAACCATACTGGTCAAATAAACTCAAAGAAGCACATACATTTCAAAGACATTAGCTAGGTATACTTGGATAAATGAGGGAAGACAAGTTGCGAGTACGTATCTTTAATTTTCGAAGCTGCATATTGAAGTATAAATGTTTTGTGCCAATTTTGGAAAACAAGTTAAGGTATAGTGATACAGTCAATAAAATGTGAACATGTAGAAACATAAAAAAAATTATTTTCAAAGAAAACTTTGTTTTTATACTTAATATTATTTTTTATTATAGTCGGATATGAAAAAAATAAAGTTGATGAAATTAAAGATATTTATCAGGTATAGTTCTAAAAATGTAATATGACGAAGTTTTAATCAATTTTAAAAAGAGTATTAATTTATATTTTGAGGGAAACAATTATTTAATACTTAGATAATGTTTATAAGACAGTAAGGTTTGAATGATGATATGCATACTCGTGCCCTTTAGGAAACACTTTCGGAGTGGTAGGGTGTCAAAATAATTAATCATTAATCCTACAATAATGTTATACCATGGATGTTTTTGAAATTGTTTTAATTCTCATGGACCATAAATATGCAAGATACTGGGTTCTGTTTGTTGCAAGATTTCATCAGCTAAGTGCATTTAACACATTATTTGCTCTCCACTGGATGCGGGTGTACGTTCTACTTACTGCTTGAATGACTGCCCAAGGACAATAATTTTAAAGGGAGGTAACAATCCTTTCCCGAAGGGACTATTGAAGCACTTCAGTTGTTAAATCTACAGCTTCGGATCTGGGAAGGTCTGCTCTTTACTTTAGTAGGTAAATTAATCATGCATGTAGCCCTCAATTCCAAAATATCAAAATAGCAGTGATCGGCTTTGAGAAACACAATCACTAATGAAGTTTGACCTGATATCCATGCCATTTCCGTCTAGTCCTAATATAACATCAGAAGTTGTTCTAGGAACACATATAAGTTTAGTGTCCTTGGTGCTTCTCCTCCTGTGTTGGTTTCAAAATAACAAGTTAATGGTATAATGAAAGTTAAACCCTGTATCTTTTTTCTGTAATTCTTGATTATTTATATCAGATACTATCTATCAGTTAATAATTTGGTCGGTTTACCGAAGCCACTTATAAATCATCTGATACATACATTGAATGTCTAGCAAAGCGTGTTTCAAGGTTAGCAGAACCCTTGAAAATGAGAAGTGAATCTTCATGCTGTTTTTCCAATTATAGCTACTTAAAACGTGATATTATGTCGGATCACATTGATACTTTAGAAAGACGGCGTTTTGCTTTGGTGTGACAGTCAAACGCAGTGAATGTATTTGCAATATGCAACTGTGTAGGAACAATCAAATGAAAATAAATACTGTCGAATACGTAAGAGCACATGATATCTGACCACCTCCCTATCCTTACTTCCCTTCGTACAGTGACCTGTGGGAGAGACTTCAGACAGTCTATGAAGAGAAACAACATAGCTTGAAATAAATTAGACGCCGATATCTTGAAAAACTATCAAACTGAGCTGGACCATCGCCTGAAAACTTTTGATATAGATACTATTTCGGACAATGTTGATAGATTTTATGGGCACATTTTTAATGCAATACAGGACTCAGGCGACATCGCGCTTCCAAAGTCTAAATTCAATTATCATTCCAAGCCATACTGGTCAAATGAGGTCAAAGAAGCGCATAAACTTCAAAGACAAGCTAGGTATATTTGGATAAATGAGAGAAGACCGAGGGGAAATCAATATAATTCTTACAGATAGTATAAAGATAAGAAGAGAGACTTTAGAAACGTTCAAAAACTGGCTTTGGAAATATATATGGGGGAGGTATATGAAGAAATTAAAAAAGCACATGAATGCGATGTAAGACACTTTGGGAAAATGATCACTGTTAAGAGAGGGAACAATATAAATTTTTGGTCATGAGCTATCAACTGATAGAGTTTGTGTCCGTGATGATGATTCCAACGCAAATGGCTTTGCCAGATACTATGAAGACATTCACACGCCGAATTTTAGCCATAATTTTGACGGAAACCTTTATGAATTTATAGAGAGAGAATTAAATCGGGGTTTACAGGACGGAGTAAACCATATCGAGACCTTACAGACCATGATAAGTTTAAACGAAGTAAGAGAAATCATTAAAAGTCTAAAGAAATCAAAAGCACCGGGCCATGATCAAATTTGCAATGAACATTTGATCTATGGCAGCGATTACCTCGTCGAGTGTTCGAGTGTATGACAGTTTTATTAACTCAGATGACTGATCTGTTTTACATAGCCGTAGATTGCAAAAAGGGTTAGTAATACCACTGTACAAAGGTAACAGTAAATAAAAGAACTCCCTCCAAAGTTACAGGCCTTTTACTTTACTGCGTTATCTACAAAACTTTTGAGGAAATTAATCATGGACGTTTGGTAGCTTGGCACAAAGTTAATAATTTTAATATACCCAGTTCACAACAACATTGTTGCCAAAAAGGTTTAGGCTGCACAACGCATGTTGGGAATTACGGGTAAGTCCCTTTTGATAGTTTTTAAGATGTATACAAATTTACAGAGTAAAGTTCTTGTCAATGGGCAATTTTCGGAATGGTTCTTAATTGGCCAAGGAGTGAGACAAGAGGGTGTATTGTAAACCTTGATGTACACAACATTTATAAATGTCTTGCTACTACAGTTAGAAAATAGTGGATTTGGAGCATAGATTGGAAGCAGCAGAGGGGGCGAATCGGACATTTTGTCCAATCGTCATTTGGTTTAATTAATACCTTCTGCACTCAGCGGATCCAGCGTCGTCAGCGCCTGGTAAAAAAAAACGACGTCGTCGTCGGGGGGGTAAATCGAACGTCATTTAGTTTAATATACTTTCTGCGCGCCGATCCCAGTGTCGTCAGCGTCCGGTAAAAAAGCGCGACGACCGCGTCGATGTCATCGCCCCCTCTGCTGCTAAGGGGCTATTTACAACTAACCGAATATTTGGTCAAGTCCGATACGATATTGTGTCCGAGGATCATGTAAATTTATCGTTACAAATCCATGTGGGGTCGACTGAGCATGACTAAAAAAGTTTCGAAAAACATTAAAGTCCATGTCACCGCCGCACCATGTCTGCCAAATATTTCGTAGCGTGTGTGTATCAACGCCGTTGAACACAACAAGAATATTACAGTTGTCTCTGATTACTTTTGGAATCTGAGTGTATCGTTGAGTGACATATATCACGTCAGTGTTTTTATGCCTGGCTCTGGAAAATATCCTAGCTGGGTTTTTTTGATTGTCTAACATAACATCATCGTACACGACTAAATTGTTAACGTCGCCATCAATATCATCGATACCTGGTGCATCATTGATATCTGTAATAAACTCAATAACATTTTTTTTTCAGCGATCGCTGATGCATTCTCGTTAAAATCTTTCAACACCTCGTAGCATCGTTGATCATCTACTCTAGGGGCGATTAAATACAACTTATCCCACTTCATCCATCTCATTATTAAATTAAGTAACAATTGCGTCTTGCCGGATCCAGATAGTCCGATGATAATCATCCGGATCGAGTTTGGTAAAGCTGCAACATGCTTAACTGGTTCTCTTGTTTTAGTCACCGAAAAATCAATTATATTCTTATCTCTATACATAAATTAAGGATCTATATTGTGTGAAGTGTAGAGTGCGTACTGGCACAAATGATATGACAACCGTTACAACAAGAAATAACAGATCGGCGCTTACTGGTAAGTGTGTACAATGCGGTACAAAGAAGTTTAGATTTATTTCTATTAGACCCGGAGATGTTTTAAAAAAAAGCGAGGAGGTGATATTGCAGCCAAGTTATCAAAACTCCCCGGAACACCGTGGGCAAAGTATCCAGGAGAAAAGCACCTCCCAGGATATAGCTACTGTGGCCCCGGAACACGATTAGATATCAGACTCGATGATCAAAATCAACCCCGGCCCGGTGAGTATCCAATAAACGCTATCGATAAGGCGTGTCATGCTCATGATGTTGCTTACAAAAGTAGCGATCTGCAACAGCGTCATATCGCGGATGTAAAATTAATTCACGCGTTTAATGCTATTCCTTCAAAGAAAAATTGGCCTCATGGTTGGTAAAATCGGCCATGAAAGGTAAATTAATGATGGGCGCTGGTAATTAATAACAACATGGAATCCATCTATTATTCTCCGAGAGGATACTGGAAGGGGAAGGCCGCAATTGGTAAGCCTGCAAGCGCTGCAAAAGTAACGAGGGCCACTGCGGCTAATTGGTTATCCAAACAGGCTATATGGCAAATTTATCTACCGCCGCCTAAACAAATCAACTTTTCGCGCTTTGATGTCAGTGTACCCGATGAAGTTCGTCAGGCTGATATACTATTTCTGCCGCATGACAACGGTTACAAATACGCGTTAACCGTAGTTGATGTTGCGAGTCGATACAAACAAGCGGAGCCGTTGAAAACAAAGTCAGCAACTGAAGTGGCCGATGCGTTTGGGCGGATTTATCGAAGAGGCCCTCTGCGCTGGCCAAATCTATTACAAGTTGATCCTGGTAGTGAATTTCGCGGCGCTGTTCTATCAACGCTGAAACATCATAGCGTCGCGGTACGACGAGGTCATACTGCGCTACATCGTGATCAGGCAATTGTTGAACGATTCAATCGGACTCTTGCTGAATGGTTATTTGGGTATCAATACGCGAAGGAATTCATCCAAGAAAAACGATCTCGTGAATGGGTCAAAAGGTTGCCAGGCGTAATTGCAGCGTTAAATAACGAGATTACCCGAGCAATCAACATTTTGCCCAGCGACGCGATTGATAAAAAGTATATACCCGGAAGATCAAAAATAAATAGCGTTTCCAAGCCGATTCTCGGCGATGTCACTGTTAGATATCTATATGAACCAGGAGAGCTTGAAGGCGGTAAAAAAAGAGCTACTGATCCTATTTGAAGTGTTACCACACATAACATATCAACGATAACACAATCAACTGGTAGACCACCGATCTATAGACTGGATTCAACTGCCCCACAGCGGGGGTTTACACGCGAGCAACTACAAGTGATACCTGACGATACTCAATTACCCCCGCGTGGTCTTAACTAGCGCCGTTGCGTCTATTGCACTCAAGACAGGTCAACCTCACATTGGTTTTGACATGACCGAGACTGTTATCGATCCTGTCCACGGTAAATTGGCGAGCGTCTTTATCCGAATAACGCCAGCGCATTACACAATTACAACTCGCGCAGTGATTATTCTGTTGTTGTCGTAACGCAATTATTAATTCGGCATCAATATCAAAACGCCGCTGTTTTTTTTTTATCCTGTTGACGGTAACCCGAGAGTTTTCTATCAATGACGCTTGCATCGATGATGTCGTTGTCGGTGACTTTGTCGGTGACTTTGTCGGTGACTCCGTCACTGGCTTCGTCAATAACAATTCTTCGAAGCTGATTTATCCTCCGTACTATAGACACTGCAAGATAGACTAGATTTGACCATTCGATGCGATTATCAACCATCCAAACAATTGTGTCCGTGATGGTTAGTCCCTGCGAGGAATGTATTGTTGTTGCATATCCTAGCGTCCACGGGGATTTATCAGCACGTAGCGCGTCCTCGACGACGCTGATATCAACGAGCACGATATCATTCAGCACGAGAATTTGTTTTTTTGTCCCTGACGCTGTCGGGCCTGGAATTTCAACTTCAATGTTTTGCCGCCGTGTATCCGCGGGTCTATAACATAACGGCACTGGGCGAGTTGGAAACTTTTCCTTATGCAACGTAAACAACTTTTGCTGAAGTGTGTCTCTGACTATCTTTCTACTCGCTACAATCAAATCGTTTGGTCTCCATGTTTCCCAGAATTCATTTAACGGCGTTTCCGGAATCACCTCGCGGACTATTTCACATTGAACTCTATCCGGCTGTAATCTGATTAATTTCTTAACCTCGCGCAGTTGTTCATCAAGTGCTCGGTAATCAGTATCGGTTTCTTCATAATAGTCCACAAAACCCTTTAACCAATCATGTGGACCCTCGCCGACAAATGGTGGTGGTTGACCATGATCCCCGCACATTATCACCGCTGTATTCGCGTGCAGCAACTACTCAAGAAACATCTGTAAAACATCTAACGAAACAGTACATATCTCATCCCAGATGATAACCTCAGGAATAAATTTTTCACCCATTCGATCAGGAGTCCACTCACCGCCGCTGTATCGAAAAAAGCTGTGATAAGTAACGGCGTCAACATTTCGTTGTTTTATCTCTCGCGCTAGTCTATGGGTCGGTGTAAGCACGATTATACTTGCTCGCGTTCGAAATAATTCAATTGCCCGAGTCGTCTTTCCTGACCCGCCACAGCCGCTTAAATAAACTGTTTTGTATCTACAAATTGGATCAGAACACGGTGGTGCATTAGACCATTCTGACAATTTATCACCGCGTAAGTAATTGTTCTCAACGGTGACATCTGCTGACGGGGAATAATCGCGTCGTATTTCATTTTTAATTCTCCATGTACCCCAACTCTCGTCCGGACTAGTAAACTCGGCTATGTTTCCCTTATACTTTACGTCAATATAAAATGAATCAATCGCAACTCTAACTGCGGTGTCGGAAAATCTATTTAACACTGAAAATAAATTTATGCAAGCATAACCCAGCATAGACGCCCTCAAATGCGGGTATGCTGGGCTGTCTCCGTCGCTGTAAGTAACAACTGTACCCAACCTTGTTCCATTGGACAAGAAAGCTGTTTTGCAGTTCACGTATCTATTTTTCGCCACTGCGTCCTTGATTACGAAATCATATTCTGCGTCATCTATAATCAGCCGTGAGCAATATCGTTTGTAATCGCAGTTTTTTCCACCTTGTGTGAACTTACCAATTATTCTTCTACCGAGATCTTTTGCCTCGCGGTTTCGTTGTTTGAATATCTTTTTGGACCATTCGATGATATATTCCTCGTCGGCATCAATGTGTTTTCTGGACTCGTCAATTATGCTATCTAGACGCTCCGGTTCTGGTAACCAGACTTCAGTCTGCGCCCGGTATGATATAATCGCGTCACTGACAATCAACGAAACTAGCATTTTACAATCAATCATATACCGTAGCAGCGCTATTGGCAACCACTTCTTTTCAGTCATGTGTCTACCGATCCAAATATAGCAACAGCGATGAAGTCCTGCCGCGAATTCAAATGATACTATGTGAGCGAATCCAGTTAAATCAAAATCAGGCAGTGGTCCATTAATAGCAACACGAGTCATTTCATGTCTGGGGTGTCCAAATCGTTTAAAGTACTCAGCGGCGGATCCATACCCGAGAAAACTTGCTGGATAACAGGCAACCATATCAACGGAAATCATAGCGTCGCGGTTGTATCTAGTGTTCCATAGTCCACCGTGATAGTATTCCAAACAACTGGATTGTACATCCGGTAGAAATTCCTTGCGCGTTGGTCTCCACGCATTTTTCCTTGCTGCAACATGAGCCGCAACCGATGGAATTGTAAAACAATTTGTTAGCAGTTGTTCATCATGCTCTTCAAATTCCATGGCGGTTTTTTTCATCTTGTTGTGAAACGCTTCAGTGCGATATAATTCACCGTTTGGCCTTACAAACTGATCAAAGGTATCGCATCGTTTTCAGCGCTGCGAAGTAACCACACTGATACAGGGTCGTTTTTACACAAACAAGCAATAGCATCAAATAGTTTCCTCTCCGCGAGAAAACCGTCCTTGGAGAATTGTTCTCCCAGGAATTCCCCCGGGATATACTTTACTGTTCTATCCCGTGGAAATACTGTGATCGCGGACGTCCATGCGTGTTCGTTATGATCAATAATTTTGATTGAGGCTCCCTTTGATTTGTACTTTGATTCGTATAATACTTCACCGGTTATCGTTGTAACGGTTATTGGAAATCTCAACGACGTTTCTAATCTCGCTATGTCGCTGATGGTTGCTCCTCGCTCGCGCACTGTCTCCTCCCATTGGTTTATTTTGCTACGCCGTAGATCAGTCAATTTGTTTCCTCGACACGCATTTGTAAAATGCTCTATTATTCGTTCTGCTACACAATTTATCCCCGTTGACTGTTTCATTGGCGCTAGTTTTCCGATATCAGGTTTCTTATTTAACGGGTATATTCCATAAACAACTGCTGTTTCAGGATACGCTCGTTCATAGTATGGTCTGTCAATTCCGGTTAACAACCCCGGCTTGGAGTCGCGGCTAACAGTGACTGTTTTCTTGTCGCTGAGAACTGGTTCAAATTTATCACGTGTGATCCAATTACCTGATTCCACCCGGACAATAAATTTTACTCTGAAAAAATACTTTTTACCGTCAAGGTGTGATATTATCGTTGATGCGCGCTTGTCGTTCATGGTAGCATCAACAACGCCATCAATTCGAAATGTTGACCAACTATGGGATGCACCATCACGCTTGAATTCATTGATACAATCACGTATTTTATTTAACAGGGTTCTATCGTTTATTAACGCTTTTGGTGTGCCCTTGAGGGCTCTATCGAGATTAAACTTAATATTTTTCCAGGGCTTAATTGCTGCTAATTTCTTGAACTCCTCCTCCATATAATTAAAACAAGTATTTAAATGAAAGAATATAGTATAATGAATAAATGCAAATGGTTGATGATTGGGTCGACAACCCCGTGCAATAAATCATGTAGAGGTGAATTCTGCGGGTATCATTTACAAAGCGTTCTTAATGGTTCTCTTGGCCCTCTCCCGTGCTTGGTTTGCCATGTTGGTGTAAGAGGAAAATCGCCGTTGTGTATCTTATTCACAGGATGGTATATGAAGCGTTTAACGGACTGATCAAGGACGGTCTCGTTATTGATCACATTGATGGATGTCCTCAAAATAACAGACTGTGTAATCTAAGAGCTGTTACACCGAGTCAAAATTCCAAATTTGGAAAACCAGGAGGGATGAGAAAGGCAAAACCCGTAAAGTCATTTGATACAATAACGCACGAAGAAAAAATATTTCGCTCTATGAATGCGGCTGGTAGGTACTTCGATATTTGTAGTAAATCAGTTCGAGATGTTGCAGAGAATATAACTAAAACAGCGATTTCAAAAAGGACCGGGCACAGAATTCGATTTTCATATATAACATCAAGGGGAATAACTCGTGATGGTATATCACCGAGTGACGAAGTTACCGACAGTGTGAACGCTACAGTCTATTACAATTAATAAATTGTCTGTTCCGGAAGAAATACCGGAAGAAAACTGATGGAATAAATTGTCTTTACAAACAACTGTAATATTCTGTTTTATGTTTCATCGAAGTATTTAGTGTTGTTTAAGCGCTATTGATAGCGTTTTTTAAGTAATTTAACGAAATACAATAACACACCTTGTGACTGACGCGGTTGTATTAGTCGCCTTATATATAAGCCGACTCGTTATAAGCCTTGGGCTTTCGAAAGCCAATTCAACCAATCAAAACTAACCCACGCTCTTGACCCGGGCGTGTGGTTGTCTTTTGTTCACAATCATGCAACCGGGTTAATTTAATTGGGTTGCTTTTGATTGGTTGAATTGACCGTAGAGTTCCGCCCCGCCGTTTTATGTCTGTGCCGTCTTGTGCCGTCCCATCATTAATTAAGTACATGTAGTCATGTCCCCCCAAACATATCTTCTGGGCGGTCTACGATGACGTTTGTCACCCTAGGCCTCCCTCCCGGAGATACATGTTTCGGGTTCCCTTGGGCTCAGATGGATGCGAAGGCACCCAAGGGGTTCCAAGATGTGTTGTCCTTAATTAAGTTAATTAAGTAGCCTCTGGGTCTCTCTAACGTCATAGGGCGCCAGCGAGATTGCCAAATGGGTTATAATTCTCTAGGCAGTAAAGATGTTAACAGCACCTTTATGTGCCTAGAGATCATTTTGTAAAACATTTTTTTTTATTATAGAAATAAGATGTTTATAAGAATATGAATATCGAAGACATCAATAATATATTAACCGAGATTTCAAAATTAAAAAATTAAGGAATTGAATTATCTGATAGTCTCAACAGCGAAAGAATATTATCCGATTATGAAATTATTAACGAACAATCGAAAAGGGGGCGTTTTACCCTGGCCCGCGAGTATTCTTTTATAAAACGATTACAACATACGATTAATGAAAACCTGTACCTCAATGACGTAAATGCATTCATTGGGCTATTCACTGCCGTTGAAACAATACGAAAAAAACTTCGACGTGTTTATGAACGACGCCGGGAGATTTCTAGTAAGATTAAAAACATCAGAAAGATTATAGACGAAACCCCCGTGGAGCCCCCAATTTAATGGTAGCGTAACGGAAGTGAATTTTTACGTTGTACACATATTTCCCCCCCCCCCCGATAGGTCATACTACTGAAAAATTACCTTGCAGAGAAATATAGTCCTGTAATACTGAAATAGTAAGACGATTGCGTTTCATGGCATTCGGGTATATTCCTGCCATAGGATGACTCGGCGGGAAATTTGAAATTGCGGAGCGATTTGCAATAATGGTAGGTGAATCACTTACTACTCGGCTAGCCAGAGAGCGGCTAGCAGCGCTTAAAAAGTTCATACCGTTACGAGACAGGGTCCGAAAACAACTTCAAAGGCGGCAACAACTACAAACTGATTTTGCTGTTGGAAGCGAACAACTCTTTGCCCCGGTAAAAAGCGCAACTGTGCCCGTCCTCGGCGCGCTTGAAAAGATAGCGGCTCAGACCAAACAAACAAAGGAGTCTCTGGAAACACTTCCTGCGAAAATAGCGGTTGCTGCAACACACCAACGGAGGGTGAGGCCACCACCACTCGCTATAACCGGCCCACAAGAACCTTATGTTACAATGGCCGATGAAGAAGAACTAGGTGCTACTGCAAGAGAACCAGAAGAAGAAATACCGGAAGAAATACCGGAAGGAATACAGGAAAAAAAAGAGAAAGGGGGGAATATACCCCGTAATGTACTTAAAAAGAGCACAATAGATACAATCAGAGCCTTCGACAGCGAGGAAGAATTGATTAATTTTACTGTTACAACATCACCTAAGGGCATACGAGATAAGCATATCAATAAAGGCTACGAGAAAAATATAAGGTCGACGGAGAATTGGGCAAGAATGGTGTATTTAGCAAGTAAATATAAAAATGCATTATACGGTGATACCGATTACACAGCATTCCTCAATAAGGTTGAAAGTAGGAAACCAAAAAAAGGAAAAGGATACAGCGGTGTGGTTGAAAACGCTAGTGTTACTTGTCCTGGTAATGTTCTCAGTGATATATCACGGCTGGAAGTACTAATCGGAGGAAAACGAGCCGGAAATAACTCTACGGAAATAATCAATGAGGCCGCTGATATTTGCAGGCGTTTATTTGCAGGCGGTATCATGGACATTAATGTATATCGAGAACTCATTGACGAACTTGTGGACGGTTAATTGGAAAACTGGTGTTTTTATAATAAAGATGATTATACACTACAACCATGATAAACCAGTCAGCGTCTACGTGGTAAACTCACGATTGCCTGTATACCGCGCGTGGTACGGAGACGTTCTCGGTAGCACCATTGCGGGGTTATTGACAAGAATGGCTCCAAAAGTGGCGCCGTTAGCTAAACAATTGTCTATGAAAGCCATTGATGTTATTCGTGATAAGGGAATCAGCGCTATTGGAGATGTTGCCGGAAAGGCGTTTTCAGCCGCGCGGGACAAACTAATGTCGTTGGTGAGAAGAAAAAAAACAAACGCCGCTGAGTTCTACAACAGTGATGCCTGCAAATGTCAGCAGGGTAATAAATAACGCGGTGGAAAAAAAACTAGCGTCAATGACCGAGTCATTGGCCTCGCCGCTGGCGAATCCGATGGCTTCGCCAACGACCCCGTCGTCGATGATGGCGGAGCCATCCACTGATGCAACAACCAACGCGCTCATGAACGCGATAGCGGGAAGTGGTCTTAAACCGAAACGAAGACGACGTTGATGAATTGCAAAGCAATTTCAATTGAAAACATCAACATGATAATAATAAAATGTTTGCGCGAACCGCTGATCCCGCGTTTGATATGGATGCCCCAGTGCGCAGGGATGATTCTGTCCGTGATTATCAATTTTATTCCTATCAACCACCACAAGCCGACCTACGATCGCGAATTGAACTTCAAGTCCAAGATACCAGTAAATACTTTTTGCCGTGTGAAGCGTTTATCGAAATCGAGGGAGAACTCGTGACAAATGTCGCCGCTAATACACCATACGCAGATGACGCTCGTGTTCGAGTTGGTTTCGTCAACAACGGTATCATGGCGTTATTTGAGAGTGCCAGATATCTTATTGACGGGCGAGAAATTGAATCAATAGAACGCGAGGTTGATGTTGCAACGACGATAATTGGGCTAGCAAGATACTCAGATGATTATACAAGATCGGCGGGCCCATCTATGATGTTCGCAAAGGATACCACTAATAACGCTGACCATCTTCAGTACATTAACGTGCTGACGAAAGAAAATACCGCAGCTGACCAGGCTGAAACAGCTAACCCAGACCGCAGAGCAGGACCAGGCGCTGATTTCACTGTTATAAAAAGTACTAACGATAATTTTAATCTAGGATTTGCAACACGAGTAGGGATGTTGCAAGGACCACGCCGACAGTTTTCATGCGCGATTCCACTCCATCACATATTCGGATTTTGTAGAAATGTCAGAAAAGTTATCTATGGGGCTAAGCATACAATCGCGCTAACGCGAAGGGGCGATGATAACAATGCAATATGGCGTGCTGCTGACGTCGATAACGGTAAAGTCGTTTTAACTAAAATAGCATTGTGGATGCCGGTGTTGACTCCATCAGTTACCACGGAAGCACGATTGTTATCATTTATGGAACAGGGAGGAAAATCGTTGTTGAGTTGGCTAGCGGTAACAACTGATGCTAAAGAGGATAATGTCGCTGATACATTTACATGGCACCTGGCATCAAAACAAGGTGTTTCAGCCCCGCGTCATATATTTATAGCGCTACAGAATAGGGATCGATTGGGTAGTCAAGAACGCAGCCATATGATATTTGATCAATTAGGAGTCAGGGATGTTTCGCTGAGAATAAACGGACAACAGGAACCATCCGAGGATATACAGCTTAATTACGGTGACAACCATATCGCACGTGTGTACCATCGATTGCTGTCATATATGGGTCGTGATCAAAACGTCGACACTGGTTTGCAAATATCACAACTTGATTTTAAAACCCTGTATCCGATTTATTATTTTTCGTTGGAACATCTTGATTTAACGAGACAGTCCGTCGTTGATATACACTTCCGAGCTCGTATAGCCCCGGGTGGCGTTAATTATAGAGCGGTTGCTGTCATTCTCAGCGATAAATCAATGCTGCTAGAAGGTGTTGGTGGACGAATGAGAATCGTTGATGCACCAGTGGAAAATATGTAATTGAAAACACAAACGCGTTTACAATAAAATGTCGTATAGTGTTGTCAGTGTAGAGTTGACCGATGGTCAAGTCAAGAAATTACGATCAAAGTCCGCTAAACAATGTGGAACCACAATAACGTTAAAGCCGTCACAGATGACTGGTGGCAAGCGTAAGATATCGTTGACGGCGCGTCAAATAAAACATTGCAATGATGCAATGAAGAATAAAAAGGGTGTTCAAGTAACCTTCTCAGCCGCGGCAATCAAAAACATGGAAAAGACCGGTGGGATATTTCCGTTGTTAGCTGCGATTCCGGCGTTGATTGCCGCGGCCGCACCAGCAGTGGCTAAGGCGGCGGCGTTAGGAGCCGTTGGTACCGAGGCGGGAATGGCATTGAAGAAGGCAACCGGGAGAGGCTATAAAAAAAAGAAACGAGGACGATCCGTGGCCGGAAAGGGTCTAAGACTACCGGGAACCCCGTATTCATGGTACTCGGGAAAGGGTCTAAGACTACCGGGAACCGTTTATTAACGCAAGAGTCTATGGTTCCGTTATCCAATTTTGATTTAATAGATGCCGCAGACGCGTTAGCGATAAAAAACTTCAGAGGTGTTTTTATGAGGGATCAATTACCAACAAAACCAAGGAATATTGAAACCGGTATAATTAACCTCGATAAATCCTCCGGAGCGGGAACTCATTGGGTTGCATACGCGATTGATCCGCGTGCGATCGTCTATTTTGATTCATACGGGTTAGCCCCGCCGAACGAGTTCATGCGGTATATCCGGGCGTGTTCAGCCCCGGTTTTTTCTTCCACGCTGCCAACACAGCGATTAAGTGACCCACCGATATGCGGCCGTGAAGTATTGAACGTACTCGCGGCGATTTCATCATCGCGGAAACCACCTCATGTGGTTGTAAACGAATACACTAGTGGGGTCGTAGAGGCCCAGAGGGCTAATTAAAAACACTGTGTTTTTTTACAATAATAATGATTGATATCTGGGGACGACCGGTTTCGGCGCTGAAAAATCCACGGAAACGCCCGCCACCGATGACATAAAAAAACTAATCGAGGATGAAATCGCTGAGACGTTGAACCTAACCAGTGTTGACCCGGGCGAAATAGTTGTATTTCAAGACCGCCAGGGTAAATTAAAATCCAGTAATGTGTCGCTGGATGACGTTTTAATACGACAGCGTGATGCCGCCGAGAACACTATCGCGTTGTATACCGCCGACGGACGACTCAAACCGGGTGAACATCTATCGACGATAACGGATAGGGTAACATTAATCCAAGACGGTTTTATAAGGTTAGATAGATCGGTGACCAAACTTGACACGCAGGTGAATAAATTCGCCGAGGTGGAAAAGTCTGTCACCGATATGCAACTCACTACCGCTAGTTTTTTTGGGACCCCGACGGTGACCGAACCAAATCTTGCAGGGATAAAAAGTATTATTTTGGAGTTTACAACGCTGTCGGGCCAATTTTACACGTTACGAAAAAATGTTAACAGGATCGATGACAACTTTGATAAATTCTTTGGTAAAAGAAATACCAAGCTCGATGAAATTACAACAACTATAAATGATATCACTGCGTATGGACAGGAAATAAAAGAAATCAAAACTGATATTACAGCGATCAGGACTAGTATAGACGTGCATGGACGGAGAATAGAAATAATCAACACTGATATTACAGCGATCAGGACTAGTATAGACGTGCATGGACGGAGAATAGAAATAATCAACACTGATGTTGCAACGATCATAAATAATGTAAACGCGCATGGACGGGAAATAGGAGCAGTCAAAACTGATATTACAGCGATCAGGACTAGTATAGACGCGCATGGACGGGAAATAGAAGCAGTCAAAACTGATATTACAGCGAACAAAAATAATGTAGACGCGCATGGACGGAAAATAGAAACAATCGGCGTTAGTGTTGCATCGATCATAAATAATGTAGACGCGCATAGACGGAGAATAGAAACAATCGGCGTTAGTGTTGCATCGATCATAAATAATATAGACGCGCATGAACGGAGAATAGAAACAATCGGCGTTAGTGTTGCATCGATCAAGACTAGTATAGACGCGAATGAACGGGAAATAAAAGCAGTCAAAACTGATATTCCAGCGATCAGGACTAGTATAGACGCGAATGAACGGGAAATAAAAGCAGTCAAAACTGATATTACAGCGATCAGGACTAATATAGACGGTCATGAACGGAAAATAAAAGCAGTCGACAATAATATTACAGCGATCAGGACTAATATAGACGTGCATGAACGGGAAATAAAAACAGTCAGAACTGATATTACAGAGATTAAAGACAAACTACCGAAAATGACAGAGCAACTTGAAAGAATGAAAACACCTCATGAGGGGGGCGCCGGCAATAGCGTATACACAATTTGGAATGGACCATTCATTTGGACTCCTACGCATAATATAATAAATATTACCGCAACTGTCAAGGGCATTTATCGATGGACACTGATTTCAATGATGCAGTTTAATATATCATCGTCGAGTTCATCCGGGTTTAACAATACAATATCAACAATCATTGACGAAAATGTAACTGAACCGTTTACAATTAGAGCCGTTGATAGAAATTTAACCAGGACAAACATCACTTTTTATGTGGAATTCGTGGGGACAACTTAAGTAAGTAATTGAAAACACCAGCTCTTTTAAAATAAAATGACCACCAGGGTAATTGAATCAGAGGCATTACCGACGTCACATCAATATCGATTCGATACAGTAAAAGAATTCTCCGCGAAGTTGAAAACGCTTTCCGAACAATACCGTGTAAAAATAAAAAAATACCGCCGAAAAATAACCGCCATCGACGCGGCCGTGTACTCGGTGTCAGGTATAGTAGCTGGTACCGGTGTCATTTTATCCACGGTGACCATGATGGCCCCGATCGCTGTTCGAATCGCTATCTCCGCGGCGACAACAATTGCTGGAGTTGCCAACGCAATCACTAGAAAGATATCATCGTGTTCTCAAAAAAAACTCAACGAGTATACAGTAAAACATCAAATGGTATCCAACGCGTACTCGAAATTATCCGAGTTGATCTCGTTGTCAATTGATAACTCGTTTATATCCGATGTTGAATTCTCCACGATGGTCCAGTTGTATGACTCCGCGATGTCAAAAATCGAGGATTTTCAACTGGAAACCGGAAACCACGTCGCTGAAACCACTTCAATGGGCTTAAAACATTCTCCTGAAAACAAGCAGGTTGTTAATATTCGGTGTTGAAATTGAACACTAAAAACAGCGAATAATAATAATGTCGCTGAACCCGGAAGGGTTTCAATTACTTCAACGGATCGCGGAGAACACCACTCCGGTACAAACAAGTATGATATCAATAACGTCAACGAAACCCGAATTCAGTGTGAACTTCCCATCATCGGTTCCAGTGAAGTAAATAGCGCTGGCAAAATTGCGAGTATATCACAGTTGGCCTAATATCCGAGCGGATGCATTTAACGGACAACAACCTAATAACTCGCTGGTTTTTGCATGGGCAAATAAACCCGATGGGGCCCCAGACTGGAAGGAGGTTACAATACCAACTGGGTCATACCAAATAGAACAAATCAATAAAGAATTTCAACGCAGGATAAAATCAATCACAGGAAAAGAATCAAAAATCGCTATTACGGTTCATGAACCGACGTTATCGTCGACGATTGAAATAAGCACACCGGGGTATATGGTTGATATTTATAACAGTTCAATAAGAACCATACTAGGATGGCCTAAGAATCCACCTCATGAAATCCCCGCGGACTTGCACACGAATGCGCAATCGTATCATGAAATTAATCCCAGTTATCGAGATGATTTGTCTATTATAAAAAACACGTTATTACCCAGCAGGTTTATATTTCAAGACAGGAATACCATTGCATGGTATTTTCCGTATAAGGAAACTCCTGAATCGTCCGCCGTGGTCACAGTTAATTTAAATGATATCATTGGTGCTTTTACCGAAATTAATCGTAATTACCAATCACAACTAGAACAGCTACGGAAAACAAAAACACGAAAACACGTTGAGGTGTTAAATCAACTTATATCAGACATGGAATATATCAATGAACGAATCGTTAAAACAATATCCGCTAACAGCGATGATAATAAACAAAAATTCCTAACCGAGTTTAATATCACAGAAGCCGATTTACCCGATTTCAAGTTTCCAGGATACAACGCGCCAGAACTAAGAAAATTTCTTAATGATTTTCTCGGTCCATCAACTATCCTCAGACACGATAACGGAGAGGGTGGTAGGCATATTGCCCCATACAACGTAAATATCGCATCGGTGATAGCAATCAATCTAGTGTGTGATGTTATCGAAGGGAGTTACCAGGTGGATACCAAGCAATCAAATCAGGCTCAACAGGGGTATATCCTTTATTCATTTTCACCAACAGCCCCTCCCGGATTCTTAATCGTTGAGAGTCCGATTAATCCGGTCTATATGCGATGCCATAATCGGTTTTTAACGACAATTATTTTCAGACTTACCGATCAGTCAAATAACCTAATTGATCTACAAGGGGAGGAGTTAGTGATCACTCTGTTTGTAAGATCATAAAGATCCTCATTGTAAAAGCCCCTTAGCAGCAGAGGGGGCGATGACATCGACGCGGTCGTCGCGCTTTTTTACCGGACGCTGACGACACTGGGATCGGCGCGCAGAAAGTATATTAAACTAAATGACGTTCGATTTACCCCCCCCCCCCCGGACGACGACGTCGTTTTTTTTTTACCAGGCGCTGACGACGCTGGATCCGCTGAGTGCAGAAGGTATTAATTAAACCAAATGACGATTGGACAAAATGTCCGATTCGCCCCCTCTGCTGCTTTGGATCCTTAGCTGTGGGAAATCCAACCATTGCTGATGACATTTCACTTTTGGCTATATATCCTAACAATCTACAAAATCTGTTAGATATAGCATAAGACTACAGTAATAAGTGGCGATTCGAGCTTAGTGCCACAAAGTCATACATTAACATTTCCCGTCATGTTTGCCGGTTACTGATTCGGCAACACACCTGGGTCACCCGATTAACTCAAAGCTGACATCGCATGACGCAATACTCGACGCATGCAAGAAACGAAAAAATCATTTCACGGTCTGTTTGGTATTGACATTAAACTGACTGGTTTAAATCCTTTGACTGCTGCAAATGTAATCAAAAGGTAAATGTTCCTTCAATGTTTTATGGAAGTGAATTACGGTGTAACATTTCAAAAAGTGACCTTTCTTCACTGGATAAAACTCTGCGATAACATTTACAAGGCTTTCCAACACATACAAGATCAGAAATCGCCCTGTGAATGCTAGGATGGACATCATCGCAGTCTGAAATTGATAGAAGAAAATTGACGTTTTTACACAGATTGTGTTTGGTGCCTAATAACGTACGTACTAAACGTGTGTTTAACGTTGCGTTATTTCACCTCATTTTGAGTGGATATATGTCAAGCTACGGGTTAATTTCAAATTTATATTATACGTCAAACACGTTTGACTTGCTCGGGTATCTTTTTGTTGTTGTTGTTGTTCTAGGGTTTAATGCCATTTTTCAGCACAAGATAGGCTATACATGGCAGCCAGTATAACTGGTGGAGGAAGAACCCTGGAAAACCCAGGGAAGAACCACCGACCCATGAGAAGCTACTGGCAGGCTTTCCTACGTACCCACGCTAGCCGAGCCTTGGACTCGAATCCACGCAGGCAGAGGTGAGATGGCAGTGATCTGTAACGGTGAGCGCCTTAGAGCACTTGGCCACTCGGGGCCCCACTAGGGTATCTAACTGATTATTTGCAACAATCTGAAATTCCAGATGAATAAAATTGGAAAGAAATTGTAAGATCAAAAATTGTTGGTCTTATAAATAGCCTCTGGAGAGTTCGCATATCTCATGAAACAGATTTTGATAGATTCTCTTCGATGCACGAAATACTTACGACCTGCTTCAGTGTGGCAGTCGGCTAAAACCAGACAGCACGGAAATGTATTTACATATGCAGCTAAACTTTGGGCTGCTGATCCTCAAACACAGCTTGATATGTCTATTAGATGTGGGAATGTTTATACAGACTTGATACTTCATTGTTGAGTTACTTGTCCTTATATGTCGAACTTTAGAACCTATTTCTGGAATTTCCTTACTGATAAATTTCCACAGAGCCTGCACATTACGTTATTTAATGCAGAAGATGAGCTCAACTACAGTATCTTCCAGGTAAAGGTTACCAGCAGGTGTAATCGACAAAGAAAACTCCAAGCTATCCGTCCTGTATGCAGCATACTTTGTCATGCATTGTGCAGCTATCTTCTGCAAATAAGGTACTGAAACTTGCAACTTAAGCAGTTGACGAACACTTTGTTGAATGATATACTGTAAGAATTTGTATTATAATATTAATATTTTTAATACTTATTTATTGATTATATTCCGATGATTTATTCATATATCATGTAATCTTCAATGAAATTAAATAAAGACGATGATGAAGTTAGAATAATATATTTTAGAATTAAAATAACTAAACTATAGATAAATATATGTTCTTGTAGTTTTTCTTAAAATAAAATGGCAAGACTATAGAAAAATGGTGTTTGTTATTTTAATTAAAATATCAATCCAAAGAATAATTTTACTTTAATTAAAATACCAAACTATAGAACAATGTTATTTTAAATTAAAATCGATTACATAATTGTCAGACTTAGATCCGGAATTCTAAAAATGGGTTTATTTAGATATTTTCAGGGTTTGAAATTAACAATAAATTGCTTGTTTAAGACTAATAGATTTCCCTACATACTAAAAACTGTGTATTAATAATAGTCTAATGGGACACAGAGAAAATTTACTTTAAATGTAAATAAATAGAAAAGGAGGGGACTGCTGTTGCTGAATCGGCAAGGATATTGATTGTTGATTGTAAACTTCTGACGACGCTTTGATAGCTAAAATGTATATACCTCTAAACATGATTTGAAAAACATTATTAAAAAGTAAAAAGAATTTCCTTACATTGGTTTAGCACAAAATAAAATAAAATAATTTTAAACAATTATTATTATTACTGTTATTATCATTCCGAATCATCATATCTGTTTATCAACACTATAAGTACATGTACATGATGTCATAATACTATACTGACTTTCCAAAGCCGATCTCCAATTCCAAGTCTTCATAAAGAACATTCCCCCAGCAGTGATAACAACGCATTAACTTTAAGCGATCGATATCTGGAACGACAACTCCTCCGGAAAGCGTATTGTGAAAGAGGTTTGTTACTTTCATGCACAATATATTCTTTCGTTAACTCAATGTTATCATTGTACATATTTGTTTATGTTTATTTTTACTTGTTTACTTTTTATACGTCATTGGTTTTTTATCTAACGTTTGTGCGCGATCGTTGCAACAGACCGTTTCGGTCGCGACTATCTAAATAGGCATCTATCCTTCTATTTATCGATTCGATAGTTTGTCTATTATTATAGTTACTCTTAAACGATATGTATGCGTTTCCGTTCGTGTGTCATAATTGCCCTGCAGATTGCATACATTATATTCTGTAAGTTCTAACATTATACACTGAATGACCTTATGGCGATATAATTTGGCCTTAAAGACAGAAGAATCAAGGTGAAGATAAAAGGACCTGCCATTCCAGGGTACCTGTAGCGATATACAGTGTACTCTCAAGTGGAGAGCACTTGATGGATAATATAATGCCCTTATAAGTAAATTTTTGGATTATAGTCCTATGTGGCCTCTTGTCTGCACCACTCGTTAGTTTGTACACTTTAATTTCTGCGATTATCCGCTATTCCATGACACGAGAGCAAGCCACAGAAAGCAAGGCCGCCCGGAATGACCCAGTCCGTTTCCTTCTGACCCAGGCTGACATTTCGCACAAGTTAGTTCCAAATATATCTCCAGTTTCCTATTTTGTGCGGACCGCTCAATAACCTGACGCCAAACATGTGAGAGTCACTTCCGAGTCGAATAGTTCTGAGTTGTGAATTTTCCTACCTTGTGATACTTATTATTTTTAGTGTTCTTGTGATTTCCGATAGCTTAGCTATAAGCAGTGTCTCAGTTTGGGTGTTGCAACACTGTGAGTTTGTAAACAACACTAATGGATGCCCTTTCAGTGCTACCACACAAGTTGTAGTCGAAAGAGGGCTTTCCTGGGTCAGAGTTATGTTGTTTTCTTTTGCGGGGTGGGGGTGGAGGTTAAGTGTGTGGGTATTGTCCTATATACCAGTTATAGATGTATATCTGTGTGTGTGATTTGGATGTTTTAACTTAGCGTTAACAATAGTTCAGTCATATCGTTACGATGTCTGCAGTGTGACAGTTTATAGTGATGTCTAACACTGGGGCATCATGCAGCAGACATGTAGATCGATGTTCCACCCAGTCACAGTATCCTGCCAAAAGGCCGACCAGTCCACACATGAACCTCTTAATGCTGAACGCCAAGCTAGCAGCTGATAGTACCATTTTTGTAAGTCTTTGGTATGACTCGGCCGTGGATCGAACCCACGACCTCCCGCATGTGAGAAGGACGCTCTAAACACTAGTCCACCGGACCGATATATGTAGTTTGTGCTAAGCTGTTAGTGTGGTATAAGGTTCATATGTTTCTTTATGGGCAGAAACCTATTGATGATATAAGGTGATGTTACAAGTGGAGAAAACTGGAAAGTAATAAGCAATTGCATGACAGATACAGGATGCCAAGAGGAGATGTACACTTGCCGCACAGGTGGAGAAAGCTGTAAGGAGGTTTATGTCGCCTTACGAGTGGCCTAAACCAAGTGAATATAAACACTGGCCCGACCGTTGCACGAAACCGGATGGAGAAATCCAGGGATATTTATCGGTACAGAAAGCTTGAGGGAGATATACATAGTGGCTCTGCGTATGGATAAAATTTGCAGTGATATACAGTAGTCTTCGAAAGGGTAGGACTGCATGATGTTGTTGCACTTGAGATCTGTTTACTCACTGCAATAAACAACCAAGGTATTGCGATTAATGTTTATTAGAATTACAATCATGACATACGAAAATGGCCTCGCAACGTAATTTTGAAAGGAATAGACCAAAGTCCATTTCCTATATATGCAGTTTTTTTCACCCTCACCAGCCAGGTTCCCTTTCAGGCAAGAAAGATGTTCGTCTTAAATTCAGACTAAAAATTCCTGTAAAATATCAATACAGATATATATTAAAAGAAACGAAGGTCCCTGAGTGGCTAAACCTATATACGCAAAACCAGATAAACAAATTAAAACCGTTTAAGTTGACGTATGGGTAAATTATAGGTATTGGTATTTATTTGCGTGGTTTGAAACTTACAATGTCGCCCCTGGTGACTGATGAATACTTCTGAATGCTAATGGTGGTATCTGGATTTTTATAGTGGGCACTTGCAATGATATTTTTGTCAGACACAATGCGAACAGCATACCATTTTCATGGTATTAAAGTTTCTTCTTGGAAAGATCATTCCTGAAATGTGTGGGAACAAATTGAATTATTTGTGCCCTATAATAACAGATACATCCTGCACAAATAGACCCAGGTAAACTATGCATAGGTCCGTTCTCACCCATGTTATCACAGAGTTAGGAAGAATATGCATGCAATATTAGGAAATTTTTAAAGGGTTACTTACTTCATTAATTTTACTCACACTGCTTGTTAAAAAATAAGTATCCAGGTATCGTTTAATAAAATGCTGTGAAATTGTCTCAGCAGCGCAATTAAAAATAAATTCTCCAAAAGGACGACTGTCGTAAATTCCAGAAGATACAAGTGTGGTTAACAATTGTTGTCTTTCAAAAAGGGAATCAAAGGATCCCTATAGGAACACGTGAGAGATGAAAAAAGTACGGTTGTTGTAAACTAAAGTTGCTAAGAGAAACGTGCAATTGTTCCTACTTTTCAAACCACGTATATCTACGCCTAGAAAAACAGACTACTAAATAAGGTTACAAGATCTCTATCCACGAGGTGTTGCATCTTACTTCAGTAACTTTAAAACCATTTTATGTTTGTAGTTTTCACAGTGTTTCTGAAATGTTCTACTAATATTATTACACATGAACCTCATGTAAGCACATTCAATTCAGTGATCTGCGAAACGGAAATATCTTCAATATATCATTTCAGCAGGCTCCCAAAATTGAAATATATCCCTTAATTTTTAAATACGTACTTGCTAAATAACTATAACTTTTATAGAACTTTCATGAAATCTTGCTGTTGACAATACATAATTATTACGAAAGTTAAATTTGAGTATAGGTAGCAAGCAAGGTATTATTTTGTTAACTACAGATTAATGGTATATTAAATATGGCAATTAAGAAAATGAAAGACGCTAAATGGCCAAAAATATTAATGGAAACATAACCGTGGTTTTGACAGATTCCCCTTGGACAGATCATTCATAACACACACACAAGTGATTTGCCGGACCTAACACATACTAGATATGACGATGTCTATCATAATCATGTTAATTGGACGCTTAACTGGAGATGTTATTCTTTAGCGATCACAGTGCGAATTTATGGTGTATTGTCTGAGTTAAGGCCATATAACAAGGTAATTGTAATCATTTACTCAAAATAGTCGTACCTTAAATAAATCTCATCGTACGTTCATTAAAAATGCAATTTAGGCTTGACATTTGGACTCATTCAGGAACGGTAACTGTTAGACATTTGGACTAGCTCAGGAACGGTAACTGTTAAACATATGCACCCTTGGCTATATTAGAATCCTTGTCTTGTATTGTAGTCAAATGTGGAGATGCCTACGATCTGGCTATTAGTGGATACAATACACTAAGCAATATAAAAGTAACATCTCCCCTCACTTTCCATATATATATATATATATATATATATATATATATATATATATATATATATATATATATATATATATATATATATATATATATATATATATATATATATATATATTACCTTCTTTTTTGACAGTTGGGGTTATTTGGATACCATTCAGGATAGTCGACTCCAGGTTTAAAATCTTCAGGAAGACACCACGACCTACGTGTACACTATAATAAAAGACAAAATAATTGTTCACTTGTGTTCTGTATGGAAGAAATTGAAAAGGAAGAAAGTAAGCGAACAAACATATCAATTGATATTACATTATTCTTCTTGACAGTCGAGGTCTATCTCATATTTTTAAAGTAGCCTGAAACCCACTGTTAGTATTAAAAGACAGACTTCCATGCTATGTTTTTTTTTCAGCTACGGACAGATTTATCTCTTGTGGAAAAATGTTTTTTTGGGGGGAGACCTTTTATAACAATTTTACAGATGGGATATTTGTACAAATGCTCGGTAATCTGATGTAACAAGTCATCACATTCAGTTATCGAGAACCTAACCCTGAAACATATTCATATTGAAACATTTCCATATTAAACAGTTATACATTTAGTAGGATTAGTCATATAATTAATTTGTTGAAAAAGGTAGACTTTGAGATATTCTTCTTTAATAATCGAGATAAAGTTTGCAATGTCATACTAATATCCTATAAGTAGTATTTCATTTGTTAACTGGTGAAATTATTTATTTATTTTACTTATTAATTATGTGCTTGATAGCATATACGTTCATGTGTTGACATACATTTGTAGGCAACAGAGAGTGGTACAAAGAAGCTTATGATTTATTGTTACAAGGTCGTAACACTGGCATGGTGATACAAATTGATTACCATGTATAAATGATAGGTTTTCTATATGTTTCACCTGCGGGCACTACAATTTAATGAGTCAGTGAAAACGAGTTTTGGTTAGTTGCTGTTTGCATTCTTCTTAGATGAATTAAATCTAAATTTTCTAGCTGGTGTAAAATACACACACACACATAGACACAAATCAGCCATCAATTTGACTCGACCTTCATCTGTCGAATTCACAGGAGAAATAACAACAAGACCAACTTCCATTCAATTTTAGACACCTACATATAACAGCTTGATATTACCGACACTTACACTGCACATATAAATTTGATCTTAGTGTGATAAAAGATGAAGCACAAAACTTGTTGCTACTTACAGCTGCAACTCCTTTGGGTGAGACTTTTGAACAAGTGCAATAGTTGCAATAGACTTTACGTGACTCTCCGGGCTTCAACAGCTGGTCAAATGTCAGGCACCCTGTAACAGTGGTGAATAGGATAGTGATTGTGGTTTTTAAAAGGAGGAGGAAGAGGATGACGAGGGGTGTGGTGCTGGTGATGATGGTCGTGGTGATTCTGATAATGTTTGATTTGATGACAATTTTGGTGGTAGTGGTAAGTATAATCATCACCTTCAACATCATCATTAGAGGGGGATTGTAGTTCGTCGTATTAGTATAAATTGAATCCCCTAATATTACAAAACTATTGCTATATTCTAGAAAGAAAGACAGAAGGCAAGAAGAAGGGTATTATGAATTAACTTGACGTGCACAACTGCAAATAGTGTGTGCTAAGGGACAACTGCAAATAGTGTGTACTAAGGGACAACTGCAAATAGTGTGTGCTAAGGGACAACTGCAAATAGTGTGTACTAAGGGACAACTGCAAATAGTGTGTGCTAAGGGACAATGCAGTTAGTGCGTGCTAAGGGACAACCAACTGCAAATAGTGTGTGCTAAGAGATAACTGCAGATAGTGTGTGCTAAGGGACAACTGCAAATAGTGTGTCCTAAGGGACAAATGCAAATAGTGTGTGCTAAGGGAATAAATAGTTAAAAAGAAATGTAAAATAATAAAGCATTCCCCATAACCGAACTGCTACCACATAAAACATGATGTTAAAACTCAATAAAATACCTATAAAATAAAATAATATTATAAAAATACAGTAGATAAACAGTAACAATACCTTTATTGCACGAACAGTTTGGGTCAGCGTAATTTTTGCACCATTTGTTCTTGTTGTCAATGCAAGCCTGACCACACTTGCATTCACTGGAGGGTAGGAAAAAAGTATATTAATCTTAGAATTATAAGATTAATGTATATAATATGACCATCACAAATTTAGATAAAAATGGCTTGTCCCTGAAAGATAATAGTAATTGAATATCTATGTCTTTCTCTTCCAGTTGTAATCATTTTACAGACATACTTGTTATTGTATCAAAGTTACTTGTTAGTGGCTTAAGGTTAAGAGTAATTTCTTGAATTGAATTTTAAATCATTATTCAACTTAGTATATATATATATATATTTACCTTTCTGGACAGTCTGTTAGTATCTTCTTTACGGCTAGGGCCATTAATAGCACTGCAACTAAGTCAATGGACTTCATTTTCTGCAATAAAACTTTAACACTGTTGAAGCTGGATAAAAGGTGTGATTTCAATTTTTTTTTAATATCCTCAAAAGATCTGTCACAATACCTAGCAATCTCCTTTTGACCGATTGCTTATATCATATCTGAATTGATTGTTACAAAACTAAGTGAGAGCTGATATCTTGAAAACAAAAATGAATCATTGTTGCATTTTTCTTTCGTTTACTTGTTCCCTAGCGCAGTGGTGCATATGCCATACTCGCAATGGAAAGGGCACAAATTAATTTCCTACCATTGGATTTACCTTGTCGGCTACAGCGATCTGACCTTCACCTTGTTCCATTTCCCATTAATGGCCTGCATGTGTTGCTTTGCCGCACAACAGCAAACTAGATCATAGTTTTTGTGCTTCCTTTACCTAATCAAAGATGGATAGCTCGTTGACATGAGAAGTCTTCAAACGAACTCGGTTTACCATGCGACAGCAGCAACAGTTTTTACAAGACCATATCGAAAACACTTAAATGGACAATACTATTGTTCAAGTCTTTGAATTTCCGAATGTAATAAGGACAAAGCATACTCATACAGTGAATGAATAACTCAATGGAAGAATGGATGAAGATGAACAAGAAGAGAAAAGATTATGAAAATAGTAATGCTTGCTACAATATTCAGTGCTTCATTCTCATATGCATCTGACATTCATGCAGAGTTTGAATATTCAATGGCTGTTTATCAATTCCATCGCAACGAATTCACATAATCATATATGCAATATAAACAAATAGCAATTTATACCAGAGCACACACACGCACACACACACATATCATGCTAGCCAAGTGCCAAGTTACGTCTCATTCCGCCTTACTTCACACAAACAAGTTACTTCTCATTCCGCCCTACTTTACACAAACAAGTTGCGTCTTACTCTGCCCTACTTTATACAGACAAGTTACGTCTCATTCCATCCTACTTTACACAAGCAGGTTTCTGGCAATTATAAGCTACTTTAGTCCGTATAAGTGACATTCGAATGTTCTATGATTTTTTTCTCGTTTGTAAACCTGAACGTACATAGACGGTATTTCGTTTTATTTGTACAAATGATTATTTTGTTCTATTCATTTTCTATATGGTGGAAAGTGGATATGCGAGTATTCTATGGATCTGCTATTCCTACGAGAAATCGTGTAATGTTAAATAGCATTATCGTGTCTTCCATAAGTTTGATATTACTATTAGAATATTCATCACGTGTTTCTTTGTAGACTACTAATTACTTTGCATAGGGTTTATTTTTTTTTTTAAATATAATTAATTATTTCAAGAGCCGAATCGCAAACGTTTAGATGAATCCACGAGGACCTGAAGGTTCGAGTTTGTTACTTTTACCAAAGGTTAGGCATGTTGCAGAATTTGAACAATATCAATCACGTAACCAAGTAGCATCACTGGAAATAATCATCAACCAGACGACTGTGTTAAGCACAAACTGAGCATGATCTGGACATTCGGAGTGAGTTTTGATACGATAGATTTTGAGATGAGGCTAAGGGAAGTTAGATAAATCAATTTTTATTAAGATTATATCATATCTTAAATTTCTCATTTAGCTAACAAATGAACATTGTATAGACTTTCTTATTAGCTGAGATTACAGATTTTATTTTAATAACATTTAAGCATTAAACAAAAGGTACATGGCACTATACAGTATTTAGAACAAACGTAGTAAACACTATGAATTTCGAGTATACAGTGGCTTCCAGGCTTGAAACCGATTATCTTCAAAATACGGGACCCATTCATCGATTATTCCACTGATCGATGCGTTTTCCTACAATATATGTTGTTGTTAATAAAAACACATATTCTTTAGTTCTTTGTTTAATAGGTTTCCCATACATCGCCAAATAATTGACGGTTCAGAAATATCGTTTAGCTTCGTTTGAGGAGACATACGTTGAGAGGTCTGTTGGACGGAAAACAGTGGGGTGCTGAGCAATATTGTATTTCAGGCGTTTACCTGGCCTATTTTAACTACCCATCTTAAATAAAATTTCTTTTAAGAAACACTCCGTTTGTTTTATGCTAACTTTTTTAAGAGTGCAGTCGGTGGCTTTAGCGCCATTCCTCTCCCCTCCCCTCCCAGATCCGCTGGTTCATTTTGAAAACTCTGACTTCTATAACGAACACATACATACCTAGTGATGATGATATAATGTCGAATTCAAAATATATTATTCCAATCCCATCTATAATATGTTTACACTTGCATACCTTGTCTAGAACGAAAGTACATAGAAATATTATACAAAATATAAACCTGGCCCGCTGGGAAATGAAAAAAATAAGTGCACCTGACAAACATTGTTTTTTCAATCTTTCCTGAAAACTACTTTGCCCTGATAACGACGACAATTACGATAACAATGATGATGAAAACAATATGAAAATGACGATGATAAAAAAGCAGGAAAAAAATACTTTACCTTCATTCCTTCAAACACTATGCTTTCCCAGAAGATTTATATCGTTATGCGAAAAGCTTCTGGATCATGTTGAGTTTCGTAAACGTTTATATATGACCTCTTCCAAAATGACCTTTGTATAACCTTTATTAGAATATTAATTAGGGTCACTTCAACTAGGATAACAGGATGAGGGAATTGTACTCTACTTGCAAGCTTAGTATGATTTTGCTACTCATGATTACCGTATATATGTACTTCGAAAGTTGACTAGGCATCGTCCATATGCATTGCCTGTAATTACAGGCGGTGTTGCACGCTGGTATTTCAAAACAGTTGGACATGTTATTTCTTTCCTTGCTGAGCTTGACCATTTGCATGTTTATTTCATTTGCTTTCTTATGTTTCATTGTAGTGTTAAGAGTCTATGCTCTTAAAATAAGTAATAGAAAAGAGTGAAGACAACAAGTTTTGTAAACTTTAACAAATAATTTATTTCCCTAGGATAAAAAGTGAAAAAGTGAAAAAAAGAACTTACGGTATTGCGAATTAAATGCAAAATAATCCAAGAATTATAAACACAGGTCCTATCAATAAAAGGTTCTAAGTGAATCTCAATTGAAATCCCGGTGAAATTCAAGATGGAAGGCGATCACGTCTGTAATAACCTACAAAGTGCAGATGTGTCAACCGAGTCTTGTTGAATCATAGAAATATTATTCCACGTTTGAATTCAGTATAAATTTTAATGAATTTCTTTGTCCACGAATTATCAGAGCACATTTGTATTTCCAGGGAAAACAATCACTTGAATTCAATAATTTGGAGAAATATAAAATTCAACCCAAACTGGTCAAAACAGAATACAACTTAACGTGTCAAGTGTTTTAAGACCAACTGACTAATCTTTACTAAAAACATCAGTTTTACGACTAACTTAAACGCAAAACAGATTCCCAGATGAGGGTCAAAAATTCATTCTTAGGGAAAAAATAGAAGTTTGTTACTAATTAGCACAGGATAAATATCACGTTGTCCTGGTATGACCTTGACTCAAGTTAATGATTTACAATGTCAGCAACTGGATACAATGTTTCATTGTTAATAGCATATAACGAAACTAAAAAATAAAAAAAAAAACAACAATATTAAAAACTAACAAACAAATTAAATTAAATTAAATATTAATAGCAGTAGGCGTGTACATGTAACGAGTACGACTGAGTAAAATTTGTATGCACAGCACGATTGTACTTCGTAGAAATTCCAAATACAAAAAAAATATTCCCTTTCAGCCTCTGGAATACCATTTTGTTCTACATCGTTATGAATGTCCGTTTGTGAATTACACGATAACCTCTTTGCATGTGGATTCTATTTTCACACTGAGATATCTCCAGCCATGATGTTTTGTTACAGGATAAAAACAGTTCCACTATGCTTATGCAATTAGCTTTCTGTCATCCTCGGGCGCATTTATTTCATATTCGGAAGGCAGCCTTTGCATCTTGAAAGAAACACGAAAGCTATCAACATATTCAATTAACTACATAACACTTTGATCTGATACATGACAATAGGAAATTCCGTAAACAGCTATTGCAATTTACCATGTCCAGTCTGGTTGAGTCTCCTAAAGACTCTTTGTGCTTTGTATCCTTTAATAGAGCGTACATTTTGATGTTTTAAAGTGTAATTAGTTTAAAATTGTTAAAGTATTTAATAGAATTTTTGTGAAATATGTATCCTTAGTACAGCTTCGCTCTTATGCTATCATTATAACTTTCCCACAAGAGGAACTACAACGGTAAATAAAACCTATAAAACAAACTGAGTGTTCGTCAGATTGTTAGGAGCGTAAATTCTGTGCGTTCAGTATTTGTATGAGTAAAAGCTCTCACAGTAATCGTCAAATATTTCTTATAGTAGGTCCTTTACACAAACGCACAAAAAGCAGAGAAAAAAGAGTCAACATCTGTTCCCTCCCCAATTTTGTTAACGGGTTTAATCCATTAATTGCTTTTAACAGTTTATGTTTTAAATATGAGAAAAACCCACCTAATGAAAAATGAACCTAAAGTCATATTCAGCAAACTTAAATGTGCACCCTTTCTATTCTGTCATGGACTACAATTGTTTATATATAGTGGGCTATGACTAATCCGCGATGCTAGTGGGCTATGACTAGTCCGCGATACTAGTGGGCTATGACTAGTCCGCGATGCTAGTTCTGAAAATAGATAACACATTTTTGTATCTTTGTAATCAGACGATGTTGAACAGATATATTAAACAAATTATGTGCAAAAACAAGACGATCAAAGAAGATTAGGATGCATCATGAACACGATTATTCATAATGTACCTCAGACAGCAAATACTTGTAGTGTTGGGTCACTTGTCAGCCAATTGATGGTTTAAACTTAACACGAGCAAAGAAATAACTACTATAACCCTTCAATTTATTGTAATAATGGCATTATCTGTGTAGGAATTATGGATGATGTGTTCTATCAACAACATATTGGTACTACTCTGTTATAAATTACCCTTTGGCACCAGAACAACTAATTCTTAGTGAGAATGATTCACCTCCACATACAAAAATAAAAACATCAAATAAAGTAACAACCCCAACGTATCATGTAATTGTGCCCACTTCAAGACAGACGAATTCAACATGCAGTAAAAGACCCTGAAAAGACGATTCAGTGGATGGTTGAGACCGTCAAGTAAAGTGAATAATCCTATTCGTACGGGGATCTACATGTACATTCTATATGTGATGAACATATTTCATCCCCTGAAAGGATCTATTGAATATGCTTCACATAGATTATATGATTGTTACATCCTTTTACCGTGGTTATTTTGAGTGGCGAATTCTAAATGCATAAATTTTACGTACTTTTCTAAGTGATAAATCCTTCTTCACCTAAACTGTAAACAAAACACTTGACTTTACAACGTTTGTACCTTTGAACCGTTCCAATCTGGACAGACACATCGGTACTTAATTTTCTATCAGCCTGGAAACACACCACAGCATTAGTTGTCTTGGTTTTGTGATTTGTAAACATAGCCCTTTTTCCCAATCTTAAAATATTACCGGTTCTCTCTCTCTCGTAACATTTTTTCGTGCCGTTTAATCGCCAATAATTCCTTCTACACCAATATTATTATTATGTTATTTGCATGTATATATCTTTCTATATGTTAAAACTGTTTCTATTCAACTAGATGTTCACTTGCGAGTCACTAAGACTCGTTCTTTGAAATGTGTAATGTAATGGCTTAAGATGGAACTTATAACTTTTTCATACATGTAATCGTATCTGCAATCATGTGGATCTTATTTTTTAAGTCCACTGTCTTTCTATGTACATTTTCGACGTCATTGTATTCTCCGATTGTAAAATGTTATTATTGTGAGCCGTCAGACTGTCGTCCATCCTTAGGACATCCAGCTCTGACCTCATAAACGTTTCGATATCAGCATAAGTCTCTTTCTTCCCTCATTTTAATTGTTACGGCAACTTCTGAATTTACGATTATAACTTATAGTAATTTTCATGTATATATCCATACTAACATTTCGTAATAGGCTTATATATTAGGCAACATGTAGCAGACACAACGCTTTATTCTTTATCTGACATCTCCAAACTTATATTACATTACACATAAATTACATTTCACAAGATTACTATCCGGTGGTGTGAAACAATTAGAACAGATAAAATGTCAGGTGATGTGAAACAATTTGAACAGACATCATATCAGGTGGTGTGAAACAGTTAGAACAGACAGCATAACAGGTGGTGTGAAACAATTAGAACAGACTACATATCCGGTGGAGTGAAACAATTAGAACAGACAAAATGTCAGGTGGTGTGAAACAATTTGAACAGACAGAATATCAGATGGTGTAAAGCAATTAGAACAGATAGCATAACAGGTGGTGTGAAACAATTAGAACAGACTGCATATCCGGTGGTGTCAAACAATTAGAACAGACAAAATGTCAGGTGGTGTGAAACAATTTGAACGGACATCATATCAGGTGGTGTGAAACAGTTAGAACAGACTGCATATCAGTTGGTGTGAAACAATTCAAGCAGACTTGGAGCTGACTGGGTTTTAGGTGGTGCAAGACAATTAGAGCAGAATGATTGTCCAGATATTACAGTATTATAAAACATCTTTTTATTTATTTATATTTATAAACTGGTCTATCATGCATTTGTTCAACATTTGACAGTGTGCATGCTACTGAACAGTGATCAATTTATCAGAACTCTGAAAGTCTAAGCCATACAAATTTTGTACCTGCAATACATTGAATGGTTTTACACCAGAAATTATAGTGGACTGAGAACTCAGACCACCACTATTTTCAGGCATAAAGGAGGAGTATACATAAACCTTTTTCCATTTGCTACCATAAGGTCAGTCCTACAGAACATAGCTGCCATTCGAATCACCTCTGCTATGAACAAAACAAGCACTGACCAAGACGTTAAATGCATTAAACAATTGTTTCATTTTCAAACTGAGAAATAGCCAAGGTGATCTAACATATTGCAGTTGCTCTTTAGATATCATATTTTCAGTGAAACAAATGCATGACCTTTCTGTAAGTCACTGTGCCAACATGAATCTAAGGAATAATTTCCTTCTCACAGAAGTAGCCGACGTGGTCCAAATGAAGCATTTCAAGATGGCTGCCATTGTGTCAGAGTTAAAGATCAAAATGGTCATTTAGGACCAAGGACAATCAACACATAAATTGATTTATTTAAAAGGATGAATCGGATTGTCTCAATTTATTTTTCATGTGTATCGGTGGGATTTTCAATTTAATTACTGTAATGGCCATAATGGATGTCAGAAGGGCACCACTATCATACAGGACCAACAAGACCTCAAACCAAATGGTGAAACTAGTCTTTCAAAAATGCCTCCAAGTAGTTTACACATAAAGAGAGTAGCATTTACCTAAATGTGATCCTAAGCAGCCTACACCGGACAACATAAATTGTGTGTGATGTATTGCTAGGCAACCTACACCAGACAACAGCAGATAGCTATAACAATTTGAGTCATATTCCTACGACATCAGCAGTGTGGCAGTTTATAGTGATGTCTAGCACTGGGGAATCATGCCATAGACATGTGGCATTATGTCCCACCCAGTTACATTATCCTTACACCAGACTGACAAGTCCTAATACTAACTTCTTAATGCTGAGCACCAATGAGGCAGCTGCTTGTACAATTTTTGTACGAGTCCTTGGTATGACTCTGCCAGGGTCTGAACTAGCAACCTCCTGCATCCGAGGTGGACGTTCTCACCAATCAGGCCACCAGAGTGGCCTAACAGAAGTTGGACAGATACATGATAAATAGCAACGACCAAAAAGGGATGTTAGGCAACCTACGCCAAACAACGGAAGATGGCTGGATGCATATCAATAACCAAAAAGGGTTGCTGGGCAACCTACACCAAGAAGAAGATGGATGGATTCATGCTCATCGGATAAGATCGTTTGTTTTTTAATTAGTTACAAGTGGCAGTGTTTAGGATGTTATGGGCTACAATAGCATGCATACCATTGGTCCAATAACAGACTGTTAAAAATCTCCACGAACACATTTCTCTGGAGATGTGGTCAAGGCCTCAAGGTCCAAACGTGCACAAAAATTCCCACCTGAAGTACAAGAAGGGAGTAATTCAACACTCCCTCATTACAACAGTTATAATAAGTAGCCTTATAAAGAGGGAGTACTGTATTACATTCCTTGTAGTGAGGTAGTGCTATTATGAATGGTCTTAAAATAAGGTAGCATTGCATATTGTTATGACAAACTTTATAAAGAGGTAGGACTGTATATTGTTATAAACAAATGCCTTTTAGTGAGGTAAAGCTTGTATTGCGAGGCAGTGTTGTAAATTTTGATGAAGGGCCTTATAAAGGGGGAAGACTATACATTGTTACAATTAAAAACCTTGGAGTGAGGTACACTGTTATGATGTAACACTTATTTCATGCATGGTATTTTGTATCATACATAAAATCAGCCACGAAGATATCCCTTTTTGGAGCCCATATGTTACATGTATACATGTATGAAATATCAAAGGGTCTAAAAACTAATCAGCAATTAATTTAGCCTCAGTGCTCAAAACATCGGGCATTGGGCTATATGCCCATTACGTGTAGTATGTATAAACGGTAAACAGTCATGATTGGAGCTGATATTCAACTATCCCTTGGGCAATTTAAATACTAGCAATTATAGGCAAAGAGGTCAGGTATAAACCACCATTCAGGTATTACTTAACTGGTTCACAATAGGTAGTGATATGTTCGAAGGCTTTAGTGGGTGAGCCCATTGTGCTAATTTGCATAGGTAGGATCAGGAATCCCCAGGGTAGTTTAAATACTGGCAATTAAAGGCGAAGAGGTCAGGTATAAACCACCACTCCACATATTACTTAAATGGCTGACAATAGGTAGTGAGATATGTTTGAAGGCCGCAGTGGGTGAGCCCATAATACTAATTTGCATAGGAAGTGAACAGTCATTATAAGTAAATCGAAGAGATATTAGATGTGTATACAAGAACAAAAGTTATTCGATAATATTTATTTGAATTAGAATGTTTAAGCCATATGTATTATAATTTTGACAAGTTTGTGAACAGCAGCAGCATTAGTTTGAAGTCAGATTTTACTGCATGTATAGATTGCAAAGCATGATCATTTCATTTGTGGGAATAGTGTTCAAGTGTAAATCATTTTTAAAGCCATTTTAGGATAGCTATCAGCAAAGCCTAACAAAAATAAATTTCAGAACTCTTGGATGACAGAGTTTTACTTTGTGAAGTAAGCCAGTGTAGTGATGAACAATAATGACACTTGTCAAACCCCTTTAAACCCTATTGAATTCATATCTAAATTGTAGCTATTGCAATGTTGTATGACAATATTAAAAAAGGGAAATTTTGGGCATGTGGAAATTGGGAATACTGGCTTATGGAATTTCAGTCAGGGTTTGTGAGTTTATTTAAGTCAGCAGCCCGGGCCTGTGTCTACGAAAAATGTTCTTTGAGCACTGAGAATCAAACTATTTCCATATATATATATATATATATATATATATATATATATATATATATAGATAGATAGATAGATAGATAGATAGATAAGTACTTTACAGTGACCAATTATATGCACCTTATCATGAAAAATAATTAAAATGAATGACAACAAACATGTTGTTACTGATAAACAACGCTACACTTTCGTTAAATACAGCCACACTGGGATATTTAGTTTTAATAATGTGATGCAAACTGGGTCAGACTTCATTGTTTTGGGTTGAAAATCTGATTACTTTTGAATAAAATCTATGGTTTAAAATCAAGGCTTTGCAATTCTGATGGTTTTTTATTCACACAGGGTAGATAGAATTATACAAACATTTGGTGTTTTCCTTTATTTTTTACAATTATACATCAGCTTCAAGTATAACTTCGCCATAAACCAACCAAAGGCCACTGGAAAAATTTGTTCTCAGCCCTCATAAATTCCTGACATATAACTGGGAAATGGTATGATTTGGGAAACATTTTATAAAATGGGATTAAGGCATTCTTGCATAGGGATTGGGGAGCAATTTGCTTTAGCTCATAGAGACTCTAAAGTTCCTCTTATGGCAACATAAGACAAAACAGCTCTGGAATATAAATGTGATTTGAATTTGTTAGATGAAGCATGCAGTAAATAAAATCCTGGCTCAGATATTGTGCATACCATTGGTCCAATATCTGATTGCTCGGGATCCCCTCGTGGATACCCTCTACTGATTATGGCCACCCTCCCTAGATCCAAACCAGCACAAAAACTGCCACCTTCAGCAGAAGTAGATTGTCTACTTACAAGCTGTGCATTTCAATCATACATAATAGTAAGGTTACAGGTAACAAGGAAGAGTCTTTTCTGTACATTCTAGTGTGTGTGGAATTTGTTTACCTATTGGATACTTCAAGGATAATACTGCAGTGAAATTTTAAAAAATGTACTAAATACAGTGGTACCTCACTATAACAACCCTCATTTTAATGCTGCCAATCTAGTAATGCAAGTATGGTCATGGGTCACGTTAAATTTCTCAAATTATGTTTAAACATTGCATGTACATTTGTTTTTCTTTTAGACTAATAAGAACCAAGTATAGGGTGACTTCACATTATATTCTATTTGATGTTTTAATCCAGTGAACAGCCTTGCTGAAACATATGCCAATATTATATTCACTTTATAATGTGGGTCACTTTTGTGACACTAGTACTCCATGCACACTTCAAGGTAAAAAGAGCTCTACCTTGTTATAACATTCACCATTACAACATGATTCTGGATATAGCACAGTACTGTTATGACCTCTGTGACATAAATACTCTGTACTTGAACTGGTACATCAAATGTATGACAGCATGTTTTGAAAGAAAACTCATTGAAGCTTAGTACTACATCTTGATTTCCTTTAAAAGCATTATTAGTTTACATTATTATGGTCCATAATTATAACACTATTATAGGAAACAATAGAAATGGTACACGTTTTAGGATATACCACTTCTTATATAGTACATAACAAAACAATCAGTATAGTCCTGCCTACTTATATCGATATCACTTATGTCAACACGCCGCCTATGTTGACAAAAATACAAAGTCCTGGGACCATGGTCTTTTATTTACCACCAAATTTGTCAAGCTTATGTCGATGTCATGGTGAAAAAATCACTGTACATATCAACAGGATCCCTTGGTCCCAACCTGAACAAATTCTTTGTTATCTTATCATTTTCTGTTGACAAGCTACCAGTTATTTGATGTTGCTGCCAAGCTTTAATGCTGCTGTCGATTTAACAAATGAGCACAGGTCTTCATCCTTAAAAGTCGTTTATTGATGTGACTTCAATAGCATGTAACCCTTTGGCTACAATCTTTCATGAAAACATTGCATCCTTACTCAGAAAACGGAGTCAGCACTGAATGCGTTTAAAAGCAATGAAATCGGATCGATAGTTGCATTTTCCAAAATTGGCGTTGAGCAAAACAAATTTATTGTGTTGAGCAAGTTTATTTTTTTAAAGGGAAAAAATATTCTTTATGCTTATTATGGCTATCAATGGTGGCATAAAACACAAAATTTAAGTTACAATCTCTTTAAGAACAATTGTAAATAAACAGCTCCTAGAAACATTGCATGAACAGTACATATAATGAGGGTTACCATTTTTCTTTTGTTTTGTTTAAATAGATGTGTTTATACATTTTAATATATTCCTAATGGGATGTGACTGAATTGAATATATATATATATATATATATATATATATATATATATATATATATATATATATATATGTATATATATATATATATATATATATATATATATATATATATATATATATATATATATATATATCGAGCGAAATCAGAAGTAAAAGTCATTATACCTATGAATGGAATGTAAAATCGAATGATATCGATTAAAAGTTGAAAAAAGCCTAATTGATTATGAATAATGTATTTTAATGGAAACATAGTAGACAACACACAATGATATTGGGAATGAAGCCCGGTCTTCCCTACATGCAGTTTTGTGATGTAACGCGACTCCTGTGAGCGTGTTTTCGTAATGTCGAACCTCCCAATGAGTTGTAGCATTTGGGAAATATACTCTAGTAGAAATATATATAATTTCCCTATTTCAAAACCCACATTGGTATCCACAGTGAAACACATGTATCTTTTCTACCTGAGCAGCAGAGAGGGTGAACAGACCACTTTAGGGAATGGTCACCCTTGTTTTTAGACAAAACAAATAGTGACCCTTCATAGAGGTCAATACCATGTCTACGATTATTGTTTGTCCCAAACAGAATTGTAGACAGGACCCTCTCTGCTGTTATGTTATTCTGAATAATCATGGGAATCTTCATCTGAATTCTGGGAATCTTTTGTTCTACGTTTCAAGTAATATTCAAGTTCTGATGGTGGTTTTTCTATTTTTGGATTTATGTTCTTTCTTTTTCTGTAATATATCATTAAACTTCTGTATCGATCTCCACCGCAATTTTTGCAAATCTGATATAATCCTCTAACGCCGTTGTTACATCCAATACAACTTCGTGGACCAGCATGAGGGTTTTTCTTCATAAGATAATTATGTTTTTTACAATATTCTCCACGACACCTTTTGTTGCATTTATCTGTTGTTCCTTGACGCAGCCACGTACAATTGTTCATTATATTAATGATATCTGTTTAATTCAATTTAATTTTATCATCACCCCTACTATCCAAATATTTTATCAAGACCCACACGATATCTTGTTCTAGGATCATGTAAATTTATTGTTATAAATCCATGCGGAGTAGCTTGCGCTCGTGAGAAGAAATTTCTGAATTTAATTATATCCATGTCACCGCTGCACCAGGTTTGATGAATATTTCGCAGCGTGTGTGTGTCTACGCCATTAAACACAACTAAAATATTACAGTTGTCCCTGATCACTTTTGGTATTTGTGTATACCGCTGAGTAACATAGATCACATCTGTATTTTTATGTCTGCCGCGAGAAAATATTCTGGCTTGATTTGATTGTTTATCTAGCATCACATCATCATACACAACTAAATTATTAATAAATCCGTCTAAAACATCAACGGACGGCGCTTCATCAATCTCTGTTATAAACTCTATAAGATCATTATCTTCGTCCAGTAATCTTGCATTTTCGTTAAAATCTTTTAATGCTTCATAACATCGTTGATCATCAACGGATGGTGCTACTAAATATAATTTATCCCATTTCAACCATCTCATTATCAGATGAAGTAATAACTGCGTCTTACCCGATCCAGATGGTCCTATGATAATCATTCTGATGGAATTCGGTAGCGCAGGATGATGCTTAACAGATTCTCGTTTTCTTGTCGCTGAGAAATCAATTATATCCATATATATTATAACATGAATTTATACTGTTTACGCTGTAGAGTTAAAACTCCGACTACTGATTTAGCTACAGTTATAACAAAAAATAAAAAAATAGCGTATGGTGGAAAATGTTCTGTGTGCGGTAGAAAGAAATTTTCGTTTTTACCTAATAAGCGCGGTGGTGACATTGCTAATTTGATGTCAAAGTTTCCGGGTACTCCATGGGCTAAACACCCAGGAGAATAACATCTACCAGGATATAATTATTGCGGTCCTGGTACTCGACTCGATAGCAGGCTCAATAATCAAGATCAACCAAAACCAGGCGAGGAACCAGTAAATGCTATTAATAAAGCTTGTCATGTTCATGATGTAGCTTATAAAAGTAAAATTCTACAAGACAGACATATTGCAGATGTGAAATTAATTCACGCGTTAAATTCCATAAAAAATAAAAATATCAGAGAATCATTAGCTAATTGGTTAGTAAGATCTGCGATGAAAAGTAAATTAGCGTTTGGGTCTGGTAATATATAATGGAATTAATTTATTATTCACCAAGAGGATATTGGAGAGGCAAAGCAGCAATTGGTAAAATCGCTGATGCGGCAGCGGTTAAACATTCTACTGCTAAAGCGTGGTTATCCAAACAGGCAATATGGCAAATTTACCTACCACCACCGAAACGAATTCAGTACGCGTACTTCGATGTCAGTGTTCCTAATGAAGTTCATCAAGCTGATATTCTGTTTTTACCACATGATACTATGCGTGGAAAAACGTACAAGTACGCGTTAACTGTAGTTGATGTTGCAAGTAGATATAAAGAGGCAGAGCCGCTGTCAACGAAAACATCATCTGAAGTAGCCGATGCGTTTGAACGAATTTATCAATGAGGTGGTCTGCGATGGTCACAGCTGCTACAGGTTAATCCTGGTAAGGAATTTCTTGGTCCAGTATCATCGTTGATGAAACGACATAATACCAAAATACGACGAGGTCATACTGCAATTCACCGTGATCAGGCAATTGTTGAGCGATTTAATTGAACACTTGCTGAGCGGTTATTTGGATATCAATACGCTAAGGAATTTATTCAAGATAAAAGATCTCGCGAATGGGTTGCAAGATTACCAAGCGTGATAGCTGCGTTAAATAATGAGATTACACGAACAACCACATTGAAAAACATTAATGCAATTACAAAAAAATATACCAACACAGCGAAAAGATGTTGAAAAACAAAAAATATTGGGTGATGTTACAGTTAGATATTTATATGAACCGGGTGAACTTGAAGGCGGTAGCGCGAGAGCGACTGATCCTATTTGGAGTGTTACCACACACAAAATATCCACCGTGACAAGATCTTCAGGTAGACTGCAATCTACAGATTAGATTCGGCTGCTCCTCAACGTGGATTTACACGTGAACAACTACAAATAATTCCCGAGGATACACAATTACCACCGCGATCACTTAACTAGCGCCTCTACGTCAATTACACTCGAGACAGGTCAACATGGTATTTTCTCGTGTATGACTGCGACTATTATCTTTTCTGTCTACGGTAAATTGTCTTGAATAATTATTCGAATACCGCCATAACATTATACAATTACAACTTGCACAATGATTATTCTGCTGCTGTTTTAACTCAATAATAAATTCAACATCTTGATCAAAGTCGCGTTTATTTTTTTATCAGATTGTTTGTATCCGATTAATTTTTTTCTTATTATATCATCATCAATGACGTTAAATTTATTAACGATTTCAGGAATTATAATTCTCCGTAATTGAGATATTTTTCTGACCCTTGATACCGCTAAATAGACTAAGTTTGACCACTCGATGTGATCGTCTACAATCCAGACTCGTGTGTCAGAAATAGTTAATCCCTGAGACGAGTGGGTCGTCAGAGCGTATCCCAACACCCATGGAGATTTTCAGCGCGTAATGCATCTTCGACCACACTGATACCAGCAGCGACAACATCATTTAATACGAGATTTTGATTCTCAGTCTGTCCTGGAATATCAACATTAATATTCTGTTTTCGTGTATCTGATGGTCTATAACATAACGGTATGGGTAATTCTGAATATTTTTCTTTATGCAGCTGAAATAACTGCTGTTGTAAATCGTCTCTGATTATTTTTCTCCTTCCTACTATCAAATCGTTGGGTCTCCATAAATTTAAAAAATCACTCATTGAGGTCTCTGAGATTACTCCGCGTATTATTTCACACTGAATTTTGTTTGATTGCAATCTGATTAATGTTTTAAATTCCTTTAAATTTTCAACGAGAGCTCTATGATCATCATCTATTTCTTCGTAATAATCAACGAAATTTTTTAACCAATCATGTGAATATGGTCCAACAAAATGCGGCGGTTGACCATGATCGCCACACATTATTATAGCGGTATTTTTCGTCAACAACCAATCAAGAAACTTTTTTAATGTATCCAATGACACCGTACATATCTCGTCCCAAATAATTATTTTAGGTATATATTTTTCTCCCATTCGTTCAGGAGTCCATGTATCCCCGCGCCACCGAAAGAAACTATGATACGTGCACGATTGTACTTGCCGTTGTTTCATCTCGCGTGCAAGTCTATGTGTGGGTGTCAGAACGATCATACCTGAATTTCTAAAAAAATTAATTGCTCGAGTCGTTTTGCCTCATCCACCAGGTCCATTGAGATATACTGTCTTATATCTGGTTATTGGATCACTCAACGATGGCGCTTTCGACATTTCTGATATTTTATTACACTTACGATAAAAATGTCTCATCGAAACATCTGCTGATTCTGTATAATTGTGTAATATTTCCTTTTTCATTCTCCACGAACTCCATCGTTCATCATTACTTGTAAATTTCATAACAGACTCTAAATATTTACTCGAAATATAAAAAGAATCTGTTGCGACTCTGACTGCGGTCTCAGGAAATCTATTAATCATCGATAATAAATTTATAGAACATAAACCAACATGGAAGATCTTAGATGAGTATACTGTGGGGATACATCATTATGTAACTAACGATCGTACCCAATTTTGTTCCGTCGGATAAATAAACACTTTCTCGATTTACAAATATATTTCTTGCTGTTGTATCAGCTATCATAAAATCGTACTCGGCATCATCTAGAATTAATCGTGCGTGATGTCTTTTATGATCATATGCACCACCTTGAGTAAATTTACCTATAATTTTTCTACCGAGATCTTTTGCGGCTTTGAGTTTAATCTCGAGAATTTTAGGAGCTTCTTTGATAATATCATCTTCGGAAACGCCAGGACATTTTTCCTTAAACTCGCTAATAACTTCATCAGCACTGATAGAATCTGACATGGGCAACCAAACTTCGGTCTGCGCGTGATATGATATAATTGCCTCACTGACAATCAACGATGTCAGTATCGCACAATCTAGCATACATCGTAATAAAACTATAGGTGCCCAACGTTTTTCACAAAAATGTCTGCCAAACCAAACATAACAAATTTGGTGAAGATTTTAGTTAAGCTCGAATGATTCAATACAAGCGAATCCAGTCAGATCAAAATGAGGTAATGGTCCATTAATTGCCACTCGCGTCATCTCGTTTGTAGGGTGACCGAATCTTTTAAAGTACATAGAACAATCTCTGTATCCAAGAAAACTTCCCGGATAACATGCAACCATATCGACCGAAATGACATCATTGAAATTATATTTGGTATTCCATAATCCACCGTGTCCGTATTCGACTCAACTTGCGCGTACGTCCTCGAGTAAATCAAATCGTGTTGGTTTCCATGAATTTCTTTCTCTAGCGAAATGAGCCGCAACAGATGGAACGGTAAAGCAATCAGTAATTTGTCAGTATTTTCCGCGTGTTTGCACTCTAAAAACTTCTCCGCGATATTTTTCATCTCGTCATGGAGAAATTCTGTTCGATATGTTTCACCGTTTGGTCTAACAAACTGATCAAATCCACCTTCCTCATTACTTTTAAATAACCATACCGATACAGGATCGTTTTTACTTATTTCGTTGATAAAATCAAGCATACTCGTATCTGGGGGGTAAAATCTAATAGTTCGATCACGTGGAAATATTGTTACTGCGCTGGTCCATGCGTGCGCGTTATGATCAATAATATTTATTGAAGCTCCTATTGATTTATATTTTGATTCATACAGTATTTCTCCCGTTATTGTCGCTACGGTTATTGGAAATTTTAATAGTTTTCCTAACTCAGCAACATCTCTTATTGCAGCACCGGTATCCTTAACTGAATCAGCCCACGAGTTTATTTTTTCACGTCTTAAATCAGTTAATCCGTTTCCACGCATCGCGTTTGTAAAGTGTTCTATTACTCGTTCGGCTACACAATTTAACCTTGAAAATTTCATGGGTGTCAGTTTATCAACGTTGGGTTTTTTATTTATCTCATAGATTCCATAAATAACCGCTGTTACAGGATACGCTCGCTCATAATACGGATTGTCAATACCCGTCAACAGACCCGGTCTGGACTTTTTACTTAATATGGCGATTTTCTTATTACCAAGGACAGGATCATATTTGTCACGGATAATCCAACTACCTTTTTCTGTTAGTACAATAAATTTTACTCTAAAGAAATATTTTTGATTGCGCTCGTATTCAGCGATGTAGTTAATGATAGTTGCCGCTCGCTTGTCATTCATTGTAGCGTCCTTGACAGTATTGCGTATAATCTTGAACGTTGACCATGTATGAGATGCACCATCCGTGTAAAATTCTTTCTTGGCGTCGTGAATTTTATTGATCAAACTTTTATTTTTCGGATCAACCAGATCTCGTACTGGTAAGTCTGGAGTTAATATGTCGAGGTTGAATTTATATTTAACAGGCCTAGTTTGGGATAATCTCTCAAACTCATTCATATAATTAAAACAAATATTTAAATAAAGAATATTATATATATACAATGTCTCAATGCAGATGGCTCATGATCGGTTCAGTAAATCGATGCAACAAATCATGTAGAGGTGAATTTTGTTGGATGCACTTACAAAATATACGGCGAAGAAGTCCAGGACCAATACCGTGTCTGCGATGTGGTATTGGAGTGCGAGGAAAAACAGAATTATGTGGAAAGTGCGGTGGAAAACGGTTCATAGAACTTAAAAGATATTATGACAAAAAAAAATAATAATAGTGAAAACGCTATAAAATCCGTGGAGGATTATATATCATGATTTCAGACAAACAATGATTTAAACAAATAATATTATGGCATATATGGAGCAAAATATATTTGTCCCACATCCCACAATAACAAACTATGAATCAGATCATAATGGTGTCATCAGACACTGCAGGTTGAAGAGACCGGTTGGCGTTGTTTCTAATACTGGCTATCTTAGATTTACAGTTGGGAATAAAAGATATCTGTGTCATCGATTCACGTATGAGTGTTTCTTCGGAGTGATCAAAGATGATCTTGTTATTGATCATGTTGACGGGGATCCTCAAAATAATAGTTTATCCAACCTTCGTGTTGTCACACAAAGCGTGAACTCTGCATGTGGTAATACTGGAAGATGTAAAACAATCGGAAAGATGGCGGTAAATTCCACAAACTCAGAAACTGGCGAAGTAATTATATTTCGTTCGATATGTTCTGCTGCGAAATACTTTAATATTCACTCGTATTCAGTACAAAAAGTAGCAGAAAATATATATAAAACCGCTTTCTCAAAAAAATATAAACAGAGAATCACCTTTCAGTATTGTTAACTATCATCACCACCTCGAATAAAATTTATTTTTTGGGTCAGAAATTATCATTATTATACTACTCATTTTTTGACTCACGAAAGGGAGGTAATTTTATGATCCCCGGTATATGGTCATAATCATATACAACATCCAAGGTCTGTGATGCCTGGTGGAGCATACTTGTTTATGAGTTCTAACTTAACAAAAATATACAGTTCGTGTATTTTTCTGTTCTTTTCGTGAAACATTTAGAACAGCGCAACACATAGACATTACATCTAAACTACAGAAAACTGACATGTATATTCCAGCTTACTGAGTGCAGAATCCAGCGTTTAGTCTGTATCGATCGTGGCGGGTTAATTTTAGATCTACAGTACAGCACAGGGATCCTGCATGTATTTACTCGATTACAGAAATACGTGCATAAAAGTGTTTGGAATTAAAAATCAGTTGCATTTTCCTTGTTCAGTGCAGAAAGTTAATGCGAGATTGTGTACGTATGTGTGATTATGTATTTATGCGTATGTGTGGTTATTCTTTTATCGAGTAATATTAACAACTAAATACTCCCTTGACTATGATACAGATTTACGAGTGGGAAATCTCGTAATATATATTTCTCCATTGAACAGTCATAGAGAGGATGGAAAATCTCGTAATAGTCATAGGAACGATGGAAAAATCTAGCAGTTATGTTATAGGAAGGATGGAAAAATCTAGCAATTAGATGATCTGGATGTTCTATCATAGAAGGCGTGGTATAATAAATAGGAAATTCCTTAATTCAGCTTTGTTTGGTGAGAATATATTATATAAACGTATTTCTAGAAATTCAGAATTGTATTTTGAGTAAATATATTCGAAATTAGTTCCTTTTCAATGATTATTAGCTATACATTAACTTCCGAAACATATGTTTGTAACAAGATTCGATGGCTCAATCGGTATCGTATTGGACTGTGACGCTCGCGGTCCAGGATCGAATCCCCATAGCTGACAACATGTCGGTGGTGTACGCATAATTGCGATTTTTATAATAAATGGGGGCTCCGCCAAATCCCCCCGCTCAGCAAAACTCAACCACTATATCAACCTGTAGTTGATACATATTTTCGTATCACCCACGGGCTTGATTATTGTGGGTGGGATTTTGCTGAGCGTATATGTTTGTGCCGTCCTTTATTCAATTGTTCATTGTATATATTTCATTTCATACTTAATGAACTTGCTAAAAAAAACTCGAATAGAAGTTCATTTCATAATATATGTTTGTGCCGTCCTTCATTCCTAATCTGAGCTCGCTAAGACACTCGAATCCATAATCATTCATCATCTGAGCTCGTCATCCATAATCATTCATAATCTGAGCTCGCTAAAGACTCGATAGGGGCTCTTCATTGAAACATCCCGACGAACTCGCTAAAGACTCGATAGGGGTTCTAAACATTTTTTATTTTAAAGATTTATATATTATATAATGAACCATGAAAATATCAAAGACATTATTTCTGCTAATAAAAAACTAGAAGAAAACGGAATTAATATATCTGATGAACTAAATCCTGAAAAAATAATATCTGATTTTGAAACGTTAGAAGAACTTAAAAATGAAAATAAGTATGTTCTATCATCTCAGTATAAGTTCATAAAGCGGATTCAGGCAGCTATGTTTCAGTCACTGGCTATGGTGAACGATGATCAAGTAAATGAATTTATTCCTCTTTCTGTTGCAGTAGAAAAGATCAGGTCGGGATTATCCAGCGAATACGAAACAAAAGCAAAACAATCAGCACCCGCATAAGATACTTAAGAAAAATTATTTCAGCGGGTAACGACCGAAGCAACCCTGAGTAGTATAATTTCCCTCACTGTATATCACATCAGAATTAATTTACATAAAAAAAAAAAAAAATTTCAGAATAATAATAAAATATTTTTTGGAAAACTGATTAATTTGTATACTTTTGAGTAGCAACCACCCCATCAAAATTACAAAACTGATTGATTTGTATACTTTTAAGTGGCAATCACCCCATCAGAATTAATAAATTACTTGATTTGCATACTTTTAAGTAGCAATCGCCCAATCAGAATTAATAAATTAATTAATTTACATAAATAATAAAATATTTCAGAATAATAATAACATATTTTTTGTAGTATTTTTTGGAAAACTGATTGATTTCTATACTTTTAAGTATCAACCATCCCATCAGAATTAGCACACTGATTGATTTGTGTACTTTTGAGTAGCAACCACCCCATCAGAATTAGCAAACTGATTGATTTGTATAATTTTCAGTACCAATTACCCCATCAGATTGATTCACAAAAAAATAAAATATTTCAGAATAATAATAAAAATATTTCAGAATAATAATACAATATTTTTTTTTAGCATTTTTTGGAAAACTGATTCATTTGTATAATTTTCAGTACCAATTACCCCATCAGATTGATTCATTTCAGAATTATTTCAGATTGTACAAAATTGATCAATTTGTGTAATTTATCCCATCAGTGATTATATTTATTTATTCTGAAATATTATTTTTTAAAGTTGATCGAGTTTAATACAGGAGTGTGTATAATTTAGAATCTGATCTCTGTTACAGATGATCTCGATAATATGTTTTTCACGGAGTTCATCTAACTGTTCTTGTGTTAATAAGAAATCCTCGCTTACGTATTCATCAATAACTAAATTAACGCTAAATTGCTCTGTGTCTTGTAAAAACACTGTTCTGATGGCGTTTTCAAGTGCTTCTTTGTCATGTATAAAAACAATCACGTGCTGGTACATTATATAATATTTACTGGATTAATTAAGCTTTCACATACAGATTTATCACAAGCTCTTCTCCACGCATGTCAATTAAGCGATTAAGGTGGTCTGTGAGCTTAAAATTTATTCGTGTTAACATATTATTGTGACACCGCAGATACACAGGATTAGTTGGTTCTTGCACGATTAAACTTCCAGGGGGAACTTGTGGTGTAAATGTATATAAAATATATCCTTGTTGAGCCTGATTTGATTTTCCGAGGTCTATTTGATAACTGCCATCGACTACGTCACAAACCAGATTGACCACGATCGTGCTGGTTATATTAACGATTCCCGGAGACACGTGTCTGCCGCCGCCATGTGGATCATTATTATGTCTTAGAACAGTTGGAGGTGGGGCTAGTTTTTTCCACGTATCGAGTATTTTAGGAAAATATTCTTCAATGACATCATTGACAGATTTTCCTAACTCGGTTACGTTATACCAAGGAAGTTTAAAATTCGGTAAATTCGCCTCTGGTATTCTAAAGAATTCTAAAAACTGTTGCTTAGATTTATTTGTATCGCTGTCAACATGATCAATTATCGCCTGAATTAATCGCTGGTTTAAATATTCCATGTCGTATGCGAGCTGATTTAATATCTCAGTTTGTTTAATAATTTCGCTGCGTAAAGTTATATCAAAAAGATGTTCTTGGAAAAATTGCCATAGTCGCTGTAGTTGTTCTTTATGCTCTTGATCAATTAATTTGAAGTAATTATTGATATCAAATAGGCGTATAGTAAAGTATTTAGTTCCTCCTCTTTGGGGTCGTTCATAAATAAAAAACCATATAATATTATCCTTACTGTGAAATTCAAATATACTACCAAACGTTGCGTTTTTTAGCCCAATTAAATTTTCCTCGTATGATGGTAAAACTCCGTGGTATGATTTATTGTCCGTGACATAATCAGACTTTTTTGGTTCTGGTGGTATCGGTGTTATCGGTGGTGATATTTCAGGCCAACCTGGTACGGATCTTATCGTGGATTGATAGATATCAACGGCATAATCAGGAGAGTGTATCTCAACCGTCGAAGAGAGGGTCGGTTCATGAACGTTAATTGATATTTTTGCTTCTTTTCCGGTTATTGATTTTATTCTACGTTGAAATTCTTCATTGATTTGTTCGATCTCATAACTACCAGTGGGTATTCCAACATCTATCCAGTCAGGAGTACCGTCTGGTTTGTTCTTGTTAGCAAATACAAGCGAATTATTTGCTGGTGTACCATTAAATGATTTTGATCTGATATTTGGCCAGCTGTAATATACCCGTAATTAAGCTAATGCTATTTCTTTTACTGGAATTGCAGTAGGAAAGTTAATGCTAAATTCAGGATTAGTTGAACTTACCGAGATCATCGTTATCTTTGACGGAGTTGTATTAGTCACGATCTGCTGGAGTAATTCTGTCATTATTAGTACTTGCATCTTTGATACCGATGCCTTCGTCGTATATTTTAGTTATCATTGAAAACTCGAAATCAGATATAATTCCATCACTGAGACTCGCTGATAATAACGAGGATAATTTCGAGTATGCTACCGTCGCTGTATGTAATCTTATCATGTAATCGGATAATTTTTCATTCATGCAAGTACATATTTTTTTTGTGATGATATTGAGCACACCTGCAATCGTTGTTGCTGCTGAAATACAAATAGTTACGGCTACTGGTGCCATCATTGTCACCGCTGATAATATAACACGTGTTCCAGCAACAACAGCGGATACTGAATAAACAATCACATCAACGATAACTAATTGTCGTCGATATTTCTTTACTTTTACTGTATACTGTTCGACTTGATCTTTAAGCCCCGCCTGCTATTCACGCGCTTGATTGTATCTGTATTGTGCAGAGTCCATATATTTTTATGCAGTAACCAACTGAGGTGTTTCAGCTACAAATTCCAAACACCACCAGTAAGATGTTGCGGTTAATTTCTTATCATCTGCTTCCAGGTTAAATATTTCTTCGGTTCCGCTATTTAATATAACAGATACAACCCCGGAAGACCTATCCGTTGAATGATGCCATGGATACGTTGTAAATATCTCAAATCGCGCAGCACTAAACACAGACAGCCTGTACACGCAAGTGACTGTTGCGGTATATTTGATAGTTTTATTTTGCTGCGATCATGCTGCGAATCCAGATGATACTGTGTATACTATGTTTGTGGTATGTCCGGGAGTTATTCCGGCTGAAATTTTAATCAAATTGGTTTTATTAACGATCTCAGGAATCCCCGCTACGATGTCTTGCTGTGCCCGTTTGATCGTGTCTAGGTTAGTTTTGATATCAGAAAGTTTTATGTCAACGGAGTGGGGAGTGCCGAAGAATTCTTCTGCGGTTCTTTGATGGTTTCTGCGAAATCTTGCAAAAGCGCCCACGTGAACGTCATACTCGGCCCGCAGCGTGGATAATTTATCATCTACGGTGTCGACGTATTTTTTTGTTGCTTGCATCTTCGTCGGATGTTGGATCTCTTAAAACTACTATTTTATTTCCGTTCATGCTGAGTTCACCCGTTATTGTGTCACCGGTATTTTTCACGCGATTAGCAACGCTTCTTGCAATTTTATCTTCAATTGTTGTAAACGATATACTTGAATCTTTGATTTCTACCACCGTCAGAAAACACAGGAATATTATCTGTAATTGCAGCAAGTACACGTCGAACTATATCATACCATCTGATGTTGCTCGTTTGTAGTTTACCATATCGATCTTGAAAAATAACGACCTCATCTGGGTCAACTCCAGCCAGGCTCATGATATCAGCGAGTTCATCTTTAGTCGCATACTTCGACAGATCATCATCGGATTTTATTTTCTTACTAGTAGAAGATCTTCTTCCGTAAATATCAACCATTATATTTTAAGATCCAAGATCTGTTTAAAACGCTTTACGCGCAACGAAGTGGTTGCTTGTATAATCATGCACGACTTTATGTGGCGGTTTGGATGATTTTGATGTAGCGTCGAGTACATTAATTACTTCACGGCCGCATACTGGCGGATCTGTCATTGTTTGTGTGGGTAGCGTTGAATACCAAACTTTACAACCAGAAGTTCTTGCGTGAAGTGGTGCGACATACTTGATAAATTCAACAGGTGGAGCTAACCCGTACGAATCAAAATAAACGATTCCACGTGGATCAACCGCGTATGATACCCAATGAGTACCGGGTCCTGAATTTGAGTCGAGATTAAAAATACCTGTTTCGAGTTTGGTTGGTTGTTTTGGTAATTGATCTCGCATAAAAACGCCTCTAAAGTTTTTTATTTTTAATTTTTTTAGCAACATCAAGTAAATCAAAATTTGATGCTGGAACATCTAACGTGGGAGCCTCAGACCTCTTCCCCAGCGAGATCCCGGTAATCTTAGACCGCGTCCCTTTTTTTGCATCCATTTCCTGTTGCTTTCTTTAGAGCCATTTCAGCAGCTGTTCCAACTGCACCTAACGCGGCTGCTTTTGCTACAGCTGGAGCAGCGGCAGCTATTAACGCTGGAATAGCCGCGAGAAGTGGAAATATACCACCTATTTTAACCATGTCTTTGATGGCGCTCGGAGAAAGGCGTAATTGAACTCCAGTTTTTGATTCTAGGGCTTTATTGAAATGTTTAATCTGATTATTTGTCAACGATAATTTGTTTGGACCACCACCCATCTGATCTCGTTTTAGTGATATTTTAGTTCCGCATTTGCTGGTGGTTTTTGATTGAAGTTTTTTGACATGACCAGGAGTCAGAGTAACATTAACATGACCATACGACATTTTTATATAAATAATATTTTTCTGAATAATTAAAGATTTTACACTGGTGCATCAACGACCCTCATTCGACCACTACCACCTTCAAGTAACATGGCTTTATCGCTGAGTATGACCGCGATTGCTCTGTAGAAGGCACCAGCACCTGGTGGGTTAGTAACACGAGCTCGAAAGTGTATATCAACGACAGACTGTTTGGACAAATCAAGATGTTCCAGCTAAAAATAATAAATAGGATATAGACCTGTAAAATCTAGTTGTGATATTTGCAAACCAGTATCTATATTTTGATCACGTCCCATGAATGACATTAAACGATGATATGCACGCGCTGCGTGATTTTGATCAAAATTTAACAATGTATCTTCAGCTGGTTCTTGATGTCCATTTATCCGTAAGGAAACTTCGTTAACTCCAAGATTGTCAAATATCATATGTGAATGTTCTTGATTATTTGTCCGGTCATTATTTTGCAGCGCAATACAAATATGTCGTGGTGAAGAAACACCCTGTTGTGATGCTATATGCCATGTAAATAAACCATTAACATTACTTTGAATAGCATCTGTGGTTACTGTTAACCGTGATAGCAATGATTTACCGCCTTGATCCATAAAAGAGAGTAATTTTTGTTCTTCAGCAATAGATGGAGTCATTACTGGCATCCATAATGAAAGTTTTGATATATTTACTTTACCATCAGCAACACCAGCACCTCGCCAGATTGCATCATTATCATCACCTTTTCTTACGAGCACAATTGTGTGTTTAGCTCCAAAGATGACCTTTCTAACATTTCTGCAAAATCCAAAGATGTGAGATAATGGAATTGCACATGAAAAATTTCTATCATTTCCTGATAACGCTGCTCGGCGTGTTGCAAACCCTAAATTGTAAGTCGCATTAACACTTCCTATAATATCAAAAGCAGCACCTGGTCTGTCTGTGTGCTCAAAGTCAGCCGGTTGTGGATCAGATGCAGTATCTCGTGGTGTCCGTATTTTAATATACTGAACATGATCAGCGTGGTTAGTAATATCTTTAGCAAACATCATTGTTGGACCGGCTGATCTTGTAAAGTCGTCAGAATATCTCGCTAGACGAATTATTGTTGTAGCAACATCAACATCCTTCTGAATCGATTCGATATTTTTTCCATCAATCATGTATGTGGCGCTATCAAACAACGCCATAATCCCGTTGTTGACAAAACCAACACGCAAATTAGCAGCATATGGCATATTAGCTATAACATTCGTTACAAGTCTACCTTCTACTTCAATAAACGCCTCAGCGGGCAAGAAATATCTATTTGTATCATGAACCTGTAATTCGATTCTCCCCCGCTGATTTGGTTGTCTTGCGTCATAGGAATAAAATTGATAATCACGTACAGATTCATACTTAAGGACAGGTACCTCCATATCAAATGCTGGGTCTGATTCGCGCTTGAACATTTTATTATAATTACCAATTTTCCAAATGATGATCTAAATCATCGTCGACGAAGACCGCTTCCTGCTATTAAATTTGCTGTTATATTTTTTTCTGCTTCTTCAGATAATTCTGCTAGTTTTTATTTGCAGCTTGATTGGGTCCTTGATCTGCTAACGCCGCTAGTTTTTTATTTACAGCCTGATTTATTATTTTACTTACGTCTGCGGGCATAATTTCAGTACTTGGTAATTTTACCGGTTGTTGTTTTCGTCGCAATAATCGTGCTAGTCTATCTTTGATCGCCGAGAACGCCTTACCAGCAACATTGACAATTGCTCCAGGAGCTTTTTCACGAACAATATCGATAGCTTTCATCGATAATTGTTTTGCAACAGGTACTGCTTTTGGAGCTATCCTTGTAAATAATCCCTGAATAACATCACCAAGTCCATCTCCGTAAGTAGCTCTGTAGATTGGTAATCGTGAGTTTACCGATCTGACCTGTACGGGTTTACGATGATTATTATGTATGATCATCTTTTTTAATTTACCATTTATTTAACAACTAGTCATCAACAAGTTCATCGATAAGTTCTCGGTAAACTCCGATATCCATGATACCACCTTGAAATAATCGCCGAGAAATATCAGATGCTTCATTAATTATTTCTGGTGAATTATTTCCGGCACGTTTTCCTCCTATGAGAACTTCTAACCGTGACACATCATTAATGATATTATCAAGACAAACAAAATCATCTCCCAGACCACTTCCCGTTGATCCTTCTTCTGATTTCTTAGATGGTGTTGTTCTAAATAGCTTTTTAATTTTTGACAGCGGTGAAGAAGATTGTTGTTGTTCTATTTGTTGCAGAGGTGGAGGAAGTTGATACTGGGAGAGTTGTTCTTGTTCTAGTTGTTTCAGTCTCTCTCTAAGTTTTTTTATTTCTTTATTAAGATTTTTATATTCTGGACCTCTAGCTTGTTTTTGTTGTAATATATGCGATATATATATTTAATAAGATTATCATCATTTACTTTTTCAATACGGGGTTTTAAAATATCAGATTTATTAAACATACTATTTAATATTTTTTCGGGTAATTGTTCTCTTTTAGTATTTCTAATTTCTTCAACAACTCCTTCTTTGAATTTTGCAATCAATTCTACGTTTTTTTCTACTAGTTCGGGTTCAGGTGCATGTTCTTTCTGCACGTCGGCGACTTCAGTACGAAGTTTTCCAATACTTTCAAGTATTTCCTCACCAACAGGTGGAGGTTGAGCCGCAGCTATTTCCCTGGCTATGCCAGGTGGAAGATCTCGTAAAATCTTCTTTGTCTGTTTAGTTCTTCTTGCTATTTTTTCAGTTTGTTCTGCTGTTTGTTTTGATACCGGAAGAAGATCTTCTTTGATGGCAGCTGTAACTTGTTCAGTAGCTGCAGTGACGGGTTTAAACAGTTTTTTAGTTTCTTCTCGGTACTCAACTTGTGCTTCTTGCTGCGCTTGTAGATTTTTTTCTAAATGAGTCTCTGACAGAAGAAATTTTTTAATTGCTTCTAATCGTTCTCGTGCTATTCTTGCAGTATGAGATTCTGGATGTACCATTATTTTTAATATAACAATATTTTAATTAATAGCAGTAGAGAGGGTCCTGTCTACAATTCTGTTTGGGACAAACAATAATCGTAGACATGGTATTGACCTCTATGAAGGGTCACTATTTTTTTTTTTTTTGTTTAAAAACAAGGGTGACCATTCCCTAAAGTGGTCTGTACACGCTCTCTGCTGCTACCTGGGACTATCTTGGCCTGACCTATATAATTTCGATCTATTTATATTAGGAATGTAGTTCTAGTCTATTTTTAGAACATTTTTTCCTCTCTCATTTTGGTGGTGATAGAAGAGTTTTATTTATGCATTTTTGGTAGGGATTTAAAGGTAACTGTTTATTCTTGATAATATGAGCTCAGGGTGTTGTTGTATGTGTGTATTTCGGCGACAGTGCACAGTGAGTAATAAGGCCTTGGTGATGCTCCGGAAGTGAAATCTGTGTTCTGTTTACATGGTGATGTGTTGACAGTTCAGCATCTAAAAAAAGAGCAGGTCAACCTTTGACGAGAACTTCACCGTGAAGTCATTTTTGAAGGTATTTTAGATTAGCATATGATTTGTATTGATTGTCACACAGTGGAAAGGTCAGTACTGAGAAACCAATGTAGATAACATATAGTAAAATTAATTGTGTCCTATGTCCATTCTCGCAGTCGGACTGACGTCATCGAGTCACGTGCTCAACATAGCAACTCGTCCGCCATATTTGTTTGGGGGACACCGTTGTGAAAGATCGAAATTCGAAGAATTCAGTTATTATATTAGATTAATTGTTAAATTTAATTGAAATGTCTTACCAATATCAAGACAATTTGGCTTTGGACGCACAACAGAGGTATTTGGTAAAACTGAAGTTGATTGCAATGGATATTTGTCCTTATAAGGTGCCCGCTGATACCTGGATCAATGACCCGAAACAATGGCCAGCTACTGAATACCACGATGTTTATAACTACCTGATTAAACATCCACGTAAGCATTTATTTTATTTGACGGGTGAATTAACGTATTTCTTTGAATGTAAATAATAATATTATTAAATGTTGCAAATAACGGTAAACTACAATAAATTGATGCTTGTAAATAGTGAATAGTGGTGCTTGTAAATACCATGTTGACAAAGCTAGTAGTGTACGAATTTGTAGAATAAAAAGAAGGTATTGTCTATGTATCTTTTACATTTTCATTTAATAGATTCAACTAATTGTTTTTACATAATTATTCAAATTTAAAACAACTTATCATTTTCATTTACAGGTATTTATTCTGCTGAGGCAATGGAGAACTATAGGTCTCTAGAGGCACACATTTTTTTTGTGTCAGGGTGGGTTCAGACTGTTTTCCACATGAAGACTGACAGTGGACATTATGTTTTGAAAGCTGATGTGAAACCTTCTTGGAGAGTGACTGAAGAACCCCACCACCCATGGGTTGCATTAAAAAAATCAGGACCTGTTATTGCAGCACATTGTAACTGTATGGCAGGGTAAGTACATGTAACTTAGTTACCATGACATACATTTAGACAATAAGGACACTGTCACCTACTCAAACAATTTCTTTTCATTGTATGCTGGAAATTCTGGGATAAATGCTGAACTCTGTAAACAGCCCAATAAATTTAAAGAAAGAATCTAAATCTGTAACCTTATAGTTATACATATGCATATTTTACGACTATAGTTGCACCAAATTAAGTATATTATATCATAATGTTAACAAAACATTTCATTGCTTTATTATAGGTTAGGAGAGACTTGTTCCCACATTGGTGCATTACTGTTTAAAATAGAAACTGCAGTGCGATTGGGATATACATCGAGCACCTGCACAGACCGCCCATGTGAATGGAATGCATGTTTTGTGAAGAAAGTAGAACCCAAAAAACATAGCTGAGATACAATTTTATAAGATTGCTGCCAAGGAGGCCCTAAAAAGATGAGAAAGATGCCAGACCCAGCAACCGCTGAAGAGCAGAATCGATTTCTGAAAGCACTGGCTAGTTTGGATGAACCTTGTGTTGGTTTGAGTGCCTTTAAAGAGTACAGTGGTCGGTTTGTTTCTCTTGGACCTGAGCCAACATCTAGTAAGTTGTCACCATCCTTCCGAAGCTTTTATTCGGCAAAAAATGAGAAAATTGAAGGCGTCGATTTAAACAAGATGTGTGATTCAATTTATGGAAATTGACAAAAAAATGAAACAGACAACAATTTACTATTAAGTTTGTTTAATAACAATGAACAAAACTATGATGCATGTAAATACGGTCAGCTGTGTACAAAAATAACAACTCATGAGGCATTTCTTTTCATTTTGTCAATGAATTTCAATGTATTCAATGTGATTAATGTATTGACATAATAAAACAGCTTAATGTAGTAATTTACATATATGAGTGTGTTTAATGATAAAAATATTGCATTAAAATAACATTTCTGTAATATTTGTGTCACAGTATACATGTACATGTAAATAATTATTGTCATGGATTATGTTTAAATTTCTTTTATAATGTATTTGACATGTCATCATGAAATGCAACAATTGAAATAAAAATCTCAAACATATATTCTGTGATCCAGTTTACTCTTTAAACACAATCCCAGTCCACAAATTAATTAGGGCAGCACACACCTTTATTATTTTGTCACAACTCTATAACACCGATTCAACGCTTTCATCTTTAATGCTTTTGACACATCTGATTGGTAAAGTCCCTTTCAATACAGTAAATCTATTTATCATCTATCCGATCACACATTCTCTGCCTCCCCATGCATTAGATATGTAACTGATGGACCCAAGAGGTGTACAATAAATAAAAACTTTAACTGTGCAGTGTTTCTTGTATGAACTATAACATTGTGCCCTTGCCAATAAATTTTTGGGTGCTTCAATGAATATTTCAAAACAATCTGTTATTGAAGTCAGACGAGGAAATTTGGATTTGAACACTGGCGGTATTGTGCTGAATATTGTCTCTCTATCAGTCCCCTTGATCTTGAATCCAATTTTTGCATGCATGAGATCAATCCATTTCCAGAAGCAGTCAATTGTTGTTGATTTGAGACACATTATGATGTAGTTTCACAAGTGTTAAAAACAGTTGTTCCTTTAGTGGCAGGCTGGCTTTATTTGACCATTTACTGGTAATACATGTACTTAAAAAAGTAAACAGCTGTAAAATTATATCCCAGCTAATGCCAGTCATCATCTGGCAGGCATCATTGTTTCCCTCTACAGAAGCTGATGAAAGAGAGGTAGCACTAATTATATGTTCCAGACTTGATGTTTTCTGTAAGGCATCATTTCTTTCTTTTCTGTGATTGTCAATTTCCATATATAGCATTTCTCTCTCAGATTTTTCCAATGGTTGTTTCATTGGCATAAAATGTGGTGCAGTTGAAACTGACTCAACTTCAGGTGACTTTGTTTCCAGGTGTTGTGATTCCTGTGTCATTGTCATCTGAAGTAACAAGATGGTATATCCATTTGTTTGTTGTCATCCATTAACTTCAACTTCTTCGTTGCCTGACATGGTTCAGCCAATTTCACTGTTAAAAGAAGCATATATATATTACTTATGTGAACGTTATGAACTTTCACAAATCTCAATATTTATTGACCAAATTGTTCATTTTGATTAATTTAAAGTTATACAATATACAAACTTGTACCAATGTTTTGTAAATTTGTGTGCACATTTTATACAAATCTCTCTCTCTCTCTCTCTCTCTCTCTCTCTTCTGCACTATCAAGACATTTATTGCAGAAACTCCACTTTAGTGTTGTGAACGGGTACTTAGTGAAACGAAATTGACTTCAGGGTGCGGTAGAACACGTTATATTATAAAAAATTTAATTCCATTTCTCATCATTTACAGTAAATCAGATAACGGTTTAAATGAAGGGATATAAATTAGCATAATACTTACCAGGAATGAAATGTACTGAACAAACGTAACAGTGTCCGCATCTTGGAGACCAGCGTTTATTTTTATTAATACTGCCGTCAGGATTTAGCTTTGCTCTGCTGATTGCATGTAACCATCTTTCTCTTCGTGAGGATTGATTGGGTATGATATAAAACTTTTGAGCCTGATTTTTCCTCTTGTTGGAATGACAACCTGGTGCACAACAGCTCTTAGGAATTTTACAATGGATTGTGATTACTTGTTTTCCCCCAAACAAATATGGCGGCCGCGTTGTGATGAATGTCACGTGACAATTCCCCGGATGTCCGACTGCAAGAATTAGTCCTAGATTGAGATATAGTATTAATTCTGCCAAACGATTTCGTGTACCAGTCAAGCTATATATAAACCGGCCCACACATGACCAGGAAGAAATACCAGCGTGATCAGTTTAAGGCTTATACGAGTGTATAAGAAGTTATACCTTAATATTAGATAGGAAAATTAAGGGAGATACTTCATAATGGCGACTGCTATAACACATACTGAAGACGAACCAACTTGTCCGATTTGTTTGGGATTATTCAACGCACCCAGACAGCTGCCGTGTGCCCACACATTCTGTCAGAGTTGTCTGCAGTCCTACATAACAAGCAAGGCTATAGAACATGAGAAAAAGAGATGTATCGAGTGTCCACTATGTAGAAAAATAGCTTGTCGTTTTAAACAGAATAAACCAACTAGTGAATGGGCGTCTCTCTTTCCAGCCGACACTGTGATAGAATCAATGTTACCCACGAAATCAAAAGTAGACCGTGTATGTGATGGATGTAGCTCTGACGGCGTGTCTCTCACAGCTACAGGCTTCTGTACAGTATGCGAGGAAGCCATGTGCGATGACTGTCTAGAGTTCCACAGGAAACAGAAAATGTTAAAAACTCACACTATTCTTACAATTGAGGAGTTATTGAACAGCCCACACAATGTGATGAAATTTGCTGAATGTTTTACATGTTTTGAACATGACGGTGAAAATCTAAATTTCTACTGCATACATCACAAGGCTGCCTGTTGTGGTATTTGCTTTTTTAAAAACCATAAAGATTGTTCTGATGTGCGAAATTTGAAGGAAGAACTCCCTGCTCTGCTACGTGAAACCAAACCAAATGAAATCATTGAAGACTTAAAGAAACTGGAAACTGACTTAAAAACGTTTATGGATGTAAAAGAGTCTAACATGAATGATCTCGAGTCCCAAGTTAATGGACTGACTGATCAAATCAGAGAAATGAGAAAGAAAATCAATACTGCATTGGACGAGTTAGAGATGAAAGTGAAGACGGAGGGAAGGAGAATCCACAAGGAAGTTGCTGTTAGGACACAAGAAGAGAAAGATCAATGCTTGTCATTGGTTCATGCTATAAGAAATTCTCGGATTTTGTGTGAAACAGTTGACGAATATGGAACTGATATACAAATATTTCTGACTGCAGAAAAAATAAAGGGACAACTACCTTTATATTACTGTCAGGTCAGAGAAAAATACGAAAAGACAGATACACTGACAGTGCATGTGAAATTCACTCCAATGGTAGAATCTATCTTATCGTTCTCATCATTCGATATTGGAAAACTTGTGACCATGACTGGCTCAACTCTTTCTATACCTGGTTTGAGGAAACCAACAAAGGAATGCCAGGTTGAGAAAGTTGAATCATTTAATGTTAATATCAGTGGAGATGAACCACGTTTTACTGGTGTTACTATTCTCCCAAGAGACAGGGTGATGCTTGTTGATGGTAACAATAGGCAGTGCATTCTTCTTAACAATACACATCAGGTAGTTGCAACATACGAATTCACAGGGAGACCTGTTGACATATGTGTGGTGGATGATGAGGAAGTGGCTGTATCTGTGTGTGATCAGAAGAAAATTCAGATTCTATCAGTCAGGGATGATGTCTTCAGTCCAGTCATAGCAATAACCACTAAACATTGGTGTTATGGAATTGTAGCAGCTGGAAATGGTGAGATGTTTGTGGTTGGGAACTGTGGTAATAACGCGTTTTGCTGGAGTCTGATCAGAGATGGGAGAGAGGTCAGTTATTCTGATCGATATGTCTCATCAGCTCAATACCACAACTACATAGCTCTGAATAACTCTAAAACTCAAGTCTATGTTACTGTGCCGCGTAAAAATTCCCTTCATTGTTTCAATATGGAAGGCAAGAAGCTCTATACCCACAGTCCTCGCAACCTCCAATGTCCTTTAGGAGTAGCTGTGGACAGGGATGACAACATCTATGTTGTTGGATGTCATTCTCATAACATTCATCAGTTATCACCAGAAGGGTTTGTCCTACAGGTCATAACTACGGGAATGCCACAGAATCCACATGCAATCAGTTTTGACAACAGTAGAGATATTTTTATAATTACAAACTATTCTGAAAAGCAAAAGCTACACATTTACCAACTGAAATAAAAAATAAAAACCAGAAATCTAATCATCACACATCATATGATAAACGTCTTTTGCAGAAATAGATAGCAGAGGTTTCTTTAAAGGTACAAACAATTAAATCTCCAGCTGTGTTATATTGTGAGGTGATTTTTGTCACTTATATAATACAATAATATTTTTGGTAGTTTTATGCATGAGCCTCATGTTCTTTTTGTTAATGATAAGAGGATAACATGTCGATATTCATGGACACTGTGAAACTTATCCCCCTTTTGTATATAATTATTGTATCATTTTCCTTACCAGCAATATTAGATAACTATATAAAGGAATGAGGAGAAATAAACACAATAGATAAAGTTTGGTCATTCATGGTGGTCAATGATTACCAAATCAGTATTATAAAGTGAAATCAAAAATTAAATCTTTAATTTCATGCACCTATAAGGTAAATAAGGAATGTATTCTTACTCCAATAAAACTATTAAAACAAATAAAAGGTTTGTATTATTTAGAAGATGACAAACTGTGGTGTAGCACATATGGTGACCAAATATAATGGTGGAAAAATAAACATAAAATGAATTGAACAGAAAGTGGATTATAATACAGGGAATACACAGTCACAATGAGTTTTCGTAATTCAAGGGTTACTTGGATTTACCTCAGAATTTGAAATCTACCAATGAATTTTCAAGTGAAACTTTTGTTTTTGTCTTATCTTATTTGCATGACATCTATTATTAGACTAATAATGCTCAATTAATTCAATGACAAAATAAATATTTGAATGTTTCAATCGTACATATTTCTGTTGTATTATTTACATATCATCACTTTTTAAATATTAAATATTCTTTGATGAACATGCATATTCAGTACACATCATTTGTTGGATCAATGTGTCTGACAGCCTGTACACCTGTAGCACTCCTCCATTTCATCTTGACCTATTACTACTATAATTTCGTCCCTTCTAACGGTACTGTTGTACTGAACTGCTAGGATTACCACTCCTACCATTACTGCTATTTCTACCTTCTAAATGTACTTCTAGGATTACCACTCTTACTATTACTACTATTTCTTCCATTCTAATGGTACTACTATGATTACCAGCACTACCATTGCTACTATTCCTTTCTAATTGTACTACGTTGATTACCAGTCCTACGATTACTATTTCTTCCTTTCTAATGGTACTACTAAGATTACCACTCCTGCTATTAATATCTGAACTTTGCAGAATAAAATAAAAGCAAAACAATTCAAATTTTAAAATGTTTAAGATGTCCATGTACCCTCTACTTAATAAATTTATCATATTCTTTTCATATTTTTGACCAAATTTTTTCATATTGTTTTATTCTCTCTTTTCATGTTGATTTCATAATGATTCATCTCTGAAATATGCTTCCTTTGACACATTTTATATTTTGATTGCTATACCAGTATGTGTACTAAAAATAGACTTGTCAAGAACCCACTCTATGTCCTCGAAAAACAGGAAGACCAAATATGGGGCATGTCTAACTCTTTCATTAGTATACTATTCTTGAGATCTACTTCTAAATGCTGGATGGGCCAATGTCTGAGGCCTGTCTAACCTTATATACCCCCACAGAACTGCTAGTAAAACCCTGAATGGCTCTATGCCTAGGACATGTCTAATTTTATATGGGGCCACCTCTTCCTCGTAACTACTTGTGAACAACTGGATTGCCCTATATCTGATACATTTCAAAGTCTTAAAAGGGTCCCACTTTTTTGAGAACTAGTTGTCTAAGCAGGTTAACCTTACGCCTGAATCCTGTCAAAATCTTGTATGGACCTTCCTTCTAATGAAAATTATTAGTCAAAACTGGATGGCCTGTGCCTAAGACAAGTCTACATCTTATATGGGTACCTCTCCCAGACAAAATGCTTGAGGCTGGGCTAAGTTTTATATGGGTCCCTCATTATTCTGAGAATTACTTGCAAACATTGGATTGCCCTATGACCAATGCCTGTCTTAATCTCTTCCACTGCTAACTAGTTGTCAAAATGGATGAATCTATGCCTGAAGCCTGTCTAAATGTTATGTGGACCCCTCTTCCAATGAGACCTACTTTTCAAACCTTTTACTTAATGTTAATTTATGTGTGCAGTTATAGTTGCCTGTTACCTATGGTTCCTACACAAAGATCATTGTTGATTAGGTCCTATGGTTCCTACACAAAGATCATTGTTGATTAGGTCCTATGGTTCCTACACAAATATCATTGTTGATTAGGTCCTATGGTTCCTACACAAAGATCATTGTTGATTAGGTCCTATGGTTCCTACACAAAGATCATTGTTGATTAGGTCCTATCTTTCCTACACAAAGATCATTATTGATTAGGTCCTATGATTCGTACAGAAAAATCATTGTTGATTAGGTTCTGTTTACTACAGAAAAATCATTTTGATCGAGTCCTACGTTTCCTTCACAAAGGTCATTGTTGATTAGGTTCAATGTTTTCAATATCATCTTTAATTGAGCCCTGTGTTTGCAACAGAAAGATCACTGTTGATTTAGTCCTGTTTCCCACCAAGAAAGATTACTGGCAATTGAGTCTTCTTTTCCACAGTAAGATCATTTTGGGTTGGGTCCTGTGTTGCCTGTTGAATGTGTTTTTTAAAGTTGTAGTTGTATGTAACCAAAACATTTGTACAGAAAATGGTGAATGTACAGCAATATACAGAAACAGTTTCAAGAAAATGATTCCTACCATCAGCATGTGAGAAAAAGTTTTAAAATGTTTACTGGAAAAATACCTGATGCCATTCATGATATAATGTCTAAAGCGCTCTGCATTACGGATCACTGCCATCTCACCTCTGTATGTGTGGGTTCGAGTCTAGTTTTCGGCCAATGTGAGTATGTGAGAAAGCTTGCCAGTAGCTTCTCCTGGGTCGGTGGTTCTTCCTGGGGTTTTCCCGGGTTCTTCATCCACCATTAATACTGGCCGCCATGCACAGCCTATTGTGTGCTGAAAAATGGCGTTAAACCATACAACAACAACAACAACAACAATCTAACATCAGCATGTGAGAAAAAGTTTTAAAATCTTTTCTGGAATAATACCTGGTGCCATTCACGATATAATGTCATCTTTGATACAGAATTTGATGTATGTACTAAGGCATACAAGCTGCACCCAAACTTTTCAAATGGCATTTGTTATCTTGTGGAAATGAAGTGTCAAAATTGTTGGATAACAAAATAATTATAATTAAAGAGATAATAAATAATATAATGTCATATTTTATTGAATTATAAGTACAAAAAATTTACAAGACCAAAATTCTACAATTTATTGTTTATTTATGTTGAATGAGCCATGTTTTCCGATGCCTTTCACAAATGATACTGCACCTAAAAGAAGGAAAAAAATGGTGTTAAAAATGTCATATTATATCATTTACTGCCACAAATTCTTAAAATAATAAAATAAACTAGAGACAAACAGTCATACATATAATTATATTGTTATAAAGGATATACAATATATTAATTTAAATTATACAATTTTATATAGTTCATTAGCATTGAGTTCATTAGGATACAGAGTATCTAACTTATGAATCCAATAACTTTCTTTTATGAGTCTATTCATGTCACCATGCACAATATCTATTGGCATGAAAGAAAAATCAAGTAGAGAGTGATTATTGGTGTTAAAGTGTGTTGAAACATTAGAGGAAAACTGAGGATATCTATAATTTTTTTATATGAAAGCGATGATTATTCATTCTCTTAGAAACTTGTAGTGTTTGTCCAACATATTGCATGCTATATTTTATACAGGTTATTAAATAAATCACATCAGTTGATATGCAGTTAGTGTTAACGCATAGAGAAAATATGCATGTTTCATTTTTAGATGTAAATGTAATAAAACATATTGATAACACTATCTCTACAAATATTCATATCAAGAAAACTAATATCCACCAATATGTAGAATATTCTTCATGTCATCCCATGTCATGTAAAAACGGTATACCATATAGCCAGGCCAAAAGATACCGATGCATTATTTCAGATGAACGTCAATTACAAAATTCCTTGAATAAGTTATGAACTTATTTCCAAAATAGAAATTATCCTACATACATAATTGATTCTGCACTGAACAAAGTCTTTAATCTTACTCAACATGAGGCTTTAAACACAGCAGAATGTAAAATAGAGAGAGATGTAATTCCTTTCACAATACAATATAATCCTTCATTATCAAATATAGGTCGTATAATTAATAAATATTATAGTCTCCTAAATTTATCCAATAAAACTAGTGTCAAATCACTTTTCAAAATTAAACCAGTTCTCGCTTATAGAAGACCCAAGAATTTGCACGATTTTTTAATCAGAACTAAACAGACAGAAAAAGAAAAAAATACACTTTTCATCATCTAAATGTAACAGACACCGGTGTTCTCAATGTGCAAACATAAGAGAAAGTACTTCTGTCAGTAGTGCTAATACAAAAAAGGTATTTTCTCTACGCGATAACACTAACTGCATACCAACTGATGTGATTTATTTAATAACCTGTAAAAAATGCACTAAATAAAACTGTATAATTTAAATTGATATATTGTATATCCTTTATAACAATATAATTATATGTATGACTGTTTGTCTCTAGTTTATTTTATTATTTTACTAATTCAATTTTCATTAGAGACTCATGTATCTTTTAGACCCTGTCATATGTAATTGTTATGATGATGCATATCATTTATGACGTTATGTAATGACGTAATTGTTGTTTTAAAATAAAAGACGTCATCCATTACTTTCAAAACATTTCATGCCTGAAGAAGGGTACATTAAATTCTGACATTCTGTCAATAAGAAAGCAATGTTATCTGGTATGCATGCTGGAATACTGCAGTAATCTAAACCAAATATGTCATTTTTGCTCAAGTACAATTTTCCCACATAAACTTGTAAATCTGGGATCATTTTATTTCTTATACGGATGATTTCAAGATGTCAATGTAGATCTGGATCTAAAGGCTCATTATCCACCAACCGATCAGGGTCTATGTTGTTTGTTGTACATATGAGTTGAAATTATCTGTGTACAACTGGATCTGTAAGTTCTCTATGCGCCAGTAGGTCTGACTCTAATTTATATTGCTTGACTTAGGAGTTCAAGATAGCAGAGTAGGTCTAATTCTGCAAGCTAATTAGCTACAAGCAGATCAGGGTGAATGGTATTTGTTGCATTTATGAGTTCAAGCTAAGTCATGGGACATTACTTGATAGCTGAACATCATGAATGTTTCATAGTTACAATTAACATTTATTCCCAAGATGTTAGACATGGGACATTACTTGTTAGTTCACAGTGAAGAATGCATGTGACCATGCTGCTAGGTCAGTCAGGGTGGTGAGTGAAGATAACAAGAAATAAATATAAATGTACCATTTATCAATAAGTATCACAACATATAAAATGTATCATTATGTATCATAATACTTAAAATATATCAATAAGTATCATAACACTTAAAATGTATTGTGTATCATAACACATGAAATCTATTAATATGTATTATAACACTTCATATCCATGATATATCTCTGCTGATGTGACCTGAACATTACATTAATCTGGGCTAAAATGCACTGTCAGATTTGGGTCATTGATACTCTAATATGGGTACACACATTATACAAGCAATTATTCTGTATTGTACTGTTTGTAATTTATTTTTGTATCCATCATTATTCTCATACATTATTATTATTTGTAGTGAGGATTTATGACTTGACAAATTCTAATACAGAGCAATAAGTTGAAAATCATAAATACATTTATTTACAATATTTATATACCTTAAAAAATATATATCATAAAGTTTACAAACAACTGAGTGCAGGCATCATTGGATTCTTAGAAATTTGATACCATACCTGGCACAGCTTCATCTTGTATCACTTTCATGCCATTTTTAAATTCATATTGCAGAGCTGCATCCCATGACTCTGCATCAAAGGCTGAATAGTAGGCTGACCTCCTGTCTACATTCATACACTGCTGTGGAAATTTCGCTATCTCTTGTGCCAGCTGAAGGGACTGTTTTAGAGCTGTGATTAAAAAGGGACAATGAAAATAAAATAGCACTAGCCACAAACTGAATATTTCATACAGTATAATAATCATATGGGAAAATTAGTAACCAATGGGTATCATGGCTACAACTAATGTGAACACATAAACAAGTATACTTTCTGGAAGCTGAAATAATTGGGTTTTTTTTATTGAAAGCTGGAATGTCACCTATACACTCATACAGCTGTACACAAAAAATAAACATTTTTATATCTATGCAAATTCTTTCATAGAATTTCCACTATTTGATGAAACTCAGAAATGACCAGATAGTGCCTGGCCTTAGAGTTGCTATCATTGTATATCTGTTAAAGACAGCTTAATGAAAGAAATCAATTTAATTCTTAATTACAGTCATAAGGGACAAACTTTTGATGACAAGATATATAGATAGCATAAATGTATAAGTAAACAAGAAAGAAATTTATATGTATATATTTTGCTAGGCTAAGGGAGATAAATCTGAAAAACTGCATTAGACTGTTTCAATTTCACATGTGCCAATGTAATGCATTCGCTCATGGGAAATGGAACAACTGGTGTTGCACATAGGTGACCGCTGCATATAGTTTGACTGTTAAAAATGATTTCTGAACAAATACCATGCATCGTATATCAGTCATTGCTATAATCTTTTTATTATCAAGAGTTATTTGTGCTGTAAAACAAAATCATAATTACAGGTATATATTGTTCTCTCTCAGATTTAAGTTCCACACATAATTACTTTACCTTGCTCACGCCATGCTAGAAATGAAATCGAAAAGCTTAAAAATATACACCCATGATTTTAGTTTGTTCATGCAATAAAAACATTATCTGCATTAATCAATTGATAAAAACTACTTTGCTTTCAAAATTTGCATATTGATGCCTTTGAGTTACAGCGTCGACATGACTGGACTTAGGAGTATAAGCAAGATAAGAACTGTTTGCACATCAATCTACATGATAATTCCTTATCTAAATAATGCCTTTCTCATGAAACGATATAATAGGTTGTGGAGACAGCAACATCAAGAATAGGGATATAAGGTGCTGTGGAGACAGCAACAAAAAGGGATACAATGAGTTGTCGAAACACCAACATAACTAAAAGGGATATAAGGAGTAGTAGAAACACCAACCTAGTTAATAGGGTTATAAAGAGTGGTGGAGACACCAATAAAAAGAGATACAAGGAGTTGCGCAGACACCAACATAAACAATAGAGATATAAGGAGTTGAAGAGATACCAAAACAAATTTTGGTGTCATTTGAGGTCTTAAAGCACAGCAACACAAGTAGGTTATTTAGTCCGAAGGCAATTGGTGTAAAATGTCCTGCCCAAGGACACACCATGACAGCTGCCATTAGTCGCAACTATTATATGTCCCCAAACCATTAGAGGGTCAAGAGTCAATGAATCATATAGTTAGACTGGTACCGTTAGAGGGTCATGAATCACTGAAGCATATAGTGAGACTGGTACCATTAGAGGGACAAGAATCACTGAAGCATAAAATGAGACTGGTACCATTAGAGGGCCATGAATCACTGAAGCATATAGTGAGACTGGTACCATTAGAGGGTCATGAATTACTGAATCATATAGTGAGTCTAGTACCATTACAGGGTCATAATCACTGAAGCATATAGTGAGACTGTTACCAATCCAAGGTCATGAATTAATGAAGCATATTTACTGAAGCATATAGTAAGTCTTGTGCCATTAGAGGGTCATGAATCAATGAAGCATATAGCGAGACTGGTACAATTAAAGGTCCTGAATCAGGGAGGCATATAGTGAGACTGGTACCATTACAGCATCATGAATCACTGAATCATATAGTGATACTGTTACCATTAGAGGTTCATTAATCCCTGAATCATATAATGAGACTGGTACCATTACAGGTTCACGAATCACTGAATCATATAGTGATACTGTTACCATCGGAGGGTCAAAAGTCACTGAATCATATAGTGAGACTGGTAAAATTACAGGGTCATGAATCACTGAGGCTTATAGTGAGACTGGTACCATTACAGGGTCCTGAGTCACTGATCATGAGACTGGTACCATCAGAGGGTCACAAGTAAATGAATCATACAGTGAGAATGGTAAAATTACAGGGTCATGAATCACTAAATCATATAGTGAGATTGGTACCATTACAAGGTCATGAATCAATGAATCATGTAGTGAGACTGGTACCATTAGGAGGTAATGAATCACTAAAGGATACAGTGAGTCTGGTACCATTGGGGAGTCAAATCACAGAAGCATATAGTATGATACATTAACTGATGAGCTGTCATGGCTCATGACTCCATTACTGAAGCCCCTTCTACATCTCCAAGCCTCAGAGAGCATTTTGTTGTCCCAACAACTTTGCTATGAAAGTGTTTTATTGCATTGCAAATATATGTCAACCTGTTCCTGTACTAACAACTATATTGGCTAGTCCCATTTCAAGTGCTTCTTTTGCTATAACCGGTCTGATAGTCAGGATTAGGTCAAGGGCACGAGACAGTCCTATCAGCTTGGGAAGTCGGACAGTGCCTCCATCTATGAGGGGACACCTGTAACAAAAAAGAATAACGATATATTTTCCATTGATTGGCTTGGTGTTTTGTTTTATAGTTCAGAAACACAAATAAACTATTTTATTTCTAGGCAACTCAGGGAATAAAGTGCTGTGCCCAAGCTCACACCACACAGGCTGATGCAATCATATAATTCAGTCCTACACCCTTTTGATCATGATCTATTAAGCACATGTCGGCATCTGTCTTAGTGGTAGTGTTAGCAATGAAAAAAAAGAATTATCACTCATGTAACATAAGCAATGAATCACTGATTTGAAGTGGCACGATATTTTCTATATCTTTTATGGACTATATAATATTTGCATACTCGAAAATGGTTAAGTTGCTTGTATGATGGACAATGTCATTTCTGCTTACTTGTTTAAATTGAGAACTTTTCAGTGAAAATTTTAGAACGATCAACTGATTTGTTAACTTTTTTCAGAGGTCTCGGAAATGCTTAATCACGCATACTTGGATGCCAATTTTTTTATATCTGAGATGCAGAAAATCACTTAGGCAGGAGACCTCCATATGCATGTAATAGGTATGTGGCAAAATTCAAAGCCTTACCAGTTCTGCTTCAGCCATCTGCTAAGTGGGAAATGTGTTGATCAATTAGCTGTGCTGATATTTGAAATGACAGAATTCAGTGGCTGAAAGACACCCTAATGTACATGTTGCTGTCATTATAAGAGTACATCAAATAACAAGATGCAATAGCTGCATGGCAAGTTCAAAGACTCTGACAGGCACCTGGGTGGGAAAATGTGCTGATATTTACAAAGAATTCAGTGGCTGAAAGACCCCCTGATGTACATGTTGTCATTATAAGAGTACATAAAAAGAACAATGAGACAATATATGGGCAGCAAGTTCACAGACTGACTGGCAACTGGGTGGGAAAATGTACTGATATTTACAGTGATAGAATTCAGAGGCAGAAAGACCCAAAGATGTACATATCGTCATTTATAGACTACATCTATTAAACAACTATAGCTTTCATAATTGTGTTCATTTCTGAGTGTAGCGGAATAAGCAGTGCATGTGACCTCAAAATCAAGACATGTTGAGACTTAGACAAATCACCATTCACAAATTTGGATAAGTATTGTGGTCTGGGACAGTAGCCTAGTGTAAGAAAGTGTAATGCATGGCTTAGTGCTTGGAATAAGACCTTACAAAATTCAGTCTGATTCTAATGGACAAAAAAGTACTATATGTCAGTGTTATAAAGAATGCAGAAATTAAGCTCAATGGCAACCAATAGTTCTTCTAATCTGCATAGTTTTCTGGGAGGGGGCTGCAACTTTTGCTGGTGGGACTACTATTTTTACCAAAATGGGAGTCCCTGCCTCCTCATTTTAAAATCCTAGCAAGACCTCTGATTATTTACTAATTTTTTTAGTGGGGACTTCAGAAAGACTGCCTGGTATTCAATTTCTCATGAATCATCATGATTCATGAGTAGATGCAATGACCACAGTACATGATTCTTGATTAGTTATGTAAACTTGCTTCTGATTCACTGGATCATCACCAACTGACCAATGGCAATAAGGTTTATAAGTAAGGCATTGTATGTTGGTAAGAATACATAATTTATACAATGTCAATATATGTACAAAATATCTACAAAATCCATTTTCATATTTCCGTCATTAGGTTCTCATCTTCATAATCAAAATTCAAAATTCCTGGTAAAATGTGTACAAAACCTGACTTTTTCCTCATTCACAACAATACAGGAAAACAAATAAAAATTTGTATTCGATTTTTCAGTAATTTATAGATTGTAAATAAAGACAGACTGCACTGTTTAATATTATTTATATAACATTTCATATTTAAATATTGAGACTATTCTTCAGCTTACAAAAGGGAAATGAAGTCACACTGGATGTCCTTGAGTTGTTTCAATGATTTTTCTTTCTGGATTACTTTGGAACTAACATACTTACAGTACATGCTACCATGGTGGATAGATTACTTTTTTTGGAACTAGCATCCTTAAAGTGCATGCCACCATAATTAAAGCTATTTTATATGGCATGGAAAACAATGACAATTTTTTTATTTTTTAACCCTATCAATCAAGAAATATGGTTGTCAACATTTACATAGTGTGAGTGTGAGACCCCAATGTTAAATTATGTCAACATATGTAACCGTGTCCAATCATTATCTTGAATATAATACTAAGAAGAAAACTTTATTAGTAAAGAGACCTAAGCTGGATTGAAATCACTAATCTGTAACTGACATTGCTGTCTTGATCATTCCTCTAGCTGACACTGCTGTCATGATGACTCATCTAGGTGATATTACTGTCTTAATCACTCTTCTAGTTGACACTACTGCCTTGATTACTGCCTTGATTATTGTCTTGATCATTCCTTGCTGTCAAGATCACTCATTCAGCTGACATTTCTGTCTTCATCATTCCTTGCCATCTTGATCACTCATTCAGCTGACATTACTGTCTTGATCATTCCTTGCTGTCTTGATCACTCATTCTGCTGACATTGCCGTCTTGATCACTCTTCTAGCTGCCATTACTGCCTTGATTATTCCTTGCCATCTTTATCACTCATTCAGCTGACATTACTGTCTTGATTATTCCTTGCCATCTTTATCACTCATTCAGCTGCCATTACTGTCTTGATTATTCCTTGCCATCTTTATCACTCGTTGAGCTGCCATTACTGTCTTGATTATTACTTGCCATCTTTATCACTCATTCTGCTGACATTACTGTCTTGATTATTCCTTGCCATCTTTATCACTCATTCAGCTGACATTACTGTCTTGATCATTCCTTGCCATCTTTATTACTCATTCAGCTGACATTATTGTCTTGATCATTCCTTGCTGTCTTTATTGCTCATTCAGCTGATATTACTGTCTTGATTATTCCTTGCCATCTTTATCACTCATTCTGCTGACATTACTGTCTTATCATTCCTTGCTGTCTTGAACACTCATTCTGCTAACAGTGTTTTCTTGATCATTCATCAGATTCCATGCCACATTAAACATTTTAAGGCTTCTATACCAGGATATCAGAATTGTCATAATAAACAGCAGATCAGTGCATTTTGAAATTAATTGTACGGTCTCTATATTTTCTGTCAGAGTTGTCAAAACAAACTGCAGATCAGTGCATTTTGAAATTAATTGTACGGTCTCTATACTTTCTGTCAGAGTTGTCATAATAAACAGCAGATCAGTACATTTTGACATTGGAAAGACCTTTATGCCAGGATGTTTCCTTCATATTTGTTTGAATTCTGTTGAGTGGCTTTTGAGAATATGTGAAGGATTTTCTACTTGCTAGTTGAAAATCGAACCATGATGTTTATTTCAGACCAACCAGATAACATTAGAAAAAATTCAGAGAATACCCAATTTGACTGAATAGAAAGGAACTAGCAACCATCATGGTGGCCATGGTACTACTTTCTTTTAGGACATGAAATGATTTAGAGAAAATCCCATGTGGATACTAAGGTCTATTCACGAGCAGGGGCTGAAGATAAGGTCCAGGGCAAGTGGATCCTTGTTAGTGGCAAGTCCTTGACTTATTCTGGCAGGTCTTCAAATTACAGTGAGTGGTCATGTAACTGTATTCATGTTTTTATTTTGAGACACATGTATAAAGTAGAATGTAATAATTGATAATTATGCATTGTGATTTTTTCAAAATATTGTGATTCTAATATAATAAAATATTATAATTTGGTTTCATAATTTTTTACCTTTGACCACGTCTTAACTTTCATCAACACTGGTCGACTAATATGAGACATGGAGAAACCAAACATGAATAAAAACTTCTCATAACCTCTCACTGTATATCTAGTGGTGAAAGATATTTAGGACGGAATACATATATGGTGATGTGAGACAAATAATACAGACTGCAAATCAGATGCTGTGAAACAATTACAACAGATGGCATATCAAGTGGTGTGAGGCAATCAGAACAGACTACATATCAGGTGGTGTGAGACAATCAGAACAGACTACATATTTGGTGATGTGAGACAATTATAACAGAATGCAATCAGATGGTGTGAAAGAATTACAACATATGGCATATCAGCTGGTGTGAGACAACTGTAACTGATGGCATATCAGGTGGTGTGAGATGATTAGAACAGATGGCATATCAGATGGTGTGAGACAATTAGAACAAACCACATAAATGGTGTGAGGCAATCAAAACAGACTACATATCAGGTGGTGTGAGACAGAACAGACTACATATCAGGTGGTGTGAGACAGTCAGAACAGACTACATATCAGGTGGTGCAAGACAGTAAGAGCTGACTAGATATCAGATGGTACAAGACAATTAGAACAGACTGCATTTCAGGTGGCGTGCAAACAATTAGAACAAACCACGTATCGGGTGGTGTGAGACAACTAGAACAGACTATATATCAGGTGGTGTGAGACACTTGGAGCTGACTGGGTATCAGGTAGTACAAGACAATTAGATCAGACTGGTTGTCCAAATATTACAGTATTATAAAACATCTTCAGGTGCTCTATTTATCAGATGGTATAAGGCAATCAGAACAGACCACATATCAGGTGGTGTGAGACAATCAGAGCAGACTACAAATCAGGTGGTGTGAGGCACTTGGAGCTGACTGGGTATCAGGTAGTACAAGACAATTAGATCAGACAGGTTGTCCAAATATTACAGTATTATAAAACATTTTCAGGTGCTCTATTTAGAAACTAGTGCATTTGTTCAACATGTCATAGTGTGCATGTTAATGAATAGTGATCAAGTTATCAGAATTCTGAAAGTCTAAGCCATACAAAGTTTGTATTTGCAAAATAATGGATGGTTTTATGGCAGATATTATAGTGATCATAGACCCTGGACCGCCACTATTTTCAGCCACAAAGGAGGAGTGTACAAAAGTTTTTTCCATGTACAACAAAGCGGTCAGTACTACATATCATAGCTGCCATTTGGACCACCTTCACTATGAACAAAACAAACTGACCAAGAAGTTAAATGCATTAAACAATCTTTTGTTTTGAGCTTTTTCTGTCCATCCTATGGTCAATCCAACCAACAACAGAAAATGCTTGGATGTGTGATCAATATCAATAACCAAAAGGGTTGCTGGGCAACCTATACCAAACAACAGAAGATGGATGGATGCATATCAATAATCAAAAGGGATGCTGGGAAACCTATACCAGACAATAGAAGATGGATGGATGCATATCAATAACCAAAAGGGTTGCTGGGCAACCTATACCAAACAATGGAAGATGGATGGATGAATGTTCATTAGATAAGATATTTTGTTCTTTAAAGCTTAAGATGTTACGGGTTACAATAGCATGCATACCATTGGTCCAATATAAGACTGTTGAGGATCTCCATGAAAACATTGCTCTGTAGATGTGGTCAAGCCCTCAAGGTCAAACACTGCACAAAAATTCCCACCTGAAGTACAAAAAGAGAATAATTCAAATATTTATCATTACAACAGTTATAATAAATGATCTTATAATAAGGGAGTACTGTATTAAATGCCTTATAATGAGTTAGTACTAATATTATGATCAATGGTATTATAATGAGGGAGTGCTATATATTGTTATGAAGAGCTTTATAAAGGAAGGACTGCATATTTTTACAATTAAATGCCTTCTATAATTCTTATATTGTTACAGTGAGGGAGTGTTGTATATTAAGACAAAGATAAAGAGAGAGCATTGTATATAGTATTATAATTAAATGCCTTTTAGTGTTGTTGTTGTTGTAGTGTTTAACACCATTTTTCAGCACACGATAGGCCAGAAATGGAAGCCAGTATTAATGGTGGAGGATGAATCCAGGAAAACCCTGGAAAGAACCACCGACCCACGAGATGCTACTGGCAAGCTTTCTCACATACCAACATTAGCTGAATCCAAGGCTCGAACTCACGCAGACAGAGGTGAGATGGCAGTGATCCGTAATGGAGAGCGCTTTAGACCACTCAGCCACTTAGGGCCCCTTTTAGCGATGTAATGCTTACACAGTCATGAAGGGCCTAATAAAGAGATAGGACTGTATGCTGTGTTATAACTAAATGCCTTTTAGTGAGGTAATACTTACATTGTTATGAAGGGCCTAATAAAGAGACAGGACTGTATGCTGTGTTATAATGAAATGCCTGTTAGTGATGTAACACTTACATTGTTATCAAGGGCCTAATAAAGAGATAGGACTGTATGCTATGTTATAACTAAATGCCTTTTAGTGAGGTAATGCATTGTTTTTATGTAACACCTATTTAATGAAGAGTGTGTCATACATAAGTATGCCAGTCTCAAAATTATTACAAAATTATATCCTTTTATGGAACCTGTATATTACAAGTATACATCTACAAGACATCAAAGGGTCTAAAATAGGAATTAGCAATTAATTTAGTCTTAAAACATTTCCTTATATATATATATATATGAACTACTTATACAGTGACCAATGGTATTCACTTTGTTATGATATAATTTATGGACTCTAAACTGGTCTATCATAAGGATGACATTATGTTTTGAAAGATAACTCTATGAAGCTTAGTATTACATCTTGATTTTCTTTTAAAGCATTATTGTTTGATATTGTTATGGTCCTTAATTATGACACTATTATAGGAAACAATACAAATGTTAAATGTTTTAGTCTATATGACTTCATATATGGTACAAAACAAACAATCGGTACAGTCTTAACCACTTATATTGACATCACTTATATAGACAAAAATACAAAGTCCTGGGCCCATGGTCTTGTTGTTGTTGTTGTAGGGTTTAACACCATTTTTCAGCACACGATAGGCTATACATGGCGGCCAGTATTAATGGTGGAGGAAGAACCTGGGAAAACCCCAGAAAGAACCACCGACCCACGAGAAGCTACTGGCAAGCTTTCTCACATATCCACATCAGCCGAATCCGAGACTCGAACCCACGCAGACAGAGGTGAGATGGCAGTGATTTGTAACGAAGAGCGCTTTAGACCAATCGGGGCCCCGGGTCCATGGTCTATTATCACTACTAAATTTTTCAAGCTTATGTTGATGCCAAGATAAAAAATGTAAATGTTGATAGAAGCCTTAAGTCCCAACTTGAACACATTCTTTGTATTGTTATCGTTTATGTTGACAAGCTGTCATTTCCCACTTGTACTTTACAATTATCTGTTATTGCTGCCAGGCATCAACACTACCATCGCATTAACAAATGGACATAGGTCTTGGTCATCAGAAGTCGGCTTTTACTGTGACTTTAACAGCATGTGACCCTTCATCAAAACAAGCCGGCTATAATCGTTTACAAAACAATGCATCAAAAGAAGTCAGCACCATACATGCATTTTAAAGCAATGAAATCTTATTGATTGCTGCATTTTCTAAAGTTGTCTGTCATAGAACAAATTTTTTTGTCATGCAAGTTTCATTTTTTGCAAGGAAAAAGTAACACTGTTTATGCATATAATGGCTACCAATGGCTGCACCAAACACAAATTAAATTTACAATCTCTTGAAGGAACAACTGTTAAAACAAAAACAAAAGAAGTTTGTATTAAATTCAGAACTATCATTATCCCCAACCCTGCCCATTTTTCAATAAGCATTCAATTAATTTAAATTGTAATTATATTCCATTTCAATTTGATGTATCGATTATGGTGTAGATAATTTAATTATAGGTATTACACAGTGCATTCTAGAATATGTGAGTGTTTTACAAAAGTACAAGTTTAACTTGTGCTTAATTCAAAACTAGGTGACAGGTTTTTATTTCCCTACAAGTACCCTCTTTCCCTTTAGTAGCCCCCAATCTAAGTACATGTTGCATGTAAATAACAACTGAACAGCCACTTGCTGATGGTGACAATCCAATTAGAGCATAGAAGTTGAGGACTATTTTTTTTTTAAATAGATGTGTTTATACGCTGTATACATTTCCTAACACAATATGAGTGATACAGTAGTTTTCTAACATGTGACCTATACCCAAATTTGTGACTTTTTCATTTGCGTTTACTGTGTATTTCACGCATTATAGATTGTATAACACAAAACAGCACAAATGAAACTTTTCACTACACAATTATATTTCAAATTCGTTTCATCTCCATTTAATCAAAATAATCATTGTTTAGTTTCTCAAAATGTAAATCCTATGCACCGATGTCATCAAGCTGATAAACGCTGGCCTTGTAACCACAAGCAAATCATAGAAATATCATCTGAAATGAAGTTAGGGTTATAGGTGGAGTAAATGGGATGCAAAACTTGTTAGTTATTATGACAGAATGGAATTTTAGTGGGTGAAAAACTTAAAATATACAATTTTGAATGGACAGGAAATAACAGAATGGCAGTGCCAATATTAGGTTACTAACCAGCCAAAAGTTGGTGTGATATATGTCCCTGGCCTTCCCTTAGAGATAAATAGAAAGGAAATAGAGAACAAAATAAAAAAAGAGCTGGAAAACAGAGTTAAATTCAGCAGAATGACAACAGTGTGGGGATATAGGAATGTGGAGACAGGAATAATAATAATAATGGTCTTAAAAGAAGAACCCAAACACATCCCCACCTATTTCTATGTCATGGGTTTCTTGCTCAAGACTTGGTACAGGGGATATGAGCAAGATCACCTGTGCCTAATATGCAAGCAGCAGGGACATGGACCGAATGACTGCAAATATCAACCTGCAATGGCCACTTACACTAGTATAGTGGCAAACAACTTCATAAATGTGCTGGAAGAAGAAACAGCAGGCAGGTTGAAATTTATAACCTATTAGCACAATGAAGGTAACAAAATGCCAGCCCAAACAAAATGAGGAACAGATACAGATACCTAATTCAGCAAAATTGAAAATAACCAAACAAAAATGACAATCAAAAAATGACAAAATGTGAAGAAATGTACAGCACACAGGCACAAGCCTAGACAAAGAAAAAAAATCCATGATAGGGACAGAATATGAATGGGAGCATGCTAAAGGGAAAACTAAAAACAAAACAAAGGAAACTAACCCAGGAATAAGAATAACAACCCAAACACATCCCCACCTTTTTCTATGTCATGGGTTTCTTGCTCAAGACTTGGTACAGGGGGTGTGAGCAAGATCGCCTGCGCCTAACTGCAAGCAGCTGGGACATGGACGGAATGACTGCAAATATCAACCTGTAATGGCTACTTACACTAGTATAGTGGCAAACAACTTCATAAATGTGCTGGAAGAAGAAACAGCAGGCAGGTTGAAATTTATAACCTATTAGCACAATGAAGGTAACAAAATGCCAGCCCAAACAAAATGAGGAACAGATACAGATACCTAATTCAGCAAAATTGAAAATAACCAAACAAAAATGACAATCAAAAAATGACAAAATGTGAAGAAATGTACAGCACACAGGCACAAGCCTAGACAAAGAAAAAAAATCCATGATAGGGACAGAATATGAATGGGAGCATGCTAAAGGGAAAACTAAAAACAAAACAAAGGAAACTAACCCAGGAATAAGAATAACAACCCAAACACATCCCCACCTTTTTCTATGTCATGGGTTTCTTGCTCAAGACTTGGTACAGGGGATATGAGCAAGATCGCCTGCGCCTAACTGCAAGCAGCTGGGACATGGACGGAATGACTGCAAATATCAACCTGTAATGGCTACTTACACTAGTATAGTGGCAAACAACTTCATAAATGTGCTGGAAGAAGAAACAGCAGGCAGGTTGAAATTTATAACCTATTAGCACAATGAAGGTAACAAAATGCCAGCCCAAACAAAATGAGGAACAGATACAGATACCTAATTCAGCAAAATTGAAAATAACCAAACAAAAATGACAATCAAAAAATGACAAAATGTGAAGAAATGTACAGCACACAGGCACAAGCCTAGACAAAGAAAAAAAATCCATGATAGGGACAGAATATGAATGGGAGCATGCTAAAGGGAAAACTAAAAACAAAACAAAGGAAACTAACCCAGGAATAAGAATAACAACCCAAACACATCCCCACCTTTTTCTATGTCATGGGTTTCTTGCTCAAGACTTGGTACAGGGGGTGTGAGCAAGATCGCCTGCGCCTAACTGCAAGCAGCTGGGACATGGACGGAATGACTGCAAATATCAACCTGTAATGGCTACTTACACTAGTATAGTGGCAAACAACTTCATAAATGTGCTGGAAGAAGAAACAGCAGGCAGGTTGAAATTTATAACCTATTAGCACAATGAAGGTAACAAAATGCCAGCCCAAACAAAATGAGGAACAGATACAGATACCTAATTCAGCAAAATTGAAAATAACCAAACAAAAATGACAATCAAAAAATGACAAAATGTGAAGAAATGTACAGCACACAGGCACAAGCCTAGACAAAGAAAAAAAATCCATGATAGGGACAGAATATGAATGGGAGCATGCTAAAGGGAAAACTAAAAACAAAACAAAGGAAACTAACCCAGGAATAAGAATAACAACCCAAACACATCCCCACCTTTTTCTATGTCATGGGTTTCTTGCTCAAGACTTGGTACAGGGGGTGTGAGCAAGATCGCCTGCGCCTAACTGCAAGCAGCTGGGACATGGACGGAATGACTGCAAATATCAACCTGTAATGGCTACTTACACTAGTATAGTGGCAAACAACTTCATAAATGTGCTGGAAGAAGAAACAGCAGGCAGGTTGAAATTTATAACCTATTAGCACAATGAAGGTAACAAAATGCCAGCCCAAACAAAATGAGGAACAGATACAGATACCTAATTCAGCAAAATTGAAAATAACCAAACAAAAATGACAATCAAAAAATGACAAAATGTGAAGAAATGTACAGCACACAGGCACAAGCCTAGACAAAGAAAAAAAATCCATGATAGGGACAGAATATGAATGGGAGCATGCTAAAGGGAAAACTAAAAACAAAACAAAGGAAACTAACCCAGGAATAAGAATAACAACCCAAACACATCCCCACCTTTTTCTATGTCATGGGTTTCTTGCTCAAGACTTGGTACAGGGGGTGTGAGCAAGATCGCCTGCGCCTAACTGCAAGCAGCTGGGACATGGACGGAATGACTGCAAATATCAACCTGTAATGGCTACTTACACTAGTACGGTGGCAAACAACTTCATAAATGTGCTGGAAGAAGAAACAGCAGGGGCACATGAAGCTAGGCAGGTTAAAATTGAGAACCTATTGGTTGTTGTTGTTGTAGGGTTTAATGCCATTTTTCAGCACAAGATAGGCTATACATGGTTGTTGTTGTTGTTGTTGTAGGGTCTAACGCCATTTTTCAGCACAACATAGGCTATACATGATGGCCAGTATTAATGGTGGAGGAAGAACCCGGGAAAACCCCGGAAAGAACCATCGACACATGAGAAGCTACCAGCAAGCTTTCTCACATATCCACATTGGCCGAGCCCAAGACTCGAACCCACATAGACAGAGGTGAGATGGCAATGATCCATGACGGAGAGCCCTTTAGAACACTCAACCACTTGGGGCCCCGATAACCTATTGGAAAAATGAAGGAAAGAAAAAGCCAGCCCAAACAAAATGAGGAACAGATGCAGACACCTAATTCGGCCCAAACTGAAAATGACCAAATAAAAACCAATCAAAAAATGACAAAAGGTAAAGAAATGTACAGTATTCAGGCACCAAGCCCAGAGAAAGAAAAGAACTCCACAATAGGAACTGAGTATGAATGGGGGGATTTTAAAGGGAATACTCAAAAAAAAAAAACCAAATGTAAACTAACACAGAAACTGAAGAGGAAAACATACTAAGACTTCATTACCTTGAGAAGGAATTTTAAAAAATCCAAAATGGTAATTCCCCCCAAAAAACTGACTATACTAAGTTGCAACAAAAAACAGAACAAAAGGAACAAATGGAAACAGATATTTCCATTAGTAACTCTAAACTGATCATGGACTCAGAAAACATTACTGACGAGATGACAAATGACTCAGAAAAATAAACAGACATGACAAGTGAAAGACAAAACATATGCAGCTCTATAGAATATGGAGAAATAATAACAGACAGCTCAAATCTGGATGTAAACAATCCAGAAAATAACAAATTTTCTAAATCAAACGAAGACAAAATTGAACAAGAAGCTCTGGCTATGGCTGGAGTGAAAGAAAATTAAAAAGTAAAATAGCTTCTGTTAATATAAATGGAATAAGTGATGAAAAGATGAGACAACTATATGAGGTAACACAAATATATGATATAACATTCCTGCAGGAAATGCACAACAGACTGAGAAGAAATTAGGACAAAATACAAAGAGAAGTTTAATTCAGTAATAATCAAAAGTGATAATTTACATGATAAAAGAGCAGGAGTAGCAATAATAATCAAAAATAATAAAAGTATAACATAAAAAGTTCAGGTAATGGATTGTTTAAAACTTTTCACTGAAAATCTAAACACTCATATTCAGGGGTACACAATGGACAATGTTATAATAGGAGGGGATTTCAACTGGATTGGGGATGACATTGATAGGAAATCAGAACTAAACCCAAATGACAAACTGTTATGAGAAACAATGAACAACCTTTTTAAATTGAATCAATGATATGATGCATAGACAAGGTTTAATAAAATGCAGAGAAACTTTACATATAAGTATGGGTAAGAGCAAGTGAGTAGATTAGACAGGTTTTACAAATCTCACATAGATCGTATAACTGACTGTAATATAACAGAACACAAATTATTGAACCACACGATGATAGATATAGAAGTAAGAATAGAGAAAAGAAAAATTGGGGCACTGGAAAATGGAAACTAAACATAAAATACTAAGAGGAGGAGGAGTACCAAAAAATAATAAAAAAGAAATTAGAAAATTTCACAAAGCAAGGAAACATATATATAATGAGAGTGGGACCAGCCAAAACAAGACATCAAAATAATAAGCATAACATTCAGTCAAAAAAGAGATTGGGACCAACTAAAACAAGAAATCAAAATAATAGTCAAATAAGAAAGGAAAGACTGAAACAGGAAAAGCAAGAACCTAAACAACTAACAGAAAAATTACAACTTGGAGAAACAAAGATGAGACAAAAATTAAAGAATAAAAAAATAATAGATGAAGAAAATCAAGGTAGAGAAATTAGAGCAGGGAAATTTACAAAATTATACAAAAAAGCATAAGGGTTATACAAAAGGGAAGAATTAAGAAAAGGAGAAGAAAATACCTGAGAAAAATTAATAGAGGGAGATATGATATATAGAAAAAAGGAAGTTCTAGAATTCATAAAAAAATTTCACAATGATTTATATACTACTCCAAATATAGAGACAGGATACCTACAGGGAGACAGGATACCTACAGGGAGTAGAAAGCGAGATGATCTCATCAGAAAACAAGAACATGTGTAATGATTTCATCTCAAATGAAGAAATAATGACAGCTTTCTCATCACTGACCACAGGGAAATCACCAAGGATGGATGGCCAAATGGCGAAATTCTACTTAAAATTTCAAAATGAACTTGTGCCGATACTGGAATCACTATACACTAATATTTTCCTGGGTAATGGCCAAATAACTAGAACAATGAGGGAGGGTCTAATTATAATTATCTATAAAAGAAATGGTAATAGAAAAGAACTATCAAATTGGAGGCTAATTTATCTTTTAAACAGTGACAATAAAATACTAACTAGAATCTTGTCAAATAAAAAGTGGAATGGGAAAAATAATCAACAATAACAACAGCTGTAGAGAGAGTGGTAGAAATATACAGAATACATGTAATATCCTAAATATAAAAACAACTTTATCCAGATAACAGGACAAATGGGGCCATGGTCCTCTTTCAACAGCAGAAAGTGTTTGACAGAATTTGACACAACTATGTACAGAAGGTTCTGGAAAATTTTGGCTCTAGAAACAATTTTTCCAAAAATGGACTGAAATGTACAATGGAATAACCTCTAGAGTACAGGTAAATGGGGCAATAACTTAAGAATCTGAAATACAAAGGTCAGTGAGGCAGGGCTAACCACTGTTGATGCTATTATATGTAAAAGCAATTGAAATCTTAAGTTATAAAAACAGAAATTACCAAAATATTGAGGGAATTTGAATCCCCAATCTAAAATATGAAATAAAAATGCTCCAACATGTGGATGATTGCACAAACTTTATCAAATGAGCAAATTCATTCCAACACTTAAGAAAAACATCTGTAAAAGTTGTAAAGGCCACAGGCTCAAAATTTAATCATGATAAGATGGAAATACTCAAAACAGGAAACTGGTGAGAGAATCACCAAGGACTCAACCCTCCCATCTCATCAAAGATAAGGCCGAAGTCCTAGATATAACCTTCAGCCATCAGGCAGATATAAAAAAACTATAAATATGTGAAAACAAAAATAAAAGAGAACATAGATATCTGGGCACTAACGTCACCAAAACATGTATGTATAGCAATGTTAATTTTATAATGAAATATATAGATCTATATAATATACAAAATCAAAGGAATTGGACAAAGAAATTATACAATATATCTAATATAAAAAGATGCACTATTTGAAAAATGAGACATTATATTTGGCCAATATACATGGGAGAAATAGAAGTACCTAACCCTATGGTAATTAAAGCAGCAAACATGATTGAAATAATTAAAAAAATAAAAATGAACCCAACCTTTGCTTGGGAGGCTTTCAACATACTGTGGTTAGGATTCACTCTAATGAACCAACCTGATATATATACAAATAACCTACTAACAAAAAAATTAGAAACTCCAAGAAAATGTAGTGAATATAAGGACTCCAATGAAAATGAGAGGAAAAAATGAAAGAAATATGGGAGTAAAAAAAAACATTTGAAGTTGAAAGATATGAATTAAGCAAAACCTGCAAGCACAAAGTTGAAAAAGGAAACCAAAGAATAGACTGGCCTAACACATGGAAGACATGGGCATGGATTATGTCCATTAGAATAGTCTGACCTAACACATGGAAGACATGGGCATGGATTATGTCCCTTAGAAGAGACTGGCCTAACACATGGAAGACATGGGCAGGGATTATGTCCCTTGAGATACAAAGTATCGTGTACAAATACCTCCTTGACATTTGGCTGACTGGAGAAGTAGCATTAACAAGATACATGATATGGACAATGTCTCCCTAAATATATCAAAACACTAAAAATAATAACAACAAATAGGGAAACCAAAGACACTAACCACAAGAACTAATTTTCTTAAATTATTTTTGTACAACAAAATATAGACGGGTCACAGGGAACTGCATTCTGGTAGAAGTATTGAGTGTAGATACTGCTGGGTTATGTCACGTGGCAATACACAAAGTACAGTACAACAACACAGGCATATAGAAACAAAGTACTAACGTTAAAGCCATTGGTGTCCCTAACCAACACAAGCCGAATTTTTACTCTTTGATAAAATTTTAGGCCTTTTTAGACCTGTAAATATTTGCATATGCTGCTCAAGGCAACTCAGAAGGCAATGCCCACATATAAGGAGCAGCATGATACACAAAGGCAATGCCCACAGATAAGGAGTAACATGATGAATACAAATAAAGATAATGTGGATCCTAATACAGACTAACAGAGTGCAGCCAAAGCACGTCAAAATAAATACTCCAAAGAAAGCAATACCATTGCATGTCTTATGTAGGATTAAAGAAAAGCTATTCTTTAATCTTGCAGAATAGATCAATTAAATGGTATTCACTCTAGGGATATTAAGAAAGATAGGAAAATTAAAAAATCCAAATTCTAATCAAATATAATATTTTGTTGTTTTTAAAATATCGAAAGTACAAATAGTCAAATTTGGTGAAATTTCATGTACAGCCTTCTTTACAACAACATCTATAGCATAGAAACAATACAGCAAAAATACACATAGTAAACACAGGACTTAGGAGATCCTTGGCAATGATCACTATAAAACAAAGGGGAAGGGACTCCGACTTGGACAATGAAGCCCCTTGTCAGATGAACAATCCCTTAGATAGAAAAACCAGCCTGAGTTCTTCACACACTAGGGAAAAATACCCCATTCAAAATTATATCAAAATAAATTTTTGGTACAAAAACCTTTTTAATCAAAAGCACAACACAACAGGCCTTCGGGGGTAAAAAAATGAATAAAAACACTATTATTTTTTGGGTAATTGGGGTGGGGATTGCATCTGTCTGGTGCCCCCCCACCCCACCCCCAAAGAAAGAAGTTGTTGTGAGAAATTGGAAAAGATACCAATATCATGTTCTTGGGTTTCACCAAGACTTTGATAAACCTGGATATTAACTAGATCAATATCATGACAAATCTATGTAACTGATTCATATTCCTGCTGTTTCAGCACCATTTAGTTATGGAATTATCTGTGGAGAAGAGGGCTGTCCTTCAACTAGTAATGGTTAGCCAATCATATTCTGGGGATAGTTGTGTGTGACTATGACATAGTGCATATATATATATATATATATATATATATATATATATAAGAGAAAAAGCTGAAGGAAAAAAAGATAAAGAAGAGTAGAAGAACCAGAACAAGATACAAGTTTGAGATGTGAAATGGGAACTTAACTTACAAGATATATTTGAAAAAAGAAGCAAACAGAGATATACAAGATAGGACATTAATAGAAAGGATGCCTAATATATATAACACAGTGATAGGTAATATGAGTGAACAACTATCGTGAAAAGCCATGTTGCTAAATTGTTAGTGTAGAACTGGGACTGGTAGACATAACTTAAAAGTGTGTATATTTGATATAAACAGTAAATTGTAATATGACATGGTGATTTTAATTATTAAACCCCTGGTCTCTCCTCAAGCTGAAGTCTACACACAAGGCCTAACAGGTCAGAGTTATCCAAAACTGGATGATAGTACCAAGTCAGAAAATGTACCCTTCTTTCCCTACAAGGACTTATTTCAGCAAGTTTGCTACTAACATGATATCATTCCATACATTGGGTCACTGACAAATAACACAGACTATTAAGGACCTTTGTTCCTGTGGCAAATAATGCTAAATGCCCATACACAGACACTACTACATGACCTTCTAAAACTGTGGCATATACTGTTTAATGACCATACACACACACTGCCACATGACCTACTAAGACCAGGAATCAGTCGATGATAACTGAGTTTTGGATAACTGCCCATACCAAACATCCATCTAAAAATGTTTATTAATGCCAACTCCACCAGGACCCTGAGGTCACACAAATGCTAGCCCCATGCCTCCAGCTACTGTTTATTCAGGCACAGCTAAACTAATTGGCTTGCATGTCAGAAATCAAGAGGGCTATTAAATGAAATCAAGAATGATTACTCTTCCAACTCCATTTTCAATTTTAGAAATTGAGAGTCAATTCATTTTATTATATACTGTAAATACTACACACACACACTAATCTGAAAATTCAATCTCTTGCTATTTCACAGTTATTTCCTATGAAACCTAAACTTCTGATGAAATCATAACAATAGTTATTTCATGTTGCTGGTGAACTTATGAACATGCACTAATATACAATGATCTTTCAATTGCATGAATAAGACAAAAAGCTACTGCAAATCAATACATATCAAACAGAACTGGGGCCCCAAGTGGCCTAGTGGTCTAAAGCGCTCTCCGTTATGGATCACTACCATCTCACCTCTGTCTGCATGCAATCGAGTCTTGGATTCAGCCAATGTGGGTATGTAAGAAAACTTGCCAGTAGCTTCTCATGGGTCAGTGGTTCTTTCCGGGGTTTTCCCAGGTTCTTCCTCCACCATTAATACTGGCCATGTATAGTCTATCATGTGCTGAAAAATGGCGTTAAACCCTACAACAACAACAAAAAGAACTGCATCACATGATCTTACAGTTGCATGAATAGGGCATGAAGCTATTGCAAATAATACATATCACACAGAACTGCATCACATGGTACATGGAAAGACATTGTGGTCCAACCTGATATAGGAAACTGCACAGAGTAATTACATTAAGTTTCCTCAATAATAAATTAAGTGATGTAGAAGATCCCTGCTGTAGACTTTGTTCAGGATCTGTTTATAATCACTTGCTTAAAAACAAATTAGAAATTAACTGTTTTCTTTCACTGAAAGTTGAGATTTGCTTCTCATATGTAATGCAGGAATATCTAATGAGAGTCATATGTAAAAACATAGATCAAAAACCACAAGACAGTTTGGAAATGTTAATCAGTACTCATACCAATCTGTTACATACTGAAAGGTTTCTGCCCATACAGTACTACAGGCTCTATATGTCATTGAAGAACAGTGTACGAGTTTGACTTCTGTATGATTGATTGTGAACCTTTGGTAGCCGAGTGGTGTAAAGCACTTGCCTTTATCGATCACTGCTATCTCACCTCATGCATGTGGGTTCCAGTCTTGGGCTCTGCAAATGTAGGTCTGTGAGAAAGCTTACCAGTAGTTTCACGCGTGTTGGTAGTTGTTATCGAATGTTTTCCCAGGGTTATTCATCCACCTGTTATATTAGCTGCCACATATGGCAGATATTAAACTGAGAAATGATGTCACACCCAAAACAACAAACTAGAAAGAAAAAAAAAATGTCCTCAATTTGCTGAACACAATGAAATTTTGAAATGAAACTTTGATATCTTACTCATTTTATTGTTGAAAACAGTTGACTGTAAACAGAAATTTGAACCAACAGTATGAAATTCTCAGCTTTTTAAAAGGTCATATACTTTGTTAACTTGTCTATCCAAGCAACATTCTCTGCACACTCCAACTAACAATATTCAATGAAATTTCAAATAATGAAAATGTCGCTAATGTCTACTCATGGCAACACTTTAATAAATAAATAAGAACTGAAGAAGTTTTATGAAGTGAAATTCTTGTTAAATTCTATCTTTAAATTTGCTTTCAACGTAACTATAATAAATGCAACATGCTCACTTGTATGCAAACATAAAAAATGTTGGTCTACAACTGCAAATATATTTATGAGCATTTCTGGAATAACCTAATTAGGTGCTAATCTTGTTTTGATCTATGTATTCTAAAAGTATCTGATGTGTTTTCACATTCAATTAAAAGTAGATCTGGTTTGTCACATCATGTTAATTATGTCTTTTGTATTGATTTAAATAATGGGGATGGTATCAAAAGTCATGGAGAGAAGTTGATGAATACAAAAATAATGGAAATGGAATAAAAGGCATGCAAAGCTTTCTATGGATCTGTTGATGAGTAATATGATTATAAAACAAATATTCAGCCATTTAGAAACCCCATTCCCCAGCCCCCGTTTAAACTAAATACTTCTCAGGATCAGATTGCATTATGTCCCTTTATATACCCTGTTTAGCTATTATGTCCCTTTCTATACCCTGTCTAGCTTTTACGTCCCTTTCTATACCCTGTCTAGCTTTTATGTCCCTTATATACCATGTCTAGCTTTTATGTCCCTTTATATACCCTGTCTAACTAATATGTCCCTTTATATACCCTGTCTAACTACTATGTCCCTTTATATACCCTGTTTAGCTATTATGTCCCTTTATATACCCTGTCTAGCTTTTACGTCCCTTTATATACCCTGTCTAGCTCTTATGTCCCTTTATATATACCCTGTCCAGCTTTTATATCCCTTTATATACCCTGTCTAGCTCTTATGTCCCTTTATATATACCCAGTCTAGCTTTTATGTCCCTTTATATACCCTGTCTAACTTCTATGTCCCTTTATATACCCTGTCTAGCTTTTATGTCCCTTTATATACCCTGTCTAACTTCTATGTCCCTTTATATACCCTCTTTAGCTTTTATGTCCCTTTTTATACCCTGTCTAGCCTTTATGTCCCTTTATATATCCTGTCTAACTTTTCATGGCTAAAAGAGACCAAATAAAGCAAGTGCCTTATTATCAGAAACACAAACAACTTTTAGTAACAGCCATTACTCAATATGTCATTGGTTTTGAGGGTCAAGGAAACTGGAGTAAAGTGCCTTGCCTTTACAGATCCAGGGTGACTATGTGTCATTGGTTTTGAGGGATGAACTCCCAAGCCAAAAGATTGGTTGCTATGGTTTCAAATATCATCAATACGCAGGAAGTTCTTTAAATATAACTACTGAAAATCAATAATGCCAACAATCTCTTTCATAATAACTAGAACAAAGGAATCATAGATTTCTAATTTGTTCTGGCAAAAAGAAATTCAAGTTGTAAATGAAAGATTATGAAGCTAAAACCTTGCCTTTACAGATCCAGGGTAACCTGGTGGTATGATTCAAACCTGAACCCAATCCCTTTCTGAGTCATGTCTGGTATCGCTAACCAGTGAACCACTGCAACAAAGCTCCTTGGAATGATTAGCCATAAGAGGCCCAAGTAGCCTGAGATCACTCATCTGGCTGACATCTGCCTAAAAGTAAAATGCAAGAACATTGACCAATACGGTAATACTCCATTATAAATATTCCAATATAAAGTATGGGTGAGAAGATTTAGAGCAAACTCAGATTACTCCGGTGTGACAAGTCGTATAAAGATTTTATATGACATCATTTTGACAAATATGAAATATCTTGATGCCAGAATGCTTTCTATCAAATTTCTAATAGCAGCGATTGTTACTTTTCTGACAAAATCGTGTTTGTGACTTTTGCATCATTCCTCGAAAATTGGGAGTACAATGGTCGACTGTTGCCATGCCTGAAAATAAACATACACTTATATTTACTTAACCATTTGAAACTCCATGATATCTAACCAATGTTTTCATATCACCCTGTGTACATCTGGCGTGTGTCATTTTGTCTAAATCGAATTATTTACCTAATGTGCTAATTTCTCTCCGCGATCTTACTAATTTCCCTCGTCATGCGGTCTGCTTCTGTGACAATCTAATGGTGCATGACCTAATATATGCTTCGAACTTTTTCTCTTAACAAACGTCGGTAAACTCTTTATCTGCAGCAAAAGAAGAAAAATATGTTTATACTATACGAGATAAATTGCTATGATTACAATATATAAAAAAATGTTGACTTTGAATTTATTAAAGCAGTTTTGTGCAGTTTCGTTAAACTTGCTGTTGTCATTGGAGATTGTGCTTGTTGTAATTTTCAAAACAACTTCCTACAAATGGGTTTTATTGGAGGTATATAAGATATGCGGATTGCTTGACGGAATTCAACTCTGCAGTTTCTAATCACTTAAATTCACAATTAAATTGTACTTTTTTAGATACTCTTTTATTTTTACACTTCACGTCACAATTTATTTATTTATTATCTGGTTCATTAATTAGCTATATGTTTTATGGAACTTTTTGCAATATTGTCTTATGCAGCACATTTTCGTTTCAAGTTTATTTTAAACAAAATTATAGTCCCTAATATTTATTTCAACAATTATTTTGTCCAGAAAGTCATGGGTTGAAAGAACGTAAACAATTTTTTTTTAAATGCAGAAAAAATAACCTAAATAGACGGTAATGATTTTAATGGCATCAATAGAGAGTGACAGCAAATAAATCCTAGTGAAAAATTTTTACTTATTAAAACAATGTAGTGTTACAATGTTTTGTGAGATGGAATTTGGACCAGAAGGATGGTGAATAATTCCCTGAAGTGTGTCTGGCAAGGATTGTAGTTCGATGTGTAACTGACAAGCTATTTTACTGCAGAGGAAAATACGATGATGTCGGTTGCTTCAGGGGATTCTACTCAGCAGATTCCAAACATTTAAATTCACAGATAATTTGTACTTTTGTATATGCTTTTTATTATTACAATTCTCACCACAATTTATTTATTTATTTATTTATTTATTTTAAATTGTTTCTTTTATTAATTGTCTTTATAGGTTCTCTGGGAGTTTTGGCAATATTTTTTAAAATACATCTTCGTTTCAGGTTTATTTAAAGCAAAATAATTACCTCTAATGTTTTTTTTTCTTTCTTCAGGAATTATTCTGTGCTATGAACCATGGTTTAAAGCAACGTCAACGACATTTTTTTTAATGCAGGAAAACAGAAGTTATATATCGAGTTATGTTATTCATGTCATCGAAAGAGAGCGGCAGCAAATAAATCCTAGTGTAAGAATTTATATATGTAAAACAACGCAGTGTAAAAGTGGTGAGCAGCATCGAATTTGGACCAGAAGGATGGTGTTTTGATCCCTCTCTGGTGTGTATCTGACATGGCACTTTAACACAAATGACTCTGCAAGATTCCGCCTATCAAATAACTTTTCAGCCTATTTAGAAATCAAATGCCTCTCTTCTGAAATTAGAATAAGACTACACTCTTGTGGTTCTCCATGTGTTTAATAAATCACAAGATTACCTATTACATTTCAAAGGAAAATAGCAGATTTAGTTAGGATTCGTCTTCGATGCAGGTTTTCAGGTGACTGTTCCCTAAGCCAGTACATAAAGTGTATGGTATATTTATAGTACTGTTTACAAGATTTAGGAATCCCAAGCGAGAATGACAAAAGTCTGTATACACAGGAATCCCCAACAGGTATGATGCAGGTCCGCATACATGGGAATCCCCAGCAAGTATGATACAAGTAGGCATACATCATTAGCGAAATATTTGTACGTTTTTCTGAACGTACGGCAATATGTATCGTGATATACCGTAATTATACTAGAGACCAAAGTGAAAAAAGTGGGATATTTAGACTTTCACTACAACTGATGTTATGAAAGATTTCATGCTGATATGACAGAGTCTATTGATAAAGATTGGGAGTAGTGAAACTTAAGCCTACAGTTTTCTAGTTTCATTATAGGCAGGGAAACTTTGAGTGTGGTGCCGGGCAAGATGGATTCTAGAAATGGCTGGTAAATATAAAACACCCAAGAGACGAGAATACATTTAGTGCGCATGAGGAAAATTACGTAAAGTTCGGATCGAAAGCACGTGCACACCTGAAAATCGTAGGATGATTCGCAGTCCTACCAAGGAACACATATGCTAACACTCTGCTATTTGCTAATGAATAACCACACCATGACACTTTTTAATTTTTTTTAAAAATCCAAATTGTCTTTTAAGAGATAAATCAACATCTAAATATTTCATACATCCTTAACAAAAATTACCCGTACAATGTCAACTAATCAGACAAGTTCACAATGTCGTGGCAAAATAATTATTCTACAGTTAGCCAACTAGTCGTAATCAATTAACAGCAATGCATATAAAGGGATATAACCCCAGATTATGAAAACCTAAGTGTTACTTTAGGTGGAGTTGTGTACCTTTCAAATCGGCACATTAAGACTTCTAAGTTTGTTTTACTCTGTTTGGATATGTTGTTTAGTATTCATTGGCAGTATTTAGACTGCTTTCTGAATATTCCTTTACCACCTTACATATATCTGTACATTCATCAACCTATAGCTATCTTTCTTTTGCCCACATTTTTAATTTAAACTGTATGTCACAGACTACACCTATTTTTTTTTTAAAAGACTGTGACACGTGAACCAGTCTATATTTACACCGCCCTAACCAATCAAACCAAGGAATTAACACAAACGTCATTACGAGAAGAGGCTTGTGATTTCGTCCCGTAAAAGCAGAACTAAATACTTCGGTATCCTGGATAGGACATACTATGTCTAATTGTTCATAATGGCGACAGCTAAAGCACAGAGTGCAGACGAGCCGACATGTCCGATTTGTTTGGGGCACTTCAACATACCACGACAGTTACCGTGTGCTCATACATACTGTCAAAGTTGTCTACAGTCGTACATAACAAGTGAAGCTTCAAAGCATGAGAAACTCGAATTCATCCTATGTCCGGTATGTAGACAAACAGCTAGTCCTTTCAATGGAAATGAAGCAACCAATAAATGGGCGTCGCTCTTTCCTATCGACACAGTTTTACAATCAATATTACCAACAAAATCGAAAGTAGACCCTGTATGTGACGCTTGTAAATCTGAGGGCGTCTCCGTCACGGCTGAAGGGTTCTGTGCAGTATGCGAGGAGGCAATGTGCGGCGATTGCCTAAAGTTTCATAGGAAACAGAAAATGTCCAAAACTCATGCAGTTATTACTATGGAGGAAATATCAAGCAATCGACAAAATATAATGAAAATTGCAGAAGGATTTACATGTTCTGAACATGACAGCGAGTATGTGCAATTCTACTGCAAAGATCACAATGCGGCATGCTGTGGTACATGCTCATTTCGAAAGCATAAAACCTGTTTCAATGTTATTGATTTTAAGAGGGACCTCCCTTCTCGTTTACAAGAAATCAAACCTGAGAATGTCGTGGATGAATTGAAGAAAGTGGAGAGTCATTTACAAAAATATATGGAGTTAAACGAATTAAACATCAATGACCTTGAATCACAAGTCAGTGGCCTATCCGCTAAAATTCAAGAAATCAGAAGGAAAATCAATACTGCTCTGGATGAGCTTGAAGTGAGGATCAAGACGGAAGGAAACCAAATGTACAAAGAACAAGTTATACAAAAGCAGGAAGAAAATCACGATTCCTTGTCACTGATGCATGCCGTCAGGAATTCCCGCGTTCTCTTGGAAACAGTGAATAAGTACGGTAGCGATCCACAAAAGTTTCTGATGACAGAGAAGATGACATTACAATTGTCATCATATTACACGCTGGTGAGAGATAAGTGCTTGAATAATGAAACGATTTCGATAGAACTGGAATTTTCTCCTCTGATCAAATCCGTTTTGTCGCTTTCCTCTTCAGTTTTGGGTAAAATTGTGATTAAGACAACATCAGAAATTCACACAATACCGGGTTTGTTGAAAGCAACAAAAGACTGTCAGTTTGAGAAAGTTGATGTAATTGATGTTAAGCTTCCTTATCGTAATGATCCGCAATATTATGATGTCACAGTTCTCCCTGGAAACAGAGTGATACTGGCTGATTTGAGCCAAAGTCGATGCATCATGTTAAGTTCTTCCTATGAATTCATCACAAGCTACACCCTGACAGGGGAGCCAGCAGGCCTTTGTGTGGTGGATGATCAAGAGGTAGCAGTGTCCATACCCGATCATACTACAATTCAGATTCTGTCAGTAAGGGATGACATCTTCAGTCCAGTCAGAACGATAAAAACGCAACACAAGTGCTATGGAATAGCAGCTGCTGGGAAAGAGGAAATGGTTGTGACCGGTGATTGTGGCAGTAACAAATATTACTGGAGTCTAATCAGCATGGAAGGAGATGTAAAATCTTCTTATTACTGTGAAGCTCCATCCAGGTACTACAACTACATAGCTATTAATAGAGCTAAGACACGAGTGTACATCACCTTACCTAGCATGCATACACTGCTGTGTTTAGACATGAAAGGCAAGAAGCAGTTCATCTACAATCCTAGCAATCTTAAGCGGCCATTTGGAGTTCTTGTTGACAGAGATGACAACATCTTTGTTGCTGGATACGAGTCAAGCAATATACATCATCTGAGTCCTGATGGATCTATAATCCAGGTCATCACTACAGTTCCAGCAAATCCATTTGCAATATGCATGGACAAAATCAAGGATGTGTTTATTGTCACAGACTTGGGAGATAAAAGTAAGATACACCTTTATAGATTAAAATGATGCATACCTAAATCAGTTGTGAGATGTATATTCACGAGGCCATTAGGAGTTCTTGTTGACAGAGATGACGTTTTTGTTATCTCCGTATAACAGAAATACAGAGATATCTGAATATTGCTTGTATACATCATCTGAGCAGAGATCTAGGAAACGCTTAATTATGCGTATTTGGACGCCAGTTTTTGATCTGGGAAGCAGAAAATCGCCGAGGCAGGAGTCCTCCGTACGCATGTAATAGATGTGCCAAAAAATTCAAAGACTTGCCAGTCCTGCTTCAGCCACCTGCTTTGTGGAAAAATGTGTTTATCAATTAGCTGTGCTGATATTTACAATGACAGAATTCAGTGACTAGAAGGCCCCTTGATGTATATACATATTGCCATTATAAGAGTACATCAAAAGAACATGATGCAATAGCTGGGCGGCAAGTTCAAAGGCTTTGTCTGGTGGCCAGGTAGATAATGCACTGATATATACAGTGATTGAATTCAGAGTCAGAAAAACCCAGAGATGTACATGTGGTCATTTATAAATGTACATCAAATAAACAACTTTGGCTTTAGTTATTGTGTTCATTTCCGAATGTATTGGAATAAGTTGTGCACGAGAATAAAATCATGTTGAGACTTAGAGAAAATGCTATTCGTAAATTTGGATAAGTATTTTGGGGTTAAACGGCAAACGTACGAAGATTGTAACGAGATTCAGAAGAGTGCTAAGGCTGCTATAATTGATAGTTCGGATAGGACAGTAGCTAAGTGTAAGAAAGTGTGTGATGCCTAGCTTAGTGTTTGGAGTAAGTCCTTACTTGGATTGGCAAAATTCAGTATCACTCTGATGGACGAACAAGAGCTATTTAAGAGGTACATTGACTGACCTTACTTTTTTTTTTTAAAACGCCCCTCGCCTTAACCCGGTTAGTTCTAGTGTTGTAGCGAAATGTATTCATTAATACACCAGTAGCTAGGCCTAGTTTTGATATCAATTACGTTGACAAACAAACTCTTGCCCATTCACAAGCATATGTTTTGATAGCTGATTGATCATTAACCATTTTCCGAGTAAGGTAGCAAATATAAATTTCCTGCATGATATCCTTTGATGACAAAACATACAATCGTGTGTTTTATGATCAGAATCGGTGATCTGGATATACATTAACTGCCTCTTGTACATATTTCATCATAAAATTAGTTTGAAACTGTAAGTGAACAAGTAGGCCTAACGGGAAACAATGGCGGACTTGGCTAAGTCTGGGATGCATCATTTTATTAGATTGTCTATTTTCGTAAATCATAGGCAAATATTTTCAGAAAAATATACAAATCATTGAAAGCAATGCCAATCTATTATTTTATTATGTAGGTCAGAAACGTATGGGACAATGCTATGGTGTGGAATTCGCCAGATGCGCTTTAAGGTCTAAGCTGCTTTCCAACTTGACACGTAGTTACGAAAATACGGGGGAAAACAGCAAATCAGATATTATTTAACCATTGCCTAAAATTACTACAAGGACGTAGACAAATAAATAAGCCATAAATTTGCAATCATGTCAATGGACTGTTGTAATGAAGCCATATTAAAGTGAGTGATTACATTACGCAAACCTCACTATCAAAAAATAGATGCAATCACGTCTGTGTTGTTTCTTTAGGAAAGAAGGGACTGCAACTTTTGATGGTGGTGCTCCAATTTTTACCAAAATGGGAGTCCTGGACTACTAGTTTTAAAATTCTAGCAAGACCGATGTCTTAGTCCTAATGGATCTGTAATCCAGGTCATCACTACAGGAGTTCCTGCAAATCCATTAGCAATATGCCAGGACAAAGGTAGGGATATATTTATTGTCACAGATTTGGAAGATAAAAGAAAACTACATATTTATCGATTAAAATGAAGATCTTTGAGTAGGAATATAGTTGTAAACCAGTCATGAGATTTCAGTCTGATGCAGGACAATATATATAGAAGCTTTACCTAAAGGGTATGTCCGACTCCTTTGTGTCTAGAGTACTATATTTCCTTAAGACGTACACTGGATGCGAGAAACAAACTACATCCCAGTTTAGATATCATTCCCTACAGTACACGATTATACAGGTTATCAAATATCGTTTAGTTCAATGTTATTCACTTAAACATTAACATCAATCTTGTAATCGCTAATATGTAAATATTTACACCAATATGATTTAAATTTTATCTTAAACCCATCAGTAAATATTACTCAGGTCACGTCACCTTAAATAAATGATGTTAGTTACTTTTGTGTATTAATTATCAAGTCGGTAGGTGTCAGGACCATAAATAAATAGATGAAATTGTTAATGTTGACGAGAACGATACATTTTTGTGTTAATGATAGCAGTGATTAGAGTGTTATAATAATATTTCTTCTTCTTCTTCTTATCATTATTATTATTAATTTACATTCTTATCTAATTTCCTAACTGTCTGTTATTATTTTCCGTACATGCAACATTTAAACAATAACTAGCTAGAAAATGCCGCTTGGACTAGAAATGTGCTGCCCGACTAAGGCTTGAACAAAGATTTCCCTAACTCCAAACTGCCGCGATAAGCACCTTAATTATCCGGAATGATGCAAGCGATCAGTTAGACATAGTTCCCTGGCCTTGTTAGAGGTAGGTCAGACCTACTGAGGGTTATCTTGAACCACTTTCCAATTATGACAAGCCTACATCACGTGATATTACATATTACCTCCCCAAATGTCTTGCTTGAACAAAGGAGCATCTTAATTATGCAGTGACCTCAACGAAGTGAGTTATCCACTCTAATGCAAGAACCTCATAATTTCTTTTAAGTTGATACAGTATGTATCACTGTGTGTTCATTACGCGGACAGTCAGTAATTGTACCATCATTGATACAAGAACAGTCAATAATTTTACCGTCTTTAATGTACAGACAATCAATAATTTAATTGTCTTGGATTCACGGACAGGCAATAATTTTACCGTCTTTGATACACAGACAGTCAATAATTTAATTGTCTTGGATTCGCCGTCATTGATCTGTGGACACTCAATAATTGTACTGTCATTAATACACGGACAGACTGATTTTACCGCTTTTGATACAACGATAGTCAATAATTTTACCATTTTTTGATACAACGATAGTCAATAATTTTACCATTTTTTAATACAACGATAGTCAATAATTTTACCATTTTTTGATACAACGATAGTCAATAATTTTACCATTTTTTGATACAACGATAGTCAATAATTTTACCATTTTTTCATACAACGATGGTCAATAATTTTACCATTTTTGATACAACAACAGACAATAATTTTACTGTTTTTCATACAACAACAGACAATAATTTTACCGTTTTGTATATGACAATAATTTTACCGTTTCTAATACAACAGTCAATAATTGTATCGTTTTTCATACAACGACAGACAATACTTTTACCGATTTTGATACGACTGACAGTAAGTTTACCTTTTTTGATACAACGACAGACAATAATTTTGCCGTCATTGATACACATACAGTTATTCTGCAAACCAAGATTCTGATGTAAAGTAGTATATTTATTAAACAGCAAAAACTCTGAGGGAGAAATAATAACATGTTCTTTTCAGTCTGAATTCTGATTATTATCAGGACAATGTTAAAAACTCATGTAAACTTATACGAAGGGTAACAGAGGAGACAAAAGCAAGTGATAGAAGAAAGAGAATAAGTGACGAGTCACTAAAATCATATAAATATGGTCATTTTATACTACTTATTACAACTACTTAAACTATTACTACTATACTACTATACCAATGATGATGATGATAATGATGAATAAACATTCCTTAATGGTCACCTCGAGATAAATTACACAAGCTTAGAAGACTACACATATAAACCCTTGTTCACTGCTAGCATAGCTCACTCTGTATTAACAACACGTATCAAAAGTATAAATATTTGTAGCTACATGAGTTTGTTTTATAGACTAGTTTATTTTCATCATCACCATTATCGTTCTGTACTATTGGACCATTTGTGGTCCGAATTTACTGACTTATGTTGCATCTATCTGTTTTAAAAATAATTTGGTTTTAAGGATTCTGTTTTAATTATGAAAGTCTGAAGAAAGTTGATTTGGAACTTTTAAAATATTTGTAGTGTTACAGATATTTGATTTAATTTATATCTGATTTAATTTGTGTTTGATTTGATTTGAAAATTATTTTTGAGGGGGGTGAATCTTTTTATTTTCTTTACATGTCAATGTAATGTAATTTTGTGTACAAGGAATTTGATATTTTCCAGAAAATTCAAATTGACCTGAATCTTTCCATAAATACCTAATAATAGAATCACTTGTTTCTATTTTTGACTTAGTTCCTGACCTTGATTGAGGGTCAAGTAAACAACTTTTATTCTCGAATAAAATGATTGGTTCTTATCAACTTTTATTCTGGAGTAAAATGATTGGTTCTTATCAAGGACATACAGGGGCTACGTTATTTTATTTTATATGTATACATGATCATGTGATTCTCTATTTTGCAATTAGGCATTTCCAAAATTGCGAAATAGTATTAATAGTGATGTTTAGAGAGAGAGAGATCTCAGAGAGTTTGGGGGCATTTAAACACTTGATGTCAAGTTGTTTTCTTCTGTTGTGACTAGTTTTGAGTTTTTGAGTTATATGTTAATTTTTCTTTGGATTATTTGGACTCTAAAAGATTAATTCTTTTTTCTGGAAAAATTATTGTATTCAAAGAAAATTTTTGAACAAGGTCATTTCTTGAAAATTTTGTTTGGATTTCCAAGACCGAAGGATTAATTACTGTGTTTCTACAAAGAACTGTAGACTTTAACACAGTACAAGTTATAGCATATTTTATCGCCTTCCATCTTGGATCCTTCGTCGGGACTCGAACTTGAAATCATGAGAACATTTCATTATTAGGACTTCTAAAATTTTATTCGTGGATAATTATTGGATTATTTTGGATTTGATTCTTGAAACTAAGTTCAGTTTTTTTTACATTTTTATAGTATTTTCCAGGGAAATAAATAAATTGTTATATTTTTCAAAGCTTGTTGTTTTTACTCTTTCTTGTGTTACAGTTTATTTGAGCCAAAACACGTAACATAAGAATAGCTATGACAACACCTATAACTGTGAACACGTGATTTTCATTAGTGAGAGTAGAGCGCATGTAGTTAATAAAGCAGACTCTTAACGTTGTTCAAAAGTACGGAGATAAAAATTACAACAAAAAATAAGACCGACGTAACATGTTATGTCTGAATTCACAAGACAACATTATCAATAGCTGGATTGTTTAAAAAATGAACGTGTACTTTGCCATAATACATATCTTCAAGTCACTTCTATTCCTTTCTTTCAAATTTATTTTATTCATTTTACAGGACAAGGTTGATTTGATTGACGTAAACTTGTTGTGAACATTACAGCTATTTATTTGTACCATGGATATAACTAAAACTTCTAAGTAGCTGTGTTATGAAACAAGGAGGAAAATTAGGTGACTATGTCATTATACCATATATCGTCTTCCGTGACTGTGATGACTCTGCATCTTGGAAAATGCTTGAGCGTAGGTTCTTCTGCGAGCGTTGAAAGATCTACCTCAGCTGACTTTTTCATTTTACCTGGGATCCCAATGCCAAGATTATGTTTGGTGCCAATGATGCCACGCACAGGAACTTAGTCTACACGTTCTCTGACATTTTTTGGCTTGAGTGTTTTTAAGTTCCTCAGCATGAATTCGATCGCATCCCGTTTTTCGTCGGGATGATATCTGTAACATATATCGTGTTGAATTATGATAACATCGACTCTGTTTTAGGGCTCTTGACCGGGAAGCGGACGATCGTTTTCATCCAGTTGTTGCTCTAAGGGATGCCACGGTCCGAAATATTTATGTCCTGGCAACGTCCATCCGCCACAAGGTCTTGGAAATCTTCCAATCATCACATAGACGTCCACGGCGCTACCAAGAATTTCTCTCTCAGCAGCATATACAGTCACTCACGCACAGATTTCTTTCCACGCGAAGGTCTTCGCAGCTCATGTTGATGTCACAGTACCTAAAATGGTAAATTTTTATACAGAGCCATCACACTAAGTCGCATACAACTCTGTTGTTGGCAGCATAGTTGCACATGGTCTATATTTTAGTAGTCTCCGCTGGTGACAACGATGTTGTCGGCGTCGCTTTACCTGTGAAGATCTGTGATCTTTTTGAACCACATATGGCACATCTCGATTTGATTATGAGGCTATGATTCTTCATGACCACCTTGATGGGATTGATATCCTCCATTCTGGTTTTGCACTTAAGGCAGTACAAGTTCGTGTTGGGTGTGTTATTGTATAGTGAACATTATTTTAAGTGACAAAATGACTTTGAGGGGCGCTTTTCCTTTGTACCTACTTGGGATGTAATCCATGCAGTACCATTCACACGTGCTAACGTTGACATCTTGAAGCTGTAACGTGTTGCATGCGGTTGTTGGATGTAACACACACCTTCATCAGGAAGAGGTAAACCAAACTAAAACATTCCTCTACGTCACCGTTACGTGGCTCATTGACCACGGCGACATACTGAGTGCCACATTCATCGTCATAATCTTGCAGGTTAATCAAGCAACTCTCATTGGGTGTGATGTATTAAGGAAGCTGATCCTTAGCAAAGACACCTCTGAAATTTCTAACGCTGGGTACTAATTCTTGCTTGATGTCGATGTTGGATAGCAGACGAAACGTTGTCGTATGAGTCATAGTCTCCCGCTTTAAAACTTTTTTTTCTCATATCTATGCTGGAAATACCTGTGGTTCTGGCAAATTGGAGTCCTTTTCCGATGCCGAGCAATCCTGGAAGCAATGTTCCTGCTAACAGGGGGTGCGATAAATCCTCCTTGTTTGGACAGCCGTGACGCCGACAAATTAAGAACAATTCATTTTCGTTCAGCGGCATGTTTAGCTACTGATATGGCCTGGCGATGGGTCAGCATGAGCCTGACAGGTCCTATGAGCACTAATGCTTTAGGCCTGATGGATATTGACCATTTATGCGTTGCTGCCATAGCCATACTTTTTCTGATGTGGTGACAGTGTAAAATCTACTGGAATGCACGACATGATGGTATATTAAATGATGTCGCGATGGCAGGTTTGTGTTGGAGATTTCCGCCGCGGAAATTTCTGCTACGGGCAATAACATTTCCTATCACCACTTTATGTGTAGCTCCGGTGATAGCCCCAGTCACTGAGGCGGCAAGTCCCAACAGAGCAAGAACCGATGAAAATATTTTTGGCGCCATGGTCTACACAAATGGAATAGTAGCACTGCAATAGAACCACCAGTTGTGGTTTCAGAACCATCTTGTCTCTTTGTGGTGCGATTATTTTTTTACTTTTGTCTTTTAGGCCTTGTCTATACGATGGTGTTCATTTTTCCATTCAGCACGTCCAGCGTCACGAATCGCTCTGAGGTCATCAGCGCTTAGCACACGTAATCGCCACCCGGACTGGCAATAGTCGGTCGATTAGCCACGTGTTCAAGTAATTATTACCAAGTCTAGTGTGGAAGGTTTGCTCTATTGAGTCCACTGAATAAATACAAGAAATCTAAGTCTGAACATTTACCAAATTTTCGTTATATCCTTATTTAGACCTTTGTTGACACCGCAAATGTAAATTAGTGGTATCAAAGTATTCAGTTTGTAATCGCAAGTGATAGCATGGATGGTGTTCACCACAATAGAAACAAAAACTGTTGCAAAAAGATAGAAATATTTGTGTCATAATTAGATTTTTGAGATTACGTGTGACGGAATTCAAACTTCATAATTGATTGAGCCAAAGTTTTCTTCATTTTAAGACATACCTTTATGTACAGTGTAAGTAAATCTTGAATGCTTTAATTTTTCTCCTCAGTCTTAAATAGGCAGTGAGTGAAAGGATTTTTCTTACTGATATTTTTTCTTTTCGCAGTGCAAATTGGCATAGAATTCTTTATTAAAATAAAAAAATCTATCTATCTATCTATCTATCTAGAAAATAGCAAACTACATGGCACCATTGTCTCCTTGAATCAATAATCCACCAACCCAAACATCACCTGCATCAACAGGGTTTCTTTTCGGGTTTTCCTACCATTTAACAAGTGTCTAGTTACAGACATCACTTTTAATTATTGGTCACAGAAACGATTCAAGATCTAGGGCCTTAAGCACTGAAAATAGTGTGTGCCCCCATGTAAAACTTAAAGAGCAAGATTAAAATATAGGGAAAAATGTTTTAGATTTTAACTGGTGCCCGTGTATGTGCGTAGTGAGCTTGATGGATAATCCGTATATATATATATATATATATATATATATATATATATATATATATATTTAGAGAGAGAGAGAGAGAGAGAGAATTCAGAGGAAAAAGACATTCCACTAATGAATGGATAGAATAACTTAAAATCTTCGATTAAAAATTAAAGAAGGCAAAGTTTTTGACTGATGTAGATTAATGGATAAATAGTGGACAACACACAACGATATTGGGAATGAATCGCATCTCCCCTACATGCAGTTTTGTGATGTAATAGGACAGCCAAGAGGGTGCTTTCGTAATGTTGAACTTTCCATTGAGTTGTAGTATTGTGGAAATATTCAGTATTGGATATCAAATTATGAATTTAGACAATTTTCTCCATATTTCAAAACCCACCTTGGTATCAACACTGCAACACGTATCCTTTGTTTTTCTTTGTACCAGAGACTATCTCGACCTGACCCATATAATTTTAGAGCTATTTATATTAGACAAAGTAATATGCCAAAATATTATGTGTACCAGTCAAGCCATAAACATACCCAGACACGACCTGGAAGATATAAGAGCGTGATCGGTTTAAGGCTTTCATAAATACATAAAAAGTTATACCTCAATATTAGATAGTAAAATAAAGGGAGATACCTCATAATGGCGACTGCTATAACCCATATGAATTAGGAACCAGCTTGTCAGATTTGTTTGGGATTATTCAACGTACCATGACAGCTACCATGTGCCCACACCTTTTGTCAGAGTTGTCTACAGTCCTACATAACTAGCAAGGCTAGAGAACATGAGAAAATGGGATACGTTGAATGTCCGTGGTGCAGAAAAACAGCTGGTCATTTTAAACAGAATAAACCAATTTGTGAAGGGCGTCTCTTTTTCCAGCCGACACTGTGATACAATCAATGTTACCCACGAACTCGAAAGTAGACCGTGTATGTGATGCTTGTAACTCTGAAGGGGCCTCTGTCATAGCTAAAGGCTTCTGTGCAGTATACGAGGAAACAATGTGTGAGGACTCAACTATTCTTACAATTGAGGAGTTATTGGACAACCCACAAAATGTGATGAAATTTGCTGAAGGGTTTACATGTTTTGATCATTGATCATGACGATGAAGATCTAAAATTTTACTGCAATAATCACAAAGTTGCTTGTTGTGGAATTTGCTTTTTAGAAAGCCAAAAATCTTGGTCTGATGTGAGACAGATGAAGGAGGAACTCCCTGCTCTGCTACTTAAGAAAGTTTATGGATGTAAAGGAGTCAACTATCGATGATCTTGAGTCCCAAGTTAATGGACTCACTGATCAAATCAGAGAAATCAGAAAGAAAATCAATACAGCTTTGGATGAGTTAGAGATGAATGTGAAGACGGAGGGAAGGAGAATCCACAAAGAAGTTGCTATTAGAACACAAGAAAAGAACCATAAATGTTTGTCACTGATTCATGCCATAAGAAATTCTTAAATTTGGTTTGAAACAGTCCACAAATATGGAATTGATATACAAAAATGTCTGACTGCAGAAAAAATAAAGGCACAACTAAATTTATATTACTCTCAGGTCAGAGAAAAATATGAGATGACAGACACACTGACAGTGCAGGTGAAATTCACTCCACTGGTAGAATATATTGTTTCGCTCTCATCATTTGATACTGGAAAACTTGTGACCATGATTGGCTCAACTCTTTCTATACCTGGGTTTAAGAAACCAACGAAGGAATGCCGGGTTGACAAAGTTGAAACATTTAATGTTAACATCAGTGGAGGTACACTATATTATAATGGTGTTACTTTTCTACCTAGAAACAGGGTGATGCTTGTTGATAATATCAATAGTCTGTGCATTCTTCTTAATAACTCACATCAAGTAGTCACACAATACAAACTCGCAGGAAAGCATTTTGACATTTGTGTGGTGGGTGAAGAGGAAGTGGCCGTATCTGTGTATGATCAGAATACAATTCAGATTCTATCAGTCAGGAATGATGTGATCAGTCCAGTCAGAACAATAACAACTAAACTTAAGTGCTATGGAATTACAGGAGCTGGGAAGGGAGCTGGGAAGGGAGAGATGGTTGTGGTTGGGGACTGTGGTAATAACAAGTATTGCTGGAGTCTGATCAGAAATGGGAGGTCAATTATTCTGATCAGTAAAAATCACCATCTGGATGGTGCAGCTACATAGCTCTGAATAACTCTAAAACATGAGTCTATGTTACTGTGCCTAGTAAAAATTCCCTTCATTGTTTCAATATGGAAGGCTAGAAACAGTATACCTACAGTCCTGACAACCTCAAAGGTCCATTAGGAGTAGCTGTGGACAGGGATGACACATTTATGTTGCACCGCTCCGATGGCCTAGTGGTTAGAGCATCCGCCTTGGATGCGGGAGGTCGTGGGTTCGATCCCCGGCCGAGTCATACCAAAGACTTACAAAAATGGTACTAACAGCTGCCTCGCTTGGTGCTCAGCATTAAGAGGTCAGTGTTAGGACTGGTCGGCCCAGTGTCAGGATAATGTGACTGGGTGGGACATCATGCTACATGTCTGCGGCATGATGCCCCAGTGCTAGACATCACTATAAACTGCCACATTGCAGACATCATAGCGATGTGACTGAAAAATTGTTAAAGCTATGTTAAAAATCCAAATCACACACACACACATTTATGTTGTTGGATTAGGTTCTCATAACATTCATCAGTTATCACTAGATGGGTGCATCCTACAGTCATAACTACAGGAGTGCCACCGAATCCACGTGCAATCAGTTTTGACAACTGTAGAGATATTTTTATCATTACAAACACTTTTTAAACATTATTAAACAGATCTTGAAAATGCTTAATTACATGTATTTGGACTCCAGTTTTTGATCTGGGACGCAGAAAATCACTGAGAAGGGAGGCCTCCGTACGCATGTAATAGGTGTGCCGAAAAATTCAAAGACTTGCCAGTCCTGCTTCAGCCACCTGCTTTGTGGAAAAATGTGTTTATCAATTAGCTGTGCTGATATTTACAATGACAAAATTCTGTGACTTAAAGACCCCTTGATGTACATACATGTTGCCATTTTATAAGAATACATAAAAAAGAACATGATGCAATAGTTGGGCGACAAGTTCAAAGGCTTTGACTGGCGGCCGGGTGGGAAAATGTACTGATATTTACAGTGATTGAATTCAGAGGCAGAAAGACCCAGAGATGTACATGTGGTCATTTATAACAGTACATCAAATAAACAACTTTGGCTTTCGTTATTGTGTTCATTTACGAATGTAGCGGAATAAGCAGTGCACGTGACCTCAGAATCAAGACATGTTGAGACAGATAAAATGCCATGCGTAAGTGGGTGACAAGTCGACTAAAAATGTAAACTTCGCCTTCTTCTGTTAGGAAAGCAAAAACGACTGTTTAAGAGGTACATTGACTCACCATACCATATTTTGTTTTAAATGCCCCTCGCCTTAGCCCGGTTAGTTCTAGTGTTGTAGCGAAATGTATTCATCAAGGCACCAGCAGCTAGGTCTAGTTTTTATATCAATTACGTTGACAAACAAACTCTTGCCCATTCACAAGCATTGTTTTGATAGCTGATTGACCATTAACCCTTTTCCGAATAAGGTAGCAACTATCAATTTCCTGCATGATATACATTGACGATAAAACATACAAACGTGCTTTTTAAGATCAGAATCAGTGATCTGGATATTTATTTAACAGCCTCTTATACACTATTTCATCATAAAATTAGTTTGAAACTGTAAGTGAACCAGTAGGCCTAACGGAAATAATGGCGGACTTTGCTAAGTCTGGGATGTACCAGTTTATTAGATTGTCTGTTTTCTTAAATCATCGGGCAAATATATACAGAAAAAATATACAAATCATTGAAATCAAAGCCTAGGTATTATTTTATTAAACATTTAACTTTAAAATGCAAATTATGTAGGTCAGAAACATATGGGACAATGCTAAGGCACTGATCATGTACAAGCAGAAGCCTGAAAGATTTCATCTTTTGTTGAATTGTGAGACTCTTGCTGGTAAACATGTTCACATGCAAGCTAGCACCAAATCAGTTTCATCCAGCATTTGTTGTCTGTGATTTGTGATTTTGATTTTTAACGTAGCTGTAACAATTTTTCAGTCATATCGCTATGACGTCTGCAATGTGGCAGTTTATAGTGATGTCTAGCACTGGGGCATCATGCCGCAGACATGTAGCATGATGTCCCACCCATTCACATTATCCTGACACCAGGCCGACCAGTCCTAACACTAACCTCTTAATGCTGAATGCCAAGCGAGGCAGCTGTTAGTACCATTTTTTAAGTCTCTAGTATGACTCGGCCAGGGATCGAACCCACGACCTCCCGCATCCGAGGCGGACGCTCTAACCACTAGGCCATCGGAGCGGTGGTTGTCTGTAATTTCCTCACCCATGAGATCCAAACTGGCTAACCTTTGTGAAAATTAAGATGTAAAATGTTTAGAATAACACAACAATTAAAATGATAAAGAAATTAGATAATATAGATTGTGACATTTTATTAAATTTTAAGCACAAAAATATTTTTACAATAGAAAAATTCTACGATTTTGATGACTTATTTATATTAAATGTGCCGTGCTTTCCAAATGATGCTGAACCTAAAGAAGGGAAACAACTGGTGTTAAAAAACTTTAAACCAAGATGTAAATACAAATGTCGCATGCTTGCTGTTCTTTCATATCATTTACTGCTGCAAATTCTAACATTCAGTCAATAAGAAAGCAATGTTATATGCCATATATGCTCAATGTTATATGCCATATGTGCTCAATGTTATATGCCATATGTGCTAAATGTTATACGTCATGTGCTCAATGTTATATGTCATGTGTTCAATGTTATATGCCATATGTGCTCAATGTTATATGCCATATGTGCTCAATGTTATATGCCATATGTGCTCAATGTTATATGCCATATATGCTCAATGTTATATGCCATATGTGTTCACTGTTATATGCCATATATGCTCAATGTTATATGCCATAAGTGTTCAATGTTATATGCCATATGTGTTCAATGTTATGTGCCATATGTTCTCAATGTTATATGCCATGTGTTCAATGCTATATGCCATATGTGCTCAATGTTATATGCCATATGTGTTAAATGTTATATGCCATATGTGTTCAATGTTATATGCCATCTGTACTCAATGCTATATGCCATAAGTTTAATTGTTAATATGTTAATTATTTCATGTTTGAAAATCATAACTTTTTCCTTTTCTTTTTTCTTTTTGCTGAGAATTTCTTGCAAATTAAATACTTTACAAATTTTTATACAAAACAATGAGTTGAAACTTATACTTTTATTTATTAATATTTACATATCTGAGAAGATATAAATAATAAAGTTTACAAACAACTGCAGATTCTTAGAAATATACAATACCTGGCACAGTTTCATCTCGGATTACTTTCATGCCAATTGCAGCGCTGCTGTCCATGACTCAGCATCTACGGTTGAACAGTAGGCTGACTTTCAGCCTATATTCATGCACCGCTGTGGAAATTTCACTTTCTATTGTGCCAGCTGAAGGTACTTTCCTAGAGCTGCAATTAAACAAGGACAATACAAACAGCATAACGCAGGCCAAAGCTGAATATTTCATACTGTTTAGTAATCACCTGGGAAAATTAATAACCAATGGATATCATTGCTACCACTAACTGTATACATCATTGAGTAACCTCTCTGGGGAACTGAAAAATAAATGTGGCTTGAAAACTGAACCTTCAGTTATACATTCGCACAACTATACAAAATCAGTTTTATATTTATGCAAATAAACTATACAAAACATTTTTATATTTATGCAAATTTATTAATAGAATTTCCAAACCTTGATGAAACTCAGAAATTAGCAGATATAACAGATCATCATAGTTGTTATCATTGTATTTTATTTGTTAAACGACAGCTGAAAGAAGGAAATAAACCTCATTCCTTATTACAGTCATAAGGGACAAACATTTCCTAAAAAGGTATATGGACAGTAGTTTGCTAGGCAAAGGGAGACAACTCTGAAATATAGCATTAGAATCTTTTGATTTCCCATGTACCAATATATAAATTGTTTTCATTAGTCAGACCTTACCCAGGTTAATCTGGAATTTAAATGTTTAGTACAGTTCTTGAATATATTTCAAAATGTTAAATAATGTCGGATAATTAACAGATTGGGCATTAGGTAAAACAAAGTTAGTGTGAAAACAAACACAAGAAATGTAGAGCTTCTACCCAATTTATAAATTTCCCTGATTAATATATTAAAAGCTGCAGTGACCGGAATGTGGTATCTTTATTGGGACATAAAGATAGTGGAGATATCGATATGAATACAGGCAAACCTGTCAATAGCGATCGCTCAAGGAAAATGCCAAAACTGGCTGTTGCACATAGGTCACTACTTACTGTATAGTTTGATCTTTGAAAATGTATTTTTGAACAAATACTATGCATAGAATATCAGTCTTTATTATTATTATTATTACATTATCAAGATTGTGGTATTTGCACTGTAAAACAAAATCATAATTAAGTGCATATTATACTGTTTTCTCCCAAATTTATGTTCTACTCATGCTTACTGTATCCAGGGTTAGAAATTAAATTGAATTTTTTTAAAAAATCAGTAATTTTTAGGATTTCTCAAGGTTTACGACACACATTAGTTACATGATTATACCCATTGTGAGCATACCATTTATCACAAATATAATGTATGCTTTAAGTTTGTTCCTAAATATAATGAAACTAAAGATAAAGCAAAAATTAAAAAAATAACTAAAATGACCAGTTATCATTAATTTGCATAGTTCATTCATGTTCTAGACTGCTAGGATAACCTAACAAAAAACCAAGTGCACTTTTTGAGGGGTCATGGTAGTGCCATTCACCATTTATTATTTATTTTAGGATTTTATTATTTATTAATGTTCCCTACAGATTCTTAATTAGTTTTTTTTAAAATATATTTATAATGTCAAAATGAAATGTTAGATGTTTCAAGGATTTTGAGGTCATCTTCTGACCCTGTGTATAGTGCCCACTTTAATCCATGCTAGAAATTAAATCACACTGACTTTAAAAATATACACCCATCTTAGTCTGCTGTAAAAACATCAGCTGCAGAGTCAGTTGCTCAGATCATGCAGATCAAAATGCAATCAGTTTATGAGAGAAGCCTGTGATGATCAGAAAATTAAAGGAAACTGAATATGTGATCCATGAACTGAAACTTCAACTGCTTTCACATTTTAAATACTGAATGACTGCTGACCCTAATAAAAAGGGATTTAATTCATATCTCTTCCCAAAGACAAAAATCTTTCTCCAGAGATAGCTTTAACTTGCTTGTCAATAGAGGAATATATTTAACTATACCTGGCACAAAAGGTCCATTTCTGCTCTGATAACAAAACTAATTTTACCCCATCAACCCTCTACTCTAACGATAAAAACTACCTTGCTTTTGAAGTTAACGTATTCGAGTTACAGTGTCAACATGATTGGAGTTAACAGTATGCACAATATAAGAAATGTTTCCACAATGATTCACATGACGCTTTATCATGACTTCACAGACATGATTTGGAAACTGAATGACCTTGACCCTCATGACAATGGATGTAACTTGTATCTGTTCTCAAAGGTGAACATGTTGTTTCTTCAGAGATGAAGATATCTCACTATACCCATCATAATGGCAGAAAAGATGACTTCCATTTGCGCTGCAATAACACAACTGCTTTTTCCCACCATCCAGCAAACAAATTGTTTAGATCTTGTACATTAATAATTAAAACTGCCTTGACTTTAAAAGTCAAATATTGCTATCTTTGTGTAACAGTCAACATAACTGGAATTAAAAGAATTAGCAAAATAAAAAATGTTTTCACACTGATTTACCTGATAATCTTTTTTCTAAACAATGCTTTCCTCACCAAGCAAAATTTCAGTTTGCATAAACTGAATGGTCAATGTAGACATGCTCTTGTGCCCAATTAAGGCAGGAAGAAACCATTGCCTAGTTAGGAAACACTGTGCTATTGACCACTGAAGGCAGGCAGCCAATATATACGAACCATATATATAGGATATTGGGGAGGGATTTACAAGGGCCAACGTGAACAGGTGGCCGCTGAGTAAAGGTGACTGTTAGAACAGGTTTACTCTAATCAAGGGATATGACAAATTGTGGAAAAACCAGCTTAAATAGCAGGATATATATAAGGAGTTGTGGTCTGAGACACCAATACAGGGTTCATACAAGTTTATGTGAAGGGACAATTCTAGGACAGAACCTAGATTCTCAAATAACTCAGAATTAAAATATAAGCTAAAATGAGTCTAAAATAGGTAAAGTCAAAAGAATAAGACAAAATAACTGTACATGAAAGCAAGCTGGATCTGCAATTAATTCACAAAAACTACAAGTCATAAAAAATAACAAGTGCCATAATCCAAACTGACATGATGTATAACTAGCACTGGCACCACAGTAAAAACCCCAATAAAAACAAACTAAAAACTGCATCAAGTCATTAAAGTTGAAAAGAAAGCAAGTAGGTGGAAGAGAGAAACTTCTTACATGGAAAGCAGTCTACATTTTAGTGCTTTTGGTCCCCTTATTAAACTGTTCTAAAGTAATACAATTGATTTTGTTATTATTTTGCATATGCATATTTTCTGAATTCTCCAACACAAAACTAAATAAGGGTAAATACAGGCTTCATAGTTTGCAGAACAGTTGAGTTCACCCAGGAGACTTGGCTGAACTATAATTTACAGTACTTAAACAGTGCAAAGCGTCACTTAAATCCTTATTTATTCCCAAGCGTTTTAGATGCAGACTTTGCTCGATTCATTGTTTCGACCTAATTGCATTCTTTTGGATAACATTTAGACTAGTCCCTAATATCTGTTTCATTTACGTTGAATCACGCGCTCATGAGTTACTCATTTTCAGTGCTATAAGCAATCCAAGAAACTGAGGTAATATTTATGAAAAGGTACACATGTTTAATTGTACAATGCACATGACCAGCAAACTTACATGTTCTCATTATAGATCAACTAAGATGATCATTTTTAAAACCTTGTTTTCAATAAATATTGATTGATCTTCCCGGTCCAACATGTGCAAAATTTGCAAAGGACACACAATTTCTCCAAGTGACATGCTATTTTCCTCCATGACATGCCCTATTTTCATATTATATTCAGCAATGGCCAAACTGCACAATATCTAAAGGTAGTCTTAAAAAAAACAAACAACAAGAAAGCCAGCATGACTAATTAAAAGTTAATTGTTGTTGTTGTTGTTATTGTTGGGTTTAACGCCATTTTTCAGCACATGATAGGCTATGTATGGCGGCCAGTATTAATGGTGGAGGAAGAACCCGGGAAAACCTGGGAAGAACCACCGACCCACGAGAAGCTACTGGCAAGCTTTCTCACATACCCACATTGGCCGAATCCTGGACTCGAACCCACGCAGACAGAGGTGAGATGGCAGTGATCCGTAACGGAGAGCGCTTTAGACCACTCGGCCACTCGGGGCCCCAATTAAAAGTTAATCCTTATCGATGCAATTATTTTGTGAAAATGACTGGCCCTCCTTCAAAAAGAAACAATGTTCTACACTACTGTGTGTTATGCAAGTACCAGCAATTCATTGGCAAAAAAGGATTCTCAATTTTATTGAACAAAAGGTACCTAACTAGGCAGCCTCACGGCACCGTACATGTGGCAACTATTTGTATATCCCACCTTATTCCCTTATTGTCAACTCGTAAGGCATTTAGTATTGTCTAGTAAAAAACATGTATTCTGAATTAGTTTTTTAAGGACACATATGCTGCATGATATGTACTTTCATTCTTTCTTTTAATTTAAAATTGGTAATTAACATTCCTATATATGGTATAAAAATACCAGGTGTTCACTCACGTGTGTGTGTGTTTGTGATTTGGATTTTTAATGTAGCTTTAACAATTTTTCAGTCACATCGCCACAATGTCTGCAGTGTGGCAGTTTGTAGTGATGCCTAGCACTGGGGCATCATGTCGCAGACATGTAGCATGATGTCCCACCCAGTCACATTATCCTGACACCAGTTTGACAAGTAATAACACTAACCTCCTAATTCTAAGTGCCAAGTGAGGCAGCTGTTAGTACCATTTTTGTAATTCTTTGGTATTATTCGGCCTGGGATCAAACCCATGACCTCCTGCATCCTAGGCGGACGCTCTAACCACTAGGCCACCGGAGCCTCACTCACTCACTCGTGTCAGTTTCTTTGGTGGGAATGGTGCATATCATGTCACTGCATACTTAGTAATTGTTCTTGGGATTAAAATTAATTGCTGACAATTTTTATTGTTGTGGTTTATTTATTTTTGTTCTGGTTTATTTCTGATTTTTGTATTGTTGCAGAGGTAAAACAAAATTCATAAATTTATGTAAATAATGTTAAACGTAACATTCTATTTAGTGATGAAGCCAATTCTTTCTACTAAAGTAATTATTTCGTCACAACAATATACACAGGTAATACAACAGAACATGTATTGCATATGATATATCTATTTATGCAGGACTTTTTTAGGAGAAATGAAAATCTTAGTAATAATGTTATAATTGGGAGTTCTTTGCAAAAATCAGGAGGTATTATGAAATTGGGAGGTAGGCATGTTGCAACCTCGAAAATCAGGAGGTGTTATTTTTCCCAGCATGAGAGTTGGCAGGTATGGTGTAAGGTCGCTTACATCAAAGCAAACTACAACTCAGCCTTTACGGCATTAGCATAATTTCCAAAGCATTATTTCTGAAACTTCATTACTGTATTTTGAAGACATCATTAAAGTTTAGTGCACTGATGCCCATGATTCAACTCCAAGGGATGTACTTCATTCAGTGGAATGTACTTCTTTCTATGCATGTTCAAACCTACAATGTACATACGGCAGTGCAATTATGTAAAATTGCTCAGTAGCCTAATTGTGAGTATTGAATCAAACCGTATTATTGTTTGTTTTGATGTCATACTGGGATCACATTTTAATAAGTTATGTATTTACAATTTTAAGGCAAAATAAAAAAATATTTACTGGTGCACTGATATAAAATGTCCAATTCGATAATACATAAACAAACAATAACTGAGTCAAAAGGGCAAGGTAGCGTTACAGCAACTCGCGATTGATCAATCTGAGTCATCGGTCGATCAAATTATACACAAATCTTAATTAGGCAGAAACAGTAAGAAAACAGAAAATTAAATAAATTACTTTCCAAACAAACTTCTATCATTTCTTTTTAATAAACATACATGCACCCTGAGATAAGTATACATGATATTTTTGTTAATATAAATTTGTCTAAATAAATGCATTTAGAACTTACAGCGTGTATCTTGTGATGTCTCAGAGTTGTGAGTCAGCTTATACGTGGGTCATGCACTTTTTAATGTCTATACCTGTTCAGTTTGGTGGGTCAGCTTATATGCGAACAGACTTTTATGCGAGTTTGTACTGTAAGTTATTTAGTCCAAAGGCCATTGGTATAAAGTGCTGTGTCCAGGAACATATAATAACTGACCTGGGTGAATACAATGGTAGGATCTGAACATGCAATCTCTTGGCCATGAATCATTTAAGCACACTGTAATTCTTGTACACCTATGAAAGAGCTGTCATGACTTTTGCCTCCATTAGTCAGGCCTTGATGGCATTTTGGTTCCCCCAAGAACTTTGTTATGAAAGTGTTTTACTGCATTGGAAATATAAACGAACCTGCTGCTGTAACAAAAACGCCATTGGTTAATCACATTTCAAGTGCTTCTTTGGCCCCACCAGGCCTGCCAGTCAGGATTAGGTTCTGAGATCAAAAGAGTTTAATCAGCTTCGAAAGTCTGACAGTGCCTACATCTATAAGGGGGACACCTGTAACAATAAAGAACAAAGTTATATATATATATATATAAAGTCCTTATTATGGTGACCACTCTGGTAGCCTAGTGGTTAGAGCATCCACCTCAGCCCAAGTCATATCAAAGACTTATAAACATAGTACTAACAGCTGCCTCACTTGGCGTTTAGCATTAAGAGTTTAGTGTTACGACTGGTCCGCCTAGTGTCAGGATAATATGGCTGGGCTGGACATCATGCTACATGTCTGCAGTATGATGCCCCAGTGCTAGACATCACTATAAACTGCCACACTGCAGACATCATAGCGATATGACTGAAAAATTGTTAAAGCTACATTAAAATTCCAAACCACACACTTATTATGGTTTTATCTGATATTCTAACAAAGGTTTAATACATCCATAGAATTTCAAAAAGGCCTGTACCTTGAGTGTCAGGTAGGTTTCATTGGACAGCAGCAATAAAGTATTTTAAATTATAACAATTATTTTAAAACAATGAAGGCTTCTGTAATATCCTGATATGAAAGCAGACCTTCCAACCCTGACAAGTCCGTCTCAGTAAGGCAGTTGATTTTTTTTTCCGTAAGATTGACCAGTTTTCAGTAAGGTGTAACAAAATATCAATAACTGCTATTGTAAAGCTGGAAAATGTAATTTAAAGTTTGATGTATTGATGATAAACATTATGTTCAAACCCTATGCAGTTCAATGGCTTGTTGCTATCTTTCAGCTTGACATAATTCTTGGAAATTCACATGATGACAGCAATCATATCTCCTGCCTTGAGACATACTCAAATTGACATGCGATGTCCAACAAGCGTAAATGTGTCCTTTCCACCTTTCATTCACAAGAATCTGAATACTCCTTTTTACTCTTCTGTGTTGATTATTAACACTTTTCTGGAAGCTTACTTTCCCTTCTATCTTAAACATGCATTGCTTTCTGGATGCCATTTTTATAAATTCTATAATCAACAGTTTGATCGTGCAGACACTTCGTATGAACAAACAGGTGCAGCTGAAAGAGTCTGTTCTGCTGCTGTAAAGTTAGGCTGGTTCCCAGACTAATTTTACTAATTCTAAGATGAAACCCGGATCCGAATGGAACACGGATGAACCAATTATCCAGATTTTTCCGGCAACAATCATTTTCTGTAGTTTTTGTTAGTATGCCGTATATCGAATTTTAAGGGTAATTTTTTTAAGACTTAGGCAAAATCTTAAAAGTTGGCAGGTCTGTGAAAGTATGATGACTATCATTACAACAATGTATTCTTCTGTAATATCCTTACAATGACCATCATATGATATTATGACAACTATCATTACAACAATGTATACTTGTGTAAAATCCTTCTTGGATTTCATGCTAGATATGCATGGTTCCATTTTAGTTAAATATAAATCTAAAGAGGCTTGTCATTGCAAGATACAACTATATAACTATATATTTATTCTAAAGAGACTTGTCATTACACAACTGCATACCAAGTTTCCTTGGATACAAACCCTTTATAAGATACAACCACATACCAAGTTTCAAAGAACACAAAGATCTGTCATGATACAACCACACACCAAGTTTCACAGAACACAAATATCTGTCATGATTCAACCAGATACCACGTTTCATAGAAAACAAAGTTCTGTCACAATACAACTAAATACCAGATATGCTAGGACAGAAACACTTGTTCTGATGCCACCACATACTAAGTTTCATGGGACACGAAGAAGTGTCCTCATACAACCACATACCAAGTTTCATGGGACACAATGATGTGTAATGATACAACCAAATACCAAGTTTCACAGTACAGAAAGAATCATCTTGATCCAACCATATACCAAGTTTCATCAAAATATCTTGAATGTTTCTCACTCAACACATTGTCTAGCCATGGTATAAATGCATATGAAGTTACACAAACACTTCAAAGGGTTAAAGAGTTAAATACATGAGATATGTGGATAAATGGATAGATGGCAAGCTAACTCCAGTAAAAATCCCATCACTATCACCACTTCATTTGCAGGGCATGTAAAAACTTGGTTTATGATGTTCTAGATATGTTTAGTTATGAAGTATTGCTCTGCTGAAATTGAGAATTACTCCACCTCTAACAACTTTCTTGTCTTTACATTGTTTACAGTAGGTTCTGTAATAAGGTATATCAACACCATATCCAATCACCCAGAAAAGCACAGGGCTTTAAAAGTCTGAAGAATTCTCACTATCAGACTCATACAAAACTCAGCATCACTGAAACTAATATCAAAATCCTGAAAAATTAGGTATCAGGCTTTGATTGGCTGATACAACAGTACTAACCAATCAAATGTCAGTCACTACTAAAAGATGGTTTGTTGCCACATGAAAATGATAGAAATATCATTTAAAAAGAAGTTATACTCATAGATGGAGACAAATGTGAGGTCTGCTAGTTACCCTATATTCAATCATAGCAAGTCAGTATAAAACTTACCTAGCTTCCCTACAAGTTCCTCTTCCAGCATGTTTCCTACTAATATGATATTTCATATGTTGGGTCACTCACAAATAACACTATTAATTCCTAGCTCATGGGGCATATAAAGTTATATACCCATACAGTTACAGAGATTTCTCCACAGTGTGAGATTATGTGATTTGTACAAATTCGTGAAATCGGAAAGCGGTGATACACGAGGACTCCCGCATATTAGTTTCAAGTAGCACATATGAAACTGAACTCTGCACAGTGTAAAACTGTATTCAGCCATTCACCCTTAGAGTGCTGGTCATGACAGAAGTCAGCCAGTAGAAATATTGTAGCACTTGTCATGATGTATATTTATTCATGCCTGTTTACTCATCTGGTTTCTTTGGCTTAACATGAATAGTTGCACACTGGGCCCCACAACAAACATTCTCTCATAGATTTAACGTTTCATCAAGGAAGTTTTAAAAATGCATGTTTATAATACATGCTATCTAGAAGACCCAAAATGGCTGATTCCCAGTATGGTTCATCTTAGGATGCCGATTTCATCTGGCAAATACAGGCTGTTCATAGTTATGAACACAATTTATTTTCAAAGTTAGGAAGCATGTCACAGCGGGAAAAGTATTAATTTAAAAACCAGTGAGTGATTTTGAACAGGAAAATGAGTGTCAAATATGAGAATGTTGTACACGCTGGATGAACAAAAACAGATGGCATACCATTTAACCCCTTATTTCATTTCTCATCATAATTTAGCCCTGTCTTAAAAGCATATAGCCATAGCACAAAAGTTATTATAAACCTAATAAAACGAATCTAAAAGCGAATTAAAAAAACTAAGAAATAAAGATATTTATCTGATAAAAATACCTTTATCTGAACAAGTAGACATTGACAATAATGGACTTAAATCCTAATACAGCAGTATGGAATAGTAAATCTGACAGAATAGTCAGTAGAGTGCTGATTCAAGAAAGTTAAACTTTGGCAGACCTTATGCAAGTGAAAAATCTTATTTGGAGCAGAAGTATCCAAAAGACAATACATGTAAGCTGTGGAAAATTGCATGTAACAACCATAAAGAATAGTTTTCAAACTTGTTCCAGCTTGCTAAGCTAGCTATGCAAAAGTCCATTCAGACAGCAGACTGAAAGGGGGCTCTCAGTACAGAACAAGATTAAAACACAGATAATGAACAGATTAATCATAGAAACAATCAACATATTAATCATAGAAACAATCAACATATTAATCATAGAAATAATCAACAGATTAATCATAGAAACAATCAACATATTAATCATAGAAACAATATATTAATCATAGAAACAATCAACATATTAATCATAAAAATAATCAACATATTAATCATAGAAATAATCAACACATTAATCATAGAAATAATCAACAGATTAATCACAGAAACAATCAACATATTAATCACATAAATAATCAACGTATTAATCATAGAAACAATCAACACATTAATATTAGAAATAATCAACACATTAGTAATAGAAACAATCAACAGATTAATCATAGAAACAATCAACATATTAATCATAGAAACAATCAACGTATTAATCATTGAAACAATCAACACATTAATATTAGAAATAATCAACACATTAATCATAGAAATAATCAACAGATTAATCATAGAAATAATCAACATATTAATCATGGAAACAAGAAACATATTAGTCATATAAATAATCAAAGTATTAATCAGAGAAACAATCAACACATTAATATTAGAAATAATCAACGTATTAATCATAGAAACAATCAGCACATTAATATTAGAAACAATCAACATATTAATCATAGAAATAATCAACATGTTAATATTTATACAACAATAGGCAGCTTCTTTTGACGATTGTGATTTAAATAGTGGTTTTACAGTGGATCAGAAGAGAGAGAGATGGATATTGAGGTGTCATGTAAACACTGAACTAGAGTCAGTCCCTCAATATTTGTCGTACTACCCACTTACTTTTATGACAAGGGGGAAAATACCCCTTTAAGATAAAATCCTGTGAGCACCTCTCAACTAATTACCACATCTCCTTCTCAAAACTGGAAATAAGCCTATGAAAACTAAAATTTCGATAACTTTTTTGTACCATAGCAAACCTTCTGCAGAAAATGCCCATTACAGCCGACTCCTCCATGACCCTGAAGTCACACGCCAATGCTAGTTCCAAGTCTCCAGTCACTGCGTACCCAGACATGGCCATGATGACTGTCTTGATGCTACTTCCAAGTCTCCAGTCACTGCATACCCAGACATGGCCATGATGATTGTCTTGATGCTAGTTCCAAGTCTCCAGTCACTGCATACCCAGACATGGCCATGATGACTGTCTTGATGCTACTTCCAAGTCTCCAGTCACTGCATACCCAGACATGGCTATGATGATTGTCTTGATGCTAGTTCCAAGTCTCCAGTCACTGCATACCCAGACATGGCCATGATGATTGTCTTGGATGTCAGAAGGACCCTTAAAATAAAATCAAAGAATGGCTACCTTCTAGATCTTAGGAAATGAGAATAAATTCATTGCATTATTTACAGTAACACACACACATACACATGCAGACACACTTATAAGGAATGAAAGTTCAATCTATTGTTTTATGGAATTCTCTCCTATAACCTTGACACCTGCTGACCTTTTAATGCAATCTTAACCATACTTTTTTTAAGCTGCTGAATGAAAACCTATGAACATGCACAAATATTCATGAACAGGACATGAAGTAATTGCTGACTGCAAACCAATACAGACAGAACTTCATGATATTGCATGTAGAAAGACACTGTGGTCAAACATTTTGTTGAATTCTGCAAAATGTTAATTTATCAAGTTTCCTCAGGAATAAACTGACGTAGAAGATCCCATATTTCTAAACATGGGTCCCACCTCATACAGTACAATGTCTGGATAAAATCATAAAGATACATACTACAGTTGTGATTTTCATCCTTTTATTTAGGTTTGTTTATTTAGGGGCAAGTAAACTGGAGTAAAGTGACTTGCCCCACCTAATACAGGTTAACCAGATGGTACAATTTGAACTTGAACCCAAACACTTCTGTGTAAATCTTGCATACAAACAACTGAACTACTACAACTATTATGGCTTGGAAATCTTCAAGTGAAAATTCCAAAATGAGTAGCAACAAGAAATCTAAACTGGATTGAGATCACTCATCTAGCTGACAATGCTATCTTGATCACTCATCTGATTGACATGGCTGCCTTGATCACTCTTCTAGCTGGCATTGGTTTTCTTGAGCATTCATATATATGATATTGCTTTTCCAGATCACTTATCTGACTGACATTGCTATCTTGATAACTCATCTGACTGACATTGCTGTCTTGATCAATCATCTGACTGACAATGCTGTCTTGATCACTCATCTGACTGACATTGCTGTCTTCATCACTTATCTGATTGACATTGCTGTCTTGATCACTCATCTGACTGACAATGCTGTCTTGATTACTTATCTGACTGACATTGCTGTCTTGATCACTCATCTGGCATTGCTGTCTTGATCATTCATCTGACTGACATTGCTGTCTTGATCACTCATCTGACTGACATTGCTGTCTTCATCACTTATCTGACTGATATTGCTGTCTTGATCACTCATCTGACTGACAATGCTGCCTTGATTACTCATCTGACTGACATTGCTGTCATGATCACCCATCTGACTGACACTGCTGTCTTGATGATAGTCTAGCTGGCATTGGTTTTCTTGAGCATTCATACAGATGGCATTGCTTTTATAGATCACTCATCTAACTGACATTGCTCTCTTGATCACTTATCTGACTGACATTGCTGTCTTCATCACATATCTGACTGACATTGCTGTCTTGATCACTCATCTGACTGACATTTTGCTGTCTTCATCACTCATTTGTCTGGCATTACTGTCCTGATCATTCCACTAAACTGACACTGCTGTCTTGATCAGAATGATGCAACCTGCAGAATATTTTTCCAATGCTGCTGATTGCACATGTTATAAAAACAACTGCCTCAATGTTTTAATACAATTATTAATATTCCATGGCACATCAACTTCAGTCATCAAATATTGTACCACCTCTATACCAGGATGTTTTCTGTCAAAGTTGGTCCAATTCTAAACAGTTAAATGTTTTTTTTTTTGTTTTTTTTTAAATATTGTGAAAAGATACCAACATTTTTAACATTTATTTTAATTTTAGTAACAGTGAATTCTGTTTGGAGAAGAAATCATGTAAAAGATTTTCTACTTTGCTGGAGATCAAATCAGCATTATATTTATTTAGGATCAACATAATACCAAAATGAATATTTCAAAGAAAACCCAATTTTGATATCTTAACTGGAGAGAAAGCAAGAAGATGACCATCTTGGTGGCCATGCTTGGTGCCATTTTCTTTTGGACCAACTAAATACCACATTAGGAGTTTTAGAGAAAATCTCATGTACATACTAATGTCTATTCAGTAACAGGATAAAGTCCTGTAACAGTATTAATCTTGATTTCTGTTTTAAGACACATACTAAAGCAAAATGTAATAACAAATTATTATGCATTGTGGTTTATTCAAATAATTTCATTCTAATATTTAATAATGTTACACTTTGATTTCATAACTTTTATCTCTGACATATCTGCTTTTCAATAACACTGCTATTTCATAAATGGATGGCTGAAGTGAGATGCAAAACATACTTTAATAAACTCATGATGAATCATTCAACTGCAATCTTCACGTTTACATAACCTCTCACTGTATATTTAGTGGTGCAAGACAATTAGGACAGACTGCACATCAAACAAGGTAGAATGAGACAATTTGAATAGACTCCATATCAGGTGTAGTGAGACAGTCTGAATAAACTGCACATCTGGTGGAGTGAGACAATTTGAACAGGCCACATATCTGCTGGTGTAATACTATAAGTCTGCATAGAAGGTGGTGTGAGAGAATTGTAACAGATGGCATAGCAGGTGGTATGAGACAATTAGAACAGACCACATACCATTAGAGCTGACTGGGTATCATGTGGTGCCAGATAATTAAGAACAATCTGCATATCTGTGAAACAACAAGAAGAGCTGAATGTGTATCAGGTGGTGCAAGGCAATGAGAGCAGACTGGTTGCCCAAATATTACAGTATTATAAAACATTTTCAGGCACTATATTCAGACAATGGTCTACCATGCATTTGTTTAACACACGAGGTACATGAGGTACATTTTGTTGAGTAATGATCACGTTAACAGAACTCTGAATTTCAAGATAGCAGCCACAGTGTCAGAGTTAGAAGTCCAATGGGTAACATTTTCATTTAGGACTAAGTACAATGAACACAAAACTGTTGTATGTAAAACTATAAAGTGGTATGTCACAATCAATGCTCGATGTGTATGTATAGGAGTTTCAATATCACTGATGTAATGGCCATACAGGAGGTCAGAAGGCCACCAATGTCATAAAGGACAAACCAGACCTTAGAATGAAATGGTGAACCAAGTTTCAAAACATACTTCCAAGTAATTTACATTTACACAGTGTAGCAATAACTTACAGGAGATTGATGGACGCATGATCAATAAAAATAAACAATAAGGGATGCTACAAATGGCACTGCTTTGGAAGTCAAGGGCTAAAATAGCATGTATGCCATTGGACCAATATCAGACTGTTGAGTATCTCCATGAAGACATAGCTCTGGAGATCTCATCAAGGCCTGAAGGTCAAACCCTGCCAAAAAAATTCCCACCTGAGGTACAAAAAGGGAATAATTCAACACTCCCTCATTACAACAGTTATAATAAAGGACCTTATAAAGATGCAGTACAGTAATAATTGCCTCAAAATGAAATAGTGCTAATATTATGAAAAAAAGTCTAAGAAAGAGAGGAGATTGTATTTTGTGTTATAATTAAATGCTTTGTAACAAGGAAGAGTATGCTCCATACATTTTGATATGTGTGGATGTTATTTACCTTTTCAATACTTCATGTATAATAATAGCACAATGGAATTTAACCAAATGTACTAAATAGTGTACCTCACTATAACAACCTTCATTTTAATGCTGTCATTCTAGTAATGTAAGTATGGTCATGTATCACATTACAATACTCAAATTATGTGGTAAATGTCTGAACTATGCCCATGTATAACAGGGATAAAAATCTGATGATACCCAATATCAATTTAAGACACATATAATTAAGTATTTTCCTAGGTTAATTATGTGGCCAAATATGGACCCCATTTCCAATTCAAAGCTGATGTTTACTTTCCAAATTACAATGGAAAATTTCCCAATTCAGTCAAACCGCAAGTAATTTTCACAATTCCATGGATAACAAGTAACCCAAGGAAAATCCTTGATAACTCTTAAGACTTAATACCAACATACAGTGCATGATGTCAGTGACGTAACTAATTCAGATGGAATTAATATTTTTGCATAATTAATGTACAGCATACCTTTCTTATAACAATGTCCATGAGATACAAAAACATCTATTACCATAATAAGGTCACCCTTATTATGTATATGATTAATAAAATATTACAATCACTAAAATAAATGGAATTCATGGCCATACCTGCTTTATGTTGTTTGGGGTTTAATCCCAGTTTTCAGCACACAATAGGCTATATGCGCCAGCCACTATATATGGTGAATGAAGAACCTGGCAAAATCCTGGGAATAACCTCTTATCCATGAGAATCGCTTGACAAACTATCTCACATACACATGATGGCCAAACCTGAGATTTGAACATACGTGGGCAGAGCTATGTCAGTGATCTGTAAAGGGGAGTGCCTTAGACCATGTGACCACATGGGACCCCATACCTGCATTATAATAGGAACCATGTTATGATGAAGGGCCTTATAATGAGTGAGTGTAGTACCAAGGTTAGTAAACTCAAGATAAACAGTATAATGCTATTTAAGACACCTCTAAAATTACATTGTTATATACCTACTTATCACTATAAGTCATGAAACATAAAAAGCACCTGTGTTTCGTAAGGGTCAAAAGACTGAAATATGCATCATAATTACAACTTGATCATTCCGATTTACATTGTTAAACATAATCTTACTTTCAACTTTATAATCCTTACAACAATACACATTCCAATATATTATTATAATTTATTTGCTTGGTTTTTTGAACCATAAAATATAAAAATTTACACAAAACCATTATCTGTTATAATGTATGTCATATCCTTATCAGTTGAATTTACTGTATTTATAATACTGAAACATTTCACAGAGTGTAACAATTAAAATTACAACATCCCTGGAATGTGATTCATAAAATACAATCAATGAAAATCAAAAGTCCTTAATTTTCTAAACAAAAATCCCACCTCAAATAAACGGACTTTTTAATGTCCCCCAACTCCCCCCCCGCCACTCTAATCAGTAGAGTTCCATAAGAAATCAGTTTCTTCCCTCCTTCCATATTATTTTGAAATGCTGCATTTGATACCATGGGATGTCCTTGAGAAATATTTCATTCAACATGTTCACAAGTGTAGTACAAATATCTTAGTCATGACCTCTGACCTTAAAATTGATATGCAAAGAAAGTCAATGGATATTTTTCAAATACTGTTATGATATTCTCACATGCTAAGTTTGTCTAAAGCCCACACTTTATATATTTGACTTGTTATATTCACAAGTCATTAAAGTTCAAATGTAAAGGTCATAAACAATGAAATGGCACTAATTTAAGGTTATTCTCTGACAACTCCCAAAAATTCGTATTCACAGCCTTTGACCTTGAAAACAATGTCATCCTGCTTCCTATCAGGTTGTTTGCTGAAATGCAAGTAAAAAGTCTGGTGAAAACCCATTAGTATATATATATATATATATATATATATATATACTGCTGATCTGATTTTCATCTGTTTCAATTAGGTTTGGTTACTTAGGACCATGAAAATCAGAGTAAAGTGCCTTGACCTCGCTGATCCAAGCTGACATTATGGTATGATTCAAATATAAATGTGGCTTGATAATCTCTGAACCACTGCATCTCTTAAATATACCAATGAAAAATCCAAGTTGATAAGCTATTCAGACTGAGTAGCAATAAGGGGCCCAAGTGGGCATATCACTCATTTTGCTGATATCTTCCTAATGGTAAAATGTAAGAGCAATTGACCAATATGTCTTGATCAGAAGGATTCTTCCAAAAGCTATGTCTTTCAATGCTACTGATTGGACATGTTAAGACAGCAACCATTCCATGATTTATCCTTCATCAATCATTTGTCAAACATTAAAAGACCTCTATACATCATGATTTCTGTCAAACTGGGTCAAATTGATGACAATTCAGTATACTGTGTTTGCATAAGGATATATATATATATATATATATATATATATATATATATATATATATATCACTGTTTTTAATAATACCATATTTGATCATGGCTTGGAATCATTTATATCAATGTGAAAGGTTTTCAAAGTAGGACAGTCACTTTTTGCGAAATTTGAGAATTTCCTTTTTCTTTTTAGCTGCAGCCATATGTACTGGCATATTGGCATCATTTATAGAAACAGATATGAAAGCTCTTCATGCCATAACGTTTTCCCTTATGTTCTAAAAGCAGCTTTTGCTAGGGAAAAACGTATGTGACTCGTTAATCATTCATCGAAAATGGGGAGTATCGAAGTCAGCTGTTGTCATATTTGATAATTTAACCTATAATTATATTTGTTTAACCATTCCAAACTCCGTGATACCTAGTCGATGTCCTCATATCAACCTATAGTCATATGTAAGGTGTCACTGTGTATAAATCGACTTACTTACATCACGTGTTCATTTCGCCTGCAGCTCATTCCGACTTTTATCATGCAGTCTGCCTCTGTGATGGTGGTGGAGTATAATACCTAATACATGGTGCGAACTCTTGCTCCTAGCAAACGTCAGTAAACACGGTATTTGCAGCTAGCGGCGAATCGATTTTATTATATTTTAGATATAATTTTAAACAATATATATATATATATATTAATATCGACATTGTATTTATTTATAGCTGTTCTGAACAACTTCACTAAACTTAGAGCTATCACTGTAGCTTTTTCTTGTTGGGAGTTTCCAAACAATGCTCATAATTATGGATTTCATTTGAGGTATGTAAGGTGCCAAGGGTTGATGGATGGGATGACAAAATAACCAGCTGAGATCTTGACCGTTTCAATTTGTTCATATAAAAATAACAAATACCCCGAAAACTTCTCATAAATTTTTTTCGTAAGAAAATATATGATTTACCACGAGTATCTAGAAATAAAGAAAATAAAACCTATGAGCGAAAACTCTAAATCCGTGTACCTCTTGTTATGTTTAGGATCTTACAAAACACAACAAGAAAAGAGTGAAGACAACAAGCTTTGCAAAATTTAACAAATGATTTATTGCCCTAGAAAAAACAAGGTCAAAATAAGAAAAAGAATTTACTCTTTTGCGAACCAAATCGAAAGAGAATCGATGAATAATCCAAGAATTAAAAAATAGAAGTCCTAACAATAAAACGTCCTAATACAACTGAGTTCGAATCCCCATGAAATCCAAAATGAATGGCGATGGCGTATGCTGTGGTCAGCGTCGTATTGAAGTGTCATCAGCTCTTTGAATACTCATAGAAAATAATATCCCAGTGTTTGAATTCTTTGCAAATTTCGATATCTGTCTTTGTGCAAGAATTAATTTTGAGCACAAGTATTTCCAGGGGAAAATAATCTCTTGGAATCCAAATAATTTGAAGAAAACAAAATAATTAGCCACACAAATAAAACAAAAAATATGGTCACAACATAAAACACTTGGACTTAACCAGTGTTAAGGCACGAAATGACTATTCTTTCTCAAAACATCAATATTAGGTCTAAGACGGATGTGGGTCAATCCACTGGAAAAACATTATTAATACATGTTATTTGTCACGTGCTCGAATTTTATGGCCTCGATTTCACTTCACTACTCTGAGAAAGAATATAAAAAAAGATAATAAAAAGTTGTTTACTTCAACTCTCCATGATTTCTGAATCAAGGTCAGGAACTTGATGCAAAGCTTCTCACATTATTTGTTTTACGAAAAACAGGTCAAACTGAACTGAATATCTGGACAATGTCAAATCCAGTAAATAAAATTACATCACAATAGCATGTAATGGAATAAAAAAATTAAAACTAACAAACAAACAATTAAATTAAATCAAATATAAATTATATCAAATATACATAACACTTTGCATATACTTCTTCCTCCTTTGCTTGTACGTTGTCTCATTTTTTATTTTAATTTAGAAACGGATCCAGAATCTGACACTATAATTATAATAATGTGAAAAGCAACAGTCTTTTAGATACCTGTCCTGATTAAAGTTGTTTAGATATTTGGCGGAAGCTGACTATTGGTGTCAAGATTCGAGCCCCCGGCTAGTCCAATGTTGCTATGTGAGAAAGCTTGCCAGCAGCTTTCCATGGATCGGTGGTTCTTACCTTGGTTTTCCAGACATTTTCCACCACTAGCTATATGGCCCACTATGTATAGCATATAACTCAATGAAAAAACAGTGCTAAACCCACATCAAGAAAACTTTTAAATAAGCAACACTTGACTTATTTTAATTAAGTCTCCAAAGTTTATTTACAATAAATGAAACTGTTAATATTAAAGGAGGATATACAAATGATCACTCTTTGGTACAAATGAAAATAGTCTTTAAAAAGAAACTACAAGAAATCTTTCCGGAAATGTAACCCGGATTACATAGAGATGAAAAGAAACAATTAAAAATGCAAAATATCAGTATACTATTTTTCACCGGTCTGTGATAATTTGGTAAATATTCGATCTGCCATGTGAGATTTACCATTAGTGATTAACTTAAGATACTGTTGTCAAAAATTAGAGGAATTACAATATCATTCTGTTCCATCAAGGACAAAAACAAGCAAAATAACCCCTCAAGATTTACATGGAAATCGACTGCGTAAGGACATACAGTCAACAGACGAGAAAAATCATGCAACCCACGTTACCAAAATCATAAAAAATATCTGAAAAAGTAGAGAGCCTGAAGAGATCTGGAAGACGAAAATGGTGTGTGTGTTTGAGTGAATTGGATTTTTAACGTAGCTTTAACAATTCTTCAGTCATATCAATACGGTGTCTGCAGTGTGGCGGTTTATACTGATCTCTAGCACTGGGGCATCATGCCGCTGACATGTAGCATGATGTCCCGCCCAGTCACATTATCCTGACACCAGGCGGATCAGTCCTAACACTAACCTCTTAATGCTGATCGCCTAGCAAAGCAGCTGTTACTACCATTTTTATAAGTCTTTGGTATGACTCGGCCAGGGTTCGAACCCGCAACCTACCACATCTAAGGCGGACGCTCTGACCACTAGGCCAACCTGAACGGTCGCAGAAGAAAATGGAATGAGTAAAGGTTATGGCTACAAATAAATGGATTGAAGAGTGGGTGAAAATAACAAATATTTTTATAATCTAGACACTGAAGATACTATGCTAAAATGATGCTAGAACTTGTTCGAAATAATGGATCGATAACAAAAACCAAGTAAATATTTTGGAGGAAGCCAAATGTTACTATAGTAACTCATACAAAAACGTGATATAAACGTATAGCTTTAAAGTGCTCTCAGTTACTCTGATGTTCCAAAATTACGCAATATTCAGAAAGATGACGCACTATATCGACCTATAAGCCACAAATATTCTCAAAACAATGCAAATGAAAAAGTTTACCAACCGACTTGTTCACGGTTATATATATATATATATATATATATATATATATATATATATATATATATATATATATATATATATATATATATTGGGGGGGGGGGGAGAATTCTAATGGGTGGAATGGAACATTGAATCATTTTGACAAAAAATTGAAGAAGGCAAAGTTGTTTATGACGGGCTTAATTAAATGAAAACATAGTAGATACAAGTAAATAAAACAACACATTGCGATATTGGGAATGAAGTTTCATCTTCCCTAAATGCACATTTTTGTGATGTAACGCTACTCCCGAGAGATTGTTTCGTAATGTCTAACTTTCCATTGAATTGTATCATTGGGGCAATATTCTCCATAGTTCACACATATGTAATTTCGTATTTAGACTCCATATTTAAAAACCCACCTCGCTATTCACAGAGCAAAACATATATCTATTTTACCTAGGATTTGGTCCTACAACGTAAGACGTATCACATGATATTTTTGTTTTGGTAGCATTAAAACGTAAATAAAATGTAATAGACTCACACAAAAAAAAACTGTATTCGCCTATTTTACAGAGAAATATTTGAAATTTAAATTATAAAAATTTCAGCAACACCAATTGACCCATATTTTGTTAATGTTTACTCACAGATATGGTCTCAAAACCTTAATTCTCAAGCAAAACACATACGTTACAAGAGATCTTCTCGTATTTTAAAGTATTTTATTATATTTTACAAATAAAATTATACCGTGAAAATGGTTGAAAATTGTATAATTAGGTATTTTGCGATAATTTCACATAAATTTAATTCAAAATATTATTACGCTTTGCTATTATGAGTAATGAGAAAAGACAGATAAATGTGCGTAAAGTAAAATACATCTTTACCAAACATTTTTGGTATTTTAAATTTCATTTAAATTGATAATAATGAATATTCAAAACATCAAAAACATTTTAAGTTGTCAAATTAATACCATTCTAATCATAACAGTTTCTGATTCAAAATATAAGAACGAAAGTTTAAATTGTGTATGCCGTTCCAGTCACTCCAAAAATATAACGTATGTATCAGATGCACACGACAAGAGACCGTTCATTAAATCTATAATTGTTTTCACTCAGTTTTCTTGGTTCCCTTTTAATCATGAAAATATGGCATGAAATTATTGCAAATATGTTTGATTAACCCTACTAAACACTTACATTCGTCATTTTAGTATTTTCTCCTGTTGAACATAATCATTATGACTTATTTTATATTTTATAAGAAGATAAAATGATTAAATATTTTATGCTTAATTCAGTGAATTCAATAAATTTTTAAAATAAAACAAAATAACTAATTTATTTTATGAAATGTTGTAGTAACGTAGAACGGTAACGTATGTGTCGTAGTGTAAAACACGGAAATATTTTAAAGTTAAAACATCTGTTTTGACGCCTATAAACAAAACTGCATTGCATACAAGGAGTTTTCTCCTTACAAGATTCCGTCTTCTTGGGGTCAGATATAAATGTTCAACATCTGCAACGGCTCGTTTACTTGGTGTTAATTACTTAGGTGCTGTCAACAGTCTGAGATTTTTAACTTAGTCGCTCAATTTTCTTATCTTTTGTCTTTATCTCAGTTTTGAAACGTCAGATTTCAGAATACCTATATTTTTGTGGGAACGCGCAAGAGCCCTACACCTGATTCTCTGCAAACATTTTCCTATGTTACTTTTAGTAATAAATGGTATCCTTACTATCAGGTGATCATTCTGCTCTTCATTTCTTAGCATACTATCACTGTGATGTCCACTGGTCTGGTCACTGGTGCTTTCGTTGCTTTCTTCTCGTTCTTTTTTCTCAGCCGTGAAAGTCAGTTTCTTAATTTATTTTTCATGTTTCTCTCCTACCTTTTCTTCTTACTTACTTGTGACGATGGCACATCATATTGCCTTTGGTTAGTTCTCCCATTTTGGAGGCACTCCGGACCTTTAGTCTTCTGGCGTTCCCTGTAGGCCTTTTGTATTTCCTTTCTTGTTTTGGATATTCAAAAACAAACAATTGTTATGTATGTTTGATTTAATTTATATTTGATTTAATTGAATTGTGTGTAAGTTTTAAATTTGTTTTATTACATGTTAAGTAATGTAATTTTGTTTACTGGAATTTGGCAATTTCCAGAAATTAGTTTGACTAAATGTTTTGTCGTAAACACCTAAAGCTGACCTGGTTCCCGACCTTGATTAAGAAACCAGTGAGTCAAGTAAACAACTTTCTATTTTTGTTCTTAGTCTTAGAGTAAAATGATTGGTTTTATCAAGGTCATAATGGAATTACATGATTTTACATGTAAACAGCCTCTATTTAGAAATTCTGGTTTTACCTAAATTGCGCAGAAGTCATGTTTAATACCGATGTTTATAGAGAATTTATTTTGTTGGGCTTGAAAATAATTGATGTCAAGGTATTCGTTTTGTGGTGACCAGTTTGGAATTACATTTTAATTTTTATTTAAATTATTTGGGTTCTAAAAGATTAATTCGTTTTCCTGGAAATAGTTTTGTGCTCATACAGAACCAATGAACGACACAATATATGGTACGTGAAAAATTATATGCATCAACAATAACCATTTATTTGGTTGTTTCTTATATATAATAAAACGTACAAGTGAATTTTGAGCGCCTTTTATACTCCTTAAAAACCCTCGTTTTACACAATAAAATTCCGTGCATCAAAAAGGGTTACGTATGCATCATGACCTTAGCGACCTACATTCTGAAGTCTCGTGAATGAATGTTCAGGGTATAATTATTCAAAATTTGCTTTTACATTTCTCAAAGAGTATACTCGATTGATTCAGAGACTTTTTAATTCAATCTTCAGCTTTATGTTTCATCGTTATCTGACAGAATTGGCTCGTAATTACACTAGCGACAGTAGTGTAGGTATTGATATACACCATTTAGGTTGCGATATTTTCAGATCCAAGCTTTATTTATTGTCTATATTGATGTTTTTGGAATGATACATATTGACAAAGCAAAAAGGTATGAATTAAGGAAAGAAACGTATATAATGAGTTAACGTGTCAGCGACATTGATTTGTGCCTCGTTAGTGAATTTGGGTCGATAATTCTTACATTTTAGGACTACCTGAACTATATGTTTGTTTATTTAGAGCTATTTATATCAATTTAGTATATATATCATTATTCATGAAGAAAAATATCGCGTACCAGTCAAGCTTTAAACTTGCCCACGCAGACCAGGAAGAAACAACATGATCCTTTTAAGGCTTATATGAGTACATAAGAAGTTGTACCTCAATTTTAGATAGGAAAATTAAAGGGAGATCGTTGATAATGGCAACTGCTATAACACAGACTAAAGTGGAACCAAAGTGTCCGATTTGTCTGGGATTATTCAACGCACCAAGACAGCTACCATGTGCCCACACATTCTGTCAGAGTTGTCTACAGTCCTACATAACAAGCAAGGCTACAGAACATGACAAAAAGAGATCTATCGAGTGTCCGGTATGTAGAAAAACAGGAGGTTGTTTTAAACAGAATGAATCAATTAGTGTATGGGCGTCTCTCTTTCCAGCCGACACTGTGATGCAATCAATGTTACCCACCAAATCGAAAGTAGACCGTGTATGTGATGCTTGCAACTCTGAAGGGGCTTCTGTCATAGCTACAGGGTTCTGTGCAGTATGCGAGGAAGCAATGTGTAATGCCTGCCTAAGCGTTCACAGGAAACAGAAAATAACAAAAAGTCACACTATTCTTACAACAGAGAAATTATTGAACAACCCACCAAATGTGATGAAATTTGCTGAAGGTTTTACATGCTTCGAACACAACAGTGAAGATCTAAAATTTTACTGCAATAATCACAAAGTTGCCTGTTGTGGAGATTGCCTTTTAGAAAGCCATAAAACTTGTTCTAATGTGAGAAAGTTGCAGGAGGAACTCCCTGCCCTGCTACGTGAAATCAAACCATGTGAAATCATTGAAGAGTTAAAGAAAATGGAAACTCACTTAAAAACGTTAATCGATATAAAGGAGTCTAATTTGAATAATATCGAGTCCCAGCTTAAAGGACTGACTGATCAAATCAGAGAAATGAGAAAGAAAATCAATACAGCTTTGGACGAATTAGAGATGAAAGTGACGACAGAGGGAAGGAGAATTCACAAAGAAGTTGTTATTAGAACACAAGACGAGAACCACCAATCATTGTCAGTGATTCATGCCATAAGAAATTCTCAAGTTTTGTGTGAAACAGTTGACAAATATGGAACTGGTATACAAAAATTTCTGACTGCAGAAAAAATAAAGGCACAACTACCTTTATATTACTCTCAGGTCAGAGAAAAATACGAAAAGACAGATACACTGACAGTGCATGTAAAATTCACTCCACTGTTAGACTCTATTATATCGCTCTCATCATTCGATATTGGAAAACTTGTTACCATGACTAGCTCAACTCTTTCTATACCTGGTTTGAGGAAACCAACAAAGGAATGCCAGGTTGAGAAAGTTGAAACATTTAATATTAATATCAATGGAGGTACACCAGGTTTTACTGGTGTTACTATTCTCCCTAGAGACAGGGTGATGCTTGTTGATTGGTACAATAGTCTGTGTATTCTTCTTAACAACTCACATCAAGTAGTCACACAATACAAACACACAGAAAGACTTTGTGACATATGTGTGGTGGGTGATGAGGAAGTGGCTGTATCTGTGCATGATCAGAAACAAATTCAGATTCTGTCAGTCAGGGATGATGTCATCAGTCCAGTCAGAACAATAACAACTAAATATAAGTGCTCTGGAATTACAGCAGCTGGTAAAGGTGAGATGGTTGTGGCTGGGGACTGTGGTAATAACAAGTATTGCTGGAGTCTGATCAGACATGGGAGAAAGGTCAATTATTCTGATCAGTATGACGCAACATCTGAAAACTGCAACTACATAGCACTGAATAACTCTAAAACAAGTGTTTATGTTACTGTGCCTGATACAGATTCCCTTTTTTGTTTCAATATGGAAGGCAAGAAGCAGTATACCTACAGTCCTGACAACCTCAAATATCCTTTAGGAGTAGCTGTGGACAGGGATGACAACATCTATGTTGTTGGAAGTGATTCTCATAACATTCATCAGTTATCACGAGAAGGGTGCATCCTACAGGTCATAACTACAGAAGTCCCACAGTATCCAATGGCAATCAGTTCTGATAACAGTATGAATGTTTTTATCATCACAAACAATTCTGAAAATCACAAACTACACATTTACCAACTGAAATAAAAATTCATTGCAACCAATCATCATGCGTCATGTGATAGCTTTGTGAATACTTTGTGTCTATAAGTCTTTATACAGGAGTATAAATCGTCATACAGGAGTAAGCTATAAGTCTTAATACAGGAGTACTGTTTATCTTTACATCTTTATACAAGATCACTGTGTATTGATTGGTCTTTATACAGGAGTTCTTTGTATATATTAGTTTTAATAAATGATAAAATAAACAACACCAACACGTAGAAAGTCTAACCGGTTTTGCTTTATTGCTTCATCAGTCTGAATTCAAACTGAATGCAATATCATTGTTTATGTTATTAAATATATTCTTTTTCTAACTGGTCAGTGATATAATCAACGTGACATAAACTAGATGACGTGATAGCTTAAATTGTTACCATACATAATTGTTTTAATCTTTAACGAATAACTGATATGGAGAAAAGCATATATGGTATGGGTATGTGACATTGTAATACATATAAATGCATAAAAGTGGATCTCAAAGATACCTATATCTCAACTGATAACTATATCAGAACTTTGAATAAATAGAGATAAACAGTTATATTAATATTTTTATTATATATAATGCATTATTTTAATATACTTTGATATATATTGAAGATTGTTCAATAGTCCAACAGAACTCAAATTACATAATAAAAGTTATGACTTGCATAATACTTACAATAATATAAATAAAAAGTATTCAATATATATTTAATCATAATGTATTTAAAATTTATTTCATAATACCTCTTCTTTATACCAATCCTTACTATAGTTTAAAGAACATGACACTATATATATATATATATATATATATATATATATATATATATATATATATATATATATATATATAATGAATGTCATATATAGCTTTGGAATTTATTAAGATGGTGAATCAAGTAGGTTTCCTTTAACAGACATTCCATCTCAGGATCAACTATATCAATTGGTTGAAATAATTTTTTTGCAAAGTATGAGAACTGTCGTTAACATGTGCAGCAACACGAGATGAAAAAGATTGATATAGGAACTGTAGTTTTAATTTTGATATAATTTTGTATTTCTGATCTATCTTGCGTTTAGATTACTGCTTTTTGTCAAATATGTTGGATGCCACATTTTTTGCAAGTGATAAAATTTGATGCTGCACAAATAGTAGTACAGTGCATTTGAAATATTTCTTTCATATTATTACTATTGAAAGATGTATTTTCATTAATGAAAGAACAGTGCAAACATCAAGGTGTGTGTAAGTCTTATACAGGTGCACATTATTTATAAGTCTTTTTACAGGAGTAATGTGTCTATATAAGTCTTATTACATGAGTATTGTGCCTCCATAAGTCTTACGGGAGTATTGTGTCTATATAAGTCTTATTACAGGAGTATTGTGAATCTACAAGTCTTTATACATGAGTACCGTGTACCTGTACATAATTATAGAGTACTATGCATCTACAAGTCTTCATACAGGAGTACTTTGTATTTATAAATCTTTATACAGGAGTCCTGTATATCTACAGTTGTTTATACAGGAAAATGCAGTTGCTTGTTGTGTACCCCTTCTGTCTTTATTCAGTGTCACTACCTGTCTTTACACAAGAGAAAGTAATTGGCTTTTATGTACAACTTCTTTCAGTATTCATGTGTACTGTGTCTTTTGTTTTAATCAGTCATTGTACAGGACAATATGTTCCATTCTGACAGTATTCATGGGAACTGTGCAACGTCTGCCCATTTTTGTATATAATTATTATTTCCTTTTCCCTACCAGACATATTTATATTACTATAAAGGAAAGAGGGGAATGGTAGTTTTCAGATTCTTCCCGGAATTACGTCATTATAGTAACCTGAAAAGAAATTGTCCTGCTAAATGTGGTGTAATGTTTGAGAGAGCACATAATTAGTTCTGATAAGGACTGGCCCAGCTGAATTTGGTGTAATGTCTGAGAGAACACATAATTAGTTCTGACAAGGACTGTCTCAGATGAACATTTTCTAGTTGTTGTTGTTGTTGTTGTAGGATTTAACACCATTTTTCAGCACAAGACAGGCTACGCATGGCGGCCAGTATAAATGGTGGCGGAAGAACCTGGGAACGCCCCGGAAATTATCAAAGATGTCCCAACTTTAATAGTGTCACCATAGTTATTGTTTACAATACAGTGGATGAAAAGCATGTAACTGTGTTATTACCTAATTATGCAAATTTATAAAACATGACAAAAGCAAAATTCAAAGTTTAAAGGTATCACGTATCTACTGAACTAGACTGCAAATGTCTTGTATGATGTTCATATTGTTTTGATTCTCAATCAAGTAGATTTAATACTGATGCATATTTGAAATATTCTTCCCTTGGCAAATGTGTTACATTTAGATCACTCTAATGGCATGTGCTCTGAAAATTGTCTGTTATTACAACCTGTGCTCGAAAAACAGGATTATTATATGCATGAGGCTTGTCTAAATCTTATATGAGCACACTCATGTTGAGATCTACTTGTCAACACTGGATGGGCCTATAGACCTAGTAAAATCTGCATGACGCTGTGCCTATGCCTAAGACCTGTCTCATTTTAAATGGAGCCCCATCTTCCTCAAAACTTCTTGTCACAACTGGATGACCCTATGCCGCCTATGCTTATGACCTGTCTAATTTTAAAATGGGGCCCCATCTTCCTCAGAACTTCTTGTCACAACTGGATGACCCTATGCCTATTCCTAAGACCTGTCTAATTTTAAATGGAACCCCATCTTCCTCAGAACTACTTGTGACAAGTGGATGGTCCTATGCTTATGCATATACCTAAGACCTGTCTCATTTTAAATGGAACCCCATCTTCCTCAGAACTTCTTGTCACAACCGGATGACCCTATGCCTATGCCTAAGACCTGTCTAATTTTAAATGGGTCCCGTCTTCCTCAGAACTACTTGTCACAAGTGGATGGTCCTATGCTTCAAGCTTGTTTAAATCTTCATTAATTTCCCTCTACCACTGAGAGCTACTTGTCAAACCTGGCTAACCATATACCTGAGGCCTTTCTAAGTCTTGTATAGGTCCCCTCTTACTGTGAGAACTGCTTGTAAAAATTAAATGGCCCTATGTCTGAGGCCTGTCTAAATCTCTTTCACTGATAACTACTTGTCAGACTGGATTGCTTAATACCCAAACCCCGTCTAACTCTTAAATGGGCCACTCTTCCACTGAGAACTACTCATCAAACTGGTTCCTATGCCCAAGGCTTGTCTAACTCCTAAATGGGTCCCTTTTCCACAAAGCACGAATTCACAAACTCGATGATCGTCCTATGCCTAAGGCCTGTATAACTCTTAAATGGGACCTTCTTCCACTGAGAAGTATTTTTCAAACTGCATCAATCTCTGACTGAGACCTATTTAAAAATGGGACCCCTCTTCCACTGTGATACTTGTAAAAAATTTAGATACTGTTGATTCATATATTTTAATGGTACTTAAATTTGTGCACTGAGAAAGGATTCCTGTCTCAAACAAAAACATCATTCTCGATTGAGTCCTGTTTCTCAAAAGGAAGATCATTGTTTTTGCCCCACGTTTCTTATAAAGTGGTCATTGCTGACTGAAGTCTTGTGTTACATACTTAGATGTGTCATTTAAAGTCATAGGCAAGCACCAAATCAATGAAAATTGGTTACCTTAACAAAGCAACTAATTTACAGTACTATACAGAAACAAAGCAAGTATTTTCTTACATCATTATGTGAGCAAAAGCTTTACGAAGTTTAAAATATTTTCTGGAACAATAACTGATACCATCATGATACAATGTCATCTATGATGCTAACATTTAGGTATGTCCTAAGGCACTGTTCACATACAACCCAAATAGTTTTATCTGGTACTTCCTGAATAGTGAGACTGTTACTGGCAAACCCTGTTCACATGCTGACTAAAACTGGATTGTTTCATTGTTATTTATTATTTGTCATTTCCTGACCTGGCTAACCAGGTTAATGGGGAAACTGAGATACAAAGTGTATAGTATAACAAAGCAATTAATTACAAGTTATACAGCATTTGATAAAATAATTTTATTTTATTCAGTCTGAAGTACAAAAGCAATGTACAATACCAACTTCAACAATTTTGATTATTTATTTATGCCGAATGACCCATGATTTCCAATGCCTTTCACAAATGATACTGTACCTAAAACAATAAAGATACAAGATCGATTTACAATTTCCAACAGTATAATATGCCATTTACTGCTACAAATTCGGATATTGAGCTAATAAGAAAGCAATGTAATTTTAAATTTGCAGTTTGAATACTGTGCAATATTCCACACCAAAAAAAGCCATTTTGTTCAAGTAAAACACAGGCCCATGTACATTAATAAAACTGGGTCCATTTTATTTGTTGTACTAATGATTTAAAGCTGTCAGTGTAGATATAGATCTGATGGCTCATTAGGTAATAGCAGATCTGTGTCTACGCTATTTGTTGTCTATATCTGATGACTCATTAGGTACCAGCAGAACTGTGTCCACTCTATTTGTTGTCTAGATCTGATGATTCATTAGATACCAGCAGATCTGTGTCTACACTATTTGTTGTCTACATTTGATGACTCATTAGGTACCAGCAGATCTGTGTCTACACTATTTGTTGTCTACATTTCATGATTCATTAGATACCAGCAGATCTGTGTCTACGCTATTTGTTGTCTAGATGTGATGGCTCATTAGGTACCAGCAGATCTGTGTCTACGCTATTTGTTGTTTACATCTGATGGCTCATCAGATACCAGCAGATCTGGATCTACGCTATTTGTTGTCTACATTTGATGGCTCATTATTTGCCAGCAGATCTGTGTCTATGCTGTTTGATGTCTAGATCTGATGGCTCATTAGATACCAGCAGGTCTGAATCTATGCTATATGTTGTCTAGATCTGATGACTCATGAGGTACCAGCAGATCTGTGTCTACGCTGTTTGTTGTCGGAATCTGATGTCTCATTAGGTACCAGCAGATCTGTGTCTACGCTATTTGTTGTTTACATCTAATGGCTCATCAGATACCAGCAGATCTGGATCTACGCTATTTGTTGTCTACATTTGATGGCTCATTATGTGCCAGCAGATCTGTGTCTATGCTGTTTGATGTCTAGATCTGATGGCTCATTAGATACCAGCAGGTCTGAGTCTATGCTATATGTTGTCTAGATCTGATGTCTCATTAGGTACCAGCATATCTTTGGCTACGCTATTTGTTGTATAGATCTGATGGCTCATTATGTGCCAGCAGATCTGTGTCTATGCTGTTTGATGTCTAGATCTGATGACTAATTAGGTTCCAGCAGATATGTGTATACGCTTTTTGATGTCTAGATCTGATGACTCATTATGTACCAGCAGAACTAACCCAGTTAGGGAAACTCTCGGTAAGTTAGAGGCTTCGGATTGGCGTTATTGCCCTTATTTTTTTCGTTTTCGTAGGAAGCTTTATTTTATCAAAATTGACGTTCTATTAAATGATCTATTCACCTCTGCTGCTGCATTTACTGTTGCAATTATTCTGAACCTTTTGATAAGCCACACATAGGCTGTCAAAATATATCCATGGAGGAAATCGCTCTTGCTAATTATTTCCTCTCTAGGTGCATTGAACCGTTTTTATGCAATATAATTCACTTGACCTGACAACTCAATGGAAATGCATAGAATAAAAAGTGCACGCACCCCACCACCAAATGTATACATGCATTTGTCACGTCCGAAAGACATTTTGAGAACATTTGATGCTCACTGTGCAAACATAATCCCTTTCCCAGGGTGATCATTATGCAAAACATTGTGTACTTTATACCCAGATGCAATTCAAAATAGTTGTCATCTAGGTAGTTTTGATATATTATACTTGCCTTGAACCAACGTGTCTACTGCTACAAATGGCTAGCTCTGCTCCTAGCCAAATATTGGTATTTCACTGGCTACATACTGTGCAGTGAGTACATGAGGTGTAATGCCTCACGTCATTTTCAAGAGCAGCACAAGCTGAAAAGACCAAATTAACAAATATATCTATATCTTTAATTATTACTCATTATTAACACAAAAAATAACACCATAGCCTTAAGTTAAGAAATATGACAGAGGACAATTTACGAAACCGTCCTCAGCCAGCTCAGGATTAGAAAGGGTTATGTCTCTTTTAATATCGGACCGCACCGGTGGCCTAGAGGTTAGACCGTCCGCCTCTTAAGCGGGAGGTCATGGGTTCGAACCCAGGCCGAGTCATACTAAAGACTTAAACAATGGTACTAACATCTGCCTCATTATAAGGAGGATAGTGTTAGGACTGGTCGGGCTGGTGTCAGGATAATGTGACTGGGTGTGACAGCATGCTAGATTTCTGCGATATGATGCCCGAGTGCTAGACATCACTATAAACTGCTAAACTGCAGACATTGTAGTGACATGACTGAACTTATTTTTTAAAGCTACGTTAAAAATCCTTTCACACACACACCCTTTTGATATCCTATTTAGTTTTTCAAGACCAACAGAACGAACTAAAATTATTCGAAAACATCTGTTAGCAATGTACATAACAGAGCATACCATTAGCTTTTAGGGATAATATCCAAAAATTGGTTGCTATTGTTTCAGAAATAATTAGCAGACAGAAAGTTCTGAAATTATAATTACAGCTACTGAAAATAAATAATGATAACACTCCTAATTTGTAATTGCAAAAGAAAGTCCAAGTTGTAGTTAAAAGATTTTAAAGCCAAATAAAAACATTATGCCAGAAAATCTGCATTCATTTTGTTAATATTATTTAAAGTAGATTTAACCAGCCATTACTCTAATGGTACCTACTATAAATTTAAGTCAGTGGTTTACAACCTGTCATTAGTCTAATGGTACTTACTATAATTTTAAGTGAGTGGTTTACAACCAGTCATTACTCTAATGCTACTTATTATAATTTTAAGTGAGTGGTTTACAATCAAGGATTCCGTTAAGCCAATTCTGAGCCTAAATATGGGCTCCAATCCCTAACCAAAATTAATGTTAATTTTCCAAAATATGATCTGACAATACTGACTTCTGAAGATTAAGGATAAACACATAAAGATTTAAAAAGCAGACAAGAAAAAAACAACAACATCCAACTAGATGGCAGGTATCATTGTTTGCTTGCAATGTAAATTTTCCCAATTCAGTCAGATTGCAAGTAATTTTCACAATTTCATGGAGTCCAAGCCTTATATAAAATAAAAAAGCTTATGAAAATCCTTTATAGTACTACCAGCAACACAAGTCATTTGATTAGAGCTATGTATGTATGTATGTATGTATGTATGTATGCATGTATATATAAAGAACAAAGACATAAGCTGGATAATTAAGTGCAAAATATGAACATAAGATTTATTTCAGATGTAATTAAAATTGGATAATGAATGTAAAATATTCCTTCACTGCAGCAATGCCCATGAGAGTAAATGAGTATGCTGCCATAGAGTGAGACAGCCTTATAAGAACCCGACTTGCATAAATCTTACGACCACTTAATACAATGCAATTAATGACCAAACCTGTATTATGATAGGAAACGTGTTATACTGACTGGCCTTTTAGTGAGACAGCAATGGACCAATGTCATTGAACCCCTCAAATTATATCATTATATATCTAATTAACGCCAATAATTTATAATATATAGAATGTATATTGCTGGTATTCTCAGACACTGATAACATTCTTTCAATTTTATTTACACAATCCGTATCTATCTATCTATATATCTATCTATCTATCTATTTATCTATCTATCTATCTATCTATCTAATGTGTGACCAGTTACGCTTTAACGCTTTATCAGACTCAATGTGCATGATAATATTAATTTAGCAGAAGCATTTTTCAAATACACAAGATCCTTAAAATTAAAAGAATTTTTCTCACAATCATGTACATATTCACACTATGATAGTAGTTTTCATCAATAAAATAAGCCCTTTTTAAATAAAAAAGAATCAACATTTACACCTTCTAGTGGACAAGATATTTATCTCGATTTTTATATCGAAGCAACTAAACAAGAAGTTTTAAATAGCAGTCCTAAAAAAAACATTTTACAAGCATATCTAAAGAAGAACTAAATTTTTTACGTACTTTATCCCAAGACAAAGGTATTATTATTAAAAAAGCACATACGTCTAGCACCATAGTAATGATGAATAAAGCTGATTATATTAAAGAAGTAGAAAGACAATTAAGTGATGAAGAATGTATACAAAACTTTCATATAATCCTTCTGAAGAAATTAAAGAAAAAAAAAGCAAATGTATTAACCAAATCTCTTTACACAATTGTTCCACATATGATAAACTATATATCTTCCCAAATAAAATATCATACCTTAGTTTCATATTTTACCAAAAATACATAAAACGGTTGATAAGTCACTACCTTTAGGATATCCAAGTAGACCCATTATTTCTACATATAACTCAGTTTCAAACAATATATCGCAATATATTGATCACATTTACAACCACTGATGAAATCACTACCTTCATATGTCAAAGATACTTTTTTTATTTCACTGCCAAATTGAAGTCTTTACCGAAACTAAATGAAAATTTATTCCTAGTTACACTTGATGTGGTTACACTATACACCAATATACCACACAATGATGGTATCGAAGCATGTAAATATTATCTTGAATAAAACGGATATACATATAAACTATCAAAAGAACACGTTGTGATTTTGTAAAACTTGTGCTCGAAAATAGCTTTTTTCAATTTGGTAATACAAACTATCTCCAAAAAATGGGAACACCAATTGGTAGTCCTATGGCACCTGCTTATGCATTTTTATTTATGGGAAAAATAGAACATGATTTTCTAAATAAATGCCTCTAAAACCAGATGCATGGTTAAGATTTTTATACGATATCTTTATGATTTGGAGTTATTCATTAGAAGACCTTTATTATTGTATAGACAGTTTAAACAAATTACATCCAACAATTAAATTTACATTCAATGTGTCTAAAACTAAGGTATCATTTCTGGACGTAGATGTCGTGAAAAATGAAAATAATGACATTATCTTCATGGTTCATGTTTAAAACACGAATATTCACCAATATATTGAATATTCTTCATGCCATCCTAAATCATGTAACAACGGGATACCGTATAGTCAAGCAAAAACATATAGAAAAATTATTTCGGATGACGCTGTTTTTAAATCATCTTTGATAGAGATAGGTCAGCATTTTTTAAATAGAAATTACCCTACTGACATCATTAATACTGCTTTCCAAAAAGTATCTTCTCTTACACAACTTGAATCTTTACAATGTAAAATCAAAAATAGACATGAAGATATCATTCCTTTGTTATTGAATATAATCCAAGTTTACCTAATATAGGTAAGATTATCAATAAATATTGGGATTTATTAAACTTCTCATGTAAAGCAAGTGTTAAATCGCTACACGAAAGCAAACCCACACTTGCTTATAAAAGGACTAAAAATCTTAAAGATTTCCTAAGTAAATCTAAATTAGAAGAAGAAAAAAAAACATCATATATAAAATAGGATCATCAACTAAATGTAATAGACCTAGATGTTCACACTGTTCTTTCATTAATGAAAATACTTCTTTCAATAGTAATAATACGAAATAAACTACGTACATTGTGATACTAATTGTACAACATATAATGTTATTTATTTGATCACATGCAAAAAAGGACTAAAAAGCTTAAAGATTTCCTAAGTAAATCTAAATTAGAAGAAAAAAAAAAACATCATATAAAATAGGATCATCAACTAAATGTAATAGACCTAGATGTTCACACTGTTCTTTCATTAATGAAAATACTTCTTTCAATAGTAATAATACCAAATAAACTTCGTGCATTGTGATAGTAATTGTACAACATATAATGTTATTTATTTGATCACATGCAGAAAATGTGGCATCCAATATATTCGACAAACTAGTCAACAAATATCTAAACGTATGAATCAACATAGATCAGATATAAAAAATTATAGCGATCAATCATTCTCATGTTGCCGCATATTTTAACAAAATTTCATAAACTTTGCAAGATTTCTCCTTCCAACCTATTGTTAAAGCTGGTTCTGAGATGGAAAGTCTGCTAAAGGAAACATGTTGGATTCACCGTCTTAATACGGTATATCCAAAAGGTCTAAATTCAAAAACACTACGATATTCATTAATCCATTTTTTAAAATTATGTCCCATGTTACAATGAGTTAAGAATATTTGTATAATATTCTGCTTTGCATAATAACTTAATTAGTGAAAGTATAAGCTAATATTATAAAAATAAGTTTACTAATATTTAAAAAAAAGAAAGTGCATTTTTATATTAATTCTCAATATATTAAGATTAATTGTTTATAAAATACTTCACAGTAAGTATTAGGCACGAAAGACTTTTTTATTATATAAACTGAGTTCTGATGAAATATTGAACATTCGTCAATAATATATCAAGATATATATATATATATATATATATATATATATATATATATATATATATATATATATATATTGTTTACTTAACTCTGAATGATTTCTGAATCAAGGTCAGGAACTTGATGCAAAGTTTTTCACATTATTTGTTTACGAAAAACAGGTCAAACTGAACTGAATATCTGGACAAAATGTCAAATCCAGTAAATAAAGTTACATCACAATAGCATGTAATGGAATGAAAAAATTAAAACTAACAAACAAACAATTAAATTAAATCAAATATAAATTATATCAAATATACATAACACTTTGCATATACTTCTTCCTCCTTTGCTTGTAAGTTGTCTCATTTTTTATTTTAATTTAGAAACGGATCCAGAATCTGACACTATAATTATAATAATGTGAAAAGCAACAGTCTTTTAGATACCTGTCCTGATTAAAGTTGTTTAGATATTTGGCGGAAGCTGACTATTGGTGACAAGATTCGAGCCTCCGGCTAGTCCGATATTGCTATGTGAGAAAGCTTGCCAGCAGCCTTACATGGATCGGTGGTTCTTAACTTGGTTTTCCAGATATTTTCCACCACTAGCTATATGGCCCACTATGTACAGTATATAACTCACTGAATAAAATAAAAACAGTGTTAAACCCACATCAACAAGAAAACTTATAAATAAGCAACACTTGATTTATTTTAATTCACCCTCCAAACTTTATTTACAATAAATGAAACTGTTAATATTAAAGCAGGATATACAAATGATCACTCTTTGGTACAAATGAAAACAGTCTTTAAAAGGAAACTAAACGAAATCTTTTCGGAAAGGTAACCCGTATTACAAAACGAAGAAAAGAAACAATTAAAAATGCAAAATATCAGTATACTATTTTTCACCGGTCTGTGATAATTTGGTAAATCATCGATCTGTCATGTGAGATTTACCGTTAGTGATTGACTTAAGATACTGTTGTCAAAAATTAGAGGAATTACAATATCATTCTGTTCTATCAAGGACAAAGACAAAACAAAATAATCCCTCAAAATCTGCATGGAAATCGACTGCTTAAGGACATACACTCAACAGACGAGAAAAATCATGCAACCCACGTTGCCAAAATCATAAACATTATATGAAAAAGTATAGAACCTGAAGAGATCTGGAAGAAGAAAATGGTGTGTGTGTTTGTGTGAATTGGATTTTTAACGTAGCTTTAACAATTTGTCAGTTATATTACTACGATGTCTGCAGAGTGGCAGTTTATTATGATCTCTAGCACTGGGGCATCATGCCGCTGACATGTAGCATGTTGTCCCGCCCAGTCACATTATCCTGACACCAGGCGGATCAGTCCTAACACTAACCTCTTAATGCCGACCGCCTCGCAAAGCAGCTGTATGATTCGGCCGGGGATCGAAACCACTACCTCCCGCATCCGAGGCAGACGTTCTAGCCACTAGGCGGTTATATCAATAGTCCATGTCCATTCAGAATTATTATTTTAAGATTATATGCCCATCCAGAATTATATCAATACTATATAAATGGGTAAAATATTCTCTAAATGGCATTTGACATGCTTGCCATACAATTATAAACTGTTTTAGTCTAGCATATATAAATAACAATTATTCGTCTGTTGGACTAACTGGTTGTACTTTAATGGCACGATTTGGACTTTATCGTATGTAGGAAATGGGAGCTAAGTGCATTTCGCAAGGTCACACCAAGCACCAACTAAGGAAGTCAACCACAGAAGTCATACACATAAATGACACACAAAGGACGAACTAAGCCAGCTAACAATATATAGATATACATATCAATGTCTTTTTCTTCAAAGACGTCCTCAACATAGCAACAAGAGGTTGCATAAATAACCCATACATATTAGGCTATATCTGTTGCATTTTTGTCATGCAGAAGCAAAGATTGAAGATCATGGTCATTGGCTCCACATACAGTTTGTCAAAGTTTTCTTGAGTGTTTGAGAAATTAGAGTACAATAAAAAGAATGCACTGAACCTTGCATTATCCTTATATGATGTTCATAAGAAACACTTTTCTGGACAAATCTTATAATTTTTGTATTCTTGGAAATTTACTTATTTAATCCATATCATGTATTAAGCTGACATTTGTTGTGGAAAAAACTTAATTGATATATGAAAATGGTTGCAAACTTTTATAGGATTCCTTTTCAGAAAGTAAAGATATTGTCCTTGGTTTTCATATGCATACTTGTTTACTTAAATCAATGCTAAAGTGTTTATTGATGCATCCTGTAGATTATAAAAAAGTTAACTTTAAAAATAAAATGATTTCATCCTTTGATTGTTTTTTTTCTTCCTTTATTTGTTTTGTTTAGTTACTCAATAAAGATTACAATTTAAAAGCAAATTTGTATTGAATTATCTTTATGTAGAAGATTCAATAAATAGCATTTAATATACAATTTTACAAACAACTGTCCTAACACAAGTACATATCATGTTTCTTGACACACAAACACTTGTCTTAATACAAGTACCATGTTTCAAGAGATATAAATACTTGTCTGAATAGAAGTACACACCGTGTTTCATGACACACAAACACAAGTTTAAATTCAAGTGCATCCCGTCTCATAGGACACAAACACCTGTCATAAAATAAATATGTACCATTTAAACACAACTAGATGCCAAATTTGGGAGACAAACACTAGTCCTAATGCAACTAAACCACAAGTTTCATGTCACGCAAACACTTGACATGGTGTAACTGTATACCAAGTTTGGGAAAGAAAGATTTGTTATGATACAACTCTACATCATTATGATACAACTCTACATCAAGTTTCATTGCACACAAAGACTAGTCATGATAAAGTTACATAACACATTTTGGAAAGAAAGACTTGTTATGATACAACTTCATAGGAAGTTTCATGGGGCACAAACACTTTTCATAATATAACTATATTAGCAGAACTTAGAGTGTGTATATTTGATATATATTTGCCATTGGTTTTGAGGGATGATTTCTCTCCAAGCCCTAAAATTGGTTGCATTGGTTTCAAATATCATCAATAGGCAGGAAGCTTTTTAAATATAACTGCTGAAAGTCAATGGGGATAACAGTCTCTTTCACACTAATCAGAACAAAAGAATCATATAAGATTTCTAATTTGTTCAGGCAAAAAGAAATTCAAGTTGCAAATGAAAGACTATGAAGCCAAATGAAAATATTTTGTCACAATAATACAGTACTCCTTCACCTATTTGTATACTACATTATAGTGAGACTACTCAATGGTATACTACCTTATAGTAAGACTAACTATTAGTATACTGCCTTATAGTGAAACTACCTATTGGTATACTACCTTATGGTGAGACTACCTTATAATATACTACCTTATAGTGAGACTACCTATTAGTATACTACATTATAGTGAGACTACTTAATGGAATACTACCTTATAGCGAGAATACCTACTAGTATACTACCGTATAGTGAGACTACCTATTAGTATACTACATTATAGTGAGACTACTTAATGGAATACTACCTTATAGCGAGACTACTTGCTAGTATACTACCGTATAGTGAGACTACCTATTAGTATACTACCTTATCGTGAGACTACCTAATGGCATGCTACCTTATAGTGAGACTACCTATTAGTATACTACGTTATAGTGAGACTATTTAATGGTATACTACCTTATAGTGAGACTACCTATTAGCATACTACCTTATACTGTGACTCCCTATTAGTATACTACCTTATCGTGAGACCACCTAATGGTATACTACCGTATAGTGAGACTGCCTATTAGTATACTACCTTATGGTGAGACTACCTAATTGTATGCTACCTTATATTGGGATTACCTATTAGTATACTACATTATAGTTAGACTACTTAATGGTATACTACCTTATAGTCAGACTACCTAATAGTATACTACAATAAAGTGAGACTACTCAATGGCATACAAACTTATAGTGAGACTACCTAATAGCATGCTAACTTATAGTGAGACTGCCTGTTAGTATACTACAGTATAGTGAGACTACTTAATAGTATACTACCTTATAGTGAGATAACCTATTAGTATAATACCATATAGTGAGACTACCTAATGGTATGCTAACTGTAATGAGACTACCTAATAGCATGCTAACTTATAGTGAGACTGCCTGTTAGTATACTACAGTATAGTGAGACTACTTAATGGTATACTACCTTATAGTGAGATAACCTATTAGTATAATACCATATAGTGAGACTACCTAATGGTATACTAACTGTAATGAGACTACCTAACAGCATACCATCTTACAGCTAGATCCATTAATTACTTCAAATTAAATAAGTACATGATTCATATAATTTTAATGGAATGGAATTCCTGAAGGTTTGTACTAAGGATATTGAGCTAAGCAACCACAGATAAAGTTATTTAAGGAACCATTCATTTCCCATTACTGAAGAAAGGATAAAAGACAATTCTAAAAAATTAATGCAAATTCACTTTAAGGAACACATGTATGTATCTTGCTGTTTTTGATGCAGGGTTTAACGTCATTTTTCAGGTCAGGATAAGCTATACATGGCGGCCATTATAAATGGTGGAGGAAGAACCCCGCAACACAATGGAAAGAACAACCGACCCACGAGAAGCTACTGGCAAACTTTCTCACATACCCACGAGAAGCTTTCTACCCGAGGCCCGAACCCACGGAGACACAGGTGAGTAGGCAATGATCCATAACTGTGAGCGCTTTAGACCACTCGGCCGCCCCATCATGTATGTATGTATGTATGTATGTATGTATGTATGTATGTATGTATGTATGTAATCTTTAACAAAAAACTGAAATATGCATCATGATAACAAATTGATAATTTTGCCTAATAACTGATGATATAAGTCATGGCTAACTGCTCATATATAATTTCAGACACAGAATAAGAATAAAAACATTTTTATGTGTTATCATAAATATGTGCTATGTCTCTAGAAGAAAATATGAATATACAAAATTTAAAACCATCAAACTTTTCTGCAATGTTACTTAGAACCATAGTAATACAAATTATATAATGTATATGATATCCCTACAAGCAGAGTTTTTTGTATTTGTAAAACTGAATATTACACTGAATGCAGCAAATACAACTACAACATCTCAGTAAATGAGAGTTAAAACATACAGTCATTTACAATTAAAAGTTCTTAGTTTTCCATGCGAGAAAACCGCCATACATACGTTCTATTGCTATCAACCCTACCCTTCTTCAAATCAGAGGGAACACAGAAGAAATCAGTACCTTCCCTCCTTCCACTATTTTAAACAATGAAATTCAAACCAGTGATTGTTCTCGAGACTGATTTTGATCCAAGATGTCCACTAGATATGTACCTTACAAATATCTTAGTCATGATCTCTGACCTTGAGACAATTTCATACATAGACAATATTAATTCCAAAGCCAAAAGTCAAATCAGTAGGAATCCACAAGTCAGTTTGTTCCTTCCTTCCACCTTTTTCCCTCCAAACTATGAAATTGAAACCAGCAGATGGTCTTGACACTAACTTTGATCCAAGATGTCTACTAGATATGTACAGTACAATTATCTTAGTCATGACTTTTGACACTGAAATTATTTCATATGTAAAATGCTATGATTAACCACAAATCTGGCAATAATTCAAGGTAAAAAACAGCAACCACATTTTATTGTACGGATGGGTTATCATGTGTAAATCGTACCAAAGATGAAACTGGAAGTCAAAAGCTTTAACATCTTCCAAGGTTCAAATCAAGGTTGTATCTCAACTCAAACCATACATTAAACAATTCCTATGTCACAAACGTCGACATTGAAATCAGTGTCACATTCCTGCCACCATTGTTGAAATGCAAGTAAGTCTTTACACAGGAGCACTGTCTATCTACAAGTCGTTACATGGGAGCACTGTGTATCTATACAAACAAGAGAATGCAGTTACCTTTAATGTGCCACTCATGTCTGTTTGCTTATATAATTCTTGATTAAACCTACAAAATACATGTAACCTTGTGATTTTTAGAATAGTTTTGGGTGAAGAGATGATCACAGTTGTGACTACATAAATACGTTCAACCAGCTAGATAATTATATCAGAAAATAGGAGTTCAACCATGCAACTGCCTTTCATATATGATCTTGAGGTGAACAGGGAGTGATATTATTGCATGCGTCTTGAATGAAACTGAACACTTTGGTACTTCTGCAAACACAAAAATGATTCCACATATATAGTAATTAGCATTCGATGAGCAGATGTTCAAAGCAATGTGAACTATTTTATGTTAGACTGTGAATTACTGTATTTTCTGAGATAAATAGCCTTGACATTTAATTGGTGCAGTATATCATTATATATGGATAACATTATAATCATGAACTGGAAGTTAGTCTTACATAGCTGAGTGGTAAATACGGCCATCTTCTGTCAAAGGTGCATCAACATATATTCAAACAAAGAATAAATTATTTGTTCCTAGTTTACTTTTAACTGTTTTTTTAACTGTACTAGAAATCAGAAATTACAGCAAAACAAACAGTAAACCACTGAGACCATCTGGAATCCAGTAAGAAATTTGCTAGTACAATACAGTACAAATTGCCTGCCAATATGTTTTGAGATAAATAAAAAGAAAATTTATTTGTTACGAGCAAATAACATATATATTTAATTTTGTGGGTTAAAACATAACTGTCTTTACATGCAGCTTTCAGGAAACCTAAACGTACAATACAAAATTGAACACACACACACACACACACACACACATATAATGCATAGTTTACAAATATCTGATGATCAAAGTAATGTAAATTTTAATCTTGTTATCATAAACATTGCATATTGTACTTGTCACAAGATACAATTTGTTGGTGTTCAATTTGTTTTTCCTTCATACAGCTCCTGTATACTATAAAAGTTGACATTATTAATTTGCATGGTCAATACTTTTTATTCCCTAGCAACTTGATTCAGAAATAATTGCACTGAATGTACTGATGACTGAGAAAGAATATTTGACCTGAAAAGAAATTGTCCTACTAAATGCGGTGTTGTGTCTGGGAGAGCACATAATTAGTTCTGACAAGGAATGGCCCAGTTGAATTGGTGCAATGTCTGAGAGAGCACATAATTAGTTCTGACAAGGACTGGCCCAGTTCAATTTGGTGTAATAGTTCTGACAAGGAATGGCCCAGCTGAATTTGGTGTAATGTCTGAGGGAGCACATAATTAGTTCTGACAAGGAATGGCCCAGCTGAAATTGGTGTAATAGTTCTGACAAGGAATAGCCCAGCTGAATTTGGTGTAATGTCTGAGAGAGCACATAATTAATTCTGACAAGGACTGGACCAGTTGAATTTGGTGTAATAGTTCTGACAAGGAATGGCCCAGCTGAATTTGGTGTAATATATGAGAGAGCACATAATTAGTTCTGACAAGGACTGGCTCAGATGAACATTTTATAGTTGTTGTTGTTCTTGTAGGGTTTAACACCATTTTTCAGCACAAGATAGGCTATATATGGTGGCCAGTATAAATGGTGGAAAAAGAACCTGGGAAAACCCCAGAAAGAACCACCGACCAATGAGAAGCTACTGGCAGGCTTTCTCACCTAGACACACTGGCCAATCCGAGATTCAAACCCATACAGACAGAGGTGGGATGGCGGTGATCCTTAACAGTGAGCGCTTTAGACCAATCAGCCACTCAGGGCCCCAGAACATTTTCATGTGCCTGAGAGTGCATATTAGTTATGACAAAAATGGTTTAACTGAACACAATATAGTTCCCTGTCTGAGAAAATAATTTACATGGGCTTTGGATGTAGTTGTTTTGTGTATTTGCATATCAATTATTGGAGTACTAATTCAATGGGAATGTCGTATGTAATGATAAATTAATTCAATGAGAAAATAAATATTTGAATATTTATAGTGTTTTTACTTATAATAACTATGTGTATATTCAATATTTTTTCTTCTCATTTATGAACGCTTGTATTATACATGTTTGTTGAATATACACCTCTGGTAACCTGTACACCATTAGCGCTAGTCCCTTCTTCTTCCAACTGTTACCAACAAATATTTCTTCTTTAATATCAAGGTTATCACTAGATTACCTCTCCTACGATATTTATACCCTTATAATACTACTAGGATTACCATTCCTACTCTAACTACTATTTCTTCCCTTCTAACGGTACTGCTAAGATTACCACTCCTATTACTGTTATTTCTTCCCTTCTAATGATACTTCCAGGATGACTACTCCTACTATTACAGCTATTTCTTCCCTTCTAATGGTACTGCTAGGATTATCACTACGTAACTAATGATTGGCCTATTAATTAGATTAATGTTATGAACTAATGTAGGGACCATTATGAATGAGTTATTCATAGGTGGCTTGCTAGCTTAGTTATCATGATAGCAGGGTGTTGGACATGTATTTATATCCTGTGCGGGAAGACATATTCCAGCCCTGCGTGGACATGTAAGTGTTCCCTGTGTGGGTGCACATATTTAACCTGATGTTGGCTTGAATAATTGCGTTGTGTGGACCAGTATTGTTCTATGTGAGAATACAAATCTGTCCTGTGTAGACAATTATGTGACCCTCTAGTGTACATGCCATATTACCTGTCCATGTGAGGAGTAGAATCTGAGATAAACTTTTATAAATGTTTCCAAATTTAATTTAACTTGGATGTTATGGTTAAATGATTCCTTACTATTTTACTGAATATAATGTTAATAATGTGAATTGTGAATTTGTATGATTAAATAATATCTGTGGTATCATGTATTTGTGTACAGTTGTTGATTACTCCCTTCATACAAAGACACACAGACTGGACTATTTTAAGTTGTAATAGTAACGTTGTGAAATATTGCGATCCATTTAAAAGGTGTCTATCAATGGCACATTTACAAGTGGCACGTTCGTCACGTTACCTTTTAGGGAAGTCTTTTGGCAAACACTAGAAGCTCTAACATATCTGATTATAGCAGTTTGTACTCCAGTTGAGTAATATTGAACAAGAATCTTTTCTGTAGTTTTCTTTGCGCCAAGGTGACCCAAAAATATAATGACCTTGTTTTAACACATTGGTCTCCAAAGTTGTGGGTACTACCAGTTATCTGCAAATTTGTCCATGATCAGTTTTGGGTGACTGAAATTTCATTTTCAATTAGAAGTTATGACCTGTTTCCTGAACAACTATTTATCAAACGCTTGCCAGTTAAAGGTAACTCTTTGATAGGATTAAGTGATACACCTTGCTGTTGCTCTAACTTAATTTAGTCAACTCCAATATCTCTAATAAAACCTTTACCTATTTCTTGTCAACATCTAGTTTCTTCTTACCGAGGGCTTCCAATGAAACAACATAAAATGGAGTAACTTCGTATATACACGCAGTTTCAGCCTTTCGGACTATTCCATCAATAAGAACACATAAGTGGATCTGACATTTCAAATGTCTCTCGTCTACAAGAGTCTTTCTAACTACAGTTCTACTTTGACCACTTCTACTAGTTAAAATTGGCATTTATTCAAGATTTAAACTATTCATGCCTACTTAACAAATTCTGCTCAAATCCCCTGAGTGCTTCAGTATGAAATCTGAAAGGTTGTAGGGCTAGAACGTACATCATTATCCTCAAATTTGCAATCTTAGCCTGACTGAGATCCAGTATATGGGGAATGACTAGTTTCAATAGCGAATTCTCAACCATTACTTATTCTTGACCTTCACCCTTGAAAGTACTTTCATGCATAGGTTTTAATATTTCAAAATCCAAAATTATGACCGCATAACTGGAACACATTCAAGGCAATCATCTGACAAATCCAGCAACCAGATTGTATTAAAAGTGTTTGCTATCATGTGTAAAAATAAGTCACAACCTTTCTTTTCTTCTAATGGGAGAATAAAGGTTAGAATAAGTGTCTAGAATTCAAACCTTAAAATAAGTCACAACCTTTCTATTCTTCTAATGGGAGAATAAAGGCTAGAATAAGTGTCTAGAATTCAACCTTAAAATAAGTCACAACCTTTCTATTCTTCTAATGGGAGAATAAAGGTTAGAATAAGTGTCTAGAATTCAAACCTTAATAAAAGAACCTAAGTGACCTTGAAATCAACATCACACTGCTGTCTAAAAACTTGTTTGTTGAAATACAACTAATGACAGAATTGGGTTAAAATCCATTAGTCTATATATGGTGGTCTGACTTTTATCTATTTCAATTATTTTGGGAGATCAAAATTTGAGTAAAGATTCTTGATCTCCCTAATCCTGGTTGACCTGATGGTCCAAAACACATAGATCGCACTATAAGTGACAGTTCGAGTTACTGAAGGACCTATAAAAAGTAAGAAGTTATCCCATCCCCACTAGACTTCAAGAAAATGGCAGGGAACTGTGCTGTTTAATGACTGAATACTCAGTTTATAATAATGTTGTGGATAAAACTCAGTAAGGACTTTTTCTGACTAACCTATCTGTTATTCTGTATAACTTAGTTATTTTCAATATGTCCAACATCCAAACGATCATTAAAATTATTAATACTGGTATTGACTGATACCGTGGCCTAAGTGGTTACAGCGTATGTCATAGATGCACGATATCAGGGTTCAAACCACAGCTAAGTTACGTACCATTATTCGATACAAAAGACGTAATTAACAAGATAAATCAAATGAGTCCAGATTTCAATCGGGTGAAAAATGCAACAATGTAACAAAGAATATGACCTTTAATTTGAACATAATCATTTCATAACGTTGATTAAAATGTACAGGTTCTCTCTGCCGTTTTTGGTGATTAAATGAGTGATATATGAAAGTTATTGTTACCAAGTATTTGATCGCAATTTCCTTAAAGTTCAAGAAATAAAAATAAATCTTTATGAATTTTCCGGTTTAAAGAAAATTACATTTATACCTGTCCCCGCATTATAAGCGGGTTAGCAAGTTATTGAGGGAGCAATGTATTAAGTGTAAGTAATCTTTCTATGAAAATTCGAAGAAGCGGAATGAATAGCAACAAAAGGCCTGAGATCATTGATCGAGTTGACATACATCTAAAAGTAGAGAAAAGAACATTTGACCAATGTGTCTTGATCAGAACTTGCTTCCAATGTACGACATGAAATTTTTTTTTAAAAAAATGGCGTTTATGCCTGACTCGCATTATAAGAGAGTCAGCAAGTTATCAGGGTGCAAGTTATTGTGGGATCAATGTATTATGTATAGATAATCATTCTGTGAAAATTCCAAGAAGATGAGCAGAAACTATAGTAATTTAAACTAAAGCAATTGGCTCGGACCCCACACTCCAACACAAATGATGCATGGATCATTTGGTGCATACCTAGATATTTGTGTAGTGAATAGAAGTGTTCAGGTTATTAGATTCGCTATGTAGATTGGTTACCCTTAGTGCATTTCATGTCAGTCTCTTTCTGTACATGAATGTTATCTTGACCAGTCTAGCGTTACAGTGTTCTAACATATCTGTGACGTGTGATCTTAGTGAATCTAAGAGAAGACTAATGAAACTCAATGTATTATGTTAAATATTCGCTTATCATTACACTGGAGACATGGTGTCAAGTATGATTGTCCTAAACAACCTTTGCCACAGAGATGGATATTGATATGGATAGGCATGTTAGTGCTTGAACAAGTGGTTACATATAACCTTATTCCAAGGTTATTTATGTATTATTGATTTAGTTTTGCTAATCTTATGGTGATGTTGTTTGTCCTGAATCATATATTCATACACTATGTTTATACAGTTCATGCCCTATTGGGCACCAGTTCAGCTGGTTGATGAGTGATTATAGCCAAGGAGTGTCAGAATCAGTTAACTTGGGATATATTTTCTTTGATGAAACGAAGATCTGAGAACATTGGCCAAGTGTACTTAGACATATTGTGGTTGACGAAAAGCAATTAATGTTTTTTTACAACTATTTTTTTCTTAGTTGTAAATGTTTTATGAAAAGGGATTTATCCATCACTTGTTATGAAAAGGATGTTTCTCATAACCTTCTCATTTCTTGCTATGATAAGAAATTACTCATCAGTTAAGAAATGTCTTTGAAAATGGTGAGAGAGAGAGAGAGAGAGAGAGAGAGAGAGAGAGAGAGTACCAGGCTCTTTTAAAAGACGGTGCCACTCATGACGGTGTGAATATGGCTACATCTGGTGAATCTGGCCATGCGGGAGGAACTTCGGGATGCTGTAACGGCACAAGCCTCTATGAGTTTCCGACGAATGAATACATTTTATTGAAATACTCAGCATTTAAAATTACATTCCAATATCAATGTACACAAACGTATTTACTGATATAAGAGATGCATATAAAACTACGATATTCCTCCACTTACGAACATCATACATTTGTATAATGTCTGCCTTTTAGAGTATAATACAGACAATTAAAAATCGAATAAATTCAAGATGGCTAAAGAATCGAAAATTCAATATTTCAGACTAAAACCGCAATCATTTAATAGAAATATATTTTGCTGAATTTAATATAAAATGTCAACATATTAAACTCTATTATTTAAAGAGTATTTTATTTCTAACTTAACTATTACTAGGTATGAAGTTGGTAGCAAACGTTGTTTTTTTCTACTCTCATCAATAATATAATTACAAGTAAATATAAGTTATTCAAACAATTAAACTTTTCAAAACATTATAGTACAGAATAGTGCAGAAATATTAAAACAACCCAGTGTTTCTACGTACTGCCGTTTGATTAACATCTTAATACTATATGAAAAATTGTACCATACAAGCTTCTTTGAGATTCCGACGAATAATTTGATGCGTCTGCAGATCGACGCTTTTTATATCAGTTTCTTAGGACATGGTCAAATATTGATATTCGTTTAGTTCTTGTGTTGCGCCAGAATCTCAAAGTGAGGCTCCATAGTTTCTTACAGACTATCGTCTGGGTCTATGCACGTCATTAGACAGACAATTCAACCACGGCAGCGCGTGGAGCTTATAGATTAGTCATGTATTTTAGGCATCCGCAATGCAGCAACTTGCACAACTTAGTGAGTGTAGTTTTTGCTGACTGTATAGCGAGTTTTGCCTTTTGCTCATAAGGGTACAATCTTTATTAAATAGTATATAATTGAAATACCGAAATAAAGAGATTAAATCTCAATCTATTTCAATAGAAAATTACTTCCAATATTATTTAATGAAAGAATTACTTTTAATACAATTTAGAAATATTTCAATCTTATTACTTTTACTAAAAAAAAACTGTCATAATAGATATACTAAAATTATGTTGAAATCCTGCAAATGGCTGTTTGATATCCATCCTGAAAATCATTACAAAGCTAATTCTCCTGAATAGAGTCATATCAACATGCTATTCTCAATAAGGCATTATAAGACCACGTAATGTAACTGGATTTTATGAAAACGCTTCTTATCTGACCTTCACCATCTCACCATAACTGGCTCAGAAATCCTGTTATCACCTTTTTCTTGCATGAATAGTGACATTGATGGTTGATATTCATTCAAATTTGTCTTCCTCATTTTAAGATGCAAGGATATTGTTAGCATTTTTGAGTATGAAGACAGAGACTTGTAATTATACAATTAAATTTTGAAAAGTCTATGTGCTTATTTACATGCAAATTAAAGTGTTGATAATCAGCATTTTGATATTGATTTTAAGGTCAAAGGTCTTGACATGGTATTATCTGTAGCAGCAGCAGAGAGACTGGGCCCACCAACTTTTTCGTCCAACAGGACCATCTATCAAAAATTCTTCTGATAGAAGGTCTTATTTCGCAAAATAAACCCTTCTAGCCAGAAACTATGATGACTAAATCCTCTTTTCTGGCTAACGGGGTTATTTCGACAGCGATAACTCGCTATAAAAAATAGTTTCTTCACGGGGGGGGGGGGGGGGCACGACGACGACGTTGGTGGTGTAGTCTCTCTGCTGCTAATCATTTTAGGATTTTTAGTTTTTTTTAGTTAAAAAATGTATCTAACCCAACTCGGTATCGTGTCCGAGGATCATGTAAATTTATCGTCACAAACCCGTGTGGTTTTCGTTGAGCATGACTAAAGAAATTTTTAAATTTATTGAGGTCCATGTCACCACTGCACCAAGTCTGATGAATATTTCTCAGCGTGTGTGCGTCAATTCCCTTAAACACTGCAAGAACGTTACAATTATCTCTGATCACTTTTGGAATTTGTGTATACCGTTGAGTCACATAAATGACATCAGTGTTTTTATGACGCCCACGGGAAAATATTCTCGCAGGGTTTGTTTGTTTATCCAGCATGACATCATCGTACACTACTAGATTATTAATTGATCCATCGATGTCATCAATGCCGGGTGCATCATTTATGTCAGTTATGAATTCAACTACGTTTTCGTCGGTCTCACTGATTGTTTTTGCACTCTCGTTAAAATCTTTTAGCACTTGATAACATCGCTGATCGTCCACAGACGGGGCAATCAAATATAATTTATCCCACTTCATCCACTTCATTATCAAATTCAACAACAGCTGTGTTTTACCCGACCCAGATGGACCTATGATAATCATTCGAACAGAATTTGGTAGCACTGAGTTATGCTTGATTGGCTGTCCTCGCTTTGTCGCGGAAAAGTCAGTGATTTCTATTAGATATATCATAAAATAATATGAATTTATATTGTGGGAAATGCCGAGCACGTACCCCAACTACGGATACAACAACAATTACAACAAAAAATAATCGACAAGCGCTCAAGGGCAAGTGTGAACGATGTGGCACAAAAAAATTTAGATTTATTAAAAAAAAAAGCGGAGGTGATATCGCAGCCAAGTTAACAGCGCTGCCAGGAGCTCCGTGGGCTAAATACCCAGGAGAAAAACATCTTCCAGGATATAATTACTGTGGTCCAGGAACCCGACTTGATATCAGACTTGATGCTCAGGATCAACCAAAACCCGGTGAGTACCCGATAAACGCTATCGATGCAGTGTGCCATGCTCATGATGTAGCTTACCGAAGCAAGGATTTGCAACAGCGCCATCTCGCGGACGTGAAATTAATTCACGCGTTAAATGCCATCCCTGATAAATCTTTCAAAGAAAGGTTAGCGTCTTGGTTGATAAAAACTGCAATGAAAGGTAAATTAGCGTTAGGTACTGGTATATAATGGAGTCGATTTATTATTCCCCAAGCGGATATTGGAGAGGTAACGCAGCAATTGATAAACTTGCCAGCGCGGCATCAGTAACACGCGCGGTTGCCAAAAATTGGTTATCCCGACAGGCAATATGGCAAATTTATCTACCGCGCCCTAAACAAATTCACTTTGCGCATTTCGATGTTAGTGTACCAAATGAGGTTCATCAAGCTGATATATTATTTCTGCCACATGATACTATCCGAAGACGCACATACAAGTACGCGTTAACCATAGTTGATGTTGCCAGTAGATACAAAGATGTGGAACCGTTAACAACTAAAACAGCATCTGAGGTTGCTTCTGCGTTTGAAAGAATTTATCGGCGAGGACCTCTGCGATGGCCAAATTTATTACAAGTTGATCCTGACAAAGAATTTTAAGGTGCGGTATCATCGTTGATGAAACAACATAACGTCACCATACGACGAGGACACACTGAAATCCACCGTGATCAGGCAATTGTTGAGCGATTCAATCGAACACTTGCTGAGCGGTTATTTGGATATCAATACGCGAGAGAATTCATTCAGGATACGAGATCGCGCGAATGGGTTGCAAGATTACCAAGCGTGATAACTGTACTAAATAATGAAATTACCCGAACCACCAACATGAAACCTTCCATCGCGATCACGAAAAAAAATATACCACTACAACGAAAGAAAGAAAAACAGCAAATACTGGGTAATGTTACTGTAAGATATTTATATGAACCAGGTGAACTTGAAGGTGGTAAACGAAGAGCGACTGATCCCATCTGGAGTGTTACCACACATAAGATATCCACCGTGACAAGATCCACTGGGAGAAACGCAAGCGTTTCCAGACCAGCAATCTACAGGCTGGATTCAACTGCTCCTCAACGCGGATTCACCCGTGAGCAACTTCAGGTAATTCCCGAGGACACACAATTGCCGCCAAAATCACTGAAGTGATTTAACTAGCGCTGGCGCCCCGACGTCGATTACACTCAAGACCGGTCAACATGACATTATCACGTGTATGACCGCGACTGTTATCTTTTCTGTCTACGGTAAATTGTCTTGAATTTTTATTCGAATACTGCCATAGCATTATACAATTACAGCTCGCGCAGTGATTATTCTGCTGTTGTTTCAGCGCAACGACGAAGTCAACATCAAGATCAAAATCGCGATTATTTTTTTTGTCACTCTTTTTGTAACCGGCGAGTTTTTTTCTTATTACATCACCATCGGTGATGCTGCTGTTTTCATCGCTATCAGCGTTTGATTTAAAATCCGAAGGATTTTCCAAGACAATTCTTCGCAGTTGAGATATTCTTCTGACTCTGGACACAGCTAAGTAAACTAAGTTTGACCATTCGATTCGATCATCAATGATCCAGACAGTTGTATCTGAAATTGTCAGTCCTTGAGAACAATGAATGGTCATTGCGTATCCTAGCGTCCACGGGGATTTATTCATCGCTAGTGCATCCTCAACTGCATCGATGTCAACTAACACAATATCATTCAATACTAAATTCTGTTTCTCTGTCTTTCCTGGAATATCAAAATCTATATTTTGTAACCGCGTATCAGTTGGTCTATAACATAACGGCGTTGGCAGCATTGGAAACTTTTTTTGGGTAACTGAAATAGCTGTTGTTGAAGTGTGTCTCTGACTATCTTTCTACTCGCCACTATCAAATCGTTTGGTTTCCACACGCGTAAAAAGTCACTCATCGAAGTTTCAGGAATCATCTTGCGCATGATTTCACATTGAATTTTATTCGGTTGTAGCCTGATTAGTGTTTTAAATTCTTTCAGCGTTGCATCAAGTGCTCGGTAATCATCAGACACTTCTTCGTGATAATCAACAAAATTCCTCAGCCAATCATGCGGAGATGCGCCGACAAACGGAGGTGGTTGACCGTGATCGCCGCACATAACGACTGCGGTATTTTTCGTTAGCAGCCAATCAAGAAATGTTTTTAACGTTTCCAGCGGTACCGTATATATCTCATCCCAAATTATTATATCATTGATATATTTTGTGCCCATTCGATCTGGCGTCCACGTACCGCCGCTGTATTTGAAAAAGCTGTGATAAGTACAAGAATTGACTCCTCGCTGTTTCATCTCTCTGGCAAGTCTGTGTGTAGGTGTTAGCACAATCATATCTGAATTCCGAAATAATTCAATCGCTCGAGTTGTTTTACCAGACCCTCCCGGCCCGTTCAAATAAACAGTTTTATGTCTGGTGATTGGATCATCCACAGACGGTGCGGAAGATATTTCTGGCATCGTTGATTTATAATAATCGTCCTCGATTGCAACATCAGCGGATTCACAATACTCGTGCAACATCTCGGCTTTTATTCTCCACGAACCCCATTCATCTCCGCCGCAGAATTTCATTATATCGGTCAGTGATTCTGAATATTTCTTGTCGATGTAAAATGAATCCGTGGCAACTCTGACTGCCATACCAGTATGGTATGGGTCAGGAAATCGATTTACCATTGATAACAAATTTATAGAAACATAAGCCAGCATTGAAGATCTCAAATGTGTGTATTGAGGCGATTCTCCGTCGATATAACTTACAATTGTGCCCAACATTTTCCCGTCGGACAAGAACACATCCTCCCTGTTACAAAATATGCCTCTGGCAACCGCGTCGGCGATTATAAAATCCAATTCAGCTTCATCGATAATCAACCGCGAGTGATGCATTTTATGATCAAATGCTGCACCCTGAGTAAATTTACCGATTATTCTTCGTCCAAGATCTTTCGCTGTGATTTCACTGTTTTTGAGCCTGATCTTGAGAATTTCAGGAGCTCCTTCGCGGATAGCATCAATAGGAGTTTCTGGACGTGCTTGTGTCCATTCTTCGATAACTTCTTCGAGGGTAACACGCTCCGGTGTTGGTAACCAAACTGATGTCTGCGGTCGATAACATATGATTGCTTCGCTGACAGTCAACGATACCAGTATGCCGCTGTCAAGCATGTATCGCAATAACACTATTGGTACCCAGCGCTTTTCGACAAAGTGTCTGCCAAACCAAACATAACAGCACGGATGAAGTCCCGCAGCAAATTCAAACGAAGTCACACGAGCAAATCCTGTCAGGTCAGCGTCGGGTAAAACGCCGTTTACGGCGACTCGTGTCATCGAGTTCGTGGGGTGTCCAAACCGCGCAAAGTATTCGTGGCACTCGCCGTTCCCGAGAAAGCTTCCTGGGTAGCAGGCAATCATATCCACGGAAATCATATCCCGGTAGTCATATCGGGTATTCCACAACCCGCCATGACCATACTCGACACAACTTAACTGTATATCCGAAAGAAACTGACTTCGGGTTGGTCTCCACGAATTTCTTTCTCTGGCGGCGTGAGCGGCAACACTTGGAACTGTAAAACAATTAACCAATAATTGCTCATCGCTAGCATCTCTCATATACATTTTTGCGAGTTTTTTCATTTGTTGGTGCAACGATTCTGTTCTGTATAATTCTCCGTTGGGTCTCACAAATTGATCATACTCGGAATCTTCGGAGCTCCTAAATAACCAAACCGACACAGGGTCGGTTTTACTCAGCGCGTAAATAACCTCGTATATGTTTCCACGATAAAACTTGACAACACGGTCTCGTGGAAATATTGTAACTGCATCAGTCCACGCGTGCGAATTATGATCAATAATTTCAATCGGTGTTCCTGACTTTTTATAATGCTTCGAACTGTATAATATTTCCCCGGTTAGTGTTTTTACTGTTATTGAGTATTTTAATTTACTTGATAGCGCAGCAACATCATTTATTGTTGCCCCGGTATTCTTAACCGAATCGCCCCAGGCTGTTATTTTTTCACGTCGCAGATCGGTTAAACCGTTTCCTCGTTTTGTGTTTTTAAAATGTTTCATTACTCGCTCGGCTACACAATTCAGCGTAGAAACGCTTGCGTTTCCAAATCGCATCGGAGCGAGTTTATCAATTTTTGTTTTTTTTACAGGATATATTCCATAAATGACTGCGGTTACAGGATACGCTCGAGCGTAATATGGTATATCAATCCCGGTGAGCATTCCTGGTTTACAATTGCTGCTTAACAGAGCGGTCTTTCCGTTAGCAAGAACAGGGTCGAGTTTGTCACGGATAATCCACGTATCGTCGTCGACGTTGACAATAAATTTTATTCTGAAAAAATATTTCTTTTCACGTTGATGAAAATCAACATAATCAATAATTGTTTTTGCTCGGGCATCAGTCATTGTAGCATCGATGATGTCCTCGTCGCGGATAATTTTAAATGTCGACCATACATGAGATGCGCCGTCGTCGCGGAATTCTTTTTTACCCTCGTTGATAATATCGAACAGATCAGTTAGATGCCGTCGTCGTGGATCCGGGTTTAGCCTGTCAAGATCGAATCTCCCGGCGCCAACTGCGGATAACCTAGAAAACTGCTCCATTGTTATATTTAAGACAAATATTTAAATAAGAAAATATTACATATACAATGAACAACTGCAGATGGTTAAAAGTTGGATCTGTAACAGTCTGTGGTAAGCCCTGTAGGAAGGAATTCTGCGGTGAACATATACAGGGCATCAAACGAGAAAGCACAGGACCTATTCGTTGCCTGCGATGTGGCATTGGTGTCAGGGGTAAAACACAATTATGTGCGGGGTGTGGGGGGAAACGATACCGGGAACTCAAGCGATATTACAATAAAAAAAAATAACGGAGACGCGCTAAAATCCAAAAGTGATTATATAACTAGGTTTTCAGACAAATTATAAATTAGACACATATATTATTATATAAATGAGCCAAGAATTTGTCTCACATCCAACCATTAAAAATTATGAAGCATCTCGCGAGGGAATAGTGAGACACTGTAGGCGGAAAAAACCAGTTGGAGTTGTTAATAATACAGGTTATCTCCGATTTAAGGTTGCTGGGGGTAAAAACTATTATATTCACAAGTTCGTGTTCGAGTGTTTCCGCGGAGAGATCAAAAAAGGTCTTGTAATTGATCATATTGATGGACAGAAACTTAATAATAATTTATCCAATTTGAGAGCTGTGACGCAGAGCGAAAATTGTAGGGCTGGTAATACTGGTCATGGTAATAAGATCGCCAGGAGAGTTATATCTATAAATTTAGATACAAATGAAGAAATAATATTTCAATCGATATATGCAGCTGGCAAGTATTTTGGTATTTGTGTGGCTTCAGTAGGAAAAGTTGCAGAAAATATTACCAAATCCGCGTTGTCAAAAGCATATAATAATCAGAAAATTATATTTCGTTATTGTTAGGTAATTTACTGTAATCGAGAGAATTTTCCAACGGAGATAACTCTGCAGTGACTGTGTGAAAAGTCAATGATATAATTATTTCCCCGTTGTTACCTTGACTTTGTCAAGGATGACAGCGCGCTATAACACTTTACAGGTAACAGCAGACGGTTTTCTGCACAAGGAAGTAAATAACTTCCCTTTATTTTATCAAGGTGACAGCGTCAAGAATGACAAAGTCCTTGATGAAATCAAGGTAAACGTGTATTTATCTTTTTTTTTCACAGACAATATCTTTATTTTATTACTCTTGTTCGGGTTTATGGCTCATCTGTGGTTTCCACATGATCATATTTAAGAATATACGTTTTAAACAAATCACGCTGAGCTATTTCTGAACTTTCAAGTATCAGTCAGTTTATATACAATATCGTCCTAATACTATATTGGGGTTTCGAAACCCAACGAAGTTGCACACGTACTCCGTTATCGCCCCGTTTCGGGGTAACCTTTTACCCGGAAACAGGGTTGATTTCCGGGTACGTGTGCAACTTGTTGGATGTAGAATTATAACCCCGCATTGTGTTTTTACCGTCCTAGGATAAGTTATGTGTTTGTGCCGTCTTAGGATAAGTTATGTGTTTGTACCGTCCAAGATAAGTTATATATACAATTGTAAAATACAACTGCTGTAAATAGCTTCTACTGCTGTAAATACAACTGCTGCTGTAAATAGCTTCTACTGTATGTTTGTGCCGTCCCTAGGATAAGTTATGTGTTATGTGTTATCCCCATATGAGCCTTGCTAGCATATCAAATGGTAAGCTAGGAGGTTCACAAATGGGGAATGTCTCGTCGTTTCGCAAACACACCCTCTGGGCTTTCTAGACTGTTATTTGGCAGTTTAGGAGCTCATCGGGGGTAGTGTTTCCGCCCCCTCCTGAGTTTGGTAGGATGTCATAAGACACCCTAGAGACTCAAAGGAGATGTGATGTTTTTTATTTTAAATATTTAAAAATATATATAAATATGAATCAAGAAAATATCAATAATGTGATTGACGCTATTCAAAAATTAGAAAAACAAGGATTTAAAATATTACTAAATGTTGAAACTATTCTGTCAGATTTTGAATCATTATACGAAGCTAAGTGCGCAGGGCATTATATTCTTCCTGCTCAATATCGATTTATAAAGATGATCCAAAATAATTTGTATAAATCGCTGGCCAGCGTAGCGGAGACACAAATAAATGAATTTGTTCCACTGTCTCGTGCAGTCGAAAAGATCAGGCTGGCACTGGCAGCCGAGTATGAAACTAAAAAAATAATTAACAATCAGGTCCGGAAATTAAAGCATTGTATGTCCCTTGACAGCGTCAAGGATGATGAAATCAAGGATGACTTTGTCACCAATGACGAAGTCACTGACGAGGAAGTAAATACCTCACCTTGATTGCATTTTACCTAGAAGTGAAATCGAAAGTAAAAAAAAAAGTAATATTTTTTTTTACTGTCCAAATTGTGCAACTGTCCGATTTCGTTGGTTTTTACTAGCTGATACCCTATCAGGATTAGCAACATGGACAATTTCGTTGATTTTCATAGCAAAATACCCTATAAAATCTACGACATTGGACTGTTTCACTGGTTTTCACCGGCAATTACCCTATCAAATCCGTGACTTTGGTCTGTTTTGTTGATTTTTACTAGCAAATACCCCTGTGAATCTACGACTTTGGACTGTTTCTCTGGTTTTCACCGGCAATTACCCTATCAAATCCACGACGCTGGTCTGTTGCAGAAAAATACTATAAGAAAAAATAAAATCCCGCAGGAAAAATAATTATTATAGTATTTTTTGCAACTGTCTGATGTCACTGATTTTTACTAGCAAATACCCTATCAAATCAAGGAAAATTGACGATTTCTCTGGTTTTCACCGGCAAATACCCTATCAAATCCGTGACTTTGGTCTGGTTTTCTGGTTTTCAACGGCAATTACCCTATCAAATCCGTAACTTTGGTCTGTTTCTCTGGTTTTCACCGGCAATTACCCCTATGAAATCAGCGAAATTGTCAGTGGTAAAAAAAATATATATAAAGTAAAATATTTTTGAAATTCTTCGAATTTCAGGATGGAAATGTCTTTGATATTTTAAAAAATCCTGAAGGATTTTCACTGCAGTATCTTATCAAGATGATCCCGTGAAATGCACGAGTGAGCAACATTGAGGATTTGGTCTGCATCACAAGTAATCATCGTGATATTGTTTTCGCGGAGTTGCTTCAGCTGAAAATCTGTCAGTAAAAAGTCATCATTGCCGTGTTTATCGATGATTATTTTAACAACGCCCGGGGAATGATTTCCGGTAAATATTTTTCGGATGAATTCTTCAAGCGCACGCTTGTCAACGATGGAACATTTCACGTGTTGATACATTTGCTATGTTATTCGCGTTCATTTAATATAATTTATTGTGACAGTGCTGTCATTGATGATGATGCCGTTGGAAACGCTAGCGTTTCCCACAGTGCTATCATCGTCATCGTTGTCACTGTCAATAAAATCACTGTCTGAGACATCTTCATCACTGACAACAAAATCACTGTCAGAGACATCTTCGTCATCATCATACTTCTGGTAATTCGAAGATTTTTTGGACATTATTATGATATGATATTATTAATTGAAAGTCCTTGAAAAATACTTTGTATTTTTACGATGGAAATCGTTTCACGATGAAAGTCCTTAGGATGAAAATCCTTTAGGATTTCACCAGCAGATTAATACTAACAGTCTCCCCACGCAGGTCCAACAGGTCCATGCGCGTCACTGATACCCTTCAGGTACTCAACGATGTCGTTCAGATTCATAACAACTCCAACACGCACCCATCCACCTTCGGGTTCAGGAGTAAAATTAAACACAATATCGACACCGCGCGCGACAGGAAAAATCTTACCCTGTAAATTATCCTTGCGGATCTCATCAAGACGTTCTCGGTGTAGCGGTGTAATTGTGTGATATGACTGCGCGTCAGTCATGTAATCAGACTTTTGTGGTGCAGGTGGTATCGGTGGTGTCAGTGGTGGATTTCGAGGCCACCCTAGCACGGTTCTGATTGAACTGTTATAGATATCAACGGCGTAACCCGGCGTTGAGATTTCGATGATCGTGGACAGCGTTGGCTCGTGTGCAGTGATTGATATTTTTGCTTCTTTTCCGGTGATACGTTTTATTTGACGCTGTATTTCTTTGTTGATTTCCAATATCTGATAACTCCCAGTGGGTAACGCAATGACGTTCCAATCTGGGGTTCCATCAACGTTATTCTGATACGAAAAAACAAATGAGTTATTCGGCGATTGTCCGTGAAATGATATCGACCTGATGTTGGGCCAACTGTGATATACTCGTAATTGTGCCAACGCGATTTCGGTAACTGGAATTGCAGTTGGAAAATTAATGCTGAACTCTGGTTGCGTCGAAGACACTGATATCATTGTGGTCCTTGTCGGAGTTGTATTCGCGGCTATGTCGAGCAACGCTTGTCGTTCCATCGTTATTGTTATTGTTGGTTTTCAAATGAAAACCGTTTGCGGTTTCTACCGCGCGCTCATAGTCTTTATATATACCGGACATCAGCGTGAATTCAGAATCTGATATGTTGTTGTCGTCTACACTGGATGATATCAACGAGGACAATTTCGAGTAGGCGCTGTTGGCCGCGTTGGCTAGTTGCTGATACTCGTGTAATTTTGTTATCGCGCACGAAGATATTTTTTTCGCGATGATGTTGGCGACTCCTGCAATCGTCGTTGATGCTGAAATTGTGATTTTGTTCGCGATTGCAGCAGTTACTGGTGTCAGCGCAGACAGTAACACGCTCGTGGATGCAACCACCGCGGATACCGAGTACACTGTTATGTCCAGCACGGTCACACGGCGTTCGTATTTTTTTTTTTTGTTGCGCATCTGTCAATGGTGTTTTTCAACGTTGATTGCCATTCGCGTACCTGATCATACCGGTATTGCTGGGCATCTGGAAATGTTTCGGTTGTCGTTGACATTATTTAAAATCGCTGGCGATTTTCAATTATGCGGTAACCAATTGAGGCGTTTCTGCGACGAATTCCAAACACCACCAGTAAGATGTTGCGGTTAATTTCTTGTCTGCGGCTTCAAGTATAAATATTTCTTCGGTTCCGCTGTTTAGTATTATAGTTACAACCCCGGAATACTTATCGGTGGAATGTCTCCAAGGATATGTTGTGAAGATTTCAAATTTAGCGGCTGAAAACACAGACAACCTGTACACTCCAGTGACCGTTGCTGTGTATTTGATAGTATTATTTTGTCGGGACCATGTTGCGAATCCCGATGATACCGTGAATACGATGTTGGTGATATGCCCGGGAGTAACTGTTACGGGGACTTTAATCAGACTGGTTTTGTTAACGATCTCAGGAATATCCGATACGATATCCTGCTGTGTTTGTTTGATCGTGTCAATGTCGGTCTTTACATCGGCGAGTTTTACATCGACGACTGGAGGAGTCCCAAAGAACTTATCCATGGTCTCACCATTTTTTTGGAAAGTTTCTTCGAAATCTTGTAAACGCGTCCACGTGAACATCATATTCAGCCCGCAACGTAGTTAGTTTACCATCAACGGTGTCTACGTATTGTTTGTTTGCGGCATCTTCGGGACCTTCCGGATTTTTTAGAACGGTTATTTTGTTGTCGTTCATGCTGAGTTCGCCTGTCATTGTATCACCGGATTTTGGTACACGCGTCGCTGCGACGTTTCGTGCATCATCTCTCAGCATCGCAATTGATATCGACGAATCTCTGATTCTGCCGCTGTCAGTGAATACAACGATGTTGTCCGTGACAGCTCCAATAACCCTGCGAATTATGTCATTCCACTTAATGTTACTGGTTCTTAGCTTGCCGTGCCTGTCCTGAAAAATAACAACCTCATCTGGGTCTATCCCGGTTAGATTTAAAAGATCATCAATTTCATCTTTGGTCGCATACTTCGATAAATCGACGTCTTCGCGGCGCTCCTTGGATCTGCTTGATCTTCCGTAAATATCAACCATTATCTGTTATGGGGTTGTTAAAATTTGGAGATGATTTTTCAACGTGTATTCGTGCACGACTTTATGAGGAGGAATCGCTGGATGTTTTGTTATCGCGTCAAGAACATTCAAAACCTCCTGACCGCATATCGGAGGATCGGTTAGTGTTTGTGTTGGTAACGTTGACTGCCAAACTGGAATTGGAAATCCTTGGACGTACCTGAGAAACTCAACTGGCGGTGCTAGCCCGTACGAATCGAAATAGATAATTCCACGCGGATCGATCGCGTAAGCAACCCAATGAGTCCCAGGGCCTTCTCGGTTGTCAAGATTAATAATTCCTGTTTCCGGATTATTCGGTCGTGCTGGTAATTCATCTCGCATAAATACACCTTTGAAGGATTTTATGCGTAATTGTTTAGCAGCATTAAATAAATCAAAATTACTCGCTGGAAGCTTCAATGCTGGAAGTGTTTTCAAAACCTTTTTGGGTACCATGACGCCGGAGTTCCCGGTAGTCTTAGACCGGATCCCTTTTTTTGTATCCTTTCCCGGTGGCTTTCTTTAGTGCCATTCCAGCTGCGGTTCCAACAGCTCCTAACGCGGCTGCCTTTGCGACTGCGGGAGCAGCAGCAGCTATCAGTGCTGGTATCGCTGCGAGAAGAGGAAATATACCACCGGTTTTAACCATATCTTTGACCGCGGCCGGAGAGAGATCAAGTCGAACTCCAGTCTTACCCTGCTTCGCGCTGTTGAAATGTTTTAGCTGAGTTTTAGTCAGCGACAGTTTGTTGGGACCGCCCGCTAGCTGATCGTGTTTTAACGTTATTGATGTCCCACATGTGCTCGCGTTTTTCGATTGTAATTTCTTCACCTGACCAGGAGTCAGTGACACATTAACATGATTGTATGACATTTTATTTAATACGATATTGATCTAATTGTTTACAAGTGGAAACCTAAAAAGTTTTGGAGCACCTACAGGTTTTCTACTGGGGCATTGATGACTCTCATTCGGCCGCCAGCACCTTCAAGTAACATCGCTTTATCGGAAAGTATGACCGCGATTGCTCTAACACCTCCAGGAAGTGGCGCCACCGCAGCTGGTATAGTGCCTATACGAGCCCGAATAACTATGTCAACGACAGATTTTCTGAACAAATCCAAATGTTCCAACGAAAAGTAATAGATCGGATACAACGTTGTAAAATCACGCTGAGATATCTGCAGCCCAGTGTCGACGTTTTGATCACGCCCATCATAAGACATCAATTGATAATATGCCCGTGCAACATTATTTCTTTCAAAATTTAGACTGATATCCTCAGCGGGTTCTTGATGTCCGTTTATTCTTAATGAAACTTCAGTAACTCCAAGTGTGTCAAATATCATTGGACTTGCTTCCTGGTTATTTATTCTTGAATTTGCCTGAAACGCGATAAATATATGTCGCGCTGCTGCTACCCCCTGCTGTGATCCCAATTGCCACGTAAATGGTCCAGGGGCGTCGATAGAAATGCTATCTGTTGTCATTGCTAACCATGATAACAACGATTTTCCACCTTGATCCATAAAAGAAAGTAATTTTTGTTCCTCAGCGATTGATGGAGTCATTGTTGGCATCCACAGAGATAGTGTTCTTAACTCTACTTTACCAGGATCAACTCCATCAGCTCGCCATATTGCATCATTATCAGAGTTTTTTCTGACAAGCATTACTGTGTGTTTGGCACCAAATATAACCTTTCGGACATGCCTACAAAATCCAAAAATGTGAGATAACGGAATTGCACAGGAAAACTCTTCGTCGCCGTTCAGCATTGCTCGACGCGCGGCAAAACCCAAGTTGAAATTTTCATTCATCGATATAACCGCATGTGTTTCTGTGGCTCCAGCCGCGTTTCTTACATTACCAATGGTTACATTTCTATTTTCGGGATGATTAGATGTGTCCTTTACAAACATCATTGTTGGACCAGCTGATCTTGTGTAATCATCAGAATATCTTGCAAGACCAAGTATTGTCGTGGCAACATCAACATTATCCAAACACGACTCAATATCTTTTCCATCAATCGAGTATGTGGCTTTGCTAAATAACGCCATCACACCATTATTAACAAAACCAACAAGATCGCCTATTCCGTATCCAGTACCATCCTCTTTTAAGATTCTACCTGTGACTTCAATAAAAGCCTCACAAGGCAGAAAATATCTACTTGTGTCATGAATTTGAAACTCAATTCTCCCCCGCGCGTTAGCTGTTTTTGCCTCATAAGAATAATATTGATAATCGCGCAATGATTCATCCTTTCTGACTGGTTTAACCATATCAAGTGCTACGTTGGATATGCGCTGAAACATCTTATTGTAATACATTATTATCTAAAACGAAGACCACTTCCCGCTACTAAACTTGAAGCTATATTTTTTTCCATTCCTTTGGAAGGTATCAGCGACGCTAGTTTTTGATTTGCAGTTTCATTTATTATTTTGCTAACATTCGCAGGCATGTCCGCGGTGCTTGGTAATTTTACCGGCGGAGGCTTTCTGCGTATTAATCGTGCTAGTCTGTCCTTGATCGCCGTGAACACTTTGTCAGCGGCTTCACCGATTACACCAGAAGCTTTGTCTTTGATAACATCAATAGCTTTTGACGATAATTGTTTTGCAATTGGTCCCGCCTTTGGAGCTATTCTTGTAAACAATCCTTGAACAACATCTCCAAGTCCATCTTCATAATATGCACTGTAAACAGGATATCGCGAATTTACCACTCTCTCTCTTCGGGTCATATGATTAGAGTCGTGTATGATCATTTTATTTAATTAGTTATTTCTCTAATCGACTTTCAATCGCGGCGACTTTCAATCGCTGTCCACGAGTTCATCAATAAGTTCTCGATAGATGTGAGAATCCATGATGCCGCCGCGAAATAGTCGCTGACAGATATCAGCCGCTTCATTAATTATTTCCGGAGAGTTATTTCCGGCACGTTTTCCCCCGATGAGAACCTCCAGCCGTGATACGTCGTTGATAACGTTATCAGGGCAGGGAGTAAAGCCAGACCCAGTTTTAGGTTCCACCTCCAATTCTCCCCAAACATCTTCCTGCTCCGGAACCTCTTCTACTTCCAGAGCAGAGTAGGACGGCGCTGGCTTCGCTGCTTTAGGTCTTCCTTTTCGCTTAGGTGTTTCAGGTGGCGGCGGTTGATGTTTCTGTGCTGTAACTCTCTTTCGCTCTTCCTTCGCTTGCATTTTTCGCAATTTTTCCTCTTCTTTTATTTTTTCTTCTCGATCTCTCAGTTCTTTGATATACCCAATTATTCCTGTTTTCATGAAATTATAGGTATTATCATTTGGAGGTATTCGGGAAAAGCCTCGATTTATCTTATACACATAATCAGCCCACTCAGCCCGAGACATGCCCTTGGCAGCTTCTGGTTTTAAAAATTCGTGTCTACGAGAATAATTGTCGACGATCCAAACAGAAAATTGCCGAAGCTCATCTTTGTTACTCAGTGGAATATTCCTTATTTCGTTGATGCCATCTTCGGTAAATTTGTTTATAAATGTTTCCTTGACAGTTGCAAGTGGAACCACTGCACCCGGATCAGCTGCGGCTGGTGATTCACTAAGTTGTTTTATTGCTTGAAGCAAACCCAGCTCTGGTTTTCCACCTTCAATTGCAGCCTCTTCAGGAGTTCGTCCTTTGATCGCAGTTAAAACCTTTCCAGTGACTGCAGTGATAGGTTTAAATAATTCCACTGTGGTCGTTGCGAAACCTTCCTGTGCTTGCTGTCGTTGTTGTAATTTTTCTCTGACATTATCTCGCACAGGAAGAAATTTTTTTATTGCTTCAAGTCGTTCTCGAGCTAGTCTAGCGGAATGTGCTTCTCCGATGTTGGCCATTATTGTTTAACCCAAATTTTTAATTCACAACAGAAATCCTAAAATGATTAGCAGCAGAGAGACTACACCACCAACGTCGTCGTCGACGTCACCCCCCGTGAAGAAACTATTTTTTATAGCGAGTTATCGCTGTCGAAATAACCCCGTTAGCCAGAAAAGAGGATTTAGTCATCATAGTTTCTGGCTAGAAGGGTTTATTTTGCGAAATAAGACCTTCTATCAGAAGAGTTTTTGATAGATGGTCCTGTTGGACGAAAAAGTTGGTGGGCCCAGTCTCTCTGCTGCTGTTGCAGTGTTGAACATGGTAATGCAAACGAGTATGGATGGATATTTCTCACACCCATTGTGTTGATATATTTGTGGAATACCCTGTTTCTTTCTGACACACTAGAACTGACTCTAAAGAATTCATATCTAACAGTATTAGCAAATATTGGACTCCATTGTACTAAACGGAACTGTATGTATTTATGTATGAATGTGTGTGTGTGTGTGTGTGTGTGTGTGTGTGTGTGTGTGTGTGTGTGTGTGTATTTATGAATGTATATGAGCGTCCGCGCATACATGCCCGAAGCTAGGTAGTTATGTAGGATCAGCACGATTCTGGTTATATAGGGATAATTAAAAATTACCCTTCAGCTATTTTAATGAAAAAAATTTCAAAACCTATAGAACGACGAACCCTCCCAAATATACCCAAATTTATAGATAAAGAGAAATATATTTTTCCAAGTTGACTGTGAGATGTATCATTGTTCAGAACTCGAGAAAAGCGTGTGCAATTTGGTTGTGCATTGAAAGACGGTTTACATATTTAAGCATGATCTAGTTAAATAAAACATATAAATTTAGTTTGAAAATATATACATTTTTAATAACAATAATTTAAAAAATTTCACTTCTACCTGATGCAGTTTGAAAGAGAAATGACCCCAAATAACCATAAACAATATATATTTTAGTGCGGCAAATTTCTACAACTTTTAGCTATTCCGTTTCCAAAGTAACTAATAATATTTTCTGGCAAATATATGAACACTTCGTTTAAGTGTTTTGTATTATTATCATTCTTTTAATTAGTGTCTGGTAATAACTGCAGACACAGCTCGTCAGTCTCTTTGTAGCCTTGTCAAGTGTCATAACGTTAATACCAAGTCGGTTTTGTCTTAGTTGCAAACACCATGACAGTTGTTCAAACTTTATTATTCCCCATTAGTCTAAATGGACGCACACTATCCCTCACCTTTGCCATGTAGATCGACTTTGGAAACCATATCTGAAAAAGATATTTATCAGTTCAATCGAGCCAAGGTTCGCCGTCTAAGTTAAACAATACAACCATATTCCGTTCGCCAAGGTTTCTTTATTCTTCAATTGTAAATCAATATAGTAAACAAGGAACCACACTTTAAAGCGAACATATATTACAAGTATTATGGCTGATTTTTCTCAGTTCATTCAGTCTGATTTTGTATTGTATTTCACGCTTCAATGTACAGGTAATGTCTGCACAGAAAACAAAATCAAACAAATAATGAAACATGGTTTTGTCTGACTATCTTCCACAATTAGAATCTCTCTCTGTCTACCTCTCTCTCTCTCTCTCTCTCTCTCTCTTGTCTTTCAAACTGAGTACTGTGCTAATTTTGTCCGATGCATGCACTGCATGCTTAGATTTTCCTTCTTTTTCTGGTTTATAAATGCATTCGGCCTTTGTAAATTGCTTGTCGTAGTGATGCTTCCTTTCTAAGTAAAGGCCACTTTGGAACTATTGAATGAAACTGACATACTAACGTTATAAAAAGAACTATCTGATTTGTTGTTTCCTTGTGTTTTTAAATACACAGAGTCTGGTCAAGGCAAAATGTTTTTCGAAGAAAGGCTATTCTTTAAAAAAACATTAGCATCTTCTCAAACTAATTAATATCTAGAGCATTTAACAAGTCTGTGTTTCTGTTAAACGTTTGATTGTCCCATTACCAACTGTTACCGCCATTGAAACATTTGACGTACAGAATGAATGAATATAATATAACCTTGAATAAATTGGACTTCTTGTTGTCGATGTGTGTGTGTGTGTGTGTGTGTGTATTATGTAAATGTATTACGCCCCGGAAGCGGTGTTGTCTCACTGACTAGCGTGCAGTGCTCACTACTGAAGGCATTCGAATACTACCATCTAACCAGTCCAAATCAGGTACATGATTGTATATATGGGCAAGGCATTTTGATTCAATCGTCTCAGGACTAAATAATCTATTTTTGTTGATGTGTTCAGGTACCATGTTGTGTCCTTGTGTAACGCACTAGCTTCAAATTTCCTCAGGACTAAATGCTATGTTTGTGTTGCTGTGTTCAAGTACCATGTTGTGTCTTTGGGCAAGCCACTTAATTCAGATTTCATCAGGACTATACTCTATTTGTATTGATGTGCCTGTACAAAGACATTATTTACGCAAACATCGGTTTCCTGACAACATTTTCTGCCTAACAGGAATTACATGTACTTCATACATAAGTAAAAACACAAATTTGTATTACATCGGATGGATAGAAATACACCTGCAACATATGAATTTACAGAGAAAAGGAATAAACAGTCTGCCAGCTGGATGCGTACTGAAGAAAAAATCTCTACTGGTAAAAGGATTGGTGGATGATGGCTATACGTATCCACATAAAGCACGATGATAAGTTATTAATATCTACAATCCTTCCAACACTCCATCTATATTTAGAATCGCTTCCTTCTAACATTCTCTTTTCCTGCCCCGTTCGTCTCTTCATCGCGTACTTGTCTTCTTTCTAGTCATTTCCGTCTTTCGCTTCATATATTTCAATGCTTCATCTACCTTTTATACTTCGAACTTCAGTAACTCTTTGGTTTAGCAGTCAGGAAGATGTCTGATAATTGCTTTGGTCTCAACCACCAAGGATGCGTTGAGTTCCTCTAAGATGGCTGCCAATTGCCTCTGTCTCGACAGTCAAGATGGATGCCATGTACCCTAGTTTTAACTCCAAGCATGAGTAGAACTCATCAATATGGCTGCCAAGTACCCTGTTATCAACCCTTAGCATGCATGGAATTCCAGAGTGATGGTTGCCATTTGACCCTGTATCGACAGCCGAGTACGGGTGAAATTCCTCCAAGATGCATGTCAAATGCCCTGTCATTAACTCCGAGCACGAGTGGCAATCCTCCAAGATTGCTGCCATTTACTTTGTTATCAGCACCCAAGCATGGCATGCGTAGCATTCCTACAAAATGGCTGCCAAGTGCTCTGGCATCAACCGCTAAGCGTGCTTGACATTCCTACAAGATGGCTGCCAATTGCCCTGGTATCAACTTCCAAGCATGAGTTGAAATACCCCAAGATGGTTGCCATTTGCCTTGGTATCAACACCCAAGCATGAGTGGAATTTCTCCAAGACGACTGCCAATTCCCATGATGTCAACCAACAAGCATGAGCTGAACTCCTCCAATATGGCTGTCAGTTGTCTGATATCAAAACCCAAGTATGCGAGGATAAACTATGTTAGAAGAGTACTTGTTGTAATGGAAGACACTATGGGGTTCAAGATTAATGAAGGGTATGCTCAGAACACTACATGCGTGACATTACTTTTGGCCCTTGTTTGGAGAGTGCATGGGTTTGTGGCATTTGAACATGGGTCACGTTTTGGAGATAGAATTACTATTGAGTTTATGAGACAGTAACATCATTGTTGGGTATATCATTCTGCGTAAATCTGAAAAGAATCGTGGGGTGATATAGGAGTGAACAGAAACACATCTAATCATAGGCAAGAATCCACTGTTATATAATATGGCACATCTTTCCTGACCAAATCAACACTTATAAAACCACAGAATGATTGGAAGTAAGTAATGGTCACTAACACACATTTTATGCAACCCAACATATAGAATACAAACGGCCTTACCATCAAACACATTCTACTTTCAGCCCGACACTCACCCAAATATTTCATTAGTAATGGGCTCATACCTACGAGTACATGTGTCCAAAGATTCTAGTATGCAATAAAAAAAATAGTTTGTATAGGTATATATAAAGATGAATAGCACACATATTATTGCAATTAAACACTTACTCAAGCAACCAAGACTGATGAAGGAAAAGAGGTGTATAATAATACAAAACAGACCCTTTGCAAACTAATATGCACATTTTCCGAAGTTAAATATTTAGTGAAATTATAGAAGAAGTAAAGTGTTTTATGGAGTTCGTGGGACTTTAATATGGAGCAGGTGTTTGCTGGCAGAGCGTTTATGGTGCTTATGAGATTCTAACATTGGACCATGCTTTGTGGATATATTTTATAAATCTGTTGAGATTCTAGAATGTGACCAAGTTTTGTAATATTATAGAACTTATGAGAATTCAATATAATGCAGTGTTTTGGAATGTTTATGACACTTCAACATTGTGGATGGCGCGGGATATTTTTTTAGCATGACTGTTGTCATTATTACTATCTTTGAAATGTTTCCTGGAAATCTTAACATGGATGGAACAGTACAAGTCTAGTTGAAATTTTGATATGGGAATGGAGCATAATGAGAGAGAGAGAGAGAGAGAGAGAGAGACGTACATTCAATTACCAACGCTGAATATATATATATATATATATATATATATATATATATATATAACACATACAAAATATCATGGCTTTTAAACTGCTGGTATAAAGCAATTAGATGATCCAATACTGTTGGTATATCAAACTGTGATCCACCCATATTGCATTAATAAGCATAAGTGATCATTTTTCACCATTTGGCTTCATTCTAGCTCTGTTATGTTCATTAAATCTGTGCCGAATTTCCATGGACTAATCATTAATGTTGTAATAAAAATTATGATAAAATATTAACAATTCTCGTCTTCTAAGTGAATTAAACATGATGCAGAATTTCATCGAAATTCTCTCTCTCTCTCTCTCTCTCGTGCAGTACGTCGATAATACGAGGATGTGGAGTGAGAGAAAACCAGAAAAGTGAACTTGTTAACCTACCAGCGCGGCAGATTTTCATCTGTGTCATGCAATGATATATCTTGATTAATGAATGATGGAAAAATGTGATCTTATGCAATATTAACCCCTAATTGGGATTGTCGGATCATCTCCGTATTACGTCATAATTAAGCGGATTCAAAACGCTGCTTGGCATAACCGTTAAAGAGCCAAGCGAAATGTGATGAAAATGAAGCGCGCGCTAGATGTATGCAAATATTGAATAACATTATATATTATAAAGGACTGTCTGTACCATAGAGATACTAATCATGATAGATAAAATGTGTTATATTCGTTTGTATGGTTATTGTCAAGTATATTTTTCCCATAGTGACATTTTCTGAGTGCCCTTTTGAATTATAGTACCAAACCAAATTGTTTTTCATCATCATCATCATCATCATCATCATCATCATCATCATCATCATCATCATCTTCGTCTTCTTCTTCTTCTTCTGGGCCCTAAGTGGCTGAGTGTTCTAAAGCGCTCTCCGTTATGGATCACTTTCATCTCACCTCTGTCTGCGTGGATTCGATTCTCGGATTCAATCAATGTGGGTATGTGAGAAAGCTTGCCAGTAGCTTCTCGTGGGTCGGGGTTTCTTTCCGGGGTATTCACGGGTTCTTCCTCCACCCTTAATACCGGCCGCCGTGTATAGCCTATCGTGTGCTGAAAAATGGCGTTAAATCCTACAAAAAACAGCATCAATAATAATAATCATCATCTTCTTCTTATTGTTGGTTGTTGCTGTTGTGGGGTTTTAAGCCATTTTGCAGCACCTTGATTCTCACTGAGGAACATAGATGAATCCAAAATAATCGTCAGCTTCAGTTTTAGAACCAGTTTTTTCGTCTTTAAACCAAAGAATGGATTGAATGATAGTTACAGGAGGATAAATATAAAATTCTGTTCGCATTTAGTCGTAAAGAAGTATGGAGCATTATTATATACTTCTTTTATTTTTCTCCGTTACCTTTACATTGTCAGAATTGTGCAGTCTTCTACGATACTGAACATGTCGATGTTGCATTCACTTTTCACGACACTTGTGCCTTAAAACAGTATAGTGTATTGGGAACTGCTTTGCAAGCAAACCATGTACACTCATGTAGCAGACTTTAGGTTTTCACTTTATGAAATTTATTTGTGGATGAACTAAAACAGCTGTTTCTTCTGTTTGAAAGTAAAGATGATAAATTGAACAATGTGGACGAGCTTACTGACTTATAAATGAAACTTTTAAACAATCAAACAAATAATCTTAATATTCCCAATGTCCACAGCAAATATGAGAGATGCAACATTAAAATACCAATATGATTATGTAATTAGTTGTTTAAGAGAAATGTTCATAGCTTTTCGTTAATGAACTTGTTTAAAAAATAACCAGCGATCTCTTGAGTTTATACAAATAGTATAGAAAAGTATACTGTGGGTAAAGGCTGTCGCATATCTATCAGATACGTATCATGTTATACTTGAAAGTACTAAATTGGTGGTAAAAATGCAACTGAAGGTCTTGGTAGAACAATAAAGGCTTCAGTGCCAATAAGCCAAGACAACGAAAACTTCTTATTTCCACTGGTTGAATTGATTGTAACACACCAGATGCCTTGCAATTTTCCGCGTTAACATTTTTTGATACAATGCTTCGGATTTAGGCTAGCGATATACACCATACTGAGTACAGGCCATAACGTGATGCTCAAGATGGCCGCTTTCGCTTAACCGGCTTGAAGCAGCTGTTCCGTTCTTTGTGCCGTTTTAATGATATATGTGCTTGTTGCCTCTCTTCGTCTACGTTATTGTGTTCATCATGTATTGACTGTTCAGTTCGTATGTGTTTCTTCATCTCTTTGTTTTGGAAAAGAGAAGAATTAGACATTTTCTCAGTTGTCCTGCTCCACTATTACCACTTCCTTTGCTTTTGAACAAACCGCCATCACGTGATACTCACCAGTCAACCCGTTTATGCTATGATGGACCCGCATTAATTGTTTTAAAAGACCCCTCGTTGGCTCTCTAAACTACATTGTGCTCTAGACTAAACGAACTGGGACTGCATTCATCATTACCTAAGTGCAAACAGAAGCGAAAAAAGAAACGTTGTTTCAAAGCTGACCGGCGTAGAACAGGAAGAAGAATTCCAGTTATCTCCTTTATGCCCTTTCTGGCTCAACAATTTAAAAATTAGACCGTTAATTTAGATAACCTAGTTCAAATCCCTGCCAACCTTTGTGTCAGCTATCCAAGAGATACATCTGCGTATTTCATTATTCAATGCCCAATCAATAGGACCACCGTAAGCGCACAGAAATAGTTAATTTTATCAACGACCAGAATATCGACGTATGACATCAAAGCAAACCTAACAACTTGCTTACCTCCTACAGCAGAACAACTCGATAACTGCCTGCATTCATTGCTTGACAAACATGATCCAGCTACCAAGTGCAGAGTATCAATTCAAACATGTTCTCCATGGTATAGAAGTGTTAAGGACCAGCTTGGCACTGATAAAAGAGACCGCGTAAAGCTGAGAGACTTTGGCTTTCCACTGGTCTCACTATTCATAAGCAAATCTATGAGGCCGCTGAGAAGAATGTTACAAATATAGTCCATGCAGCGAAATCAGCCCACTACAGTACTAAGATCATGGAAAGTTCCAGCTGCAAAGAGCCCTTGAGATTACTAACAAATTAATAATTATAATAATAATGACTTTGTATAGCGCCTAATCTTTCGAAGCTCTAAACGCTTTACAAAATTTGACAACACCGATAAGATCAAAACCATATGTGATATGATTACAAAAACAAACACCATGACATTAGAAAAGTAAAAAACGTTCTGAGAATATTTAAGGTAGGAAACATTATTAGGTCTTTAAGTTTGTTCTTGTAGTCAAGAAAGTTAGTTTTTAGAGCACTCTTGAATGGGATTACTGTGTCTTTGTGTTTAAGTTTAGTGGGCAATTCATTCCACGTTGCTGGGCCAAGGTATAAGACGAGTATCAATATACCGTTAATTTAGAAACCTAATTCAAATCCCGATTAAATCGCCAACTTTTGTGTCAACTATCCAAGAGATACTTCTGCGTATTTCATTATTCAATGCCCAATCAGTCGGACCACCGGAAAAGCGCACAGAAATAGTTAATTTTATCAACGACCAGAATATCGACGTAAGACATCAAAGCAAACCTAACAACTTGCTTACCTCCTGTGTCTTTGTGTCTAAGTTCAGTGGGCAATTCATTCCACGTTGCTGGGCCAAGGCATATGACGAGTATCAGTAGTCACGAATTCAATCCGACACCACACCCTCACTCTGATTTATTATCGTTCTTCTAAGCAGTTCATTCAGTCCATAACTGATAGACATTCTCCTGTATTTATAAACTTTCACAATCTCATATTAAAGCGTGCTCATCTGTTTTTGTTATGTCACTAGACACACGTGTCTCTAATTAAACATTTGGCACAACAACAAAAAAATAATTCTTTTCTCCCCTGGAGCAAATTCACCCTGCATTGGGTTCGGTGCTCCCAATGCTAAAACAATGTGTTTATCGGCGTTTCACTCTATGCTAAGGGTGGGCTGTGCGTGGTTATAAATAAGTCTTCTAGATCTAATCACTGATTGATTAAAACATCACAGACGAGGGAGCTATATGTATGATGTTTGTCTGTACCGTCGTTGTATACTCGCTATTAACGCCAATTTCGGACATAACAAAATATAAAATAACGTTATTTTTATACCCATTATAGACTTATTATATATTTTTTCTGATTGCATTGTTTTGTTGTACTTTCAACAATCTTACAATTTTAGTTCTTTTACATTTTTAATAACCAAAAATGAATAAACGTACACATTAGTAATTCGTTTCTGCTAAATTCAGCCAATGTTAACGGACAATACAACGTCATGAGTAGAAATGCCGGATACGAAACCGCCCGGTTATGAAATGACTTGTGAACCAACCCCCACCCCACAACCCCCGCCGAATTCCTATCAACATATCGGCTAATCGTTTCTTTTCTAAAAACGGTGTGATAAACAAGCATATGTGAACTTTTCATGAATCCAGGTCTTCGAGTCTGTAATATAATGGCAAATTAACTGAAGCATGTATTGTGTTCTAACACCATGAAAACATTTGTAAATGTCAGTTAAAATAACGGAATTGTCCTGCTAGGTATGTGGTGTCATGATCAGATTCGAAACGGTTAGTTTGTTTTACTGTGTTTAAAGTGGGCATAGTTGAACTATATTTATAGTTAAAATGTACTATTCTTGTAGTTCGCTTCCGAAGACTTACAACGGAATCGGACAATGATAAATTAATATATTTAATTATTATTATTAGTAGTAGTAGTATTTAAACTCCTATATCATTGCAGGTAAATCAATGCAAAGAGCATGGAATAGTCAGTCTAATTTCCATAACAACAGTGTTTCACAGTTTAAGATTCACTCTAAGAGAAAACACTAAGGTTATCACTTGCATAAATAGGAAAATAATAAGTTTAACTGAACGCTCTATCATATGCTTGTCAGAAAACAATATGGCCGGTGGCGCAAAGCCTATTGGGTAAAATGGCATCCTATAATATGTGTAACTCGGTAAACCTGTACTCTCTCTCTCTCTCTCTCTCTCTCTCTCTCTCTCTCTCTCTCTCTCTCTCTCTCTCTCTCTCTGATGAACAGGCCAAACAAATGTGCCCGTATTGGCAATAACTCAATAATGCGCTCAAAGAAAGAAATATAACATCCTGAAGACTCAAGATATATTAATTTTTAAAGTATGTACTCTACATTAAGTTTATAAATTCTTGCAATGTAAAATATAAACAATACTTTGAAACTCCCTGAAAAAAATGATCAACTCCTATAGAACGCTTTAATATTTTATAACTCCCGATGAAATAACTCCTATACAACACAGAAATCTGACAAGTTTCAACAACTCCTATATACGTCTCCCTGACAAGATTTGATAACTCCTATATAGCATTGTAGTATATTTAAACTTCCTGTAAAGATTCAGTAATTACTGTATAACACTGTAATATATTTAAACTCTCTGATAATGGTCAATAATTCCTGTACAACACCTTTATATATTTAAACTTCTTGTCAAGATTCACTAACTCCTTTATAACACTATATATATATATATATATATATATATATATATATATATATATATATATACTCCCTGACATGATTATATAATTCCTATATAACAGTGTAATATATTTATATCTTTAAAGTAACTGAAAATATTCAACAACTCCTATATAACACTGCAATATCACCTAGTCTGACAAAAAAGTTGCAATAGAATTCACGTTAATACTATTTAAAACAAGTTTTGTTTTGTTTTAACTTTCATTACAAACAACATGTCTTTTTCAAAGGTCAATGCACAACATCCAACTTGTTTTATGATCTACAGAAATAGGCATACTTTCGTTCTCGTTTTCGTGCAGGTAAAACGAATACTGAGAAAATAAAGTAACAAGCCGTAACACCATACATTTATAGGGTGCTTCGGATGCTCAGTTAGTAAAGCTTTGGCTCGTAATCCATTATTTGCTAAGTCCATTAAGCTCCCATGCCACTCTGGGTCGGCTTCCTCGGTGTGTTCTTGTGAATGTCACTTAGTTCTCGTTAATTTTAGCCACGCTTATGTTCAATATACCAAATGGGATCTCTCCGGTGGCCTAGAGATTAGTGCATCCACCTCGGATGCAGCAGGTCGCGGGTTTGAACCCCAGTCAGGTCATACCAAATGCTTATAAAATGATACTAACAGCTAACTTGCTAGGCGATTAGAGTAGTATAGTGGGGCACTCTAGGGACAATGGGACTTACCATTACAAACATGGTCCCGGCACTCTGGGGACAATGAGAATTTAACATGGGGAATACATGACCGGCACTTTGGGGACAATGGGAATTTAACATGGTAGGTCTGTCTAAGGACAATGGGAATTTTACACGATGAGTCTGTCTAGGGACAATGGGAGTGGAACATAGGGAATTTAAATGGAGTGGGTCTATAGAGAGACAAAAAGTATTGGGTCTGTCTAGGGACAATGGGAAAAATACATTATAGACAAAAGACAACAGACAAGTGGCAAACACTGATACTACAGTTCAGAACATTTTGAGGGAGGCAAGAAAGTAATTTCTTGGGTTCTTCTTCTATTTTTTCCATTCCTTCATCCATCTGCTGACCTTTCCCAATATTCCCTTCTTTTTCTTTTCCGACTCTAGCATCCACTCTAGATAGCCCAAAGCTCTAAACTTCTCCTGGACTTTGATCCAGTTATTGTTAAGCCTCTCAAAGTCTTCTTTTTTCTTTATATTGTCTCTTTCCTTTCTCTCTTTAGCCCATGTTTCTTTGATCTTCTTCACTTCTTCTGTCAGCACTTTCCTCATCAGTTATTCTGCTTTCTTTAGCTGACCTACTGCCCACTTTATAAAGGACCACTCACTCCATTCCAAGATATATTCTAAGAAGCACCTGACTCTCGTGACATGATCAATGGCCTCCTACAATGTTCCCACTCTCACATAGGGAGGGTGAATGAACCCTCTTAATCTCTTTACTTCTTCCAATATCATTCCCTGTACAAGATCCATAGTTACCATAAGGCTGGTTACTTGACTTGTCACAAAGTCTTTGGTAACTTTTCACTACACAGGCACCATCCACTATCCAGTACCAAATGTCTTTTAAGTTGTTAAATAAAGCTGGGTCTGCTACCATCTGGGGGTGCGTGGCCTGGGTCCGACGTCCCGCTTGCCAAAGGAAAGTGAAGCGTCTCTCATAGCCTCTCCTTCCCAGGTGTAGTGATCGCCGCAGGACCACTGTCTCGCTCTGCGGGGCGGGAGGTTACTTGCATATGGCCTCTCCTACACTATTGTGTCCACAGCAGCACCTTCACGCGGTGCCCCTGTTTTAACAGAGCCTGCTGTGTGGCGCGACCGAGTACCCGGCGGTATAACTGGGTGGGCAGACTGGGCTCATTAGCCTTGGCAGGCAACCAGTCTAAGAGAAGGGAAACTCTGACCCCAAACCCGGGCAGATGAAGCTCGTTAGCCTTGTCAGGCAGTTCATCTAGGAGAAGGAAACTCTGATTCAAAACCAACCAAGTCCCATCCATTGGATTATGGCTCCACTGCCTTGTGGATATCTTCGGGAGAAGGAAAGGCTACGGGAGTAAACCCAGACAGAAAATCAGGAGTGGAGCCCCTAAGGCGGCTGGGGGTAGACTACGACCTCCTTCCGGCAGCTCCTGCATCCAAACTGGTGCCAAATGTCATGCTCAGCATTCCTTTGGACCCCACCAGCAAGGACGAGAGGGGGATCCTGACGTCTGGGCAGCCCAGGATCTCCATACTCCACGCCCAGGCTTGCGCCCTGGAGAGGACACTCCAGTCTCGCTACTGAGTGAGGAAACAACACGGAAGCTGACAGTTTACGGGTTATAAGTCCCACCCGATTGGCGTAGGGAAGGGGCGCCACGGGTCAGCTTTGACGGTGGGAGGGATCATCGTGTCCCACTGGCCAACTATCGCCCGCCTCAAGCCGGGCAGCCCCCGGTCAATAAGGTGTTGACCCGCCATCGTCTGCCTGCTCCAGTGGGTGTCTGGAGCTCAGTGTGTTGTTCAGCATGACAAGCAGACGGTAATTCCACACCAGACAAAAGAAACAAGAAACCAATAAAGAAGACTCCAGCTCTTCGATTTGCAAGCTGGCATGTGCGCACCATGTGTACAGGCATCTCCGACGACCTCAGAGAAGTGGACGACACCAGAAAGACGGCCATCATCGATAGAGAACTCACCAGACTAAATATCAGCATAGCTGCCCTCCAGGAAACCAGGCTCGCCTCTAGTGGCTCCCTCAGAGAGGAAAACTACACCTTCTTCTGGAAGGGTCGAGAACCTGAGGAGCCCCGTCAACACGGAGTGGGCTTTGCCATCAAAAACAATCTCCTGGCCTCGGTTGAACCTCCCACAGGGGGCACTGAGCGTCTCTTGTCCATCCGCCTCACCACTACTTCAGGTCCTGTCAACATCATCAGTGTCTACGCCCCAACCCTCACGTCATCAGAAGACGTGAAGGATCAGTTCTATGGGCAGCTGGACGAACAGATCAAAGGATGCCCCAAAAATGAACCACTATTCCTCCTCGGCGACTTTAATGCCAGAGTAGGTGCAGACCACGAGTCATGGCCTACCTGCCTAGGATATCATGGCACTGGAAAGACCAATGAAAACGGCCAGAGACTGCTGGAGCTATGCACCTACCATGGCCTGTGCATCACAAACACCTTCTTCAAGTGTAAGCCACAACACAAAGTGTCATGGAAACACCCCAGATCTCATCACTGGCACCAACTCGACTTGGTCATCACCAGGCGCTCTGCCCTTAACAGCGTCCTCTCCACCAGAACCTACCACAGTGCAGACTGTGACTCCGACCATGCCCTTGTGAGCTGCAAAGTGCGACTACAGCCACACGTGCTACACCGCTCAAAACCAAAAGGACGTCCTCGCATAAACACTGCACAGATGTCAGTCCCTGCCAAGGTGGAGGAGTATGTGTCTGCCCTGAACAAGGCTGTCCAGGACCTGCCTGAGTGTGACGCTACAGCCAAGTGGAATGCCATGAAGGGTGCCATCTACAGTACGGCTATGTCAACGTTTGGCAAGAAGGAACGACCCAGCCAGGACTAGTTCAATGCACACCTATCAAGGATGAAACCACAAATCGAGGAGAAACGAAAAGCCTTCATAGCTTACAAAAAATGCCCTAATGAACGGACGCTTGCTGCTCTCAGAAGTGCCCGAAGTAACACCCAACGCATTGCTAGACAGTGTGCGAACGAGTACTGGCAACAACTGTGTGAAGGGATCCAGCGCAGTGCCGAGTCCGGACACATCCAAGGCATGTACAGTGGCATCAAGAAGGCTCTAGGCCCCACGGTGAAAAGGGTCGCTCCCCTGAAATCCCTGACGGGAGAGAAGATCACAGACCGTGGGCAACAGATGGCCAGATGGGTGGAGCACTACTCAGAACTATACTCCCGAGAAACATCAGTCACTGATGCAGCCCTCAGCAGCATAAAGAATCTGCCCACCATGGAAGAGCTCGACAAAGTGCCAACCTTAGAGGAGCTCAGCAAAGCAATCGACTGCCTTCCAAACGACAAAGCACCAGGTAGTGACAGCATCCCGCCCGAAGCTATCAAACGTGGAAAACCAGCATTGATTAAACCACTGCACGAGCTACTTTGCCGCTGCTGGGAGGAAGGAGTAGTCCCCCAAGACATGCGTGATGCCACAATTGTGACCCTCTACAAAAACAAGGGCGACCGCAGTGACTGTAATAATTACAGGGGGATCTCGCTCTTGAGTATTGTTGGTAAAGTGTACGCCCGCATCATACTCAACAGGCTGCAGTTGCTGGCAGACCGTGTGTACCCGGAATCACAGTGCGGCTTCAGAGCAGGCAGGTCGACGACAGACATGATCTTCTCCCTACGACAACTCCAAGAGAAGAGCAGAGAGCAAGGTCAACCACTCTACATGATGTTCATCGACCTCACCAAGGCCTTTGACTTGGTCAGCAGGAAGGGCCTTTTTGAACTTCTGAGTAAGATCGGTTGCCCCCCAAAACTCCTCAGCATGATAATCTCTTTCCATGCAGATATGAAGGGAACAGTCCTGTATGATGGATCATCCTCAACTTCCTTCCCAATTAACAGTGGTGTGAAGCAGGGCTGCGTGCTGGCACCAACACTTTTTGGGATCTTCTTCTCCCTGCTCCTGTCGTATGCCTTCGACACGTCCACGGATGGCATATATCTACACACCAGGTCCGATGGGAGGCTGTTCAACCTGGCACGACTGCGCTCAAAGACCAAAGTGAGAGCTGTGCTCATCAGGGAGATGCCTTTTGCAGATGACGCAGCTCTTGTGGCCCACACCGAGGAAGCCCTCCAGAGACTGGGAGACCGTTTTGCTGTTGCCTGCACGCAGTTTGGTCTCACAATCAGCTTGGAAAAAACAAATGTCAGCGTGCAAGATACCACCATTGCCCCTTCAATCAAAATCAACGGTGTCACCCTGGAAGCAGTCAACAACTTTACCTACCTAGGGTCAACCATCAGCAACACTCTCTCGATTGATATGGAGCTGGACAGAAGGCTTGGAAAGGCAAACACCATCATGGCTCGATTAACAAAGAGGGTTTGGGAAAACAACGCGCTGACAGAGCACACCAAGGTCCAAGTCTACCAGGCCTGCGTTCTCAGCACCCTTCTATATGGAAGTGAGACGTGGAGTACCTACATGAGGCAAGAACGCAGGCTCAACTCCTTCCATATACGGTGCCTAAAACGCATCCTGAAAATCAGCTGGCAAGACCGTGTTCCACACAGTGAGATCCTGCAGCGTGCAAGTACCCCCAGCATGTACTCCCTGCTAATTAAACGCCGCCTTCGATGGCTGGGTCACGTCCGACGCATGGAGGATGGAAGGCTGCCAAAGGACATCTTATATGGACAACTGGCCACTGGCACGAGAAGAGTCGGACGCCCCTCACTCCGTTTCAAAGATGTGTGCAAGAGGGACATGAAGGCATGCAACATTTCACCCGATGGCTGGGAAGAGCTGGCTGAGGACCGAGGCACCTGGAGACTGATGGTAAACAATGGCATATCAGTCGCTGATGTGAGGAGAGGCCAGTTGGCGGCAGAGAAACGTAAGAGAAAGAAGAACGCAACAGCAACCACAGTAACACAGACTTCCCAGTATGTCTGCACCAACTGCAGTAGGGACTGTCACTCACGTATAGGCCTGCACAGCCACAGCAAACGATGCCAACGGAGACAGACAACACCCCAAGGGCGCTATTCGCATGGTCTTTCGAGACCGAGTCGCCAATGATGCTACCATCTTCTTTGCGCTTATTCCCTAGAATGGCGAAATGACGAACGCTTTAAGATTTTATCTTTAAAACACGGACGTGAAGGAAAACATCCCATCTTTTCTCTTCTTATATTATCTACCATTCACACAAAGGTAATGAGACAAAAAACCAACCACATTATATACTATCCACACACGCTGAGAAGCAAAATTAAACCCAATCAATAATATCTACACACGCCAATAAGCGAAAACATAACCAAAATATACTATCCACAAACGCGGAGAAGCCAAAACATAATCACAATCTACTATCCACACACGCGAAGAAGCCAAATTATACCCATAATCTACTATCCACACACGACAAGAAATATAACAAACCCAAACTGTACTATCCACACACGCGAAGAAACAAAATCATACACAAACTATGCTATCCACACACGCGGAGAAGCAAAATCAAACCCAATCTACTATCCACACACGCCAAGTAGCAAAATCATAACCATACTCTACTATCCACACACGTGAAGAAGCCAAATCAAACCCAAACAATAATATCCACATACACTAAGAAGGAGAAACACAACCTTCATCTACTATCCGCACACGCGGAGAAGCAAAATAAAACCCAATATACTATCCACACACGCCTGAAAGCATAACAAAACCCAATAATCTACTATGTACACAAACGTGCGTGAGCGCTTACAAACCCTAAAAATCTACTATCCACACAAATGTACGTGAGCTCATACGAATATACAAATATAATCTCATTAGTAAAGGAGTAAGTGTTTATAATTACACTACTCCACATTCTCACATTGGCAAATTGAATAGTATCTCTTTTTCTAGAGCTTTGGTTAGCCCTGAAAAGGGCTGTTTTTAGAACTTCCGAGGCACCTTGCTAATGCTGGCATCTCCCAGGTCTGGCTCTGTCACATAATTAGGCGAAAAGATAACTTGGTTTTGCCTTAGAACTAGTTGACTATTTTTCGTTGTACATACGTACAACATTCTCTAGGGCGAATAAGTGATTTTCCTGGTAAGCGACTAACATGTACCTCGCCAGAAATTATTTGTGACGACGGGACATTGATAATATGATATGCACAGCTATTTTACCCTGACCTTTGCTCACTCTCCTATGGATTTAATTAAGATCGATTTCTAAACCGACACTGGTCATTTTGGATCACGTCAAGGAGTGTACGCTCTCCATTGTTCTCCAGCCATAGGGGTAAGTGTTAAATTTACATTTCATTTGATATGCGAAGCTTATTCGGTTTGTAATGTCTTATCGCGTAAAAATGCATTTATTACAACGCAGATTTGAATTTTGAATTACAAGTCACTATTAGAGGTCAAAGTATTATCATATATCTAGAAATTTTACAGAAACTATTATTATGACCAATTTGGTTTTATTGTAGCTGATTGTGACTGTAGCTGTGAAACTGATTGTGACTGTCACTGTGATTTTGACTGTGAATATCACTAGAGCTGACTAGAGCTGTCTGAAGCTGTCTGAAGCTGTCTAAAAGTTGTTTTAGGGCTATTTAGACTTTCCAGAGTAGTTATGGCTACGTGCTGTCGATACATATGTATGTATGTGCGTATGTCTCCTGCCACGGACGTAGACGTAGCAAATTCAAAAGGGTGCTGTATTCTGTTTGTACGTGTATGCGTATGACTGTACATGTGGTGGATCCATAAAGGGTGCGAGCGGCCGATAAGAGTGTGGGTCAACCCAAGGAATCGTGCGACTGTATAAAGGGTCTACAAGCATACGTTTGGTTCAATTATTGTTCCAATTGCATTTTTATGTTCATACGATTATTTTGAATCTTAGTTGTGTTCATAAGATTATTTTGAATCTTAGTTGTGTTCATAAGATTATTTTGAATCTTAGTTGTGTTCATAAGATTATTTTGAATCTTAGTTGTGTTTATAAGATAATTTTGAATCTTAATCGGAGTTCATATTTGAGATTATGTGAATCTATCTTGTATTGTAGAATACTATTTGAAGCGTATATGCAGTCCATGAGGTTTCTTGTATCTGTACTTCATATTGATTTCATATTTTTGGTTTATTTGCAATGTGTGAATGTTGTGTAAAGTGATTGGGTCAATCGTATGTTGAGAGCGTGAGAGAATCATTGTATTTTTACATCATATATTTTTCTTTATTAATTCATTTCATAAATTTCCATCTTTCACACATTGTGCTTGTCTCTTTCATTTAGTCCAAAAACCCACTCTGTTTCTATTCTGCGACAGGCACCGCACACGCATCATCTGCTCCAATCCTCTTCCCAGTTTACCCTTGTAGTTTGGAGGCTTGATGAGTAGCCTAAGAACCCCAATCTTTTGTTTCTGGGATAAAAAAAGGTGCCTCTGTCTTCTTTTATGTCGCAGTCTAGGATGCTGTCCTTGTCTTTGTTCCCTTTCTCTCTCTAGCTCCTCCTCCCAGTTTTCTCTTTGGTGAACCACTAGTCTTTGTAATGGTTGTGGTTCTTGTTGACGCTGTTGTTGTGGCTGTGACGGTCGTGCTACCTGTGAAGGCGTCCTCTCCCCAGGTTTTACCTCACACTTAGGTGTCATGATAGGGTGAGACAGGATAGGTCTTTTCTTTTCCTTCTCTTCTTTCTTCCTTCTCTGCTCCTCCTCTTTAATCCTACCTTCTTCTACAATGGCCTCCGCTGCCAGCTCATTCAGGAGGCGCCTGGTGTATTCCAGGTGCATCTGGAGTTCCATTAACTTAGCGATTCCGCTACTCATTTTTCGTTATTCACTAATTACCAGGGGTAGTCAGACTGACGAGAGTTATCCTATAAATACTTGAAGCATGGGCGTGAAGGAAAACATCTCCTAATGCCAAAACTTGCATTATCCATATTATCACCGAAAAAAACGCGCGGACTAAAATAAACACTCGCTTACATTTTCGTACTAACAATCACACATTGAACATTTTTGACAAGCCGTGGAAACGAAGGGGCTTATAGTCATACTTTCTAACCAAGATAAACAAATCATGTGCTTACAGATGCACTTCTGTTTTTTTCTCTTTCTAACTGACTAACATACCATAAGCAATGGAATGAGTACTTCTTTTCTAGAGTATGGGATAGCCCTGAAAAGGGCTGGTGTTTTTTGTGGGTTTTTTGTGAACGAGGAGCAATGGCAATTTTTTATGATCTAAGATTGTGGGTTCGTCTGGCGACAGGCTTTCCCACACGATAGGGTCTACTTCTTCGGAAAAAGAAGGAGAATTCTTTGATGTCGACACGGCAGTCGACATAACCTCTGTCTGGTTCCTGCTGATCTTGTTGCTGCTGCTCTATTTGATGATTCTGAAGTCTGTACTTCTCCGTCCATTCTTCTTTCTCCTTCTTGATTTAATCTCTGAAGAGCTCTTCTATCAGGTCTTCAGTGACTTTCAACATTCAAACATTGTCAATCTCCTCAGGTCTCGGTATTAGACTTGTCATGACCCGATGCAAATTCTTCGTAGGAGGATGAATCAACAATGGATGGTTAGACTGGAAAATACCCTGCTTTTATGGTAAAAGAGCGGACGCGAAGGAAAACATCCCTACACGGTTTCGAGTCGGAACGCTCAAGTTTGATGTGAGGGATAAAGAGAAGTCAAAGAGCATGGTTCATGATACCCATGGCAAAACAAACGACAGACGTATTTCTTTTCAAAGAACAACATTTTTTATTCAGATAATTCACAACTAACAATTAACAATTTTTAAATAAATTAACAATTAAATTCAACAATAAACATTTTTCAATTAACTATCTATTTTGGACATGGTTGACAAAGTTGTTAATTAAATTGAGATTTCCACTGTTGAGAGTCCTTGAGCCATTGATGTACACTACGATTCCTAGCTAAAAACAAACGATAGCCATAATGACCTATGTAAAGAGGGATAACACTCTTCCATGGCTTCTAATAGTCTAGAATTATTTCTCTCAATCTGTTGATTTCTAGTCTATTATCGAATTCGGCATACATGATGACGTCCACCGTCTGGGGTAGGGCTTCTGCAAACTGAAATTCCACACGCAGTTGACCAGATTTTATAGGGTGGAAATGTCCATCGTCACTGCCTTGGTCTGGAGTGAAATAAAAAGCCCACAGAATGTAGCCTCCTGCATAATCATCGTACGAAATTCCGTGACTGGTGTTGGCCCCTAACTGTCCGGTGGCTTCGTACAGGGACAAGCACGATCTCAAGTAATTATTCTGGTTAAAGTTAGATTCGAAAGGTCGGGTACACAAGGCCTTGCCATCGCGAATGACTTCGAGACTCTGTAGTGCTTAAACTGGAATGGATTTTGATCGTGTGCTCCGTTGAGTGCTGCATTGATCACGATGCCAACGATTAAACGTTTGTGTAACTGTCCTTGGAACAGATGATCTTCGATCTTGGATCGGAGTCCAGCGGCAATGGGAAAATTAGATACTTGGCGGTCGTTCTGCTCAAAGTGTGACTGATGTCGTTTCCCACTTTAGGTAACACTTCCACGCGACGCACGTAGACTCTGGCTTCTTGAACGTTGGTTTTGTACTCGTTAGCATGTGCCATCAAATGGAAAGCGGTACTGCTACGATTCAGTCTCAGGCGGATATCCACACCGTTCAGCAAATCCTTTTCTTGCAACCACATGTCCAAATGCAAACGATCCATCAGTTCTAAACTTAGTCATTGCAAGATTTTCTTACTACGGTCGTTAAAACCTACATTGTGAGGATCGTCATCTGCTGTCAAGGCTGTGTCCTTAAACGTGTTCTCACATGCTGTATCAGCTTTCCATACCACGCAAGCATCCTCTTGCTCTCTTTTCCGTACGTCAAGAGATTTTCCAGGTACGCTCGGTAAAGGTAAGTATCAATGCTACTGCTGACCAGATTGTTATTCAAATACAAATCCACTTCACTGAGCAAGGAATGCATGAAATTGTTGACGGGAGCTACTCTAGCATATGCTCCTAACGCAGTGTCGTCCGTTTTGATCACTTTGACTTTCAGGTACAAGTAACTGCTGTTCAGATCGATGTAATCTTCGGGTTGTTCTTTGATTTCAAACTCGATAGGAGCTGAATTCGTCAAAGAGGAGACGGGATGAATTCGACAAATTTGGATTCTTGCATCGTCATCATGGTGGGTGGCATAGCAAACAGATCTAGTTCCGACTTGGAACAAGCGCAAGACTCTCGGTGCATCATTTCTGTTTCTAATATTTAATAATCAAAAACGTCTATGCCTCGAGCATTTGTTCTTTTCTTTGTCTTTCTAGCTTTAGAAGTGTGAAGACTGGTGAAGGGGTGTTTTCTTCTGCGTCTTTTTCTGCCTTGTCCATGCTGTAGGGTCGGGAAGCAGGAATGCCTGATCCGGTAGCGTTCAGGGCATTTATAGGAGTTTTTCGTTGGCCCAAAATGTCTTTACCCGTTTGCAACAATACATTTTTGCCTGCCCCCAAGTATGCTTATTTAGGGTTTTGTTTGTCAATGATGACATCTTGGAGAAATTATATGCCTTGTGTCAATGCTGCATCTTTCAATCCTCGTGTCAGCATCGATTTCAACACCGGAGCCACCGAACGAAAGGCTGATTTTAACATATCTCCTAAACCGTGTCCTCGCTGTCGAGCAACGCCTCGGTATACTGGATACATGACCTACAATTCGTTAGAGAATCGATTTCGAAAATGGAGTTTCAGCGTGACTTTCCCTTTGGAGAATGAAATATTTTGGCCCAGATCTCCTTTTAGAGTCCTTCCATTCGATGTCAAGGGTCACGTCTCAGATCTTGGCACTCCAGAGAGGTCCTTTTTATCTTGCTCCAACGAGTCCTCCCAGCATGGTTCCCAATAGTCCTTTGGGTTTAGAAGAGGAATGTTTTCTGGGGGGTGACATCTTAAGGTCTTCAGGAGTACAAAAATACTGACACCCATGCTTTGTCTCAGACCTTTTCTATACTGGAACGAGTCGCCACTGATTGTCTTTACGTTGTATCAACTTCATGACAGGCGTCACGTTGGAGGGGTTCGCAACGGACTGAATCGAGTCAATTCTTGCTTGGACATATCCAGTAAACTCTGTAACATGCCCGATCTCTTTCGGACTTTGATTTTGGGAGCAGGTACTTTGTGAGTAGCTGCCACTGTTGCTAAAGAGGTGGTGAGTGTCAACGCTGGAGAAGTTCTTGGAGACACAGGTTAAAATGGTGTCATCAACGGAGAAGTGGATGAACCTGAGGCTACCGGAGAAGCTGTCACCGTCGTTGCAGGTCGTGGTTTGCGAATGTAAGGATGCGTCCTGGCCGAAGTTCCTCTCTTGCGGGTAGAAGCTGTTTTCTGTGGGCTTTTCTTTTTCTGGGGACTTCTCTGTTTCTTTTTCTGTGGGCTTTTCTTTTTCTGGGGTTGTGACCTGGTCATAACGCTGTTGCTCTTTTTCTTCTTCGGGCTTCGTTTGGCTTTTTTAGGAGTGTTTTTATTTCTTGGCGAGAACTTTGGGTGCATTAGGATCCAATCTTAAGAGGGAGCGAATTATGATACCCCCTAGATTACCGCTCCCTCCAGGTTTCAAAATGCTTTGCATTTTGGTTTGAGTGTCGATACGGGGATCGGCCAGTTGTCTCAAGGCTACTTTGTTTCTATCAAAAAAAAGTGTTTGGCTTGATGCGGAATCTGAATGATGCCTTGCAGTAATTGACGTGCTGTCACCGTAAACCACCAAGACTTCTTTGAAACTTACTTCTAAGACACGATCACGTATCTGTGGATTTTTTTTTGACTGATGCCATACAAGGCACGAATCAATTTGACGGGAAGACGAGACTGAAGGGACGTCATGTTGACACTGTATAAGACAGACGAAAAGTGTCTGAGGTTTTAATAGATTTTTTGGGTTAAGTCTAGGACGGAGACATGTACAGGACAGGCCCTCCGTCTTGACACCAGTGGTGAAACAAATGGGTACGAAATTGTAAATAAGCGGGTGTAGTGGGTTTCAACTCGACGAATAAATAGGTGTGTGGAGTTTGAGTGGTATCGTCATACGCCTGAGTTAGCCAAGGGGTTTCTAACTGTTTGGCTAAGACTTGCACTTGCGATTTATCTCTAGGGCTTTTAAACAAGACCACGCAATGAGCATTTAGACTGATGGCACGATGGGCTTTATTTTATTGAAACAAAGTTTGAGTGATGTAAATGACACTGGCATTACGATGATGCCCTTTGTGCGTAAACCAAAGTTAAATTTATTCTTCATCTTCTCCTAACATGTCGTCGAAAATGACCAGATGGGTTTGACTGGGGTCAGTCACAATTCCGTCGTCTTCATTAGGAATGCCTTCCACAAACACGATGGAATCGCCTTGACTTTCTCGCAAGAGACTGTACGCCGATTGCCACTCTTTGTAGCACCAAACGATTCGTTGAGGTGGACGATCGATCAAATGATGTTTATGTTTGATCAAATGTTTGACAAATTCGGTTTTGCCTGAATCGCCAGGTCCAGCATTGAACATGTTAAAGGGATGGCAAAGATACAAAGCCTCACCAGCTGGCACGATCTAAGTGTTCGTCGATAACTTTGAAAGTGGAGGAAGAGGAAGCAGAGACAGCAGAGGTAGCCGTAGTGCCAGGAACGTCACTTGTGACACGAAGACAGACAAGACAAGAGTTTATATACTTTTTCAGGACACGTTTATTGATGTTTCAAAAATAAACCACGAAAGACTAAAATACATAAAACCCAAAGGGTTAAGTACAACGATAAAGTGCACGTTAAAACGATCAACGTGGAATAGAAATAAGTCTCTGTACAAGATGTGTTTGGTAACTAAGATGTCCTAGGGACAGGGTATAATGTTCTGACATGTTCTACATGGGGTAATGTCACACAAGCGTCCTCCCGAACTGGTCTTTCAGGAATGTACATGACAGTCTTCTGAACTTCTTTTGTGCTTCTCTGAAAGAATTCATCATGTTTTCTTGGTCTTGGTACTCACAATGAACTATTGGTCTTGGATATTGTCCCTTTTATAGGCTGACCAATATCGATGTGACCGTACGGTACAGTGAAATGATTGGGAAGCCTCACTCGCTTCTGGTACACGATTTGATAGACTTTTTCCAAGGGTCGACTGACGATTTGGTGATGTGGAAACGAACAATCTTGTACGGTTGGTGAGTGGTCACTTTAAAGTTTCCATCCTCTCCAGATTGCAAGGCTTCTTTCAATACCCCAAAGTTCACCACTGAACTGGTACGATAATTGAGAGTCAATCCTTTCACTTTACACTCTGTGTGCACTTCTTGTGGGTCCCGGTATTCTTAGCCGTAAATTTTAGGACCGCCACTAGCAAAACTTAGAATCTTATCGTGTGGGTGATCGTCTGTCCAGGCTCCTAAACGGTCTCCTTCGACGTCAGGGTGTTGCTGACCCGGGCAATCGATGTAGATGCAACTGTCTGTGTCGAAGTACAGGACGCGATCTAACAGTTCTAAAGCTTCGTACAATTTTATGCGAGCATGGGCTGTCACGTAAGCCGCAGTGATGACATTTCCAAATTCGTCGGCTTGTACAAAGTCCATATCTTCTTCGTAATTGACTAAGATTAAATCCTCACGAACGACGTCCACGTGTTTCATGTATTTGGTTTTGTCGTGAATCATCTGGAAGTAACGGAAGGTTCTGTCAAATACACCGTCTTGGGTAAACACGGTCGTTGTGCCATTTTGCCCCACAAGCAATTTAACATCACTTTGGCAAACGATCGCCTGCCTTCGTTTTTTCGATGTGGTCTAAAGTGATGCCTTCCTGCTCCCAGTATTTCTCTTTGAATATATTTTTCATGTTCGGGAGTGTGAAACCAGGAAGGATAGCCGCTGGCTTCTGAGTTGGGTCACCCTTGTGGTAGTGTTGTGTCTTGGGAACGTGGTAAATTTTGTACACTTCTAACAGTTGGTATCCCATGTCCAGAGATTTAAACAAGTCCACGCTGACCCACTTTCCCGTCAAGGCGCGTTCTTCCTGGGTGTGCTGACAAGGCTGCTCTTGCTTGCACGTTTCGGCACATGTACGGCACAAAGGAAACATCAGTTTGCCTTGGCAATGGTGAGGTAACACGGGATGGTACAAGTAGGTGGGAGGCAAAACTTACCACTTGATTAAGCCTTCGTATTGTCGAATATGGTCCAGGTGGATGTGTTCCTTATCAATTGCGGGTGCCCTGCAGGAAAGCGACAATATTTGCACACGTAAGGATACAGCAAGCACACGTCCAAGTATTTGATTTCTTCTCCTTTTTTTCATCAGTGTGGTACAGCAAACATGTGGCAATTGTCCTTCCTCCGTACAAACTATCTCTCGGGTCCAGGGGGTCCATCAGCTTGTAACTTTCTACGATATGTTTAAAGTCGGGATCGGTTTTCAAACGGTGATCGTATTCGCGTTCCCACGTTTCCACCACTTGGTATCCTTGCTGTTCTAACTTCAAGCGTCGCTGACAAGTGGCCTGGTACAAGTCTTCCATTGTTCGTTGTAAAAACTGAATTTTAGTGTCACGTTCAGGGTAACAGACGGGACATCCGTGAAATAAGCAACCGTTAAACTCGTACATGATCTTGGGATTTTCTAAGTCCCAGCCATCTACCGAATACGTTCCGATGGTCTTTTCGCCCCCTCCATTGTGGGCGTGTTCAATCCATTTGTCTTCCTTATCGCACAAGTAATGTAACCAGCGTAGGGCTTTGACCGAGTATTGGCGTTTGACAAAGTTGGTCGCTTGATGACTGATGACAGCCAGGGTGTTTTCAGGCATGAATCGTTGGCGGTACACTAAGGACCACTCTTTGGCACTGTTTGGCACTCTTTGGCAATGGTGCATGCTTCTTTCAAAGGATCGACCCCTCCGTGTTCCATGAACAGTTGTCAAAATTGTCCATAGCAACGCCGTAAAATGTCCACGTCGCAACGACAATACTTTAACATTTCTTCCTGAAAGTCGAAAGGGTCAGAGGCATGGGCCTGGTACCAAGCGTAGAAAGCTTCTCGTTGTTCGGTACGCATGTTGTCGGGTCGTAGTCTTTAGCTTCAGGCAAATTGGGTAGAACGGCATGTTGATTGGCTTCGGTATTGAAAAAGTGTGGAAAGTAGCCTTTAGCCATTTCTGTCATTCCAAACGTTTTAGGCATTCGAATCAAAGGTATGGCCAAGTAGCTCATCGAATCTTTAAACTGCACTTGTCCAACTTGCATGGAAATGACTTTGGTTCCGTTCATAGTCACTTTAGTATAGTATCTGAGAAGAATAAGTCCATCGTATCCGGAGAAATTATGGGCAATCATCGTGGCATGGCGATGACAATCTCCGTAACGTTCGATATCCTCTTGATACCACGTTTTTTTGATGGGGTCTAAGATCCATCGGGCGAATTCAGCTAGCGTGTTCGGTCCCTGAAAGATTTTGTCACGTCCTCCAGGAATCTTACTGCAGTGAGGGCAACGACTAAAGATAGGTCCTTGGATGCACTTATCGCACGCTCGATGAGCCACACAGAAATTAGGAATGTGAATGCCAGTCTCCTGCATGCATTCGAAATCGAGAAAGATGAAATTTCCTTTCTTCTTGAGGTCATCTCTTTCCTCTTGTTAAGATTTGTATTTTTGAATGTAGCATTGATGCTCCAAGTCCATGATTTGGTGACAAATGCGACATTTTTTCTTTCCTGAACATACGTGTGCCTTGACATTATTGGTACGTATGCCTTGTCCACAAGTGGGGCACAATCTCAGTAGTTGACAAACACTTTTAGCTGTGAACCTTGCGTCTTCAGATGCTGTTTTGTAACAGGTAGGACTGACAAAAATGAGCAGACAAGCAAGGAAATGCACTCGCTCTTGTCCTTTGTCCAGACAGGGTTGAGAGACCAAACATCCAGAGCATTTGGAACCATAATGATTGTGTTGCTCTCGATTGTTATAGCCATAGTCATATTTCTCACAGTAATAAATGCATCTCAGGAATGCGGCGATACTGGAAATGGCATCGAAATGTTCGTCGTGATGATAGACGTGAATGTATTTTCCGTCCTTAAAATCTTTGCCTCGAAACAACTGAGGTCCGCGTACTTCTTGAGGGTACACTTTCAAGGTGTAACGTGGAACTAGGACATCTTGCAATCTTTGCGTTTCAGGAATGCCACAGGGTGTGTCTTTGGACAGGCACGCTTGTTCTAGCAGGAGTTCTGCTTCGTTGTTTGGTTCGGTTCGATTTTCGGATGTGCTCACAGTGTCTTTTCCATTCTAGCGTGTCGTTCATGTCAGCATAGTTTCGTCCCACCACGATAGCCCTGGCTAAATACGTGTGGTCTTGAGGGTTGTTAATTCGGACGAGGCTTGTTTTGGTGTTAGGAAGGTCGTCCACCAATAAGACCACCTTTCAGCGTCCATTCCCTTTGGGAAGAGAGACGTGGGCATGGACAGTATCGCTTTTCCATCGGTAATGTGAAATTGGTCATTGGATTGTTGCACGTGTTGAATCTTGTCGATGACTTTGAAAGCGGTTAATTCTGCGGAACTGCTAAACTCGATCCAGACAGGGGATTTCAAGCTGTCGGGATGTATGGATAGTCTCAAGCGATCGTCTTCTTTGGCTTGACATTGTTGCTTCATTGTGGTTAACAACGAATCCCACACCTCGGTGATGAACCCTTCTTCTTTCTCCAACGTTACGTCGGACTTGAACTCTTTAAACTTCACCCTGTAAGTGTAAGCAGTGGTTCTAAATTTTCTAGAGGAGCGCTTTTCTGTCTCTCGAATGTGATAGTACTTTTCAGGGTTTACTGGTGAACTTTGGTTAGGTGAAGACTTTCTGGGTCTGGATTCTGGTTTACTCATGTCATCTTCAAAATGACTGGCATGAATGTGTGCCAAGACTTCAGCTATTCTACGAGGCGATACATCACGTTGCTGCCTCTTACCTTCTTCATCTTTCTTCACGAATTGATTCGATCGTTTCATCTTGACTGCACAAAGTCAAATGACTACATGTTAAACACCATGGGTCACTTTATGTTCATGGCAGACCAGCATATATATAAAGGGTGTGTGACTTGCCTTTCACTATTCATTTCACTCTGAAACCGACCAGAACAATGGAAGAACCTTCACAGATCGAACTTTAATCAGAGCTTTGCGAGGGGTCATCATAAAATTTTCTACAGACAAGCCGACCGATTAATCACCCTCCTTTCGAGATAAAAGTCAAGATACTTGCTATATCTGTAAGAAGAAGTGGCATTGGTCTTCAGAGTGTCCAGACCGTTAGAAAAGCAAAACAGGGGCTAGAAGAGACAAAAGTCAAGATACCTGCTATCATTGTCAAGAAAAAGGACATTGGTCTTCAGATTGCCCTAAGAAACAACAGGGGCAGGGAAAAGAACACAGGGGTTATGAACAGGAAGAAGTAGAGGTACCCTCCCCGAATGAAGAACACAGACACGTGCAGAAAGAGAAACAGGAGAAGAAAAGAAGACGTAGAGAAAGTGAGGAATAAGTGAAGGAAAAAACTGTGACAGTGAAGAAATTTAAAAAAAAACAGAGAGAGAGAGAGAGTGAAGACAGACATAAAAGAAGCTAATGAACTTGTAAAGTGAATTGTAAAAATTGGATCAGAATAAACCAGGCTTAAAACGTAAGTGCCTCTTAAATTTGATTTTTAGAATAAGAACCTACATTCACGCACTCTTACATTCACACGTACATGATGGGTAAAAATTGATTTTTTTTACTAGTTTTAATTGATGTTGGCAATTAAAGTATTATCTCTTTTAGAGATAAGTGGGTGGCCCTGAAAAGGGCCTTTGGGTATTTGATTGTTTAAATCAACTTTAACTGCCTTAAGCCTTTGCCACGGCCAAGGCCTACTTCTGGTTTGCTTCCTGTCGATGATGATTGGGTAGAAATCACTGGGGGTGGAACGGCAGCCATAGTCACTGGGTTGGGATGTTTAGCTCGGGAAGGTCTTATTCTCTTCGGTCGTAATAAAGAAGTCTGATACATTTGTTAACTCCTTAACTCTGCTAAAATATCTAAGAGTATCGTGACCGTTTTCCTTTCACTATCTTGTTTCTTCGCTGCTTCTTCCTGTCGTTCCCTTCTTGCTTCTTCTTATCGCTGTTTGTTGAAGAAGAAAAGCTTGCTCTGCTTCCTTTTGCTGCTGTATAAATTTCTCCAATTCTTTTTTTCTGTCTCTGTTTGAAATGATCAGTAAGTGGTAAAGAAGGAGAAGGTAGTGGCAAAGGTACTGGTACCTGAACAAATTCTTGCGCGGTAAGAAAATCCACAAAATCCCAATTAAAATTAGTCTCTTCTGGAAGTAGGTCTGTGTTCACTTGGGATGTCGCTGCTATTCATCGCTTCTCGTCTCCACGACCGGTGCATGCCAATTCATCGTCTTCTTAGTTTCTTTCATCATTCACTGAGCACAGACGCTAGCTCCTCTATATAGGGAATATTATTTCACAGACTGCTCTCTTCGGATTGGATGACTGACTCCGTGTGGTGACTGAATTTTGTAACGCGTGTTTGGACTGGTCAACCAACTCAATCCGTTTCGATCCTCCCTTCCCCTATAAATAACCGCAGTTCGCTGCATTCCTTCACCTGTTCTTGTCACAAAGAGGTGTACTGACGTAGAATCCTCTACTCTCGTATCGTCAGTGCAGTTCCGTACGGACTTACCCATGTATGTCAGATCATCGCGGATCATTGTCAGGATGACGGATACAAGCGTGTGGTAAAGAAGTATTTATGTGGAGAGACAAGGCTTTGTAAAGAGAGTTATAATCTACGGACCAGAAGTCAGATAAAGTTTGAGGAAAAAAGAAGACCAATGCCATGCCCTCTGTATTAACGGAATGATGTTAACATAAACCCAAGGCCCATTTCAGGGCCCCTCATAGGCCTCGAAAAGAAATGACTTTCTTGCCTCCCTCAATTTTTTTAAACTGTTGTATCAGTGTTTGCCTCTTGTCTAAAGTCTCTTGTCTGTGATGTATTTTTGACATTGTCCCTAGACAGACCCTATACTTTTTGTCCCTCTATAGACCAACTCCTGTTAAATTCCCTATGTTGCATTCCCATTGTCCCTAGGCAGATCCACCATGGTAAATTCCCATTGTGCCTAGACAGACCCACCATATTAAATTCACATTGTCCCCACAGTGCCGGTCCTGTATTCCCCATGTTAAATTCCCATTGTCCCTAGACAGACCCACCATATTAAATTCCCATTGTCCCAAAAGTGCCGGTCCTGTATTCCCCATGTTAAATTCCCATTGTCCCCAGAGTGCCGGGACCATGTTTGTAATGGTACGTCCCATTGTCCCTAGGGTGCCACACTATACTACTGCTCAGCATTAAGATGTTAGTGTTACGATTGGTGGGCCTGGTGTCAGGATAATGTGACTTGGTGGGACATCATGTTACATATCTGCGGCATGATGCCACAGTGCTAGACTTCACTATAAACTGTGACAATGCAGACATCTTATCGATATGACTGAAACAATTTTTAATGATACGTTAAAAATCCATATCACACACACACACAACTCAATGTAATAATTGCCACTATTGTGTTCAAAGTACCAATAGCCACTACTGTGTTCAAAGTACCAACAGCCACTATTGTGTTCAAAGTACCAGTAGCCACCATTGTGTTCAGAATACTAATAGTCACTATTGTTTTCAAAGTACCAAAAACCATCGTACCTCTGGCCGCTATTGTGTTCAAAGTACCAATAGCCAGTATTGTCTTCAATGTACCAATAGCCCCTATAGTCGTCAATGTACCAGTAACCGCTATTGTCTTCAATGTACCAATGGCCACCATTGTGCTCAAAGTACCGTCAAAATCCAACCAAAAATAATCATACATAATTATGGAAGGAGTAATTATCAATATCATATAAGGGAAGACAATATTTCACTGTAATACAAAATACACATCTATCTATCTATCTGTCTGTCTGTCTATCTATCTATCTATCTATCTATCTGTCTGTCTGTCTGTCTGTCTGTCTGTCTGTCTGTCTATCTATCTGTCTGCCTGTATGTCGTTGATGCTGGAAATGAAATGTAGGTAGAGATAAGAAAGGTACGCTAATATGATAGTTGCCATGGTGATGACAATGGTAACACTTTTTAGAAAGTTCTATTTCATTAAGACATCCGAGCCGATGCATATGACTGGTGTTACTGACGTAGCTTCGGAAATTAAACGTCAAACTGTTGAAATGTATGTAATGCCATCTCTGTCAACGGTGACAGAACTTGCCTTTAAATTTAAAGCGTATTTAGAGGTCACATACAACGGATTTGACATCGTAATTCATCCAGAAATGGATGCTATAAACTTAGTTTGACATCTTGATTTACCCGGCAATGAATGCTATTAACAAAGATTTGATGGATATTGCATCTGCTGAATTTTAAATGAATATTTGCTACAAATGAAGTCGCACCATCTTGTTCAAATGTTTATTTCCTTCATTTTTCTCTTCTCGCCTTTTTTTATGTTGTTTCGAGCCATGCATTGCTTGTGGGCTCAACATATTAAGTACGAACGGCCAACATAGAACGTTGGTCCCTTTGTAGGTTTGTCATGTGACACATTATTAATACAGAGTCGGTTTTGTGTTAGTTGCAGGCACCATACCATTTCGTTTTATTGTATTTTCCCCATTATTAAAAAAAAAAACGTACAGCCTACCCACTTTATGTGACGCGTGGAAAGCTTGTTAAACCCTAGACTCCACTCTTGCCATGTAGATCGACTTTGGAAATCAAATTTAAAACTGTCTTTATCTACGAACAGTACGATCCTTGATTCGCCACTGACGTTATACAATACAACCGTATTCAGATCGCCACTGATGTTAAATAATACGACCGCATTCAGTTCGCCAAGTTTTCTATGTTTGAAACCATTTTGATCTATATAGAAAACATGAGACCGGACTTTAAAAAAAAAGAAGGAAAATAATGTAATGGCATAATCACAAAAAGGATCCTCCCCTGGATAATGTTTAAGAAAAGACAGTCTTGGTAAACATATTTCTCCGCCCGCCCCCTCCCCCCCCCCCCCCCGATAATGTGTACTTTACAATGTCTCTTGAATACCATGGTTTACTCTCAGCTAATTCGCTTCGCATTGAATTGCATTGCACGCTTCAAGAGTTCAAGCGACACCTGAACGGAAAAAGTCACTATAACAAAGTTACACGGTTTTAAAAGATTTTCTTCCACAGTTAGGGTAAGCCCTAGACCTTCTGACATAATGACATCCGATTGTAGGCCTAGAGTGTGATATCTGATTGTAGACCTAGAGTGTGCTTCAAAATAAATACCACTGAAGTTTGGCCGATGCAAGTACTACAATTCTTAAATTGCCAGGCTGTGTCGATTTCTGTCTGATTCTTAAATGTGGCCTTTGTAGATTGCTTGTCTTAGAGACGCTTCGCCACTAAGAAATACCTGTGTCTATTAAATGAAGCTGACATAATCACATTATAAGGTATAGAGCTGTTTCATTGTTTTTTCTGCAGTGTTTGAAAATAGACAAAGCAAAATGTTGTACGAATATACGCTCTTTCTGGTAAATGATAAATCTTTTGGGATTATTGTGAATTCATTCAAAGGTATTCTGGACAATGCTATTGTGATACATCAATACTGTTGGCACTTCAGCACATTCAATGCTTTTCGTACAACAGCACATTCAAAACCTGGAATTCTTTCAAAGAACTGTATACTTTTGGAATTGTGATAGATCTGTTAGGATTATTAGGGATTTAATTTGAAAATACTGTAACGTCCTCTTAAATTTTCATTTTACAACTTAGAGAATTACATTATTTGTTGAATTTTACGAAACTTTTGGTTTTATTTTTTCAGTTATTTACTTTAAGACTATAATGTCGTAGCGCATCATAAAAGTAAATATTATTGTTAATGAGGGGGAGACGGAATAAGTTAATGCTCGTTCATTAATCCTCTGTATCTCTTGTACAATTGTGTGTACTTTCTACAATGGCTTCTGCACATAAATACTCGTCAAATCAAAGACAGCAACTGTACTATAGTTACCAACTAAGCCTGTAGGGACTCTGGGCACAGATTGGAAAATAAAACTGGTTTATACTCTTAGACTTGGTGAGCTAGCACAGTGAGCGGCGTGGCCCTATGGGACACGCCTCGTCGCTCCTAGCCAACGTAGTAGAATGTCATATTATCTACGTGTGTATGTATTGTATGTATATGTCTCTCAATCTATTAATGTATCTGTATCTTCCTATATATAATGGGTGTATACGTTTCTCTATCAACCGATGTATATATAGCTTTGTATATGTATTGTATGTATACATTTCGCTACCTACAAACATATATATAGTTTCGTAAATTTATTCCTGCTTTCTTTTAGAAATTAAGTCATTGTAGAACTTAAACGAAGAAACGAATCAAGCGGAAAAGACGGCAATTTCTTATGTAACAACAGTCGACTCACTTGCAAGAGGTTCATTCGGACTATGTGTGCGTGGTGCGTGGGTGTGTGTGTGTGTTTGTGTGTGGGGGTGTGTGTGTGAAAGTGTTATTGGCTCAATTGTAGTTTACACCTATATATACAGGACATCCAAGGCACAAAACAAAGCTGCTTCTGTAGGCAGATGTATTTTATATACAGGCCTAGTAGTCAAGGGGTATTTAGCAGATCAAGGAACAAGACAACCCCGCCTATGTACAATATATACCTTATACATAGGATACTCAAGGGCAACCCAACTCTCTGTCGACAAATGTATTTTATATACAGCACACTCAAGATACAAGACAAAACTGTATCTATAGACAGATGTACTTTATATACTGGACACTCAATGGAAAGGCAAAACTGACTCTCTATACAGATATACTTATATAAAGGACATTCAAGGGACAAAGCAAACCTGCCTTTGTAGACAGATGTATTTTATATCCAAGACAATAAAGGGACAAGTCAATGCTGTCTCTATAGACATATATATTATATAACGGACGCTAAGGGAGAATGAAAAGCTGACTCTATAGACAGGTATACTTTATTTGCAGGGTAAATACTTGGATGTACTTTACTGTTCGATCATTTATGAATCTGAATGTTGTCCAATTACGTAGAAGTTCTTAATGAGATTTCTTATGTGCAGAATTGAAGAATGACAATCTAGCGCTTAATATGTCATGATCCAATACAATCTTACCATAATATGTAAAGATTTTAAATGAGAACCACCGTACCGTGATATATATGGATTTGAATTGAGAACAAGAGTTCATTTATGTGTAAGAATTTGAACTGATACAATCGTACCTTGATATTTTGTATAAGGATTGTAACCGAGAACAATCGTTCATTCATTAGTTAAGTAGGACCTAAACTCAATTATTGACCAACACACAATATATATATATATATATATATATATATATATATATATATATATATGCATCATAAGGATTTGAATAGAAAATAATTGTAACTTGATATGTGAAGATTTAAACTCAGACAATAGTACCTCGATATCTAAAGATTTTAAATGAGAACGATCAGTATTATACTCTATTCGAACCATACGTAGTCATTCTTGAACCATATTATCTATATCCAGAACCGCAATTGTATTGTTTCAGTAGTATGCCAATTAGCATAACTGTGCCCGTCTAGATCGGATTGAAGGATGACAATATTATTTATGAAGTTCTAATTAATAATAATAATAATAATAATAATAACAATATAATCTAAAATCATAGATAATAGTAAGTTAGGTAAGCCCTGAAATCAATTTCTGACCTAGTTAAATGACCTAGTTAAACTAGGCAATATATATATATATATATATATATATATATATATATATATATATATATATATATATATATAAATACATATGCAGAATATAATCATGGTGAAAATCCAACAAGCAATGTAAATTAAATATACATAACAATTGAATCTCTTGTTGCAGGCTAAGTCAATGCATGCAGTAAAAATGGATTTGTTCTTTTGTAACAGATTAACACAATGACCGCCTTTGCTATCGATCAAGGAAAGCCCAGTATTTGTGACATGGGGAACAAAATATAATGTAGGAGCTCATTTTGCGTTCCCACCAAAAATTACCGATGCGTTCGAAAGTAGATACAATTTGGTTGATGTAATGACAAAAGCGGTAAATGATAGTTTTCTGTACAGTTGTAACCGATTGTTCGAGTTACTCGAAAGCTCTGGCAAGCCGTTGTTGCCATACTATGGGAATATTTCGCGATCTCGAGTCTCGATCAACCCAACTCAGTTGATGCAGGCAGAAGATACTCTTCAATCACGTGATCGATGAAAGTCACATAATTGAGCACGCGCTGTCGTGTTGTGCAGTTCGCGAAAGATATGCTTCTACTTCGCATAATCTTACTACCTGGAAAACAAACATGACGATGCCATGGACACGTTTCCCGTTTTGAATGGTCGAAAAGGTGTATGTAATGATCGAATGTGCTATTATGGGAGAGCCAGACAGACAACTCGATCTAAATACATTATTACATATTCACGGTTGTACGTTCTAGAGGCTCGAATACGTGACCTCCAAAGAAAAGAATGGAAAAATTGCTTGAATCACGTGATCACGTATTTGAATAAAATAAGAATGCATATTCCCGAAGCTCCAATATGATATATCGAACAAGTCCCTCCAAGACGTCAATTGAGTCAGCGATTTTCAAAGTTACGGTAACTTATTTATATTACACTTACACACGATGCTATTAATATTCACGGTTAACATTGGGGAATTATATCGTTAAGAGAGATTACCGAACATCCTCAAAGGTCAAGTGATATTCTTGCAGGAAGTAATGAGCCAGAAGATGGTTTCATTGTTAAAATAATGGTACAGTTAACACTGTAAAGACAATAAAAGACAAGACAAATTCATTATTACACTCAAGTTTCAATATGCAACATTTATGGTTAGGTGTTTGTTTACAGCCCGAGGGAAAGCCAGACTGTGGACACGGATAACGGAATCAGGAAGGATACTGCAATACGAGCTTGTTTCGAGTTCAGCCCCAGGAAGAAATAATAACATACACCATGATTGTTGTTGCAGGCCAATTTTAGTGACGAGTATAGATTGTCTATAGAAATAAACATGAAAGTTACTGCTATCATGGTTTACATACATAATGAAGCTCAAGTGCTTGAAATTTAGGGCTCAGACCGCCACACAATATAAATCAAAACCACATAATTTATCAATAATGAAATAATAATGAAATACACAATACCAAAAAAAAAAAACGATTGACTATTGAACCAGAATATTATATTAATGGACAAAATTCGTTATTATTCATGAAGTGTAATCATAAAATTATCCGCATCTTTCCATGTACATTTTTATACACATACATATAATATATATACATACATATACCTACATACATATCCAAAAACACCTATATATGCAACATCATAAAAATTGAATGCCTACACTCGAATAAATACACATACATATATATGGGAGGTTGTGTCGGGGCGGCGGCGGGAGTTGAACTTAAAATTTCACAACAAATATTTTCAGAATCTAGGATTGCGTTTCTGAACCTCTGCTGTTCAGTTGAAAGTGACGCTAATTATCATTCAGTAACTGTGCGCCGTTGGAAGCCCTGACTAATGATTGGCCAGCAGTTGCAAGGCCTGACTAATGATTGGCCAGTGAAACCCATGTGACCACTTCGGGGCAATTCAATTGGCCCTTCTGGGCTATGTTCACTGTCGTAATAGAGAAAGGTAAAAGGTAGACCCAACCTCCTCACACCACCAATAAATGTACTTACGCAGGCGTAAGTAGTTGTATGGTTAGGTGTTTGTTTACAGCCCGAGGGAAAGCTAGACTGTGGACACGGATAACGGAATCAGGAAGGATACTGCAAAGCGAGCGTGTTTCGAGTTCGGCCCCAGGGAAGAAACGATAACATACACCATGATTGTTGTTGCAGGCCACTTTTAGAGACGAGTATAGATTATCTATAGAAATAAACATGAAAGTTACTTCTATAATGGTTTACATACATAATGAAGCTCAAGTGCTTGAAATTTGGGGCTCAGACTGCTACCACACAGAGAGCGCTAGCCAAATCTAGCGCTCTCTGTGTAGCCCCAAAATGAAACAAGGGGGCGGGGACCTGCAGCAACAAAGCGAAGTAAACATGGAATGAAAAACAAGCATAAATAAAGAAAAGATAATAATTATTTATCCCAGACTACCTAGGCCATACGTCTAAATCACGATATAAAGTAACAACATTGTAAACATATATGAACATATAGCCCATGTACCAGTATGAAGATAATGCCGAATTGTGCACCCGCGATAAAGGATGTATTACATGTGAGGAATGCTCTTCCACTAACTCATATGAAGAGCAGTGTCCGCATGAGGTGAATGGCTGTCTAGGTCTGTGCACCCACGAGACCCAGACGCAGAATTGAAAAGCAGAACCAAGTAATATGAAGTGATATGTAATGAGTACAACAATGTAAATCCATACATGCAAAAATAAAAAATAATAAAAATTACAAGCAAAACATCGTAAACATATTGGAACATATATATCATGTGTACAGATAAACAGATAATACCAAATTGTGCACCCGCAAAAAGGGGTGTATTACACGTGCGAAATGCTCCACAATGAACCCATATAAAGAGCAGTGCCCGTATGATTGATAACGTGTACAACAACGGAAGTCCATACATGCAAATTAAAATAAAACATTGTAAGCACAATAGAATATGTATATCATACAGATAATGCCGAATTGTTCACCCTCAAAAGGGGGTGTATTACATGTGTGAAATGCTCTTCAATGAACCCATATGAAGAGCACTGCCCGTACAATGGGTATTGCTGTCTCTTTCTGTGCACCCAACAGACCTAGACGAAGAATTGAAAAGCATAACAAGATAGTAAAAAGTGATATGAAAACATGTAACACAACGGAAGTCCATACATTCAAATTAAAAAAAAATATAAAAATATAAAAATAAAAAATTATAAAAGCATTGTAAACATAATGTAACATATATATCATGTGCACAGGTATCCAGATAATGCGGAATTGTTCAGTTCATGTCGCAAAAAAGGAGTATCACATAGCGTCCAACGCCATTGGAAGAATGTTTGAATGTTTCGCACGAGGGTCTCACCTCCAATGAACCCATGTGAAGTGGAATACTCTTCAATGAACCCATATGAATAGCGGTGCCCGTATGATGTGTACGGCTGTACGGGTCTGTGAACCCACGAGACCTGAAGAAGAAGAAGAATACGAAGGCAGACACGGCAGCAGGATGTGCTATGACGACTTATACAACAACGTAATTTCATACATGTGAATTAACATACACATATGTATACACACACACACACACACACACACACACACACACACATATATATATATATATATATATATATATATATATATATATATATATATATATATATATATATATATATATATATATCATACATAACTTAAAGTGAAATGCGCTTCAATGAAGCCATATGAAGAGCAGTGTCCGTATGATGTGCAAGACTTTAATCGACCTGTGCACCCACGAGACCTGGAAGAAGAATTAGAGGTGATATGATGACGTGTATCCCCACGGAAGGCAGCACTAAATCACAGATGGGAAACGCTATCGTTCAGGCGTATATATTTCTTAAAGGCATCGGACCTCCACCTTCCCAAGATCCGAATAAGACTGTCTGAAAGACCCTGCTTAGCTCCCTCTGTGGCTGCCCCTCTCCTAACTATGAGCTCTGAACAACTGAGGGTTAAAACCGCATTTGAGGAGCGATGTGCGCAGCGCTTGGTTGAAATCTTGCCTAGTTATGGGCAACCCCCCAGAGGTAAGAAAAAGTGGTCCCTCCTGACAACCCCGCAGTTGTAAATAATGGCGTAGCGCATGGACAGGGCATTGGTTTTGAAATTTTTGGGTCACGACACTTAAGCGAAAAACGGTACCATTGGAGAGTTTTTAACGCTTAAACTGTACAACTAACCATCATCATTGATCCGAACCTGAGAAAAATGAGGAAGATTTGAATTGCTGCGACCAGGCCGCCTAACGGTCATTTCCCTCACCCGCAGAAAAGCATGAAACGCAAGAAGAAACAGACATAAATAAAGCAGCCCAAAAATTATTGTGTGTAAATGTCGGCAACACTAGTACGAGTTTATTTAGCATGCCTTTATCAACTGGAAGCCTGGCATCTGTGTGCGGTAAATGTTTATGAAGCGATTGCAGTAGTTTATGGATAAGAAAGGAATTGATTGGGTCAGGGAAATTTATTACTTTGTGCACATAGCCAATAGCCGAGACATGCTTAATGGTGCATATTGTTTTTCAAAAAGGTACGAGATAAAAACCGCCAAATTGGTAATTGAAACCGGGAAAGTGCTGTGAAGGGTTAACGTGGTTGAAAAAGCGATGTAATGTTTCCAACCGCGCCTGTAAGATTCTACCGAAGATGGAGAAAGGCCACATTTCACCAACATGGACAGTATCACTCCGTAATATGGTGTTGGGGATGTGAAAATCCCATTGTGATACTAATGAGTCGATGAAGGAACACTCGTCCCGGGATTACCACGCCACAAGCAAAACTGATGGTACCAATTATAGATTGAAGGTTATGAAGGGTAATCTTGATGGGAGTAACGTGGCATGACCTTGAAAGGCGGCGTTACGTTCTGTCTGCATGTTATAAAAGGGTGGTTCCCAAGACAATTTAAACATTTGTGTTGGAATGAGCAGGCAAGCCTAGCTTTGCAGTTGTTACCTTTGTGATAGGGGAAGCAGACCCCTTTTGGAAATTTTACTCTTGGGGAATTTTGATGTTGAGAGTGTGCAATCCCTATCACGTCCACAACCAACTAGAGGTACAACTCTAAGTGTGTTGTGCCCCATTCGACTTCATTTCGACTGACCAGTTGACGGAACTACTCGTCATAGTAACGCCAGTTGGCTTTTTTGTTGGAAAGAGTCATAACTGTTTCCATATGTTGCGACAAACTCGCAAATGATACTGTTTTACTTTCTGCTAGAATTACAACGAACCTATTCCAAGCAAAGAGCCATTGAGTAAGGGAAAGAGGGGTTTTCTTCTGACTAGGGACAAGTTTAATTTCGGGAGAAGACTGATTGATGTCAATCTGCATCTTAAAGGTCTCCTCACTCCTATCAGGTAGAAGCATAGCTAAATCAACGTAATGGCATTCTGAAATGAGTTGTTTGACCTTTATAGGGATAGCGGAGGTGATGTGAGTGGATGCACTAACAAAGTTGGATTGGTTTAGACATGGCCGTGCCGACTGACTGGAAACATTCATAGGGGTCCACACATTAGCATTACCTATCAGAGTATCTCCCACCAATGCTGATGTTGCCATCTCTACTGCCTGATCCACTACCTCATGATTCTGTTGCTGCAACCCCGATACCGCAGGTGCTGGATTAGCAGCAGGTTGATGTACTTGTCTCACGTTGCTAAAAATGTTGGCCAAGCGATCATCAACATGCCCTTTGATGTTGTCAGTCACCTCTCTATTAATGATTCTTATAGCCTCCGCATCAAGGGATGAAACAGGGCCAGGAGCTGGAGCTGAAGAATTTCCTCTCTGTCTGACATTCCTGGTCCTGTCTTTCGCCACCCGTTGTACCCCCTTTGAAACTTTCTGTCGCGAAGGCGCACTTTTGCGTGCGGAATTCGTCGAGGCCACCACCTCTGCACCCCCTTGGAGGCTTTTCTCTGTGGAGCCATTCTACAAAAGAATTAAATAGAAACAGCGAGCAGTATTTCTGTATTTCTTGAATAGGAATGAAATTGTTACATAGTGTACAAATGGCATAATTCATGATAACAAACACTGTAATTAACTGCTGTCAACACTACCAGCTTGATAAGAGATAGAATATATGATGCACTTGATAACTTGTCAAGTTCCGTGGTACAGTCGAATGGAAGTATCTCCAAGATAAATTGTAACAAATGGAAGTATCCACTTGATAACTTGTAATAATAGGTAGAGTCCAGTGTAAGTATGCACTTGATAACTTGTAATAATAGGTAGATTCTAGTGGAGGTATCCTCTTGATAACTTGTAATAATAGAACGTAGAGTGAAGGTGGAGCCCAAAACTGAAGAAAGGAATAGTCAAGTGTAATGCAACAACTAAACTGGCAAAATGCAAAAGTCATACGGACCGACATGCATGTAGAACTGAAGAGTCAAGGGTGTAACGATATTGATTATCACTTTACCAAACTAACGTGTTAATATATAGTAAATTAATATGGTAACAGGAATGTCATGAAATGGTATGTTAAGGAAGAGAATCAAATACGGAAAATAATTATTTTTTAAAATGTATTATTTATTTTTGCAAGCAGCCCTGATAATACCCCTAATAGATTTATATAAATGCCATTGCCCTTTGTTTGACAAGTGCACGCCGCCTGCCCGGAACTTATCCCTGCAATCTTTGCTAACACCGCAACATCGGGACGAAGAAAACAAAGAGACGACATATCAAACGTCATCCATTTCTCAACTGTTCTTCCTCCAACTGTGCAGCTTAACGGAAGCGACGTTTCTCAACTTAAAATCTAAGGCATGACGATCATCAGTGCCAGCCATTTACAAATAGAATGGCCCGTAATTAGAGTAAGAGGCATATTGATTATAGTATTGCAAAGAAATGAATAAAACAAATTTGTACTCACTTTAAGAATATCCCCAAAAGCTTCAAAGCAAGTTTGTGTTGGGGCGGCGGTGTGAGTTAAAACTTAAAATTCCACACCAAATATTTTCAGAATCTAGGATTTCATTTCTGCTCCTGCGCTGTTCAATTGAAAGTGACGCTAATTACCATTCAGTAACTGTGCGCCGTTGCAAGCCCTGACTAATGATTGGCCAGTGAAACTCATGTGACCACTTCGGGGCATTTCAATTGGCCCTTCCGGGCTACGTTCACTGTCATAATAGAGAAAGGTAAAAGGTAGACCCAACCTCCTCACACCACCCATAAATGTAGTTTTATGGTTAGGTGTTTGTTTACAGCCCGAGGGAAAGACAGACTGTGGACACGGATAACGGAATCAGGAAGGATACTGCAAGACGAGCTTGTTTCGAGTTCGGCAAAAGGGAAGAAACATTAACATACACCATGATTGTTGTTGCAGGCCACTTTTAGTGACAAGTATAGATTATCTATAGAAATAAACATGAAAGTTCCTGCTATGATGGTTTACATACACAATGAAGCTCAAGTGCTTGAAATTTGGGGCTCAGACCGACACCACACAGAGAGCGCTCGCCACATCTAGCGCTCTCTGTGTAGCCCCAAAATAAAACAAGGGGGCAGGGACCTGCAGCAACTAAGCGAAGTAAACATGGAATGAAAAGCAAGCATAATAAAGAAAAGATAATAATTATTTATCCCAGACACATAGGCCGTACGTTTAAATCACGATATAAAGTAACAACATTGTAACTGTAAATGAACATATATTGCATGCACCCTTATGCAGATGATGCGGAACTGTGCACCCGCGAAAAAGGATGTATTACATGTGAGGAACGCTCTTCCACGAACCCATATGAAGAGCAGTGCCCGCAGATATATGATGTAAGATAGTTTCGTTTCTTTACCATTAATGAGATTTACCCAATAGCCATCCATTCTCCTTTTTGTTTGCAAGTCTAGCGGGGTTCTACCAAGTTCACCATAAAGCGTATACGTGGGGTGGATGGTTTTTTTTTTTTAACTTTTAGCACATATTTTAGAAAATCTAAATAACCCCTTTCCATCATACTTAGTTTTTCATAGCCCCAGATCTCAGCCGCGTATGTGAAAATTGGGACTATTGTCATTTCAAAACGTTTAAGCTGACAGTCAACAGGCAAGTTCAGATTTACTATTCTTTTCATAAGAAGGTACATATATTTCCTGGCTTAAATAATAAGATTCTTAATTCCCATCAAAAATATCAACCATTCTCCATTGGAGTCAGCTCCAAATATTTAAAATGTGTGTGTGTGTATATATATATATATATATATATATATATATATATATATATATATATATATATATCCTTCGTATACTATATGTATGTATATTACAATATGATGTCTAGAATACAGTGAAGACACTAAAAGCAATTTCGTCAACAAGATTTTTATTTACATTATGATTGAAGAATTACCAAGTCCGATACCAAATTCGTCCGCATAGACAATGGATTTAACAAAATGATGCGGACCGAGTTAGATTGATATAGGAAACTAACATTGTTTCTAACTGCGACGAATCATACCACGCAACTTAAAGGGGTGATCACCAGGGATTCATAAATACAAATTATATATAAGATATGATTGACTTGTGGAGTTGTGGATCAGCATGGATGATCAATATATATATATATATATATATATATATATATATATATATATATATATATATATATATATATATATATATATATATAGATATATATATATATATATATATGTTGTTTTTCTATACATGTACGGGGAACTGATGGTCCGGCTGAAGGGCAAATTGGCTTCCGAAAAGATACGTGTGGAATTATCGTATTCCCCACATCAGTTCCAAACACTCCTTTTCGATGAGGCAGCAATTTCCTAGTTGCATAAGAAATGGGTAATTTTGACCACTATTACTCGTGTGGCAAAACCGTTACTAATACTGTGCTGAACTCATCAGTTGTCGATACAAAAGATTCATCTAATTCTGGCAACATTAGGATTGATGCACCAATCAATTTTTCCATAGGGAGCGCTCGAAGCACGTTCTTGACATGAACAATGGGTATTCAGTTAGAATATTTCCAGAACTGTCTATTTTATCAACCACTCACTTAAAATAAGTTCAAAAAGAAAAGAAACAAATGTATGCAAGGAACTATGCCAGTCCAATGCCAGAACTGTTCGTGTATCCCTGATGCTGCAAAACAAATCGTATGCACTCTCCAGCATGACATAAGATGCGATGGATGCAGACGCCATTGTAGCTATGTGGTATGCATGACAAACTGGGGACAGAATGAGTGTGGGTTCGAATCCTATCATCCTATCACCACATATCACCACGGAAAGTTCAGTTTTGTGTTGTCAACAAATATTAGTTGTATATAAATCAGCATTTATGGCCGGCTAACTTTATATTTTTGGTTCGTTTGGGCCTCTGAGTTGAAAAAGATGGACTACCCTGCTCTTGTGTATGTCTTAGGTCTTCGAGAGAAATCCTATATTTTTTGAGAACGCTTACATATTCGTCGTTAACTTGCACCGAAAAAAGAGGCGACTGAAACAGTTAAAACGATATATTTGTACCACGTAGATGTAGTAAGATCTTTAGATTGTTTCGTATTTTGCACAGAGTTAAAATTTTAAAGAAAAAGAATTTCTCTGAATTTTCTCACTGGTTGTACTGGAGGTTTAAAAAGGACCTTGAATTTCTAAGGTATCTAAGACATTGTTCAAAACACCTTCAATTCCCTTTGTTTTGATGTATGATTAATGGGTGTAATTTTGGGTTATTCAGTATACAGCTTGGCCTTACTTCAAATATTTACTTCTCAAAATTGTGCTAGCTCTGATTGCTCATTTTCACTCCCTGAACTTCAGAGGTAACTTGTAAAAAAAGAGCTGATAACGTTTGTCTGGAATCATATATTTGGTAATTTATTGCACTTTCAGAAGCTGGTATTGTCTAGTCTCGCAACATTCTTTTTCCTTATTTGAATAGCTAAAACACATAGTGCACTTCAGACTAATTCAGACTGGTATTCTAGTTAGCTATGTGCTTAGATCATTTACAATTTCCACAAGTACAATATCCAATGAAATGTCAGCGACAGTACATGAAATTAATATATAAATATGCAAACATTCTCTCCACCGTACATGTTGCTAATGTAAACAACTTCACCTTACACCCACCACTCTCTCAGAAGTTCATAATAATTGGAGAGCCCCCACCCAATTATGAAAGTAGTACTTGCAAGCTTACTATAATGCATCAATGAAGAATACATTATACAGAGAAATAATTATGAAAGTAGGACTTGCAAGCAGGCTTTTCACTATAATTCATTACTGAAGAATAAAATATACATGAATATAATTATGAAAGTAGGACTTGCAAGCAGGTGTTTTACTCTAATGCATCAATAAAGAATATATTATATATGGGTAGAAATATGAAAGAATGACCTGTAAGCAGGCTTTCACTATAATGCAACAAGGACGAACAGAAAATGCATACATAGAACTATGGTGGCAACCCTACTCCATAGAGTACATCTATGGCGTTTCAAAGAGGTTCCACTGATATATTCATCTCTAGCGGGACTGCTCCTTTCTTTTCTGTTCATAGACACGTTAATGAAGTTCCATGTTGTGCATGTATTAAAAGGTCAAATGGACACTTCCCATTGGACGAGGTAGTATAGAGAACACACGGCTAATGAAATAGTTCACGAACTACGTGTTCTTATGCAGCAGGGGTATAAACTCGTTGAGCAGTAGCTCCTGTTTCCCTCACGACGAAAACTTAAGCAATAGGTAGATGTATACATATATTGCCCACAAGTAAAAGTCAGATAGTCATACATGACTTCAATTCTTGACTGACTGTTTATCAGGGGCGAATATGAATTTGAATTCTGTTGAGTGAAAGGTAACCAAGAAATATGTTTGTTCTCCTGCAAATGTTCCCCGTTTAGCTGCCACGCCTAAACAGCTAGTACAACTGGATTCACAAACAGAAAGAAAGACGGCAAGAACCAGAGCTAGCCAATGAGAGAGAGAGAGAGAGAGAGAGAGAGAGAGAGAGAGAGAGAGAGAGAGAGGATCGGGTGGAATATTCTTAGGCTATTCCATTCAGACCAATGGACTCGAATCCCAGCATTGGAATTCGCGTCATTATTTGAAATTATCGCTTTTTCACTTTTATTACATCAGCCATATTGTGCAAACAATTAAACCCAATGAACATTGTGCATATATCAACACAAGTCATTTTGAATGTTCCCAAAAGTTACCACTGTTGTGGTATATAACACACCTAAAACATTCCAGGTAGGGTGAAATATTCATCGGTGATCTGTTTGCGAAGTAGGTCAGATATTCTCTGTAATGATTGGCTGGTTTTGTATATACCAAAGAGACTTTGTTTGGGCAATTGAGACACAAGTATCGGTATCTAGGAGAGAATACACTGCATAACTTAGGAGACTTGCATTTCAAGGGATTTATATTCAACTTAAGGGATTTATACACAATCTGTGAGTATAAATGCACAATATGCGAGTAGAAAACTTAATGTGTTTGGTTTAGCACCACACAAATTACATAGTCATATTACTTGTATTCATAGTTGTGTGAACTGTGCTAGTCAGTACATGAAATGCTAATGGAAATAATTCAAATTAAGTATGTACATGAAATGCTATTGAAAACAGCTCCCATTAAGTCTGTACACGAAACACTATTGAAAATAACTTCAATTATGACAATACATGAACTGATATTGGAAATAACGTTGTGCTAATTGGCCGAGTATTGAGTTTATTGAAAACGTAGAGAGATATGCATATAATGATACATGAGTGATTGAATTTAGGGTTTTACAGTTTTCACAATTAGGTTACTGAATGGATGGAGTTGTGTAATTACTGACACATCAAATATTGCATGCAACTATATGTATAGCGACTAACAGCTGCATTTTGTTGGAATGATTACAGTCAGTAACACTTGTGGTATTGTTTTATGTGTACAGAGACTAATGCTTGCTATTCTTGTGATGTGGACAGCGACTAACACTTGTATTATTTTTGTACAGCGCTGAAAGTGTATTATGTATCAATATAAAGAAAATCTCACTCATTCATTACTTGGTCATTTAATGTGTATAAGTTTTACATTTTTTGTTGTAAGTCAGATGTTTACCAGGGGCGCCGAGGGGCCGAGTGGTCTAAAGCGCTCTTCTTTACGGATCACTGCCATCTCACCGCTGTCTGCGCCGGTTCGAGTCTCGGATTCAGCCAATGTGGGTATGTGAGAAAGCTTGCCAGCAGCTTCTCGTGGGTCAATGGTTATTTCCGGGGTTATCCCAGGTTCTTCCTCCACCATTAATACTGGCCGCCATGTCCAGCCTATCGTGTGCTGATAAACGGCGTTAAACCCCACAACAACAACAACAACAACAGATGTTTACCCACTAAATGACAGCTGACTCATACCGATATCGTGTGTACGTCCTTTCTTGTGACAGTGATGATGATGTGTGGTACTGGTTACATTTAAAAAAAAAAAGCAGTTAGGGAAGATAGGTCGGTACAAATTCTTTTCCAGACAGATTTAAATGAGGCATAAACATTAAAGAAAGGAAATCACCTCTCTCTCTCTCTCTCCACAATATATACACTGTTGTGACGAGTCTATGCTCTTAAAAGAAGTAACAAAAAAGAGTGAAGACAACAAGCTTTGTAACATTTAACAAATACTTTTTTTCCTAAAATACTAAGTGAAAAACAAGAAAAAAGAACTTACGCTATTGCAAATTAACTCCAAAAATGATCTGTGAATTAAAAAAGCACAAGTCCTATCGATGAAAAGTTCTAAGTGAAACTCAGTTCAAAATCCAGATAAAATTCAATATGGAAGGCGATGCTGTTTGTTTTGGTCAGAATCGTACTGGTGTGTCAGCAATCTGTTGTTGAATCACATAATATATTAATCCAATTTAAGAATTTCGTATAAATTTCAGCAAATCCAGGAATTATATCAGAGCACTTTCGTATTTCCAGGGATAAGAATCGCTTGAATTCAATCATTTGATAAAAATAAAAAGTTCATTAATCTGAAGAAAAAAATAGAAGTTTGCTAGCAATAGACACATGTTTCATATCATGTAGTCCAGGTATGACCATGACTCAACTTAATGATTCTTACTCTGAGAAAGAATATTTTAAAAACGTTGTTTAGCAAAATTGCCACTGATTTTTGGAACAAGGTCAGAAACTAAATAGAATGTATCATTTACCCAAAGTGGATACTGAAGCTATTTTTTAGTTGTTTATATTAATGAAATAAAATAAATTAAAAAAGAAAAAGTCGATCAGGTCCAACAGAAACGAATTAAATTCTGGACAAGGAAAAGTTCATTAAACAATGGTACATAACAATAGCATGTAATCAAATAGGAACATTTAAAATTAACAAACAAATTAAATTAAATTAAATATGCATAACTATACACAAGACTAACCTCATATCCACAGTATTTGCACGAAACACGAACACCCCATCCACACTCGCCACGAGCATCTCTACAATATCTACACGTACAATAACTCCTTATCCACAGCATTTAAACCCACCACTATCCTCCGCGTCATCAGTATTTACACCCACCACTAACTTACCAAATAGACACACACACGTACTTAATAGTGCTTCGTCCAATCTGAAATTTACATACACGTGTACGTACACGTCTCTGTTCCGATCAGATCCTTAGACACACGTGTATGTACAATTTCCTGGTCCGATCATTGCTATCATTAAAATTTATATGATGACAAGACAGCTTGTCTAAGATTACAGGACAATTTCTCTATGATTTAAAGAGAATTAATGTTTAGGCATATACAGTTTACTTAATATGTTATAGATTTGAAAATCAGATATATGGAACATAATTCTTTCATCAAAACCTACATGCTTTTATTTAATGCAAAGCCGATTAAAGAAGATAGTAAATTGGCCGAGGAGAAATCCAAGCAAATAGTATAACTGAAATGCATTGTATATAGACATAAAACTTTTGCAGTATAGGCTTATATCTGTCATGACTATGGATCTCTCGTTCTCTCTCTATTAAATACAGAGATAGTTAAAATGAAAATATTTAATGTAAAACTGAGTAACAGTAGTTAGTGACTTGTCCGAGGAGAAATATGACCAAACATTATCCCTGATAATTTATTGTATATAGATACTCTGTTTTAAGTTTATAAACCTTTTGTACCGTAACGGTTATATCTTTCTGGACTATGCATAGGGTTATATCTTCTTGGACTATGCACCCTCTCTCTCTCTCTCTCTCTCTCTCTCTCTCTTGTCCAGTGTAATTCCTGAATAGATTTGAATGTGTTATTAGAAGTCTATTTAATGTCTATTTTTATGCTTAAATTCAATGGTCTTTTATTCTTCTAGTTTTGCTTCTTTTCATCAGGACACAGACATCTCAAAATAATAGTTCTTGGCTCTTTGTTTATTCAATAGTTCTCTACAATGGTATATGATCATAACATGCAATTTACTTCAACGGAAACGATGTTCATAATTCTGTGTGTCTAAATTCTGTTTTAAATAAAAAATTGAAAGGATTGTCTTTTCAGCGGATGTTATATGCATCGGGATGGACAATGAATGTACGTGCTATTTATGTATTTATTTATATTTTGTGTCTGTTTCATAAAGATAAAGATGCGAAAAAGCGAGATATTCTAGGAAGATTTCGATTCATAAAGTAGAATCCGAAGTCTTTTAAAATATGTTGTTGCTGTTGTTGTATTGGGCAATAGTCTATACATGGTGGCCAGTGGGTGATAAATACGGAGATATCCACCGGTAAAAACCACCGACCAACGAGAAGCTACTGTCAGCTTTCTCACACACACTGGCGTATACTCGTACCAGGCAGAGCTCAGGTGGCAGGAATCATTAAACGTGAGTCATTGAGACCACCCGTCCACCCTGGTCCCCTTCAAAAATGACAAAATAAACAAAGTCATGGAATTTTCAGAACGTTCAATCAATTCATCTATATACGAATAAAAAATGAATATTAACTACATTTTTTCTGCCTCGAGCAGTTTAAGCCGAGCCTTGGTAACAGAGTGTTATTTTTTTAAATTTCCTAAGAGTTTAAAAATGTGCTAAAAATATAAAATAAGAGAGTCGTAATGACCTGAAAATCCAATTATGTCATCCGATTATTACTGAAAGAATGCTAGCAAACTTCATTTGCATACGTTGAATGGTTCCTGCCCTTTTTCCTAACTATATTATCAAGAAAGAAAATACACGTCGGGTAAATCTAATGAAGTGATTAGATATACATACATAAAGAAGTCGGGTAAATCTAATGAAATGATTAGATATAGACAACTAAAGAAGTCGGGTAAATACAATGAAATGATTAGATATAGACAACTAAAGAAGTCGGGTAAATCTAATGAAATGATTAGATATAGACAACTAAAGAAGTCGGGTAAATCTAATGAAATGATTAGATATAAACAACTAAAGAAGTCGTGTAAATATAACAAAGTGGTTAGATATAGATAATTAAAGAAGTCGGCTAAGTATAATGAAGTGATTAGATAAAGATAACTAAAGATGTCGGGTACAAATAATGAATGATTAGATACAGAAAACTAATGAAGTCCGGTAAATCTAACGGAGTGTTTCGATAAAGATAACTAAAGAAGTCGGGTAAATATAATGAAGTGATTAGATACAGTGATTAGATATAGATACCTAAAGATGTCGGTAAATATAAGGAAGTGATTAGAAATAAATAACTAAAGAAGTCGGGGAAATCTAATGAAGTGATTAAATATAGACAACTAAATTAGTCTGGTAAATAAAATGAAGTGATTATCCATAGATAACTAAAGATGTCGGTAAATATAACGAAGTGATTAGATTTAAATAACTAAAGAGGTCAGGTACATCTAATGAAATTATCAGATATAGAAAACTAAAGAAGTCGGGTAAATCTAATGATGTGATTAGATATAGATAACTAAATTAGTCTGGTAAATAAAATGAAGCGATTAGATATAGATAACTAAAGATGTGGGTAAATATAACGAAGTGATTAGATTTAAATAACTAAAGAAGTCAGGTAAATCTAATGAAGTGATTAGATAGAGATAACTAAAGAGGTCAGGAACATCTAATGAAATTATCAGATATAGAAAACTAAAGAAGTCGGGTAAATCTAATGATGTGATTAGATATAGATAACAAAATTAGTCTGGTAAATAAAATGAAGTGATTAGATATAGATAACTAAAGATGTGGGTAAATATAACGAAGTGATTAGATTTAAATAACTAAAGAAGTCAGGTAAATCTAATGAAGTGATTAGATAGAGATAACTAAAGAGGTCAGGTACATCTAATGAAATTATCAGATATAGAAAACTAAAGAAGTCGGGTAAATCTAATGATGTGATTAGATATAGATAACTAAATTAGTCTGGTAAATAAAATGAAGTGATTAGATATAGATAACTAAAGATGTGGGTAAATATAACGAAGTGATTAGATATAAATAACTAAAGAAGTCAGGTAAATCTAATGAAGTGATTTGATAGAGATAACTAAAGATGTCGAGTAAATCTAATGAAGTGATTAGATATAGGTAACTAAAGATGTCGGTAAATCTAATGAAGTGATTAGATAGAGATAACTAAAGAGGTCAGGTACATCTAATGAAATTATCAGATATAGAAAACTAAAGAAGTCGGGTAAATCTAATGATGTGATTAGATATAGATAACTAAATTAGTCTGGTAAATAAAATGAAGTGATTAGATATAGATAACTAAAGATGTGGGTAAATATAACGAAGTGATTAGATTTAAATAACTAAAGAAGTCAGGTAAATCTAATGAAGTGATTAGATAGAGATAACTAAAGATGTCGGGTAAATCTAATGAAGTGATTAGATATAGGTAACTAAAGATGTCGGGTAAATCTAATGAAATGATTAGATATAGATAACTAAAGATGTCGGGTAAATCTAATGAAGTGATTAGATAGAGATAACTAAAGAGGTCAGGTACATCTAATGAAATTATCAGATATAGAAAACTAAAGAAGTCGGGTAAATCTAATGATGTGATTAGATATAGATAACTAAATTAGTCTGGTAAATAAAATGAAGTGATTAGATATAGATAACTAAAGATGTGGGTAAATATAACGAAGTGATTAGATTTAAATAACTAAAGAAGTCAGGTAAATCTAATGAAGTGATTAGATAGAGATAACTAAAGATGTCGGGTAAATCTAATGAAGTGATTAGATATAGGTAACTGAAGATGTCGGGTAAATCTAATGAAATGATTTGATATAGATAACTAAAGATGTCGGGTAAATCTAATGAAGTGATTAGACATCGATAACTAAAGATGTCGGGTAAATCTAATGAAGTAATTAGATATATAAAACTAACGAAGTCGGGTAAATCTAATGAAATGATTATATGTAGAAAACTAAATATTTCGGGTAAATATAACGAAGTGATTTGATATAGATAACTAAGAAGTTGGGAAAAACTAATGAAGTGATTAGATATAGACAACTAATGAAGTCGGGTAAATTGAAAGATGTGACTAGATATAGATAACTAAAGATGTCTGCTAAATCTAATGAAGTGATTAGATATAGGTAACTAAAGATGTCGGTAAATATAAGGAAGTGATTAGATATAAATAACTAAAGAAGACGGGTAAATCTAATAAAGATTTTAGATATACATAATTAAAGATGTTGGTTAATCCAATGAAGAGATTATATATAAATGACCAACGAAGTCGGTTAAATATAATGAATGATTAGATATTGATAACTAAAGAAGTCAGGTAAATTTAATGAAGTGATTCTATAGAGATAGCTAAAGAAGTCGGGTAAATCTAATGAAGTGATTAGATATAGACAACTAAAGATGTTGGGTAAATCTAATGAAGTGAATAGATATAGGTAACTAATGAAGTCGGGTAAATACAATGAAATGATTAGATATAGACAACTAAAGAAGTTGGGTAAATCTAATGAAATGATTAGATATAGACAACTAAAGAAGTCGGGTAAATACAATGAAATGATTAGATATAGACAACTAAAGAAGTCGGGTAAATCTAATGAAATGATTAGATATAGACAACTAAAGAAGTCGGGTAAATCTAATGAAATGATTAGATATAGACAACTAAAGAAGTCGTGTAAATATAACAAAGTGGTTAGATATAGATAATTAAAGAAGTCGGCTAAGTATAATGAAGTGATTAGATAAAGATAACTAAAGATGTCGGGTACAAATAATGAATGATTAGATATAGAAAACTAATGAAGTCCGGTAAATCTAACGGAGTGTTTCGATGAAGATAACTAAAGAAGTCGGGTAAATATAATGAAGTGATTAGATATAGTGATTAGATATAGATAACTAAAGATGTCGGTAAATATAAGGAAGTGATTAGATATAAATAACTAAAGAAGTCGGGGAAATCTAATGAAGTGATTAAATATAGACAACTAAATTAGTCTGGTAAATAAAATGAAGTGATTATCCATAGATAACTAAAGATGTCGGTAAATATAACGAAGTGATTAGATTTAAATAATTAAAGAGGTCAGGTACATCTAATGAAATTATCAGATATAGAAAACTAAAGAAGTCGGGTAAATCTAATGATGTGATTAGATATAGATAACTAAATTAGTCTGGTAAATAAAATGAAGTGATTAGATATAGATAACTAAAGATGTGGGTAAATATAACGAAGTGATTAGATTTAAATAACTAAAGAGGTCAGGTACATCTAATGAAATTATCAGATATAGAAAACTAAAGAAGTCGGGTAAATCTAATGATGTGATTAGATATAGATAACTAAATTAGTCTGGTAAATAAAATGAAGCGATTAGATATAGATAACTAAAGATGTGGGTAAATATAACGAAGTGATTAGATTTAAATAACTAAAGAAGTCAGGTAAATCTAATGAAGTGATTAGATAGAGATAACTAAAGAGGTCAGGAACATCTAATGAAATTATCAGATATAGAAAACTAAAGAAGTCGGGTAAATCTAATGATGTGATTAGATATAGATAACAAAATTAGTCTGGTAAATAAAATGAAGTGATTAGATATAGATAACTAAAGATGTGGGTAAATATAACGAAGTGATTAGATTTAAATAACTAAAGAAGTCAGGTAAATCTAATGAAGTGATTAGAAAGAGATAACTAAAGAGGTCAGGTACATCTAATGAAATTATCAGATATAGAAAACTAAAGAAGTCGGGTAAATCTAATGATGTGATTAGATATAGATAACTAAATTAGTCTGGTAAATAAAATGAAGTGATTAGATATAGATAACTAAAGATGTGGGTAAATATAACGAAGTGATTAGATTTAAATAACTAAAGAAGTCAGGTAAATCTAATGAAGTGATTTGATAGAGATAACTAAAGATGTCAGGTAAATCTAATGAATTGATTAGATATAGGTAACTAAAGAGACCGGTAAATCTAATGAAGTGATTAGATAGAGATAACTAAAGAGGTCAGGTACATCTAATGAAATTATCAGATATAGAAAACTAAAGAAGTCGGGTAAATCTAATGATGTGATTAGATATAGATGACTAAATTAGTCTGGTAAATAAAATGAAGTGATTAGATATAGATAACTAAAGATGTGGGTAAATATAACGAAGTGATTAGATTTAAATAACTAAAGAAGTCAGGTAAATCTGATGAGGTGATTAGATAGAGATAACTAAAGATGTCGGGTAAATCTAATGAAGTGATTAGATATAGGTAACTAAAGATGACGGGTAAATCTAATGAAATGATTAGATATAGATAACTAAAGATGTCGGGTAAATCTAATGAACTGATTAGATAGAGATAACTAAAGAGGTCAGGTACATCTAATGAAATTATCAGATATAGAAAACTAAAGAAGTCGGGTAAATCTAATGATGTGATTAGATATAGATAACTAAATTAGTCTGGTAAATAAAATGAAGTGATTGGATATAGATAACTAAAGATGTGGGTAAATATAACGAAGTGATTAGATATAAATAACTAAAGAAGTCAGGTAAATCTAATGAAGTGATTTGATAGAGATAACTAAAGATGTCGGGTAAATCTAATGAAGTGATTAGATATAGGTAACTAAAGATGTCGGTAAATCTAATGAAGTGATTAGATTTAAATAACTAAAGAGGTCAGGTACATCTAATGAAATTATCAGATATAGAAAACTAAAGAAGTCGGGTAAATCTAATGATGTGATTAGATATAGATAACTAAATTAGTCTGGTAAATAAAATGAAGTGATTAGATATAGATAACTAAAGATGTGGGTAAATATAACGAAGTGATTAGATTTAAATAACTAAAGAAGTCAGGTAAATCTAATGAAGTGATTTGATAGAGATAACTAAAGATGTCGGGTAAATCTAATGAAGTGATTGAATATAGGTAACTAAAGATGTCGGTATATCTAATGAAGTGATTAGATAGAGATAACTAAAGAGGTCAGGAACATCTAATGAAATTATCAGATATAGAAAATTAAAGAAGTCGGGTAAATCTAATGATGTGATTAGATATGGATAACTAAATTAGTCTGGTAAATAAAATGAAGTGATTAGATATAGATAACTAAAGATGTGGGTAAATAAAACGAAGTGATTAGATATAAATAACTAAAGAAGTCAGGTAAATCTAATGAAGTGATTTGATAGAGATAACTAAAGATGTCGGGTAAATCTAATGAAGTGATTAGATATAGGTAACTAAAGATGTCGGTAAATCTAATGAAGTGATTAGATAGAGATAACTCAAGAGGTCAGGTACATCTAATGAAATTATCAGATATAGAAAACTAAAGAAGTCGGGTAAATCTAATGATGTGATTAGATATAGATAACTAAATTAGTCTGGTAAATAAAATGAAGTGATTAGATATAGATAACTAAAGATGGTGGTAAATATAACGAAGTGATTAGATTTAAATAACTAAAGAAGTCAGGTAAATCTAATGAAGTGATTTGATAGAGATAACTGAAGAGGTCAGGTACATCTAATGAAATTATCAGATATAGAAAACTAAAGAAGTCGGGTAAATCTAATGATGTGATTAGATATAGATAACTAAATTAGTCTGGTAAATAAAATGAAGTGATTAGATATAGATAACTAAAGATGTGGGTAAATATAACGAAGTGATTAGATTTAAATAACTAAAGAAGTCAGGTAAATCTAATGAAGTGATTAGATAGAGATAACTAAAGATGTCGGGTAAATCTAATGAAGTGATTAGATATAGGTAACTGAAGATGTCGGGTAAATCTAATGAAGTAATTAGATATATAAAACTAACGAAGTCGGGTAAATCTAATGAAATGATTATATGTAGAAAACTAAATATTTCGGGTAAATATAACGAAGTGATTTGATATAGATAACTAAGAAGTTGGGAAAAACTAATGAAGTGATTAGATATAGACAACTAATGAAGTCGGGTAAATTGAAAGATGTGACTAGATATAGATAACTAAAGATGTCTGCTAAATCTAATGAAGTGATTAGTCATGGATAACTAAAGATGTCGGTAAATATAAGGAAGTGATTAGATATAAATAACTAAAGAAGACGGGTAAATCTAATAAAGAATTTATATATACATAATTAAAGATGTTGGTTAATCCAATGAAGAGATTATATATAAATAACCAACGAAGTCGGTTAAATATAATGAATGATTAGATATTGAAGTCAGGTAAATTTAATGAAGTGATTCTATAGAGATAGCTAAAGAAGTCGGGTAAATCTAATGAAGTGATTAGATATAGACAACTAAAGATGTTGGGTAAATCTAATGAAGTGAATAGATATAGGTAACTAATGAAGTCAGGTAAATACAATGAAATGATTAGATATAGACAACTAAAGAAGTTGGGTAAATCTAATGAAATGATTAGATATAGACAACTAAAGAAGTTGGGTAAATCTAATGAAGTGATTAGATATAGATAGCAAAATAAGCATGGCTTACCTGTTCCCTGAACAAGCAAATCTGATTCTTTTTGATTTCTCGACGTGTACTCCTTTCTCTCTCTCACACACACACATGCACACATATACGCGCATACATTCGCGTACGCGGAGTTACGTTTTCTCAGTAGGCAGATAATGCCACTGACGATGTTGGAAATGGGGGATCATTTAGTATGAAAACATGGATATATAAACTTAAAGCATACATTTAATTTGTATAAAGAGATAAACATTTTGATTTTGTTTAAAGGCGTGAAGGTCTTTAAAGGACCTGCTATTAGAGCATTATTTTGGGTACACGAGGAAGTGTGACAGTGACAGTGACAGTGACAACTATAGCAGCACGTGATGGCGGCAAAAGTATATATCCATCGCTATATATACGGACATGCACAAGCACACACACATGGACGTTATTTTATTTCATCAGAAACTATACATATATTTCATTCAAAATGACCATTGGTCCCGACATAATTAGCCTGATATTTGGGATGGGGGAGGTAATTGTACTATTATTGTTGTTCTTGTAATCGCCTTCGTCGCCGTCCTTTGTAAGAGTCCTAATATATTTTACCGATTTATTATCTACCTTGTGTAAAGGAGCAGCTTACCGCAAAGTTTTTCTTAGAGGTAATGTTCCTATGGATATCTTTGTGCAACACACGAAATAACATTTCTTGGACGTAGTGTTCCTACGGATATCTTTGTGGCACACACGAAATAGCATTTCTTAGACGTAATGTTCATATGGATATTAGCAATTAATTAAATGTGTACGTTTGCGTTTATTAAATATGAAGCTAACACGTTATTGGTTGATGAGGGATTGCCCAAATTAGTTGCAACTAGCCAGAATATTAACCTTAGTACATCAGTGACGTTTCAGAGAGGTTCAGTTGACGTTATGTGACCCCAGTCAGACTTGCCCTTATCCTATATTATCCATATGACGAGGTTAAATCCAGCTACATTTAAGAGAGATAACTCTGTTGGAACTAAGCAGGGTAAGAGTTATCAAGTCAGAACAAATCCATTTGAAGAAGAAAAAAAATGATAACAAATACAAACTATGATCTAGATATGAATGAACACAATCTTGCTTGTTGTCAAGAGACAAAAAATTATTTTTAAGCCTCAGATAAGTGATGTGATGTGATGTGATTTTGATTTTTAACGTAGCTTTAACAATTTTTCAGTGATATCGCTACGATGTTTGCAATGTGGCAGTTTATAATGATGTCTAGCACTGAGGCATCATGCCGCAGACATGTAGCATGATGTCCCAACCAGTCACATTATCCTGACACCGGGCCGACCAATCCTAACACTAACCTCTTAATGCTGAGCGCCAAGCGAGGCAGCTGTTAGTACCATTTTTGTAAGTCTTTTATATTACTCGGCCGGGGATCGAACCCACGACCTCCCGCATCCGAGGCGGACGCTCTAACCACTAAGCCACGGGAGCGGTCTAAGCCTCAGATAAACTACAACTCTTATATAATGCACAAATCACATCTAGTTATGTTGTTCCTTCCTGAATAGAATACATCCCTTCACAGTAAGCTCCGCCCACCCTGAGCTATATAACTGGTAGCGTTATACATATAAAGTCAACTATTTCTAAATTATTTTGTTGCCAAGGATACCAGATATTCACTATAATGATTGGTTGTTTTTTATATACAATACACACTTTCTTCAGACACAAGTATCTGATATTATGAGAAAATATGCTGCTAAGCTTGGGAAACCTACATTTCATTTCAATGAATTTATAGTCATTGAATGGGTTTATAGTCATTTAAAGGATATATAGACATTTCAATGGACGTATAGTCATTCAGGGGATTTATAGTCATTGAATGAATGTATAGTCATTAAAGGGATTTATAGTCATTCAAGGGATTTATAGCCATTGAATAGATTTATAGTCATTCAGGGGATTTATAGTCATTGAATGAATGCATAGTCATTAAAGGGATTTATAGTCATTCAAGGGATTTATTGTCATTCAAGGGATTTATAGTCATTGAATAGATTTATAGTCATTCAGGGGATTTATAGTCATTGAACGAATGCATAGTCATTAAAGGGATTTATAGTCGTTCAAGGGATTTATTGTCATTCAAGGGATTTATAGTCATTGCATAGATTTATAGTCATTCAAGGAATTTATAGTCATTCAAAGGATTTATAGTCATTTCAAGGCATGTATAGTTATTTCAAGAGATTTACAACCATTTCAGGGAATGTATAGTCATTTCAAAAGATATCTAGTCATGTCAAGGGATTAATAGTCGTTCAAAGAATTTAAAGATATTTCAAGGGATTGGTAGTCATTTTAAGGACTTTATATTCAGTTTAAGAGATTTTCACTCATTCTGTAAGTACAATAATTGTACTTTATACGAGATAATCCTTCTTGTATTTGGTTTACCACCACACAAAATTTGCACATTCACATTAAATGTGTTTACACCTGTGTGAACTCAAATTGAGTCAGAACTGAAACGCCATTATGTATTGCAAACAACTCAAGCTGTGTCATTACCTGAGATTATGTTGTAATTAAAGATGTGCTAATTGACCGAGGCGTACATTTACTCACATCTGTACACGAACTTTTATTATTTATTTATTTAAACTCACCATTAACATCCCCATCTACAATGTGCACATCAATTACGAAGTCACCATCAACAGTATTTACACCCATCACCAACCTATACACAATATTTGCACGCAACTCTAACCTTACATCCACAGTGGTTACATCCACCACGCTCCACAACTACAACAATTACACCCACCACTAACCTTTCCATATACATTAATTACACTCATTGCCAACTCCTCGTGTACAGCATTTACACCCACTACTGACCTCCTCTTGTTAGTGTTTATACCCAACAATAACCTCCCTATCCACATTATTTACACCCTCCACTAACCTCGAAATCTACAATATTTGTACCCACTACTAACGAACCCATCTACATTATTTACACCCATCACTAAGCTCCCTATCTACAGTATTTACATCAACCACTAACCAACCCATCTCCAGTATTTATACCCACCACTAAGCTCCCTATCTACAGTACTTACACAAACCACTAACCTACCCGTTTACAACACTTACACCCACTACTAACCTCATTATATACAGTATTTACACCCACCACGAATTCAACGTGTATAGTATGTACACCCACCACTAACATCCTTATATAAAGTATTTTTACCCACCACGAACTCCCCGTGTATAATATTTACACCCAACAATAATTCCCAATCTACAGTATTTACACCCACCAAAATCCTCGTCTATCCACAGCATTTGCACCAATTATTTCCCTCTTCATCAACATAATCACCAACCACCAATAATCTACCAGTGAATAGTATATACAACAGTCACTAAACTATTAACCTACCCATGTACAGAGTATACAACAGCCACAAACCTACCCATGTACAGTATATACACCAGGCACTAACATACCCATGCACAGTATATACAACAGCCACAAACCTACCAATGTACAGTATATACACCATCCACTAACCTACTCATGTATAGTATCTACACCAGCCACTAAACTACTTCTCATTAATTGTTGCACCGACTGAATTATACAGGTGATTAGCATGACTTTATATTATATCAGTACTTTTACTTGAACACACTTTCTCATCCTTTGTTATTCTTTTACAAATTATGTCATAGATCGATTACTTGCGACCTTTGAGACATTACATTTTACAATAGGCTGACACGGATACAACGAGAGCAAATCTTTTACAGCCCAGTCCTGACGTCAGCATCGTGTCTGGTTGACAACTTTGTTCACTGGAGTCACTAGCATTGAATAACAAACTCTTATAATGACAACCTGGCCACCGGAAGGAAGAAAGAAATTAGCTCCTATCTGCTTAACATTGGGACTCTGAAACTGAAAGGTTTTCCTACCACAACGTGCATACATTTGTCATCTAAATGAAACGATGACCATTGCTACTGACATTAAACTTATTTTCATCATGTATGCGCGAGCACGCGCGCATGTGCATGATGTTGATATCTCTCTCAAGTTTACCATCACAGATCCAGATGTATGTTCACGTGTCATTGGCAAACATCCTGCTGTGTTCATTTGTTATTGCAGCTTCGACTCTTAGAAGTCTCCTAAGCTGCCTTCCCTTAAACGGCTATGGACAAAATGAAGAGAGTAGGCTACTGATTATGAGATATTTGTTGTAGATTTCTCCGTCTCTGTGTTGGGTAATCAATCTGTGTTTTACCACCACATATTAATTGAGAGAGGGGGTGAATTAACTACGGTAAAACTGGCAAATTGACTGACCAACCATAAGGAGAGAGCGATCAAGAGAGACTAGAGACATTCAGACATTATAAAATATAAAATTATCTGTATTTGAACATTATACGGATTATGAAGCAAACAATCAAACAATCTAAATAAAAACCCAAAGGAAAACATAACAACAACAAAACGGAGGATCAACTAGATTTCAGTATCTGTGTCTCGCCCAGTCAAGGAATGTATAGTACAGATATCTGGTCTCGAAAAACTATTGCAAGTTTGTATCACTGGTATCGTGTAACACTGTAGAAAAATCTCTTTGAACGTGGACACGTACCATTATCACCTACGTGGTTCTTGTAGGTAACTTGGTGTACGTTTTCATTCAAAGATATAATCCTGATCAGTATGTTTTCTCTCATTTCACAGATTTTAAAGTATGATTTAGCGTTATGACATTGATGGATTGAGAAAGATATATCCGAATTAACTTGGGTAAAACCGGCACATTGGCTGACCAACCAAAAGAAGATAACGATAAAGAGAGACAGCTATACAATCAGACATTTTAATACATACAACACACACAGACACACACGAAAGAGTGGATCAACTAGTTTACAGTATACGTGTGTCACCCGGCCGATGAATTTACAGTACAGCCATCTGGTCTCAGAAGACAATTGCAACTTTGTATCATTGGTATAGTATAACACTAGAAAAATCCCACTGAATGTGTGCAGGTTCCAACATGACGACCGTGCTTCTTATAGCTTACTTGGTGTAATTTTAAATCCAAGTTTGTAATCTCGGGGGCAGTACGTTTTATCTCACTCCACATATGTTCATGTATGTTTAAAGTTATGACATGAGAAGGAGCTGTCAATGTCATGAAGGAAGTTCAATGAAATGGGTTAACATTTTAATTCATTTAAAAATCAGTTATTATTAACGTGTGTAATTTTAAAAATACGCATGAAATCACTCAGATGGAATCTGAACCCACGAAATTGCAGTTTTGTAATATGGTACCTAACAAATTCAGTAACAAACATAGTCAGATCTACAAATATCATCTAAAAAGCATAATATTGTAATACGATTGATCGCATGATTTAGTATTATGGCGTGAGCAAATTGGATTTCAACGAAACTATTACATTTTAATTCATTTAAAAATCAAAGAATTGTTATTATCTGTTCTTGTTATTTTCTTATTTAATAGATGACTGAAAAGTGAAATAGACCTATAATCTAGAGAGCACACAAGCAATATTTCACTCTTGAAATCATATTTGCGTACGTATTTATACATCATGGGTCAATTTTAATTTAATATGCCAATAGGACTGGCAAATGAACGTGTATTATGTAGACACCTTAATAGCCAGGCTATTTTGCTGTGTACTGTATATGGTCTATCTCGCTTTATTTCCCACTCTGTGACAGTTAATCAGGCAGTCCATGAGCTTTACTTCAGTTCGGATCTCTCTCTACCTCTCTCTTTCTCTCTCTCTCTCTCTCTCTCTCTCTGATAACTTTCGTTCTTTTTTCAGACTAGTTTCGCTCTGAAAGATTATAGAAGCAAGCTCCCTACTGAAACATATTTAAACTTTATGAAGAAAACATTTAATAAATCATGTTTGAATATTGCAGTGGTGGGCCATCGTTGATTAAATAAATATGGTATATTCACACATCTGTTTCATATTTGTAGACGTTTACAACTGCATCAAGGTCACAAGGCAATATCAGTCAATTCGATGATGAGAAACTATGCTGGTGTTACTGTCATCTGTGATAAGGTCAGGCAATGCAAGACTGTTGAACAACTTGTACAGGTCAGAAACTATTCACTAGAGATAAAAAGAAAACCTCTCTAAAATTCAAAAACTTTTATGAGAACAGTGAAGATTCATCTCTCTGACCCCTCTTCTACTTTAGCCCAATTATTTTCTACTTAAGTTATTAAGGAGTGCAACTAGTCAGATACAATTATATTCTACTTAACATCCATATCAAATATATTTTCATTTGCTTTTTTACCTAAAGCCCTTGATGTATATTCTTCATAATTTATATCATATGAACCTAGGACAGTTCAGTCTGTGACATGCATGTCATCTTTGATCAAAGTCAAAGTAGTAACAAGTGTGTGTTTGGGGTTTTGGTTAAATTGGGTTTTCTTCTAAGCTAATTGATAGATTTTCTGCATACTTGGAATAAATCATTTGATGCCAAGTCAAATTTAAAGTGTGACATGTTTCATCTTGGGGTCAACGTCAGTGAGGAAATTTGTGTGCAAGTTGTTTTCTAAATGTTGTCATTTGCGTGTATTTCCTACACATCTTGATGGATTTATGTTTTGTTTTATTTTTAAATATATTTGCATGCATCGTTATAAACCAAAGGCAGTTCATTCTACAACATGGACACTCGATAAGCTCATGTAGCCTTCTGATCTTGGAGGTCAAGGTCACATGCTTCCCAGGATTATTTTGATCATGGTTTCTTCGCGCCGGCACTGGTGTTTTTGTTTATATATTTGCACAAATGCATGACAAAGTATGTGTAAATAATTCTGATCTAAATAGATCTAACTAAAGAAGACTTATTTCTTGTCTATGTTATAACTTTTTATATGTTATACTTTTTCAATTGTTCTACTCCATGTTGTACATTTGGCTATATTGCAAGATATAGAGATAGATTTTGTTTTAGGAAATAATTTATTTGTATCTAAGATATCATACAGGACATAAGTTCTGATTAAAATAGTTAATTGCTTTCAGATAACTTTCAGTTAGATTCCAAACCATTTAGAGGATCGCCGTGCTATCAAAAAACCAGGGATACGGTGGTGGACAGAACTGAATTGGAGACAAATCGCCTGTGACAGAAGGATCATCTATATTCTTCTAAATAAGAAATAGTAAACCAATCATAGATGTCACATGTCTGGCATGACATTGATTTGGGACTTAGTCAGCCTTTCTCTATATTATTATGGACAAGTCTTTTATGGCATACACTTGAGACTTCAGTCTTCTATAGTAGTAATGACAAGGATGTTATCACATACACTTGAGACTTCGGATGGCCTTATTATATAATATTATTCACTTTCTGCATCGAAACCTTAGGATGGACATAAGGTTTGTATGACAAATTTCCGGATATGCACGCAGGAAAATTACTTTATAAAAGCAAAACTATGTACTCCATTTGTATTACTGTTTATTATATTTGAAGATTCTAGAACATGCAATTTTGCACAGCCACTCAGTGTCACTTGTGATGAGCAAAATATGTCCCATGTTTATTATGATTAGTGATATCTCAAGATTGCAGAAAATTTCACGTTGCAGCCACTCACTGTCATGTGTGATAAGTAAAGATGTTCTTTTCCCTGGCATTTTTAAAGACAGCCCTATCTTTTATTGTTCAGTAATACAAGGTCTGCTTGTCTTGGGTATACAATTTAAGGATTTAACCAGTTATTATTATATCTTTTCGTTAGTATGGTTTTCCTAACATATATGTCAGCATTTAATTTATTTGAGAAATTTTGTCTGTAACTCCCTATGGATCGTTGGTTCTTAAAGGAGTTTTCTTGGTCCCCCCCCAATGGTTACACTGGACACCTTATATACACTATATTGTACTGAGAAATGGCTTTAAAGCCAAACAAATAGCAATATCATCAGGTAATTTATTGTTTGAAAAAGGACCTAAACGTCGTGATAAATGCATAGAAAAAGTCATACATTTTACAATATTATGTACATGTACCAGATTAGTCCTTGCCATGGCATTTTCACAATTGTATCGTGTGTATGTGTTTTATTACGAATACTTACAATACTTGTAATGTACCGTGTTGACACTGATCATACTGTCTTGAGAAGGCCACGTGTCGAAAAAAGCACATGGCTAGATAGGACGAGATCGATAGGCATTCAGTTCACGCATTATGCTGATTTTGTAACTCATCTCTACGTTGGAAGTAACTGTTTTGCAATTATTTCTAACAGAATGATGATATGGTATGCTGTCTTGCTTGTTTAATGAGTATTTTCATATACTGAAACATGCTTCATTATGTTTGTAATGAATACTACGTATCAGGTGGTTGCATTTCCGTTTTAAGACCTGAATTGAAGACTCTTGTTTGTCTCATTAAGTATGTCTGCATAAACGTCCAAGGTTTTAGGAGTAAAATTGGGCCCAATCACTTCATATCTTGAAGAGACAGTACGTCATCAGTCGTCTGTTTGTCTTTAAACATGAAATAAGTAATAAAATCAAAATTCTGAATGATAACACAATTTAGGTCTTTAAGGTCTGAAATTTTAACTACCATGTCAAAATTTAATCTGTTTTGTTCTGTTAAAAACTATAATACATATTGCATTTCCAGATAGTTTGTTTTCCAGAGTTTAGATCAGTCCAGATTTTGAGATAGAGAGTAATTTTGACTTATGCAAAATAATTATAGGAAAAGACATTGATAAATATAGGTAATAAAAAAATGTTATATTAATTTAATATTTTAAAATCTGGTGTTACAGGATTTTAGTATTTACTACGTAAATAAAATTTTAGATTTCCATATTTTTATTCTTCCAGTTTTTGAATGTGGTAAAAATTTAAAAAGAACATAGAAGTTTGTTAACCATACGCACATGTCAAAACATCACGGAGTCCATGTATATCCTTGAAACCACTTAACGAATCTTACTCTGAGAAAGAATAAAAGTAAATTTTAAAAAAATATACCAAAACTATCACTAGTTTTGGAACAATGTCAGCAAATAAATACAATGTATTTTACCCATAAAGGATACTGAAGATATTTGTAGTTCTATATTTCAATGAAATAAATATTTAATTTTTTTAAAAGAAAATCAATCAGATCCAAAAGAACTGAACTCAGTTCTGGACAACGTCATGTCCAGTAAGCAATATTACATTACAAGATCTTTTAATGGGTTGAAAAATATTTAAAACTAACAGACAAATTAAATTTTTATATATATATATATATATATATATATATATATATATATATATAGATATAGATATATATATATAACACGTTCCCCCTTTAAAAGGAAAAAGTTATATATTAAAGCTTTATTTTTCCCATAGGTCAATTACACATGAAGTTTATAAACAAAATAACATAAGAAGAAATCTTATCAATAATATAGAGCATACATGAAATAATATACTTCTATACACGTGAAAGTGTATGCTATTAAAGAATCTTTCCCCTTGATGTGCCTGATGACAGTATTATGCTATAACTACAAGCTCACCTTAATGAACTCTGGTGTTTTTCATCGTGCCGATGAAGGTAAGGGGCAGATCTAATATAAGCTTCAAAATGTTGTAATGCAGATTTCAAAGCCAAACATTCATTCTCGATTGTAGTATAATTTATCTGGTCCTTTTTTATATGTTAAAACAATTGCACACTGGATGATCGAACACCATTATTCCGTCAGTGGAATTTGCAACAATCCTTTCAGAAGGTCAAATTTGGTGACATACTTGGCATTTCCAATTTTATAAATGCAGTCATCGATTCTAGGTAAAGGAAATGAATATGTTTTGTCACAGTTTTACCTTTTTATAATCAGTGTATATACAGAAAGTTTTATCTGGTTTCGGAACAAGTATACATGGTGAACTCCAGTCACTTTTACTGGGCTATATGCAATCATTCTCCAGCAAATACTGAATTTCTTTCTTCAAGTATTCCTGTTTGAGAGGGTTCATACTGTATGGGTATTGTGATATAAGCTTCAGCAACATTTTCATATCAGAGTTCTTCATACTCTTATTCAAGGATGTGTCAGATTCATCAATATTTGTAATATTTCCTACATTTTCCTTTTCTCGCTTTTGCATAGAAGCTATTTAACAGTATTTTTACTGCTTTCTTCTATTCATTTTTATGGACTTATTTATGAGGGCTCTGTTGAAATTGTATCATGCGCTCTTGATTTTTTAATACTTGTTCAATAATTTAGCATCTTCCTCAAACAGTTCATTGTTCTTCTTGCATATGTGAAAGTTTCTTGTCCAGATTATTCATAATATCTAACTTCAGAAGATTCTTTTCTCCAAAACAAACAGTCAGATTGCATTATTTAGCTTAAATCCTCATTGAATGGGACAGGTACAATAAAGTAATTGCATGATTAACCTGGCTATCGCTCTCAACATACTGGTATTCGTTTAATTTATTTACATCCCAGGCATCATATTATTCTAATTTAACACATACATTTTCAACTTAACTTTGTAAGGGCCATAAAACATAATCTAAAGAAACAATTGACCAACTCTTTCTATAGCCCATTATCTCCCAAGGTGATATGCAGAATATTTGAATTGTTGGATGTCTAATTTGTACATAAGTAGATGGAAAATTCCAGACACAAAATATATGATCAGACTGGACAGCTTTAGGAAGGCTAAATTGATCATACAAAAAAAAAAACTTTATCAAAGCTTTTACTATTAATTTAGTTTTCATATTCAAATTGCATCTCGGAATCTTCTTGACACACATAATATGGTCAAAAAGTATAGGTTATCTGACTTGGTCTTATGTAAGGGACCAAAACAATCAACCATAAGTCTACTAAATGGTTCGTCAAAGGCAGGAATAGGTTGCAGATGAGCCTTAGGTATCTTCTGATTGGGGTTTCCTACCTTTTGACAAGTATTACAAGGTTTGCAGTATTTAAAAACATCACTTTTAATTTTTTGGAAAACAGAAGTAATTCGCGACCTTGCGATAAGTCTTATTAATCCTTAAATGACCTACCAAAGGAGTCTCATGGCCTAAGCTAAGAATATCCTGTCTATATGATTTTGGAACTAAAATTTGAGAGTTTATTGACTACTCGTCGCTAACAGTTACCTCGGGAGGTCTCCATTTTTTTCATACGAATCCCATTTTTAATGAAATAACAAAAGAGTAGTTCTGTGGCATTAGTTTCACTAATGATCCCTTGAAAGAAACAGGAGATCTCATGATCTTTATCCTGCTCGACTGCAAATGATTGTCGTTAGTCACCCTGATTAGAATAAAGAAAATGAATAGTTGAAACAGGATCACTGCGATCAATACCTTTTGATTGATTCAACAAGGTGTGAAAGTGATTTCATGAAAAGCCTAACCAATACATGTGGCAGCTAAAGGAATGCATTCCTCATCAACATCATTCTCAAGCGCTTTCTTTGTTATATCTCTAATAACTGCACAAGCTGGTATAAATCAGGGAATTATATTTCAATAGAATCGACGTTCTGATCCCAACAAGGTTTGTAAGTTACAAATGGATTAATCACGACCTTATCTCCAACTAGGTCGTTGCCTAGTAATAAATGAATGCCCTCAACTGGTACAGAAAACACTGTTCCGGCGGTCACGGGTCCGGAGACTAAGTGTGATGACAAATTTGCACAATGGAGAGGAACATTAACAAAGCCGCACTCCACTCCCTAAATAAAAACACTCTCATTAGAAGAAAACTTCTCAGAAAATGGCAAAGTACCTGACAATAAAAGACCCTGAGAAACTCCTGTGTCCCATACAGTTTTAATATGGATGGGATTGGCTGAATCATTCATGAGTGATATAGAACCCTTCGAAATGAATGGTTCACAATTCTCTATAATACAATCAGACTGGGGTTTATTAGACCCAACAAATATATTGTTTTCAATACATGACCGTGACCTCTTAGAAATAAGAGCATATATAATAGGTCTGTCTTGATTCTGCTGCTTATTTTTCAATTTGTAGCAATCAGAAATAAAGTGTCCTTTCTACTTACAATCGGTACATGTATGAAGAGATAAAGATTTGTGATAATTCCTATCGAAAACATGACTGTAAAGGTTGTGCCAGATGGAAATTTGGAAGAGCTTGTACAAGGCTGAAATACGTTTGTACCAGAAGACTGCTGAGTGGAAGACTTCCTTACAAAAGAACCTTTATGAGCAAACGAATACTCGTCGGCAGTACGAGCAGCAGTTTCCAGGGTGTCGAACTTATGCTCATCAAGATAAGTCTTAAAGTCACTATGGACACAGTTCTTGAACTATTGTAGTCATACGAGTTGTCTGATATTTTCGTATTCTTGGCCAACTCTTTTGGTGAAACACCACCGCACCACCTATCAAATAACTGCTCTTTTTCTCTTGCAAATGCGACATGACTTTGTCCAGCTTCTTGTTTTATAGTTCCTGAATGTTTTCGATAAGCCTCAGGGATTAACTCATAACCCTTTGATATGTATACCTTTACCAGGTCTTAGCCTGTGTTTTGCAGAATTAACAGAGATGCATAGATGAATCGGGCTATGCCAAAACGTGCACTCTGTAATAATAGAGTCCAATGTTCCCTTGGCCTTTCGTACTTCTCAGCAATTGTTTCAAAATGTGGAAAATATTTATCTACTTCTTTTTCTCTAAATGGGGGTACGAACCTAATATTCTTAGTACCATCAAAACCTGAATTTGTATGTAAAGTGGGAATGTGCTTTGCACTTGCCAGCTCAAATTCTCTTATTCTAAATATATATTCCCTTTCTTCCTTTCTCTTTACATCTGCATCGGTCTAACTCTTTATGTCGTCCTCCAATTGTAATTACATTTGTTTCTCTCTCTCCTCCATCTGCAATTGCAACAGAATTTGTTCTTTCTGTAACTGCATTTGTTTTTCCTTTTTCTGAAATTCAAGCTTCCTTAACTCTAGTTCCATCTTATATTTTAGTTTTAATTCCTTTATTTTCACGAAAGAATCTGATACAGGCTTACTGGTCGAAGTCAAAGCTCTTTGATCCAAAACATTCTTTTCGACCAACTATTAGACCAAAGTGCTTGTATTTCTTGCTTCGTTAAAGAAACGTTTGCCTCAGAAAGATCATATTTTCTAGGACGTTGAAGTAATTCATCTTTTTTCAAACAGTCTCACTGTTCCTTTGTAGGATCTGAAAGAAAGATCTCCACTTGTGACGACATTGATAAAAGCTTTGTTGATTTAAGTAAAGATTTCTAAAATGCGAAATAATACATGGGATTAAAAAATCTAATACTATGGGAATTTAAAATTCAAAAACAAAGTCTTCTGAAACATTTTAAATGAAATTCTTATCCCATGGTTGAGCGTCCAATTGTCTTGTTACGGGTCTATGCTCTCAAAAATAGTATCAGAAAAGAGTGAAAACAACAATCTTTCTTAAATTTAACAAATGATTTATTTCCCTGAAACACTAAGTGAAAAATAAACAAATAAAAAAAGTTTGCGGCATTACGAATTAAATAAAAAAATACTCCAAGTATTAAAAATCACATGTCATGTGAAAGAAAAGTGTATCTCAGTTCAAATCCCGCTGAAATTCAAGATGGAAGGCGATGACATCTATAATAGTCTATCAGCGTTCTACTGATGTGTCAAGAGTCTCTTGTTGAATCACAGAAAATATTATTCCAGTTGTTGAGTTCCGTATACATTTCAGTAAATGTCTTAGTCCAAGAATTATAACAGAGCACCTTCGTATTTCCAGTGAAAACTGGTCACAATATAGTAGAACGTAACGTGTCTAATGTTTCAAGCGCACTGACAAACCTCTATACACAACATTAGTTATACGGCTAACTACGACGCAAAACAGATTTCCTGCTGGGGGAAAATGTTCCATGTTCTGGAAAAAATAGAAGTTTGTTAACCATAGGCAAATGTCAAAACATCAGGTATAACCTTGACTTAACTTTATGATTCCTACTCTGAGAAAGAATAAAAAATAAATTAAAAAACTCATTTACCAAAATTGACACTGATTTTGGAATTAGGTCAGCATATAAATACAATATATAATTTACCCATAAAGGATACTGAAGCTATATTTATTTGTATATATCCCTGGAAAAAACTTTAAAAATGTTTTAAAAAGTGAATCAGGTCCGAAAGAACTGGACTCAGTTATCAACAAGGTCAAGTCCGGTAAACAATATTAATTACAATAGCATGTAATGGATTAAAAAATTAAAACAGAGAAATTAAATTAAACATACATACCACTTCCCTCATAAAAGAAAAGAAAGATTTACAGATCAAAGCTTTGTTCTTACCACAGGTCAATTATACATGTGATTTATAAACAAAATAACATGAGAATAAATCTTACGAATGATACAAAGAATACATGAAATAATATATTTCTATACACGTGAAATTGCATCTGCTATTAAATTCTCTTTCCCCTTGATGTGCCTGATGTCAGTATTATACTCTTGTAACAACAAACTTACCTGTAAAATCTCTGATTTTTGTTTTTCATCTTGCTGATGACAGTACGCGGGTTGCGATCAGTAAACAATAATCGGAGAAGGAGCTGAACTAATATAAATTTCAAAATGCTGTACTGACAATTTCAAAGCCAAACGTTAATTTTCTATTGTAGAATACTTTCTCTGGTAGTTATTTAATTTCTTAGAACAATAGTGCACTGGATGATCAACACCATTTTTATCTTCTTGAATCAATACTGCTCCAACCACAACATTACTTGCATCAACAGACAGTTTAAATGATTAACTGAAATTAGGAGCTGTAAGAACTGTAGCACTATTAAGTATAGCCTTTAACTTGTCAAACGTTTCTTGTCCAATGAAACATAGTTTTCTAGCTCAGTATATTTGTCAGGGGTTCGGCAATTATGGTAAAATTGGAACAAAATTTCCGGTATTGTCCAGCCATAACCAAAACGTGCGCCATTAGCTATTACTGATAGGCACAGGGATTTCAGAGATAGCCTTGACCATTGTATCTATACGTTTAACTTGTACATTCCACACGATATAAACTAGAAATGTTACACAAGCATGGCGAAACTCACTTTTGATAAATTAATTGTATAACTTTGCAGCAATGAGTCTATCAAAAGATTTCCGAATTGTCGCTAAATGTTCTTTCCATGTGTTGTCGTACATGATGACGTCATCGATGTTAGCATCACAATTATATAGACCAGATCTAACCATGTTCATGAAACAGTGGAAAGTACTAGTCGAAACTTTCACCCCAAACGTCATCACTTTATATTGAAAAAAGTCCATCTGGAGTCACGAATGCCGAAATTTCCTTTGCTCTCTCCGTCAGTGGAATTTGCCAAATTCCTTCCAGAAGGTCAAATTTGGTGATATACTTTGCATTTCCAATTTTATCAAAGCAGTCATCGATTCATGATAATGGAATTTAATCTGTTTTTGTCACACTATTCACTTTCCCATAATCACTGCACATGCGGAACGTTTTATCTTGTTTCGGAACAAATATATATGAACTCCAGTCTCTTTTACTGTGCTCTTTGAAATCATTCTCCAGCAAATACTGAATTTCTATTTTCATGTATTCCTGTTTGAGAGGGTTCATCCATTACGGGTGTTGTGTTACAGGCGTGGAATTTACAATATCAAAGTCATGGTAAATTTTGTTTTTTCTTGTCCTGCAAGGCTTCATCTACCGAACGATCAGCTTCTTAGGCATATAGAACATTCCATATCCATGGGCTAACACTGTTCTGCACAAAAGTGATAACTGGAAACAAATGCAGATTCTTAAAATGTCAAACGGCTTCAGCAGCATTCTCAGATCAGAGTTCTTCGTGCTCTTATTGAAGGATGTGTCAGTTTCATCAATATTTGTAGTGTTTGCTACATTTTCCTTTTCCCGCTTTTGCATAAAAGCTATTTTAACAGTATGTTTTTTATTGCATTCTTCGGTTCATTTATATGGTCCATACGTATGTGGGCCTCTGTTGAAATTGTATTATGTGCTCTTGATGGTATATACTTGTTCAACAAAGTTGGGCATCTTCCTCCAGCATTTCAGTGTTCTTGTTGTTGCAGATGTGAAGGTTTCTGGTCCAGATTGTTCATAATATTTGAATTCTGAAGATTCGTTACTCCAAAATCAACAGGATCCGATTGCATTCCTTAGCTTAAATCCTCCTTGAGTTGGACAGGTACAATAAAATAATTGCATGATTATCCTGGCTATCGCTCTTGACATACTGGCATTCCTTTAATTTATTTACATCCCAGGCATAGTGTTATTCTAATTTAACGCATTCAGTTTCTTTTAATTTTGTAAGGGCCATACCACATAATCTGAAGAACATTATGATGAACTCTTTCTAAAGCCCCTTGGCTCTCAGGGTGATATGTAGAAAATTTAAATTGTTGGATGTCTAATTTGTAGATACCCTCCTGAAAATTTCAGACACGAAATTTGACTCTTGATCAGATTGGACAGATTTGGGAAGGCCGAACTGAGCAAAAATACTTTATCACAGGTCTTATGTAAGGGACCAACATAATCTACCATTAGTCTACTAAATGGTTCGTCAAAGGCAGGAATAGGTTGCAGATGAGCCTTAGGTATCTTCTGATTGAGTTTTCCTACCATTTGACAAGTATGATAATATCTGCAGTACTTAGAAACATAATTTTTAATTTGTGGCCAATATAAGTGATTCGATATACTTGTGATAAGTCTTATTAATCCCTAAATGACCAACCAAAGGAGTTTCATGGGCCAGTTAAGAATGACGTGTCTGTATGACTGTCGAGCTACAATTTCATAGCTCGATGACCACTCGTCACCAGAAGGTACCTGGGGAGGTCTTCATTGTCTGATAAGAATCCCATTTGTAATGAAATAACAAAAAAGTAGTTATGTGGTTTCAATTTCGCTAATGTCACTTTGAAAGAAACATGAGATCTCATGATCTTCCTCCAGTTCGACAACAAGTGATTGTCGTTTGTCACCCTGATTGGAATTAAAACATTAATAGTAAAAAGAGGAACACTGATCAATACCTTTTGATTGATTCAACAAGGTGTGAAAGTTACCTCATGAAAAGCCTGACCAATACATGTGTCAGCTAAAGGAATGCATTCCTCATCAACATCATTCTCAAGCGCTTTCTTTGTCATATCTCTAATAACTGCACAAGCTGGTATAAATCAGGGAATTATATTTCAGTATAATTGACTTTCTGATCCAAACAAGGCTTGTAAGTTACAAGTTGATTAATCACGACCTTATCTCCGACTAGGTCGTTGCCTAGTAATAAATGAATGCCGTCAACTGGTAAAGAAAACACTGTTCCGGCGGTCACGGGTCCGGAGACTAAGTGTGATGACAAATTTACACAATGGAGAAGAATATTAACAAAGCCGCACTCCACTCCCTAAATAAGAACTCTGCCATTAGAAGAAAACTTCTCAGAAAATGGCAAAGTACCTGACAATAAAAGACCCTGAGAAGCTACTGTGTCCCATACACGTTTAATATGGATCTGATTGGCTGAATCATTCATGAGTGATATAGAACCCTTCGACATGAATGGTTCACAATTCTCTATAATACAATCAGACTGGGATTTATTAAACCCAAAAGATATGTTGTTTTCAATACATGACCGTGACCTCTTAGAAATAAGAGCATATATAATAGGTCTGTCTTGATTCTGCTGCTCTTATTTTTCAATTTGTAGCAATCAGAAATAAAGTGTCCTTTCTATTTACAATCGGTACATGTATGAAGAGATAAAGATTTGTGATAATTCCTATCAAAAACATGGTTGTAAAGGTTGTGCCAGATGGAAATTTGGAAGAGCTTGTACAAGGCTGAAATACATTTGTACCAGAAGACTGCTGAGTGGAAGACTTGCTTGCAAAAGAACCTTTATGAGCAAACGAATACTCGTCGGCAGTACGAGCAGCAGTTTCCAGGGTGTCGAACTTATGCTCATCAAGATAAGTCTTAAAGTCACTATGGACACAGTTCTGGAACTATTGAAGTAATACGAGTTGTCTGATATTTTCGTATTCTTGGCCAACTTTTTTGGTTAAGCACCACCGCACCACCTATCAAATAACTGCTCTTTTTCTCTTGCAAATGCGACATGACTTTGTCCAGCTTCTTGTTTTATAGTTCCTGAATGTTTTCGATAAGCCTCAGGGATTAACTCATAACCCTTTGATATGTATACCTTTACCAGGTCTTAGCCTGTGTTTTGCAGAATTAACAGAGATGCATAGATGAATCGGGCTATGCCAAAACGTGCACTCTGTAATAATAGAGTCCAATGTTCCCTTGGCCTTTCGTACTTCTCAGCAATTGTTTCAAAATGTGGAAAATATTTATCTACTTTTTTTTTCTCTAAATGGGGTACGAACCTAATATTCTTAGCACCATCAAAAACTGAATTTGTATGTAAAGTGGAAATGTGCTTTGCACTTGACAGCTCAAATTTTCTTATTCCAAATATATATTCTCTTTCTTCCTTCTCTCTTTGCATCTGCATCGGTCTAACTCTTTCTGTCGTCCTCCAATTGTAATTACATTTGTTTCTCTCTCTCCTCCATTTGCAATTGCAACAGAATTTGTTCTTTCTGTAACTGCATTTCTTTTTCCTTTTTCTGAAATTCAAGCTTTCTTAACACTAATTCCATCTCGTATTTTTATTTTAATTCCTTTATTTTCACGAAAGAGTCTGATACAGGCTTACTGGTCGAAGTCAAAGCTCTTTGATCCAAAACATTCTTTTCGACCAACTATTAGACCAAAGTGCTTGCATTTCTTGCTTCGTTAAAGAAACGTTTGCCTCAGAAAGATCATATTTTCTAGGACGTTGAAGTAATTCATCTTTTTTCAAACAGTCTCACTGTTCCTTTGTAGGATCTGAAAGAAAGATCTCCACTTGTGATGACATTGATAAAAGCTTTGTTGATTTAAGTAAAGTTTCTAAAGTGCGATATAATGCATGGGATTTAAGAAATCTAATACTATGGGAATTTAAAATTCAAAAACAAAGTCTTCTGAAACATTTTAACCGAAATTCTTATCCCAAGGATGAGCGCCCAATTGTCTTGTTACGGGTCTATGCTCTCAAAAGTGGTAACTGAAAAGAGGGAAAACAACAATCTTTGTAAAATTTAACAAATAATTTATTTCCCTGAAACACTAAGTGAAAAATGAAAAGATAAAAAAAAAGTTTGCGACATTACGAATCAAATAAAAAAATACTCCTTGTATTAAAAGTTACAAGTCATGTGAAAGAAAAGTGTATCTCATTTCAAATCCCGCTGAAATTCAAGATGGAAGGCGATGACATCTATAATAGTCTGTCATCGTTGTACTGATGTGTCAAGAGTCTCTTGTTGAATCACAGAAAATATTATTCCAGTTGTTGAGTTCCGTATAAATTTCAGTAAATGTCTTTGTCCAAGAATTATAACAGAGCACCTTCGTATTTCCAGTGGAAACTTATCACAATATAGTAGAACGTAACGTGTCTAATGTTTAAAGCGCACTGACAAACCTCTATACACAACATTAGTTATACGGCTAACTACGACGCAAAACAGATTCCCTGATGGGTAAAAATGTTCTATGTTCTGGAAAAAAATAGAAGTTTGTTAACCATAGGCAAATGTCAAAACATCAGGTATAACCTTGAACCCACTTTATGATTCCTACTCTGAGAAAAGAATCAAAAATAAATTAAAAAACTTATTTACCAAAATTGACACTGATTTTGGAATAAGGTCAGCATATAAATACAATATATCATTTACCCATAAAGGATACCGAGGCTATTATTAGTTGCATATTTCGATGGAAAAAAACTTTAAAAATCTTTTAAAAAGTGAATCAGGTCCGAAAGAACTGGACTGGACTCAATTATGAACAAGGTCAAGTCCAGTAAATAATATTACGTTACAATAGCAAGTAATGGATTTAAAAAAATTAAAACAGACAAATTAAATTAAACATACATACCACTTCCCTCATAAAAGAAAAGAAAGATTTATATCTTAAAGCTTTTTTTACCATAGGTCAATTATATATGTGATTTACAAACAAAATAACATGAAAATAAATCTTATGAATGATACAAAGTATATATGAAATAATATATTTTTATACACGTGAAATTGCATCTGCTATTAAATTCTCTTTCCCCTTGATGTGCCTGATGTCAATATTATACTCTTGTAACAACCAACTTACCTGAATAATTTCTGATTTTTGTTTTTCATCTTGCCGATGACAGTACGGGGGTTGTGATCACTAAACATTAATCGGAGAAGGAGCTGAACTAATATAAACTTCAAAATACTGTACTGACAATATCAAAGGCAAACGTTAATTTTCTATTGTAAAATAATTTCTCTGGCAGTTATTTAATTTCTTAGGAAAATAGCGCACTGGTTGATCAACACCATTTTTATCTTTTTGAATCAATAATGCTCTAACCACAACATTACTTGCATCAACAGACAGTTTAAATGATTAACTGAAATTAGGAGTTGTAAGAACCGTAACACTATTATGTATGGGGGCCCCGAGTGGCCGAGTGATCTAAAGCGCTCTTCGTTACGGATCACTGCCATCTCACCTCTGTCTGCGGCGGTTCGAGTCTAAGATTCAGCCAATGTGGGCATGTGAGAAAGCTTGCCAGTAGCTTCTCGTGGGTCGGTGGTTCTTTCCGGAGTTTTCCGGGTTCCTCCTCCACCATTAATACTGGCCGCCATGTATAGCCTATCGTGTGCTGAAAAATGGCGTTAAACCCCACAACAACAACAACAGCTATTATGTATGGCCTTTAACTTGTCAAAAGCTTCTTGTCCAATGAAACTTAGTTTTCTAGCTCAGTATATCTGCCAGGAATTCAGCAATTATGGAAAAATTGGAACAAAATTTCCGGTAGTGTCCAGCCATAACCGAAACGTGCGCCATTAGCTATTACTGATAGGCACAGGGATTTCAGAGATAGCCTTGAATATTGTATCTATACGTATACCTTTTCAAGCCACACGATATATACATGAAATGTTACACAAGCATGGCGAAACTTACTTTTCATAAAGTAATTGTCCAACTTGCAGCAATGAATCTGTCAAAAGATTTCCGAATTGTCGCTAAATGTTCTTTCCATGTTTTGTCGTACATGAAGCCATCATCGACGTTAGTATCACAATTATCTAGACGAGATCTAACCATGTTCATAAAACACTGGAAAGTACTAGTCGAAACTTTCATCCCAAACGTCATCACTTTATATTGAAAAAAGTCCATCTGGAGTCACGAATGCCGAAATTTCCTTTGCCCTCTCCGTCAGTGGAATTTGCCAAATTCCTTCCAGAAGGTCAAATTTGGTGAAATACTTTGCATTTCTAATTTTATCAATGCAGTCATCGATTCATGGTAATGGAATTTAATCTGTTTTTGTCACACTATTCACTTTCCTATAATCACTGCACATGCGGAACGTTTTATCTTGTTTCAGAACAAATATATATGAACTCCAGTCTCTTTTACTGTGCTCTTTGAAATCATTCTCCAGCAAATGCTGAATTTCTTTTTTCAAGTATTCCTGTTTGAGAGGGTTCATCCATTACGGGTGTTGTGTTACAGGCGTGGAATTTACAATTTCAAAGTCATGGTAAATTTTTTTTTTGTTCTTGTCCTGCAAGGCTTCATCTACCGAACGATCAGCTTCCTCGGCATATTTCTGCACAAAAGTGATAACTGAAAACAAATGCAGATTCATAAAATGTTAAACTGCTCCAGCAACATTTTCATATCAGATTTCTTCGTGTTCTTATTCAAGGATGTGTCAGATTCATCAATATTTGTAGTGTTTGCTACATTTTCCTTTTCCTTGCTTTTGCATAAAAGCTATTTTAACAGTATCTTTTCTACTGCATTCTTCGGTTCATTTGTATGGTCCATACGTATGTGGGCCTCTGTTGAAACTGTATCATGTGCTTTTGATGGTATATTCTTGTTCAACAAAGTTGGGCATCTTCCTCCAGCATTTCAGTGTTCTTGTTGTTGCAGATGTGAAGGTTTCTGGTCCAGATTGTTCATAATATTTGAATTCTGAAGATTCGTTACTCCAAAATCAACAGGATCCGATTGCATTCCTTAGCTTAAATCCTCCTTGAGTTGGACAGGTACAATAAAGTAATTGCATGATTAACCTGGCTATCGCTCTTGACATACTGCATACCTTTACTTTATTTAAATCCCAGGCATACTATTATTCAAATTTAACGCATTCATTTTCTCTTAATTTTGTTAGGGCCATACCACATAATCTGAAGAACATTATGATTAAATCTTTCTAAAGCCCCTTGGCTCTCAGGGTGATATGTAGAAGATTTAAGTTGTTGGGTGCATAATTTGTAGATAACTTCCTGAAAATACTGAAATATATTATTTCATGTATACTTTGTATCATTCATAAGATTTCTTAATTTTTTTTTTTATAAACCTCATGTTTAATTAACCGTTCGTCAAAAGAAAATTTATTATCTAAATCTTTCTTTTTCTTTTATAAGGGAGTGTTATATATATTTAATTTAATTATTTATTTGGTAGATTTAATATTGTTTTATTCCACTACATGTTATTATGATGCAACATTGTTTGCTGAATTCGCCATTTTCCACAATTAAAACATGCTATATGTTCCTGACCTTGTTCCAACTTCAGTGACAGTTTTGGTAAACAACTTATTTTATCTCTTTCAGAGTAGGTATCAGTACGTTGAGCCAATGTCATGCCTGGACTGCGTGATATAGAGCACGTGTCAATTAATAATCAAGCTTCTATTTTATCCGAAGGATGAACGCTTGACCCCCATCCGGGAATATGTTTTGCGTTTTAGTTAGTCTTATAACTGATATTATGATAAGAATTATACATGTCGTGCCTTGACACTTGAGACGTCATGTTGCTTTATGTTGTGTCCACTTTGGGACTGAATTTGCATTTTCTTCAAATTATTGAATTCAAGTGATTTTTTTTCTTGGAAATACTAAAGTTCTCTAAATTAATTTCTTGGATATTTACCGGAATTTGTATGAATTCAAAAAGTGGAACAATATTTTCTGTGATTCAACAAGAGACAGTTGACACACTAATACTATACTGTTTACTGCATATGTCATCGCCTTCCATTTTGGATTTTCCTCGGGATTTCAACTGTGATTCACATAAAACGTTTCATTGATATGACATGTGTTTTACAAAGCTTGTTGTCTTCACTTTCTTCTGTTACTTATTATAAGAACATAGAATCTTAACATTAGACATAGGCACATGTTAAAATATCACGTAGTCGATGTATAACCTTCACTCTACTTCATGAATCTTAATCTGAGAAATAATTTAAAAACATTGTTTACCAAAACTGCAACTCATTTAGAATCAAGTTCAGCAACTAAATACAATGTATCATTTATCTAAAGAGGATACTCAATCAATTTCTAGTTGTTTATATCAATGAAATAAATATTAACAAAAATATCTAAAAAAAGCAATCTGGTCCAGCAGAAGTGAATTCAATTCCGGACAAAGTCCAATCCAGTTAGCAATAGTACATTACAATAGCATGTAATAGAATAATAATAAAAATGTAATAATAAGACAAATTAAATTAAATTAAATATACATAACAGTATGCAGTGCAAGTGGTTATATTTTTCATATATTAGTATGCAGTGCAAATCACCTCATTGTAAATAGCACTCTGAAAATACAACCAAAATCATTTTTTTACCAAATTTAATTTAGAACGTTCATATTGTGTTTAAACGCCTCATAACATTTTTAATAAGACCATCTGTTATGTTTAATCACTTTGAAATTGTGTTGCATTGTGAAATCCTAGTGTGAAGAAACATGTAGATTCGTAATGAATTAAACTATATGTAGTATGTAAGCAAAAGTGTGATGATGTAAATAAAAGAAGAGAAGAGAGAGAACATAATGAAAGCTAAAACATAATGTATTCATTATTTGTAACATCATACACAGCACACATCTTCATTCTTCTCTGTAATCTCGTTTGTCTTTCCATACTGTATCACTAAATACAAAAATATCAGCATCAACAACACTTTCACATTTCACCTCAAGCCCCTGTACCAGAATGTGTTCTAACTAGAAGAAACCCATTAAATAGTCGTAAAAAATGGCATCAGAGTTTGGATTCTGAAAAAAAATAAAAACAAAATTTTACAAAATATGAAAGATTAAACTATCAACAAAAAAAAACAGTTAAACAGATGCTAAAATTATAATACATAAAAATATATATAAAATCTATATTGGTCCAGATTCATTTTATTTTAAAAACAGAGAATTTTATAAACAGTTAAGTACTCTTCACGAATGTGCCAAATTAGGTTTTGATGTCTCTAAAAATAAAATAAACGGTCGTTATGGTAGCACTTTTTTATACAAAAATAATTAATTTTTAAACAAGATTAAGTCGACGTTGTTAGGAAAAAAATCATAAAAATATAATTTGAGACATATTTTCATAAAATAAACTTGTATTTGCTTCTTTGTAATAGCATTACGTGTGTAACTTTTGATTCAATTATCTTTACAATAAAAAGGTAATTGGTTCACCCTAATGGCTGCAAACATTTGAACTTATATTTTATGAATATTTATAAAACTAACCTCAAAGATTCACATTTTGACTCAGTACTTACTCCACATGGACAAACTTTGCTACATTAAATACAAGTACAAAAGTCATTACTAAATCCAAAGTTAGATGCAGCTCTTATACGGCAAAAACAGTAATATGGTATGGTGATCACGAAACGCGGCCTGCACAACTGTATCCTTACAGATTTAGACAAACCTACATAAAAATACAGTAAAAGACAACCCCTTCTTCAGAAACACAATTCTAACCATAAAATTACCACAAAGTCCAATTTAAATAAGTTACCTTTGATTCAGCTGAAATTTCTGTTACCTGAACAAAATTGGTGCTCGACTGCCCTGGTGGCATAGTGGTCAGAGCGTCCGCCTTGAAAGCGGGAGGTCGTGGGTTCGAATCCAGGCCGAGTCGTACCAAAGACTTACACAAATGGTACCAACAGCATTAAGCGGTTAGTGTTATGACTGGTCGGCCTGGTGTCAGGATAATGTGAATGGGTGGGACATCATGGTTCATGTCTGTGGCATGATGCCTCAGAGCTAGACATCACTATAAACTGCCACACTGCAGACATCGTAGTGAAATGACTGAAACATTGTAAAAGCTACGTTGAAAATTTCAATCACACACACAACACACACACACACAGCCTGGTCATCCTCTGATCGTAGTCACGTTTGGTGCAGTATATAACAACTTCGGAACTCCGCGGACGCTAACAATGTGTAAGTGCTTTTAGTCAAATGGTAATATCTGCTCATTTTTTAATGATGTAAGGTAGTTTGATGTGCTGCAGTCATAATATTTAGGGAACTATTTCAGCGCCACAATGAAAGGTCCCGATTTGAGCCGATGGATTCCGCATATCACGCTGCATACACGCAATTCAGTACATTGAAATTAAGAACCATTATTACAGGCATCTGTGTCTTTGTAATAAACGGTTTTAGGAAGTTTTATTATCTATGGACTGTTATGTTCTGCCTGGTGTGTTTGTGGTCATTATACATGTCAATAAATAGTACAGTTTGGTGGACACTATCATTTATGTGTATGACTAATATTTCCGGGTATTAAAGTTTGCAAAAATTTCAAGTTATGTTTTTCTGGCCTATGATATGTTATATTTGTTTTTAATAAGTTTATAATATTGTATTTTGTTGCTCTTAATTTTGCTCAAATTACATAGCTGCTTCAAGGATAGTCATGATGATGATGTAAGAAAATGGCAGTATCAATATTGATCAAGTTTTTGCATTAGTTTGCTCTCATCAATAGATACAAAAATTATGATAACTGATTGTTTGTGCTGGAAGTATTTTAATTATTACTGCCTTTATATATCTACATCTAACTGATCTAAGATAAACATTTATCATAACTTGTTTGCTTTTAAGTCATTCAGTAGCAGAAGTATCCATGATCTCGGCCAACCACATTACCAAATTAATGTTCCCCTCCCCTTGATGTTAAGCTTTTTTAATTGTGGTCTGTTGGGGATTATCACGTAGTAAAGGTAGCTTGCTGAGTACACAATAGCCCTAATCAATATGGATGCTAAACATGTAAAATTATTCTTGAGAATCATTCAAAAATATAGAGACTACTTGGCAGTAGCAAGTTTTACCATGTTAAAGTACTATAATATAGAAAATATACAATAAAGCTTTCTTTGGGCATATATTTAAAGTACAATTGACAAGCAACATACCTTGTGAATATGTTCACATCTTTTCCAATATTATTTCAACATTTATGAATAACCAACAGGTTAGAAATTTTTGGGATGAACACCATCTAACACTTTGTATATAAAATAAGTGCCATCTCCAATCAATTTTGCACCAGGAATACATAACATGAATAAGTTGGAATATTCAGAAGACCAGACAGTTGCTTCAAGTTGGAAATGCTCTTTGACATTCTGGCAAATATGCGGCAGCTATATGAAATAACCTATGAATACGAAATGAATATCAACTATAATAAGTCTATTTAAAACATGGACATGCATTTCATGCAAAGAAAATGAACGACATATGCACAAAAAGTTTACAAACTTTTCACCCAGATCAAAATGGCAAGATCAAGTATAATCAAAATGTAAGTCAATCTCTATATATAAATACGTTGACACAGACACACTCGACTATTACGCAAAATGTGGTGAGTGGTCAAAGGTAAAGTAAAGATGGCAATGATAGGACAGAACAGTAATGTTATGAAAAGCAGAAATAAGTAAAAGAGTGTCAGTGTACATATTCATCATTTCATACTCAGAACAATTCGGCTACTGTAGCTGAACTTGAAACAATTTATTGTTTTTGACTTTAATTGGAACTTAATCATAAACACTTAAGAAAAGTAATGTATCAACAGTTATGAATTTAAAAAATATGAAACAGTTCCTAGTATTTTAGTGAAACTAACTGTACTAATTGTACCCTAACCATAGTAAAAGTCACAATGCACTGAACGGAATACTACCTTCTCATTTGCCAATTGAGCATAAGTTATAAATAAATACAGGACGTTATTTTCTTTTAACCAACGAGAGGACATTATTCCACTCAGCGGCATCTCACTTGCATATTAAGCGGGCAAGATCATGGCCATGTCGAACAGTAGCGTGGGGAAATAATTTGACATTCCTTAATGGTATGATATTAAGTCAAACGTTTGATAGGGATACACAGTCGACTGCATTAGTTAAATATAGGTACCAAATGTATTAAACTAGCTTGAAATATCAGCGTTTATTCTTAAATAAGTCATGCGATCAAGGAGAGAAGTGTCCTCCCTTGTAGTTATTATATACTACATGTATGACAGGACAATTGTAAGCAACGATACGAGTCCCTGTGGGTATGGGGTCAAATTCGTCAAACAGAAAACAATCATATCTCATCTTTGACGATACAAGTATAAATTTGTATTTATCTTTATTACTACTACACTACTTTCATATCCAAAGGTATCAAGCAGGTTTTATACTATTTTGTAGCAGTAATTATAAAAACAAACTGCTGGTTACAGGAAGCTATAGCAATTATATTTATATTCATAGTTGCTACCGAAGGAGTCTGACGTTTTGTCAGTAATGTGCCTAACAAAACAATCTCCTTTATAAACGATAAATATATGTATATTCATTACACTGATATGGTGAATTCATGTTGTCACACGTCAGACTCTGTTGTTGGTATCTCTACCATGTGCTCAAGGGAGAGAACTGACACACATTTCCAGTTGAAGATGAAACTGAGGGTATATTATAATGCAACCCTATTACCACGAAACGAAGATAAGTACCACACTATTCTTGATACTTTCTATATTTAGATTCAAAAACCAAACCTCTGCCGCGTGAAACCTTCCATGATCCACATGCTTTGTGGATTTTTCATGAAAATATTCCCTGAGCCGTGTCAGATTCATATCAATAACGTATAGTTTAAAAGAAAAGCCAAAACGTTTCCTTTTTGTGCAGGTTATCACGTAAAATGTTTCCGCTATTCATGAAATTATCCAATCAAAGTTAAAAGAATGGGAGCCCCGTAAAGAGGGGTACACGCTCTGTACAAAAATAATAAGACTGTGGCACTCGACCCGAATGAAGCGTCCTCTAGTGCCATTGTTATCGCTACATTAATGAAATAGACAAATATATTAAATTAAACAAAAAACTTAAAATTTAAGTAAATATCAAATCAACGAGAATACAAAATCAAACATGATAACCCTGAAATAAAAATTCAAATCGGTCTGACACTGACAACTGGTAACGTCCATACACTCCAGTAAAAATAGTTTGTTAAATTTGCGAACTAAAATAAACTGTCAAATAAATCAAAGCGTCAGCAATTATAACTACACATATGAGCAAACTGTGTACATATATATGAACGAAGAAATATGTAACGTAGATGCAGCAACTAATAATTGTTATTCGTGAAATTTGAATGGCGTCCCATCGAATATGGTTCAAGCGGAAACAGAAATATAATTGATGGTTTACAGGAGTCTTTCCAAGAGGATGCTTTGTACAACCAATCAAAACCGTCGTTTTTCCCAAGTACATTTGCATATCTGACTATTTAATTACTGGCAGGATTTCTCCTTTATGGCATCTTAATAGATGACGTGTGTGGTATATTTATTGTACTGTTTACGATATTTAGGAATCCCAAGCAAGAATGGTACAAGTCTCTATACGCAGGAATCCCCAACAGGTATGATACAAGTCTGCATACCTGGGAATCCCCAGCCAGTATGATACAAGCATGTTATATATCATTAGCATGCATGATACACGTTTGTATACATAGGAATAGCCAGCAAGAATGATACAAGTCTATATACATATCACATAAAGCTGGATATCGCGAAAGATTTGTACGTTTCTCTGACTGTACCGCAATATGTATCGTGGTATAACGTAATTATACTAGAAACCAAAGTGACTAAAGTGGGATATTTAAACTTTTCCTACAGCTGATACTATGAAAGATTTCATGCTGATATTACAGAGCCTATTGATAAAGATTACAAGTGAAACTTAAGTCTACAGTTTTCTAGCTTCACTATAAGCAGGGAAACTTTGAGTGCGTGCCGGGCAAGATGGATTCTAGAAATGGCTGGTAAATATAAAACACTTACCCAAAAACCGAGAAAACATTTAGTGCATATGAGAAAAGCTACGTAAAGTTTGGATCGAAAACACACGCGCACCTGCAAATTGAATGATGATTCGCAGTCCTACCAAATAACACATCTGTTAACACACTGATATTTGCTAATGAATAAGTGCACCATGACACTTTTTAATTCTTTTTAAATCCAAAGTTTGCCTTTTTCCAAGAGATAAACCAACATCTAAATATTTTATATATCCTTAAAAAATTACCCGTACAATGTCCCTTAATCAGACAAGTTCACGATGTCGTGACACAATAATTATTATACAGTTAGCCAAATAGTCATCAATTAACAGCAGTGCGTATAAAGGGATATAACCCCGGATTGTGAAAACCTAAGTGGAATTATGTACCTTTCAAATCAGCGCGTGAAATCTTCCAAGTTTGTTATGCTCTGTTTGGATATGATGTTTAGTATTCATTGGCAGCCATTAGAATGCCTTCTGAATATTCCTTTACCACCTTAAACATATCTGTACATTCATCATCCTATAGCTATATTTCCTTTACCCATATATTGAATTTCAACTGTATGTCGTAGGCTACACCTACTTGTTATTTCAAAGACTGTGACACGTGAACCAGTCTATCTTTACACCGCCCTAACCAATCAACCCAAGAAAATAACACGAACGTCATTACGAGACGAGGATAGTGATTTCGTCCAGTGAAAGCAGAACTAAATAACCTGTATCCTGGATAGGATATACTATGTTTAATTGTTCGTAATGGCGACACCTAAAGAACAGAGTGAAGATGAGCGGACATGTTGTTTCGGACACTTCAACATACTACGATAACTACCGTGTGCACACAAGTAGTGAAGTGGGATACCCTAGCGATAATGGGAATTAGCATTACAGACCCCCCTTGGGACAATCTGGCGACCATGGAAAATTAACATGGAGAAAAATCGTGGGACAATCTGGCGACAAGGGAAATTAACATGGAGAAAAATCGTGGGACTGTTGAGCGACAAGGGAAATTAACATGGAGAAAAATCGTGGGACTGTTGAGCGACAAGGGAAATTAACATGAAGAAAAATCGTGGGACAATCTGGCGACAATGGGAAATTAACATTGAGAAAAATCGTGGGACTGTTGAGCGTCAAGGGGAATTGAACATGGGAATAGAGTGTGGGTCTATCTAGGGACTAGGGGAATTTAACATATGGAAATTGAACATGGTGGGTCTGTATAGCGTCAAGGGGAATTGAACATGGTGGGATTGTCTAGGGACAATGATGGTAGAGGGTCAAACACAACAGAGACAGAAACATACATACACTAGTACAAGCGTGAGATTTATATATAAATCATTACCAAGACCTGAAATCTTCCTGGGGTGTTCAAAAATTTGCATAATTATAATGATGCTATAAATAGCTATAATCAAGGAAATGCTCAACGACAAAATGGATGTGACTAAAAGTAACGCTAAAATGACGAAATTGTCCCAGAATTTAAAGGAAAATAAACATATCCCCGAAAATTAAGTTACAATGGTTTAGACTAAAATGGATAAAATTTGTAACTACTTACAATATCAACTTGTGTGACGATCGTGGATAAATACCTATGTATCTATAATCAGCTGAAATTCCTATCAAATCCCACTATCTATTTATAGCTCCAACTTGTGGGTTTTTCCTTTGGAAAATCCCACTATCTTTTTAGAGCCTCAGCTTGAGTGACGTTCCTGTTTATGAATTCTAGTATATATGTATAGCTACAAAATGTGGAAATCCCCAAGTCGATATTTATAGTCTCAAAATTTCCAGCGTCAGTGACGTCACTGTATTGAACACTAGGGGATAAATGGCAACAGTGTTGCAAGTGGCTGACCTGAATACGCGCTACTGTAGGTAGGTAGGTAGAGTGTATCTGATAGGGATAAAGTGAGTTTTATAGGGACAAACAGAGACCAATACACACAAACACACACACAACATACGCGCGCAGACACACACACACACACACACAGTGGGAAGAGGAAAAAACAAACCCCAAATATACCATCCACACTCGGGAGGAAGAAATAAAACAACCAAATATACGATCTACACAACGTACGCTAACACACACACACACACACACCACGCGCACACACACACACACACACACGCGCGCGCGCGCGCACCACAGAGGGAAGAAGAATAAAACCATTATACACTATCCACACGGAGTGGAGAAATAACCCTTTACATATACTATCAACAGAGAGTGAAGAAAATAACCCCTTATATTCCATCAACAAAGAGTGAAGAAGAAAAAGTGTTTTGAAAGCACCTAAGCCCTCACCTGCAATGACCAACTCTGCCAAACACCTACACCCCACACCACCCCCACTCCCAACACTACAAAACCCATTTAACCCGTTATTTTATGGCATCAGTGTGTGCTTTAGGAAACATCAAGACACAAAAATGATGGATGAATAGACTGACTATTGTTTACGAACTTGCATGCCTAAAGAGCGTGCGTGAAGGAAAACATCCTTCCATTTCAATTCTAACTAAAACATGATCCAGAGGGATAGAGAGAGGTGAAAGAGCACAATTTCATAAAGTGTGAGTAAAAACAAAACACGCCATCCTTATTATACAATGTCAAGACCAAGAGACACTTACGTTTTCTTTCTGGTCTATTCTCTTTTAGAAGGTAGTATGAAATTTCACATCAGGGCCAACGCATCGGCTCACATTGTCAATTTTTCCATTTCCATGTCTTTACTGGCACAAGTTCTTCATCATCTTCAATTTCTTCTTCATCTTCTTCTGAATCCCTCTTCTCTGTTTCGTCTTGTGTTTTGTTTCTTCTCTTTTCTCGTAGGGCACTCTGAATTCCAGTGTCCTTTCCCCTGACAACGATATTAGGTATCTTGACTTTTGTCTCTCTTTCTTAGACGAAGCAGGTATTTTGGAGACAAATACCCATTTACCTTTGCAGATATAGCAAACTTCATTAGCACACACTTTCGTATGACTCTCATCAAATCAACGACCAAAAGAGTAAGTTTTGTTGCCACTTTCGTGTGTGAATTATGCTTTCGTATGACTTTTAGCAAATATTTGACCAGCAGGTCGATCTGTGCTGACTCTTCCATCTTCGTGATCGTTTGAGAGCGGAATGAATACTCTGACGCTAAGACACTCTCCTTATATACAGGGACCTGCTGCATATGAAACCTAGTCAAATGTAATTTTGCAATAAGATGAAACGATTTCATTGAGGAAGTAAAAGGCAATGATGTACCGTATCGCCTCACACAAAACCTGAAGTGTTAGCTCAGATCCGTGTCAGCAATTTCGAAGACGACATAACTGAGCTTTCATCAATGTTCTCCAATTATGCCACAAAACCACGAGTCCTGATTCACGCCAAAAGAAATTTCGTTCGGTCCATAAAAAATAGTATCACATCTGAGAAACGCAAAAACGAACTTCCAGAAAACTGAGAACGACGGCTTACACCTGCAACGTGAAATGTATGAGTTCAAGTAGTGCGTAAAACTTAGTCAAATTAAATTTTTATAGTCAAGACGAAACGATCTCTTTTCGAACAAGAAAGCAGACACCAAGCGACAATGGCAATCCGTGTCACACAACACTTTTCAACACCTCTAAAACACAAAGAGATACGGCAAGCATGATTAGAATGAACATAACGATGTTTTCCTCCCCGCCCGTGTAATTTAGAGCTTCAATCCTCTTTGAAGACAAACTTGGTCTCCTTTTGTAGGGCCTGAAATAATAAAAAACCTGAAAAAATCTTAAGCACTTTGCTATAGATAATTTCATCAACAGACTAAACAATATAAATACCGTTACAACACTAGAAAACCTTAAATCTTCTATCAAAAAGAAATGCATCAAAAAATTAAAGATTAACGATAACTAACCAATGAAACCGAATTTAACAAAGGCAGTGACATGTGAAGAAATGGCTCTCACTTTGGAAAGGTAGGCGAATGTACTCTGTCATGCACCATCAACTTGAAAAAAAATTATAAACAGAGAGAAACCTGAATTCAAAATTCAGTTGTTTTTTCTTATAAATTGTTTCGTTTCTTTTTTCTTTTTTGGAACAACAAATCTAAGCACTAATATAGAGTGGAAAAGGGAAAATGCACATACAAGCTTTGATATTTCTGAAAAAATGAGGGGATATTCCTAACGTTCATAACCACCAATGGACTTGGACTTGTCTGTGACTTATCCACAAAACAAGATGTACATATTTCTGGTCAAGCTGCAAGTGTGTGCGTGTTTATGAAAATGGTAAAAATTGGATATACAATTTTCTCGTGACACTTATAAAGTGAAGAGTCTGTGCAAGTGTCAAAAGCCAAAGACATATAAGTTTTGTATTTTGTACGGCTTGTAAAGATTTCCACTTTAGAAAATGTGAAGTATCACAAGTTATTATCACAAACAGAAGTGGAACATAGGGGCTTGCAAGAAAGAAAATAACCCAGACAGTTGGTGTCATCAAGAGTGCTAGAGACGGTACCCGAACTTGCTTGCTTGCTTACTTGAATTAAAGTGATTTTCGCTCTAATGGAGCATATATCACTGGTTTAATAACGCACCGCGTGATTTTTAATTACTCATCCCCCAGGCTTTTATGTACTCACAGACTACTTTTAAATTTAGCCACTCAGGTGTAGGACTAACTAATCCTTAACAACCTGACTGAAAGGCTTTAAACATGAGTGGGAATAGTCTCACCACACACTCATTTTTCTGTCCGAGCGTGGTAAAGGAGGGAAAAGGTGCTCAGAAAGACAGCCATGGGTGTTAAGTACTCAACAAAACGCTAGCCCGTACTTATTTCAAATCAAGTCCCGTTTTTGCTAATGGACAGTAAAAAGTACCAATAATGTGTTAACCACTTGTGCAATTAGTTCAAATCTAACGATTCTGTTAAATTTCCTACTTCCTAAGATATCTATCTAATATTAGTACTTAGTGTACATAAAAATAGCCATACTGATCTTATTTAAATTATTATGTCTAAGCGACATATACCAGTTTGGTCACTGTTAGGTTTAAAAAGTTAAGTTTGTTGCGGTGTTCCAATGGGTCAAGTTTGTTTCGAGAATAGTTTAGTCAAGGAGGGATACCAAGCCAAATATGGTTCCCTAGTTAATAAAAAGCAATCTTTTGGAGCCCTAAAAAAGGCTGTTTTTTCTGTTAGAAGGTAACACGTCTCTCTTTTGCTTTCACGTTCTTTCCCGCACTCCTAGTCTCATGTTTCTTGATATCAGGAAATGCGTAGCCATGATGGGCGGCAATGTAAGCAGCGGCTTCTACCAGTTGACTGAGGGGGTATCCAGTCTAGGTTTGTCTGTAGAATTGGGGAAGAACTCTGACCCTAATCCCCATTGAGAAGGTCTTGGTTTAAAGGTGTCTAGAGATTTGTAGGCAACGTATTGTATGGCTCTAATAAACTATCCTGCTTTGTTGACGTCATACAATGCTTGATCTAGTCCCATTTCGGTGTACTTCTCAACGAGTGTCAGCGTCCCCCTCCTCCTCAATCGCCTCAATTTCCTCTTCTGGTTCTGATACTAATTCTTTAGTTGAGGTAGATAGTTTCAAATCCGCTGTTATGGTGTCTGTCGCTGTTATTATTGCTGTGGTTGTTCTTTCAGCTGAGATTGCCTGTAGTATCGGAGTGAGAAAAGAACGTTGTTGTTGTTGTAGGGTTTAAGGCCATTTTTCAGCACGCGATAGGCTATACATGGCGGCCAGTATTAATGGTGGAGGAAGAACCCGGGAAAAACCCGGAAAGAACCACCGACCCACGAGAAGCTACTGGCAAGCTTTCTCAGATACCCACATTAGCCGAATCCGAGACTCGAACCCACGCAGACAAAGGTGAGATGACAGTGATCCGTAACGGAGAGCGTTTTAGACCACTCGGCCACTCGGGGCCCCAGAAAAGAACGTAGTGCCTCCGATAATTACATTTGAGTTTGCCATACCGTTTGTCTAACATAATTGGCCCTTTGTTTTGCCACCACTCTTTATGGGGCAGGTTGTTTGTTAGGTATAGTCGGCTGTTGACTAGATGTTATTTGTGTTCTCGAGGTGGGTGGAGTGCGAACTGGCTAGGTCTGCATTTCTTGCTCCCGCTACTGTTGCGTATATTTCTTCCCTCCACACCGAGTTCTGGGCCTAATTCTTTTAATTTCGTTGTACCCGAACTTACATTATCCATATTATCACCAACAAAATAAAAAAAAAAAAACGCACAAACCTAAAGGAAACACTCACTCACTTTTTTACAGAACATTACTATTTTTAACCAAGATAAAGAAATCATGTGCTGATAGACTCACTTCTGTGTTTTTTCTTCTAACTGACGAACATATCATAGGCAATGGAATGTTATTTCTTTTCGAGAGTATGGGGTAGCCCTGAATATTTTTTTTGGGAACTTGAAGCTATGGCGGTCGCTTAGGTTATAAGATGGCGACCTCCTCTGACGACAGGCTTTCTCACAGGATAAGGTCTGCTTCTTCGGAAAAGAGAAGAAGAACTCTTTGGTGTCGATACAACTGTTGACAAAGCCTCTGTCAGGTTCATGCTGCTGCTGTTGCTGCTCTCTCTGCTGTTTATGAAGTCTGTACTTCTCCATCCATTCTTCTTTCTCCTTCTTGAATTCCTCCTTGAAGAGCTCTTCTTTCAGGGCTTCAGTGACTTTTAGCATTCTCACATTTTCTATCTCTTCTGGCTTCGGTATCAGACTGTGTCTGACCCTATGCAAATTCACGTAGGCTTCGTTTAGCTTAGCTAGTTTGGAGCACATCTTCGTAGGAGGATGAGTTAACAATGGATGGGCAGACTGAAAACTTCCCCGGTTCTTAAAGTCAAAGCGCGGACGTGAAGGAAAACATTACTACACGGTTTTCTAGCCGGAACGTTCAAATAGTGTTATGGGAGGGATAGAGAGAAGTCAAAGAGCATGAATCAAAATTCCTATAGCCAAACAAACCACAAAGGCATTTTTTTCTTCAAAACACAACATTTTTTTATTCATACTAACAAACAGCTCTAACATTTTTTTAACAATAATCCAACACTATAACATCAAACATTTTTTTCAAATACCAAACATTTTTTTTTCAATTCACACTCTACTTTAAACAGGGCTGACAACGTTGTGAATGAAATTGTGATTTCCACTGTTGGAAGTCATTAGGCCATTGATGGACGCTACGTTTCCTAGTTAGAGACAAAAGATAAGCATAATGGTCACAAAACCATCGATCTACTTTCACATCGTTTCTAGAAGAATGACGAGGATCAAAATGAGTCACTAAATGTTCTAAAGAATAGCCCAGGCTGCAATGATGCAGAAAATACACACAGTACTGTCCACACACCAAGGAATATATGCCTTGTTATTTCACATTATTGAATCGTGTGGTCTGAGCATTTCTTCTCATAAAGTCAATGATATCGTCTTCCAAAGGGGGCAGTCCATAGGAATCAAAATATTCCACACATCCTTCTTGAGGAAAGTAGACGGCTACCCAGTGGGTTCCTGGGAGATGTCTGTCGTCCGTGTTGATCACGTAAGCTTGATGGTTTTGAGGTGTGCAATGAGGGAGTTCATCTTTAGCACAGACGACAGGATTCCAAGAAGCAGTGTACAAACTGTGGTTCAAAAGGTAATAAAGTTCTCAGGTATCCATTTTTTGTTTTTTTTCTTCTTCACAGGTAATGATAAGTCATCAATTCGATCCTGACTTTTTGCTTGAAAATATCTGACAAATAACCGTTTCTTCACCTTGTCTCCTCACTCTGATCCAACAGAGCTTCGATGCGATGGATCTCTTGAGTTGTTAATGGAGGACAGTAATGTTCACGCAAGCCTTTATACCACTGTTGTAACACGTCTTCTTCCGAGATGAGACTCCAAGCTTCGTCCAGATATTCGTCCAATTTTTCTTCTTGACTCAGCATCAGGTATTTATCGTGTTGAATTTCACTGGGATGATCGTTATGACATCCATAGCAATCTTTCTTGATCAATTCCTTAATTTTTTTCTGTCAAGACTATAGCATAACAGGAAACTAAATGTGATTCTTGTTCTGGCCATCTAGACTTCATCATGATGACTTCTTCGTCTTTGTCTTGGGGTTCTCCTTCCTCAGGATCTTCACATTCCATGTCCAAAGAATCCCTACTATACAAACATTGATAAAAGTCTTCCATGACTTCTAATAGTCTGGAATGACTTCTCTCAAACTGTTGGTTTATATCGTATTGTCCAATTCAGCATACAGGATGACGTTCACCGTATTATCTGCACGTAGATTTTCTGCAAACTGAAATTCCACACGCATCTGGCCGGATTTTATACGGTGAAAATGTCCCTCTTCGCTGTCTTGACTTACAATTCGTTAAAGAACCGTTTTCGAAAATGGAGTTTCACTGTAACTTTCCCTTTGGAGAATGGAATATTTTGTCCCAGATCTCCTTTTATAGCAACGTTGACAGTGTCTAAATACGACGGGCAAATAGTGAGGATGTACAAATTCACGGTGTACGTGATAGGTGTTTGCACCTTCCTGGTCATTGTTTGTGGTACTATCCACTTTGAAAGGAATGACACGCAGTAACGGCACAGAGGTGTGTCCCACCACGTTGTACTCCACCACATCGGAATACACAAAGATCAAATTAAGTCCTTGGTTCAGTTCTACCGGGTTTCCAAAAGCTCTGTAAAAATCCATATTATTTTTGATCTTGGGGCTCATATTGTTTGCGACCATTTCTGCATGTCCACCCAAAATTTCAAACAAACTACCATTGAACCTGAGGGACAATATGTCCGTATCTTGAAATTTGATCACGAGACGATGAGCCACTTTATGGTACTCAATCTTCACACTTTTTTTGGCTCTGTTCAGTGCTTTGCCAAAGGCTAAGTTGAACCTGTCCGCAGTAGTGTCCACCAAATGTTCACCACTAAAATAATAACCTGAAGGAATTTTCAAGGTGTTGATAATGAAGGCTGGATTGCTGGCTGGTCTTGTGTCCCCTAAAAACCCGATTTTGTTGATTTCTTCCTCCAATTAGGCATTCAGGATTTCCACCTCGAAAGTGTTTTGTTTTTCCGTGATGTTTTTGATTTGTGTTGGGTGAATGATTTCCACTAAAGCCACTTCCCAATGGGCTTCGTGATCTAACTGTTCTTGGGAAACACCTCAATGGAACTGTCACTGGGTAAGGTTAAGTAAAAATGGTTGTTATTGCTCATAATTCCAGAGTTTTGTGGCTCTCCGAGGCGATACTGGAAATCAGAGGAGTGTCTCCGCCCAAAATGGGGTTGTTGTTGTTGTTGTGGTTGTTGTTGTTCGACTGGTGACTGGCACTGGCACTGGACACTAGGTTCCCGTGGTTCCCGTTCGAGGAGAATTTCAGGGAGGGATTAGGAAGCAGGTAACCGATGTAACTGCTCAATACAATGGTCCACAAGTGTTTGTCTCCTTGTTGCAAACTCAAATTGGCAATGGCTGCACCGATGACACAATACACCACGAAGGTTTGGCAGAAAAAGACGATTTGCGTTTTAGGCACACGTTTTCCATACCACACCCACAAGGGTTGTGTTTGTAAATCTTGCAGAGAAGAATTGGGTGAAGGAGTGATCGCAGTAGCTGAATCTGTGTGAAAGGGCATGATGGTCACTTCTTTTTATAGTGCGAAGCGTCGATGCAAGAATCAAAACTGGGTGGATATCCTTTCCAACGTACTTTGATTTCTTTGACACGTCGTTTGCCAACTTTACGGTTTCTGCGTTTGCCAATGCCTTTGATGTCGTACACGTCGTCTTTTTTAGTGACACGACTTGATTTGAAATAAGTACGGGCTAGCGTTTTGTTGAGTACTTAACACCCATGGCTGTCTTGCTGAGCACCTTTTCCCTCCTTTACCACGCTCGGACAGAAAAATGAGTGTGTGGTGAGACTATTCCCACTCATGTTTAAAGCCTTTCAGTCAGGTTGTTAAGGATTAGTTAGTCCTACACCTGAGTGACTAAATTTAAAAGTAGTCTGTGAGTACATAAAAGCCTGGGGGATGAGGCTCTCTTTCCTTCCCCAGGAGTAATTAAAAATCACGCGGTGCGTTATTAAACCAGTGATATATGCTCCATTAGAGCGAAAATCACTTTAATTCAAGTAAGCAAGCAAGCAAGTTCGGGTACCGTCTCTAGCACTCTTGATGACACCAACTGTCTGGGTTATTTTCTTTCTTGCAAGCCCCTATGTTCCACTTCTGTTTGTGATAATAACTTGTGATACTTCACATTTTCTAAAGTGGAAATCTTTACAAGCCGTACAAAATACAAAACTTATATGACTTTGGCTTTTGACACTTGCACAGACTCTTCACTTTATAAGTGTCACGAGAAAATTGTATATCCAATTTTTACCATTTTCAAAAACACGCACACACTTGCAGCTTGACCAGAAATATGTACATCTTGTTTTGTGGATAAGTCACAGACAAGTCCAAGTCCATAGGTGGTTATGAACGTTAGGAATATCCCCTCATTTTTTTCAGAAATATCAAAGCTTGTATGTGCATTTTCCCTTTTCCACTCTATATTAGTGCTTAGATTTGTTCCAAAAAAAAGAAAAAAGAAACGAAACAATTTATAAGAAAAAACAACTGAATTTTGAATTCAGGTTTCTCTCTGTTTATAATTTTTTTTTCAAGTTGATGGTTCATGACAGAGTACATTCGCCTACCTTTCCAAAGTGAGAGCCATTTCTTCACATGTCACTGCCTTTGTTAAATTCGGTTTCATTGGTTAGTTATCGTTAATCTTTAATTTTTTGATGCATTTCTTTTTGATAGAAGATTTAAGGCTTTCTAGTGTTGCAACGGTATTTATATTGTTTAGTCTGTTGATGAAATTATCTATAGCAAAGTGCTTAAGATTTTTTCAGGTTTTTTGTTATCTCAAGCCCTAAAAAAGGAGACCAAGTTTGTCTTCAAAGAGGATTGAAGCTCTAAATTACACGGGCGGGAAGGAAAACATCGTTATGTTCATTCTAATCATGCTTGCCGTATCTCTTTGTGTTTTAGAGGTCATATTTCTTCTTAAGTAAATACACGCATCAATAGACAGACAGATTGGGTCATCATCCTTGAGTTTCACTGTACTTTCGGTTCTTTACTTCATACAAACCCCAAATGTATTAGTTTGAAAAAAAAGATAACATGCCCCTCAATACTGTAATACATCTGTTTTAACTCTACCGATGTGAGTGTGAGTGTTTATGTTAAAATGTTTAAGTGAGATATAAAAAAATGGTCAGCTTGAAAACGCGAACCAATACTGTGACGCTCAGTATTTTGATGTGGTAAGAAGAAATGGTACAGCACAGACAAAGAGGGCTTGTAAGTTCACATTTCAGTCTGTCTGTACTGTAATGGTAACAACGCAAGAACATAGGGATTATTATGCCACACAGTCCTAGAACAAAACAATGCATCACCCGTTGTAAGCCATTACATTGGCTATACTTATTTTCTTACCACGTTCACTTCGAATTGACTTGAGTAGCTATTCAGACAGTGACGAGAATGGCCATGCTTTACTGGGTCTATCCTATAGGCGATTTATATAAAAAATATTTTTAAAAATTAAACTAATGCACGAACAATCGTACCATGGGCGATCCCATGGAAATTGTGTCCGTCTTATTGCAAAATACATCAACATTTAATTTAACCGTGCAGATCGCTAGAACAAACCTCTGATCATATACATTTTGAAAAGTGTTGTGTGACACGGATTGCCATTGTCGCTTGGTGTCTGCTTTCTTGTTCGGAAAGAGATCGTTTCGTCTTGACTATAAAAATTTAATTTGACTAAGTTTTACGCACTACTTGAACTCATACATTTCACGTTGCAGGTGTAAGCCGTCGTTCTCAGTTTTCTGGAAGTTCGTTTTTGCGTTTCTCAGATGTGATACTATTTTTTATGGACCGAACGAAATTTCTTTTGGCGTGAATCAGGACTCGTGGTTTTGTGGCATAATTGGAGAACATTGATGAAAGCTCAGTTATGTCGTCTTCGAAATTGCTGACACGGATCTGAGCTAACACTTCAGGTTTTGTGTGAGGCGATACGGTACATCATTGCCTTTTACTTCCTCAATGAAATCGTTTCATCTTATTGCAAAATTACATTTGACTAGGTTTCATACGCAGCAGGTCTCTGTATATAAGGAGAGTGTCTTAGCGTCAGAGTATTCATTCCGCTCTCAAACGATCACGAAGATGGAAGAGTCAGCACAGATCGACCTGCTGGTCAAATATTTGCTAAAAGTCATACGAAAGCATAATTCACACACGAAAGTGGCAACAAAACTTACTCTTTTGGTCGTTGATTTGATGAGAGTCATACGAAAGTGTGTGCTAATGAAGTTTGCTATATCTGCAAAGGTAAATGGGTATTTGTCTCCAAAATACCTGCTTCGTCTAAGAAAGAGAGACAAAAGTCAAGATACATAATATCGTTGTCAGGGGAAAGGACACTGGAATTCAGAGTGCCCTACGAGAAAAGAGAAGAAACAAAACACAAGACGAAACAGAGAAGAGGGATTCAGAAGAAGATGAAGAAGAAATTGAAGATGATGAAGAACTTGTGCCAGTAAAGACATGGAAATGGAAAAATTGACAATGTGAGCCGATGCGTTGGCCCTGATGTGAAATTTCATACTACCTTCTAAAAGAGAATAGACCAGAAAGAAAACGTAAGTGTCTTTTGGTCTTGACATTGTATAATAAGGATGGCGTGTTTTGTTTTTACTCACACTTTATGAAATTGTGCTCTTTCACCTCTCTCTATCCCTCTGGATCATGTTTTAGTTAGAATTGAAATGGAAGGATGTTTTCCTTCACGCACGCTCTTTAGGCATGCAAGTTCGTAAACAATAGTCAGTCTATTCATCCATCATTTTTGTGTCTTGATGTTTCCTAAAGCACACACTGATGCCATAAAATAACGGGTTAAATGGGTTTTGTAGTGTTGGGAGTGGGGGTGGTGTGGGGTGTAGGTGTTTGGCAGAGTTGGTCATTGCAGGTGAGGGCTTAGGTGCTTTCAAAAAACTTTTTCTTCTTCACTCTTTGTTGATGGAATATAATGGGTTATTTTCTTCACTCTCTGTTGATAGTATATGTAAAGGGTTATTTCTTCACTCCGTGTGGATAGTGTATAATGGTTTATTCTTCTTCCCTCTGTGGTGCGCGCGCGCGTGTGTGTGTGTGTGTGTGTGTGTGTGCGCGCGCGCGTGGGGTGTGTGTGTGTGTGTGTGTGTGTGTGTGTGTGTGTGTTAGCGTACGTTGTGTAGATCGTATATTTGGTTGTTTTGTTTCTTCCTCCCGAGTGTGGATAGTATATTTGGGGTTTGTTTTTTCCTCTTCCCTCTGTGTGTGTGTGTCTGCGCGCGTATGTTGTGTGTGTGTGTGTGTGTGTGTGTGTATTGGTCTCTGTTTGTCCCTATAAAACTCACTTTATCCCTATCAGATACACTCTACCTACCTACCTACAGTAGCGCGTATTCAGGTCAGCCACTTGCAACACTGTTGCCATTTATCCCCTAGTGTTCAGTACAGTGACGTCACTGACGCTGGAAATTTTGAGACTATAAATATCGACTTGGGGATTTCCACATTTTGTAGCTATACATATATACTAGAATTCATAAACAGGAACGTCACTCAAGCTGAGGCTCTAAAAAGATAGTGGGATTTTCCAAAGGAAAAACCCACAAGTTGGAGCTATAAATAGATAGTGGGATTTGATAGGAATTTCAGCTGATTATAGATACATAGGTATTTATCCACGATCGTCACAGAAGTTGATATTGTAAGTAGTTACTAATTTTATCCATTTTATAGTGTGTGTGTGTGTGTGTGTGTGTGTGTTCGCGTACGTTGTGTAGATCGTATATTTGGTTGTTTTTTTTCTTCCTCCCGAGTGTGGATAGTATATTTGGGGTTTGTTTTTTCCTCTTCCCTCTGTGTGTGTGTGTGTGTGTGTGTGTGTGTGCGCGCGTATATTGTGTGTGTGTTTGTGTGTGTGTATTGGTCTCTGTTTGTCCCTATAAAACTCACTTTATCCCTATCAGATACACTCTACCTACCTACCTACAGTAGCGCGTATTCAGGTCAGCCACTTGCAACACTGTTGCCATTTATCCCCTAGTGTTCAGTACAGTGACGTCACTGACGCTGGAAATTTTGAGACTATAAATATCGACTTGGGGATTTCCACATTTTGTAGCTATACATATATACTAGAATTCATAAACAGGAACGTCACTCAAGCTGAGGCTATAAAAAGATAGTGGGATTTTCCAAAGGAAAAACCCACAAGTTGGAGCTATAAATTGATAGTGGGATTTGATAGGAATTTCAGCTGATTATAGATACATAGGTATTTATCCACGATCGTCACAGAAGTTGATACTGTAAGTAGTTACAAATTTTATCCATTTTAGTCTAAACCATTGTAACTTAATTTTCGGGGATATGTTTATTTTCCTTTAAATTCTGGGACAATTTCGTCATTTTAGCGTTACTTTTAGTCACATCCATTTTGTCGTTGAGCATTTCCTTGATTATAGCTATTTATAGCATCATTATAATTATGCAAATTTTTGAACACCCCAGGAAGATTTCAGGTCTTGGTAATGATTTATATATAAATCTCACGCTTGTACTAGTGTATGTATGTTTCTGTCTCTGTTGTGTTTGACCCTCTACCATCATTGTCCCTAGACAATCCCACCATGTTCAATTCCCCTTGACGCTATACAGACCCACCATGTTCAATTTCCATATGTTAAATTCCCCTAGTCCCTAGATAGACCCACACTCTATTCCCATGTTCAATTCCCCTTGACGCTCAACAGTCCCACGATTTTTCTCAATGTTAATTTCCCATTGTCGCCAGATTGTCCCACGATTTTTCTTCATGTTAATTTCCCTTGTCGCTCAACAGTCCCACGATTTTTCTCCATGTTAATTTCCCTTGTCGCTCAACAGTCCCACGATTTTTCTCCATGTTAATTTCCCTTGTCGCCAGATTGTCCCACGATTTTTCTCCATGTTAATTTTCCATGGTCGCCAGATTGTCCCAAGGGGGTTCTGTAATGCTAATTCCCATTATCGCTAGGGTATCCCACTTCACTACTCACACACATACTGTCAAAGTTGTTTACAGTCGAACATAACAAGTGAAGCTTCAAAGCATGAGAAACTCGAATTCATCCAATGTCCGGTATGTAGACAAACAGCCAGTCCTTTCAATAGAAATGAAGCAACCAATAAATGGCGTCGCTCTTTCCTATCGATACAGTTTTACAATCAATTCTACCAACAAAATCGAACGTAGACCGTTTATGTGACGTTTGTTAATCTGAGGGCGTCTCCATCACGGCTGTAGCGTTCTGTGTAGTATGCCATGAAGCAATGTGCGGTGATTGCCTGAAGTTTCACAGAAAACAGAAAGTGTCCACAAATCATCGGATTATTACTATTGAGTAAATATCAAACATTCGACAAAATATAATCAAAATTGCAGAAGGATTTACATGTTCTGAACATGACAGCAAGTTTGTGCAATTCTACTGCAAAGATCACAATGCGGCATTCTGTGGTACATGCTCATTTAGAAAGCACAAAACCCGTTTCAAAGTTCTTGATTTTAAGAGTGACCTTCCATCTCGTTTACAAGAAATTAAACCTTAAAATGTCGTGGATTAATTGAAGAAAAGAGTCATTTACAAAAATATATGGAATTAAACGAATTAGACATCAATGATCTTGAGTGACAAGTCAATGGCCTATCCGCTAAAATTAAAGAAATCAGAAGGAAAATCAATACTGCACTGGATGAACTTGAAGGGAGGATCAAGACGGAAGGAAGCCACATGTACAAATAAAAAGTCATAAGAAAGCAGGAACAAAATCACGATTGCTTGTCACTGATGCATGCCGATAAGAATTCCTTCGTTCTCTGGGAAATAGTGAATAAATACGGGAGCGATCCAAAAACGTTTCTGATGACAGAAAAGATGACGTTACAGTTGTTTCATATTACACGCGTGTGAGAGAAAACTGCTTGAATAATGAAACGATTTCGATAAAACTGGTTCTTTCTTCTCTGATCTAGGGTACTATATTTCCTTACCAAAGTTTACTTGATGCGAGAAACAAACTACATCCTTGTTTAGATATCATTCCCTACACTACACGATTATCCAGGTTATCAAATCTCAGTTTAGTTCAATGTTATTCACTTAAACATTAACATCATTCTTGAAATCGCTAATAAGTAAATATTTAGACCACTGTGATTCACATTTTACATTAAACCCATCAGCAAATATTACGCAGGTCACGTAACCTTAAATAAACGATGTTAGTTACTTTTGTATATTAATTATCAAGTTATTAGGTGTCACAGACAGATCAAGCTGGCGACATGCTCTGATCACTGGTCTGAGAGCCGGAGAGGACAAGCAACGCTAGCTAGCTGATGAAAGACGATCGCAGAGGAAGAAGAAGCAGCTCCAACTAACACCTGACGCAACCTTCAAGTTCAGCAAGTGCAGCAGGGACTGTCATTCCGGGACATCTCTCATGGGCGCATTTCCATCGTCTCTCGAGACTACCAACAACAGGTGTCAGGACCATAAATAAATAGATGAAATTGTTAATGTTGACGATGATAACGAGAATGACAAATTTTTGTGTTAATGATAACAGTGATTAGAGTGTTATAATACTACTACTAATAATAATAATTAAAATTCTTCTTCTTCTTCTTATTATTATTATTATTATTATTATTGTGAGATCATTAATTTACAGTTATCTAACTGTCTGCTATTATTTTTCCGTACAAGCAATATTGAGCAATAACTGGCTGGAAAATGCTGCTCGAACTAGAAATGTGCTGCCCGACTAAGTCTTGAACAATGATTTCCTTAACTCGAAACTGCCGCGATAACCACCTTAACTATCCGGAATCATGCAACCGATCAATGAGACATAGGCCCCGAACTTATCTTGAACCCCTTTCCGATTATGACAAGCTACATCATATGATATTACATATAACTTGACCAAATGTCTATGGACAAAATTCGCGTCCAACCCATGCTCGAACAACGGAGCATCTTAATTATACAGCGACCTCGACGAAGTGAGCTATCCGATCTAATACACAAGCCTCACGATTCCTTTTAACTTGATACAGTATGTACCACTTGGTGTTCGTTACGCGGACAGTCAGTAATTGTACCGTCATTGAGACACGGACAGTCAATAATTTTATAGTCTTTAATGCACAGAGAGTCAATAATTTAACCGTCTTGGATTCACAGAGTGTCAATAATTTCACCGTCATTGATACGCGGACAGTCAATAATTTTACCGTTTTTGGTACAAAGACAGACAATAATTTTACCGTTTTTGATACAACGACAGACAATAATTTTACTGTCATAGATACGTGCACAGTCAATAATCTTATCGTTTTTGATCAACGACAGTCAAAAATTTTACAGTTTTTGATACAACGACAGACAGTAATTTTACCGATTTTGATACAACGACAGACAGTAAGTTTACAGTTTTGATACAGTGACAGACAATAAATTTACCGACATTGATACACAGACAGTCATTATGCAAATCAAGATTCAGATGTAAAGTAGTACATTTATTAAACTGCAAGAACTCTGAGGGAGAAATAATAACGTGTTCTATTCAGTCAGAGTTTTTCCACACATCACGCTGCACATGATACGTAAGCCAAGGAGATAATGAACGATTATTATCAGGACAATGTTAAAGCTCATGTAAACTTATATTAAGTATAACCGAGGAGACAAAAGCAAGTGATAGAAGAAAGAAAATAAGTGACGAGTCCCTAGATTGCGTAATATTATATATTACTTGACAAAACGTCTAACACCTAACTATCCGGAATGATGCAACTGATCAATGAGACATAGTCCCCTGGCCTTGTTAGAGGCAGGTCAGATCTACTGAGGGTAATCTTGAACCACAAGCCTACATCACGTGATATTGCATATTACTTGACCAAATGTCTGTGGACAAAATTCGCGTCGAACTCAAGCTCGAACAAGGGAGCATCTTAATTATGCAGTGGCCTCAAACGAAGTGAGCTACCCGATCTAATACACAACCCTCATGATTGCTTTTAACTTGATACAGTGTGTACCACAGTGTTTTCATTACGCGGAAAGTCAGTAATTGTACCGTCATTGATACAAGGACAGTCAATATGTTTACCGTCTTTGATATAGAGTCAATAATTTAACCGTCTTTGATACCCAGAAAGTAAATAATTTAACCGTCTTGTATTCACGGACAGTCAATAATTTAACCGTCTTAGATTCGAGAGTCGATAATTTCGCTGTCATTGATACGCGGACACTCAGTAATTATACTGTAACTAATACACGGACAGACAATAATTTTACCGTCTTTGTTACACAGACAGTCAATAATGTTAATATTTTTGATACAGCGACATACAATAATTTGACCGTTTTTGATACAAAGACCGTCAATAATTTTACCGTTTTTGATACAACGACAGACAATAATTTTCCCGTTTTTGATACAACAACATACAATTATTTTACCGTTTTTGATACGACAGACGATAATTTTACCGTTTTTGATACAACGACAGACAATAATGTTACCGTTTTTTTATATAATGACAGACACTAATTTTACCGCTTTTGATAGAACGGCAGATAATAATTTTACCTATTTTTATACGACAGAAATAATTTACTTTTTTTATACAAGGACAGACACTAATTTTACAGTTTTTGATAGAACGACAGACAATAATTTTGCCGTCATTGATACGCATACAGTTATTCTGCAAACCAAGATTCAAAATGTAAAGTAGGACATTTATTAAAGTGCATGAACTCTGAGGGAGAAAACATAATGTGTTCTATTCAGTCGGAATTCTTTCACACATCACGCTACTCATGATACGTAATCTAAGGAGATAATGAACGATTATTATCAGGACGATTTTAAAAACTCATGTAAACGTATACAAAGGGTAACTGAGGAGACAAGAGTAAGTGATAGAAGAAAGAGAATAAGTGACAAGTCACTAAAAGTGACGAGTCACTAAAATCAGATAAATATGGTCATTTTATACTACTTATTACAACTACTTAAAGTAATGCAACTATTGCTACTATACTACTATACCAATGATGATGATGATGATGATGATGATGATGATGAATAAACATTCCTTAATGGTCACCTCGAGATAAATTACACAAGCTTAGAAGACAACATATATAAAAACTTGGTCACTGCTAGCATAGTTCACTCTGTATTAATAGCACGTATAAAAAGTATAACTATTTTTAACCACATGAGTTTGTTTTATAGACTAGTTTATTTTCATCATCACCATTATCATTCTGTACTATTGGACCATTTTTGGTCCGAATTTATTGAATTATATTGAATCTATTTGTTTTGAGAATCATTTGTTTTAAAAGATTCTGTTTTAATTATGAAATCTTCAAGAAAGGTGATTTGGAACTTTTAAAATATGTATAGCTATGACAACACCTATAGCTGTGAACACATGATTTTCATTAGTGAGAGTAGAGCGCATACAGTTAACAAAGCAAACTCTTAACTTTGTTCAAAAGAAGGGAGATAAAAATGAAACAAAATATAAGACGGACGTAACGTGTTATATCTGAATTCACATGATAGCATTATCGATAGCTGGATTATTTCAAAAATGATTTATATATAGACTCGGCATTAAGGACCTGACGTTCTTATTTGTATTTTCATATGTAGTATGTTCGATCTATAAACCAAATTCTAATCCAAAGCCCTTTAAGTTGTGATAGCGTCCAATCGAAATTTGAACGTGTACTTTGCCATAATACATATCTTCATGTCACGTCTATTCCTTTCTTTCAAATTTGTTTTATCCATTTTGCAAGTCGAGCTTCTTTTGATTGATCTAAAAGTGTTGTGAACTTTACAGCTCTTTATTTGTACCGTGGATGTAACATGTTGCTAAAACTACTAAGTAGCTCTATTATGAAACAATGAGCAAAATTAGGTGAATATCACTGTGTTTCATTGAATGGCAAGCTTTTGATGGAAAGAAGTGGTTTTCTTGCTGATAATAATAAGTCATGGTGTCATATTTCTGGCGGCGACTGCGGCGGCAACAATATATTAGTCTCCAATGTGAACACGTTAAAGTTGCTATAATCAAGTCATATATGAGCTGTATACCGCGCTGTTGTATCTCATGTCGACGAGACCTGCCGACCATATATCGTCTGCCGCGACCACGATGACTGTGTCGTGCAAAATGCTTGCGTTCAGGTTTATGCAGTTCTTCTGAGAGCGTTGAATGATCTTCTACATCAGCTGAATTTTTCATTTTATCTGGAATCCAGATGGCCAGTTTATGTTTGGTGCCAATGATGCCGCACACAAGAACTTGGTCTACACGTTCTCTAGCATTTTATTTTTGGCTGTGTTTTTAAGTCTCTCAGCATGATTCATCTGCATCCCGTTTTGTCGTAGGGATCATCTCTGTAACATATGTCTTCGCAGCTCGTGTCTATGTCACAGTACCTACAATGGTACATTTTTATACAGAGCCATGACACTATGTCGCACACAACCCTGCTGTCGGCAGCATAATCGCACATAGTCTATATTTTAGAGGTCCCCGCTGGTGAGAGAGATGCTGTCGGCGTCGCTTTACATGTGACAATGTCTGATCTTTTTGAACCACCTTCGGCACACCTCGGTTTGATCATGATTCTTCGTGAACACCTCAAAGGGATCGATACTCTGCATTCTGGTTTTGCACTTAAGGCACCAAGAGTTCATGTTGCCTGTCTTTGTGTATAGTGTTCATTATATACTATTATTATTATCATTGTTGTTGTAGGGTTTAACGCCATTTTTCAGCACACGATAGGCTATGCATGGCGGCCAGTATTAATGGTGAGGGAAGAAACCTGGAAAACCCCGGAAAGAACCACCGACCCACGTGAAGCTACTGGCAAGCTTTCTCACATACCCACATTGGCTGAATCCGAGACTCGAACCGACGTATGTTTGTGTGTGTGTATGTGCGTGTGTGTGTTTGATCTTAATTTTTAATCGTGTGTGGTCGTTCGAGCATGTACGGCGCCACCATTCAACAAGATTTGACCCTTAATCTGAGTGTATGGGCACTTATTTGGGGGTTATAAAATTATGCACCATACACTGCTTATTTACTCATCGAGTAGGAAACAGGAGCCACCACTCAATGTTTCCTGCATGTTTTGCATGCTTGGGTTTCACGTCCGGGTTTTGTAAGGTCGGTGAAAGCGCTGCTGTGAAGGACTCTGGAGATCCAAGATTGTCGATTTGCTCTTACTAATTTTGAATTGATGTTAAAAGAAACTCTGTGCCATTACTAACTACATGAGGGTTGTACTAATTCGAAGATTATAATCATTGTCACTTTGTGCAACTGGGCCTGATGGTTTGGGATTTTAACCACCTTAGAGTGCCTAGTTTATTGAAGGATTTGCAAACAAACAACAAAAAAAAACCAAACATTAGAAAACATAAAAAAGCATGCTGAAAATATTTAAGGTAGGAAACATTGTTAGGTTTGTTCTTGCAGTCGAAATAAGTGAGTTTTAAGAGCACTCTTGAATGGGATAACCGTGTCTTTGTGCGCAAGTTCAATGGGCAACTCACTCCACATTGCTGTGCCCTGGTATGCAAAAGAACGTTGTCCATATGACTTCGTTTTCATGGTGGGAATAATGAGGATACGATTGTCACAAGAGGAACGTAAGTATCTTGCTGGTGTGTACACATGGGTGAGGGCGGATAGGTATGTTTTACTGGACTCCGTCAATGAATCGTAGCACACAAAACAAACTTTGAGTTTGATTCTAGATCGAATGGATAGCCCAGAGTAAGGTACAGAGCAGCGTGGAGGTATGCTCTGATCGTGGTACTCTAAGTATGATCCGAACAGCCGTGTTTTGAACTTTTTGAAGTTTCTGGAGTAGATATTGAGATGAACCAGACATAATTGAGTTACAATAGTCAAGTCTTGAAAGTACTAATGAATACACAAGTGCTTTAGTGGCATCAGCTGAAAGATATTTGCGAATGGAGCTGATTTCTTCTCAGCTCAAGATATGCAGCCTTGCATATATTCATGACATGCTGGTGCAATGTGAGAGTACCGTCCAGAATAACACCTAGGTTTCGTACTGTCTGTGTGCATTAAATGTTGGTGTTGCTGATATTTATTGTTTGAGGTAAAGGGTGTGAATGAGAAAGTCCTTTTGTTGTGATCAAAATGGTCTCAGTTTTATCATCATTCATCTGCAGCTTGTTACATGTCAACCATGATTTCACATCAGAAATGCACGTCTCTATATCTTGGATGGTAGCATCAACTTCAATTGGGTGACTAGATTTGTATATTTGGGTGTCATCAGATTACAATTGCTGAGACACTGGATGATAATCTATGACACTTGAGAGCGGCTGGGTGTATAGAATGAAGAGAACAGGTCCAAGAACATACCCCTGTGGAACACCACAATATAGATTAACTGGGCTGGAGCGTATTCCATTTGCAGACACAATTTGTGTCCTGTTGGTCAGGTAGGACTTGAACCACAATAAGGCTGTATCATGAATGCCAAATACATGCTCGAGACGGTGAAGTAAAATAGCATGGTCTATTGTGTCAAATGCTGCAGAAAAATCAAGGAGGGTGAGGACTCTAATCGTTAAGCTATCCAAAGCAGAGATAATGTCATTAACTACTTTTATAAAAGTAGTTTCAGTACTGTGGCAAGGGCGATATGCAGATTGTACATTGCTAAAAAGACTGTTGGAATTCAGTTGAAATACAAGCTGGGATAGAACAACCTTTTCTAAAAATAATTTATATGAATGGGAGATTAGAAACTGGGCGGTAGTTCTTTAAATCGTTATGGTCTAGTGTTGGTTTCTTCAGCAGCGGCTTTACAATGGTAGTTTTGAAAAATGATGGGAATTCCTCGGATGAGAGAGATGTATTAATAACATCAGCTGGTGAAGACAATACTGGATCTAAGCACTCAAGCAGCAGTGATGTTGGAATTGGATCAAGTTCACATGACTTTGTACACAATTCAGCAGGATTGCACGTACGAAATCCATAAAGACAGGTTCAAATGTTGCTAATGGTTGCCGCTCAAATTCTGTATCCCATCTGTATGGTGACGACGAGTCAGTTGAAATTGTGGTCTTAAGCTTATCTGTAATGGTTTGTACTTTGTCACGGAAGAAATTAGCAAACATATCCGGAAGGTCGCCTGGAGAGGAGGTAGTTGCAAGTGGTGTACATTTGTTCCTTGACATTAACTTGTTAGTAATCTCAAAGGGCTCTTTGCAGCTGAAACTTTCCATGATCTTAGTATTGTAGTGGGCTGATTGCGCTGTATGGACTATATTTGTGACATTCTTCTTAGTGGCTTCATAGATTTGCTTATAAATAGTGAGTCTGGTGGAAAGCCAAAACCTCTCAGCTTTACGACGGTCTCTTTTAGCAGTACGAAGGTGGTCCCTAAGACTGCTATAACATAGAGAACACTTCTTAACTGATAGTCTGCACTTGGTAGCTGGGGTATGTTTATCGAGCAATGAACGCAGGCAGTTATCGAGTTGTTCTGCTGTAGGAGGTAAGTAAATTGTTAGGTTTGCTTGAATGTCGTGCATTACTCTGGTTCTATTTATCATACGGAGGTTTCTCTTAGTAGCAGATAAAGGTGGAGGGTTAAGGACTGATACGGCAAGATGGCATATAATGCAGAGGTGATCTGATGCAAGTTCGCGGGATACCAGGGAGGACCGTAGAATGATATCATCAGGTCTATGAAGAATCCAGTCTAAAATGTGACCATGCTTATGGATGGGTACGTTAACTGACTATTTGAGGTTGAAAACATGAATGGAATCTAGGAGTTTTGATGTGTTTGGGTTTCCGGGACGGTCAAAGTGAAAGTTTAAATCTCCAAGAATAATCAGTTTGCCACCTATCGAATTTCCATATTCCAGGAGATTCTCCATAAGTCAGATATGATACCGTCTGAACCAAGGCAGCTCCTTAATCTTTCAGTGAAAATTCCAAGATGTTAAACTATGCAGAATTTGTATCAATTGAGGGGAGGGGTTAAGTGGTACAGTGATATCTTTTGTAATGGAGTCAATATGTGATGAGGATTGGTATAATTTGATCAAATTGGAAATAAATGAGTTACGTCGCTTCACGACTGATGTTGTACGACAAAATGGAAGGTTTCTGAAGTGTTGGTAATTGTCACATTGTGCCCATTTAGCAATCATACGATTAACACAATCCCGAAATGCGGGTTGCTGATGTATGTAACATGCACAGCAATTTGAAGATTCAACTTCAGATAACGATAAGCATGTCTTGATTGTCGTCAGCATTATTCTGATGAGAATCATCTACATAGTATGCAGAGGGTCCTGGTTTAGTAGAAAACTGATCTCACTTAGATGTGATGTGATTTTGATTTTTTAACGTAGCTTTAACAATTTTTCAGTCATATCGCTACGATGTCTGCAATGTGGCAGTTTATAGTGATGTCTAGCACTGGGGCATCATGCCGCAGACATGTAGCATGATGTCCCACCCAGTCACATTATCCTGACATCGGGCCGACCAGTCCTAACACTAACCTCTTAATGCTGAGCGCCAAGCGAGGTAGCTGTTAGTACCACTTTTATAAGTCTTTGGTATGACTCGGCCGGGGATCGAACCCACGACCTCCCGCATTCGAGGCGAACGCTCTAACCACTAGGCCACCGGAGCGGTGATCTCACTTAGAGTTTATTTATTTCAGATGCAGTAGTACAAGACTTCTTTTGCTTGGTAAAAAAAGGTGTTTTTCTACATTTTCTGACTGCACAGATGATGAGGCAGCTGATTTTCTGATACATTTAGACCTCATACTTGCGAAGTTGTCTGTCAAATTGTCAAGTTTAGAAGATGATAATTATTGTATGATGATGACATTCTTCTGAAAGTCATAAAGAAAACAACATTGTCTTGGTATTATTATTATTATTATTATTATTATTATCGAAATAAAACTGATATCAGTAGGGTCAATACCAACGTTTTGTTAATTTTGGCTCTTATTGGCTACCTTAGAATGAAATTCCATGTACTGCCTGTGTTATATACATCACCACTGGTATATGACAATAAGGATTAAGCTAAAGACGACTCACTGAGAATAGTTCGTAATCGACACCATCGTAGTTAGTATAGTCTTGAGAAGAGTTATATATATATATATATATATATATATATATATATATATATATATATATATATATATATATATATATATATGTGTGTGTGTGTGTGTGTGTGTATTTATTTGATTGTCTAGAAGTACAAACGTTGACATTTTTGAAGAAATTTGTCTCCTGACTGATTTGTTGCGCTTTTCTTATGTAAACACTCGGATATCCCGTTTGCCGGAATGATACAGATTCCTAAATCATACCGCGTTTAAGCATGCTAACAATTTATGTAAAGATAATTAATTTTCCTATTGATTCCATGCATGTATGATCGAGGAAACATCGTTTAAGTTTGCTATACCCGTTGGTAAGTGGCTAACTAATGCCTCCATCACACAGTAGTGATGAATTCCAACTAAGGCAATTTTCTCAGAATTCACACCAAACAAAATATTCAAATGTGAAAAATGGAGTGCGAAGGATCATAACAAACTTGGATTAATCAGGAGGGTTTTGACAGGTTGTTTAAGGGTTTTATATATTACATCATTGTTATAAATGTGAAGGCTATTTATGCCAGAATGCTTTCTACCTAATTCTAAAAACAACTTTTGTCATTTTCACTGACAAAACTTGCTTGCGACTTATGTATCATTTCTCACAAAATGACAATCAAATTCAAAATGATATTATGAAATTTTGATTCCATGAGGAGAAAGACAACAAAGTATGTATGTCACTTAGCCTTAAATTTCTTGAAGAGGGTCGATACGGAATTCTATCATATATTTGAGACGGCCCTGAAAATTCTACCCCTCTATCTCCTTTCAGTCCACATGGGAACACACCACATAAGACTATTCTTCAAGCGATACGACGTCGTGCCATCGAAAACAAAAACAGCGAAAAAGTATATATATATATATATATATATATATATATATATATATATATATATATATATATATATATATATATATATATATATATATATATATATACATAAGATGTTATAAATTATAAATGTATACCTGTGGCTCATTCTCTGTGTTAACATGCATTACAGTTCCTGTTTAAATCATGTGATTGCGGGATACGATCGATAAACATATAGTTGTCCCAATGTTGGGAACTGGATGACTCCAGGTGTTCCAATGATTATTACACCTGATGCTTTATGGTATTTTACACAGGTAAGAATAATACCGTCAGTAACAATAAGGCTATTTTTAGCAAAAGGAGAAATCATTTTATACAATCTAAGTTTTTATTTTACGGTTATAATTTTAAAAATGCCGACTTTGTATTTATTTAAAGCAATTTTGTACCGCTTCACGAAACTTAATACACGTACTGCCATTGTAACTTAGTTATGGATTTTATTTGAGATAAATAAGTTGTGGGTTGGTTGATGGGTTGCATGATGGGGTTCAACGCCGCAGTTTCTAATCACTTAAAATCACAATAAAATTTTAAGTTCTTATATATTTAGATTTTTATACATTTATAAAACTTCACGTCACAATTGCAATTATTTATTGTTATTTTTTCTTTAAATTGTTCTAGTTTATTAATTGTCCCCATACTGTTTATGGAACTTTTAGCAATACATCTTTTAAAACAACACGTTGGCGCTAATATTTATCACAGAAATTTTTCTATCTAATCAGCGAAATGGTGCGAAGGAACGTGGACGACAATGTTTCTTTTTTCAATGCAGGAAACAATAAACTTTATAGACGGTTTTGATTTTGATTGCATAGAAAGAGAGCGGGCTCAAATAAATAATAATGGAAAAAATACTAACTTAAAAAACTAACAACGTTGTATTAAGGTGGTTAGCGTGATGGAATCGGGACCAGAAGGATGATGGTAGTAGTAAGGTGGGATACATTAGCGTCAATGGGAATTAGCATTACAGAGACCCCTGGGACAGATTAGCGTCAAGGGAAATTTAACATGGAGAAAAATCGTGGGTCAGATTAGCGACAAGGGAAATTAACATGGAGAAAAATCGTGGGACGGTTTAGCGTCAAAGGAATTTAAACAGGGTGGGACTTTATAGCGTCAAGGGAAATTGAACATGGGAATAGAGTGTGGGTCTATCTAGGGACTAGGGGAATTTAACATATGGAAATTGAACATGGTGGGTCTGTATAGCGTCAAGGGGAATTGAACATGGTGGGATTGTCTAGGGACAATGATGGTAGAGGGTCAAACACAACAGAGACAGAAACATACATACACTAGTACAAGCGTGAGATTTATATATAAAGCATTACCAAGACCTGAAATCTTCCTGGGGTGTTCAAAAATTTGCATAATTGTAATGATGCTATAAATAGCTATAATCAAGGAAATGCTCAACGACAAAATGGATGTGACTAAAAGTAACGCTAAAATGACGAAATTGTCCCAAAATTTAAAGGAAAATAAACATCTCCCCGAAAATTAAGTTACAATGGTTTAGACTAAAATGGATAAAATTAGCAACTACTTACAATATCAACTTCTGTGACGATCGTGGATAAATACCTATGTATCTATAATCAGCTGAAATTCCTATGAAATCCCACTATCAATTTATAGTTCCAACTTGTGGGTTTTTCCTTTGGAAAATCCCACTATCTTTTTATAGCCTCAGCTTGAGTGACGTTCCTGTTTATGAATTCCAGTATATATGTATAGCTACAAAATGTGGAAATCCCCAAGTCGATATTTATAGTCTCAAAATTTCCAGCGTCAGTGACGTCACTGTACTGAACACTAGGGGATAAATGGCAACAGTGTTGCAAGAGGCTGACATGAATACGCGCTACTGTAGGTAGGTAGGTAGAGTGTATCTGATAGGGATAAAGTGAGTTATATAGGGACAAACAGAGACCAATACTCACACACACACACACACACAACATACGCGCGCAGACACACTCACACACACACACACACACACACACAGAGGGAAGAGGAAAAAACAAATCCCAAATATACTATCAACACAGAAGGGAGATAATACAAACCCCAAATAAACTATCCACACAAACGTACGCGAACGCATACAAACCACAAATATACTATCAACACAGAAGGGAGATAATACAAACCCCAAATAAACTATCCACACAAACGTACGCGAACGCATACAAACCCCAAATATGCTATTCACACTCGGGAGGAAGAAGAAAAAAACAACCAAATATACGATCTACACAACGTACGCGAACACACACACACACACACATACACACACACACAGAGGGAAGAGGAAAAAACAAACCCCAAATATACTATCAATACAGAAGGGAGATAATACAAACCCAAAATAAACTATCCACACAAACGTACGCGAACACATACAAACCCCAAATATACTATCAACACAGAAGGGAGATAAAACAAACCCCAAATAAACTATCCACACAAACGTACACGAACGCATACAAACCCCAAATATACTATTCACACAACGTCGCTAACGCATGCAAACCCCAAATATGCTATCCACACTCGGGAGGAAGAAGAAAAAAACAACCAAATATACGATCTACACAACGTACGCGAACACACACACACACACACACACACACACACACGCGCGCGCGCACACACAGAGGGAAGAGGAAAAAACAAATCCCAAATATACTATCAACACAGAAGGGAGATAATACAAACCCCAAATAAACTATCCACGCAAACGTACGCGAACGCATACAAACCGCAAATATGCTATCCACACTCGGGAGGAAGAAGAAAAAAACAACCAAATATACGATCTACACAACGTACGCGAACACACACACACACACAAACACACACACACATATACACACAGAGGGAAGAGGAAAAAACAAACCCCAAATATACTATCAACACAGAAGGGAGATAATACAAACCCCAAATAAACTATCCACACAAACGTACGCGAACGCACACAAACCCCAAATATACTATTCACACAACGTCGCTAACGCATACAAACCCCAAATATGCTATCCACACTCGGGAGGAAGAAGAAAAAATCAACCAAATATACGATCTACACAACGTACGCGAACAAACACACACACACACACATACACACACACAGAGGGAAGAGGCAAAAACAAACCCCAAATATACTATCAACACAGAAGGGAGATAATACAAACCCCAAATAAACTATCCACACAAACGTACGCGAACGCATACAAACCCCAAATATACTATCAACACAGAGTGAAGAAGAAAAAGTTTTTTGAAAGCACCTAAGCCCTCACCTGCAATGACCAACTCTGCCAAACACCTACACCCCACTCCCCACTCCCAACACTACAAAACCCATTTAACCCGTTATTTTATGGCATCAGTGTGTGATTTAGGAAACATCAAGACACAAAATGATGGATGAATAGACTGACTATTGTTTACCGACTTGCATGCCTAAAGAGCGTGCGTGAAGGAAAACATCCTACCATTTCAATTCTAACTAAAACATGATCCAGAGGGATAGAGAGAGGTGAAAGAGCACAATTTCATAAAGTGTGAGTAAAAACAAAACACGCCATCCTTATTATACAATGTCAAGACCACGAGACACCTACGTTTTCTTTCTGGTCTATTCTCTTTTAGAAGGTAGTATGAAATTTCACATCAGGGCCAACGCATCGGCTCACATTGTCAATTTTTCCATTTCCATGTCTTTACTGGCACAAGTTCTTCATCATCTTCAATTTCTTCTTCTTCTGAATCCCTCTTCATACCTAATATCGTTGTCAGGAGAAAGGACACTGGAATTCAGAGTGCCGTACGAGAAAAGAGAAGAAACAAAAACAAGACGAAACAGAAAACGTAGGTGTCTCGTGGTCTTGACATTGTATAATAAGGATGGTGTGTTTTGTTTTTACTCACACTTTATGAAATTGTGCTCTTTCACCTCTCTCTATCCCTCTGGATCATG